>OZ034808.1:25655196-27077014 GCA_964028335.1 Altica lythri | reverse complement strand
ACACAGTGTCTACACTCTACACGAATAAACCGTGTCTTAAATCGATCCATGCAAAGCGCCACCAACTGGTCGGAACACAAACTGCAATTCATACCAGTCAACTGAGTTAGGGAATCCCTTTATATATACGTATTGGAGTGTTTAGGACACACCGATAGATGTCATCAAAGATTTCATTTTATTGTATATTTTAATTTGATGTATATAAGGAAATAAGGAATCCCAAGAATTGCTGGAATTTCAAGAAATTATATAATCTTTCTAATTTAATGGAGATACAAAAGCAGATAATTTTTCATACCAAGTTATGAATTAGAATTTAAAAAAGGTGTTACTTAAAATTAGTTAGCATACATTTTGAGACCCATAAAGTTAATAGAGTTTTTACAAAAAAAAAAAAAATTACCATTCTTTTAATAATTTGGACTTTTAATAAAATTGATTATAATCGTAATGCGATTGGACATATTCTAGATATTAAGTCATTTTTTTGTCTTTTATTTCACTAAATATTCATTCTTCTTTTTAATATATTATCCGTTTGTGATGATTCTGTTCATAGAAAAAATTCAATTGTGTAAGTAATAAATTTTCTTCAAATCTCTTAAAAACATCATCATTGACTAATAGGTACTTAAATTAAATCTGAAAATAAAAATCATTATATTTTTCAGTTGGAAACATTTAGGAACCTAAAGTCTATTTGCAAAGATGAGAAATGTTGCACATATGACGAGTATGATGGTTTTGTAAAAAGAAATTTTCGACCAACATTACCTATTGGGCAACGGGAAGTTACGGAATGTCGCCAATAAAATATACATTTGTAGCTGTCATATTAAAACTTTGTACCATATGCCAAAGTCGTAGAAAAATGGAAGTTCAATGATGAAAAAAGAGTGATAAAAATGTTGATAGAAATTTTTTCATTAAACTGATTCTAATGTCTTAACATCAGATGTTAGGTATTATTAGTTCCAAGTTTGTGCGGGCTGATACATCTTAACAACAACCTAAGCTGACACTCTAAAACTCAGGGCCGTAATAGGATCTTTATTAAACCATCAGGTGCAGGTCTCGACTGTGCTTTTAAACTATTTTACTGAACCGCAGCATCAAAGCAAATACTTTTTTTAATACCCCAATAAAAGACAATTTTGATCGAAAATAATAAATAATATAAAATAACAGTAATTATAAAACAACAAACAAAACACTAAAAAATAAAATAACAAAAAAACATAAAGCAGAATAAATATAAACAATAAATAACAGAAATTTTTCGAAAGCTCCGGTCGACAATACTTGGAGATTACTAGACTTTGTGAATCCCTGACAATTTGAAACTCAAACCTAAAAGATCAAAACCAAGTAACAAAATACAATGGAAGCGATAACCAGCCGTCGTTAAACCCTCATTAACATAAGATAGGTCAGTCTGCATGAACTAGGAACAAACAGTACAGAGTGTGTAATAAATATTCATGACTTTTATTGATATACAATTATAGAAGAAAATATATCAAATTAAAATAGGTAGGTATATCCAAATTGATATGAAGAAACTGTGTCTTACTTAAAATTTTGGTTGTAAATATTTTTAATATATGTGTGTGATACCTGTAATGGTAATATTTTTAAATAAAATAGTATTTTTATACTATAATGATTTGTTCCAGTGAATTTTGTTACTAACCCTAACAATATTTTATTAAATATAACAGTAAAATTTGTTTTATTTTATAACCCAAGATATGCATAAAATCTTTATTAAGTCTTTAAAAAGACATTTTTCAGAAACTTTATTATTTTTCTCTTCGCATTTTTGTTTTATTACAACGTGTTATAAATATGACCTTAAATATTTTGTCTATTAAACATAATGTGTATATTTCTCGTTAGTTTCTAGAATTTAGATAACTTGTACAACATTGATTTCTACATCTACTAATATCTCTTGTTTACTTGATTATATTTTTACTTAGGTGAGATTTCCAAATCAATTGATTACCTAAACCAAATCCCAGCTATTCCACAAACATTCTTAGTTAGAATTAGTTATCATTATTTACAATGAATTTCATAAAATTGATCTATTTGTCTACAGATGTGAGATACACAAAATACTTTTTTTGTTTATCCAATTAATCCTAATTTAATTCTATATCCAACTGATAGTAACTTGTTTCTGTATTAAATATTTAGGAAAAAAATTGTCAGCCTGCATGAGGATTACCACTTTAGTTCTACAAAAACTCATTCACAGTGTTCAGAGATAAATTTCTAAAATAGATATGTATATTTATGTATATGTATACATAATTTTTTTAACAGACTTCAAAAAAGGAGGAGGTTATCAATTCGACGATTTTTTTTTATGTATGTTACCGAATATTTCGTCCGTGTGGTCCCATAGAAATTTGGTTATGGTCTGGTCATCAATGTAGAAGATATTCCAGAAAATACCACCAAAAACCATCAGAATAATGATTTATAACATAAAAACATGATAATATTAGCCCGTAACTGTCCCACTCTTAAGTCAAAGACCTCTTCTCACAAAAAGAAGGAATGAGCATTCAATCAACACGCTTGCTCACTGCGGGTTGGTGATTTCAGACAACTAAGTCCACGTTTCATCACGATGTTTTCCTTTACCATACGTGCATGGTGTCTCTAGTCACATTGGTACATATCGGGATTGTTGAGGATTGAACTCAGTACCTCTTGCACGGTATTCGGAAGGTTTTAAAGATAGTACAATTTGTGCCCTCACAAAGCGAAGTGGCAACTAAAAACAATAAAATAAAAACTATTTAAAAAAAGTTGAACTACCTTAAAAAAATGCACTAAAAAGCCAGAAATAAAATCTTTATTTCTTAAAAAATTGGAAGCAACTAGGCATCCGATTTCAATTTCCTCCAATGGTAAATTACCGTCTATTTTAAGCAATAAACCATTGGAGCCGGATTCAAGGAAATCGAAATCAGATGCCTTATTGCTTCCAATTTTTTTTAAGAAATAAAGATTTTATTTATGGCTTTTTGGTACATTTCTTATTTCTGGAGGCAGTTCAACTTTTTAAATTTTGAATCCTCAGAACTTTTCAACCAACCCTATATATAGGAAATGTACCTTAGTGGAAAAACTTTCAAGTACCTAAAAAATTCTTACCAGGTTTTCTTTTTCCTAATCAGATTTCAAAAATACAAAAAAAAACGAAATAATCGATAAATTTAATAGGAAGTCTTTTATCATTTTCATGTTTTCGAGCAAGGCAACCTTTGAAAAATGAATTTAAAAAATCACGAAATTAACAACAAAAATTGCTTTAAGCAAGCAAAAATTCAATACAATATCTATAAGAAGACAAATCTTTATTAACATATCTATACTTGGAAAGGTTATGTGATAGTTTATGTTTTTGCTATTGAATATTATGGGTAAAAAAGATCTTATTGGATAAATATTCTTATTCTTTGCTTACTGAAACTATGAAATATTATCCTTTGTAAAAGTAGGAATTCCGCACCAAAATTTCCTATTTTCTGAAAAGTGTATCAGAAACTCGAAGACTAAGGCGTAAGCCATCAAGTGATGGAAATTGCATTAGGAAGGGTCGCACTGAAAATGTAATTTCCTTCAGACGCCTCGAAGATTTTATACGGGCCTTATCTTGGAACACTTCATGTGAATATTTAATTTGTTTTATTAAAGTAGGTTGTTTCCTTTGTTGTGCCTAAGTAAATGAATTAATAGGTTGGCGTAACGTTAAACTCAGTTAAAATACTTTTAAATAAGTTATGCTTGGATTGCTTTTTTGTTATGCGAAACTTTTGGAACCGTTTTTTGATGCTTTAACTTTGATTTTTATTTACTCAGATGGCATCAAGTTAACTGTTTCTTTTACTGCCGTCTTCGATAAAATTTGTTGATAAGAAAACAATTTGCTTAAGTAACAATTCATTGAAAAGGAGTTATTTACAATAAAAAGAAAAGAAAAGTATGGTAATAAAAGTTAGTTTCACTATTTTTTAATACAACTTCTACATTTATATGGCTATATGAAATAACTTAATTTAAAGAAGAGGCGCAAATCTTACAATTCAGAGACAGATTTTTTTAATTTGGCTGACATTGAATTTGCTTTCGTTTCCACGCCACCCAAGAGGTAGAACACCCAGCACGTAAAAAATCTCTATCAAATTATTTGGTTGGCCGACGCATTAAAGTAACTCATAAGTATTTTTAAAACTAACAAAATAAAAATTATTATCTACGGACTTTAGGTTGCAAATATATTAAATCATAATACATTTATATCATACTATAAAATAATTTTATACAAAAATATACTATATAACTCTAGGATCAATTTTTTGTATAGATGAACCAAAAAATCATGTTACTTACAATTCGCTCTGGTTCACTTACAAACATTTTTTTAAGGAATATGTAAAGCCCATTCCCTTATTTCTACTGCGTTCTGTAAATATAAGTACTATTTCTTTAAAGCAGAACTAGATGAAGGATAGTAACAAAAATTGATAAGAACATTAAAATTATGAATAAAGCAAAAGTTTCACTCTTCTGTAGAAAAAAATGAATAAAACTTTACTAAGATGCACTGTATATACTTAACTGTAATATATGTAATATAAGCATGGGTGGGTGCATACCCAAGCATTTTTCAAGCATGAATCCGTGCCATTAAAAGATGTGTAGAATTTAATATCGAAATAACTATCATAGACGAAACATTGTAATCATCTCAGATAGTCAAGCAGCCATCAAAGCACTGAACTCAAACACAATCAATTCAAAGATGGTCTGGGAATACCTAGGCATTGTCGTAAAGAGTAGGTTTTATTTTCCTTTAATGAAACTTTATTTATTGCAGTCCTCAAGTTTAAAAATGCTTTCAAGAATCATTAATCCTGCTTTGGCTTCTTTCTTTGCGAGGAATGTTCTTAAACTGTAGGAATGGTTAGTTTCAATGGTAAAGTAGCTTTTGTATTTTAGTATTTTTTAGTCTTTTACTTTTCCTGGTAATAAATTACATTTTTCGGCTCCTGTTATCTTAGGTAGGTACGTTAATCTATAGTCTATGTGTGTATAAAAAATATTTATTGATTACAATTTCAAATTTAATCAAAGCTAGCATTAAAAGATTAGTAATAATGTATGGAGTAAAAAACTTAGCAAAATAGCTCAGGATGCATGAAATATGTTTGTTTCTCTCGATCGTTTACTCAAACAATTTCGTCTCCAGTATTTGTAGGCTTTATTTTTAGAAAACTCAACGAGCAAGACAACTGATGGTACCTTTCGTACCGCAAAACGGATGGTGTCCGTTAGTTGGTTATTAAAGTATTTGTTTGTATAATCTTAATATCTTATCTAACTAGGATTAGTATTTAATTTTCTTTATTATAAAGCTTTTAGTTAACAACTAGTCAAATTTATGTATTACAGACTACATTTTCTCATATGATAATACATTAATTTGCTTTGATGACGTATTAGCATGAAATAGTAGTTTGTAATTGTACCTGCACGAAGTTAGATCCCCAAAGTTTCCTCGATTAATTGACAACGAAAGTGATGACATCGCAACTATAAGGTTCAAAGTTGGAAATAGATTGTCTCTCTGAATTCTCTTATTATTGGATACATGTAATTTTAATTAATCTTCTATTAGAAGTTTGTATAATCAATATCTACAAGACTGGTATAAACATACGAGCTCTTTTTATGCAATCCACTGTAAATCTATATGATGCTCATTATCTCAGAAAACCGTAACAAGGACGAACGTATATACGACAGAAGGATACGGATCTTCCGACAGGATTATGTTTGATGCAGAGCTCATCTTACACTTGATGAAAATCCTGTAATCATCAGACGTTGATCTCCTGCTGCTTGATAACAAGGCTGTTTAAGATAATTAAAAATATTTATATAACAGAGAAATACATGGATTTATTAAATAATTATTGGTCAATGTATTTTTAAAGAGTATAACATAATTTACAGTATTTTCATGTTTTAAAAATTTAAATTTGAGGATAAAAAATTGAAGAACTATTTCATTAATATTTTAATAGTTTTCTAATCTACATATAGTTGATTCAAATAGAAGTGTCATCAAGTAGTCTCTGGAAAATTCAAATTTGTAGTGGCAGTACCTACGTTTAGTGAAATTTGAATCGCAATATTAGCCAGCTTGTGATCATATGCTCAATATAACTATAAACATTTTGACACATCGCGATGACATATAATTCCCTAACTAAAGTTCTGTTTCCATTGAATCTAGTAATAAAGTTAAAGATGATCTTACACGTACCCAGCCCACTTGATGACACTTCTATTTGAATCAACTATAACTGTTTCATAAATAATTCACTATACTCTTGATACCATTATTTTTAGTTATAGGAGTGGTTGAAAAGTTTTGAATGCGTTAATAGGTTAACTAGTAGAGGAATAGAAATTTATACACTATTTTAATATTTCATTTGTCACTTGAATACACAAAAAATTCTATTTTTATTTGTCAATTCTTTCTTTGTGTACAAGCCATTTGTACTTAGTTGACGTGTCAGTGTATTTTGTTACAATGGGAAAAAACAAGTATCGTGCAGTGATAAAATTCTTTGTTTTGGAAGGTTTATTTATACACAACAAAAATGGTAAAAGTGTTAAAGAAAATCTGCTCCTTTATTTCTAACTGTTCATCGATGGGTTTTGGAGTTTAAACGTGGTTGTACAAGTGTCGAAGATGTACCACGTATTGGACGTATAAAAAGTGGGTAGTTTTGGGCAGAAGAAAGCACATTTTGTATGTACTTTTTTCACTCTGGATGAGACTTGGATCTACCATCATGATCTTAAACTAAAACAAGAACGTTTATAGTGGACTGAAGCTGGATCTTCAGCTCCAAAAGAGGTTAAGTCAGACAAAAAAGGTTATGGCATCAGTTTTTTGGGATGCAAAAGGGGTTCATTGATTGATTATCCTGAAAAGGGTAAAATAATATACTCTGAATGTTACTGCAACCGTTTGGACTACTTCCTTAAAAAAAACGTGGCAAAAGACCCAGTTTAGGTACATAAGAAAACAAAATCATTTTTCATCAAGATAATGCTTGTGTTCACACAAGTTTGTTGGCTTCCTCCGACTATTACCTCTTTAGAAACTTGAAACAATTCCTTCGTGAAAAGCGTTTTCGAATGAGGAAGCTATTACAGCAGTGGAACAATATTTTGCAGAGCTTCCGGAAAATCATTACCAAAATAATATAAAATTACTAGAAGATCATGTTCAAGCTAAGTGAGATTATAGTGAATAAAAAAAAACAATTTCATTAAAAAAACACGTTGTTTCATTTTTGCTTTCAAAACTGTACAACCAACCTGTAGTACGACAAATTATCTCGTTTCCAGGACTAATTGCGTTTATTGATTCATAATTTGTTCAAACTTACACAACATAATTAATATAAAAAACTCAAATTTAGAAATCGTAGAAGATGTAAACTTTTGTAGAACAAGATCATTCATTTCCAAGTAACCATTAGGAGGAGTGGTAAAATAATGCAGGGTGCTATAGATAGTTTAGGTTTATGTTAGAAGACAAAATTAGAAACAATAAAAAATAAAACAATAACTATTCTTATGTATGTAAAAGTTGTTACTAAATAAAAAACAAAACAAACTACCGAAAATAATTGCAAAAGTATCAAACAATGGAAGAGAGTATAATTGGCGATTATTTAATTTTACTTGTATTGATAGTTTTCTAGATATAAAACGTTTTTATAGTGATTTTCTTAAACTTCGCTTATACAATAGCACAAAATTTTAATAAATCAAACAAAAAGACTATTTTATGTTAAATTATAATAATCCCTATCCTCCTGTACATGACTTCAACTCTTCGCCAGAGCTCGTTCTCCGAAATAGTGTTTCTCCGATATATCTCCATAGTCCTCTAGAGGCCGATCACGGAGCCAAACTGGAGATTGCCGTCACCGGAAGCATCGATGGAGAAATTGGAACTGGACGTGCGGAAAAACAAAGCCCTTGATTTATTGGATAAGATGTTTTCTGTGTCATGTTCGTTGCCAGACACAGTGGAAATTATGTACAGCTGAAAAAAGAAAAGAAAACTCTTTCTTTTTAATTTGTCAGTATTCTGTTCGAAAACTTTTCTTTGAAACTGTGTTTTCTACTTCATTAGGCAGATACGAATCGTTGGTCCGATATATTCTTTAACGTTTTTACTCACTCGGACCATAAATTTTACGACACTGCAGCAGAATTACTTATTGCAGTCAACGAAATTTGAACCATTTGTATATAAATTCTTGAATAACAGATATTTACACTCACAAATTGTATTTCTAACCCATAGTTTCTATAAAACTGAATCTCCGCATATCATAAATACAAATTATTCTTGCTCTGGGTGGCCAACGATTATTAAAGTGAGATGTAGGGATCTGTACGATCTGAATTGTTCGTGGTCTTTATATGATGAATTTTGTCAATAATATTATTATTTGGGGAAATTCCCAAGTTGTAAAATGCTATTCTGATGACCACACTTGTATGTCAGGATATTAGGTTTTTTTAGTTTCTTTAATTTATTTAGAATATTGCTATTAATTTAGTTTTGAATAAGTCAGCTCCACTTTCTTCGGTTTATTTGAGCTCATCAAAGTATCTCATTTCGTGGTGGACGAGTTCCAGGATCTAACGTGAATGACCATGCGCAGTTTTTGAGGATTTACGTTCGATTTTTTGGTTAGTTCTTCTTTCTAAATCTGGATTCTATCCTCCGACAAATAATTCTTTTCTACGAGCAAACAGGAACTATACTATCAATAACTAAACTGTAACTTTTGATGAGTGTGGCTGGATATATTTTTCAAGCAAAAAATATTGACGCAACCATTCGCAAAGAGAATTTAAAAGTATAAAAGTTAAATTACAATGTGTAATTTTCTATTTCTTGAATATTTCGAAATTCAATAAATATTTCAGAATCTGTGATAGAAATCGAAGTCAAATTAACTGACATCTGATCCTTGATCACAAATGATACTAACAAAGGGATTATACTTGGTTAAATTGGAAACAAAACTGAAAGAATATGAAAAAATATTCATGAAACAAAGAAAAAAAGGAAGGTAACAAATTGTTTTCTTTATGGTTTATAAATGATTTTGCATTTTTTAATACTTTCTGTTGTAACAGATCCCTACATTTAGGTGTTCGTTTCCGACGTTTCATTGAAAAATAGTCAGCTTAATTTCATTTTTCAGTAAAAACTCATATCATGGAGTTTTCCAGTGTTTCCTTCGCTGGTAGCCAATTACAAAAGGTTCGTGCGCTCTGAAGCGTGAATACTTATTTTCCGCCACAAAGAATACATTTTGCACGGTGATCGTGATGCGTCCGTGGATAGCTGACATCTTACTTTCTAATAAGAACTTTTAATTACTTTTTTGTTTTGTTTGTTTTTTGATTTCTTCGACCCGGTTTATAGTCATTATAATAATGGCTCTGTGGTAATACCAGGGTATATTTATTTAATCAAGACTTTTTCAATTTTAATTCAAAATAGATGTTGTTTAAGCTCCTACAAACTGGATAAAATTCAACAGACTAAAACTCCCAATGAAGCATAACATTTATTAGGAAAGGTTTAACTAACTTTACTTTTCGGAATAGGTTATTAGATTTATGTTTTATGATGTAAATTTGATTTTGTGTTAAAAAGTAAAAGCTAATCGAATCAAGAAAGGATCCATGGTGCACATGTCAATTTCTTACTGGCATCTGTAAAAGCAAAAAAGTAAAAACAAACTTCAGAAAATCTTTAAAAATACAGCTTTATCTATTATATGTGTTGAATAACAAACAAAAATTCCCGTTAAACTAAACAATTTTAGATAAAACTTTAGATACTGGAAATGAAAAGATCTCTATCTAATACTAAATAAAAATTTTCAATTTCCATAAAAAAAGAAAGGGAAATTAGAAAATGTGTGTTTCATGCATGCAAATCTATTGTTAAACCACTAATATATTCTCTAGTTAACAAAACAAAGAGAACTCTCTTTGGTGTCAATTAGATTTCATTTCCCTCGTTGGTTCACAAAGTTTTTCCTGTTTACTGCTCTTCCACACTCGCTTTTATGTGGGTCAACCACAGCAAGAACAAGAATAACAATAAAAAACAGTCATTAACCTAATTTAGAGGCTCAGGAACTAAAATGAACACGTTTTAGGAAAATAAAGATCTTCTACAAAAACTCGTTATTTTTTTACATTGCAACTAGGATAGGTTATATAATCGACTTTAGAATAAAAACTTTTTTTAATCAACTATAGGCATCTGACTTCGATTTCCTTAAAGTCGGCTTCAAAGTTTTAAATCATTGTAAAAGATTTGAGTGAAAGATTAATTAATTAATAAGAGTAATTTGATTTCCGATTGAAACCGACTAAGGAAATCGACATCAGATGCCTAGTTGCGTACAATTTTTTTAAGAAATAAAGGTTTTTTTTGCTTTTTAGTGCATTTTTCTTTTTGAAGGCGGTTTGTTTTATTTGTAAAAAAGTTTTTTCATTCTTTTTAGTTTCTGCTTTATTCCTTCAGAAACCCTCAATATTGATATTGAACTCTATCGCAATAAATAATTTTTTAAAAACCACATCAAGATTGATCCAGTTAATTGTAAGATAATCGCGGGCAAACATACATATATACAGGCCAAGCTGAGCACCTCCCTTTTTTTTAAGACAGTTAAGAAATATCGAATTTATTTAATTAAAAACTATAGAGGATTAATATAATAAATAATCAATGCGCGTTTGCCCTCACTAATGTTTTAATAGTTAAAGCGGTTAAATACATATAGGTTAAACTCAGAAGCTTCTTATTTGAAGTCGGTTAAAATACCAAAGCCTTGACAAATGCTATGCTAAAAACTGCATCAAAATCGGTTTAGCCAAACGCGAGATAATCGCGTACAAACATACAGGTCAAACTGAGAACCTCTTTTTTTATGTCGGTTAAAAAGAGTTAAATTGTTATCATCAATGGTTTATAACATAAAGTTTAAACATTTTTAAGTTTATCGTGTGAACATATCTCATATTATTAGTCTATACATTTCTAGTGAAAGTGTTGTTAAAACCGGAATTGGTTTTTTAAATTGGAAAATCTTAAACCGTTTTTATGTTCTTTATATATTTATTATTGGATGACCCGACACACATACTATATATTATATGAAAAGGCTATTAGGACTCAGTGACACTTTTATTCTCAGAAGAGTTATCCTCGACAGGAATTGTACGTGGAATCCACCCTTTGCAAATATAACCTCTAAACCTACAAGGTCTTAAACCTAAAATGATCTACTGGTCATGTCTAGCGACTGTCAGACCCCCAATCACCTATGGTGCGCTGGTTTGATGGAACAAAATAACAAAACAAAAGAGAATAATAGGATGGCTAAAGGTGCAAAGACTCGCTTGTGTAGATATCACCGGCGCAATGATCGTGTCTTAGTGGAGCCTTGGAGGTAAGGTAACTCTAGACCTTCCCATTTTATAGGTCTATAAGTTAACAAGGACTAAGTTTCTAAAACTCTGCGATCTTACAGGATATTTTGGGATTTTAAGTGTCGGAGCAACCCAATCCATGAAGATGCCTACAGACATTTTGTCTACAAAACGAGATTTCGAAATTTTAGTGTTAATGATTGTGATTTAACTTACGAAAGGAGCCGTTACTTATTATAGTGATGGGTCTAAAACACCAGAATGAGTAGGTGGGGGTTACAGGTTCTAACGTTAGGCTCTCAACAGCACTGGGAAACATTTCCTCAAGTGGAGCTTTTAGTAATAGAATTCAGTGCTAATGAGTACATTAAAAAACGCCAGAAAATTTATGGCAAACAGTCTCTTAAGTTTATTAAACACAACAAAGTAACTTCGCTGTGGGTATAAAGGAATAAACCTTTCTGAGGCATATACAAAAGTCACATTATAGATAAAGTTCGTAATTAGGAAAAGAAACTGCAGAGCAGCCAACAGAAAAACACCTCAGAACAAAGTCGAGCAAAAAGGTTAAAGGATCCCCCAGACCGACGCGAAACTTCCGCTGCCGCTGCGGAATAAGTTTCGCAGCGGACCAAGATACACAGCGGTATACGGAGATGCCTACACCAATCGGGGCGAATTCCGCCAGACTCGCGGCATTGCAGCGTTCTGCGGAATTGACGCTGCTTGCACGGAACTTCCGCTGGTCCGCTACAGTTTCGCGAGTATTCAGTTCAATTCAGTTGTGATTCTACACCTGTTTCATCATCTGATTTGTTAAAATGGCTGTAATAGAAAAATTAATTGAGTGTGTAAAAAATATCCCACGAATTAAATGAAACATATAATACGCCGAAGTCATCTAATAAAATATCGACAAGTCATTCATCTATTCATCAATCAAACCGTAATAAGCGATCATAAAAAGTTATAGACGTTAAAAACCATTCTCCCACTGCTGCAGTAATAAAATATCTATCGGAAAAATCTAAATCATCCAATAATTTAACAGAATTACATCCACTAGAAACACCTAAGTAGATCTGGTGTCCGCGATAAAATCGCTGTTTGGTGTGAACAACTCAGTTTCGCTGCCGTGCCGTTAGCGAAATTTCCGCAGCGAAACTTTCGCGGCGGAAAAGTTTCGCGTCGGTCTGGGGGATCCTAAACTCGCAGGACACTGTCTACCGAGGTACCATCTGTGTTAAATGGGCAAAGTAAACATAGGAACATGCAGATACTGTGAGTATGTAGATGAAGCGGCTGAACATATTATCTGTAAACTAATTGTTCACCAACGACCTAAATATCTGGGTCAAGTGTTCTTTCTTGGTTATCCATCTCTCATCTGAGTTGCTTTTATAAATTCATATTATATTTAAACTTCTATAACTTTAGGAATAGTGTTATTCTATAGTTAATTAATTTAATTAGAGAAACGATAGCTGCTTTTTCTTTTTTCTCCGATATTGATTTTTTAAGTTATTACTTATCTGTCAGAATTATTTTTTTAATGCGCTCTCTATATTTTGTGTGCCTTTTTAAAAAAGAATCTGAAATATGAAAAATTAATTAAGATATATAGAGAAATGCGTTGTGCCTTTTGTATTTTGTAATAAAACCGACTTCGCTTTTAACACCGTTCTTATCGCGTAATAAATAAAAAGTCGTCGCTTTCAAGTATACCAACCTATCTCGAGAATCATTAATTCCAAACATCACAAAAATTACGGAATGAAAAGGCAACAATGCTATATCTGGATGAATCTCGTCGCCTTTTTTATTATCACCAAACAAAAGTGTTGTACCCATAGAATAAATAAATGCCAACACAAGAGATTTGGGATACGGACATGACAATCCAGGTCTCTAGAGTCTGGGAAATGGAGAGTAACCATGGAAACACCTCTCATAGTGCATAGCTTTAGACCCGCTGCAACCCTGCAGAAGATACTCACTCGTTGTGCGTATATACGAAGCTCTTTTAGACCCTTTTAATCTGTTTTAGCATTGCCGTTTTAGCAGATAATGAAAATAAAAGTCAAAGTATGCAAGAAAATCCGGTGAAATTGGAAATTCAGAGTGGTTTCCAATACGGATTATATCGTTCCGAGATCAGAACGATATTATAATGTTTTGTAATGGAAAGAACTGAACTTCGAGGATTATTTTAATCTGTCTTTTAGCAGTGGTAATATTGGAAAGCTATGAATATATTTTAAAATACCCTATTTTGTTTTCTAAAGTTTATTTTTGAACTGACTCAAATTAATTTGGCTATATATGTATTTGTTTATAACTATTTAAAAAAATTGATTACATTTCGGATTATTGTTTTCGGTTACTTTATACTTTCGTAGTACTTGATGCTATTTTATTATAAAAATTGTATAGGAAATCTGTTTTATGACTTGGCTCGTTATTTGGAATAGACAAAGAGAAACTTCGATATGGATTTGAGTATCAGCGCTTGGGTGTTAAGTGATAAAGAAAAGTAGATCCAGTAAACCTTGTGGATCATGACCTACTCTAGAAAGAATTCTAACGGTAGGAAGTAGTTTCTTCTATTGCTTCAGTTTTCAACTGAATAAAGTTTCTGTATTGTTCCGCCAGCGGAACATTTATGGCGTTTGACTGTTGTTGTATCAAATCAGCGGCAAAATTGTCATATAAGTAGAGTTGACATAATATGAATCTTGTTTCTGTTTACAAATGTTGAAATAACGTTGTTTAAACTAAAATGTTGGCTAACTTATTTTGGGCTGTCGGTTTTTCTTTCCGTCTTCGTGACGTAAAAATTCATCCTCATCATTATTTCCTGATGGGCCAAAAGAAATACCTATAACTTCAAAAACTCAAATTTTGTTATCCGATTTTCATTTGTTTGAAAGTTATAGCGTTAATACAATTTTTTTTTGTGACATTAATTTAATTTTAATTAATAGCGTTCCTGTTTCGTCTAAAAAAAGCATCCGTTGCACTCTTGATTACTGTATGTCTTTGTCTTATATCAAATGCAGTATTACTATACCTCGATAGGCAATTGCATGTCACTGAAGTCATTGTGACGTATATGCAAGTGGAACCAATGCGAGATTTGAATGAATCGTAGTTGCCAGGTTTAACTTAGAAGGGCTTACTATCTTTGTCCTATTAAGGCGCAATAGTAAGAGATACTTTTAAGACAAATGGCAAGCGGTGCTACCGTAGTTCATTATGTTCACTAGTGTTGCCATTTTCTTAAAAGTATCTCTTTCTATCGTGCGTTTATAAGACAAAGACAAATTCTTTCTAAGTTAAACTAGGCAACTAGCATTCATTCGAACCTCGCATTGGTTACACTTGCATTTACGTCACAATGACGTCAGTGACATGAAATTGTGTATCGAGGTATAGTGCATTTCGAATGTTAACTTTAAATTTGTATACTCCATCTTTAAATTCGTAAGACGGGGGAAGAGTAGTAGGTATATATTTGCCACGCAGCAAAAATTTATGCCAGCGCCTGCTTTTTCGTTTAGTTTAATGATTTGCTAATATTTTTGTGTAGAGATTTCAACATAAACTTTGCAGACAATAAAAATCTACTATTAATTGAATTTGTAAATAATGAATTTTTGTTTTAACGATGTCATATGATCACAATCTTAGCACAACAAAATACTCAAATTTATTAGACATTTATATTGGTCCGAATCAAATTTGTTCGTTTCTAACTTTAGCTTAAAGACATTAATTCGAAGGGGGTTGAATTTCACAGAAAATTGTTGGATTTGGAAATCACAAAAGCTTGTTAATTGCATCTTTGATAACATTATCCGTGTTAACATTAAGCGAACTCCTCTATTTCAACTTTTGTTGTGGATCAGATTATTGAAAGTTACGGTCATCAAGTTGTAGGTACGTCTGCCACCTTATCATTGCCAGTTTAATCCCATCGAATATGTATGGGGAATAGCAAAACAATATTATGACAACCATATTGGGCCTTATGGTTATAGTGACGACGCAGTTCGGGAAACTTGGCAAAAGGCACTTTCAGTGGTAACTCCAGAAGTGTGGCGGAACTGTATATCCAAGTGCGAGAAACTAATAGAAGATTGGTGGACTCGTGAAAATAAAATAAACGGAATAAGTCCAATCATAATAACAATTAATGGTGATGACAGTGATGATGATGACGATTATGATATTTTGGATCATAATGACTGATTTTCATTTATGGTAAGTTCAATTTTTTTATTTTTCATTTGAAATTCTCTATATGGAACAAATTTTTGTTATAAAATATTCTATTTGAGCTAAATAACTTATTATACATATACATATTTTCTGTGCGAAGTGTAATATAAAATTATTCTTAGGTTTATAATAGCCTAATAAGACTCCATTAATGAAGAAGTTTAATTCTGCTTAATATACTTTTAATTAGACAAAAGATTATCTATTATTATTTAATTAAAGGTTGTACATTATTTTTTATTTCATTTAACCAGTTGATATTTCCCCGAAGAACAGGTCAAACTTTACAGTACTTACCTGGAAATACCTATAAAATTTTTAATCCGAAACCCTTGTAAGTCTAGCGAACGAACTATACTATAAATAAACCTATAGTATTAGTTACAGAGATTGGCGATGACGGTTATTGTAATGATGATGATAAAAGAGTCGTTGATATTATGGATGGAAGTTGATTTTTCTGAGAGATAAACTTTTTAATGTAATATAAATTGTCATGTTTGTGTCCGATAGCGCAATAAAGCAATTCGTGCAAAATTAATTGTTCCAAAATATCATATATGCACAACGTTATATCCAAGTTTTCAGTTCTGCGGGCACTCCCGAAATGCGATCTGTTAATTTTTATCTTTTTGAAAAACCCTCTTTCTGAGTCTAATTTAATATTTATATTTCGACAAATTTGATATTGACTTGTATTTTTTGTACTTATAACGGTTATAAGTAAATACAGTTTAAATGTAATTGAACAAAACCTAAGCGCCTAAACAAGTTACTTAAGTAAAATTTTATGGCACATAATAATATACCACCGATTGTTTGACTTCTAATTTACGTGGCAAACCCGTATTCAACAATTCGTAATTAAAAAGCCAATAACGTCCTGGTTTTTGTTTGTTTTCTCGGCAACTACACAATATTCAGTGAACTCCAAAGTATTCTCGATAAAATCTATTAATCGCTTATAAATACGGCTAGGAGCAGCATGAATGACTACTTAGCTCTAGTGGCGACCTCTTCAGAGAGCTTTTGTCTTCTTGCAGCTGCCGAGCAATTATTATTACATAACCAGGAGGCTTCAGAATCTCGTAATAAGGTAAATTCTAAAGAAAGGTACTTGAAATAATATAAGAGAAGTAGTTGTTATGAGTTGTTTTCAACTAAACTTTTATAAGGATTACATCTGTAAGTATGTTGAAGTTATTGTGAATGCATATTCTGTTGTTATACTTTAATGTTAAAATCTGTTTTGTTTTTTAAATAAATCTACCGTTTGCAAAGTTATTGTTATTGTTATTCAATTATAACTAAAATTATTTCAATTATTTCAAAGGATGCAGTTAAAAATGATACTAAATATTAGGGTCCATATTCTAAAATGTTTTTTCAACCCCTATGTATTATAAAAGCGATAAAATCAACTAACTTCTAGTATACCTTA
This sequence comes from Altica lythri, assembly GCA_964028335.1. Classification (NCBI taxonomy): domain Eukaryota; kingdom Metazoa; phylum Arthropoda; class Insecta; order Coleoptera; family Chrysomelidae; genus Altica; species Altica lythri. The sequence continues at coordinate 27,059,706 of OZ034808.1, read as the reverse complement.
TGAGTTTTTTACTTTTGATTTACTTTCTTTTTTCTTTTAATTTTTTTATTATATTTCTAAATTTCTATTCCTAATTTTGGTAAAGAACCACATTCTTAAAATTTGTAACATAAAATATTGTTGAAGTCATCAGTACCTACTATTAAACCTATGTTTTCATGAACGTCTTGTATAGTAATTACTTTAGAGTTTGATCTCTTTTGACTTACGTAATCTAATAAAATATCATCCACCATAGAGATTTATTATTGATAAGGGATATATACACCCATGTTTTGTGAGTATACCTATACATATATTATGATATGAATTTTCCTTGAGTGCTCACTCTGTCGGTGATTCTCCAGGAGTGTGAATCGCCCTTAAGAAAATCGGTTGCTAGGATTGATTGGAATCTATTGTAATACCTTGCTGGTCATGCGACCAAATCTACGGCCAAACGGGTAGAAGTATTAAAGACCGTCTTATTTTTCAAAACACTGATGCCAGATTATATCCTGACAGAAGTGCCTTGGGTACCTATATAAAAACCCCAAACTACGTTACAGACTATGAAGGAGACCAAATCTTAGACCATGAATGGCACATAACCAAACGTTAAAGAGTAAAAGAGTCAACTGTTTATATTGAAAAAAAGTAATTAAACCCAGAGCAGACCAAAACGAGGTGAAAGTAACAGAAACGAGAAGGGAAAGAAGCTAGACCACCAAGAAGAAAAGTTTTTTAACTTGATTAAAGATATTCATTTTAAAAATACAAGTATAAGCTTGAAATCAATAAGTTTTATAATGATTTCATGAATTCTGAGTATAAAGAGTACATTGTAGTCTAATCAAAATTAGTCTTTCAATCCTAAAATACTATAAAACATTCGTATAAAATAAAACTGTGTGCTTAAATCACCATTGTTCGTATAGAAGAATTGAACCTATTATATCCCGAGAAATTCGTTCAAGTGTGGCCCGGAAATAGCAATCGCGAATCTGATCGCAAATTTAAATTCAAAATTGAATTTCGTGAAATACATTGGTAAAATGGTATATCGGAGAAATTGACTGAGATTTCAATGCTCCTAAGTTAATGAGATGTGTCCCAAACAGAAATTTGGATGTGCACTTGAATACCGTCACTAACTCTACCGCGCTTTTTTTTTTAATTTTGTTCTTGTCCTTCAGTGAATTTGATTTATTTTTCATTACATCCACGGCGTGGTTAGTATGCTGAATACAGTCTGATCCTCTTTTATTATTTCGTAGCTTTTGTGCAAATTTATGAATGTTTTATTAGAGAGGAAAGCTATGACATTTAGATTGATTAAGGCTTGGATTTTAATTCATAAGATATATAATTAGATTGGGCTTTTGTAATAAAATATTAACAGTAGCATTTGTCTTAAATTTTATATTAAATATTGTAAGTTACATACATATGTGGTATTTAAATATGGTTCTAATCTAGAATATTTTACACTTACGAATATAATTTGAGATTTTGTTTAGGTTTTCCGTTTTCCTCCAAACAACTAAAGTGTAACTGTTGGAATTCACTTGGGCACATCAACTAACCCAGGGTGATACAATAAAGAATAAGACTTGACGAGTTTTCTGTTTTTTTTTTTATTTCGTTTTTAGTACAAAATTATGTTCGAAACTTAAAATATTTAATACGGAGAATTTAACTGGTACTAAAAACTAACTGATAATTAAGGCAAATATTTATGATTTCATTAATATCGACCGTACAAACTTTTTGAACTGTTCCGGTGTCGGTTTATCAAAACTGAAAAGTGGAGTAGGTATTACTATTCTCTACCTTTACATTTATTGCAATTATTTTATTTACATTGTTATTAGTTTTCTAATTTACATCAGGATATTTTAAAAATTATCTTTTTAAGAAAATTGCTATTAGTTAACTAGTAAAAAATTCTGAATTTCCAGTAACTTTTGTAACGAATCTGGTGAAAAATAACCCAAATAGCATGAAAAATCAGAAGTTTTCGCGCAAAAATGTTTTTTATCTTTTAATTAATTTTATTATTTATAACTTTATTCTATCCGAGCTGGCCTAAGTGATTTTGTTTATAATACTATCAAGAGTTCTTTATTACACTTCTTCTATTTCATTCTTTTACGATATTACGAGTCCGGTTCGATTGAAACTATTCTTTGGCCCAAAAACAATTATTGGTAAATATATTTACAAATAATTACCACATATCTCATTATTTTACCAACCGATGTATATCCTTGTGGCCACTGCTGGAAGAATTCTCTTACAGAATTTTGTATTTCTTTGCTCGTCCAAAAATAATTACACTTTAATGACTTTTTCAGTGGCCCAAAGATGTGAAAATCGCAACGCGATAAATTGGAACTATAAGGTTGGAGGGTCTAATATCCTTTATTTCTTTCGTTGTAGATTTTCTTTAATACTCTCACTACATGAGCCTGAGCATTGTCAGACAGCAAAATTATGCCACACAGGGTATTATTTAAAGCTTTACTATACAGGTTTACATTGATATGCAATTTAGGTTCTGTAAAATCTATGAAAACTGTACTTTATGGTCGAAAAAAAGTGTTAACATGATCTTGCCTGAAGAAGGTTGAAACTTCTTTGATAGCGAAAAATTTGTGTGTTTCTATTACATCATTAATGGCTTACTGGATGGTTTAAAATAAGGACATCACAAAAGCAAATACCATTTTAATTTCTTTGTGAGATGATGCAAAAACAAGCCTTTCGCACGCTGTTTGCTCTTTAACAAAAGGCGAGAAAGTTGTTGCGACAAACTTTGCTATACGGAGGTTATCTTTTTAGTTTTGCATATAGCCGTTTTGAAGGCGCCTCTAGTAAAACCTTTAGACGCAAATTTCACCTGAATCTTTTATTGATATAAATTCAACGTTTCATTGCGATAAAACAAGTCGTGTAGGTAGAGTTAATTTTTGAAATTAGCAAGTTGGTGGAAAAATGGATCTTAGCTGAGAACATTTGCGAGTAATAATGGTTTACTATTTGCGAAGAGGATTATCACAACAGCATTGTCTCGCTGGAATGGTTTCTGTGTTTGGGAATGAAGCACCACATCAATCAACTATTTCCCGCTGGTACTGCGAATTTCATCTAGATTGCTCCAGTCTCATCGACGAATTTAAGCTAGGTCCACCCAAAACAACAGTCACACAGCAAAACATTAATACGGTTCGACAGCTAATTAAGGATGACCGCCAGGAGATAAAAGCATCCTTGGGCACTTTAAAGACCTCGTTTCAAAAGAAGCTACATGAAGAACTGGGTGGTACGCAGTTGTTTTCCGGTAAGATCTCTCATTTGATCAAAGAAGAGTAAAAATCGGTTCTCGTTTTTGGAGCTTCAAAACATTAATTGTTAACCATTCATCGTATAATCCCGATCTTAGTCCAAACGACTTTTTTAAGTTCCCACAGAACAATTCAATGCGTGGGCAGCGATTCCCGTCGCCAGGATCGATTTTTCAGGTGTCAATTGAAGACTGGAACTACTGTTATATCAATTGGTTTGAACGTATCCAAAAGTGTATCGATCTTGGTGGGACATATTTTGAAAAACAATAAAGTACTTTATGGCTATATACAAAACCAAAAAGACAAACCTCGTAACAGAGTTTGTGTACGATACCGTGAACAAGGCCTACACTAAAATTACTATAATTAAAATTCGACGATCGGAACTTTTACACATGCCACAATCCTGTCTGTTAAAGCAGTAGGTACTTAATGAACCTGGTCGTGGTTTATTAGTCGTCTTCTGTCTTCCCCTTTTAAATATTCAATAGCATTCCTAGAAAATTATATACGCAAAAACGCGATTCCATATACTGCTTGCATTCGTGTTTGAATTATAGCACACAAAAATTAAATAACTATTTGCTGACTATTTTTGGACTGATTGTTAACAACAAAAACCATTTAAAAGTCACAATACTTAAAATCGCAGTCAAACATAGGAACTAATGCGCATGACGTATACAAATACAATTATTTTTACATTGTGGAACATCAGTTAAGTATTTACACTTGTTTTAAAAGCTAACCTGACAAAAGATGGGTTTCAATTGAACAAGCCTGGTAAAAATTACTTATTTTTACCTTTTATATTTATATATTTAATTATATAATTTCCTGAACTATTTTTTTTAAATACTGCTATAGAGCACAATATAACCAAAGCATAAAATTAATTTTCAACTATCATTATAATTTTCTAAGAGCCAATACAATCCCTTTCAATTTTCTCCTTCGTTGTAAGTACACCACTATTAACGCCTTATGCAAATTCAAATTTAATAACATTCCCATTAGTCGACGCAATATCAGCACACAAAGTCAGACATTATCTTGGCCCGACCATCAGTAGACGAAATTTAGCTATTTGCTGTAGTAACAATAGCCAGCTGTTACTACCTTGATCCTGGAATAAATAGGGTCACATCCTTCCTGCGCTTCCCTCAGAGATCCGGTTCTGAACCTTTACTAACCCCACGGTGATCCCTTATCTCAGTTTGATTTACGTTTTCACGTAGTTTCTACATTTGGTGCGGCCGCTGCCAGTATGTAGTAATAATAATTACAAATTATGGAAATAATATATTCTTAAGATTTTACTTACTTCTTTTTAACATTACTAAAGAATTAAATTAATAGGATTCTTTTTATATACCTAAACGTCTGAAAATTAGGAAGCTATAAAAAAGTATCAGTATGGAACTGATTTATCCTAGGCTAAAAATGGATATAAAGATCGCAGTTTAAACAAATTTGGTTTTAAAGATAGCGCATTGACCTATATTAAACAATTCTGTTGATGAAATTTTACTCTTTACTATTACTCTTCTCTGTCACTCAACAACCCTTCCATTACTAATTTAAAGGCACGTGGATAGCATTGTAATCTGCAAGTAATCCTAAACAGCAATATCTATTAAAATCATAAATTTATATAAAATATTAGCAGAATCTGGACACGACACTGGTGATATGTTTAAGGACATACGGACGACCAAACTTATTTTATGCACGATTCTTTTCTGGTAAATTGTAACGCAATCATAGTTTATCTTTAGTAATTATATTGAGATATCTCGTGTTTGGGAATAAAGCACCATACCAGTCAACTATTTCCCGCTGGTATTGCGAGTTTTACCGTGGTTTCTCCAGTTTAAGCGGATCCAGGCTAGGTCCATCCAAAACAGCAGTCACACAGCAAAACATTGATGTGCTTCGACAGCTAATTAAGGATAGATGCATTTTTGGACATTTCAAAGACCTCGATCCAAAAGACCCTACATGAAGAACTGGGTGTTAGGAAATTGGTTTCCCGTTGGATCTCTCATTTGCTGACAGAAGAGCAAAAAATGGTACGCCTCAATTGGTGTCGAAAAGTATTGGAAAGGTTTAACAAAGGAAGCTCAAAAATCGTTTGTAATATTGTTAGTAACAATGAATCTTGGATTTACTCCTACGAACCGGAAAGTAAACGCCAATCCGCTGTGTGAGTGTTTGACGATGAGAAAACAACAACAAAAGTAATCCGTTCTCGAAGTATGTCAAAGAAAATGGTCGCAACTTTTTGGTCAAAATGTGGCAACAATTGCTTTCGAAGCAATTCCGAAACTCCGACAAAGCAACACATAATGGCGAATCATTCTACATCAGGACAATGCAAGTGTTCACACATCCTAAAAGACAATCGAGTTATTGGAGCTTCAAAACATTGAATTGTTAGACCGTCCACCGTATAGTCCCGACCTAAGTCCCAACGACTTCTTCACGTTCCCAAAGAACAATTTAATGCGTGGGCAGATTAAGAACTGAATGCATGGGCAACGATTTTAGTTACCAGAAGAAGCCATTAATGCCTTTATAACAGCGATTTTGCAGTTGTCAACTGAAGGATGAAATAACTGTTTTACCAATTGGTTTGAACGTATGTAAGAGTGTGCAAAAGTTGTTGGTCTTTATGGCTGTATGCAAAACTAAATAGACAACGCTCGCAGACCCAAGACTTACTCGTGTTTAAAAATTATGTTTGTCATATCCATTTGGTGTATATGTGAATTATGTATTTTAATTTTAATAAATTTCTTTACTAAGTAATAATAAGTAATATCCTCATTTATTTAACAAATTGTGTGTATAACGTCAATTCCCAATTCCAATAAACAAAGCAACATTTTCTGTCTAGCTAGAGTTTAACAAAATTAGTTTAATTAAATCTTCCACCTGTGAAATTGCAAAGTCGAGCGAAACGCTTCCCGTGGGTTATATCGAACGTCGGCATAAACTCTAAAATAATTATTTAAATTGAATTTCCATAATCTGTGCTGTCTAGAGGATATTTAGATAATCGCTATGTATATTTTCATAAGACAAAGAAAAGAAAATAGCGTTGGTTTCTAACTAAATAATCGCATTCTGGGATAAGGTTAATGGAAGTTAGATAGAGCTTCCAGTAAAAGCGTCGATTTTATAACGGTATGCATAAAGTTTTTACCATATTTAAAGCGACTAAATAACCGGGATATTTAAAATATTTGTATAATTTAGCACAACACACTTCTGAAATATTTCTTAAACTGACTAATCTCATATCATTAATTGGTAAAAAAGAGCATTATTTCGGAAATTATTCAGTTTGAACGACTTTAAAATATCTTTAGTTTAAATTACTTGAACCGTTTCAGATTAAAAAGTAACATTTTAGTCAGAGACTTTACCCCTTTTTATAGAGGTTTTCATTTTTAAAGTTAAACTTCTATTTATGCACTGGATTTGTGTGGGGTTAAATGGCAAAAATCATTACATATGTAATGGTGTGAGTAAGAGAGAGACAGAAACACATATAAGGTATCAGTACATTGAAAAGAGATAGATATACAAAAAACAATCTGAGCTAATGTTTTGGAATATCATAGTGACGTATTACATTGTGTTTGACAGATTACTTTATAATTCTGTCACGTAAGTAAACACATAAAGTTTAGTATTTTATATTAATAATATTAATCATAATATTCAGTAATGAGTATTGTATTGTAGTCCATACTACCGTCACATGGTTGCATTATATTTTGCACTATGGGGTTTTGTAAACACTTTTTTTGTACATTGATCGTTTTACTGTTTAGTTTTCGTGTTTGAAGTAAGGACACACATCAACTGGTCTTATTTTTCTAAGTATTTATTTAATTGAATACAGTTATTTAAAAAAAAAATTATTTCTACTTGCCTGTGTTTGTAGTTATTAAGTTTTATTAGTTTTCAGTGATGCCATTGATATATATTTGATGGCGCCGAGTGATGATGACATAAATGTGAAAATTACATGCGCGAGTTGTAAACGATCTCTAAAAGCCGAATTAAAATGTACGAAATGTGAAAAACAGTATCATCCTGCTTGCCTAGTCCGTCTAAGAGGCGCAAAAGTGGTTGGTCAAAATTTAATCATCTGTCCATCATGTGCTGAAACTGAAAATGATGGCGACCATGCGTCATAATATAAAATACAGTGCTATTTGTTTGGTCGAGCACTTTCTTTTAACAGAAGAGGTTCAGCATCTTAGTGTCTTTGGTTATGACCCGAGCTCTTATTTTTGTCGTGTACAGAATAAACGTGGTGGAGCTATGATTTTGGCAAAACAGGGTATGGAGGTAAATCCTTTAAAAATGATCGAAAACTTATCAGTTGAAGGGCGAAACACCTGGTACTTAAGACGGACCTCGTCTCCAGGAAATGTTATGCAAATTTGATACAAAATCAGTGTGTACTCGGTACTAGGAGGTTTTTGAGGTCGCTGAACACGAATATCATATAATGATTTTGCTAAATCATTCGCATAAAAGTTTATGAATCCGGGCGCGTGCATAGAAGTATAACTTCTGCCGGCAGTCCCACTGACTGCCACACCCTTTTTTTTGTTCTCAATATTCCCATCCAATCAAAAAAATTTAGCTTTTGCTTTTTTTCATTTTATTTATATATCATTGTGTATTTTAAAGGAAACTCAAAAATTTGTAAAAAGTAATTAAAAAGTTCATATCTTGAATTCATAAATTTTTCGATAATCTAACACTCACAGTTTTTATTAAAAAGTTTGCAAAGCATTAATAATGAACCATTTTGTATTTTAATCTATAAATTTTCGGTTTTAGGAATAATATAAGATCCACATTTAATTAAATCCATTATACTACAATAATTTCTATCTGTTTCCGGATATTTACCGAACTCAAGCGATTTATCAGGGTCTGAATCGGTTTGCACATAGTCTATACCTAAGAAAACACAAATACGGACTATCCAAATATTCGCTAGATAGCTTATGCAAATTTAGTTCAAATAATTATTATACAGTTTGATGGAGATGTATATTATCTTCCCAGAGGATGTCTCATTCTAGTTGATAATTTATTTAAGACACGGCTTCACCTTAATGTTGATAGTAAGTTTAAATTATGTTGTGCTGTAAATTATACCTATAATCTATACATATAATAAAACTATAGAAATGTACCTATATTTTTGTGCGCGCTTCACATGAAAACTACTGAACCTGTTCGAATGCGGTTTTCAAAGACGTATTTGTCTTCTTTTAAGTTAACATCTGGTGTATAAAACTTTCTCCCCCCACCCTTTTAACAGGGTGAAGAAAGAAATTTTTATACAAAAATCAACACGCCACGCGAACGACGTCGCGGGTACATCGAAATAGAACCCAAAAATGTGGTTAGATTTTTTTGTCTGTCTGTCTGTATGCTTGCGCGCGCATCACATGAAAACTACTGATCCGATTCGAATGCGGTTTTCACAGATGTATTTGTTATCAATAAAACACAATGTTTTGTACAAAGTGTGTAGATTTTATTATTTTCGGCTAAGCGCTTTCGGTTATACAACGCACTTAGCCGATAATAATAAAATCTACACAATTTGTACAAAACATTGTGTTTTATTGATAATTCGTTATCAGTGTGTACTCCATACTTGCTGCTAGATGTATTTGTCTTCTTTCAACTAAACATCTGGTGTATAAAAATTTCTCTCCCATTCCTTAAATGGGGTGGGGTAAGAAATTTTTATACAACAATCACTCGCCACGCGAATGACGTTGCGAGTACAACTAGTAATTTATATAAAAACTTTAAAGCTGTATCACAATTAGCTACTAATTTTTTTAGAAGTATATGTATGTACTTTACTTATTACAATACCCATTAAAAACAATTTTTTTATGGTAACGAACTGTTTTATTGTCAAAAGATATACGAAGGGTATTTCGCTTCCGTTTTTTCGAATTCGATGGCAGATGTCTTATCAACGACCAGCAGTTATTTGTTATATAACATTTTTATATTCCATCATCCTTGGTTCCTCCGCTCCATTTTTTTAAGGTCTTGGTGAAACCTTTCTCCCTACTCTTTGCTGCAATCACCTAAGTTATTTGGAAAGTCACCTACGTGAGAATATAAAAAGTGTAATTTTAGGTTCATTAAGCAGTATGGATTTTTATAAATTTCTACTAGTTTAATACGATTTGTGTGTAGTTTGGGCTCTTTTGATTTCCGAAGACATTTTTAATTACGTGTTTGAAACACAACCATGCTTCTTTCTCCTTATCAATTGTTTTGTTAACCAAAACCTCATTATCTTACGAATCTAAGGTCCATCAAAAATTCCTTCAAGTACTTTAGCATCACTTAATTTTGGAAATTGATTTTGCAGATACGTAAAATAGCTACCATCTTTGTTTGATGATTTTACCCATTGTTTCATCAGGTACTCTTTCCATTTCTTCTACTAAGCTCTCTTCTACATTATCCATTTCCAAATTTTGCTTTACATCCATATTTTCACTTACAAACAAATCCAATGAATCTTCTTCTTTCTGAATTTGATATAAGTGAATCAGTTTTGTGACACTTTTAACGTTAGTGGAGTTAATTTTGGTCTTGTTTCTACCTTTAACCCCAAACAAATTAGTATTGCAAAAATAGCAATCTTTTTTCTCAAAAGGTTTCATCTATATCGTAAGCATTTTTATTTTTATTCATCTTTATTATTTTGTTTCTGTATATCTGATTAAGAAATAGGTTTACACCATGCAAATATCAATTTTTTGAAACACTATGTGCGTTTAAGCTATGTATAAGAAAACTTAGGTTCTTAATTTCATAAATTTTCATAAAGTTTTTCATTATTACACTGGTAATCTGTTGATTGCATTTCTCTAATGAGTATAGGATTAACACCATAAGTTGTTTGGTAAGCAAGCAAAGTAAGAGAAATTATGGAAGACAATTCTTCTGCGCAGGTTAGACATTAAACGTCCGTGGAAAAGAGATTCTAGATGATTTATCGTACTATGATCATTAATCAATTTGTGGATAAAATCACAGATTGATAACGAAGAAACAGAAGCAGAAACACTTGTGAGCAGGTGAGTCGTTAAAAGGAGATTTTTTAAGAATTGGAACGACATATTACTTTTTTGGTGACGGACTTTGATATAAGTACTTGATAAACTTATATCGTTTGATTATAACACCTTTAAGTGATACACAAACACTGTGTTCTAAATGAACAGTTCATTCTTTATAATAGGGTAAGGGTTATCAGAACCATATTGTGTTCGAAAGCAATATCAGTCGAAAAATGAGCATCGAACAAAGAGCCAATATTAAGTTCTCCATTAAAGTTGCTGAAACCTTTACCGAAACGCATTGATTGTTGAAATAAGTTTATGGTGATGAGTTCACGATTGGTTTACACAGTTCAAAGAGGGTCGTGAGTCGCTGGAAGATGACGAACCTGTCCAGATGATATTTGTGATTACTACAGAAACTGTGTAAAAAGTGCAACTGTTTATTAAAAATGAGCCAAAATCTTCATTTACATACATGCAAATGGAATTAAATATCTCCAAAGATTCGATCTATCGCAATTTAACCGGGAATTTGGGCATGAGAAAGGTGTTTTTCGCACAAGCTCACGGATTCCACTTAATACAAGAAAATTTACAAATTATATTAACATGCATATATCATATTTTATACCTAACCTATCAATCAAAGTTTACTCTACCTTTCCATCATTTCTTTAAATTCAGCAACGGTATTAATGCAATTTTACTTCGATCCACGTAAATAACGATCTTGTTATCTCTGGTAAGGACAGCTCATTTGACTTGATAATTTCTCCAAGTAGGAGCTTAAGATTTAATGAAACTAATTTAGAAGTCTGAACAGAGAAGCTCAGGTCGAAGGGGTACATTTAAATAACGTCAGTTGAAGTATTTTTGAAGCTACCTTTTGTATTTATTTATTTTTGTTTATTTTTCTGAGTGATCAGAAAATTTCCATTTTATGCTGAATTACTTGTAGGAATTTTAATCAAATGCGACAAAAAAGATCTTATTCTAATAATTATCAGTCAGTGATATTACTTTTTTAATAATCTAATGATTTAGTTTGGGAAATTTACTAACAAACAATGAAGAAAAATAAACATAAATTAAAGAAATAATAATAACAGCAAATAAGACCTATCATGTATGCAGTCGAAACCATTAGCACAAACAAAAAAGCAGGAGTAAAATCTAAGAATACTGAAAAAGAAAATATTAAGAGCATCTCTGGATCTGGAAATTTGGGAGGGGCGAGCTAGTGCTCAGCCAGCACTGAGGCCACATATGACCCATTGTGCATCCTCCCGTATATAGGGATATCATCCCCTCAGGCTGTCACCAGGCCTATTGATTTAAAATAGGTGATGAGGCTCCCGAGGGGGATCTCCCTGACATCGGCTGGTGTAAGTCAACACTCGCCCAACCCGGATCTTCTGATTTCAGAAAAAGCAGAGCAGTCATACATAATGTGATCTACTGTTTCCTCTTCTTGTTCGCAGCCTCTGCATAGCGGCGATTCTGTTAATTTCATCCTTAAGAGATGTTGTCGCAATTGGCAGTGACCTGTCAGGATTCCCACAGCTGTTCGGAGATTTTGTCTGGTCAATGCCTTAAATTTTTTTGCTGTTTCCTCGCCAGGATGAGGTAATAACTCTCTGGCCAGTCTACAGTTCATAGTTTCATCCCAGCACTGTATAAATTTTTGGTGAGAGTGCTGTTTGATAAGGTCCACAACTGCGGACAATATTAGCTTGGTAAAAGGGCGAGGGCTAACATATTTGTAGCGCGCAGCCCTCCTTGCTAAATTGTTCGCAATTCGGTTGCCTTTAGAGTTCCCATGTCCTTTGATCCAGCTGAGAGTGACCACGTTATTCTGGCTGGCCTCAGCTAGAGATTGGTGACATTCTAGTACTAAACTTGAAGTGAAATGTGGTCTATTCAAGGTCAGTAGTGCTTGTCGGCAGGCTGTGTATATATTTATATTCCTGCCTGTGATGTTCCTATTGATTAATTCTTTTGCAGCTATGGTTATGCCTGTGAGTTCTGACTGAACCACACTTGACAAACCATCCATAGCCCATTTTATTTTTAGGCTTAAGGATCTAGAGTAAATTCCACATCCCACACCTTGCTTTGTTTTTGATCCATACGTATATACGCTCAGAGCGTTCACTACGTTGGGGTCTGCTGTCTTGTTTGTTAATATTTTGTAGGGTTTGTCAGAGATAAATCTTGGTGCGACGGCATCCGTGTCTGCCTGTAAGAGTGGTATCACTTTTATCGATTCCCTCCACAGACTATCCCTATAGATGCCAGTCCCTACAGTGGGTTCGATACCAACCGTGCGAAAGCGTACCATGGTCATCAATCCTTAACAAATATATCAAGGGAGGTGAGACCGAGTATGACTTCCATTGCGCTGGTCGGTGTGCTTCGCATGGCTCCTGTTATTAAGAGCAATTTTAGGACCAATAAAAAAAATGCAATTAAATTTAGACAAAGAACGGACCATGGATAATTAACGAAATTAAGGAAGATATAATGAAGAAAATAAAGCAACAAAGTGCAAAGTACTTATGGCATATATAAAGATCAGGACCAACCACGTCAATATACTCAATATTGAAGTGGACACCAACTGGACAAAGAAGAGGAGGAAGGTCAAGATCGATATGTTTACAAGAAGTAACAAATTATCTTAGCAGGGCGAGCATACTGAAATGGAAAGAATAGGAGATAGAAAATTGTATAGGGAAATAACTAAAAAATAAAGAAAACGAGGGCTAATCTAGAACATAAATAAGTAACTTGACTTTTTTAGTCAATCGAAAGGATTTTACTTTAGTCTAATAATGTTATTTGGTTCTTCAAGTTGGACATGACTTTTGAATTATATCGGAATGTGCATATACGTTATTTTTATGTAGTTATTGGAAGACTTCTTTCAAATTGCTTTCAAATTTTAAATGTGTTTAGGTAAAAGGATAATGTTGAACCTTTATAATCGTATGAAATAGTTGTCCGTTATGATCCTAAATAAACAAACGACAAGCGGTTTAGACAAAAATGATAAATATTACTTTTATGGAGGTTTTTAATTATATTAAATTAGAAAGAAATTAAGTGTATCTATTTACTTATTTGTTTATTTATTTATATTCTTTATGAATTAAGTAAGTAGTTAAGGAATAGTTGAGCTTTAGGCAGGGTACACTATTTATTCGATGTCAAGCTTTCGAAAATCTTCATTTCCCTTTTCAGAAATCAAATTTTTTAGTTTAAATATATCACAAAAAAGTTTTAAATAAAAAAAAAGACAAAAATTCATCATTGTAATAGAATAAATAAAATAGAACCTCGGTTTCAAGATATATTAAAAAAACTGAAAGGATTACATTTTCCCCTAATCTCTAAATTATACTCTCTAATTTAATGGTACTCATGCAATTAAAACCGTTGATTGTCTTAGTGCCTTATTATCCTTTTTTAAAAAGTACAATGTATAGCCTAATAACGCTTTATTTTTTCCAAAATGTATTATTTTAATTATGGGGATCATTATGCTACCTCCAGACTTTTGCCGAGTGACTGCGAGACCAAGCCAGAGCGAGACTAGCGAGAGTAAGGTATGGGAATTCGTCTCGTGTCGGTTTTTCTCTCGTCGTCTCGGAATGTCTCCACTTTTTGTTGGGCTTTCAGGCATGTGTCAAAGAAAGCACGAGACGAGCCGAGAGGTCAGGAGACGCTGGCACAGTGTATAGTTTAGTTCAAAGTTAATTTTTGCTTTTTTGCATTTACACTTCTTGCCGACAAAGGATAAATACTAATATAAAATATCACCCAAAGAAATCTTTTGTCGGCATGAGTGTGAAGAAAAAAAAAGGATAAATTAACATTGAACGAAACTATACATATGCTTGTTTACCTACGCTGCCTCGCTTCGCAAAATATCTCGCCGTGACTCTCAGCGAGGGTGTGAAGTTAGCATTAGATTTTTGTCTTTAAGGGGTGAAAATTGCCCCTTATTAAAGAAACTTGAAAAAACACGTATTCAATTATTTTATGCACTTAACCTTGTTTATTTGTATAAGGTAAATATTATAATGTAATCTCTAATATGAAAATTAATTATTCACCCTTAAAAGCAAATACTTTAAAAAAATAAGATGAAAAAATTTGTACAAATTTGAAACATTTTAATTATGAATTTAAATAGATACAAATATAAATTAAATACAATACTACCTCGCTATAACTCTATATTGTACATACTGACAACATTTATTACCGTAAAAATCTCTGTGTTTTTTTATTAATCTTTAGTTTTCTTAACTACCTTTTACTTTATAAGATTCTTAATTTAAGTTATTAGCAAAAAACCTTATGAAAAACATGTTTTTTTAACGAAAAATCCGAGTACCTAATCCCAGAAAATTCAACAGTAAATAACTCAAAAAACAAATTTTTATCTCTATCCAATCCCGGGTTTATTTTGATTAAAAAAATTATCACCTTCAAAATTTCTTCTGAATCGATGCTATAAAGAATTCGTTGGTATATCCCTCAATCACCGGACTAAATAAAAATTATTAAGGAAATGAACGTAAGCGGCTATTTCCAGCAAAAAAATGCAGGAAGCAATCGTCATCGGTATTTCAGCTAAAAAATTGTTTTGTTGCCGCGTTAGGATGTAAAGGGGAGGGACTTCTTCGATGCAGCAGGTTATCGTTATTTAGTCATATAAAGTATTTGTGTAGTCAATGTGATCATAGAAATTTGTTTTTCGGTCATTTTGCTACAAATTTAAATTGGTAAGCATTGATATTCATATTTATATTGAATACATTTGATAGTTTTTTACTTTTTTCTATCAGTTATATGTTTATTTAAGTAGGGTGAGATCAGTTGACAAAAATCTACATGTACTTAATTATGTCTATTAATTAAAATAATTTAAGTAAATTAGAACAATTATTTTTTTAAATTTATATTCATGGTTTTAAACAGATGATAACGATATAAATTTGATTACTTCTAATAAATAACTTATTTTATACTTTTCTAACCCCTCAGATAAAAAATAGGACAATTTTTTACATAAGAATCCACATTAAACGTTAAAATTCAGTATCAAAATGATGCACATCTTCTTCTATGGATACTTATAATAAATCTGTAGAGAGGTCAATTCTGTACATGAAATATATTTCCAAAATAACTATCAGGGGGTGATTGATTCCAAAAATGCAATCAGTAAAATTTTTGTCTGTCTGTCTGTCTGTCTGTATAACCGCTATAGAAACAAAAACTACTCGACGGATTTTACCGAAATTTGGTACAATTATTTTTCATCTTACTCCATTTTTTAAGCTTCCGTCGCTTGTGCAACCTTAATTGTTAAAGCTATACAGAAATCATCTTATTTTTATAATTTGGAGGTTAACTGTGAACGGATTTTACAAAATTTCACCCACGGGCTTGCGAAGGCGTGAAAAATAAAAAAATAAATAAAAATTAAAATCTATGAGTCCTACAGGTTTGAAACTTTACAAAATAGTAATTTTTATAATTTTGAGGTCAATTGTGAATGGATTTTACGAAATTCCATCCATAAGGGAGGATGCGGGGGCATGAAAAAAATAAAATAAAATTTAAAATCTATAAGTCCTACAGGTTTGACACTTTGCAATATAGTTATTTTTATAATTTTGAGGTCAATTGCAAACGGATTTTACGAAATCCCACACAAATGGGGGTTGCGGGGCGTGAAAAATAAAAAAAAAATAAAAATTAAAACCTATGCGTCCTACAGGTTTGAAACTTTACAAAATAGTTATTTTTATAATTTTGAGGTCAATTGTGAATGGATTTTACGAAATTCCATCCACAAGGGAGGATGCGGGGGCGTGAAAAAAATAAAATAAAATTTAAAATCTATAAGTCCTACAGTTTTGACACTTCTTAAATAGTTATTTTTATAATTTTGCGGTCAATTGTAAACGGATTTTACGAAATTCCACGCAAATGGGGGTTGCGGGGGCGTGAAAAAAATTAAAATCTATAAGTCCTACAGGTTTAAAACTTTGCAAAATAGTTATTTTTATAAGTTTGAGGTCAATTGTGAACTGATTTTACGAAATTTCACCCACAGAGGTGTTGCGGGGGCGTGAAAAATAAAAAATTTAAATTTAAAATCTATAAGTCCTACAAGTTTGAAACTTTGCACAATAGTTATTTTTATAATTTTGAGGTCAATTGTGAACGGATTTTAGAAAATTCCACCCACAACGGGCCATGCGGGGGCGTGAAAAATAATCTATACTTATAATAAATCTGTAGAAATGAAAATAATTAGCGGGGGGTGTTACTACATCGATATAGAACCCAAAAATGTTCTTAGATTTTTTTGTCTGTCTGTCTGTATGTTTGTGCGCGCATCACATTAAAACTTCTGATCCGATTCGAATGCGGTTTTCGCAGATGTATTTGTCTTCTTTCAGCTTAACATCTGGTATATAAAAAATTCTCCCCCACACCCCTTTAACGCATTCGGGGGAGAATTTTTTATATAAAAATCAATACGCCACGCGAACTACGTCGCGGGTACAGCTAGTATAAAATAAATTTGTATAAAAAAACAATTAAGTCAATCAGTAATATCTTTACTAGTTAATTTTCGGCTAGCATATCTTTTAAACGGTTATAATGGTAAAATTTGGAGGGAGAAAATAACCAGATGTAGGTTTCTTAACTAGTCATAACAGGTGAAGTAATAGTCATAGATGATTACCTACAGAGCCACTGTGACCAATAATTTTAATTGAGACGCAATGGCAGAGGTATTGAAAACATCTATTGAGTCATATTAATTATGTTTGAATTCTAGCTGATTTTATTGAATAAATTTAATAAATATTAAAATTCTAGTTTCCCCTTGAATTAATAAAGATTCTAACGTCCGCCTCTTGTTATTTGTCAAAAAAGCTTGATTTCCAAGTTGTAATTAGTTTCCTAAATTTTAGCAAACGTTTTATATTTTAAAATTAAGTTTAATTATTGTTTAATGAGACATTCAAGTACTTACATAGGTAAATACTGTAGACGACCAAAAAGTGACTTTCTAAATTAGTAGGTAATGAAATAATTTTCATCGTCTTATTCTTCGGAATTTATAAGAAACAGGTAGTGTTCCGCAAATGGGGCGTTAATTCTGGAAGATAATACAGATCAATTTCGCAACTTGGAAATAACGTTTTAACAAGATGGTGCTTCTGCACACTATATTGGTGCACTACGACGTTACCTAGATGGTAGATGGGTTGGATGACGAGATTTGATAGACTGGCCAGCTCGGTCACCGAACCTCAAACCATTAGATTTCTTCTGTGGAGATACTTAAAAATTTAACGTTTACACTACAGCACCTGACAGTATTGACATACTAAAACTACGAGTTGTTGAAGAATGTAGGACAATTTCCGCCGACTCATGTGAACGAGTACGAAAAGAGTGTAGGTATAGAATACATTACTGTCAGGAAGTAGATGGAGCACATTTTAAAAACTAAATATAAGAACTGGTTCTTAAATCTTTATTAATTAAAAGCAAAACTACAATTTTAGTATTTATTAAATTTACTTATTAAAATCAGCTTAAACCCAACCGAAATTAGTATGATTGAATAAGTATTTTCAATATCTGTCAAACGAAATATCACTTGCCATAATGTCCCCTTTAAAATTATTGGTCCCAGGGGCTGCGTTTCTTAATGTGATAAAAATACGTTGGTCTTGCACATATGTTTTAAAAAAATCTGGCTATAATCAGTGTCATATTTAATAAACTAAATATTGAAAAATTCACAAATTCATTTTACTTTAAGGTTTGAAACGTTATAGATATACGGAAAAGTATGTTGTCATCAGTATATAGGTATAAAAATGATAGGGTGAAAGACACATATAGAAAATAAAGCAACTCTATTTTTTATTTCCTTATCCTTAAAGGAAATAGATCTGTCTAAAACGAAATAATAAAAACGATGCTCCATTTATTTTATAACCCTTTTTTATTCTGGTTAGAATGAAGCGAATGAACGTATGAGTAAAAGTGGCTCGATTTTCGTATATCGTGAAAATAAATCAGCAATTCAACCCGACAACGGGAAACTTCTAGATTGATCGTTTACGTAAAAGGTTCCTTTACCGACATCGGTAAATAATGAGTCGTTCTTTGAATCGCAATTCAGATCTCTTGGAGAAATCTTTGAAAGAGGAAACTCTTTGAGCGTGTCTTACATACGCAATAATTTAAACTTGTTCCGGGCGGATATTTGCATGGAATTCGCGACGACGAGTGCCAGAGATATTTCTGACATTTTTGTTTGGAAACTATCTTTCCAGATGTTTTATCTTGATATGTTTAAAAAGTCTTTTGGTGTAAACAACTTGAAAATGTTGTTCAGAAACTTTAATATTCCTTTGAAATAGCTAAAGTTTCAATCTTGAGTTAGATATTAAACCTCTTTTTATGTTTCTTCACAAAGATGCTTATTGACTTTTTATGTCATTTGTGTCATATCAAAATTTTCTTATTAAACTTACTTTCAAAACATTTTACTTATATTTATATACGCAGTGTCATAAATCCGAACACTCAGTAAATGATAATTTATTTTAGCACTATTTTGATTAAATATTCAGTGTAAGGTTCTTATTTTTATGCGGATTTTTATTGATTTGTGGGACTAAACTATAAATGAAATTTAAAACTGCTATGAGTCTTTTACGAAGTTTATTTAGTGCGTTTGTAAACATTCTTCATAATGTTTTAATGCAGAAATGCATATTTTTGACAACTAACCGAGTTTGAAAGTGGTCGGATTGTCGGACTACGAGAGGCTGGTCTTTCGTTCCTGAAAATTAGAGATATAGTGCACAGAAGTATAAATACTGGGGTCAGATGTTATCAGACATGGCATCAAGATTTCTGGCTTTAAGAGATCGCTTTTCTACTACCAGAGCAATTGCAAATCAGTGGTTTGGAGAACATGGAAAATCAATTTTATAAGTTTTTATCCTCGTATTAGAGGTTTTGGACTTTTTCCATGACCTCACATTGGGTGCTACCTCTGACTGCAGAACATAGACTAAATCAACTTAAGTAGTGCAGAGAAGGGTTATTGTGAGACCAGGAATGGAACAGTCTTTAGTGACGAGTCTTGATTTTGTCTAGGTATGCATGATGGACAGCCAAGGGTAAGAAGGTTAATGCCGTGATCATCAGCTATTTGTTTACCGGCATGTTGGAGCCCTCATCTTGTGTCATATCTCAGGGTACTGTCCAAAACGCAACTTTTTAACAATATAACGCCTGGTCTCATATAAAAAGAGTAACATTAGCCTAGAAAAGAAGGATTGGGGGCCCAAACTTGAAAGCAGGAGGACACTCCATGTTGCTCTATGTGACTCCGATCTGGAGCGGTGCGAAGGAAATCCCTTCTTACAGGCTTCTCACCAGTATTGACAATGTAAGCCTGCTGAAGATGTTGTCTGCATACCGTACAGTATCTGCTACCGCACTCTGGGTAGTTGCAGGCTGCTGAAGACGGAAGATGTGGCTAAGTGGAAGAAGTCACTCATTTCGGACAGAAGAACTTGGATGGGGTGTAGGTACCGTACTACGGACTATGTACTGACTGGACAGAGCGACAAACCCGATTTCTCTGCATTGTGGCGCATACGATGTTAGTGTGTATAATTAGTAGGTGAAAGGAGAGTGCTGATGGAGTTCGGATGAAACGGAAACATGGTAAAAGAGTTGCTGGAGCAAATGTTGAAAAAGGAGGAAGTATGGATATGTGTGCAAAGGTATGCGCAAATGATGATTAGAATGAAAGAAGACGAGGACCGATAGGTGAGGGCGGGTGAATGTAGATTAAGGAAATAAAAGGGCAGGTGAGCGGACTCACTTAGTTCCTATATCTTCATGATTAGAGAATAATTTTGTAGTAAAACACTAAGATAAGTTTAAACAAGTTGTTTTCCCTTTGTAAAACTTTTTGCGTTAATCAGACCTTGTACTGAAATAAACAAAATCAGAAAAAATTAAAAATTAAAATCTTTTGAAATATATATAATTCTAATAAAAATTTTGACTTGTTATCTATAAATAACTTTAATACAATATAATACATGTCTAATGGTAAGACGGCATTTTTGACTATATCTTAATTTTACTTAAGGAGTATGGGACACTCACTCAGTTTTCTCTTAAACACATATATGACGTTAATGAGAGCGACATTATTAAGTAAACTAATTACTTTAAGACATTTGTTAAAGGATTTTTAAAATTTAAAAATTAGACAACCAAGAAACGACATTGGAACAAAGGTGACTTAAAGTGTAATGTTTCAATTGTCGATTTGACAAATAATTTCTCTTTTTATGGAATTTATAAATTGGATAAACAAAAAATGACTGAATTTGAGGAGGAGTCGAAAAAAATTTCATATCCAGGACTGAAATCTGCGATTTCTACCTATAGTCGGTAGCTGCTTTAACCAATCGGCAATAGATGCGGCGTTTTATAGATTATATCTTGATTCAACTTATGTCGAATAGGACACTCAGTTGATCATAAATGTAATTATTTGTTTGTCTAATTTCTTTATTTTAAATATACCATAACAGATGACTCAAAGTAATTAGAGTACTAACTTATGTCTCTCTCATTAACGTAATTTATGAGTCGAATCAATATATAATCAAGAACGACGACTATTCCCTAGGCATCCGTGGCCGAATGGTTAAAGGCACTATTAGTTATATATAAAGATTGCAGGTTCAAATCCCGCCGGATTTGCATTTTTTTAAATTATGATTGTTGTCATTTCTTGTTTGTTTAATTTGTAAATTTTAAAAACCTGAATACCATAATTCTATTCAATATAAATTAAAACTAAAGCAATTTCTTTGAACCTTTTTTTTTATTCCAGCCCATTTAGTTCTGTCGTACACATAAAATAAAATGTCATTATCTCTTAACCTTCGTCTCTGAAAACAAACGTTTTACATGAATAAATGGAACACTACGTAAAAACTTCGGACAAGAAAGCAAACTGAGCTCTAAATTTTTATATATTTTTCTCATTTTAATTTTGAACGATTTATGTGAGCTGTCACATAAAAAAATATCTAACAAATATCAGTCAGCCATTATTGCTATTATCTTAGCACTATCTTCGCAGACAAACTTTTTGGACGGCGCTGTTTATCAGGATTTAGAATGAGAAATGGGCATTGAAAGACTTTTATTTCTATTTAGATATATTGTATTCGGTTGCGTTACGACTTAAGTAAATAAACGAATTTTGTGTGTTAAAGACAAAATAAACTGCTAGATAATTTTATTACTGAGATAATCTTCCGGTGATGACAAAACATGTAACAACAGATGATGTTTAAATAAACACAAAACAGATAAAAAGAAAGTTATTGTATTACATAAAAATGAGTCAAATTAGTATCCAAAATAAGAGCATAAATGTGTTATTTCATGGGTAATGCATGTTGGTTTTTATTGCTAACACTTTCTTTAAACCTTTGTGTACAACGTTTGTAGAATTTCTTTACTTGTTAATAATTATTTTGATTAAGTACACATTTATTTTTCTTTCTACTTCTTATACCTTTCTAAATATATCTTAGTTGAGTCAGTGAAGTACTGAAAATACAAAATTTAAACGGCAAGACAGATTTTAATGAATCTTTTTACATTCGATTTGTGACAAGATCAGGAAACTTTATGACCTTATGCGATCATGTAATATTGGAAAACTGTATTTATGCATCTCAAACAGAAATGGTTGAAATGAGTTTTGTTACACAGGTGTTTTTGGGGTCGCTAAAAACGAATATGTCGTTAAAAGTGATCTCCGGAATACCTGGTACCCAGGATACCTTCTGTTTACATCACCTCCTGGAGTTTTCGGTAATATCGTTATAAAATTAGTAAATACTCGGTTATTTTTGGGCTCTCTGAAATCGAATAGGACATTGGAAGTGATCGGGTATCTGATGCCCAGGATACTTACTGTCTAACTCATCTCCTGGAATTTAAAACTCAATACCCGGGATGTTTTGGGCTCGCCAAAAACCAACATGACATTGAAAGTGCTCTCCTGAGTAACTGATGGACAGGATACCTTTTATTTACCTCGTCTCCATAAAGCTTTTGTCAAAACTCAATATTATAGGGTTTTGTGCTCGATGAGGACGTATATAATTTCGAAAGCGATCTACGGAAGATTTAGTGCTCAAGCACACCAACCTTTACATCATTGTCTAGAGTTTCATTGAATATATTGAAAACACCATTTTTGGTTTACGTAATCGTTGGGAGTTGCTGCTACGGTAATTAAAAGTCATAAAAAGAATTTTAAATAATGATAGTTTAGAGCCATGCCACCTTCCGCGCTATTAAAGAATAAAATTTAAAAAAAGGTCTCACCCTAATATACACTATTTGAGACGAAAGTCGATTATTAATCTGGGCGGATGTTTTATACTATTCCGAAAAAGAGTAAACTTATTTCTTAACGGAGTTATAATACTACATTTTGTGTTAATATTAGTTATTTAATGTAATAATCCATTTAATCTATATAAACTATTGATCCTTGTATTTAATGCTTTCTTTATATTTATTATTTCGATTTCCCTTGTATAGTACCAATAAAATCTAAATTAGAAGTTGGTGAGGAATCGAGAACGGAATTTTTTCTTCTTATAAGAATCAATTTGTCTTAGAGAAGCTGTAAAGAATAATATTTATGACGTGACAGAAAACAACTTCGTGAGATTTTTATTCTCTTTCAGATAATTTAATAATAAAAAGTTTTCAAATAAATTGGGCAATATCGACAGGATGACAAGAAATTTCAAAGTTAGAGAAAGCTTCACGGTCCTTTTATTATATAAAACTTTTCTGTGTTTATTATCCTGATAGGGACCCTATCTAACTTTAGCCATAAAACAAGTTTTCGCTTTCGATACTGACTTTCAATTCATAGAAATAGCATCAACTTCTAGACTGCTTAATAAAACTTGTGTTAATTATTATTAAGGCAATGTTTAAATACGATTCAAAATTAGCACTGGAATAAATTAAATTTAGAATTTACACCAAAAAATTTTGTTTGTTAAACAATTTTATCTTTTCACGTCCTTGAGCTTGATGTAGATAATGGTATAATAAACTCAAGGACGTGATAGTATATCAGTATGTCTAGAATTGGAAATTTCTTTGAAAATTTTATTTAAAAATAATTGTAAAATTAAGAATTGCTAATATTTTTTGCAACTAAAATCTTTTACTATGTTTTATTTTAATATCAATTTTATTTTCCTAACCCATCTTTTCGTTGATGGTTTGGAGTTGTTAACATAAACTTTTATTTCGTGATCCTCAAATCAGGATTCATATCGATACTAACCAAACCCAAATGAGTACGGTTCAATAAACACCCAAGTTGTTATGCTCTGGTTTCATAATTTTCACTTATTATCTAGCATTGCTATTCAGTTGAAAATTCATGTACAAATGTAAATATAATTCATGTAGCCTTAGATCTAAAACAAGACATTAATCTTACTCCAAGTCTTTAACTGAAACTTGACAAAGTGTAATGTGTCAAAGGAAATGATGTATAGCTCGAATGTTACAGCTATTGTTACAAACTGATTATGTTATGTTAATCTAAGGTTTGTAGGAAGTGTGAGCTGATTCATAGAAACGTTAATTAACTGATAGATGTACTATACTTATTTTATTTAAGCAAAAACAAATTAAGAAGAAACTTGAATATGTGATATACAAAATATAGAAAGTACTATTCACAGATAGTAACGAAATACTTTAATATAAAAAAGGATACAATTAATGAACTAAATAATGACAGTGGAGAAGCAGTGACAAATAAAACACATATTTGCAATCAATTAAATAAACACTATATCTCAGTGGGATAAAAGTTTAGCAGAAAAAATAACTAGACAGAAAGACTACAAGGAAAACGTCCACTCTCTGCCAAATACCTGCAATTTGGCATATATTGATATATATCATTTAAACTAATCGAGGCATAATTTTTAATTTTTATTTTGCAAAGAACATCTTAAAATTTTATTACAAAAAACACTAAACTAATTATACCACTTAGAGCTGACTAGAGCGAAAAAAGTAAAAACAACAAAACTTGTGATTTGTATCTCTAAGAAACAAGAATTTGTTACTCATTTTACCACTGAGTAACATCACCTTTATTTTAAATTACAGCTTTAATTCGTCGATGTAAAGTCCTGACACTCATCTGGAGTGAAATTATCCCAAATGTTCTGCAGTTTTTCCTTGAGTTCTTGCACAGTCCTTGCAGGATTGATACGCAGCCTCTTTTTCATGGTGTGCCATAAGGTCTCGATGGACAAAAAGCCTGGACTACTAGATACGCATTCTAGGAGTGGTATTTCATGGTCTAAAAGCCATTTCTTAGTGTTTTTGGAAATATAACAGGCAGCACTGTCTTGCTGGAAGATGAAGTCATTTCCAGAGATCCTGCTCATCAGAGATTTCTCTAGGATGTCTTAATATGTATCTGTCATTGATAAAATGTAATTTGCCAACTCCTCTTGCCGACATTGAAGCCGAGCCCATTACTGAAGAAAGAAATTTAAGTTTGCGATTAAGACAATCAGGATGATAAGTTTTATGTTTTTGGCGCATAACTCTGCTCCAACTATCAACGATAAAAATAAAAAAAAATACAAATTTTGTGTGTGGGATAACTAGAGCTGTAGGTGGCTACATCCCCCGTCAGAGAATCCGTTGTGGTACCTATTGAAAAAAAAAGTTATAAACGAGATGTAATTACTTAAAAGCCAATTTTTTTAATATCGCATTTGTTCAAAATATACAAAAAATCTTTTATGGAAAAATAAAATATATAGTCAGAACATTAATTCGGATTTAAAGACAACTTATTAACCCAATTTCCAGTTATGAACTTAATACAGGAGGTAAATAGGTCCTTTAAAAATAACAGAGCTTGCCTATATGTATTTCTTGACATAGTAATCACCTGTTACTTCTTAAATCCATGGAGAAAATGAGAATTATGGGTACATAATAACAGCTGTTCAACATTTATCTATCTGACAGAGGATTAATAATTGTCGTAGTGATAGTAAAATAATAAACTGTGGTGTACCACAGGAAACTGTATTCGGACCGACCTAAGTACCTACCAAAAATAGCTGAGAATGAAGTTGTTTGGAGATATTTACAGAGGTTTGACAAAAAAATATAATTTACCTACTAAATCGAAAGGGAATTTTATTCTGCTACAGTTTTATTTATTGAGATTTTTTGCAAAATCATGTGTACCTAATTTAAACAAAAATTATAAATGTGTATCATTTTTGTCGTTTCATAAAAAAAATTAGCTCAAGCAAATTAGGTACCTAACGCTTTTTAGCGCTTTTTAACGTTAAGCATGATCCCCAGAACTTATCATAAGAAGCATAGCTTCAAAAACACATTTACTGTAATTCTATATAACTATACAAATACGTTTGCATATTTAGGTCGCAGTATGTTTGGACAAATAAGATGAGCATTTGTAGCGCGTTTTCTCTTATTCCGAAAGTATAGTAAATTCTATGTAACGTTTTTTTCTACTCTTCCTACATTCACATCGTTTTCCAAAATATCCTATACTAAGCGCAGCTTCAAAATCAGATTAGAGTAATTAATGCTGTTACCGTATAAATTAAGTTTAACTGGTCAACCATTTTATGTTATGTCCATGCTATTGTGAATTAAATAAAAAAAACTGTTTAGAATAAATTACTTGGATTCATCCAAACTGTTTTTCCTCTCCCATAAATGTTCGAACAGTAAGGCATTTCTGACAATTTTTTAACGTTACGTCGTCGGTAAATTTACTATTTCGTAATCATCTATAGTAACAAACAATAGCGGCTTTTCTTGTAGCATGTCTTGGCCGCAGCCAGTCGTCCGATTGTCTCGGAAAATTTCTCGCCTAACTTGCACGCAATCCGTCGAGAATGTATAAATCTTAAGGGTGATTGTGTGCGAGGGTAGCGGTTTCCTTGGAAACGAGAGTTATTTCCGCTCGTCGCGCCATTGCCGGCGATGTGTCGAGGTGATCAACTACGGATTAGACCTGTAGGTACAATTTAGGAATTGTCACCGGATAATTGACCCCGAATGTTGACGAAAGTCAATAAGAGAAACGTTATAAATGATAGTGGTGGCGTGTTGCTTTGCACAAATAAGATTAGACGTCGTCGTCTGTGGGGATGAGAGTGACCATACGCTCGTCAGCTAATGGATCTCTGGCGATAATGGAAATAGGCAAACTTAGTGGTTGGTTGAAACGAATAAATCCAATATTACTAAAATGAGCTAAATCTAGACAATTTTTAATACGCAAACAAAATAAAAAAAATACTAATTTAAATGTGCTTTGTTGAAGTTTTGCTTCGTTCATTTGAAATAATTTAGTTTTTCTCTGGTATTTGGGTCACTATGTAATTTGAAAAATGTTATTCGTGATTTTTCTGAACTAAACTCGACTTCAATATTTATTCAATTTTCTCAAAGACACTTAGATCCAAAATCTATTTGAGAAACAATTTTTAAATTACTTTCATTGAAACCCTGTAAACTTTAAAAATATTTTATTGTATATACTGTGGATAAAACTTGAGAACGCTAATCAAAAATTATACTTCTGTGTGGTACAGAAAATCATAAAGAAGTTTCATTAATTCCAGATTAATTCAAATACTGTATCAATTTCACGGACAGACAAATATAGAACAAGTAATTGGAATTCGAAATAACAAGCTTTCTTTGTTTTCTCCGTTTATTTTCTATTTGAACAAGAGAATGGGTCCTTAGGCGAACTCGGCGATTCAGCAGGTTTCTATACCGACTTTCTTTGATCTTTAAAGCCCAACCAATTAAGTACGAAGCTGAAGAATTATGCCATTGACATATAATTGATTAAAACATGACTGGACTCTTGAAGGTACGTTTCTTGTTTAAGACCCCTGATAGGGTGATAGATTAATCGGAATTCGGTCTGATTTTAAACGTAACAACGTGATGATTGAGAGTCCATCTTCAGCTTGAATTACCTTGAGCATTTCGATGAGTAAATTTTGTTAATTTGTTGTATTGAACGGGATTTTTGTTTTAACTAATGGATTATAATATTTTATACAGTTTGAAATTAATAGTTTTATTAATACCAGCAGATAGTACCGTATAAGTTTTGAAAAGTAATTTATTTCACTTAAGTTAAACAAAATAGTTTTAAAGTTTTATTCGTTATTATTCATAAATATTTATGAATACGTGAGAATTAAGTATGTACAGCATTAATAATGCACTTGGATACCTACGCTTATTACGGGTTAGTTTACGGGTTAGTTCAGTCTTAGACTAGGGTATCATTGGGTGAAGCGGGGTGTACAACTCTCATTTAGAGATGGCTAATATTATACACCGGAAGATAATAAAAGCAATGTTTCACAAACCAATAGACTTTCCCACCGACGAATTATTTGAAATAAGTGAGTTACTAACCATTCGCCAATTATACATTAAACAGTTGGGGCAAGGTTATGGTAACTGCTCACAGGCTGCTTTTGAAGAAAAAAGATCAAGCAGAGCTATTTGATAGGGTAAAGATGGATCAAATAATTGGCATGCCTCAGGACAAGATAGTCTCCAGGAATAACTTTGTAGAATTACTAAAAGGGGTTCTTGGAACAATGGCCCTCCAATTCAAGGGAAGTCAATCTACTATACCAATGGCTCAAAGTCTGAGAAAGGCAATATATATACATAAAAGAAAAGACAGGATACAAGTCCAATGAAGTTTTGGTACGTACGCTATAGTGGTTCAGGCTGAAGTAATTGCCATACAACGTAGATCAAAGTATAACTCGTAAAACCATAGTCATATACTCGCACAGCCAAGCAGCTCTAAAGGCGATATTCTCGGCACAAATAAGCTCATAGCTGATGTGGGACTGTGTTAGGGCCCTGAGACATACCGCTAGTCGGAATTCTTTGACACTGGCTTGGGTATCAGGACACTCAGCGTTTCAAGGCAATGAGAACGCTGATGAATTGGTTCGAGCGGTAGCTATAATATCCCAATGATTGGCCCCGAAGCATTCGGCGGGGTTGCTGACACGTTCAGAAAGACAGCCATTGAAAAACAGAGGCTAGAGAACTCCTAGTAAAATCACCGGGCAAACGAAAAGCCAAAGTTTGCATAAAAGGACACTCTGCGAAATTTACTGCAGAGCTAGGCAAAACGATGTCAGAATGATTGTCACTCTCTTAACAGAACATTGTCGGCTCACTCAGAAAACACAGGAATCAGCTGAATTTCTCGATACTGCCAAGAGGGAGGAAACTGTATTTTATATCCTATGTCTATGTGAAGGCCTTGCAAGAACGCTGTACCTAGGAAGAGGAGAAACCGGCGGCTGCAAATTACGTGGCTTTTAAGTTTCGTTAACAGGACATGGCTATACAAGCAGCTTTAATCCTATTCTAGAGATGATAAATGTTCACAATAGATCTGTAAAGGTCTCAGTAATAAAGGCCAATTCAATGAATATCTATCTACCTATCTAACCATTTAATATTTTCTTCGTTCGAAATTTACATTTTTACATATATCCTGGCCAATTTCTTCGCTTGCAGGTACATATATTTACTGTTGTTTGACTCATGTCTTTATTTATTTATTTTTCTTTCTGATTTTATTTTACTTGTGGCTTTTTTTGAAAGATAAAATTTATATTAATAGATAAAAAAACGCAAAACAATAAATAGACGCAACTTTTTTTGTATTTAAGACGAAATATTTTTAAAAGGTTGTAAAATAAATTCAAAACATCTTTAAAATCTAAGAATTTTAGGTTGAAAAAGATGCAAGTAGCATGAAAAAGAGAGTCGCGTGATTATGTCCCCTTTAGTAGAAAATAATTGCTTAAATTTGGGAATACTTTGGTCAAGAAACTCTTTTAACAAGCTTTTCGTTTCCCTTTCAAGCCTTAGCTGTCTTACTACAAGCTTTCGAGGTTTTTCAAGTCTCACCCCTGCAAAGTTGAAGGGCTAACCCGAATGTTTTTACTGCCTCTGTTAACGACGTTTTTCTTTCTTATCTATCTATTATACGAATTAATATTATCTTGTCATAAAATTGTTAATTCTTGATTATTTGTGGTATTAATATTTATTTACTTAAAAGACCTCGATTAAAAAAAAAACCTTTAAAATTGGTCAAGCAGAAGCTGAGAAAATTGAAATTCTTGAGCGCGTTTTAATTTCGAGTCGACCGGAGCAGCCGTTCTAAAATTGCGTAACAAAATCTTTTATGAATGAATGAATATTTGTTGTTTATGGTTTCTACTATTTTTTATAATATATGCAAAATATTAGTTAAAAAATTTTATATATATTTTTCAAAATGGTCTCAAAACCAATAGGGATATATGAGAAGAAATATTTAATTTGATCTTTTTTTTTTATTTTGTTTAAAAAAAGTTAACAAATAATCTCTCTTTTAATAACGTTATACATAAATGTGCTTAGAGAGAAAATGAGTAAGTGTCACATGTGACAGGAGGTGACTCAAGATGATTAATTAATTACCAATACATTTGTGGTTGAAGTGGTTAGAGGTGTTACTTGCTATAAGTAAAAGTTGCAAGTTCGAGTCATGTCGGATGCGACATTTTTTTTCAATTTGTCATTA
The DNA here is from genome assembly GCA_964028335.1 of Altica lythri. Lineage (NCBI taxonomy): Eukaryota > Metazoa > Arthropoda > Insecta > Coleoptera > Chrysomelidae > Altica > Altica lythri. Next base: position 27,029,392 of record OZ034808.1, on the reverse strand, counting down.
ATGTCGTTTACTTGTTTGTGTTAGGTCCAAACTAAAAAAAAATAACATGGCAATGTTGTTGTTTTATAGTTGGCTTTAAATTGGTAGAGTCATTAAAACCATTTGGCGAAGAAAAATTTATCAGGGCGTGTATGTTAGAAATTTGCTGTGTTTTACCTCGTAAAAAGAAAAATGAATTTGAAAAAATAGTTTGTCAAATAGAACTAGTGTCCGAATAGTATAATAAATACTTTTTTAAAAAAATTAAACCGCTTTGAAAAATGCACTAAAAAGCAGAAATAAAATCTTTATTTCTTAAAAAAAATTTTCTTGAAGTCGGCTCCAATGGTTTATATCTTTGTAAAAGATTTGAGTTACAAACATTCGAAATCTAGATTTAATAGCTAAGATTAAACTAGAGGGTGATTTGCCATTGGAGCCGACTTCAAGGAAATCGAAATCCGATTCCTAGTTGGTTCCAATTTTTTTAAGAAATAAAGATTTTATTTCGGGCTTTTTAGAGCATTTTTTAAGGCGGTTTAATTTTTTTTAAAGTTTTTATTTTATCATTTTTAGTTGCTACTTGGTTTTGTCATATGTCGGCGCAAATTCATGATATACTATTTCCAAAACCTTCCAAATAGCGTACAAGAAGGTACTGAGTTTAATCCCCAACAATCCCGGCATGTACTAATGTGACTTTTTGGAGACATAAGTAAATTGTCTAACACCTAGAAACACCAAGCACGTACGGTAAAGGAAAACATCGTGATGAAACGTGGACTTAATTGTCTGAAATCACCAACCCGCAGTGAGCAAGAAAATTAAATGCTCATTCCTTCTCCTTGTGAGAAGTTGTTTTTAAAATGTTAATATATAAATTTTCATAAATTTATCTATAGACTCTTTAAAAAGCTTTAAAAAGCTGTTGAAAAAACATTGAATCATAACACCGCAATTCAAGTGTTTTAACAATAAACTGTTTTGATAACGTAATCTGTTTTTAAGGGAAGAATTTTTCTATTCATCGATAGTATTATTCAAGTATTAATCGTGTTTACTAATAAAAATAGTTCTGTGGTTAGTGAAATTATTTTGTTTTGTAATACCATTGGTGTCGTTATAAATTTTGTCGACATTTCAATTAGTAAGCATTGTTAAACAAGGACTGCAAGGAATAATCGGTTTTCAGGACTGTAATGTTGGTGGATTTTGGGTGTTAGGTTTAAAGACCCTGTTATAGGACTTGGTGTTCTGTTCAGGAATGGATGGTGGAGTTTGAGTTGGAGTCAGTATCAGTCGCTCGGTGCCATTCGGTGCTCGCTTTCTGTTTTTTTCTTCTGTTTCCTGGATCCTGGAACGTGCCTAAACTGTTGCAAAATACTTGCTCGTTTAACTTAAATTTTGATTAGTTCCCAAATGTTTTTAACGGGACTAAGATCTGGCGAAGCTGCTTGTCATGAAATTGTTGTCACTTGGTGCTTTTGCATCCAAATATGTTGCGAAACCCTATATGAGGAATGTTTTGCCCTATGGCCAATAAAGCTTTTAAATTGTTTCCTTCAATCTTATGCGGTCATCCTGAAACTGTTTTATTTCTCATTGCTACGCCATTTTATCCTCTTTATTGCACTTTTTTCTAGTTCAACCAGTTGCAACATTTAGAAAACCTTTTCTATACAAATATTCTACCTGTTATCTTTTTTCTAGTTGCGACATTATTTCATAAATTGTAAACCTGTTGACAACCAACAATATTTGACAAATTGTTTTGTCATGGAATTTTTGCAATTGCCTAGTATTAGCATAAGATACTTGATGAATTACTTTGGCATTATAATGTTACAAAAAAGAAATATACTAAAGTTATGAAAAATAATAAATTCCGGGCACTTTCTAGATGGACAATATTTTACTTAATTACCCCTTAATGATTTTCATATGTGTTTAATATAAATATTCCTTTTTTTTCAGTGTAGTGTAATGGCGTTGGTAATGGAATTTGCAGTTCATGTGACGAAATAGCGAAAGGGTGGCAGAAAATAGGTAAAGTCTCACCAAAGCTTATAATTTTTTGGTTTAAAATTTACAAAAGTTTTCTTAATTTTCTAAATTTTAAAATACATATTATTTTCTGTATAATATTATTTAAATAAATGTAAATTCACAAATTTACTTTAATTAATAATCGAATTTAAAAAATTTGACTTATTTAAAAAAATCTCTTTTACAGGTAGGTTCCGAACGAGATTAGCGAGGATTGCCAGGTATTAAAATCGCATGGGTAGTTGTTAAAAACTTTAGCTTTTTTGTGTAGGCATTTAAAACAGTTACATCATATTTATATATTACTTTTTTGTTACAGGCACATCATGCGAATCCTAAACGAGGATATTTTTTATCTCAGTTTTTATTCTCGATTTCAAATATTATTTCTTTTGTGTACTTTCCGAATGAGATTTCAAGTCATGTATTAATGTATTTCTTGTATTTTTGTTTTGAAAAGTTTTTATTGTTTATTTTTTTGAATTATGTACTTTCAAGATTTCTATAAATTCATATTTTAAAAATGTTGATATTCATGTTCGTCACAGATAAAAGCTTTCCTATATTCTCTTCTATTTTTCTCTCGTTTCCATTAATTCTATACTTTTTTTACAAACTTTCTACTTGACAGCTAAGATTTGGCAGCTATTTATATGTATATGTCTGTTTTATTCATTTCACAGACTCTTTTAATCATTAATGACATGTCTTTTAAAAGTAAGTTAATTACCATAATGTAAATCGTATTATCAACACTTTTAGATTGCAATATTTTTGTTGCAGTTGGGACGCTATTGATGAAGATTATGGTGAATGTGAAAATTAGGAGTTTTTTGGACGATACAGCGCTGGAATAGAATTAAAAAGGTAATATTAAAAAATTATTTTGGTTTCTTTTTGTGATTTTTTATTAAATTATTTTTTATTATTTTTATTGTTTTTCACCATTTTAAACTTTACAAAATATATTGATTTAGACTAGCTGTTCCCGGCGCGCGTTGCTATGCCAACAATTAAATAAAAGAGAAGAAGAGATAGAGAAGGAAAGAAAGTTTATAGTTTTGTTTTACTTATCGCACCAAAAATATGTTTTTCGAACTTTTATTTATACGAATTCGTATAGATATCTATTAAAATCAGTATTGAACTTGATACATGATAGTGCTATCTGGTGGTAACTTCCATTAATACGAATATTATATTCATCTTATCCATTAAAAATACATCATCATACTGATTTTCGTAACAATCTGTTGAACGGGGCAGAAGCTGCTACTCTGCAGCGCCAACTGGTGGCGAATGGCATTAATAAGGATATCATACAAATCTTCTCTGTGGAAAAATACATATGCATACCAATTTTCATGACAATCGGTTGGAGGGGACAGAATTTGCTACTCTGCAGCACCACCTGGTGGTGATTGGCATCAATTAGCATATCATACAAATCTTTTCCGTGGAAATATACATATACATACCAATTTTCATGACAATCGGTTAAACGGGACAGAAGTTGCTACTCTGCAGCGCCACCTGGTGTCGAGTGCCATCAATGAGCATATCATACAAACCTTCTCCGTGGAAAAATACATATACATACCAATTTTTATGACAATCGGTTGAACGGGGCAGAAGTTGATACTCTGCAGCGCCACCTGGTGGCGAGTGACATCAATGAGCATATCATACAAACCTTCTCCGTGGAAAAATACATATACATACCAATTTTCATAAGAATCGGTCTGGTAGTTTTTGAGTTCATTGAGTACATACAGACATACAGACATACAGACAAACATTCATTTTTATATATATAGATTAAGGTGTTCGGTAAAATAAATAATAGTATACCTTTGTTAGCATCCTTGTTGGGGACGTTTGTTCGACCGGAATTGAACTCTTAAATCCTTTTAAAATAATTTTCTGAAAGCTTACAGAAAAAGATATAAATTTTTATTTGAATTTACAAATTTAAATTTGATCAGAATTAAACCATTTTGACTAGAAATGATATATCTATAAGGAGTTACTGTGGTCGCGGAATAAGTATTTGATTTCAATAAAAACTCAATATGATCAAAAAGAATACACATAGGTACTCATATATGCCATAAAAAATGAGAATCATCAATCTAAACCAAAGACGCAAAGAGCATTATTTTACTTTCTTTTAAATTCATTTCACTGATAGTTCAATATTTCTCTACACCTGAATATATTGGGAAATCTCGTTTGGTAAATTATGCTAATTATTTAATCTTAGATCTAATAAATAGTACAATTAAGTGAATTCAAAATAAAAATAAATTTATATTTACCAATTAATTTCAATATTTGCCAATTTTCAGTTGGTAAATAATTTAAATTTAATTTAAACCCATTAGCTACCTGTATGGGAGTGAGTCGCTTAGATTTGTGCACCTGCTGTCAGGGGTAATTATGGGTTGCTTTTGGACTGCAGTCCTTCGTATGCTTGTATTAGATTTCATATTTCTTAAATAAATTTTTGAATCCTCAGACGTTTTTCTAAGGAAACTCCTTAAACTTTCTAAGGAAACTCCTTAAACCATGTCGATTTACAGTGAAACTCTTAAAGTCTCGTGTGACTTTACTATATTTTTGAATAAATTTTTAAACATTTGCATTGACATTATTAGCTTTAGGATACTAAATTTTACTATATTGTTTTAATTTGTCGAGTTAAGCTTTACTTTTATGACAAAAACTATAAAACATTAAAATATGTTTTTTTCTTGTTATACTGCTTGCATATCAAAAATCCCTGTTTTCAAAAAGTTTACTACTCCAAGATCTCATAAAGTCTCCTACCTATAAACAGCATCGTAAACTTTTTACTCTTTTTCCGCCGACAGAACATACATCGTTCTTGTTCAATCATCACCTACAAGCTTAGCTATTTTATTAAGTTTCCATATTAAGTCTAGGAAAATGTAGCAAGATACTGGTCGGTAGTTCATATTTTTTACAGTAGCCTATACAAAGCGGAGAGTGTCAAGATATCAATCTTTTGAAATGGTCTTATCTTCGCGTGTTGCATGTATTTCGTGATCCCTTTACGCGGGGGTTTATTTCCACCAGGAGCGTCACGTCAGGGATGATCGAACATTTCCGTACGTTTGTCACGAATATGATTATTATTTGATTTTGCGATAAAACCAATACACATTATTATTTAACGTAATTAACTTCTTTTTTTTACATAATTATGCTACCTATATAAAGGTTTTAATAAGTAACAAGTATGGTTGACATAAATACGTTCGTATATTGTTTGTAGATAAGTTGTTTATTGCGTGTAATGTTGATTGAATAAAGCTTTAATGTAATTCGAATTGAACAGAATAAGGAATTATGTTTTTAGTTTACTGATAGTTTACATAATCCACTAAACCTACACTCTACTTGTAACAGTTTTTATTTTTATCGTATTAATACCTTTCTATATTTTCTCTTGAATAATCAATAATTTAGTCAGTTCACACTTAGATTTAATAAAACTGTGACAGAAATATTGAGCACTGATTATTTGGTACTGTTTGACATCATATAATTTCGTTTTATTCTATTTTTAATTAAAATGATCTTTCTTCATTGTGAAGTCGCTCTTTTAATATGTTATTTCTTTTATTTCATTTATTTTTGTTTTTATATAATACTTTAATATATACCTACATACATCTCACTGGCCCAATAAACCAGCCACCAAAGGAATGATAAGATGAATATTTTTGATAAACATGACAACGCTTTAACTTATATTGTTTAAGTGCCTAAATTTTATGCTGTTTAGTAATGTAGTCGTTTAAAGTAATTGTGTTCCTATCGCTGTAACTCCTATTGGTTTTCGTTTAAATCATTGCAATCAACTTTTTGTGACTGTACGCGACCCTTCTTATATCTCAAAGTAAGAATAATGCTTCTGGACGTTGCTGGAGTAGCCAGAGCTGTAGCTCTTAATGATAAAGGATACAGCCAACGGTGTAGCGAACACTTTGCAAGACGCCATCCGGCGATTTAGGGAGACTGGTTCTTACACTAAAAGCCAGGTCAAGGTCAATATTGCTGTACTTCTGATCGTAATGACCGATTTATTGTCAAAAATGTGCTGAGAGATCGCTCTGTACAGCTGCTGAGCCAGAAACCGCTTATTCACGTAAGATATGATTGAAAGAACAGTAAGAAGAACTTTAAAGGAAAGAGATCTTTATGCATTTCGTTCTTCACGAGTTTCCACAAAAGAAACAGACTTAAGTCTGCGCGTCAATATGTTGACTGTATAGTTCTCTGTTAAAAGCAGAATATGCTTAAGAGATCAGATAGACGTTAACGTGTAAACAGACGCCGGAACGAGCGGTTTGTCCCATGCACAGTGGTGTAAACAGTGGCATACCATCGTGGCTCATTATTAGTGTGGGGTTGCAACTCTTATGAGGCACAAACCGATCTGCTTATATTCGAAAGAGGTCATGTCAAGGTTCATAGGTACGTGATAGAGGTTCTGCAAGACCATGTCGTTCCATTTGCACCGTTTATTGTGGATGATTTCCTTTTAATGAATGATAATGCATGATCTCATACCGCTAGCCTAACTACTGAATACCCAAACCAAGTCGATATTCAAAGATTACCATGGCCATCCTATAGTCCCAACATCAACCCTGTTGAACAACTCTGGAACACACTCAAAAGACGAGTTCGAGCCGTATAAACCTTAGCAAGCTTAAAACGGCTCTGATGGAGGAATGAAACAATATCCTCCTGTCTAATATCCCAATAGGCTGCAAGAAGTTAACAGAGCCCGATGGTGTAATACTCAATGTTAAGTTTTAGCTTAATATAGCGGAAAAAGTATAGATTTCAACAGTATCCAGATGTTACGAAAAATCTAATTTGAGATTTTTCTTGTTTTTTCGACACTAAAAGTAGTTTATGGAACGAATATGTTTTTTTTATTGATAAAGTGTAAACAAACAAAACTTTTAAATACAAATGTAAGACGTTTAAAATTATTTCAGACACGTGAAAATTTGTTTCTAAAGTATTTTATCAATGTGGTTTACGAATAATTTAACAAAAATGAGAAACAAATTAGATTTTCATTTGAATTCAAAACTCCAATAATCTTACATAATTTTTCAGGCATCTTATATTATTTTTATAACATATATACCAATAACCAAGAGAAGCACAACGTATGGTAAATTATTAAAAATATTTTCGTCTTTTTGGTAACATGTATGCACATTTTAAGTTTGATTACCTGTTTTCTTAGAATTGTTAATTTTTTCTTAAACTAGATACATAGCTTTTCACTATTTTTTTATTCTATATAATTTTTTTAGCATACATTTTTTTCTTGAGGGTATTGTTCGTTCTTTTCATAAGATGCTAAAAAACTTTTGAAAATTTTGAATTCTATAGATACAGTGTTTTAATTTCCAACCTTCGTTTTTGCTATAGTTTCTTTACTAGGATTTTTCATGTTCTTTAGTATACCTCCCTTTTATCTTTTATGTTTGTAATACCTTAACTTCTTTCTACTTTTAATTAAATTTTATACTAGTTTGATTCATCTGGATTTTATATCATTTACCTTCAACATTTTATAATGCGACTAAAACCGAAACAACTTTTTCTATTAGGTATATAAAAATAAAACTTCTACGCTGATGGTATGCACTTCTGTTGTAGTATTGAGGGTGTGAGAGTGGGTTTAGAGATATTATATAGTGTGTTCTCCGTGTTAATGTGAACACATTTTTGTAGACTTGGTAAATTATTAGACATTTATTTCCTACAGTTACAATAAAAAGCTTTAGATATGATAATTTACTGAAGAGAGTGAGATTATTATTACTGATAGTTGGGAGAACCGTCGACTGCAATATCTATTTAAGATAATTGTATTTTATAAGTAGCTATCGGACCTAACCAACGTTGCATTCAATTTATTTCGGCTTAAGTAATTATTGTAAATTAATTTATGGGGTAATTAAGTTAATTAAATTTTATATATTTTTCAATGTAATATGCAAGATTCACTGATCATATCTCTTTTCGATATAGGTAATTAACTCCTAACTTATCGGACAAAGGAATAGTCAAATAAAATAACTCGGCTATGAGATCAACAATCATCACGATAAACTTAATTAAAAAGTTTAAAACATAACTTAATATTGACTCTTTGTTCGATGCCCATTTTTTGTCCGATGGTAAAAAGATACTGGTATTTTGAGCGCGATAACTCGGTGTGGAGTGATTCGATTGTCATGAAATAACAGATGGCGCTGCTAGTATAGGATATTTCTTAAAAGTCCTGTTTACTTTGCGACAGGTCTCGTATAAATATAAATTCAGTTCAACTAATGTGATTGGAATATTTGAATCGTTTATTATACATTAAAATTCCCCTGATTGGTACCTGGTTTAACAACCAAGTCCTACAAGATTTATGGGAATTGTTCAGCTAGATTTGAATAGGTTCTAATGAAAGAAGCATAAACAATTATTATAAGATCTAAGTATATGTAAAAATTCATGTTTATATAAGTGAAACAGTTGGGCGCAACAGTATTCATTGATCCAATAGAGATAACTCTAGATTGAATTTGAATACCGAATGGCTATTATGTTTATTTAAATTGTTTTTGACAGATTTACGATTTACCTCTTATCTTTGTTGGAGAAATGAGTTGTAGTAAGTTCTTTAGTGACAACTTCGTTAGATAAAACAAATAGCGGATCTATGCATATGAGCTATTTTAGATAATACTTATAGTCGTTGATTTAAATTCTATTGATATTCATGAGTAAATATACATACGTATGTGTAGGAATTAAATATATTACGAATGCATACTGATCTACAAAATCTCTTACATAATGCAACTACCACCAATTGATAAACATAAATTTTCCGGATCTTGCCCTAGACAATAGTATAAATTGGACAGAGCAGAGTCGCTTTAAACTTAAACAAGAAATTGTGTAGAGCATTGTGTGCCATTTCTGTAGGAAGAAAATTACTTGGGACCACGCTCTCTAACAGCCTATTTTGCTTATTTCAACAGTTTCGTATAATACTTGATTAAATTGCGGAAAGTTTGGGTAAGAGAATGTTGACAAGACTGTTAATTTTATATGAATTACGTACACTCGTGAGCATATTAAAAAAATACTATAAAAATTTTTTTGTTTAAAAACAACATTCTTGTTCTTTTAAATTAAAGTCTATTTTACATAATTTTGTATTGTCTTAATGTGTTTTTAATAATTAAATAAGCTCGTTTTTCATTTGTTTTTGTCTCTTTATTTCTTCTTTCTTGTCCTTCATTCCCAGAACTTCTTGTATTATTTTCCTTGGTTTTACATTTATTCTATTTTTAATTAGCTTGCTGTCTCCCAATACATTTGATACCTAATCATTTTCAAGCGTGAGCCAGCACAAATGGATTGGCATCATCGATTCATGTCTGTTAATTTGAAGTCTGTAAAAGTAGATTAGTTAATAAAAATAAGGTTGGTTTTGACTTTTCCAAACGGCTTACCATAAACTTCATATTATTCAGTTTACATTTTTATAACAAGAACTCTTTATTAACTAATCTTAACATTTTTTATTAATAAACGTTGCTTATCAATTTCATCTGGTATAATTTCATCTTCCACTCGTTTTTATTTCCAGACTCGGCTCCTACGTTGCCTCGTCCGTAAACTAACTCGTAGTGTAATAAGTCACCTACCGACCTTGTAACGTATAATACTATTACCGGACTCATTTTTATTTTCTGGCCTTGTTCGACAAAATGAGATTTTCTGACCTAAAAATAAACCGGAAAGTATTAATTTCTGGCCGGTTTAAAAAAAAATTATTAAAGTAGATCGCTTATTGTAACGACTGAGGCTTTTTGTTTTATTATTATTATTATTATTATTTTTGTCTTTTGAATTCATTAATGAAATTTACGAATCATCTCTAATTGCTGTGCTTTTTTATTTCTTTTAATATTTTTACATTTTATTTGAGTTTTTTTAACTTGAGTTTCATCTTGTTTATTTGCATTGTTTGGTTTCATCGTGTTACTGACCAAACCTTGTGAAATACACCAATTATGGATTTATAATTAATAAAATAATAAGAAAGAATTATTTTACTGTAAAAAATAACTAGCACCGGGCGCAAAATGAATTCCAGTGGTATAAAATTTCCATTATTAAATTCCCATGAAATGAACTCTTGTTAATTTTAACTGGTCATTTTTCAACTGAATAAACTACTAATCGGCATGTTTTAAATATGCTGCACCCGTGACAACACAAATATTCTCGAATGACATATAAAAACTGAAAAAATATGAGCCATTCATTTTTTTCATTCCGGTTCAAATTTCATTACCCAAAGTTTTAAAAGGCCCTTTGTCAAATTTGTACCGAACTAATGTTGGACCCCAATGTGTAACTGATATATTCAGTATTGCCTATGGTCCCTTACTAGATGAATAGGGGAGTGTTGTTTTTATTTACTTAGGATATTTGTTTAAGAAAGACCTTTCGAAGTGTAAATAACTTTTTGTTGATCTTGATTATAAAAAGACCAGTTTTCCTGGGGTCTGAGATAATGTGTTATGAGTGTAAATAAAAAAATAGTTTGACAAAAAACTTGGCACGATCTTACTGCCTTTATAATACAGTTAATTATAAAATGAATTTAAAGCAAAACAACTTTTTTAAAAAAAGCTTTTAGTAAAACGCTACAAAAAGAAACTTATAACCTTATTAAACACAATTTATATAATAATATTAAGCATTTATTGCCCAACATTAAGAACACCATTTACAGAGCAAAAAAAAGATACAAATATCCTTTTTCTATATTTACATTAAAATAAATACAATTGAAAAATTTACAATTAATGAAAGCAAATTTATTACTAATATAATATATATCAAAGTAATGAAGAAAGCATTGAAAATAAATTTAAATGTAATAGGTAATATTGAAGACTTAATCACAATTACCAGCAATAAAATTAAAATTGATACACATTCTGTGAACTTGTGATTTGAGCAATAGGTTTGGCTGTGCTCTATTTTATAAAGACATCTGATTCTGTCTGGATAATGGTCTAAGAACTAGAATATTAATTTATGAGAAAGCAATGTGAAGTAATCAAATTTATCATTCAACAATGTTAATAAGAACATTATTGAAGCATGATTCCTACGTCTTTTTATAGAAATAAAATCAAATCTATTCAATAAATTGTCATAATCAGAAATCTTTGGAGAATAAACACCGTCAACGTTATAACTGACAAACTTCAGGAACCTTTTCTGAACTTTCTCATTTAAAGAGGCATAACGCTTATGTAAAGTTATCAAATGGGATCCCAAATCAGAGATCCAAATTCTAATTTAGATCTCATAAAACAGTAGTCAGCGCAAGGATACTGTAACGAGCGAGACTTCCTAAGTATGCCCCTGTCGCCCTGACAGCACTCCAGGTAAACAACTAATTCTCGAAACGGAATAATCGAGAGACTTCCTTCGATCATACGCGCGCCGACAAGACTTTCTAGAAAGTGTTACCGAAGGATGTTCTGGAAGCGGTGAACAGGTATATAAGCTGAGAGCCGCGAACCACGGGGAAGTTTAAAGTTTACAGCGACAGTCTAAATATTTGAGCGATCTACAAGCTGCGAAGTGCAAATAAATAAGTGAATATAAATCGGACTTAATTGTTGTACATAAATTAGTGTGTAGTGTGTTATAGTTAGTTTAGTTATTTAGTTATAATTCGTTTAGTTTGTAGCGTGTGTAAATAAATTAGACATTTTCGTTCAGCAGTGATTTTATTTGAACCCCTTGAACGTAACAATACTATCGAAACGTTTACAGTTTCTGACCAAAAACCCATAAGAACGGTATGCTGAACTTACCATCTCATTTATATGATTAAAAGTAAGCATATTATCAAAATATATTCCTAAATCCTTTATACTATCAACGCGTTCCAAAATTACATTCTCTATCTTATAAGGATAATCAATCGCATTGTGTCTTCTATAAAAAGTTATCATTTTACATTTTGATATATTTAATGGTAATGTATTTGATAAACACCACTCTTGCAATTTGTTTATTTGATTTGCTACAAGTAGCAAATCATTAACTTATATTAAGAACAGAAACGGGCCCAAATTGGAACGTTGTGGAACTCCACTTGTTGCCATGTACGCTTGGATTCAAAACCATTTAAATAAACACACTTTATGTTCACTTAAATATGAAGCTAGTATCGTAACATAACATAACTAAATCCGAGATATGTCAGTTTACTAATAAGCTGTGCATGACTGATTTTATCGAAAGCTTTCGAGAAATCAGTACATCTACCTGTTCTGTATTTCTAGTTTCTTACTTAAAAATTGGAAAATCATAGCTAAATTTGTTATAGTTGATCGAGAACTAAGGCATTCTAATGAGCAGAAATTATATATTTGTTGCCAAGTAGATGTGATTATATAAGATTATCACAAACAACTTAGCAGCATTATTTAGAATGGAAACTGACCTATAATTATTAATAACATTTCTCTTTTTGCATTTATCTATAGGACAGCTTTATACAATCTTCCATCTCTTGTGAAATATGGAAGTTTTTAGAGTTAAATTAAACAAAGTTTTCAATGGCTTAATCAGAACCCTCAAGCAATCTATTAAGAGAACAGATGAAATATTATTTATTTTTCAGTAATGAGTATAGTACCTACTAACTTCCACGCTAAAATTGACATTCTTATTACATTGTACCTATGGAGGGTAGAAGGAGAACTTTCTTATGAGGCTAAAGCTTCAAAAGTGTCCGTTCAAAAGCGTAAAATTTTGTTTTACTCGGTTGCCGAAGCAGGCGCTGTTAAGCAATAATTCAATGATCTGAATGTCCTTATTGTCTCCTTTGTTACATTTTTAGTATTAGTATGCTTTTGCCTTTTGTGTTTGTATGCTGTTTGCACTCTTAGTTTAGCTACTACCATATAAATGATCACTGTATATTTCTTGCCCTCTTCTAGCTTTTACATTTAATATCTGATTTCTGTGTAATAATAGACTACCTATTATTAACCAACCTACCAAAATAAATCTAATACAAGTAAAAAAAAATTTTGAAAAGACATTTTGTATAAAGGAAATCAATTTAAATGGTTTTGCATATTTTATAGCAGTGCCATCTATTAAGAAAAGTTTAAACAAGTTTACCAAATAAAATTGAAATTGCAATATACATTGCAAGTTAAATAAAAGCTTTTAAAATACAATACTAAAAACACAACTTATTATTTATTATGTTTCTGAGTGTATTTGCAATAAACCAACCTTATTTATTCCTTTTGGACTAATACTATAAACACCCAAATTTTCTGATAAAATAAAGAAACAAACGGAAATGAAAAGGTATTAGTTACATAGAATATATTCATGACTTTGGGTCTTTCTGTCTGTTGCAATTTATTTCTTATTTAAATATAAACGTTAGAACAAAAGAGAATTGGCATTAGCGAGGGTTTTTTGAATTCTCCTGTCAGGAAACGAGAAGCAGCAGAAGGCACAGTTTGTAGAAAATGTTTTTATCATGCAAAATTCCAGAAAAACAATAAACGTTTTCGGGTAATGAGTTTGTAAATGACTTCGGAAGTAATATTTTTTCGAATAAGGAAAAATATCTGACGAAAGAAGAGCAATTAGAGCATGAGAGATGTATATTATGCAGCTTATACCGGATTGAATTAGCACATCTTGTGGGCATTAAAATTTATCTCAAAGAAGCTTGAGAAATAATTAAGCAGCGAGAAATGTATTAAGACGAGTTAATCTCACTCGGAGAAAATATTGACTTCATATTTCAGATTATTTAGCATAATTTAAAGTTGAATAAGTATTTTATTTCAAAAGGTTTTTTATTACGATGTTCCTTTTTTATATTATTTTTACGTTTATCATTTAATTATCAATAAACGTTATCAATACAATTTATATATTTAAATTAGAATCCACATTCCTTTTCACAAGACTTGCAAATATTAAGCTGTAAAAGATAATAATGTGACTGTTGATGAGTTTTATATCAGGACATGAATGGATGAAAAATTACCAACATTATTTAGATTATGGAAGACATGAAGTTAATTTTTATTTTAATAATTACTTTAACAGGTTTTTTGAATTAATTTTTTGTTACCTTAAGACTATTGTTAACGTATTCTATTTATTTTTCTTACTGTGATAGTTCTTTGTTAGTTTTATTTAGTTTTCATTGTTTTTTTTATTCTTTTTTACAAATCGTATTCAAATCCTGTCTATTCTATATAAAATTGAAACTGTTTTTCTATATCATAAATAAAAAAGAGAAAATCATCCATATCTCAAATGTGGTCCAATGGTAAACAAAGGAATAAACTCAAAGTCTAGTACCACAAAAATATTTTAATTTAAAAGGGTACAAGTTTCGGAAATAAATATTCCCATCAACAAGCCCTCAAAAGTAAACAAAACGAAGCAATAAAATTATGGAATTGAAGTCAACAATTCCCGTTTGCAGTTAGAGGGACAACATAACTTGTAGACCGGTTTCGACCTATTGGGTCTCATCAGTACAAGGATATATGTTGTCGTCAGCGAGCTTACCCGCTGACTGAAAATGCACTAAAATCAACATCTATATATATCCATCGAGTGATGGAAACACAAACGATACGATAGTAGTGACATCTCCACCTCCAACTGCAAAACAGAACCCGTTTGACTGAAAACAATTCACACACAGGTGTTCAACAAAAATGAAGGATGATGATAGCCAAACTGGCAACTTTAAAAAAGAGAAAATCATCCATATCTCAAATGTGGTCCAATGGTAAACAAAGGAATAAACTCAAAGTCTAGTACCACAAAAATATTTTAATTTAAAAGGGTACAAGTTGCTTCGTTTTGTTTACTTTTGAGGGCTTGTTGATGGGAATATTTATTCCCGAAACTTGTACCCTTTTAAATTAAAATATTTTTGTGGTACTAGACTTTGAGTTTATTCCTTTGTTTACCATTGGACCACATTTGAGATATGGATGATTTTCTCTTTTTTAAAGTTGCCAGTTTGGCTATCATCATCCTTCATTTTTGTTGAACACCTGTGTGTGAATTGTTTTCAGTCAAACGGGTTCTGTTTTGCAGTTGGAGGTGGAGATGTCACTACTATCGTATCGTTTGTGTTTCCATCACTCGATGGATATATATAGATGTTGATTTTAGTGCATTTTCAGTCAGCGGGTAAGCTCGCTGACGACAACATATATCCTTGTACTGATGAGACCCAATAGGTCGAAACCGGTCTACAAGTTATGTTGTCCCTCTAACTGCAAACGGGAATTGTTGACTTCAATTCCATAATTTTATTGCTTCGTTTTGTTTACTTTTGAGGGCTTGTTGATGGGAATATTTATTCCCGAAACTTGTACCCTTTTAAATTAAAATATTTTTGTGGTACTAGACTTTGAGTTTATTCCTTTGTTTATATCATAAATGACGACAGACAAACGTTAAAAGTATGGTAGCTTTTTATTAAAGGTTACTTTATTACTAATAAATAAACTAGTCAAAATAAAAAGGAGACCATATTTTAAATGATAATGCTATTATCGCGAGAAATATTGCACGATAGAAACTTTTTGTGTGTACTCGATACTAATTCTATATCATGTTCCTTTCGGTTGTTGTTTACTTTTTTTAGTTTTTTTTTTTACTTTTAGCTACATAAAAAACGAAGATCATTGATATGATGAATTCATTATTTGGCTTTACTGTATTTTAATTCGTGAGAAAAATTAAATTTTCAAATTTAAACAATGAATGTTGATATATTGTTTAGACGTAGGATACGTAGGGTATCCCTCAACGAATTTCAAGTTGCTACAGCAGTGGCATTGATCGATGTTGGGTATTCAAGGGGTGTTGCCCAAATGCTATATGTAAGTAATCCTGAGGTTTTCAAAGCTTGGAATCGCTACCAAATTTGCGGCATAGTATGAAGAGTCCCTTATCTCTAGGAGATGACGTGAAGGTTGTTGTGCTGAGCATTACACACTCCGTAGCTCTTTTTCTATATTTATTACGTTCTAAGCGAGTCCAAAAACCTCCTGGTATTGAGTCTTGACTAATTATTTAATGAATTTACCGATAACTCTTGGAGACGAGCTACATAGTAGGAATCCTGTGCACCAGGTACTCCGGAGATCAATTTTAATGTCATATTTGTTTTTGGCGTTCCCAAAACTCTCGGGTATTGAGTTTTAACTAATTGTTTAACGATATTACCGAAAACTCCAGGAGACGAGGTCAACAGTAAGTATCCTGACCACCAGGTACTCCAAAGATCATTTCCAATGTCATATTCGTTTTTTTTAAACATCTTAACTCTAGTTGCTTATTACATATTCTTTGGGATACCTATTTAGTAGCATCCAATTATTACTCTAGATGACATTGGAAAATTACGTATTTGGTATATGGCTCAAAATGGTGGTAATCTCCAAGACACTATTTAGGATTTAAAAAACAATTTCTTAATAAAATGTAGAGAAGTAAAATAAACCGTCACTTACCATTAAAATAATTTTTGCTTATGTTCTTGCACGTTTATTGAATTAAATTAATTTAAATGAGTTAGTTTATAAACTTTACAAAAATATATTTGAACGTTTTTTCCCTTGAGTTTAATTTATTTTAGCTAGTACAGAAAAATTAAAATAT
The DNA here is from genome assembly GCA_964028335.1 of Altica lythri. NCBI lineage: Eukaryota > Metazoa > Arthropoda > Insecta > Coleoptera > Chrysomelidae > Altica > Altica lythri. The sequence continues at coordinate 27,012,544 of OZ034808.1, read as the reverse complement.
AAGCCAAAAAGAAGAAAAAGATACCAACTGTAACTAACTTCTTTTTAGGTTTCCTTAAAGAAAATTCTGCATTTGAAATAATCTTATTCAGAAAGTTATAGTAACGGCCTGCTTATAATTTTATTCATCCAAGTTTTATTCAAGTTATTCAGAATATTCAGATTTCACCTGATTAAGGGAAATTCAGTCCGTTACGTTGCAAGTAGACGGGATGTACAAGCCAACGTTAGTCGGGAAATATATTGAATAGCTTTCCTGTACCTATAATGAATTTGGTGCAGACATTTTAACAAAAGATGATTTAATGGTGTCTACCATTATAATAATGTGACAGTTGACGCTAGTGTGACGTTTAATCGTTGTTATTGCAATATATTTTAGACCTTTGCATAAAATAACAAATTTATGATATAAATAAATCCAGAATAGTGAAGGAACAAAACTAAACATTTTTTTTTGTATATTGGTACATATTTGTTCCTACATTTTATTGTTTATAACGTTTTGTGAAATAATTGTGCAATTGAATCTATGATATGGCCTAAATTTAGTGTTACTTACCTTTCTTTTTAAACATACACAGGCACCGCTCTTATTTCAAAGAAATTAAAAAAATAGTTTTAAAAATCTTATTCTACGACCTAATATTACCCATTTTACGCTGGCTACGACGTTCTCCCATCTTTCAGTCCGTATCGAGAAAAATCATCATCCTTCAGGTAATCCACAAATCAATCCAATATTTTACTTCTTTATAAGACCGGAAGTGCTGGTCTGCTATACCAGAACAATTGATATCAGGAGGGAGCGTTTACTGCAGAAAATGTTATTACCACTTTTGCAAATTGCTTTATTATGTTTCTCCTGGGAATTTGGTGTTTTGTTTTTAATTGTTCAATGCAAATGCATTAAATGCCTTCGATACTAATCATCTTTTAATATTTTACCAAATGCAGAGTATGTTCTCGGAGCCGTTGCTATGGCAATTGCACACAGGCTGCTACAAACCCAGGCACCCATAAACCCTCTGAGTGGAAAAAAGCAAGCAGAGCTATATGATAGGGTTAAGGCAGATCAAATAATGAGTATGCCTTAGGACAGGATAGTCATCAGGTAAAAATTTGCGAAAAACTTTCGAGTAGAATTACTGGAAAGGGATTCATGGAACAATGGCCCCCTCAATTCAAGGGAAGACTCAGGATGCAAGTTCAATTAGTCTAGGTGTGTATGCTACAATGTTTTAGGTTGAACTAATGCCCATACAACACTGTAAAACCGTAGTCATATACTCGGACAGTCAAGCAGCTCTAAAGAGGATAGTCTCGGCTCAAATAAGATCATAGCTGGTATGGGACTGCGTTAGACTCTGACATTGGCATGAGTACCATGACAGGACATTATCGGCCCAGAAAACACTTGAGTCAGCTGAACTTGACAGATGAAGACATCTGTCGATACTGCCAAGAGGGACAGAAAACCGCATTTCAGGTCATATGCCAATGTGAATGCCTTGCAAGGACGCGGTATCTAGTATTGGGAGAGGAGACACTAGCTGCTCCAAGTTACGTAGAGAGACCACTGTCAGGGCTATTAAGTCTCATTAAGAGGGTAGCGTTAGACAAGATACTCTAATTTTATTCTGTATTTACAATAGACCTGTAAAGGTTGCAGGATAACAGCCAATCCAATGAATATCTATCTATCTAATTCTGAGACGTGAAGATTTGGCTTAGTTTTCAAAGAAGCATAACTAGTAGGTCTAAGATTTGCTGAGATAGGTATTATCCTAATGAACCTTAGTCACAATGCGAAGCCTAAATTCCTTTCGCTATTTCCTTCTAAGCAGCTATATACTCACAAACAGAAAACACTGTTCAACATCTCTGAACTTTAACTCGTACGGATGCCAATTCCTTTACGTCTAAATTATTCCTATGACTTTGATTTTGGGATTTATGAGGGCTAGAATATTAAAACGAATTAATATCACTCCTTTAATATTTAGCACTAATTCATTTAAAACAAACAAACTTTGACATTGATTGTTTTTTAAACGGCTTGCTTTGTAATCCCCAATAATTTCATTAATTCCTTTTAACTTCTACACTACGTTTCGTCAAGTAACGTTATAAATTCTGCATCTTCAATAATTTTTTCTATACTACCACTATAATTTCTTTATACTGAAACAAAAAAAGTATAATTTTTTCGAAATGACTATAATTAGGCTCGTATACTGACATTTTTAATCGCATCTAATTTTAAAATGTAAACACAAATCCACTGATGTTTATCTTACGTGGAAAGATGCCCAAGCTTACTGGCTGACTTTATTAATCTATTTATTTTGATCACCGCATTCTATTGACAAAAAAAACAATCCTCAACTTTTTTAGTATGTTTCTGGTAAACAGCAAGATTATTATAAGTATCGAAAGAGATATTAATATCAATGTAAAGAGTTTGTAGGAAATGATATTCAAATTGATATTGCCATCGCTCTTCTCTAAATACATCTAGTTTCGCCACACATATACAATCATCTTCTAGTTAAACCATTATTAATATATTTATTGTTCTAAAATTTTTATGATTTTTATAATAATCGTGCATAATTGATATTAACTAGGTATAATTTATAACAGGCACAATACCCAAAAAAGCTGAGGTACATTTAGAAAATGATATTACCTTTTCCACTTATCGCAATCTTTTTCATTTTTTATTTTTGGTGGTACCAGTTAATGAGCACTTAAACATACCTTAATCTTTTTATCAGAAAATTTATTTATATTTATTTATTATCGATTTTTACTATCCACTATGTAAAAAAATAAGACTTCTATATTATTTCAGCATTTTTAAAATAAAACTAAACGCTTATTCTAATTGCTATATACCTCCTCAAATTAGTTAATAAATTTGAGATGCTTGCGGTTTTGTATTCACGCGAATAAAAAATTAACCGTCTGCATTTGCATGTTTTGCGAAACAGGTATATTAGTGATAAAATCTAGGGTTAGAGAGTGAAAATTACGGCATTACTAGGTGATAATTCTTTGAAAATTATAATGCAACAACACAGACTTAAAAAAAATCTAAAGGTTTTTTTTTCTGAAATTTAACCCAAACCCATATTTTTCGTACTTTGATATAAAAGTTACAAAGAAGCAAAGAACAGCTGCGGTTTATTAAATATCTTAAACACTACGCTGAAGTTTTTAGATAACGTGTAATTTATGTTTTTTCTGTACTTTATGTAGATGCCGTCTGTTTTATTACGTAATATCTTTGTATTTTATTCTGAATAGTTAAACGCATACTAACAAAATTATTTATAGTAGAAATACGGTTTATTTATTTTATTGGTTCTTTGGGTAAGGTGTAATTAAAAATTATTCTTTCTAAGACAGCAATCATGCTTGAAACTACTTATTCCTTTAGTGCCTTTTCGTTTTGAATATTACCGTTCATTCTTGCTATAATTATTTTTTGACTGATGCTTTAAATGAATTTGTTGTTGTGTAGAACCATTTCTCCACCGTTTTTTAACTATAACATTCTTCTTTTCCCAATTCCTCGCTTTCCGAATACTTTGGTTGGAGGATAATTTTTAATAAACTATATTTAGCGTCAGTTCTCATTATGTGTCCCAGATATTCTCACTTTTTCTTTCTAATCTTGTACATCATTCTTTTCAGTTTTTTCATCGGTTCCGTAAGTGTCCAGGATTCAACTCCGTAGTATAATGTGAAGAAGATATAACATCGTAAGAGTCTTACTTTGGGTTGCGGCTTTTAAAGAGTTTTGTTATGTTGTTGAGTACACTCTTTACCTTCTCTGTTTTACTTTTTATCTCTAGTGTAGATTGGTTTTTGGTAATCCATACAGTAGGGTTATATGCAATAGTTGTTATTAAAGATTATACATACTTTTCTTGAAGATTTATCAAGAAGTACTCCGTCTGGTCTTGCGGCTCTTCTTTCCTTTAATGATATGGCTGCTTTAATTTCTGTCACTAGAATAGGTGTTCCGGTTTCCGTTAATGTTGGGAATTGGTTCTCTCAATCATAATAAATGTATTTTTTTCAAATACTATCTCTCTTTGTCCACGATTACCTCTCCATTATTATTAACAACTTTACTTACTTTTCTCTTTTTACATTTGCCTACTCTTTTTCTTACCTTCTAATGTACGTTAAAATCGTCATATTTACTCTGTACTCCATTTTTCTTTAGTGCTTTTTGTTTGACTTCTCTGAGCTTTCTTTGTTATGTTTAATACATGGAAACATCGTTCTTGTTTTTTCTTTTTTCTTGCATGAGCTAAAGAATCTCTGTCATGAGAAATGTTTTACTCTTACCTTCTTAGTTTTTCTTATTATGTTTTTTTTTGATGTCCTCTATCGTTTTATTTACGGATCCTATAATTTCTTCTGTAATTTCCACTGTATCATCGATTTCTGTTATTAAGAGATCCATCTTTTCTTCTGTACTTTCTGTTGTATTATCGATTTCTTCAAATGTTCTATTTAATGTTTTACTTACTATTTCAGTTTCTAGTGTCATGTTTCTTTATAGTTTTTTCACGAATTTTCTTGGTTCTGTACTCGCCCACTAGAGCATTGTGGTCTGATACAATATCAGCGACTAGGTACCTTCGTTTTAAGTCTATTTTGTTTCTTATAATAACGTCTTTTCCGTTCTCTACAGGTGATTTCCAAGTATACCATAGTCTAGGTGTATAGATCGTGTTAAGCTAGATACACCTTGTTTTTTCTCTTTGATTTCATAAGAGCCAATATGTTTCCCTTCATTTCCGGTGCCTATTTTTGCAATCAATGAGTTCGGGTCTCAATAAAATAAGGTTGCTTAATTGTTTAAAGAATTCTTTAATTTTCTCATCAATGTGGTCTGCTGTGAATAGATAGACTAATAACCATAATGTGTGGTTATTACGCAGCCATTTTCAAAATTACCATTTTTCGATCCTGGATAGTATACTCGAATTCTTCTATGTCATTTCGCTTGTGCTCATTATTGTTATTTTTATGCATTCCATTTGTTTTCTTGCGCATTAATTTTTTTTCTTTCGCATTTTGGTTACCCTTAATAACTTAGGTTTTGGTCTGACTGTTGTATTTTAATTTAATACCATCGTAAATAACTTGCAGACATTCATTCTTTCTATTCTTTTCTATATCTAATTATTTTTTATAAATGTGTTAAATTACATGTAAACACATTAAATACGAAATGTTATTCTATAATTCTTGTAATATTGGATTATAAATCTTCTTCTTTAGCAGATTTTGAATGACAACTTCTATAAAAACAACTGGAACAGACTTCGTAAAATACAGCCACGGTTTATATATCTCGAATTCATTCTCTTCAACTTGAATTTGATAAGACGTTACAAAAAACATACAATTTCAGTTGTCGAGCTCTCAAAACTGATTTATTTTTTAAGCTTGTTGGTGTTGTAGCCTTATATGGAAGTGAAGCTTCTACGAAATAAGGTTTTTTGTTTTCGCGATACTGAAATTTTAAATTAAAGAATACAATCTGGTTTTGTAAAATTCCTTATATATGATATCATTTTTCTTCTATGCTATATTTGTTAGTGTGTGCTTCGATACCCATACATAAATAAATGATATAAAATAAATTTTAAAAATTACTATGACTGAAATCTTAACATATCAAACCAAAATGTTTGATCATCCTATTAAAATTGGCCTTACCACTTTTTAAAATAATCTCGGAAATTGAAGTTATTTCATAATTTAAAGTTATCCTACGATTTAAACATATTTACATAAAAAAGGCGTGTGGAACTTCCGATGGAGGCGAAGCTTTCTGTGACATCTTTAACTTTAACAGAGGAATAAGCCGGAAAATTATATTTTGCAATCGACACGAAGTAATAAATCAAAATTTTAAGAAAATTTACAGTACGGGCGGCTCAAACAAAATATCTAACTTATTCGATCCTGCCACTAAAAATGCTGATAATTCAAGACCTTTACCTATGCCCACCCGTACTAAAGGAGATATAACCATAACCGACCCTTTTTATAACAATAGCCGATTCTTATTTTAATCCCTTCTAAGAGTCTGACGAGCGTACTTTTGGGAAAATTCTGGGGAGTATTATTTTTTTTGTATTAACTTTAAACCTTTGAAATATGAAGACAAATTGATTTATTACACCCAATTTATATTTTGCATGTAAAAAAGGGTGCCAGATGAATTCATAACTATTTTAATCCCCCACTTTAATTACAGGCCAATTGGTAACCATCTTGCACAGGTAATTTTTTTAAAACCCTTTGACCACTGGTTAATTTGTAACTTTATTACCTAGTTGTTGATTATATTTTAATGAACATGCATCATTTATATATCTTTTCTTGGTGGTGCTAGTATAAATTTATTGAAATGGCAGAAAATCTTAGGGTTGATTTTATTCACTGCCTCAAACAGGACCATTATGTTCCTTTCATTTTTTATCTTGTGCTGATGTATAAGTCGTCTTTTATGTATGAAATTGTTAAAAAAATACTGCAATTACATCTAAAACCATTCGAAGTAGGTATATTTTATATATACATAAAGCTGTTAAGTCTACAGTAAAAGGTGATTCCTAACTATCAACATGGCTTTATGAAGAGCCGATTAACGTTGACAAACCTATTACACTGCATTAATAATTGGTCCAAAGAACTTTACAACATCACACAGACGTTATCCCTCTTGATTTCTCTAAGGCCTTCGACATAGTTCCAAAGCGTTGACTGCTACTAAAGTTAGGTATAAGAGGTAAGACATTTCTTACAGATCGGTTCTTTCAAGTCAGAGTTGGGCGAGAATTCTTTCAAACGAAAGAACTCTTATGAGTGGTGTTCAACAAGAATCCGTCTTAGGGCCTTTACTGTTTCTTGCTTATTTCAATGATCTGCAATACTGTCTCACCAACAAAGTCTTCGTACGCTGGCGATTCAAAAATCTATAGTAATCCAAACGTGAACCACCTAAGTTTGCAGGCTGATCTAGACAGTATTCAAGAATTGTGTTCAAACTGGTTGCTTTCGTTGAATGTTGAAAAGTGTGTCGTGTTACACCTTGGAAAAAACAATCCACAACAACCGTTTTATATTACTGGTCAATCATTAAACACAGTCTCCTCACATACCGATCTTGGGCTAATAGTGAACTCAAGCCCTGACGTGGAGTGATCATGTTTTACATGTATGTAAACAGGCAAACTCTTAACTGTTTTTAATTCGAAAAGCTTTTCCTAAAGCATCCTTCGATACGCACTGTCGGCTCTATAAGTGTTTCATTCGACGTATCCTTGAATACGTTGGTCCCGCGTGGTATCCGGACTTAGTTTTTGATCGAGAAATGTTGAAAAAAGTTCAAAGACGCGCAACTAAACCCTCTTTTGGTCATGTGAGTCCCTTGTATATTATTTATTGTGCTTAATAGGACCGGTTCTCTGTTCTTATCAAATAAAATAATAATAATAATTAGTAAATTATATTTTTCTCATGGAAGGTATTTACCAACTATAATAGAGATTTTTACGTTGTGAAGTGATAGAATATATAGAGAAAGATTTATATCAACACTGGACTGTATTCGATTGTAGTTGTGTCTGTAAACACATGAATAATTGATTTAAAATACTTATTATAATATGAATCGACTATAAATTAATTTAATTTTTTATGTGTAAGACAATTGTAGATTACTGAGAGATAAAGAATTATTTCAAAGTAATACAACGATATGATCTATTGTGTACATTCGAGTGCGGAAATCGCAAATGGCTTCTAAATACATAGTTGGAATAATATTTGCATGTGATGAAAGAATTGGTCCAACATTATGAAGTAGAAGACAAGCAGTTGGTAGTTATATGATACGATATGAGTCATATCAAATGATAAAAATCGGTGAATATGGTGTCTACATTGCTTTATGTTTACCATAAGAATTGTCATTGAAATAATATAAATGAAATTTATATTGTAGATATTGTTTATGGGTTTTTAACGACAAGACAGGGACAATAAAATGACAATAAATAATTCTTTACTTGCAGGTATACACTTTCATATAATTTATGAGGATTAGGTGTGAATCAGAAAATTACAAAAAAAGTTCTTTTATATTTTATATTTATCGTAAAGGAAATTTATTTCTCCAATTACAATTGTTAATGAATGACTTTTTAATATAACTGTTTTTAGGATTCTTCTCCCATTTTCAACCTCATTTTCAATATATATTTTTAGAGTTTTCATTTTTTTATCTGTTTTATTAAATACCATCGAGGTATTCTACTTCATAAGATTGGTTTGTGTGTATACCTCCGCCAAACCGCCCGTGTACGTTTATACTCTTGGACGGAAAGTCGAAGGATCATGAAATTTTGTATATAAAATTTTTATATTATTGGGAAGAATCCTATTGATTTTGTTCCAGATCGAATAACCTTAACGGTAAAATTTTTGTACACCTATATTGTAATTTTGATTTAACGATATTCATGTGACTGTTGTTAAGTCAACATTAACAGCGTCCATTCGTTAAGATTTTTTAACGGCCGGCTTTTGTTAAGGAAAGTCTTGTTCAAATACATCAAAACTTAAAACTATTTATAAATTTAAAACGTAATTTAACAAATTGTATTATTTAAAACTCTTCAAAATTTTCATGTTCTTTCTTATTTCGGTTTTGTGTTATATTCGGCAGTAAATCAACGCTCGCTTTATTTGAATCTAACGATACTTCTAATGAAAGTTTCTCAAATTCATCAATTTCATCCATCCTTACATACAACGAACTTCCGAACACAAATAAATTGACGTTCTTTATAAAATTGTAAAACTGTTCCATGACCATGACAACACAGTACACGTTGTTGAGATGTTTCTGTAGAATATTGATGTACGAATTCTTGCTTTTGAATTAAAATTTACTCTAATCCTTCTACGGAATTACGAAAAGCCTTAAACGACATCAAATCCCAGATTGGGTTGTTAGGTATAATCCTCGATTTCGCCTCGTATTACAATATTCAACTTTATCCGCTATTTGCGACCTATCGGCCTGGAAACGTTAATAACTATAACTGTTTTCCGGAACGCGTGTATATAATGCATATTTTCCTTGATTTGGTAACTCTTGTCAGGAAGGTCATAGCGTCATAAAATTAGGTGTATGAAATTCTCAAATCTAGTAAAGAACGCTTTTGATTTTGGTCCTGTTTGGATAACTCTAACGGTGAAATTTTAACTTGAAACTCGTGTATATCACACTAATATTATAAATGTAAAAGTTTGTTTGTTTGATGTTTGTCCGTTAATCACGCCGAAACTGCTGAACGGATTTTGATGAAATTTGGTATACAGATACCCTGGGATATAGCAGGAATCTGAGGTTACCGAATGCTAAGTGAGCAAAGCTGTGGGAAAATTTAAATTTATAATTTTATTTTCAACTATTAGCTAGATTAGGTTAGAGGATATTCTTTATCCATATTTAATGTTCCTGTAGGATAAAACAGGAATCTACGAAAAATAGTAGTCTTGATTCTAAGTGAGCGAAGCCTCGGAATAATGTATTTGGCAATCCAGTTATCGAGAGAGAGAGAAAGTTACACGGCAGAAGAAATAAACGCGTGTCTTAATACTTTGGTCCCACGTAGAAAAACTCCACCTTACTCTACAATGTTACAGAGTCAGGCGTGTTTGTCAGTACCTAAGCTGCTGGAGATCGAAGATGGAAACCGATCCGGACGGAAAAATCATTTTCAGTAACGAATTCATCCAGTAGCTATCGAGAAAGAGGTACTCGCCAATATATTTCCCGATTTAAAAAATCATTGAAATAATGAGGAGTAGTTGTTTGAGAGAGTAGTGCTGTGGCCAAGACTGAATTAGTAAGTAAAATAAACAACGAGACAGATGTAGTGAAGGGCACATCGAAGGTGTACACGTATATAGACACGATGATGGCAAGCGACGCAGCACTGCATATCCCGTGGAGTTTCTTAGCTCATTAGAATTAACGGGCGTAAAGCTGGAGTTGAAAGTTGGCGTCCCAATTTTGTTGATACGTAATCCAAGCCAGGTCAAAATTTTCAGGGATCATTGGACAGACCTGGAGATCTCTTAAAAAGTAAAGTCTAGCTTTAGTTGCTATGCCGTCACTTTTGAGTAGAGCAACTCACAACTCACCACACCGAAAAAGAAGAGGGGTTGTCACCTTTAATTTTTAAACCTGTACCAGTTTATTTGTAACTAGCAGCCCGCCCTAGCTTTGCACGGGGATTAAAGAAAAAAATTACAAAAGCCACTAAATATATTGGGTCAATGCTTCCCTGTAAACAATATTACATGTTGTTTTATTTTCTGGCAACAAAATAAATTGATTTTCAGGTGCTCGACCCGCCTTAGGTGGTTGGCCATGAGAAAAACCGATCCCTACTAATTGGAAGGTTTGACCTAGAGGCTAGTATTCTTAGCGCACACGATGTAAGGGTTTTAAGGTCATTTTTGGTTACATGTTACATTAATGGCATTTTAGTAAGGATCCCTATTTTTTTGAAAATAAAACATAGCCTATGTCACTCGGGAATAGTGTAGCTTGCCAAGGGTAAAAGAATTTTTAAAATCGGTCCAGTAGTTTCGGAGCCTATTCATTTCAAACAAACAAACAAACAAAAAATCAAACCTTTCCTCTTTATAATATTAGTATAGATAGAAAAACCTAGAAAAATAATCAAAAAATGGGCAAAATTAAAATTAAAATTTGGTATAGCAGCTAAAAGATTAAGTTTGTTCTACTTTAAAAATTTAACATGTGTAACTTTTATTCGTCAACTTCTAAATTAAAAACATGTCGTACAACATTTTTTTTTTATCAAGAAATAGTCTCTCCCTTATTAAAAAATTTTTCCGGTGTAGACTGTTCCATCCAACACTGACGCCCAAAGCCGTTCTTTCCTGCTAGACTTTACTTTTTAAGAGATTTTCAGAGGGTTCAAATAACCCCTTGAAATTTTAACCTGGCTTAATAAGACGTTAAAGAAAAATGCTCATAATTTCATGAAGTCAGTGATTCTGAGGAAAACAAAAAAATTGGGAAAAAATAAAAAAAAAAGTTAGTGCGTTTCATGTAACAAACTAAACAAGTGGAGTTGGTGAACACGGCTTAAGAATATAAGAAAGGAAAACAGAATTTTGCATAAGCTGGAGTAAAATAGGTTAAATTGTTGACAATCCTTTACAGTATCAGACAATTTAAAAACAAATATAATCATTTATTACAATTTATTGCATTTTTTATCACTATATAGAAACCCGCACTGATTAAAATAAAACCAGATCAATCGTTAATTTTTGATGAGAATATTTTAGTTTATCAAAAAAATGTGATTTAACATATCTGTTACTTTTTAAGTTTCGTAAATGAAACAAATTTTAATTATCAAAAATCCATTTAAGTTGTTATCCCTTTAGACATGTGTATTATTTCATATAAAGTACCCTCTATATATTTGTCAGGACAAGCTGACTCCTACATAAGTACATAATGAGAATAGGAAATAATTGCTGACATTAACACCGAATGCCACTACTGTTTTCGCATAAACTCTCCTACCTTTTCTCTATATTTTAAGTAAACTTTTAAACAGAGTATAAATGGACACCGCGGGAGGTTCCACGTGGGTTGCCTAACCCCGGAGACCACACCTTTACGCCAACTCCCGAAAGTATATATCTACCAACACTTGGACGGCTCCATACAGGGTGACACTTTTAATCACTCTGATAAAAAACACCTGTAAACGACAACATTAAAAACATTTTGAGAAGTTCCTTTCACAATACTAATTTACTTGGATGTCTGCGCCTCCTTCTAATTAGTATTACCATTAAATAAGGGGATGTTTTGTTAATCAGCAATCACTGATTAGCATAATTCCATCCATATTTCGACATTATTTTTCCGGCGAAATTATCTGTATTGTTATGTGAGACAATTTAAAGATTATGATTCAGATTTATTACTATTTATTCTAGATTGGATAAACCTCGGTGGGATCTAAGTATGTCGAGATTTAAGTATAAATTTATATCGAGATCAACGTGACGATGAAATTTGCAATGATGTGGACGTCGAGACTCACAGCAAAATCGACGTCGAGAATTACAGCAAAATCGACGTCGAGGTTCACAGCAAAGTCGACGTGTGATTCCCAGCAAAGTCGACGCTGTGATTCACAGTGAGGTCGATGTCGAGATTAACAGCGAGGGTGACGACAAAATTTGCAGTGCTGTCTCCGTTGAGATTCATAGAAAAGTCGACATTGAGATAGCGAGGTCGACATCGAGATCCACAGCAAGGGTGACGACGAAATTTGCAGTGATGTCGACGTCGAGATTCACAAAAAAGTCGGTGTTGAGTTTTACAGCGAGGTCGATGTCGATGTTCACAGCGAGAATTAAGACGAACATTTGCAATGAGGTTGACGTCGACATTCAAAGCAAAATCGATATTGAGATTTACAGCGAGGTCAACGTCCAGATTCACAGTGAAGTCGACTGCACTATAAAGTCAACTTTGATATTCACAACAATGTCGATATCAATATTCCCAGCAAAGTCGACGTCGAGATTCACAGCTAGATGCATATACATGACTAATTGGTAGACAGTAAGAATATTGAAGTAGATGACGGAATTTTTCCGTTTAGATTTATGTAAACTTGCAAACGAGTTTTTGTTAGATATCTTTATTTCCAACATGTAGTATTAGACTGATAAATAAGGCAATTAAAGTGTTTCTTATGCTTTAAATAAATGATCTCACCCAATATGATTTATTTTTATCTTTAACACGGAAAACAACAATTTATACCATTATTAAGAACTGACATAATTTAGGGAGAGCCAAAGATACGACTTTACTATGTGCCACCTTGTGTTCACCTACCTGTTCTTTACATCTGAGCGAGAGCCGACTATTAGCAAATTGATAGCCCATGACCGTTTCCCATTACCCCCTTTGGTATCCCATTAAACTGTTAATTATTCGGCAGATTCGAATTCACACTATCTACTAGTCGAGATATATAGAGATTTAAGACCTAAGAGCTATTGCAATTTTGTTCAAGTAGAGATCATAAAATGCCTTCAATTTACAAGAAGATAGTTTCTGTCGGTTTTTGATTCGATAGAAAACCACACATGTTGCATCGCCTACACGTATGTCCTTTATGAGTATTCTAATAAGTATATCTGTATGAAAATTGTTTCATTACAAATTTCAATCCGAGACTATTATCTTGGAATATAAAATTAAATTATACAATTAGTAAACTCAGACAGTACGCGAAAAAATTACAAATTGTCATAAATTTTAAAATAAAAAGCTTCAAGAAACTAATGTTTCATTTTGAAATAATAAAATCATATTAAAAGTTGTTTAGCAAACCCGTTATGTATGTTGTAGGAAAACTGAAATGTTGTTTATTGTTAGTCATTTTGGCCAAAAATAAAAAAACTGAAAGCAGAGATGTTAAGGACTTTAATTTTAATTTTGTTGGTTATGGAGTGGCAGCAAAGTAATTTAACCCGCAACGAATGTGTCCAAACCGTAATTCTCTTGGAAATACGTAGGAATTATTACATCTAGGGTCATAGTTTGAGACAAGTACAAAATCCAGTCGCTGCAACTATTTAGGATTGGAACATTCGTTTCTTTGGCGTTTTGTAAAAAGTCAATCACAAACTTAATTTCGAGACTGCAAGCTATTAATGAAACTACTCGCTGTATGTAGCTCGAGGATATCCGTATTCTTTGTTATTTGAATTAATTGATTAATCAGATTCCAAAAATGCGAAGAGGTTACAGCCAGTGAATAAATATAATTTATCAATAAAAATGCATCCAAACAACATTAACATTATATTTGGTAATTTAAAGCTTTAGACATTAGAGCAACTAAACTAATTCCGACTAGTGCTATTAAACTTAAATTCTGCAATATTCATTTGATGTTCTCTTGCATTGAATTTTTTTTTCAGATTACAAAATAAAAAACAGAAATAAACAACTAAGTACAAACGCTCTCTGTTTCAAAATCGCGCTGTGCCACTGATGCTATAGCACGAATCGTGTCAGCTACAGGGCATAACTGCTGCATTTTCCTGTAGTCCATAACCGTGTAAAATGCACTTCAAAGGATAGACAGCTCGAGAATCAAAACACTGGGGGCTATTCTACTTCAGCGAATTCGAAAACTACAATGCGGATGTAATTGTAAAAATTGTATAGAGTAATTTATATCTGGGATGCTACTTTTCGCCAGATGACGTACCAGATTAAGTAATTAATTTGTACAATACTCCGAGAACGTTTCCAAGTAACAACAGGTCTGTTCCGGGAATGTTCTTACAACCTGTATTTTGTTTATGTAAACGTTTTCTTGTTTGTTGTTTTTTGTTCCCTTGTACTGGAAAATCGGATAAAGTTCTGAGCTCTAGTTTTAGTAAATAATTTGTTTGTATATCACCTTAAAATACATTTGAAATGAATTTTATTGATTGAAGTTTCTATTTTTAAAGTAAAATTTATATTCAGAAATCTAATCATGAATTTATTTTTAGAGGCCTCTTAAGCAATTCACTTCAATCATACACAAAAGTGGGCACAAATTTTGCATCTACGTCCTTCTTCGGTCTTATTTAATAAATGACAACGTTAGAAGATAAAAAAGTTTTTAGGCAACTAATTTTGCAATCTGGGGAGGAAAATAAATTAAATCAGAAAAGTATTTTGGGGTCAAAAAAATACATAGCTTTTTACATAGCTAAGATTTGAAAACACAATGTCATATCTTGTCTTCCTTTGGAGCCAGTTTCCATAATTTCAGAAAATCATCTGTAGACTGCAGTGCTTATGAAGAACCTGCATAAGAAAATAACTATTTTAGACAAAAGTGATTTTGGATTTCGATGATATTACCTGGTAAATAGTTAAATGGTTAGAATGGGTTAAAAAAGGTGGAATATTTTTGTGCTCGGTTCTAAAATCTGTTCTAGAAAAACTATAAAAATAATGTGATTTGTGTTTTAATCATTTTTAAATCAACGGATTCACTTTGTAGTTGTTCTTTAATACCGCGAAGCCTGAGAAAATGGAAAATCTTGTTTTTGTTTGCCAAAGAAAACCTTAAGCAAAGCTTAAATCGATTGACCAAGTTCACAAACAGTCCTTACGCAACTTAGAGCCCGTTCAGACGGCATGTCTGACCCGGTTTTAAATACGAAATAGTATTTTATTAAAATCGTGAGACTCGACATACGTCAAAAAGAAACGAATTTCTATATTCATGTGTTTTTTTATGGATTTAAATAACTTTTTATTGGAAAACTTTTTAAAATCTATAATTATTATTTTAACTATTTTTCTCCAATATAAAATAGTATCTTGGTGTTCTATGCGTTTGCTTTCTCGTATTTGTAGTGTTCGGCCAGAATATCGCGAAAAGGAAGCTGGCGCTTGTTGCACGATAATCACATGGATCGACACTTGTGTCCGATATTTTGACAAAAAATGCCATTTTAACCATCAACCACTCAACATACGACTATTTTAAAAAACATTCCGGTCAAAGAGCTGCAATTCTGATTCGAAAAACTGTGGACCGTGCAAATCGGTGTATTAACTCTTAAGAGGACTAAAATAAATTCGATTGACAAAAAAAATTGTTAATGTTTTTCTTTGTCATGTTAACTTTGCGACAGACATCGTAAGAAAATAGACGTTTAATAAGTAAATACAGCATGAATGCTAAAAAGAAAGATATCTTAAAACAACTACAACTAGGTCAACATCATCATCGATCACTAGAGTGCAGCAAAAGATTTATGGTAGCAAGTTTGTTCTTAATAAAACTAATAATCAATTACACTTTAATGTTTACCAGCAGTCATCAGAAATACTTTGAATCTTTATAAACATTTGCAGATACATTTTATTAATTTTCAGATATTACAAAATTAATTACAGTCTACAAGACACATCTTTTTAGGCTTAATCGCATCAATTACAAAATACATTAGCATACAATTTTAAAAGAACTACTGTAAAAGCAATACACATTCCAAATCGGTTCTCAAACTCTCATAATTAACGCCCTTCCATTTTTTTTTTCAAACAATTTTTCCCCCGCTTTGTATTGCGAGAATTAAATAGTCAACCAGGGGAATTTAAATTAGACTAGGCAACAATGTATATCCAGCTGGTATAGTCATATATGCTTAGTGCAGTGAACGATGATGTTGTCGAACGTCATCGAATTGTCTCGATGCAAGATGCGTGGCAATAAATAGAGAAGCGCGTTTACAGGTGTACTCTTTTGTTTTAAGACTTTAAGACAGTTGTTAAATTACAATTTGTTAAAGTTAAACAATAAATTTTCAACTTTACTGCTCTAACGCTGATTTTTTACGTTGTGAATATGGATAAATTTCCAATTAGCGGCTGATAGCTTGAAACCCAGTAAATTGAAGAGGCACCTACAAACATTGCACAAGGAATATTTTAGTAAACCGCGTGAATTTTTCGAGGAAAAACAAAGGTTATTTTAATAACAGATGACAAATTTTCGGAAGAAGCTCGTAGATTGTCAAGCGTATCTACGAACTGATAAGTGAAATAGTGGTATTTTTACAGGAAGAAGATCATAAGCGTTTGGCAGGATTCTGCTGCAAGATATTTGTAATAAAGCTTTCTTATTTGGTAGAGATCTTTGAAAAACTTTATATTCTTAATCGTCAACCCCAAGGAAAAAACTTGATTGAATTTGATTTGAGTGAAAAGATTGAATCTTTTTGTAAAAAAGTCATTTATGGAAAAACACGTTAAAAGAAAACTACTTTAACATGTTTTCCACATTGTGTAGAAGTATCCAGGATTTTCACTAGAAGAGAATCATAAAATTGTAATTTTAAAAACTATGGAGGACCATTTAGAAAATCTGATTAGGAATTTCCGATGATATCAATTTGTCCAATTGGGTTTGTAAGAAGAAGAATAACTAATAGACGTTTCGTCCATCACTTCACTTACAATGGGTTTCTCTAAAAAATCTTTAACAAACTTCTAGATTGAACTTCCAAATTATTTCTCAGTAATAAAAGCTGTACGGATTTTGTTAGTTTTCTCCACGTCCTTTCTTTGTGAAACTTGGATTTTCTGCTGTTGCTTCGTTAAAATCTAAATATCGAAATAAGCTTCAGAGTTGCCATTTCCAATGGGGAACCCAACTTACAGAGCATGCGCATGTCAGCCGTTAGTCATTGCATTCTAAGTATATTTTAAACTTGTTAGGTTCAGAATAAGTTTTTAGTTCAATATTTAAGAATAAAAAATTTATAAATTGGTTTTAATAATTTTGTTTTCCAATTTACTGCGCCCCCCGTTCGAACTCAACACTCCTCCCTGGAGAGCGCTCCCCACTGTTTGAGAACCACTGCTATTACAGTTCATAATATTGTATAATAAACTAGCGGCCGCCCGCGACTTCATCCGCGTGGACTTTAGTTTTTTGCCACCGAGTTTCATACAAATTTGCAACCCCTATTTTAAATCCTTAGGGATGGAATTTAAAAAAGTAATTTCTTAGTACACCACTACGTAATAAAACAAATTTATTCTCGAATTTTTAAGACTCTACGCGTCTATCGACAGTTTCATGTCGTCCAGCAGCAGCGTGCTACCGTCTCATCGCTCCACACACCCCGCTCAGTAAAGCGCGAGTGGTATTAGACTATTATTTTTTTAAAACTTTAAAAACTTGCATGCTATATGCATGCAAAATCTTAGCCCGATCGGTTTGAAATTGACCAAGTTTTATACAAACTTTCATCCCTATTTTATCCCTTAGGGTTGGAGTTTATCAAAATCCTTTCTTAGGGGATGCCTAAGTCATAGTAGCTATATGCATGCAAAATCTCAGCCCGATCGGTTTAAAACTGGCACAGTTTCATACCAACTTTCATCCCGTATTTTATCCCCTTATGGGTGTAATTTATCAAAATCCTTTCTTAAGGGATGCCTACGTCATAGTAGCTACATTCATGCAAAATCTCAGCCCGATCGGTTTAAAATTGACAAAGTTTCATACAAATTTTCATTCCCTTTTTTATCCCCGGAAATTATTAAAATTCTTTCTTAAGGAATGCCTACGTCATAGTAGCTATATGCATCCAAAATCTCAGCCCGATCGGTTTAAAATTGACAAAGTTTCATACAAACTTTGATCCCCTATTTTATCCCCTTAGAGATGCAATTAATCAAAATCCGTTCTTAAGGGATGCCTATGTTATAGTAACTATCTGCATGCAAAATCTTAGCCCGATTGGTTTAAAATTGACAGAGTTTCATAAAAACTTTCATCCCCTATTTTATCCCCTTAGGGGTGGAATTAATCAAAATCCTGTTTTAGGGGATGCCTTCGTCGTAGTTACTATGTGCATGCAAAGTTTTAGCCCAAACGGTTTAAAATTGACAAAGTTTCATACAAACTTTCATCCCCTATTTTATGCCCTTGGGGGTGGAATTAATCAAAATCATTTCTTAGCGGATGTCTACGTCATAACATCTTTCTGCATGCCAAATTTCAGCCCCATCCGTCTAGCGGTTTGAGCCATGCGTTCATAGATCATACAAACTTTCATCCCCTATTTTATCCCCTTGGGGGTGGAATTAATTAAAATCCTTTCTTAGCGGATGCCTACGTTATAACATCTACCTGCATGCCAAATTTCAGCCCCATTCCTCCAGCGGTTTGGGCTCTGCGTTGATAGATCACTATATCAGTCAGTCAATCAGTCAGTCAGTCACCTTTGAGTTTTATATATATAGATTATCTGCCTGTCTCAAACAAAATATGAAGGTATTAAAATTTTGCACTTGTGGAATGGTAAAATGTGTAACAGAAACGATAGAATTAGAATTCCACTAAAATGAAATAGTCTAATAGATCGATAATTAAATTTCAAATGATCTACTAAAACCAACAAAGGTAATAAATTTCATACACCTAGTTAATGGTTTAAATAGTGGTTATAGAGGTATCATTAAAAACCGGATATTAAGATCGATATCTTCTCAGACACTAATAGTTTTAATAAATGGTTAATAATCTCACACACAGAACCTACATAAAAACGAAAACTTTATTGTTTTAATTTCAAATAATTTCTCTCAATAAATTAATGGAATTAAATTTTAAGAAATTTGCTCGTAAATCTTCTAGTTTTAATTAGGGATCTTTTTAAGTTTATTCACGTTTTAAATACATGGCACGTAAGGCCAAAAACAATAAAAGATGAATAAATTGAACGTTATTGTTTTCAATGTAATTAAATTAATTCTGAAATCAGTAGCTTGTTTATACTAAAAAACTGCTTGTATAGGTAGTGTAGATCATTAATACAATGAACGTGGAATAAATATTCCTTTGCACTGCTGTCATTTGCATTCCTATTACATTAACTTTTAATAAACATAACAGTTTATGGTCAAAAAATAATATTTAAAAGGTTACGGTTTTGGAGTAACTCCTGCCAGCCGAAGACTGGAAGCCCTTAATTCTGCTAGGTTTTTTTTCTTGATACATTTTTTTTTGTGAACAAATTAGATTTTTATTTTCTTTTGTGACCATTTTTTGCCTTCTCCTAGATTTTTTTGATATCTGTATATTTGTTCTTAGATAGCGTCTACCTGATGAGATCTGATAGCAAGCGCTCTTAGTGTCGAAAATTCATAATTTTAAACTTTTGCCGCTATGTGCCGCTGCTCGTTTTCTATTTTTGCCACTAGTAAATAAATTTGACTAATGTTTTTCTTTTTATCTGATAAAATGATGACAAGCGTATAATTGAGAATGGCCCATAGAAATATTATGGCGTCTAAATTATTATAAAACAATTCATGCTTTAAGTTTCATTTTTTTACAACAATCTACGTTTATAATTGGAGCATGAATTGTTAAATAACAATTATCAATTAATTTTTAAAACGACTTAGTTAGAATCTTCTGATTTGGAAAAAAAGTGCTTACTCATAAAATTTGATTTGAGCATGATGTATGAGCGTAATTAGGGGAGACAGATACGCATGCGACCCATAAGATCTATTTTGCCCCTCTTTTCTTGCTATAATTCTCATGATTCCTTAGACTTATAGCAGCTCTTCTGGTCCTATCTTTGTTAGAAAGTTCAGGATATCGTGAGTTTCAAGTTAGGTCTTTCACTTCTATTAGGTATGATCCTAGGGATTTGACCCTAGAACTACCTAATGCAATGCATTCTCAGAGTATGTGAATGGAGGTTTCGTCCTTTTTCTCACAGAATCTGCACTTTGCTTCATCTACCAATCCTAGTTTCTTCATGTCCTCTTATTGGCAGTGCCGGGTTAATATTCCCGTTATAATACGGAATTTATTTTTACTGAGGTTTAGACAGCTGAAAGATATCTTCTGGTTATAGTTTCCCAGGAACGTTTTCGGTTGTCTTAGTCCTTCTAGATCGATCCATTACTTGAATTTTTTCCTATCCAGTTTTTAGTTTTTCTTAGACTGTACTACACCAGAAGATGGTTCTGGTCCCAAATATGGGGTTTCAGCTCTTTTTTTGTCAGCTTATCTGCTGTTTTTTTCCTACGTGTACAGGAAGCCATCAGAGGGTAACAATGATATTTTATCCTAGTTCATTTAGTTTGCCTAGGCATTTCGAGATCACCTTTGAACTGATTGTTCAGGTCTTTGATGGCTGTTTGACTATCTAACATAATAATAATCTTTTGACTACGATATTTCCTTTTCATATTAAATTCTACACATCTTTCAGTGACATGGATTTCCACTTGAAAAATGCTTGGCTTTTGAGTATTTGGCTCCAGGTCCAAAAACCTCTGCCCCTGTTCGTTCATCTGTCTTGGAGCCTTTCGCATACCATTTTATGGCATTGTGGTTTAGCCCCAATATGGTGTCTTTGTCTCAAGTTTTGGGGTGAATTTCTTCACAAAGTTATTTTACTTTGGCTTGTCATCTTGGGGCATTTTCCAAGTTTGATCAAATTTAAGTGATCAAGGGTTTTCCTTGATTGTTCCTTTTTTGACTATCCTTTATATTGTTTTCTTCCTTACACTTTCTACTTAAATATGTAATGGCGTAAGATATAGGATTGCTTTCATTGCAGCAGTGGGGCATGGCATGCATCACTGGAGCAATAGGAACATTGCTCTAGTGATACATGCACAGGCTTGTCTCTGAATCTTTGAGAGGTTTGTCATCGTAGTAAGATTAGCACTCGTGCACCAAACTACTGCCTTATAAGTGATGATTGGTTTCACTATTGCGTGTACATCCACTGCAATGTCCTTGGGTTTCAACCCCAATTTTTTCCTGCACTGTTTCTGCAAACCATAAGGGTCTTTGTAGCTTTGTATATTATTTCGTTTTCGTGTTTGTTCCAGAGTACACTATTATTTAGGGTTAGCCCTAGATATTTAACCTCTGTTTTTCTGTCAACGATATTTTCACCTACTTTGACGGTTTTTAAGTTAAGTTTCTTTTTTCTTGTAAAGGCTACTAAAGCGGTCTTAGAGGTGTTGATTTGAGCACAAAACTCTTATTGATTTAAGTTTATTTTAGACAACTATAATTATAACGACTTTGCTTAATACTCATTACTTAATATGTGATTTTCTTTTTAATCCAAAAAATGAATAATTCCACGCCTAAATAATTTGGTAGCTATAATATTAATTAGATGATAAAGTAATCCTTGAGTTTCAATTCGTAGTGTCATCACAAACTTTTATTTAATATTTATTTCTCCCTAAAAATAAAATTTCCTGTACGTTAAAACCTCTCATTGTCAAAAATGTAAATGTAGTTCTAATTTAATTACAAACTTTCGCCCTTAATTTAGGTGCCTAAAGTAAGTACACTAATTTTTCAAACTTAGCTACGCGTATTTGTTTATTAAAATAATATTCTCACAGCAATGACTATAATGAAGCGAAATGGATAGTCACGCTACAGATGTTAAAATAAATAGCTCTTTTAAATGTCTTCATTGTACTCTTCCCAAATCCCACTACCTAGCCGTCTGTCTGTCTGGGACTTGGGGTTAATATTAACACCCATTTACATTATATTCATCTGCTTAGAAGAGAACACGAGGTTTTAAAAATTTAATCTGAGAAGATTTCCGTTTAGCCTAATAACAGTGCGACTAAAAAGCTATTTCCGGTTTAAATTATACCTTTATCTCTGTAAAATTTAAAATTTGTTTCATATAAAATAGTATTATACGTTACAAGGTCGGTAGGTGACTTATTACAGTACGAGTTAGTTTACGGACGAGGCGACGTAGGAGCCGAGTTTGGAAATGAAAACGAGGACTGTAATAACACCTAACGACCATGTATCGTATTATATTTTATTTCATCCTGTTTTTATAAATTAATAAATTCATAAAAATGTTAACAGTAGTTCGTAACTTGACTAAAAATAGTTCGTAACTTGATTAGTTATGTCAAATTACCTTGAAAGCCATCTGTCACTGTCAAATAATTTTTTTATTATTAAGGTTTAATTGCTAATATAAAATTAAATAACATTGACTTCCTTTTAAATATGGATGTAAATGTAAGTAATTAATTATTTTATTTTTATTTTATAGTCATTATAGTGTTTTTAAATGTCAAAATTAAAAGTAATTGTCTTCCCTTAAGCAATCAGAGCAGAGTTGCTAGGCAACACATTACAGTACCTGATACCGTAAAGGCGGAAACATACTATCAAAACGTGACACGACGCCACGCCACCCGACGCATGTTAGTACCTCTCAATTCCATATATTTAATACAGTTAGAAGCACAGACAACACGCTACGTGACCACACGCCGCAACATAAATATATGGACTAACATGCGTGGCGTCGTGTCACGTTTTGATAGTATGTTTCCGCCTTAATGTTTTACTTACCGGCGCCAAATTGATTATAGGGAAGTGTATTTACTGGACAGGATGAAATAAAAGTATAATACACCATACATTAAGGAAAGGCACCTACTTATTTTATTTCGTTGTGTGCGAAATATGGGTGTCGATCTAAAACAAACAAACAATTCCCAGAGATTAAGTTGAGATTATTTAAGATTTCTTAATACATATTTACAACTTACAACCGAAAATTGAATACCATTGACAAAGAGCTAGAAATTGTGTTGGAAGAAAAATCTACACGGCAAATACAAAATCCGAAATTGAAGTGATTCCTAGGAAAGTTGGTATTATAGACAATTTTAAACACCATTTTTCATCTAGGCAGTTCGCCGAAATCCCAATTGGATATAAATTTTTATCAAACGTCATACATCTTTCTTTTGCCGAATAAACTATGGTGGCAGAAGACGAACAGCCAAACAGAGCTTAAAAATCATGCAAGTCTCTGTAGAACATTTTTAAAACTTTAACGAACTTTTAGAATGAATTTTTATGTTAAATTTTTAAATTGTCTTTGGAATTTTAATTAAGCTGACCAACGATTTAGATATTTCTAAAAAAATAATTATAAAATTATTCTCTAACCATAAAGTTGGATGTTCAGGAAACCAAAATATGGAAAATCGGAATATAGAAATTAGTATATTAAAATTTATGTTAATTTCTAAAAATAAACCACAAACATATTCTGTATTGCGTCAATCAAAATAATTAAACTTTTTATCAAGAAACAAGATTAAAAAATCTAATTTAACTGGGAAAACACACGAAAAGGCGTGACAAATACCTATCAGTTGCCATTAGGATTTGACCTTTTGGCGTTAATTATACATTTGGGTTAAAAATTATCTGTATCACTGAGCCAAATAATTGCATCGTTAGTTTAAGGAATATTTTTAATTCACCTGATAAGGTGACACAAGCTACATAATAAATAATACAGCGTTCCTTAAAAAGACATTTGCACACCATGGTACTATTAAATACAGTTTATGCGACTTAAAACCGTCAACGTATACAGTGCCATTGCTAGACACTGGGTCGCAGAAGACAGTCAATCTTTGGAGACTTCAGAGATACTTAGCAAACATGTGATACCCATTCGCTAGACCTGACGAAATTAATACAGGGTAACAAGTTCCTAAAATGGCTACTCTGAACCAATGGAAGTAGTACAATAAGCCCAATTAGGCCATAGTACGTTCATTGACTGTTAGATAGCTTCGACTGGAAAAAAATAAGTGTTGATATGAAGAGATTAACTTTTTTAGATGATACTTTGCAACGGATAACTCGAAACCTTTGTATTAAGTATAAAAGTCGGCAACATTGGAAGATTTTAATTTGAACCCAATAGCATAAGTACACTATGCGGCAATATAAACAGTACTGAAATGCGTTTGTATCAAATTTGTTTTTTTATGTGTCATGTTTCAAGATAATTCTCAGGGTTTTTTATCGTTGAGTACTATTTTAAGTCATACAGAAAAAGTCACGAAAATGATCCAAGCTTAAAATCAGTTGCCAACGCATTTAGGCTGAGGTATTCGCCTTACTAAAGGCTGCCGACCACGCCCGAGGCTGTAGCTGGAGAGGGGAGAGGATAACTTTCTTCTCTGACAGCCAGGCTGCACTGCTGGTCTTAAAACAATTCCGGGTTAGTTCCAAGCTGATCTGGGAGTGCATACAAAACCTCAATGAACTGGCTAGACACAACAGGGTCTTCTTGGAGTGGGTGCCAGGGCATAAGGGTTTTGAAGGTAATGAAAACGCGGACCTTCTGGCCAAGAAGGGAACGGACACACGATTCGTTGGTCCAAAACCTGTATTGGGACTGCTTAGAGCCTGGGTAAGGACCAAAGTCAAGAAATGGGTCTGGGAAAAGTCGACCAACCACTGGAGTAATACTGTAGAAATGAGGCACTCGAAGCTGACGCTCAAAGGATACTCCAAAAAACTGACTTCTGACATACTGAATCTTGGCAGAAGTCAGATAAGAGTACTGGTGGGCCTGCTCACTGGGCACGGACCATTCAGACTACACCTTCGAAGGATGGGGATTCTGACACAGGAACCCACCTCGTGCCGATTGTGCGCCATGGAAGATGAGACGGCAACCCACATTCTATTCGAGTGTGAGGCCTTGGACCATAAACGAACCCTGAATCCTATCACCACCTTGAGAAGCTAGTCGCAGGACTCAAATCTCTTCTAAAGAAAACTGCCCTGTGGCAACAGTAACTCAAGTAATTTGGAATACCTGGATTCAAGCCTACCTGAAGATCAGCGTGGTGTTGATCTTCAGCTGAGCAAACTAGAGTCCTGCACGCACGGGTGCATGTAAGGATTCGACTCTTGGTGCCGAACCTGGTCACAATATTCCCATAGGAAGCAGTGCTTAAAACATGGGGCTCCACTGGAGTGACCATGCCAGGTTTATTTAGATTAGATTAGATTCTTATCTCTGGGTTTATGAAACAGCCTCCGAGTAACAGCGTTGTTAGCAGTTGTTGACAAGTTTCTTAGTACGGGAAGTGTGCTTTGTCAGCGTAAGGGACAGGTGGCTCGCCCAGTGACAGTCACATCCAATACAAATCACGAGTGTGTTCTTAATCAAGTGCTGCAATCGCAGAAACGAAACCTCAGTGATCGATCGCTCCGTCGAATGTTCAAGAGTATTGGTGGGTTTGCATTCCAAATAGAGACCGGGCATCATCTGAATACATAGATAAGCGTTTAAGAGTTGAATACTGCGCAGGTGTGCTAGCTATGGATTATGAGAACCCGTCGTTCTTATCGAATATTTGCTTTTCCTATGAAAGCCATATTCATTTAAACGGAACCATTAACAAACAACTCACACGGTTTCTTGGATTCGAAACCCCGACGTAATCTTCGAGCACCCTCTTTACAGTGACCATGTTACCATTTGTTGTGCTGTATCTGCACATGGCATATTGGGCCCGGATTTCGTTGAATCAAACGATAGAAAGCTGTTAACTCTTTATCAGAGAGCTACAAAGAACAGATTATTACGCCACTTCTACATGAGATCTTTAGCGATTTTGTCGTACCAGGAGCCTACCACTTAATCGACAATGGTTTCAGAAGAACGATGCAACCGGTCACACATCAAGGGAGTTTCTTCGAATGCTGCGCAATCATTTTGGTGATCGCCTTATTTCGCATCTAATGCCAGCTGATGCGTACATATGGAGAATATTGAAGAAGGCTGTTTTTCGTACAGTCTGATATTGTGGAATTGGCGACTAAAATTCAAGATTTTCTTCGTGCCATTCAACAACCTTTGTTCATAGACATGATTGAGAACCTTCGTGAACGCTACGAAATATGCTTGAAACTGAAAGAAGGGCATCTTGAATATCTGTTTTATCGACAATGATTTCAAAAAAACGATGCAACCGGTCATACAGCCAGGGAGTCTCTTCAAATGCAGCGCAATTATTTTGATGATCGCCTTATTTCGCGTGGCACTGTTTTTCCATACCCATCGCACCGGACCTAAGGCCACCTGATGCGTACATATTATGGGAAATGCTGAAGAAGGCTGTTTTTCGTACCGTCTGACATTCTGGAATTGCCGACTAAAATTCAAGATTTTTTTCGTGCCATTCAACAACCTTCGTTCATAGACATGTTTGAGAACCTTCTTGAACCCTACAAAATATACTTGATCTTGAATATCTATTTTATCGGAAACGTCGCGTCGCGTCGTCGTGAATAATGTTTGCAAGGCTTTTCATCGGAAACGTCGTCGTAAATAAGGTTTGCAAGGCTATATAATGTATACTAAATATATAAATAATAATAAACATTTTAATATTCATTGCTGTACTTTTTATTTGCCGCACACAGTATATATAGAAACACATTTTTGTTTATAAAAAGTATGAAATGATAACACATTATTATTTTTCTATACATATAATAAAAATGTAGAAAAGAAAATTGTGTACATTAAAGATATTTAAAAAATAATTGGCAGGGGGTGTTACTACATTGATATAGAACCCAAAAATGTGGTTAGATTTTTTTTGTCTGTCTGTAAGTTTGGGCGCGCATCACATGAAAACTAGTGATCAGATTCAAATGCGGTTTTCACAGATGTATTTATCTTCTTTCAATTTAACATCTAGTGTATAAAAATTTTTCCTTCACTTCTTTAATGGGTGGGCGAGAAATTTTTATACCAAAATCAACACGCCACGCGAACGACGTCGCGGGTACAACTAGTTAATACTAAAATATTGGATATAATATAGAAAGTCTGTAGCTGGTAACTTAATATTTTTCGGAGCATTTAATTTATTATACTAATATTGGAGAAAAACTAAAATTAACATTTAATCTGTATTAATTCTGTACGAAAGAACTGAATAAAATCAAAAAAACGATTCGCAAATATTTCTATGTAACACATAAAGCATTTTAACGTAGACACATATGCTAGTAACTTTTCAAAAATTTAATGTTAGAACAAATATTCTTTGCTTAGTTTTATGAGCAATGACTAAACGCAGTTAAATTAGGTTTAAGTTTCATGGTTGAAACGGTGTTAAAACAGACGTGCATACATCTAACCTAATAAACTTCACTTTGTCTCCACCGCAAATACCATGACGTATGTTTTAAGCTGCCAATAAAATTTAAAATTTTATGAATTGGCAAATATTTTCTTTGTGGTGTCTACTGACATTCTTTGTTGGCATTGTGTTTTTTGCAATCTAATATTAAACAATGTAAAACAGGTGCAACTATGTTATCTGTTTTAAACAACTTCAACATCAAAGTTGGTAATTATTTAATTAAATTAAAGACGCATTGGAAATTCGCAACTTGTGTGCCCTCTTTTATTACTGTAAACGTTAACAGAGATTAGTAGATAATATTGATAATCAATATTTGTACACTCAATTTTCTAGATTAAATTGGTGATTTAATAAAAATTAAGGTGGTATTTCCAGATGTCTTTATACTTGTTCTATGATAAAATAACTCCACTATCTTTCTCTTAGGATTTACATGTTAGTTTTACTTATTTGTTTAGCCGACTTCGTTTTAGAAATGTTTAATCTAGTTATGTCAATATTTTGCTAAAAGTAGAAAATATCCAAATACATATTTTTTGTTTACATTACAAAACAGACAAGTCCGCCCCTTCCTATCTATCTTCCTCCAATAGATCCGTCTCTTTCCAAAATATCTACATTGGCAAGGATTAGATGACATCCCTGCTCTACTCTTTGCTACAGCTCCTCGAGGTTATTCACAGGAGCAGCGTATACGAAACTTTTTAATTGTCTCCAAAGGAAAAAGTTAAGGGATTTAAAACAGGTGATCTTGCAGACCTGGGACAGGTCCGCCCCTTCCTATCCATTTTTCTCCCATAGATGCGTCTAAATGCTCTCTTACGGCAATTGAAAGATGGGCCGGAGCATCATCTTGCTGGAACCACATTTGATTTCTTTGTATTAAAGAAATATCGTTTAAAACATTACTCAGTGTGTTCTATAAAAAATTTAAATAACTAATTCGCTCCTGTTAATCAATTAGGTAGTACAATCAAACCTAGTAAACGGTCGCCCAAAATACCTCTCCAAATGTTCAACGAAAAACGTACTATATGCCTGGATTCCACAATGCCATGGGGATTTTCGTCGGCCCACATATGCGAATTGTGGAAATGGAAAAAACTTATTATCAGTCAAAAGAATGTCAGCAATAAAATTGCATCATTTCTTAGAAACCAGCGCAAAATTACAAATTACATTTATTCGATCTTCAGGTACCTAATAAACAATTTATATACCAGTTTTCAAATCCTAGAATTATAGTTTATCGTTACTGTTCGGAATGCCCTTATCGGTACCAGATTTTTAAATCTGACCGCTGCGCCGCCGGAGCGAACTAGTAGGTATGTGACCGAAAAAATCATATCCATTTAAGGATTATATTTTATCATTTGTAATAGCTGGTCACTAATATCAAACGCACACATCTTTTTTAGGAAAAATTTTGTAGTGGTGCAGTAGTGACATCATATCTAGTGATAAATATGACGTGCGTTCAAAGTATATCGGAGTATATCTGCTTAAGGAGGAATCGAGTAACTCTCTTTTACAACATGAGTTGAATTAGTATATGATCAAAAACGCTGACTAAGTGCTAGGCATCTGTGGTCGAATGGTTAAGGTGCTATTGGGTTTAGATAGAGAATGCAGGTTCGAGTTCTGCTGGATGTACCAATTTTTTTCTTTAATGCCATTTAAAAAAAGTAAATAATACAATGTAACATAAAAAAATCGTTTTTAATTTAAAGAAACCAAAAATTGGACCGTTTTATAACGATCTTAAATTTCCAAGGTAAAAAGTTATTTGTTGCTATTTTTCAAATTTTTGAAACGGGTTACAGATTTTCAGCATATCTGCAATTAAAAGAAACAGA
Organism: Altica lythri; assembly: GCA_964028335.1. Lineage (NCBI taxonomy): Eukaryota > Metazoa > Arthropoda > Insecta > Coleoptera > Chrysomelidae > Altica > Altica lythri. Next base: position 26,982,968 of record OZ034808.1, on the reverse strand, counting down.
TCTCTTGTTTGTCAAATTAAAAAAAAAATACACTAAACCAATTTAAATTTAAAAAATCTAAAATTCTGCAACCGCAACAGGTATTATAGACTAGTAACATCAAAATTAAACTTTGGTCCAAGAATAATCTTAAACTTGAAAGAAACCATTGTTCTATTGTCATCCAACCCTGTAGCCTGCCAGTCAACTGGCCTCCTCATCAAATTCATCTGAAAAGCTTAAATGAATTCCAGATATCCAATAAATATAAATAAATCAGAACCAGTTAATATTTTTCTTTCAAACTAGATCTCAGCCTACAGGCCTAACATCGACCAAAGAAGAGAATTTAAACTCAGCCTCAACACTAAAATGCGCTGGGTTGCATTGCGACTCGTACAGATGGTTTTGAATTGAAAACCAACTTCAGTTCAGTTGGTCTTTGACTGTGAGAGTAGGACGACAGTGCTGCGATTGCGTACGAACAAGAATTTCGCCGCGTGTTTTTCAATTTAGTAAACAGGATGAGGAATTAAGTTTATTTAGTAAAAGAAAACTTTCTTTCTTTATTGACAGAAACTGTGTCTGTGTAATTATTAATAAGGATAAATGTGGTTGCATTAAGGATCTATTTAAAGTGATTGATTATATTATTAGATTTTTGAATATTTAAAAGTGAGGTGTTTTTCTGTGGTTGAATATTTAATATGTGCTGTGTTCAGTGATTATTTTATATGCAATAGGAGATGACTACAAAAATGGATATAACACTTACAGTTATTTTAGTTATAATCAGCATGTCCTCTGCTGTTAAAGGTAGGCTTATTTTAAAAAATAGCTAACCGCAATAGACTATGCTTGATTAAATGGAAAAAAAAATAAATACGACTAATCGTAATTTTTTGTATTGTACAAAAATTTTTATAAAAAATAATTTCAAATGTGTATGGATATTTAGTTATATTTTAATTATAAAGGAATTTAAATAATTTATTTTTACTGAATAAAATAAGCGACTTTTTAATATCCAATTTCATTATATTTTCATTTTGTACCTATGTAAATAATAATTACATTTTCCGGCGGACGCTGTGCCTTGCATATTCGCTTTGTTATATTCAAATTCGAGTTAATATGGACGCCTATTAATTTTTCAGCCATTAACTGAAAATTGATACAGTCAGTTTCAAAACCACTTAAAACTGAAATAACTTTACCGTCGATGATATTGATAAACTAAACAAAATTTATAATGAAATTATTTTTGAACTTTTTTTAAATATTGATCACTGATGAGTTACAAGTGTAAGTAACTCTCATATTTTTCTAATTACCCAATTCTTCAGGATTTCGAAATCGATGTGTTCTAATTGAAAAATGTTTTGATTTTAATATTTTGAAAGGTTTCTATTTCCTTTTTATCTCTGTCAAGTTTGTTAATTAGAATTTCCTAAGAAACTGTTAGGCTATTGATTATGTCAAAAATAACAGGGTTAAAAGGAACTCCAGCGTTAAAGAGGTTTTATAATTGAATATGTTTAAATGACTCCAAAATATGAAAAACAGCGGAGTGCTACCATTTTAAGCATTGCGTTTTTGAGAGCTATATGAAATTTCCACTTTTATATTTTTTTAAAATTGCTCGAAAACAATTAAATTTTCAATCTAAATGGCACCATCTAAAGTTAAAAATTCATGAAAATATCTCAAAAAAGCGAATAAAAGAAAATCACAAAAAATCGGTTTTTCCTACAAAGTAACACTTATCACACTCTCTATCCCCAGGAAAGTGCTACTTTTTCGAACATGTGCGGAAAGTTACTTTTTCGCACGGAAGGATACCTAATCAATCAAACACTGTTTTCTGATTTACATTTACAAATGTAATAAAATATAAAACAAAACACAAACGGACAAAAATTATACACCGTGATTTTTCCCTTCTCACTGAAATATTGCATGCATTTAAAACTGTTCGTTTGAGATTTAGATTTCTGAATCACATAGATCAAGATAAAGAATGAGTTCTTTGGGAGAAAAATATGGAGATTTTTAGGAATTTGGTGCGTATGAGGACCCTGTTGTAGGACTTGCGTCCTTTTCAGGGGATGGATGAAATGTTGGGAAGGAGTTAGCATCTGTCTGTCGTTGTCCCTGCTCTCACAAATCTTCCTCCTTTGTTCTTGGAGTTGGTCTTCTTACTTCCATTTCTTTCTTCCGTGATGGTTGAAAGTGCCCAAAAGGTCATTTCTTTTTGGTGTGAGTGTAAGTGTGTGTTGGTGTGAAACCCACGTGGTGCAATGTAGGGTTGGGAGATTGACGCTGTGGCGTGTCTCCTCCGTCGTGGAGCCCTTCCATTTGGCAGGACTCCACGACGGAGAGGGATCTTTCAAATTTGTATGCTGCTGCATTTGGAACCTTGCTTTGGTAATAAATTGGTTGAATTTGTATTTTTGATAGAAACAAATACTATGAAAAACACTGATCTAAGAAGTTGTTTTACTATCGCATTCTTAAAAATTGAAATTTTAGAGCTACTTCCCGAACATTGAAATAACACTAAGAATGTAAGAATGTACTTGATTTTGAAGGTCTCAACTTGCACTAGAGAATTTTAAATATGAAAATGTGCTCCGAACGTGGATGGCTCAAAACCTACTAAACGCAGCTTATCCTAGTTTTAGTAGATATTGAAAGTCATTTATTTCGGCAGCTGGATTTCAGCAAAATCATCAATAAATTTCATTACCGTTAACGTGGTAATCTAGTTTTTAATAAAATATATTTGACTTTTATAAATTACTAGCTAACCCGGCGAACTTCGTACCGCATAACATTGACGTCTTTCTTTCATTTTTGATGATAAACATTACTTCTTTTTGTCATGGTGACTAAGATTCAAAATCTAATGTATATCGTGCTAGCCAAAAGTCCCCTCCCTGCAGTTAGACGTTACCTAGATAAGGAATATCGTGTAGATGGTTTGGACGACGAGGTTCGATAGAATGGCCAACTCGGTCACCGGACCTCACACCAATAGACTTCTTTTGTGTAGGGCGTAGGGGTACTTGAAATCTTAGGTTTACGCTACAGCACGCGATAGTATTGACATTTTGAAACAACGAATTGTTAAAAAATGTAGGGCAATTCCTTCTGACGCATTTGAACGAGTACGACAATTGTTTAGCAATAGAATACATGACTGTCAGGAAGTAGATGGCGCACAGTTTGAACACTTATTATAAGAACTGATTAATAAATCTTTATTTATTTAATGCGGAACTAAAATTTTAGTATTTATTGAGTTTATCCATCAAAATCAGCTTAATCCCAAACAAAATTAGTATGATTGAATAGGTATTTTCAATAACTATCAAACGAGATATCACTTGCCATAACGTCCCATTTAAAATTATCGTTGACAGAGACTTTTATGACTATTACGTCACCTGTTATGACTAATTTCATTATTATAAGTACCTATAATCGGTCAAAAGATGCGAGGGACTTTTGGCTAGCAGGGTATTTTCTTAACACTCTGTAGTCATTTCAATTGGTCTTGACGATTTCTCAATGGTTATTTGAAACCTTTTTACTATTTAATGATTAAATTATTTCCTAAACAACTACTTAAAGTAATATCATCTTCATTAATAAAATAAAACTACAACCACTCTAGTTGATAGACGCTGCCAAGTGCGGTATCTGCTTTATTTTTGTCTGTTGAAAATACGGGTAATATCAGAACGTAAATACTCGATGCGGTTTCTACGAAGTTCTCAAATCGATGTTTTAATAAATTTGAAATTTGCTAAATGAAAAGGGTTCGTACTTCGTACTAAGACAAAGAGATGCAGGTATGAATAGATAATTTAATCAGAAATTTTGGAGGGTGGTAAAGATTCATTATTTGTGTGTCTGGAACAGTAGAACAGTGAGTAGCTGAGATATTGCTGTTGTTAAGTTCTGCATATTATCAAATTGCTGTCGTTAATCTAAAAGTTGTTGATAAAATATTTAAGTGCTCGAATTTTCTATGAGCAACTCTGTTTACTGTACTTTAAATTTTTATACTGTCTGCGAAGGAAGTTAAAATAAATATTCGAGTAGGTATAACTTTGTAGACAGATTAACATTAATTTTTAAAACAAGTTTAAACAGGTACACAATGGATTTAAAAAGTTAGGATAATCAAATAACCGTAGCAACTACAAATTGTATTATGACTTTTCCCTATTACTTGGATATAGAAATAAACTTATTTATGATTTTATAATGTAATAGATGGCAGATATATATGTAAATGGACGGATTAGTTTTGTCAAGGCAATTTATTTCAGAGTCTGTTCTACATGTGTTTACTTCCTGATGGTCGTATTTTATTTAACAAATTTGTAATATCATAATAGACGATTTAAAAGTGAGTATAAATAGTAGAAGGTATAAGTTTATAAGAGAGAATTTTGAATATTAGTCCTGTCGCTAGACCGAGTTTTATTTAGATCGATCCATCCAAGTTTTTTGATGTGTTTTGACTTCCTAAATTGTTTGGGTAAAAGTTTGCCGAAGTATAAGAAAATTTGTTAGTAACAAATAAGGCTTTTTTCTTATTCCTTGAACAATTCTAAATAAACATTTTTATGAATATTTTCGTACGAGGCATCATTTTCGAGTTATGTGGAATCAAATCGATTTTTTTTTTCGATTTTCAGACGCTTGTAACCTGTGTTCGAGTGCATTTTTTTAATTATGTAAGTCGCACTCTTACTGTATTTAAACAGAGCAATTTTTAGTAAACTTTCTTTATACCAATGATAAGATAATTGCACTTCATTCGATAAACTCAGGCTTTGAGAAAAATTTTTAAGAGAAGACTTGCCAGCTCCATCTAACTTAATTAAATTACATTTACTCATTCTCTTTTCGCACGCAAATGTTTTGACTTGGCGCAATTTTATTGTTGAAATGTGTTGAGGAAGAAAAAACAAGGTACCTCTTATCTCGTGGGTATCGATAATTTTATTGCGTTATTGTTTTTTTACCTTTTAAAGCTGATTTCTCTTTCAATTGGATATAGTGAAAAAAGTACCTACATATCGTAGAAAGAAATGCCTAACAGACGAATTAAAGTGGAGACAATTATCTGTAATATGAGACTTGCTAACTTAAACTTGGTTTATAAACAAAAAAGATATTGCAAAATTAAAAGTAAAATCAGTCCTTTTTCGGCTAATTTTTGTTGATAACTTTCAAAATATGTAGTTAAAATATTCCAAAATCTCTAAAGTTCTAAAATTTTATGTATAACAATAGTGTGCAACAGATGGTCTCGTTTGGGTCAGTAGTTTTTACAAAATTGTAAATGTTTATCCCGTTATTATAAAAATCGCAATTTTCAAATGGACACCCAGGGGGCTGGAAAAGGTCTAGAATTTCCAACATGGGCTCATTTTCTTGGGTACATTGCTAATTCTATTTGTATTAAATATAAGAATTTTGTTTATTTAAACCCGAGATATTGAAAAATTTTCAAGCGCGCTTCATTTTGAATGTTGTGTCTTTTTTTACGCCATTGCTACTCCATAATACTAAATATTGCACCTGCAAAGTTTCAGAAAGGTTGTAGCGTGTTTAAAAAACTCTAAGAATAAAATTTATTTTTTTATAATTCTTTCTTACTTATTACCGCCCTGTATTCTCGACTTATTAGATGGTGTTACATTCCTAACGTTTTTTGTTGCTAAGCAGAATATCGATCGGTGAACTAACCAATAAGGTTCCGACTTTAGCATCATATGATGAGACGCGAAAGGCAGCGTCCCTTAGTACCGCGATTTTGGAATCATTCTAGCTTGGGCATTTGTACGATCAAGATCATACGTACAGCCACTAGTTTCAAGTTCCCGGCAAATTTTCTTAAGATAGTTAAAAATTACTTGCTATTAAGTGTTTCTGTTATCGTTTACCGTTTATTGTACCGAGGAACCACGTAAAGTATTCCAGACAGTGTTTTTTTTTATGTTTTCCTGGGTTTTCTATGTAGCAACGACACGCCCGCCATTGCTACGTCTACCGCTTCCTTTTTCGAAACCCACGCTTCGAAGATTTAGTTTATGGTTTTCTCTAATTATCTATAAATCTAAACAGGAATGGGTTTAGATTATATCGTACCGTTAAGACCAATTACCGAGAGAAAGAAGCCATATACTATAAATATCTCTCAGAAACATTTAGGAGACAATGTAAGTTTTTAATAATATTTTTTTACACCTGTATCAAGCATTAAAGTACCATTTAGTTCTATGGAACATTTTACCTTAATTGTATTCACCTGTAATCAAGTGATCAGTGCCGTAATAAAAAAGTCGGGATGTGTTTTTGTGTTTTAGCTTACCTGTAATTTTTTTTGCTTATATTTTTTGTACCTGCTATTTGTAAACTGTTTTACATATTTTTTTTATCTTTTAATTATTATCTCGCCTTATTTAATTAAGATCTCTCTATATTTTTCTATATGGGTACGTTTTATCTCGAGATAATTGAAAAACCAAAAGTGATATTTTTGATTTTTTTTTATCTAAATTTTTCTCTCTTACTTTTAGTTTTAAACATACCAAAAATAACAATAGAATTATACTTAGCTGTTGTTTTATGGTAGTAAAAGTTATGTTTTTAAATTTAAACACAAATGTGTTTAATAATATTATTTACTGTTTATGATACCGATATATGATTTACTGTTTATAACACAGATATTTTCTTTATTTTATTTTGTTTATTGTATCTCTTACTTATTATCAAACCAGATAATAAAGTCTGTTTAGTGTTTAACTAGATTTTCTTTTCCTAGCTAGAGCCTGCTACTCTGATCAATACCTTCAGTTTCTCTAATCTATACTTTACCAAAGTAATAGATTTTGTTTCTTAAATATACCTTATCTTATTGAAGTGATAGATTTCATTTCTTAAGCATATATTATTTTATTAAAGCAATAGATTGTGCTTTTTTGAATCTATCTTTATCTTACCGATTAGATTGAGAACCATAAGGATGAGTAAAAGAAAAGTGTAAGTATCATTTTTTTTAGTATCTTAAATAAGAGTGTGTAATTTAAATTTTTAGCAAGAACATCTGCCGGGTTATCTAATTTTACCTTATCTTCTCTTATATCTCTTATATCTTTCTTATTTTAACTTTATCTACAACATCTGATAAATCAGTTTATCCAACATATATATTCAATATTTTTTTTATCTGGGTTTCTGATATTTTCCCATCCTTATGATAAAAAAATAAGTGGCGCCCATTTACCTTTCCCTTTTCCATCATTTCTCTCATTTTCTCTTTACGTAGCAATGGCGGGCGTGTCGTTGCTACATAGAAAACCCAGGAAAACATAAAAAAAACACTGTCTGGAATACTTTACGTGGTTCCTCGGTACAATAAACGGTAAACGATAACAGAAACACTTAATAGCAAGTAATTTTTAACTATCGTAAGAAAATTTGCTGGGAACTTGAAACTAGTGGCTGTGCGTATGATCTTGATCGTACAAATGCCCAAGCTAGAATGATTCCAAAATCGCGGTACTAAGGGACGCTGCCTTTCGCGTCTCATCATATGATGCTAAAGTCGGAACCTTATTGGTTAGTTCACCGATCGATATTCTGCTTAGCAACAAAAAACGTTAGGAATGTAACACCATCTAATAAGTCGAGAATACAGGGCGGTAATAAGTAAGAAAGAATTATAAAAAAATAAATTTTATTCTTAGAGTTTTTTAAACACGCTACAACCTTTCTGAAACTTTGCAGGTGCAATATTTAGTATTATGGAGTAGCAATGGCGTAAAAAAAGACACAACATTCAAAATGAAGCGCGCTTGAAAATTTTTCAATATCTCGGGTTCCATATGTCGTAGAACCTTCTTTTTTTAATCTGGGTAGCTCGTCGAGAAAATAACAATTGGCTCGTGGCCTCCCTTCTAAAACTACCCCCAACCCCAATTTGTTCTTATATTTTGTAGAATAAGACTTAAGCTTTTGATTGAGACCTACAGAATTAAAAAGTTTTAGTTGATCAAAAAATAATATTGTTAATAAAAATAATCGGAAAAGCGGAAAAAAGTCCATTTTTAAATGTTTGATGGCAAATATGGTAAAAATAAGACATCGTACGAAAATTTTTATTTTTAGAATAATCATTTAAACAAAAGTGTCTGCAAATTGGAAAAAAATAGATTTTTTAAAGTTGGATCGCAAATATCTCGACAACATAACATCTATACCTAGAATTGTTCAAAGAAGAAGAAAAAAGATTTGCAAAAAGGTAATAACAAATTTTCTGACACTCGGCAAACTTCGACCCAAAAAATTTGTGTTTAAGAGGTAAAATTTATCAAAAAATTTGGGTGAATTAATCTATAGTATATTGTAATACAAGTGTTACAATGACAGAGGTTTCGTAGTACGAGTTCAGTTTGTAAAACGAACCGCGAAGCGGTGAGTTTCGCAAAGAACGAGTACTACAAACCGTCATTGTAACTCGAGTGTTACATACTATTTTTTATAATGAACTTTTAAAAGTATAAAAAATATATAAAATGAGAGTTTTTCGAAATATTTATTTATGTTGGCAATCTTGACACTTTTGACACTTGTCAGTTTTAATGATTTTAAATTTGAATGTTTGTCAAATTTGTATAAAGTATTCCGAATTTAGCAAATAACGCTGATAATGTAGTTAATAATTTAGTACAACATAGTTTTTGATTTACTACCTGAACTCTTTCGTTGACAATCAGTGCAGTGCAACCAATTGTGTACAACAAAAAGTTACCAAAAACAGTGTTACAATGAATCTATTTCGATACTGTTTTTAGTATCGAAATAGAAACTTTGTGAACGTGAATTATAAAAAATAAATTTGACGAATAATTCGGTCTGGCGCCAGCACTATATGTATTGACAGCTGGAATAATGTGTATTACAGGAGGGAGACTTCACTCAACATTTATTTCATTATTGTTATACAATAAAATGAAAGAATGTTTTAAAGTGTTAATATCAGATTTCCTTTCACTATCTCCTTTGAAACAAATAATCAGTTAAATATTGGGTGTGGCTTCCTCTTTTTTATTTCTTTATTACTATATATGATATACGTATGCTGATTTTCATGTTCTGCTCTTGACTCAAGTATTCAAATACAGCATGTGTTAATGGAAGTTTTTAAAATTTAAAAGGATAATGTTCAAATATTAAAAGGGTCAGTTGTGAACTGTGAACACATGTTACGTTTAATAGAAAGATTAAAAGTATATTAATATTACAGTTTGTACAAATATATTTTGTGATGAAAGTCCAGGGATAGAATTAATAATCTACAAAATATTTAAATGGATTTTACTTTATGACTAAACTAATATTTATTATCTTATTAGCGAAACTCCTAAATTATGTTGGTAACGATCTAGTACCTTCTTATAAATATTTATGTATATCTAGTAAAAATAACTTCAAAGAGAATCTTTGATCTCTTGTTTTCAGATCTAACAACGTTATCTACATAGTCGTAAACCGTGTTTGTATGTTGATTCATAAAATAATGATGGCAACCAAGATATTTATAGTCCACAAAAGGAAATGTTAAGAAAAAGTTGCGTGCTGTTAGCGCTTTAGATCTATTATTTAATAAAAACATGCATAGTGTTTATGTGTGTTAGTAAAGCTAGATTCCGGCTTGTTCTAATAAGATTTATCATAGTCAGAGTGATTGTGTCGGATTGTGTACTCTTAATAGTGAGATGTTTAAATAATCACATGTGAATAATTTAGAAACATTTCAATAAACATATTTAACATTGTATGTACTTATGTGATGTGTATATAATATATATGTGTGAGCGAAATCAGGGGAGACAAATACAACTGCGACCTATAAGATCCATTGTGTCCCCCTTTTCTTGCTATACTTCTGATGTTTCCTCAGACTCATAGCAGCTTTTCTAGTTCTATCTTTATTAGAAAGTTAAAGTTTAGGATATCGTTGGGATTTAAGTTAGTTAAATCTTTCTCTTCTATTTCTTATGATCCTAAAATTACGTAATGCAATGCATTCTGAGAGTATGTGTATTGTGAGGCTTCGTCCTCTTCCTCACAGAATCTACACTTTGCTTTATCTACTAATCCTAGTTTCTTCATGGGTCCTTTTAATCGGCAATGCCTGGTTAATATTCCCTTCATAAGACGGAGGTTGTTTTTACTAAGGTTTAGACAACTGAAAGATCTATTCTGGTGTCCTAGGAGCGTCTTCGATTGTCTTAGTTCTTCTAGATCGTTCTAGTGCTTTATCCACTTATTTTCTTAGTTTCTTAAGGCAGTAATTATTGCTAATTCCAAAAGATGGTTCTGGTCCCAAGTATTGAAACACCATACTGCGTTTTTTTGCCCAGCTTATCTACTCTTTTTTTTCTCTTTTATTCTTAAGTGTCCTGGAACCCATAAGAGGGTAACATTGTTATTTAATCCTAGTTCTTTTAGTTTACCGAGGTATTCCCAGACTGTTTTTGAACTTATTGGGTGTGACTTCACAACATTGATGGCTGCTTGACTATCTGACATGATTACAATGTTTTTCTACGACAGTTCTTTTCGTTATTAAATACCACACATCTTTCAATGGCACGTTTTTCCGCCTGAAAGATGCATTTTGGATTAGATAAGGTGACACCCACTTATAATATATCTAAAACATATATTTTTCTAATGGTAAAATTTTTGATTAATTTATTTTTGCTTAATATGTCTTTTTTCCATTTGTTTCACATGGTCTTCTGTCTATATCTACAAATTTTATAGGCATTTGTTTATTAACTTTTTGTTGCCATATTGAGTCAGTTAGTTTTTTTTTTTATCTAACCAGTCTAAGTAATGGATGGAGTAAAGTAAAGAGAAAAAGATGCTTCTCTATGGCCGAATAACTGTAATAATTAACCACTTATAGAAAACAACTTAACAATTAAGGAGTTGTGATTGAATTCCATAAAAAGCGCTGTTCATAAGATTCTTACAACCAATTGTCAAAAGGGAGCATTCCGAAAGAAGTTGATAGAAATTTAATCTGCTTTATCGACGACTTTATTTGACCAGACCAAGTAAGGAAAAGCTATTATTTTGTAGCGAATATCTACGAAGTAGCTTCTATATGTGGTAACATGTCAAGTGTAACTTTTGTCATCTACAATCAAAAAACTTAAAGATAATACAGATTAAGAAACATATAAAAAATAGTATATAAATTTACTTAAAGTAAATACGCCTTACAAAACAATGAGAACGGTCAGTAACACAATAGTATTTTTATACGAACTACCACAAAATCATTACTCCATAATATTGAAGAAAAATTACATTTTTTACAACTAAATTTAGTTTTTTTCCGACAAAGACCTTTTTTACAATCATTGCTTTTTTACAGTTTTTTTAATGTTCGTTTAAACATGATAATGTTCTTGACACATAGTGTAATTGCCTTTTTTTAATAAAAGAAAAAGTATTTTGTAGTACAAGTGTTTCATACCGACAACAAACACATTCAGGTGTGTATTTAGGAGAGGTTACCGAACATGTCTGCAATACGCAAGATAAATTTGATATCAGGTAGAACACGCTATATGCCACATTTCATTTAGAACCCATTTAAAGTTACCTTAAATATACAGCCTCGAAAACATTGTTATTTAACACTCTTATAAAGAATCTACTAACCAAATAACACTTTCGTGTTTATTTGATTTCTAAATTGTTTCCCTAACTAAACAACTTTTACCTTATAAACTGGTAACTTTTCTACCAGCTTTTTAAAGAACAAGAAAAATGGTAAACATTTGTAGACTATGTGAGTCTCGTTTGTATACTAATAATGCCTTTAGGTTATAATTCACTAATTTTGGATGGTAGTCAAGTCGTTCCTTCAGTTTACTGCTTTTTTAAGAAACCCGTTTATAAATAAGGTATTTTTTAATAAAGTTAGAAAATTAAATTTTAATAATAATCATTTAGTGGAACTCCGCTGAGCTATTATAAATGTGAATTAGTTGTTAGTATGTAAAAACATTGATTAGGAACGTATTAAATGCTGTTCATTATCATAATTGGTTGACTATTTTAGATTCTCATCACCTAATTATTATTCTTTTATATCAGTAGGTAACGGTCGCTTAAGAAACATATCGGATGGATGGTAGAGGATATTAACATATATAATTTATTTAACAATATGTACATTCTATAAAATTATAGTAATCGAAGTAAGCGTGCAGTTTATTAAATTTAAAAAAATTTAAAACATGTTTTAAACGATGTAAATGTTTGAGATAAAAACATCATTGATTCCTATTACATCTGTGCAAACGATAAAGCTCATATTTTATTGTTTCAAAGATAAGGGAAAGCCGTTTCATGTTCTCATCTTCCAACACCAATTCTCTCTCAAGAGGCAATAGATTTCGCGTGTTGGTATTCCATGAACATTGCCTCGCGTACTGCCTTAATCGTCAACCGATAAATATGGCTATTAAGTAAAATTCTTAGATGTAACTGTATTAAAAGAATTGTGTTATGTTTAACTTGTTGTTTTATGTATATTTCCATATTTTGATATATTGCTAATATAACGTGTAGAAGTAAATTATATACAGGATGCTTTTGTTTGTCCCACATTTCAGAACGTTAATTTTTTTTGGCAAAGGCAGTTGTAATTAGTAACAATGTCTTAATATTATCTCTTATTTTTTTGTTCCTTTTATTAATAATTTCGATAGGTGCGCTACCCATAAAATGTCTCACCAATAAGGAATTGCAATAGGGTTTCATTAAGCTTAACATAAATACGTATCCATTCTGTATCGGGCAACATCAGTTTCGACTAAAATTATTATTTTTAGCTGTTTTTGCATATAAAGCAGTGAATCTCTATTAAAGCAAAGTTTTTATTGATATCTTAGACGCAGAAGTGTGAATTGAATAAAATATAAGTTTAAGCAGTGAATTTTGATTGAAGCAAAGTTTTTATTAAAATGTAAGGCGCAGAAGAGTGAAATGAATAAAAGATAAGTTTTATCCTGGTAAACAATAATTGCCATTCGAATATACCTAGATCATAAGTTAATACGCGAGATTCGAGAAGTATATTACAAGTTGTCGGAGTTGACACCTGTTGGTGTCCTCGAAAGTGTGAGCAACAAAAGAGAGGCAAGTAACAGTAAAAAGCGATGGCTTACTGGCAAGTGGTAATAACGAGGTGTAGATAGGCTAAGGGAAGTTCCGTTATTCATTTTTGTGACGTTTTTTGTGTCAAAACGCCTCTTAAATATAATATTAAAAACTTCGCTTCAAAAAATAGATTTTTTTGTATCAAACTTGCACATATTATGTTGGCAATTCCATTTTTGACTACTAGACTACTTGATGTTACACCGTTGTTCTATAACTTCGCCGCTGCCTTGCGCAGGTACTCATTGACCGCTTCTTCCACTTAGTGATCCAATAAAACTAAGGTGTTTGTTAAGCGCAGGAAACATATGGTAGTTACAGGAAGCTAGGTTAGGAATTTAGGGGGAATGATCTAGGATATCTTACCCGAATTGAGTGAGCAGAGCGGTGATCTGACGCGAGAGGTGGTGTTGTGTGTTGTCATAGAAAAAGATGACTTCTTAGTAAGCATGTCGCGTTATTCTGTATGGCCTGGCCAAGCTTTCTCAGAGTATTGCAGTAACAGTAACTGTTTATGGTTGTCCACCTTTGCAATGCTCAACAACCCCTTGCGATCCCAGAAGACGGTCGCTATGATCTCTCCCGTAATCTTGCACGTCTTGAGATTTTTGGGTTTAGGCGATGATAGCTGGCGCCACTGTTTTGAATCCTGGTTCTGTTCTGGACTGAAATGGTTTACCCACGTCTCATCTCCGGTAACAATCGAGTCCAAGAATCTTTTAGCCTCTTCTTTGAAACGCCTAAAAAATTTACGGCCACATGCAACGCGCTACAATTTGTGTTTCGCGGTCTGTTGTTTTGGCAACGACCTCGGTGACACCTTATGGTAACCAAGAGTATCTGTTAACACATTGAACACACGACTGTTTGCTGACCTCTACGGTCGGTGATCTGGTCGAGGGTTGCACTTCAAGCACAATCTGCGGAATTTTGCCACTGATCTGCCAGACTGCGCTTCGTCGTGGACGTTAGTTTGCCAGGAAGAGAACTCACGACACCACTTGCGCACGATTTTGATGTCCATGCAATTGGCACCTTATGTTTTCACTATCTAACGATGAATTTCGATAGGAGAAACTTTTTTTGAATCCAACAAAAAACGTAAACTAAACAGATTTCGCACTTTGCGGCTGACAACAGAATGGTCTCCATCGCGGATGGTTGCCACTCAGCGACCTAGCTTCGGACCGAGCTCTACCAGCCAACAAACGGTGGAGGGGGAACCAGACCACACTGCATTGTTGCTAAATTTAGCATAGTAATGTTTATGTCGACGTAGCTGCGTTGGAGACCGTACTTTATTTTTTTCTCTCGTAGATTATAGTTTCACTTTATCACATTATAATGTGAGATATATCTCGGTTTTATTCGTGTCGTTTACTCTTTTTATTAATACATATTTCTGATTATTTTGCTATAAAATCAATAATTTTAAATATTACTATTATCATCCTCCCTTTAAATATCCCATGAAAAATTACGGACCCATCAGTATTCAAAAAACGATAATTTTGTGTACCAGAAACTCAAGACTGTCTTATTATCACGTAATTATATTATTTTTTCGTCTTCATAATGTAGGTTATGTCGTGTGCATTTAACACAAATTTTCTAATTAATTAATTTCAAATGGTTGGACGCCGTTTTTACACTGTAAAGAATTTAATATCATATATTTCACCTTCATGAACTACCGCTATTTAAATACCAAACTTAACACAAGGTAGCCGTCGATATATTTTCAGGGATTTGATTTATTACTATTTTCCAATTATAAACATCCCCTCTATTAATAAAAAAAAACTATTTGACTACATAAAGCCCAGATAAAATTTATTACTATTATTAATAACTGTTCTTTACTTTACCAGATCTAGTCGTTAGAAATCACAGATACTTAAGAGGAACATTGTTTCTAAACAAAAAATTAATATTATTTTCAACCAAATGTTTAATACACATTTATATCTATATTTATCCACTTCTTGGTATGTTCCGCTTGATTATAAGTGGCTGATTTCGCCAAGAAACAATCAGGATATTCGCTGAAATTGTAGTTCACTTAAGGTACAAGAGATACATGAGCAGATATTAACGATAAGATCAGTTGGTAGAACAATGAAACAGGTACTCGGCAGGGGAGCATAAAAATTTACTTGCGGAGCTGTTCAGTCGTGAGGAAGAATTCTCATACTTTAGTTTCTTTAAGAAACAGTAGGCGAATGTACAATAATATTAACAAATGTTTTATTAAATAGAACTTAATAATTACGGTAAATAATAACTGTAAACAGTATTTAATCAATTAAGTATAAATTCCGTTTACAGCATTGCTATGATAGTCATATTTTGATAATCTTTTGAAATAAGCACAATTTACAAAAAGAACTTTTTATAATAGAAAGTTTTTTACTGATTTATAGGTCATATTTTGTGTCATCTCAACAATGCACAGCATCCCTGACATTGTAAAAAGATTAAGTAATACAACGCTGTGATTGATCATAGAGAAGATTGTTTCCTTGTTAACAAAATCAAGGGTAGTTGTATCCAAAAACTTTCTAAAAACTTTATTTTATTACCAGTTAAAATAATAATTACTGTTTTCACATGTATAAACAAAAAAAAAAAAAAAGAAAAAAAAGTTTCTCTCTCGCGAGTTCGATCCTATTACAATAACCCAACAGAATTGTCACAATCTACCGCTTCACCCCTTATCCAAATAGGCCACCGCAAACTTATATGAAGTCTTTCAAAATGATAATATGTATACATATTTAATTTAATAACAATTCAGTATAAATTTCGAAATCTGTGTATATGCCTAAACACACTTGAAACATGCATTGTCATCCAGTTCTTAGCTATCCTGAAAATTTCAGAGCTCTAGGTAGTCAAGAAATAGGTTTAAATTCGATTGCAAATTCCACGGAATGACACAGAGACACAGAACACGGCGAAAATATAAAAAACTTTCTAAAAAATTAGAACTGTAAGTAATAGGTTTTTAATCGCAAACACACTTCCTGTTAAAATAAATACCTTTTGTAATATATCACGTACTATATATACATTACATGTTACATTATTATCAGAAGCAACCAACTGTGCGTAATAGGTAGTCCAATTTGATGGAATAACTGGAAAGTAACAGCATTATTCAAACTTTTACAAATTACTTATTTCTAAATCTAATAATTCTTGATAGGTTTACACTTTGACGATCAACAAAAATGCCTACAACCATACAATCAACCGTGAGCATCGATTCCACTGAACACATTAGTGTAATCATCACATTTACTGGTTGAGTTGCTCGATCGACGAACGCCGTTATTAATATTGCACGAGACCAAACAGCCTTTCATGTTGCCGAGAAAGTGACGAACATCTGCAATAAATTAGAGATGATGAATCTTTGGCTCCTTATAAGGACCTATAGCTACTTTACATTTCAGAATTTTTGCATATAGTAAGCAAGTCTTTTGATTATTCAGAAACTTTAAAGAATTAAATATTAAAAACTTTTATATTACATGTAACAATAAAAAACAATTTATTGATTTTAAGTGTGTATGTCTCATCATGCTTTTTTTGGTAAATTTTAAATTTTAAATATTGACAAATATTGGGTTACTCAATTTAACGTATGTCCTAAATGTTTTGAAACATAATTCATTGGGTTTAATTTCAACAAAAACAAAATCATGTCTAAATCACTCAAAAAGTGGAAGACCACATATATTTACTCAAAAGAGGTCAAAGATAGTGGTGAAAAGAACAAAACCCAGGTTGGATTTCAACGAAGATACTGACTCGTCAATAGAGATCTTCGTTGGATTTGAAGTGGAATGGTTTTAAATATAAAAAGTGCCTTCAAATACCAAGATGCTGTCTTTAACTGAGGCGGGTACACTGTACCAATAAATAAATCAGTATTTTAGATGACGAAAAGTATTTCACTATTTCACTTTAAATGATTTTAAAATAAAGGAAAACGGTAAATTTTATACATACAACGTAAATGTTAGAATTGAAAATAAAGCAAAATTTTTAGATAAAATCCTTGTCTGGTGCTCAAATTCTAACAGGGATGTATCCCAAGCTTTTGTGAAAAGAGTGAGGGGTGAAGCTTTGAATAGTTAGACTTATATTGGTAATTACTTTTTCAAAATGCTTTGAAACATCAAGAACATCGTGCTTATAACGATATCATGTTTTAGTTAGGCCAAGCATGATTAGGACTAGAGCACCTTGGCTAGCCCTGACCTCTTAATGGGACTTAATAGCCTTGACAGTGGCCTTCCAGTAATTTGGAGCAGCTAGTTGCTCCTCTCCCAATATTAGATACCGCGTCCTTGCAACGCCTTCACATTGGCATAGGATATGAAACGAATATGAAATGCAGTTTCCTCCTCCTCTTGGCAGTATCAACAGATTCTTTATCTGCCAAATTCGGCTGGCTCAGATTTTTTCTGAGCCGACAGTGTTCTGTCATGATAATGAAAATTATTTTGAAATCATTTCGCCTTTGTGATAACAGTTTTGTTGTAAATTTCGCCGAGTATCCTTTTATGAAGACTTTGGCTTGTCGCTTGCCCGGTGATTTTTCCCACCACTTCTGGGCCTCCTCTAGCCTCCATTTCTTAATGGCTGCTTTCTAAATTCTAATTCGATAGTTTAGTTAAGTACTGAGTTGTAAGTAATGATAACTAATTAGTGTTTAAATTAATTTGTTCAATATATAAAAAAACAAATATTTTATGCTGTTTTGATACTTTCTAAAATTTCAATAATTTATTCCAATTTTTTTTTTTTTTAATTCCAAATAATATTTTTTATTGTCATATAATCAATAATATCATTAGTGTAGATAAATGAAATAATTTCCATTTTAATTCCATTCTTCTAATTTTTGAATAATTCCGTATAATTGTTATTCATTATTCATTCCACAAAATTGTTATAGTTATGGCACACTGAATTTTAATTATCCAATTATCCAGTTTTAATTTATTTGCTTCAGACGTTAGTAAAATAAAAACGAATTTAGATTAAAATTATTTCATTTTTTACAATTATTGGAAAATAAAAAAAATAATAAAAAAGATAGAATACCTATATATGCATTAATTAATTATTCAAATTTAAGCAAACCGTAGTTTACAAGGCTTAACACTTATTAAGATCGCGAATAAATTCGACTGTTAAATATTATCTACCCATCTCATTTTTTTCAGTCTTGTGAAATTACACAAAATCTATTTAACTCTTTTTATACACTTTGTATGAAATCCTAAGAAGACAACTTTTACGACAGAAATAAGTAGAATACGGCTACAAGAGTTGAACAAGCAAAGAGGTGGTTGTTTGTATAGAAGGAAACTTATAATTCAAATATAAGGAATGCCATAGAAAAATTGTGTTGATCTACAAAAATATAAATAGAAAAGATGCCGTTTTTCGTGAAGAGAATATATACCTGACTAAACCTACTTGGAAAATTTAAATACTAATAAAGAAAATACAAAAGAAGATAAGCATGCAATAGACTATGGAAGGAGTATAATGATCTTTTGCGAGATTTTTTGTATCCTGTTGTCTTCCTTTATCTAACTGTAGAAGAAGGGGGTCTCGTCAAGAAGGTCTTCGAGTTCTGTAGGAAAGTCTCTGTCTACAGTTCCAAAGAGTCTTAAGGAGGAAAGGGAGATCTGCGATCTTTTGCTTTTTGGATAATGGCATTCTCTGTGGCAAGAATTAAATGGAGGGGTCTCTGAGGCCGGTCTTATAATTGACAAGAGGTCGAATAAAAGTTCTGTAAGTATGAAGTAAGGTTTTGGAGTGGCATCTTCCGAGTCTACCACGTAATACACTACCCATTCAATGGTATTTATACATTTCGTTGTATGCAATACTTTATTGAATTATGAATCTATTACCATCTGTATCTTTCTTTCTAAAGATATATCTTATCTACACTTAATTATTATTTGCATTAAATTCTCTACAAATTTATATTTTATCATTATTATCAATGTAAACATTCATAAAAAAACAGTAAAACAAATTCTATAATCTGAGTTATTTTATCAGCATACCGTACCTATTTTATTACTACACCTAAAGCAGTATCATAAAAAACGATAAAAATAAGTATCCTAGAGCGCCACCTCATACAAACAAGTATATAAACTGTGGGCCAGAAATAAGGAACTAAATAATTCTGCCTCATAAAATAAAGAAACAATGGTATTTGATGTCAAAGTGCAGCCATGTGGGTCTACGTCTTCTAGACAGTTAATAGAGTGAATAAAACTTGCATGAAACTTTTCAACAGACTGAATTGCAACTGTAGTATGCTAGAATTGATAACGATATTAGAATTATTTACTTTTTAAAGCGATTCTCTTTCCGAGTTTGTAGTTCCCTTCTTACAATTATTATTTTTATCCTTTACAATTATATTCCAAATAAGAGAAATCAGATATCAATCACACATTTACCATATAGGTACATTTTTATCTGATTTTTATTCTAAGATGTATCATTTTGTTTTCACCATTACTCAGCTACAAATAAGATCGCTATTATTCTATATTTGGAAATGAAAGTAATATATCTATTAAACATACCTAATATAGTCCGGGTTCCCACGTGGTAAAAAAGGCATAAAGAATAACCGGCTGAAACTTTCAGAATCGCTTAATTGCACTTAGACCTACAAACTTCCATAGCAACAATATCGATGGATGGGGCGTTTTTTCTTCAGCAGCGGTCAAACATGTCGAAAGATATAACCCTCCCCGGAGTGATGGATAAACGATTTATTTTTTGTGAATCAACAGTTTTTTATTATTACTACATAATAAAACACGTGACCTACAAAAAGAGGAGGGCGTTTGGCGGGGCCTACGCGCTTAACATGTAATAGTTACGACTGCCAACGACTTAACAAATAACTAGTTAACGCCCTCTTCTTTTGTAGGTCACATAAAATAATAAAAAACTGTTGATTCACAAAAAATAAATCGGTAATCCATCACTCTGGGGAGAGTTATAACTTTCGACATGTTTGACCACTGCTGAAGAAAAAACGCCCCATCCATCGATACTGTTGCTATGGAAGTTTATAGGTCTAAGTGCAATTAAGCGATTCTGAAAGTTTCAGCCGGTTATTCTTTATGCCTTTTTTACCACGTGGGAACCCGGACTAATACAAAAATAACCAGTTTCATTGCAACAACAAGCACATATGTACCTATTCATCGGAGCACCTAAATTATATTTCCTTGTTATTATAGTTACTACTTTTCATTTGGTTGTCAAGACATCTCAAAAATAATTAGGATTTGTTAGTTCTATCGATGCAAATGGAAATGAATTGTTGATATTGAGTGGAACTAATTAATACCGATTTTATTCCCATCAAGATCACATTCCATGAGTTCGGTACTGTTAATACGTGAACTAGATCACTAAAATATTTCGTCTACAGATATGCAGTGTATATAATGTTTTCGATATACATATATGATAACTTTGATATTGAAAAACTGTGAGTTATTTCTTTAAAAGAAATTTGTTTTTTCTTTTTATTGTACTATTTCAGGTACCTACTCGATGCACTCTTTCTATTATCAACTTCAGCAACTATTAGGTATTGTATTATTTATTTTACCGTAGATACTTTCAAATCTGATAGAACATTTTAACTATTCGGTGGTAATTTTTTTTAAATACCTCATTGTGCTATTGGCATTTTGGCTATTTTTTCCTTTTATTCCTTGTTGTTTAGATACTATTTTTTCATTCGTTATCTTTCTTCTGTTAAAACTAGTTTTGTTGTCTTTTTTTTAGCCAATCTCGCTACGTAAGATTGAGAACTGTCAATATTGAATATTAATATAATGATAAATGTTAAAGAGACATCTTTGATGCCTATGGTACGTTCTCGCACTGTTGTTATTAAACCAAGCGTAGTAGCTCGGAGTCACAGGATACTTTGCTAAACGCAATACTCCTTCTACAAACAAATATGGACCATGTCTCACCAATATTTGCTTTCCACTTACACTACGAGGTATTAACTAATTAAAGAACAAATTTCAATGTAACAATTATTAAACCATCCCCATTTAGAGATCAAAACCAGACAAAATGTGGGATGTGCAATATATTCCAGAACCCTAAACTTTAAACTTAAATGTGCTACTATTGATGTATTTCAGTCTGAACTCAGAAACGTAGCCATAACCATGAAAGATCTGACCAATAGAAGCACTACAGGCAAAACTCTACGTGTTTACACGAATTTCCGAGAGGTCTAGCCTTAAATAGACCACTGTTTACTTCGGTGCTAATATTAAACAACTTTCATACAAGAATTTTATTAAGTTTTAGTATAAAACAATTGACTGCAGACAAGTTACCTACGACAACATATCTTCAGAATAAAATAAGCTCAGACATCCGTATACGGGAGATGTGAACAGAAGGATGAAGCATACTTTCTGATTAATTTACTTTTTTTCAAACTCAAATATCTACTTATGATGTGTACTGCCGACTGTATGAAAATCCGCATTAGTAATCTTGCCACTTGGTTTAAGTGTCGATGGCAGAGAGAATTCCTCTATTAGATATTCAAATGTGATCGTGGCAGAGTATACCTCACCCCCTCCTAACTTCTCTCATCTAAATAGGCACTTGTTTTATCTGACTAATATTATTCATAGGTTTTATTAAATATATGGGTTTTAAATGTGTCATTAAAAGTCAATTGTATCTTCTATTAAAATTCTAGAATTTTAAAACAAAGGTTATAGTTTTGATATCTATATACAAGGAGAGGCTATGGCAACTGCTCACAGGCTGCTAAATGGCCAGGCTCCCATAACCTTATTAAGGTGAACTAGCAGAGCTATATAATAGGATTAAGGTGGATCAAATAAAGAATATGCCTTAGGACAGGATAGTCCCCAGGTATAACTTTGCGAGAATCTTTCGAGTGGAATTACTAAGGGTGTCAATCTAGTATACCAATGGCTCAAGAACTGAGAAAGGTATAGGGTCAGGTAAATATAGTAGAAAACACAGGATATAATTCCAGTTAAGTAGTCTAGGTGCGTATGCTACAGAGTTTCAGGCTGAATAATGGTCATGCAACACTGTAAAACGGAGAACATAATCCAGGTGTAACGCTGGGATTGCTGACACATTCAGAAAGGTAGCCATTGAGAAATAGAGGCTAGAGAAGGCGCCGGAGTGGTGGGAAAAAGTACCGGGCAAGCGACAATCCAAAGTCTTTATAAAAGGACACTCGTCGAAATTTACTGCAAAGGCGAAACGATGTAAGAATGATTGTCAGTCTCTTGACAGCACATTGTCGGCTCAGACAACACATAAGTCAGCTGGACTTGGCAGATGAAGACATCTGTCGATACTGCCAAGAGGAGGAGGAAACCTCATTTCATTTCCTATGCCAATGTGAAGTCCTTGCAAGGACGTGGTATCTAGTATTAGGAGAGGAAAAACTGGCTGTACCAAGTTACGTGGAGAGGCCACTGTTAAGGCTATTAGGTCTTATTAAGTAAGTGCTAGACATGGTGCTCTAATTCTATTCTAGAGATAATGGATGTTCACCATATATCTGTAAAGATTGCAGCCAAAACAATGAATATATCTATCTATCTATCTATCTGGTTATTCTACTTTTACTTTTAACTTTTTTTGGGTATTTGATTTGACGATAGACTTATCTTACCTTAAATCCGATTTCGTCTATTCTATTTCTTTTATTATAATTTGGTTTATATTTTTTTTAGTTACTATAATGGGGAATATATGAAATTACTTGTAAAAAGGTAAATTAATTTAAAAGTAGAAATTTAATAAAAAAGAATAGAGACTGATTTTTAAAAACCAGGAACTAAGTTTTAAAACATCTTTTAACCAGTGCAAACGTAAAACGAAACCCGATAAGCGAATAGTGAATTTAAATTAAAAATTATGATTTATCAAAATGCAATTGCCACCACGTTTTAAATTCTAGCGATAAAGTCCATCGCTTGAGTTTTCTCATAAGTAAAACACCAACACCAACGGACCACCCGTGGCGTGAAGTGGAATTTAAACAAAGTTATTATAAAATGAAATTGTTGCCATATGACGCCGCTACTCTATCCACTCTAACAGCTTGTGGTTTTTCAGTTTTGCTCATAGCATAGACAAACTGCACGTGTGTCCTTTTTATTAATGAAGTGTTGATAACCAAAAATATTTATAGGAGGGAATCTTTCGAATGTAACAAATTGTAATTTTAGTAGTCATATATATAATATTTCCGGAATTGTTTTAAATTATATATAAGTTTTCTGAAGAGAACAAATAATACTGTTATTTTTAGTACTTCTTTGTTTTTGCATTATAAATTGGTTGGTAATTATACGGTTATTAAATATTATAAGAGAACGAAAAAACACAATATGTTTATACAAAAAAACGTTAATATTGTGGGGAACCTTTGACATTAATTACCGCTTGTACCTTTTGCAGCCTACTTTGGATGCATTTCTTAACACTTCCTTTAATTCTCTATCATGATGCCAAACTTTAATTAATGGGTTATTTGTGGTATTGTTTTTAAAAACTTTTCGTTTCAGAAGCTCTATCTGATTTAAGTTCGGTGAATTGCCTGGCCAAGGCATTACTTTTATTTCATTTGCTTTGAAGGCCTTGTTACAGACTTTGCTTTATGACCAGTGACGGAATCGTGCATAAAAGTTCATTCCGAAGTATCTGCAAATCACTCGTTGATCTATTAGAAATTAGCGTGTTCTCAACAACTTTCTTATACTGGTCCTACAACATACCTTTGAAAATGTCCACTGACTATGCGACTAATTGCATTAAAAAGTGTTTATTTCGCTTGTTTGCATTTTTTTACTTTTTTGTTGAATAACGTTATAAGCGACAAAGACCACATTATTATCTTCTTAAATCTTTATTACCTTCGTCTTTGCTGAACGAAGATTTATCATCATAAGTTCGATGAGAGACTCATCTGAGAAGCAGACCTTCAAGAAATCCAAAACAACAGTTATTATTTTATTTTTTAATACAATAAAATCAAATCGATTACAATTAAGACAACAAATATTCACTTTTTTCCAATCTGCAACCGTCATGTGTCGATGATTTTCATGACTGGAGTCAGTTTTGGTTTCTTCACTGATCTACATTTGAACGCTTGTCTTCAAGATAACGTCTGGTTGTTGTAATAGAAATAGCAATGCAGCTTTCAGTAATTATTCTCGGTAACTTATTGGTATATTTCTTCCCTTTTACAGGCAAATATTACAAATTTTGCGTTCTGTCTGAGGTGTAGTGATTCTATTTCATCCATATTTTTCAGTTTTTTGACTTCCCAAAGGCAATTTTTTGTCCAGTTTAGCCTAATTCGGTTTACTGTTGTCACATTAAAACTTGTAAGTAAAGCAATTTTTAAGAATAAATTGAATTCCACAATAATGCTGAAATTTCTGAAATTTTTTCTATCGAAATATTTTTTGCTATGCCATTTTTCACAAGTGTTTGTAAAAATTGGGTACACTATTTTGGCACAAACTTACACTAATTAAACTATACTACCCTCATTTTAAAAATTCTTTTGTCAAAAAGGTCGTTTACAACCAATATTAATATTGGTATCCTCAAAATAAAAATTGGACGTTTTGCAACGAGACGATGGGAAGAGTTCGGAAACTTTACATCGAGGGGCGGTTAACTTCTAAAAATCCGTGTACAAATTTTTTAAAATCCCATGAAATCTCTTTGAAATCCGCTAAAATATTTTGGGATTTTGAAAATCTTTTACAATCCCGTAAAATCTTTTAAAATCCTGTAAAATCTTTTAAAATCCCTTAAAATCTTAGAAAATCGCAAGAAATCTCGCGAAATTTCATAAAATCTCTTGAAATCCCGTATAAACTTCTAAAATCTTCTTGAATGTTAGATTAAAATTTAAATATTCTCGCTGAATTATGCTGACCTGTCGGCGAGCCTCGAGTAGGTTCGGAGCGGCACCGACGAGGATATCCAAAAAGTGGATGGCAAATATATATTCTACGGACCGATAGAATTGACTGGCAATGATCCCTTTTTTCTAAGAAGATCGGACAAATACAAAATTGATAAGCAATTCAAAGCTTTAAAAAAACTTTTTAATAAACTATTATACACTTATTAAATGAATAAAACTTCCAGGACACAATGGTTTATTAATATTTTGTTGTTTACATGCCTTCGCCCAGCAGAAGATCCCAGTTGCAATAATTCTAATCAAAGTATTTTTTAATATGAGTTGGGTTCTGAGTAGTAGGTGTGGTTTTTTAAAATATATTTAAAAACAAGTTTTCTATTGGCTATAGTATATACAGGGTGATCCGCTATAAGGGTGGCGAGCGGCCATATCTCAGAAAATATAGGAGATGAAGCAAAAAGTTAAATGCAAAAGGTAAGTATGAGATAATATGTGGTAGTGCATATTTCTTAAATATTTATAATAGTATGGCTCTTCCGGTTATACCGGAAGTAGATGTCAACTTGCTTATTTTATAAAGAACACCGTGTATATTATTATATTTTTGAATTCTACATAAAATTATAATTACTTTTTAATAAATGCATGATTACTTTATGCTTAATAGTTTCCGAGATATTGACTGTTGAAAAATGACATTTTTGAACTTTGACAGCTTTTAGCTTTCTAACTTTACATCTTAAAGTAAAACGGCTTACATGTTCCTATCTTCGATTTTTGGGGCGGTCTCGAATTGGACGCTAACTACCTGTAGCTCCGAAGAGACACCCTTAAATTGGACGCTGCCGGAAGGATTATCTCCTTTAAGGATTAAGCTTATATTTGATAACAATTTTTCGGGAATTTCGATTCAGGTAAAGTATAAATTAAATATATTAAATTTTGCTATTTAAGGTAATGAAATTTGCATTTTGTTTTATTTTCTTTTTGTTCGTTGTGCCTGCTTGTTATAGTTATGGAAACTTTCAAAGTTATTAGTGAACGTGGAAAAGAAGTGCTAATTGTAGGGTCCGCCAAATTTACAAAAGACAAAGTGTTGAAGAGTGGTGAAACTTATTGGAGATGTGCCATACGTTCTTGTAAGGCGAAGATTTTCACGGTGGGGGCAGAAAATATAATTTCGCGTTGTGATTTACAACATAATCACGTTAAAAACACTAAAAAATTAAATCGTCAAATTATAAGTAATAGTGTGAAACGAAAGGCTACAGAGGATCCAGCAGAAAGGCCATCGAAAATAATACATTCTGTTTTAAAAAAACATAGTGAACAACTGACTACACTGTCCGTTCGTGATATGTGCTACATTCGGAATAATTTGTATAACAACAGGCGGAAACTTCAACCACCTTTACCAAAGACTGCCAAAGAGTCTATGAGTATGTTGGAGAAAATGAACATAAGAACAATTAGAGAAGAAGATTTTTTATTCATTAGTGACCAAACGGCAAATATTGTTGTGTTTTCGTGCTTATCAAACATTTCCTATTTGTGCAGCAAAGAAAAAATCTACATGGATGGGACATTTAGTTATTGTGCACAATATTTTTTCCAATTATTTACTATTCATACTTTGGAAAATGGACATTACATTCCCCTAGTATTCTGTTTACTTCCCGATAAACGGCAGGCAACTTACGAAACTGTTTTTCTACTGTTAAAGTCTAGGTGCGAAAGTGTCGGTTTGGATTTAAATCCTAAAAAAGTTGTGGTAGATTTTGAAAAGTCAATCCATAATGCTGTGCGAACAGTCTGGCAAGAATCAGAATTGATTGGGTGTCGCTTTCATCTTGGACAAGCTTGGTTTCGCAAAATACAAAATCATGGACTAACCCCAGACTTTAAAAACCAAGAAAGTGAGATAGGCAGGTGGCTTAAATATACCTTTGGCTTGCCTTTTCTGAACCCCACGGATGTAGGCGATTGCTTCGCATTTGAATTTGCGGAAATTCAACCTCAAGATGAAAGACTTTCGAAATACGCTGACTATTTAGTGGAAAACTATATATCAGAAGACGCCAATTTTCCGCCAGAGCTGTGGGCAGAGTGCAGCGACAGCATTGAAAGGACGACAAATGCGTGCGAGTCTTTTCACTCTAAGTTTAACTCACATTTTTATTTTCCACACCCCAACATATTTCTGTTTATTGAAGTGTTGAAACAGTTCCAAACTGAAACATACATAAAACTTCAAAGTTTAACAGAAGAAGTGAGAATTCGAGATGTTACAGTACGTAAGCGTACCGAAATACTACGTGCTAACATAAACCGATACAACTTAGGTGAAATTTCGAGGATAAATTTCGTAAAATGTGCATCTTATATATACTCCAATGTAAATATGTAAATGTGTAAATATATGTATTCATGCTTAGAAATATAATTGTAAATATAATGAGGTTCGTGTATAATATATTATCTTTTATGTAAAACTTTCAAACGAATAAACAAATATACTTTTAAACATAGTTACTATAAATGCCTTTTGGAAAACGTAAATAAACAGCTAAACTTGAAGCAATGTGTAATTTATTTCAACTTTCACTCCAAATCTAATGACCCATTACCAGCAGGTGGGCGTAGCGTCAAATTTTGTAGTAGAGATTAGCAGCGTCCAATTTATGGCGTCCCTCACAGGTAAACAGAACTCTTTGCGGATTAACTTTCACCTTAGCGTCCAATTTATGAACGCCCGATTTTTGTTATCTTTCCAAAAGGGTCAACTTCCGGTCACACCGGAAGAACTGTATTTCCTGCTTTCAAGTTACATCCGGTTTGACCGGAAGTTGACACTTTTGGAAAGATTAGAAAAATCGAACATAGGAACATGTAAGCCGTTTTGCTCTAAGATGTAGAAGGTCAAAGATCAAAAATGTCATTTTTCAACAGTCAATATCTCGGAAACTATTAACCATAAAGTAATCATGCATTTATTAAAAAGCAATTATAATTTTATGTAGAATTCAAAAATGTAATAATATACTGTTATTTATAAAATAAGCAAGTTGACACCTACTTCCGGCATAGCCAGCAGTGCCATACTATTGAATATTTATAGAAATATAGACTACCACATATCTTATAAGTTTTGTATTTAACTTTTCGCTTCACCTCCTATATTTTCTGAGATATGGCCGCTCACCACTCTTAGTGGATCACCCTGTATAGCACCCCAAAGCGATAAAAACAAGCCAGTGCCTGTGTTTTAAACGGTCTAAAATTGGTCTCGTAAAATCTTTGAAAATCTTGTAATCCCAAAAAATTCCTCAAAATTTCTTAAAATCCGAGTTAAAATCCTTGAAAATTTTATAAAATCTTTAAAAATCCCTAAAAATCTTTTGTTATACTAAAATCTTCAAAAATCTTCAAAAACCTTCAAAAATCTTTTAAAATCCTAAAATCCCGTAAAATCTTTAAAGATTTTTAATCCGTGTACACCTTTTAGAGAAGTTAACCGCCCCTCGCTTTACATTAAGAGAAGTTGAACCTTATGCAATAAGGAAATCGTTATTATAAATAATAATTTGGCCACCCCGTGTAGTCTACTGTGTCTGTATTGGTTACAAATTTTATCCTAAATTTCTGTTCTTTTTTGCACTACATATAAGATAACTGCATTGTCAACTTGGCCTTCAAATACTCGTTCATTGGTCTTTACTTTTTGGTATTGGACTAACTCATTTGTTACTCTTGGGTTAAGTTTTTTTCCTGATTATACATTAATGGTGATTTATAATCCATACAGATGTTACTACATAGTATTAAAAAGAACTAATTAGCTATTAATCACTTGTTGTTATTAAAATTACTAAAGCATTGTAAATGCTATAAAATCCCCAATTTATAATATAATTAATTCCAATTAATAATTAATTGAGATATTAAATCTAATGAAATCACGCATACCAATAAGCCTGTAGAATGTCTAATTTATGGTACATTTAATTTAATCGTAAATTTTGTAATTTGTAGCTACAAAATTTTCCGCTTGCTGAAAATGTAAATAGACAGGAAAATACTAATGTTTCTGGTTACTGACCAACAAACCTTGAATTAAGAGCTTGAAGCGTCCTCTTGTGGAACTGCATATAAATAGTTGTATATATACAATAAATAGTTGCTTTTACGCTTTCTAAAGAAATATAATATACACAAGTATATATTTAAAGCATTTATAGGTACCTACCTACACAAATCAGTCGAGGTTTACAAAATTTAAAATTATTTAATATTTTTTCCATAACTGAAGAAAGTGGGACAAGGCTTTTATTTTTAACCCTATTAGGTTTCATAAAAGTTTAAACAACGTAATCTGTCTTTTGTTTGATGTAATACCTGGATATCCATTCTCTCAGAAAAGATGAAACTGGATAGCGGAAGTTATACAAAGGAAATTTATTATTCATGTAGTAATACCTAATACCATACAGTATAAGAACACATTTACAATGTTGGGAAAAATAAATGTATCCTGGAAAGACACATAATTTCACAAAATTTCGGAAAACAGAAAACTGAGGTAAAAACATTAATTTTTATAATTATTGTTGTGTTATTCTAAGATTCTGATGAAGAAAATGCATCTATGTAGATTGTCCAGATCCTAAAAAAAATTGGTGATAACATATTGTTACGTTCAAGGGGTTCAAATAAAATCACTGCTGAACGAAAATGTCTAATTTATTTACACACACTACCAACTAAACGAATTATAACTATATAACTAAACTAACTATAACACACTACACACTAATTTATGTACAACAATTAACTCCGATTTATATTTACTTATTTATTTGCACTTCGCAGCTCGTAGATCGCTCAAATATTTAGACTGTCGCTGTAAACTTTAAACTTCCCCGTGGTTCGCGGCTCTCAGCTTATATACCTGTTCACCGCTTCCAGAACATCCTTCGGTAACACTTTCTAGAAAGTCTTGTCGGCGCGCGTATGATCGAAGGAAGTCTCTCGATTATTCCGTTTCGAGAATTAGTTGTTTACCTGGAGTGCTGTCAGGGCGACAGGGGCGTACTTAGGGAGTCTTGCTCGTGACAATATTTTTAATAAAAATTATTAAAAAAATATTGAAAAAAAAAGAAAAAAATATAATTCGTTTATGTTGAATCTCTTTTCTTTCATATGTTTTTTTAAAGACGCTTCAGTATTAAAAAAAATAAATTAATAAAAGCCTTTTTGAGCATAGAAGCCCAGTCAAGGATCTTTTACAATTCTAATGGTAGGTTATAAAATAAGGATTCGGTACATCGTTGACGTATCAAGAGGCAATACCTTTAGCGGGAGAGCCAGAGCAAAAATTTCGCTGTCATCCGTAATATTGACATTTCTCCTTTGCAACATGTTTATTTAATTCAAGTATTTACGTTTCCGCTTAGGCGGACACCCTAGTCGATACCAGGGAAGGTTTAAGGGGTAAAAGTTGACAATTAAAATTTTTCCCAATCGAAGGTCGCGGACAAGGGTAAAGAGGGACAAATCTTGGTCCTTTTTACTCTTGTCCGCCACTTTTTTAGTATCCACGCCGTTTTGGATTTAGTCTTCTACAGAGTCCAACTTTACTTGGTAAAAATGGGAGGCATATTATCGATGACGATTTTTTGCCCTATCTACACTGCTGTCCGCCATTTTGGATTTAGACTTCTTAAGAGTCCAACATTACGTGGTAGAAATGGTAGACATATTATCGATGACGATTTTTCGTCCCAATTTTTGCCCTCTTTACGCTTATCCGCCACCGCCTTTCTATCCACTTAGGTGTCTGCCCTTTGGGATTTTGAATTGTCTTATCCATGTCGACAATTCTCGTAAAAAATTGTCAACTTTTATCTCTTATATCCCTATTCAATAGGGTGTCCATCTGAGCAGGAACGTAAATACCTGTGTGGAATGAACATGTTGCAAAAGAGAAATGTGATATTACGGATGACTGCGAAATTTCGGCTCTAGCTCTAAGACTACTATACTGCCTTGAATAAAAATCTAAGAGCTACTTTCAAAACAAATTGCTTGTTATGCCAACAATAGATGCCAAATGATGCTCTATATCATGTTGCAAAATCAAATCACCTCGATGTAGGTCTGGTTTTGCTTTACCAGACCGAAATATCACAGAATACTAAATATTTGGGATCCCAGTTTCCTTGTTAAATCCATCATTCTAATTTATGATTCCGTTTACTGGTGTAAGAAGTATCACGAATTGTGGTCGATTAGGGCATGAACCAAAAAATCGTTCAATACAACTGATTAATGGAACCACTTCATCCCTGTTCTAAAGAAATTAAGTTTATTGTTCTGTAATACCTTCCTTGACAACACTTGTTATCCTCTTTTCTCCTATTAGTCACAAAAGCGGTTGTTTTTGATTATCTTGACTACCCTTGTCCATTTTTATAGAAAATACGAGGAGATATGGCATTTTACATGCAACGCTATATATGGGACCCACATGAAGTAAATGTTTTATGAAATAGGAAGGTTACATTATTAAGTTTAGGATTCCAATAAAAAAAGGTAGAGAGAAGAAACCCGGAAATAATATAATGGAATACAAATCATAGAAAACGGCTAGTCTAATACATTGAACCATAAAACACCGAAAATATATCCGGTATATTTTGGTTTTTATTGTCTTTTGGATAAATTATTGCGTGACTTTCGGCACCAACGAGGGTTGAATCGAAGGGGAACTTTTATAGCGAATGATCCTGAACGTCAAAAAATGCCTTTTTATGCTCCCTAAAGTTTTAGGTGTGCGGCTTTGTAATTGGAGTTTTATTGAAAATGCATGTCTTTCTCGACAGTCAATTAATTTTATTTTATTGTATTAATCACATCAAAACCGAGCCATTATTTTTGCTTTTTTATTATATAACTCAAAACTCGTATACATACCATTTATATCAATTAAACTTAATAGAGTTTGCTCTCTGTCAGTTTTTTACATATTTTAGTTTAATCCATATTTACTCCATAAACTGGTAAGGGCTCTTCAACTGCTATGTGTGCTCTGCCTACTCTTTAACTTTTATATGTGGTGCATTATGTGTTTCTTCCTCTTTTACCTCCTAGCAAATATTTAACAATATTCTTATTTTTTTTGCTCTGTTCTTTTTGATGTCGCTTCTTCTATTCTCTGTTACCTGTTTCTGAAGAGATTCATTATTGTTATTTAATTTAATTTTTAACAATTTTAATTTGCTCCTGATGAACTATTAACTAAAATTGACAATGATTTTGTGAAAAATACTGTTTTAAATTCTTTCTAAATATGCGTTTATTATAGAGCTAATGATAGTTTTCAATATTTTCAATGCAATTTTAAGCTTGTTTATAACTTGAATAGCATCATGGTTGTTAACCTTCAAGTCGCTCTGATTTTTTATTGAATTTAAATTCATTATGATAATGTCGATGCATTGTAGTTAATAAGAGTTTTCGTATTTTACTGATTAACTTTTTGTCTTAACCATAACGTTCGCTTAATCTGCTGTAATATAAATTCAGTTCATGCATCTCCTCATTTGGCAAGGCTCATTTAAACTGTTATGGATAAGACACGATTACAGTAGATTCCTAAAAAGTAAATGCACAGCACGATTTCTAATTATAGAAAAAATGATTTTTCTTCGAGAAATAAATCCATGCTTCAATATTTTATTTCAAGTTATTACTTTCTACAAATATAATCACGTGCTTATATTTTTAGTTATGTGAAAGGAGTCGAGAATGTTCATAATGTTCTCTGCTGCTTCAACAAGCTTTATATTATTCTGGTTAGAACTGTAGGTAAAATTTGTACACATTTTAGTTGCTATTTACTTATGACGTATTCAAGTTTTTACAAAGCGGTTTTTATTGGTTATATATTTGATCAACCCCAGTTTCATTTTTCATTCCACTGCTATTCATTTGTTATATTGGAGTCTCATAAACAAACTCCCCATACCATACGAATTTGTATGCTTACGCCTGGTCCCTCCTTCAAATTCTATCCTATTCCGCCACAAACGCATTCCGACGTGCGAAATGTGTGGATAAACATTTCCTTTAATTTTTACTTAATTTAAATCGTAAATATGCCACGTTAATCTAAAATTCAGTAATTTATATAGTTTTTAAATCTCTCATAACATTTTAAAAACAAAGATTCATCAAATAATGAAAACTGCGTTTATTAATCCACGATGATCTATTTTTAAAGATTTATTTAGATTCCTTATAAAAATAAATATGAGAAAAAAAGGGTGTCATAAAATTTTTTTCACGCAAAATTAATTACTGAATAACTCAACAAGAGTAAAAGCAGCCATCAAATCAGTTAAAACAAATTTACTTTTACGATCGTTTTTATGAGCAGTTCTAATTTAAATGATTCCCACATTTACTAAAGTACAAATTTTTCAATTTTATGACACTTTTAATGTCCTTTGAGAGCCATTTCGTGTTTATCTTACATTATTTGTATTGATCGGGATTATGCAGCAACCGAAATATACTTTTAATTGTAATTGTTTATTTATTTATTTATCAGCAATTTGAACTTAATTTTATTAATACCAGTTATTTACCATAAAGTTCAAACAATGAACCGTTAACGTATGTTTTGTAAATCAAAGGTATTGTTAACATAAGTTTTAGCTCAGATACGAAGTTCTTCGAGTGCCTAGCAAAGAGAAACAAAGGCCTGTTTTACCTGTATTATACCGAGCATTATACTTATCGCTATACAAGAAAAGCTCTAATTAATTATGGAGACGGCGAGTTATATGGAAAACAGAGCGGGCAGATCAAAGATACGGCCATATTGGATTACCGGTCAGTGAATAATACAAACGGTAGCCTCTGTCCATTGTTTATGCGAGAATGAATCGTGTGGGTGGTTGAATTCAAACGGAAAGTGAATTCAATACAATTTTTATTTCAGGATCGCAAAAGAGTTTCAAGGCGCTTATGCTTTTGTGAATATATTGTATGTACACTATAGTTGGAAATTTTGACAACAAGCACACCGCATGCTACTCGCATAGATCTCTTTTTTTTTCTTATTAAATTTTTTTATCAAGAATCAGAATCATAGAACGTTTTCTACGACTACTTGACGGCATTCGGAATAAAATTATTGTATAGTCAAATATACTGTTTTTAATGCATTTACCGGTATTTCACAACATCAAATAATACAGTTTTTTTTAAGATATATTTAATCTTCGTTCTAAGGCCTCTCGTCCACTGGATCCGAAAAGCTGCGAACTGCGAACTGTGAAGGTTCGAATTCGGACGGAAGCCGTTATAGCCTCAGTCTCAGTATTCGTCTGAACTCCATGTTGTAAATGATGACTCTACGGAACGGTCTTTCTGATTTGGATGAAAAATTTTTCTTTTTGAAACAATCTCCTTTGATTCGTCGACGTGTTAAGCAATAAAGAACGCCCTTTTATTTCAGTAGAAACCTCCTTTCACAACTGTTTTTTTTGAAGTAAAACTTCTTTAGCGACACTAGGAGTAAAAAAGTTATTCTAACGGACGTGACGTCATTCTAATAACAGAAACCGGAAACAAAACCTAATACTGACACGATTTTGCATGGGCGCCGGCAGCAGGGTGCAAGAGGGTGCGCTTGCACCCCCCTGCTATGAAAGAAAATACCTGAATTTACCAGAAAATTATATATTTTTTTAATTTTTTTATTAAATTATTGTTTGAATAAAAACTAAAGGCGTCGCGGTTGCTGTCCAAATCATTCTACATTCTATATATATATTAGATCATAATAGTGTGTAGATGCAGATGCACCCCCTGAAAATAATCCTGACGGCGCTCATGCGATTTTGCCTCCTATATGAAATAAAATTAAATCTGTAACTGTATGAATTGACAGCTGATCATCTTGTCAATCGAAATACATTGTATAAATAGTTTTTTGTGTATAAAGTGTTTGTATTAAATATGAATAAACAATGTGGATTTATTAATGAAGAAAGTGATGAAAAAATATTGATTGAAAATGAGTGAATAGGTAGGTACTCTATATGCATAAATTTTATTTTTGGTGTGTAATTACACTATTTATACCTAATTATTTATACCTATTATTTATACCTAGCTATTTTCGTTTTATAGACTTAGAGCTAAAAAGAAAAAGAAATTGTGAACGTCAAAGGGGATATTATAAGCGCCAGAAAGATTTGAAGAAAAATGACAAAAATGAAAAAATGATGAGACAGCCACATTCATTATGATTTGATTAAGTAAGTTTATATACATACAAACATATTATGATAGTAAATAATTGTTTATACGGAATCTTTACGTTGAGTAAAGAAGCATGTTGCACGTTTTTGTTCATAAAAATAATAATATTCAAAATATTTTAACACTTTCTTATACTTATTTTAGGTTTGGTTAGGTAGCCATAAAGGCCATAAAGTCAAGATGGCTAATCTTTTACCACCAATAACAGATCCTTCGTAGACGTGAAGGAAACAAACTTAACTCAGGATTTTAAATTTTATGGAATATGCTATAAAATGCTACAAAATGAAATGGTTATCTAACTATCGAAGGCTCTTGTGTTGTGATGTATTACAATAAGGTAGATACAGCTACAAAATCACACATTCTAAACGTAATGTGTGTATATTTTTAATATTGTTTACCTATTATTGAAGCAAAACTTCTTTAGGCACGACTAGGGGTAGATTCTAACGGAAGATTCTGATGGAAGTAACTGTATAATTTCAGCTATGGGAGGAGTTTAAATTTCCGAAATTTATTTATGAAATTTTTAAACGGTTTCAAATACATTAATGGTATTTATAGACTAAAATCTATGTTTCACATTTTAGTTATCATAAACCTATTATTTCATATATAAAAAAAATAATGATAACTTTCAAATTCCTATTTCTAATGAATAATATAAATATAACATCTCATTTTTTTTGTAAAGTATATAGGCAATAAATATGATTGAATTGTAATTAAATATTTATTTTCCGATACGTACGTCAACAAGTTTTACTTCAATCGCGCGTAAAGGTTACACGCACACTCTTTTTTTTTTACATTTCGCATGTGGTACTCCGATTCACGTTGATTCCACAGATATTTTCTCTCTTGTATGAGCAAAATTAAACGTTCACAGTCCATTGTGCCAATCTAGCGTGATTAAAGTTTCGCACTATTTCGTAATTAGATGCCAACAGGCTGGGATCGGATCCGGCATCGTCCGAATTCGGACGAAAACTTATGAAACTGGCCCAGAGAACGCGCTCCTCTCCGAGCAACGTGTTTGGATCTTTCGTCCGTTTTTTGATCGAATTCGGACGAATCGATTTCGCAACTTTCCGGATCTAGTGGAAGGGATGCCCAATAGAGTATACATACATTAATAGTCGCTCCCCAAGTATTTTAACACACCTGTGTACAATTTTAAAGTTTTTAGTGAGTTCGTACATTTACCATAGAAAAAAGTTAAAAACGTGTTAAACTCAATGAAATTAGTATATTTTTATCGCAGAAGGTTGAACTAAAAAAATCCATTGTGAACTATTTTGTTTAATATTTGCTACTTAGTTAAATACCTATAACTAAATCATAATTAAATGTAACTGATGTTTTTCAAATACAAAAAAATACAAGAGGTACCTACTAGGAGGCCGGAAAGTTGACTTACTTGAAAGTGGGAGCCAGGGTGTAGTTTTGTTACATATTTTTGTAATATTTTTTATTGTCTTAATACTTCTGAAATGAATCTGAAGTAGAAAATAAGAGGGTGGGTTAAAGAAAACAAATTTTTCATCTTAGCATGACACGTCTTTCGCTTTCTAAAAAATTCGATACATTTTCTATATTCTTGTCATATTAAACTAGAAAACATACTTAAAAGCAAATTATAGCAACAATAGTTTATATTACATTACAACTATTTACATTCCAAAATCTACCAGATAAATAATTTCTAATGGATTTATCTGATCACTCTTAGCGACATTATACAACATTTATAAACCACTTATGATGCAATATAAACTCGAATCAACTCGGTAATGATAGTGGCGGTGTATTAAGTATAAATAAAAACGACACTCATAGATACAATAATTGCTATAAGAAATTTTCACATGCACATAAACAAATCTAAAACTTCCGCCAAAAAAATAACCAGAGTCAGGTTTTGATTTTTAATACACGTCACTTAACAAATGATTTACACGAACTGCAAAACATTGATGATTGATGAAATAACTACCCATAATAACACTGCTCTATCGTGTTAGAGAATGTTAATTACAAGTTTGTTATATTTATGAACAGGATAATATTCGTGAAACTGTTTCCAGTTAACCTCGAAGAAACGTGTAAGTTATAAGCTCGAAAATTGTTATTTGAAAACTGTATTCTACATGTAGGTGGTTAAATAATTGGTTATTGTGCTAACCGAAATTATCAGTTCTTTATCAAATTTTAACAGATTTATTATAAATAATATCTATTGATTGTTACAAGAAGTAATGCTTATAGGAAGCACAAGAGTAATACATTGAAGTGATTAAACATATGAATACTAATGCTATTAATTGATCAATTTTACCAGCGTGAAATAAACAATTCAATGTTATTTACATAGCCTATAGATACTTATAGGTATAAACAATAAATTTGTTTTGTAAAACAAGTAGTCTCCCACACTGTCATGTTGCCTACTACATACACAAAGGTCAAGAAAAGGTATATTTATTGAAGGTATTCAAGCAACTATTTCGAAATTTATTGTATAAAAAACAATAAATAAAAAAGTACATTAAACACAAGAATACAGGTTTACAGGAGTGTAATGTTGGTGGGTTTTTGGGGATGGATGGTGAAGTTTGGGATGGAGTCAGTATCAGTTGTTGGTGCCATTCGGTGCTTACTTTCTGGTTTACTTGATTTTGTTTTCCTGTTTCTTGGATCCTGAAACGTGCCCAAACAGAATCAAAATACTTTGTTGTTGTGCAATGTGGTTTTGGGAGATTAACGCTATGGCGTGTCTCCTTTGACGTAAGGCCTCCTATTTGGCCAGGTTGAAGGGAACCACAGAAACCTTCGTCCAGTGCTTAGTGTTTTTGTGTAATCCCGTGGTCGTCCTGTATCTACCTATAGAAGAGGGGGATCTCGCCAAGAAAGTGTTCTGTAGGAAGGTCTCTGTCTACGGATCGAAGGAGACTTAAAGAGGAAAGGGAAATCTTTTTCTTCAGAATTCTTAAGTTTATCTGAAGTTCTTTATTCCTCGGTTTTGAAGAGGTTCCAAACAGCTTGCTTATAATCTCGAAATGAGAAGAACTTTGGTTTTGAGGTTTTGACCAAGAGAGGGAGATGACACCTATGTGACATACGTTTTCAACCATTCTTTGACACATATCGAAGGCCAGGATGGTATGGTATAGACCAACCATTGTAATTGAAAAAGGTTGGGCTGCTGTTGTTGATCCTGAATATTGACAGATTGATGATCTCATTTGTTAGGATTCGGCTGTTCAGGTTGGAACTGTAATCCCCAAATTACATATTAAACAGTAAAAACCGATGAGTACATTTTTTTATATCGCAAAAAAACTAATTTTTAAATATCGCAATTAATTATTACAAACTGATATTTTAAAAGATAATTTAAACACATATGTTTCATTACATACTTATTAGTTTAAAAAATAGATAGTAACAATATGAATTCGTCTTCTCTTCTCGTTTCATGCTTCATTATTTTCTGTTACAAGTATTATAAAATATGCCTGCTAAACATAAGCTGTCACAAATTTCAATCAATATATTTCCTATAGCCTTATATTAATTACAAAAATTAAGCTGTCTTACAGAAACACGACTATAGAAAGATCCTGAAGGCAAATTTAAAAAAATGTATTTAGGTTTATTACGTATCCTATAAACTGCTGCCAAAATGCCGCTAGAATTAAAAAAATTGCTTCAACAAAATACGCGATTATTAAAATTAATATATGCAAATGACATTTTAGCCTTAATTTTTATGAAAAACTTTGGAATAAAATTGCAATCATTCAAAAGTGGAAATAAAATAAAAAATATTAAATATTCTTTGGCAATTAATTTCGACTACGCCAACGGCAGCTTCGTCTTGATGGAGAATATATAATTGCTTGATTAATGTTTTATTAATTATATAGCTAGTTTACCGATGGCAATAAATGATAGAGGGCAGCAAGTTTCACACTACATGTAGGAGATCCACATTCTTCATATAAATCAGTAACATTTATATAAAATCTAACAACGTTCTTTTTATATGTGTAGGACAGTGTTTATCAGTATTAATACCAGTTTATTACTGCTAGTACTTCTTCAATAATTTTAAAGAAAAATAACACAAGTCACCATAATAATAACCTAAAGGAACTCCCAAAAATAGGAAAAGTAGAAACAAATAGACATTTTAAAAAATACAGATATCCACAAGAAATCGAAGAACTATAAAAAGATGCAATTGAAGAGAGGAGTTAAATTTCAATATTTTAATAAAAGTTTTGGAAGTAAAGTAAACATTTAGGCCTTTAGGCACATTAAATATGTCTGAAGAGGATCTCCAAGGTCGCTAACAGAAAATTTTAAATAGCAAAATATTGGCGAATCGATAAATTCTGTAACTGATTAAGATTATAAATGTTAGTTTACCAAACAGAAAACACAACCACATTGATCCAATTAATATAATTTCCCAAAT
The DNA here is from genome assembly GCA_964028335.1 of Altica lythri. Lineage (NCBI taxonomy): Eukaryota > Metazoa > Arthropoda > Insecta > Coleoptera > Chrysomelidae > Altica > Altica lythri. The sequence goes on along the minus strand of OZ034808.1, from coordinate 26,942,856 downwards.
CTGTATTTAAGAACTTACAAACATGAAAAGAATTGAATCCCAGTGTGTATCAACCATTCAGTCTAGAAGTAATACTGCTGATTCCTATATAGAGATGGTTCTGGTCCCAAATATGGGGTTTCGGCTCCTTTTTTGTGTTGGCTTATCTGCTGTTTCGTTTTCTTCTAATTCAACGTTTCCTGGAAACCATAATTATTATTTTGTTCTAGTTCATTTAGTTTGACAAGGTATTCCCAGACCACCTTTAAACTGATTTTGTCAACGATAGTTCCTTTCAATAGCATGGATTTTTGCTTAAAAAATTCTTGGTTATGCACTTAGGCTTTCTGAGTATTTAGCTGTAGGTCCAAAAACCCTTGCTTCTGTTTCTTCATCATCCTTGGAGCCGTCCGGATACCTACCATTTTATGAAATTTTGACGGTTTTTAAGTTTGGCTTAGTAAAGTGGTCTTGCATGCTTTGCTTTGGTCAGTACTCTCTGCACTTGACGATATATCTGGTTCTAATAAACGAATTTTTGTGTTTGAAAGTTCAGTTTGTTCGTTTTTTTAGTTAGAAAGTTTTTTATATTTTCGCCGTGTTCTGTGTCTCTATGTCATTCCGTGGAATTTGTAATCGAATTTAAACCTATTTCCCGACTACCTAGAGCTCTGAAATTTTTAGGATAGCTAAGAACTGGATGACAATGCATGTTTCAAGTGTATTTAGGCATATACATAGATTTCGAAATTTATACCGAATTGATATTAAACATGATCTAAGTTGTGTATAGATAATATTATTTTGAAAGTTATTAAATAAATCGTTCGTGGCGTAGTTGGTTAGGCGGCGGATCAGTCCACTTCTGACAGTTCTGTTATGTTATCATAATGGGATCGATTACGCGACAGAGAAGTTTTTTTTCTTTTTTTTTGTATTATTTTAACTGGTAATAAAATAAACTGTTTTAGAAAGTTTTTAGATACAACTACCCTTGATTTTGTTAACAAGGAAACAATCTTCTCTATGATCAATCACAGCGTTGTATGACTTAATATTTTTACAATGTCAGGGATGCTGTGCATTGTTGAGATGACACAAAATATGACCTATAAATCAGTAAAAAACTTTCTATTATAAAAAGTTCTTTTTGTAAATTGTGCTTATTTTTACTTGAAATCGCAATAATTTTGAAAAGTATTTGTTATAATTACCCACGAAATTTATAATCAGCAAACCAAAATTCATCAAAAACACTTAGGTGATGTCTCTTCAACAGCCATGTAAACTTATTGGGTATTCGTACGTAAGACGTAGTAATAAGTTGTGATGGAACTGAAAAAAAAATATCTTGCCAAGAGATTTTCAAATATTGATTTTGTGAATATTTCCTTACTAAAAAATCTTGTTCTGGAATTTACACAACCGATTTTCTCACATTGTATCTCTTGACACTATTAGTAGACTTTACATTATTATTTGGACAGCTATCAGTGTCGATAAATAGCCAAAATTGTTTGTTCGAAATAAGATTCCAATGCCGCAATGTGCTTTTGTTATTTACCAAAGTAAAAACATTATTAACCGCAGATTGACAGTGATTAAAGTATATAAAATGTCTGAGTCACTCTTACTGGTGGTCGACCTAATTTAGCTATTATGAACAGCGAGTGTTTAGATATAATTATTAAATATGAACTGTCACAACGTTAAGTGTATCATTTTATTAAAGTATAAATAAATCAATCACTGTTTGGTTTGTTGTATCAACTGTAAATTAAGTTAATACAATTATTATTAATAACAGTCATTTTGTAAATATGATTATATTTTTGTAGCCTTTTGATTCTTTTTTAGTTCACAGTATACCTATCTTATACCAGATGTGTTTAATTATCGTTAATCCTTAACTAATATAACTTTAACAACTTAACTCATTTCTCTACACAACTTCCAATATACTAAGGTTGGATTATAACGTGCTTTGGTTTGCAATTAAAACCAAAGTTTACCGTTTCTTTTCTGCAAGAACTTTTTCACGAGCTCACAGTTTTGTTAAGCAGAAACTGTCGACTTTGCTGTTATATTGCTACTAAAATAAAAATCCTCTTTTAAAGTTCGTTTCGAGAAAAATACTAGTTTTTACTACGTCTTATATTAATACCGTCATTTCTTTTTCGAGCTTTTATGTAACTTTATCCGAAATTAAGATTAAAAAGTTTTCTAATTTATAACTGGGTTAAATTTTGTAATCGAAATATAATCTAATGACTTATAACTTTGATAAGTTTTATAAGAAAAATGTGGAAGCATATCCTTGGACTAATTGGGGTTATATATCATATTCTTTAATAGTTCCAATTGTAATCTTCTGAAATGGAAGAAAGATTTATGGTTGTGCCAATGAATAATACTGAATATAATTTATATTCTGTCTATATAAAAAAAAACCTAAGAACTGTGATGTAAGGAGGTTAACAATGTTAAAGACAATAGCACTATGATTAATATAAAATACCGATATATGAATTTTATCAAAATATTTAAGGAGTGAGATATTATCCTCATTTTTAAAGGCCTTTTTATAATCACCTCTGTACCTCTATAAATTAGGTACACAAAAAATTGTGCTTCTGTGAGCAAATAAGGGATTTAACGTAAGACCAATCTCGTAACACTTAGTTCGGATCTTTTGGATCAATGTCTTTAAAATGCCGAAAGATGTCTTTTTATCTCGGTATGTTACACGGCGCTTATCCTTAATTAGCTGACCAACCGCATCAATGTTTTGCTGTGTGATTGCTGTTTTGGGTAGACAACGTTTGAATTCGCAATACTCCCAGGAAATAGTTGACTGAATTGATGCTTTATTTCCAAATACAGAAACCATTTCAGAAAGACATTGCTGAAAATTGTAAAAAATTTTTGCTCGAAAATTATCTCGGCTCAGGTCGACTTTTCGATCGACTTGCTAATTTCAAAAATTCGCTGTACACACATCGCACTGAAACTCTGGATTTATGTCAACAAAAGATTGAGGTTGGATTTGTGTCTAAAGGTTCTTTTGGTGTGACCTTCTAAGTGGCTATATGTAAAACTAAAAAGACAATCCTCGTAAAACGTTAATTCACACTTAAAATGTGTAAAATTTAGTTCACATTTGTACACTTAAAATTTTTTTTGCATATCAGAAGACTGACTCCGGAGAACCAACCAAAGGGCGAACGTGAAACAGAAAAAAACGAGAGATCGGTTTCACACTGACATTCAAATCTTGTTATAATTACTTCATTAAAATCTTAATACCTTATGTGCAAAAATATTTAATTGCTAAAACACGTTACCCAAATTTCAAAATTTAAGATTAATTAAGTATATACAATTCTTCAACCGACCCTGTTTTTTGTCGTTTGTCGTAAACCATTGGCTGACTCTGGCTTGGCATTATTTTCTTCATGAGCTGCTTATAGGATGTGCATAACAATCGCCTTAAGAAAATAATGGTTGGAATTATGGTAGACGACATGCAATTGTTATTATTTGCTGCTTGCATTGCTTACACGAATGTTTTAGGAAAGTAAGTGCCTACTATACGTCTGGGCAAAAAAACGAATCACGATACGGCTATTGTTTTTTCATTTCTGAGAACAAGTCGTTAATATCGATTAAAGATTATACGAGTTTGCCCTTCAAAATTTATATTTAGGAACTGAGAATTTCCTCTTGAAAGTTTTGATCATTCGCGAACCGTTTTATAACTAAAGAGAATGAACAAATTTAATAAGTAACAGAGTTTTCAAAGCATCTTAAAAGAAAAACATAATTAAATACACCACTCACTACTCAGAAACAACCCTCTACGAAAAGGAAGTAATTATTTCAGAGAAATTGGAAAAAGGGCGAAACAGTACGTGGAAAGGCTAACAATCAATATATTTATATAAGAATTTTTATGTATAACGAAAAATTTTGATCAAATTGTTTGTTTTTCCTTTTATTTTGTCCTACATATTTATATTTCAAAATTATTAATATTTTTGTTTTTTGTTTTAGGTATGTATGGAGCTTGATTTTTTATCTGAGTGAGTATTAGACTAATGTTTCTTTTTTTTTAACACGCTTTTATTAACTTCACCTGTATGTATGTATGTATGTTTGTAACTCTCCACTCCGTTATATAATTATATCTCTAAAAGTTATCGTTTTTTTGAAAAAACACAGGAATACTTTTTTGTTTAGAATTAATTTTTACATCAACTGTCAAATTATGACAGCTGTCATATTGACAGTTTTCGAAATAAACACTATTTTGTGAATATCTCGAAAAGTTATCGTTTTTTTGAAAAAACACAAGAATACTTTTTCGTTTGGAATTAAATTTTACATCAACTGTCAAATTATGACAGCTGTCATATTGACAGTTTTCAAAATAAACACTATTTTGTAAATATCTCGAAAAGTTATCGTTTTTTTGAAAAAACACAAGAATACTTTTTTGTTTGGAATTAAATTTTACATCAACTGTCAAATTATGACAGCTGTCACATTGACAGTTTTCGAAATAAACACTATTTTGTGAATATCTCGAAAAGTTTTCGTTTTCAACACGCTTTTTATTATTATTAATTAACTTCACCTGTATGTATGTATGTATGTTTGTTTGTTTGTTTGTTTGTAACTCTCCACTCCGCGGCTGCTGCTCGGGTGACTCCCATATCGTTATTTTTAGTCACTACCTCCCCGTGCCGGGAGTGGGTAATAAACAATACGTTTAATTATAAACGATATGAATGAAATTGTCTTAGAATTAATCTAACAATTCTTTAGATTTCACAATAGTAATTTTTTTTTTCCAAGTTCTGAAAACAATACGTTTAATTATAAACAATATAAATACAATAAATATAATTTGAGAAATCAAAAAAACACGCTTTCAAAGCATTTCCAACTAAATAAACGAATAATGATTGAGTAAGGGTCTTGTAATCGTCACAGCAAATTAACGAATCTATTGAAATAAAATAAATTGGACTAAAAAGTAAAAAATAAATATAGTTTAAAAAAACTAATAACACGCTTTTATAAAGCATGTTTCTGAAAAACATCGAACTAAAAAGTTAAAAATAATTTTCAAAATAAAATTAAAACAAAAATAAATGAAAAGTACTAGTATTATTGTGAAAAAAGCGTGGGCGCTGCATACCATATTTTTCAAATGTCAAGCGCCCACGCTTTTTTCACAATAGTACTAGTATTTTTCATTTATTTTTGTTTTAATTTTATTTTGAAAATTATTTTTAACTTTTTAGTTCGATGTTTTTCAGAAACATGCTTTATAAAAGCGTCTTTTTTAGTTTTTTTAAACTATATTTATTTATTTAAAAATTTGCAGTGTTCACTACACTAATGTACATCCAAAGATTTAAAACATAGTTTTTATCTTACTTTTCTAAAAATCTAGAAGTTATTACATTTATGAACGCAGAAGAATATTAAACGAAAAGAATTTGTTTGTAGGTTATAAAGGCGCAATATAAAATTTTTCTCGTATTTTTCCTGTATCGCTTTTATCTCTCTTTGGTATCAAAGTGTATGCAATGCTTCTGTAATTTGATTTCAAAATTTATTCCAATGTCTCAAATACTGTAGAAAGTGCAGCATATCCGAAATACCTACCGTTCTGTTTTTTAGGGACAAGCGAAAAGTAAAACAAGTTGTTAGCGCTATAAAAAATGCATTACAGAAAATTATCTAAAAGACGAAACACAATAAATATTAAGAACATTGTAAAAGTTCTGTTTAAAATCTCAAACCGTAAGTTAACTTAAGATGCAGGTAATTTGGAATAAATATTTCACATAAGCCTTGCAGCAGGAATATTTAGATGGTGGGCTATTTTTAGTACTCATTGACTTCGCACCTCAAGTGCGGTAATGTTTGCAATTACAGAACACAGATGGCGTCCTTATAAAATAAGATATATAGGTTACCCGAATTAACTGCACTATTTAAAATATACTGTACTTCCCTTACAGGTAAAAGAAAGTTTTAAAATACAATATTGTAACATATGGAGTGCCACATAAAAAAGTTATCCTTACGTTTTAAAATCTTTCTTTTAACCTTAACGGTTTTTATATCATGTATATACTCTTTATTAACTAATTTTTTGTGTTATTTCAAATGTATTTTTGTTTTGTTTGTCACCTAAAATCTCTGTGATAAAGCGAATATAATTGGCATGTTCCAAAGTCTTGCCAGGTTACTTAGTTTGAATAGAGTAACATTATTTTCCAATTATTTTTTATTAATGTGGCAGATTATCACTTGCTGCACTGATGTAATGGTTAGGGTCATAATTTTATGGAAAAGAAGAACGATTTTGAAAAGGCAAAGTTTGCTTCTTATGGGTCGCTTTGTCAGGCAGAGTATAAGAAAAAACTTTACATGCATACGAGAGTTCATCGCGTGTCCGACTTATTATTGTTGTATTTTAATCAATTTTAAAGCTACGAAAATTGTTTGAAATGTTTTCGCCCTGAGCATATAGACGGCAGCACTTATCAACTAAAGTTGAGTATTGTGTTGGCTCATTTGTGAAATATTGGAATTTCAGTCGTTTTTTACGGTTTGTTTTTTGAGTGGGTCATTGTGAGAGTTTTTACAAAAATGGAAACATTAATTTTTGAAAGGAAACTTGCCCACGCAACACGCAAATCGATGTTGACTTATAGGATGTATATACCTATACTCTGCGCCATCATATAGGTACCTAGTACTGACAAAATATTAAGTAGCTCAATATAAACGTTGCCGTACCAGTTGTACATGTTACATGGTACTGCACAAACGTCGAATTAAGGTTAGAGAGATAGCAAAGGCTATTAGGTGTGGCAATGAAGTCGAAAAAAGGCGAAACCTACCAATTTTTAGCAGAAAGATGGATTTATATGATTCTTGTTGCATTCTATTCTTTAGGAAATTTCGTGATCAAAAATGGTTGTATAAAAATGGAAGATGCATTTTCCTTATGTAATAATACATTTTCCAAAGTGCATACCCAAACGATAAAAATGAAAAAAAATGTTATTCAGAAAAAAGCGACGAAAATCAGTACAATTTAACTACTCGGCGGTTTTTTGAGCTCATTGAACACGTATGTATATCACGACAGAAACGGTCACCGGAATACCTGGTGCTCAGTATAAGCATCTTCTACTGGAGTTTTATGAAAATTCGATACAATTCAGTGCAAAATCGTTATTTGGGAGTTTTTTTAGTATGGTGGGGATGTTCACTGAAGTACCTGGTGACCAGAGATGACATTGTCTCTAGGAATTTTATATAAATTCGATACAAAATCAATCTAGCCTTGTTATTCGGGGTTTTCGGAGTCGCTAAACATCAATATCAACGGCGACAGTCACCGAAGAACCTGGTGCACAGGAAGAACCTTTTCTACTCAAAATTTATAAAAATTTAATACAATTCAGTTGAAACACGTTTCTCAGGTGTTTTTGGGGTCCCTAAACACGAATATACGACTTCGACGACCACGAAGACGGTCACCGAAGGACCAGCAGGTGACCAGGGTTGACCTTGAATTCTTAAGTTTCATGAAAATTATATATAAAATCATTTTTTTTTTGTAACAAATGGAATTTCTTTAATAACTGTAATATTTATTAAAGTTATAAGTTAACATTCCAACAACCAGGAGCCTCGACGAACAAGTTTGGACTACATTGTATCGAATTTTCAGAAAACTCTGGTAGAAAAGGATCATCCTGGGCAACACGTCGTTGTCGTGATTTTCGTCTTTAGCAACCCCTAAAACTTCAAAGTATCGAGTTTAAACCAGTTTTGAATCGAGCTTCTATAAAACTCTAGAAGAGGAAGTCAACTCTGGTCACCAGGTACCTCGGTAACCATTGCCATAGGGGTATTCGTGTTCAGTGACCACGAAAACAAGTTTGGACATGCAACAAGAAACACATAAATCCATCTTACTGCAAAAAATTGGTAGGTTTTCTGCTTCGTTGCTTCGTCTACATATGCATATCTATAGAACGCGTTATTATATACTGAATTAAGCCTTGGGCATGTCTAAACTATCTGCGCGTTGGTGCTGCGTTTGCTTTTTTTTGTATCGATTTTTAACTTTAAAAGATAAAACTTGGATCCACCACTACACAAAAAAATATTCAAAGCAATGGTTTGTAAAGAATGAACCTGTATCTAAAAGACAAAGACCGTTTGGTCGAGCAAAAAGATGATGGTGTCTATTTTCTAGAATAGCGACGAAATATTTTGCATTAATTACCTTTTAAAGGTAAAACAATAACGTGAAACTATTAACTATTATGACTTAATAAGCTAAACAAAAAAAATATATGAAAAATACCCTATTCACAGTTGTTCAGCTATCGTAATAAATAAAATTTACGAACTGCACTTTAAATTTGTTGACAATGCCCTGAATTTTTTTAAAAGTGACTTTATCCCGCTATCTAAACTAAAATTTTGACTTGTAGAACAGAGATTTTTATCAAAAGATTAAATAATAGCAAACTTAAACGCCTATTTTGCAGAAAAAGACAAAAACTGTTAAATGCGTTAAAATGTTAAAGCATCTCTAAAAAATGTAATGACTTTAATTGAACCTATGTCAAATATGTCAGATAAAGTTTATTTAACGAATCTACACACTTCGTTTTAAAAAAAATCAGATGTTCTAATATAAAGTTACTTATACTACAAAGGTTTATTTGTTTATTTATTTTTTGGCTCTTAATTAACTTACTTCCTGGTTTCTGTTTGGTATTTATATTAAAAATGATGACTTTTCTAATTGAAATTGAAGGCAGTTATGAAATATAAAACAGATTAGATCCACCTGCACCTGAGTGGGCGCTGTCGGAGCTCTATTTATAAGAAATGTTTTTAGCATCACTCTACCTACTTTCTTAGGTAGGAAGTAATGATTTGTTGAAGAGAATGTCTATCCTCTGAACCTTTAGAGCCTTGTTTAACACACATCTGCCCACCTTAAAGTGTCACAAAATCAAAAAATTCTTACCTACACCAATAATTCACAAATTAAACTTTTACCACATAGACGTGCCGTGGGCGCATCTACCAGATCCCGGGTGTCGGTTTGTACAAAAAGTGTGATAAAATAAAAGTTTCTATTGTTTGAGTGTACAACAAAAGTTTGAAAGCTTGAAGGCATGATTTATTTTAGAAGTTAATGTGTAGAACACAGTGTCATAAGTTTTGTATGCTCCAAACAGCGCGTGAACGGGTTGTGACCTTTACTGACCCAAACGCCGTCGACCACAGAAAGCTTTTCTGGACTAGCGGTAGTTAAGTGGACCGGTACGTATTTCAAAAGGCGACAAATGGTCCATTAAAACTAATGTGCAATGGAAGCCGAGAAAGTTCTTTACATTACCTCAACAAATGAAAAACTTTGCTTTTCAACGGTTTAAAATCATGTGAGAAAACATGCAGTAGAAGTAATTCTGTACTGTCTCGCTGTCAAGAAAGCACTCTGGAATTCGCGATAAATTAGATGGTCAACAGCGTAAAAGTTATTAATCCCGGCGATAAAAAAAATAAAATAAGAAAACAATGATGTAAATTGAATTGTAACTTACGTAGCTACAATAATTATAAAACGATTCAATAGATAAAAACCGAAGAATCAAGAAATGCACAATACGAATAGATTAATATAAGATATTAATTGGAATTGGGTTTGTAATCCATTTGACAGTAAACCTAATAGCCTATCAATGGAAGAAGAACTACCAATAGACGTTTTGTTCAAAACTTTACAAAAAATGAATTTCAGTACCAAATTTTTAACGAATTTCTGGATAGAACTTCCAAATGATTTTTTTGTAATAAAAGCCAAAGCGATAAAGATTTTGTTAATTTTCCCCACAACTTATCTTTATTAAACAGGATTTTCTGTTGTTGCTTCGTTAAAATCTAAATATCAAAATAAGCTTCAACTAGAAAAACAACTCGCCATTGCCAATGTGGAACCCAACTGAGATTGTGTTCTAGAAAACAAGCGGATGTCAGCCATTAGTCCTTGCATTCAGAATATTAAATACTTGTTAGGCTTAGAATAAGTTCGCAATTCAATATTTGTCAATAACATTTTTATACTTAAATCGGGTTTAATAATTTTGTTTTTCAATTTACTGCTCCCCCTTACCCACTTAACACGCCTTACAGGTGGCGCGCCGCACTGTTTGATAACCGCTGATGTAAAGTAATGACAAACAGAAGTTTGCTTCTGGTAAAGTCAAAAGTAAGACCAGCGCACATAGGAAAGCGCTTATTAAATGTCTTTCCAAAAACTTAATATCTACCAAATTTTAAAGATCTCTATTTTTTCAAATGCATATTTTAGGGCAGTAGTATAACTAGCTTCTAAAGTTCATCATCTTTATTTACTATAAAGGTTACTTTCGAGGTTACTTTCTTTTAGTTCCTTGTTAATATAAATCAAGATGTTTTTTACAGATCTTGAGAAATTGTTGTTAGAATTCTCTACTGTAAAGGAACGAGTGTAATTGCCAATAGATATTTTGTGGTTCACAAATTCTTGCATTCATAATTTACTTTTATTATTGTACCTTGAAAGGAATTGCGTGGAAATTTTCTTGTCAGTTCAAATGATTAAGCGAACAGGCTGAAACTGAAGCATTTTAATATTCCTTGTTGAAATTATTATTTTGACTATAAAGAAACGGAAAGTAGGTGGAAACATTAAAGAAAAGCATAAATCCTTTATTATGGCATTGTGGGTTTGCAACTGGAATTGCCTTTGTTTTCGTGGCTTGTTCTATAAATTCATTTCTTGAGTTATTACTCTAAAAAGGTTAGTGGGAGGAGGATTTTTCGCCGTAATAAATACTTAAAAATAAATGGCATTTTTCTCGGGGTTGTTTTCTCGTTTCGTGTGAAGAAATATGTTTAATGTGTATAGTTTAAATTGGTCGTTAAGGTTGCATATTTATTTCATTTGACTGATTTATTATTGCGTTCCTGATTGGTATTGTTTATTGTATTGTACTGAACTGTTATTAATTGCTACAACCAGAATACTTGAATCGCCAGCTGCAAGAAACTGATTTCAATATTCAGAAACACAAATTATGACAGCAATAAAAGCACAATAAGTACTCGATTGTTCGTGAATTGTAATTTATTGATAAATATAATTTACATTTTAAAATTGACGTTAACATCGTATGGTGCTTTTGCTGGTAAGTAGGTAAATTTTATTTCTTTAAAATTATATGATAATATTATAATATTCTTCCATGTATCTGTAGCTTTAATAATTCTAACAAAACAAAATTCTTATTTACGACAACCGGAATACTCAATTGTTCCACCACTTCTTGTTTATTGCAAACATTCTTGGGAAATTCCCATTTCTCCGAATAGTAACGACTGCTCATTTATGCACATTCTCCTTTTAGCTGTCTTTCGTAATGATCCTATTTGTTGAAATGCCACTGATATTATTTTATAACAAGGGGCACACATCATATGAATTATACGCATAACCTCAACCTCTGACCGTTGTTACAGGAGTAAAAGAAGAACTTACAGGGTTATTCAAACCACAGACTCATACTTTATAGATAGAAAAGCCAAATTTTAAGTCAATTAAATGTTGATTTCAGAAAACAGTGAATGGCTCAAAGTGAATTATTGGATTTTATTTTATATTTTTTATTAAATTATTTCCGTTTTGCCCTGAATTCTTTCCGCATCCATTTTACTTTTGATTTTTAAGCCACTACAAATTGATTATTACATTACAGACAATTTTAATTGAGACTATAGGTCGGGGCCATTCGTTACTCGCTTTCTGGTCTCCCTGGTGTTTTTTTGTTTCCTGGAACGTGCCCTAACAAAATCAAAATACTTTTTGTTGTTGTATGAGAGTGTGTAGGTGTGTAATTCCACGTAGTGCAAAATGAGTTTGGGAGATTTACGCTGTGGCGTGTTTCCTCCGGGCATAGGGTTTTCCATTTGGCAAGGTCGAAGGAAACCACAGAATCCTTCGTCAAGAAGGTCGTCGATTTCTGTAGGAAGGTCCCTGTCTATGGTTCGAAGGAGTCTTAACGAGAGTATGGGGATCTTGATCTTTGGAATTTTTGAGGTAACAGTTGAGAGATATCCAGATATCGAAATCTTATATTTTAGTCTTTTCCTTTTGATAACTCGATTTTTTTCATCTTCTCTTTTTTTTTAAATGTAACTTTGGGTTTTATTATACATATTTAACATATTTTTTTTAAGTCTTTACTTTGTAGATGTGTTTTTCTTAACTCCGGAAAGAGGTTAAACAAAAACGTCTAAATGTACAAAAATTTTATTGTATTTCAACGAACTTTTGTAAAAATCTACTAAAATCAAATCTATTCCGAAGAATATTGTTTAATATTATCAATATTATATTTGTTATAGAACACATCTATATTTAACGTTATTAAAAGTTCGTCATGGTTTTGTTCTAAAAATAATTTTGTTAGGTCTTAATAAGCAAGGCGAAATTACATTCTAAATTCTTAAGTATTTTTATATATTTATGGACAGATATAAACCATCTATTTTTAAAATTCTGTCCAAACAATAAAAAATATTCATATAACGTAAATCGTATTTGTTTCGGAAGAATTACCCTATAAAATAAAGAATGAAAAGGTATGGTGTGTCCCGCATATTTACGACCATCTGCAGCTATATTTTATTGTTTAATTGTGATTGATGTTATGATGATATGTGATAGTGATGCGTGGGTAAGGGTGTACTGAATCCTGCACATATAAAAGGTTAGCACAAGCCATAAGGACACAAATTATGTTTGTTATAAAATTCACATTTATATTTTCTTTTCCGTTAGTGTTAAATTTATTCTAATTAAGATTGACTTCTACTTTTTTACGATTTTGATTTGTAACACAATCGCTACGAGTTAGAAAGAATATAAAAATCAAACCAATCTTGACGTCTCTTTCAGTTTCAGTCTGCGTGCACATTTCTAGTCATGAATTCTCTTTTGGGCACTAAACTCAGATTGTGAATCTAAAGGAACTTCTCGAGAACTCCAAGGAATTCCGGCTTTCTAAAAATCAATACAAATAAAAGAACTGCTTTCTTAACGTTCTATTTGTGTGACGGATTTGGTTCGTACATTCAAGATTAATTGAAGGAAATCTCTGGTTTACACTGATAGCAAGTAGGATTTGCGAATAGCACTTTTCTTTAACATGGCTAAATTAATTATCCCTATACTAAAATGTATTAATTTTGTTTTTATTATTGTAAAAGGCGTTAGTAATGTTATTTAGTATTATTGTTTGCTTTAAATATGAGAACACCTGAAATTCAAGACATGCAGTGCATATGTCTATTCGTGCAGTGTCACACAATTGCTAGAAAGAAAATACTGATTCACGTCAATAATTTCAACGTACAAGTGAAAAAAGAAAATGAATATTGTTGACACGATTTACACTACAATAAATTGTCTCTCTCTCCGTCAAAACAGCGACTAATAATAGCACAAATCATAAAGAATCACAGTGTTTCAAACAATAGGTGGTCGTAATTTGTAATTTTGTAGCATGACTGCTGAATAGTTAATAAGTCTTTATTATCCAAAGTTTATAAGCAAAGAAGTAAAATATGGAAATGATTGTCACGAACATCCTGTACGTTATGGCGTGATTGAAAATTATTTAGCTCTATTCCTTCTCAGAATCTTACTGTCTACACAAATTACTTAATTATTATTTAAACATTTAATAATAATCATATCTAGGGTGGCATAAGCGGGTAGGTTAACAATAAACTCCCAAAAGTTGTTTTTTTTGGGCTTTAATACCAACGCTTTTGGTTTTATTGTTTAAAAGAGATCTTCAACTTTAAAATAAAAAACACTGAAAAAACCGGTTTGATCAAGCAACGTTTGGGAAAGCTGGTATCCCATTTGGGAAAGCTGGTAACCCGTTTGGGAAAGCTGGTAACCCGTTTGAGAAAGCTGGTAACCCGTTTGAGAAAGCTGGTAACCCGTTTGAGAAAGCGAGTAACCCATTTGGGCATAGTGGGTAAGCCGTTTGGGAAACTATATTTTACGAATGCAAGCGCATATTAGCGTTTTTAAACATTAATAATCAGGTCATAATGGCACATATAAAAAAACGTTAAAATATCATTTTATCAGTCCTATTCAAGGTCTCAATAATATCAATAAACACTAAATGAACATTTTATAGTTAAAAATTAGTCAATGAAATTATTAATATTTAAACAAGTGCCTTTATATAAAACAACTTAAGATCTAATTCAGTACAGTTATCACCATAAGCATATATCTACCCGTTTTGCCATACCCACAAAAGCACATTTTTTACTAGAAAATGTTATGTAATAAATTGGCAATACCCTGACTTTCGACTAGCCCTAAGGTATACACCTTAATTTTTTTAAATAAAATTAATAATTTTTTTATGGTAGGTACTCTTAGTTACACCATCTACGCTTTACCGCTGCTCAGTTAGGAGTGATTGAAACTCGTGAGTATTCACAACTAAGATGAGCCCTGGTGATTTAGTAGAGGGTAGCTCTTCTAGAGGCACTTTCCATCCGGTTATCTAACCACCCAGTTGGTATATTGTTGATGGCAGTAACTAAAGGTTTCTTTCTTGTGGTATGTTTTTGCATTCCTTACGAGTAGATTGTTTGAATTCAGCTAAAGCTTGAAGAAGATGATTTTTTCGTCAGGTTTTGGGTGTTAGGTTTAAGGACCCTGTTATAGGACTTGGTATTCTTTTTAGGGATGGATGGTGGAATTTGAAATGGAGTCAGTATTAGTCTCTCGGTGCCATTTGCTGGTTTTCCAGGTTTTGTTTTCTTGTTTTCTGGACCATGCTTAAATTGTCACAAAATACTTTGGTGTTGTGTGAGTGTGAGTGGCTGTGTAATACCACGTTGCGTGTGGTCTCCCATTTGACAAGGACAAAGAAAACTACTGAAACCTTAGTCTAGGGATCAGTTTTTTTTTGTATAATCCTGTCGTCCTGTATCTACCTGTAGGAGTGGACGGTCTTGTCAAGAAGGTCACCGAGTTCTGTAGGAATGTCTCTATCTTAAGTCTTAAGGAGGGAAGAGAGATCTTATTCTTTGGAATTTTTGAGGTTCTCTGTAGTCCTCCATCCTAGTGGCAGTGAATTGGCTTCCCTGTAGAGTCCAAGAGGCCCCAAACATGTTTTTGAATATATGTGAAAGCTGCGGTTTCAGTCTAAAGTTGTTACTCCTACTTCATCAAGGTATTGAAAACCATTCGCAACCACGTTGGGCTAAGCAGTAAAAATTCAGGTTCTTTAAATGATGCAAATGATGCAACATGATTACAGGCACTAACCCATACATGACACTTTCTGTAACAACTAGCTCCTTTAGTGAAATACATTTCTGAACAAATCATTCAAAATGCTATTCTTCAAATTTGGTCCGTTGAGACTTCGTTTATTACAGCTCGTAAAAGTTCTGTTACTCAAAATATTAAGGTTCAAAAAATAATTATCCCTTTGAAAAGTAGCTCTGTGTCATTCTTCTTTTCTTGTGTACTTATTCCGAACACGTTGCAGTGCTCTGCTTATCGTTGTGTGATACATGCTCAAAGTTTTTAACCCTCTCCACCTTAAGTCCTTGCCATGATAGATTTATTTTTTAATTATAGATTCTTCGTGATATCAATGTCCAATTTAAAAAATCTTGTTTCGAAATCGCATAAAAATTTAACGTCTCTCTGTAAAAAATTAAAGAAAATGATTAATAACATTTTAGAAACATAAAACACTTCAAGTATTTACGAAAAATAGGGTTAAAACATAAGGTAAAAAGTCTCCTTTATAAATAATATAGCATTATCTTCGCTTTTATCATCCTTGCCAGATTTGAAATCAATATAAATTGAAGTATATATACCACAACAGATAAGAGATATAAAATATTCTCCCTTATTTCAATGCACCCTTATATACGAGCCAACCAATATAAGCTTAGTTTGTTTTGTGTGGAAAAAGGATTACCAGATTTTCTTTGCTAATGGTTTATCAATTTTGAATTAATTTCTGTTTCGCTGATGTACGAGTAATTTTGGACCGGGGAAACGGAATAGAATTTAATCTGCGGTAATAATTATTAATAAGTAATATTTTTTGTCAGATTTCTTTTTTATGTTGTTATATCGATAAAATATAGAAAAAGTGAATGGGGATAATAGAAATGTAAAAATAATGGAACTATCCAAGTGATACGATAAAAATGCAAAATTATACATAATTGAAACCCAGCGTGCTTACTACAAACAAGGAGATAAAGGGATCTTGGCTTAACTCCCTTTCGTATAGAGGGTTGAACCTACTACATTATCATATTCATAGACAGAACACATCAAGTCACGGCACGTATTCTGTTGACTGAATCCTCTGTAGTTCTTCATAGACTGCGGTTATTTACGACAACCTGTACAAATAGGGAGCTTTTCATCACCTTTATGGCAGTAAAATCTTTATTCTTTATAGAGAGCATCCGAATTAGCTTATTATTATTCTTTGCAAACATTTCTGTTTGTTTTGAGTGAAAGTGTGATGTTTTTGAATCAGAAGTGAACAGCAAATTTTCTGTTTTAACTTTATATACAATAAAAGAGAAGAGTTTGGAAGTTTATACGAAAACTTAGGATCTGGAAATTATATAAAAGACAGTTAAGTATACATACCGGCCGAATATAATGGGTAAATACACCCAACCAAGTTTTATGGAATCATCCATATTTGTAAAAAAAAATTAGTACCTATCCATCCATCCATAACTGCTGCGATTTATTATCTTGTGAATTTTCTGTTCAGTGGTAAAATGATAATTATCTCATAATTTTATATCTGCCAAAAACAAAAAAATACCGTATGTGGTATTAAAAGAAAAGAATTATTACTTTTATTGAACAAGGAATGCGTCAGTCAGATATAGAAGGAGTATTAGGCATAACCAAGTGTGTGGTATCGAAAATCTATGCAAAGTACCCTTAGAACTAAAACTTAGAACAAGTTCAGACAAAGTCGTTAAAGAGTCAAAACTGAATAACACAAAAACCGCTTTTTGTGCCAAATCGCTTAAAGAATTCTTAGTGCTTTTCATCCAAAGCTGTAACAGCCGTTTTAGAATCTATAGGTGTAAATGTTTCTGTTGACATTATAAGAAAGACATTTTAGGGTTGAACAGTAGGAAAGAGAGAGAGAGTTACGGGCAGCATATTTATCAAATACGCAAACTACATACAAAATTGGTGCTTTTAACGACAAACCAAGAAAACGAGTGAGACTCTCAACTGTCAGATCTGTCGAAAATATCAAGAAATGTTCTAGGAAGCTATTGTGCTGGGAGCAAAAACTCCAATGTTACCCATTCAACAAACTTTAACCGATCAGAGGTATGTTGGTTTAGAACTAAACCAATCGTTAGGTTTGGAGAAGTCCAATTGGAGATAATTTTACTCTGATGCACGATAATGCACCCTCCCAAAGAAACAGAGTAACAAGAGAATGTCTTCGTATTTAAGCTGTCACAGTTTTAGACAGGTCTGCATGTTCAAGAAACCTAAGTCCTATGTAATACTTGTTAGACTAGCTTTAAATGAAATGGTTGTCAAAACATTTGAGAAAACGTTGCACAGCTAAATAATGTAGCATTAGGAGAATGGAAAAATATAGGTACCCCAAGGCAATATTGATCGTGTATTGAAAAGCGATCCAATGCTAATAAAAGGCTTGCATAAGGGTTAGAGTTGGCAACACATATTATTAAAATTACGCATTTACTTTTTGTTTTATTTAAAAAGAAAACCTGTTTATTTATCAAAAACAATATAAAAAATAATGGATGATTCCGTATAAGTTGAATTATGCATTAAATAAAATTGGGTACCAGCTTGTTGTGCAAAGGGTGCAACAATAGGTTCTTCTACCAAGAGTGTTGCTAGCCCATACCATTATACAGATGCCTTGCTGTTTATGAACCCTCTGTCCGGTGGGCAGTCATTTAGCATTGCGATATCGTCTCCAAATTCTTGTCCGTCTTGTATTTGGTGCAAATCCAAATTGAGAATCATCTGTGACCAAAGTAGAGGCTCACTCACGTGTTCTGGAAGTCGATGAGCGCGATTTCCTCTGGATAATACAGGCACTCTTAGGTCTTCAAGCATCTACCCTACTTCATGCAGTCTATTTCTAATGGTTTGGCCTCTGATGGGTCTATTGCAGCCTCATTTGTAATTGTAATGTAGTAACAGTGCGATCTAGTAAAGCCTGCAACCTAATAAAACGGTCTTTAATCTGGTTGGTTATCCTTGTATGACGTTCAGCAACATCACCAGTTTCTTGAAACCTTAACCACAAACGATTAATGACACTTCAGTTGTTGTGGAGGACCTCAGCAACGTCTCTTTGACTTCTACCAGCTTGAAGCATTCCGATAGCATGTCACTGCGTTTCGCGATTTAAATGATGTCTCTTCATTATTGGCAATTGCATCTACAAATCTACATAGACATCGAAAATAAAGTACCAATAACTTTTAACGCATATTAAAGTTTGTTAAGTTTTTTATAGCCATTCTTATCAGCTTTACTTTTCAAGTTGGTACAATAATCGACAAAACAACAAAAAAGGTTAAAAACATAAATTTTCTTTTGTATTTGCAACTATTAATTTAGGTGTCCCTAGATTATATTGATGTGTGTATATTTAACACAAAATTGGACAAAGAAATACTTACTAAAAAAGTATCTAGTTAAGCAATTCTAATTATGTAAAATCGCTGTAAAATACATTATCTTTTATTTTAGCACTAATTAGGAATTATACAAATTTAGTTTCATTTCTAAAACTCTATTGACTTGTTGACTTAAATTAATTTTTATAAATATAGTAATATCCATAGCACAAAGAATTGTTCTGTTTGTGATTAACAATATTCTACATATTAATTATTTACAAAGGAAGTAGCTGCATTATTGTTTATTCACTGTTTTCAGAGTACTTATTTTTGTTTGTACTTCTAATAGATCATTTTGCTATCGGTTGTGTCAATCAAAATTGCCGTTTTTTGTTTAACGCCATTCATGTGACAAACTTGAATACACACCCAGGAATTGAATATATCCAACAAAAACAGGTTGTGAATAGCTTTTTGTTCGTTTTTAAACTGTACAAAGTGTTTTTTTGCTACAAAGGATTATAAATACAAACAGAAAATTGGTTTAACTGTATGAAATGTACAGTTTAAAAAAGTACTGTAACTACTTAAGATTATATTGCAGTTTTATTCTAAAGCTTATATGAAAGTAAATTTCAATTAATTTAAGTGAATCTGGCAGCTTATCCATAGAGACATTCTCAATTTAAACTTTTTGCACTGACTCTGGAAACTATATTCTATTAAATCTGTTAAACCGAAAAACAAAGCCGGCTGCCATAACTTAATTAAATTTTTCATCCGCTTCGTTCCCACCAAAACCAGCATTTATAACATGACTTGACAGTGATTAGGGTAGCCTCCCCCTCATTTGCCAAACAGAACTACCTCCCCGTGGTAATTTAATCCTTGGTCCATTTGCTGGCGGATTCACGTCTTATCGCCTTTTCATTTCCGGTTTGTTATCAGTCACCGTGCCTACAAATATCTTGGCATCAATTTCGCGAGTAGATGTTTTATCGTGATGTGTAGTTCCTATGCCTTTAAGGCAGAGGATTCTGCGACCATCAAATTTTCGTAAAACAATTTGATTACTCTAATGGCGCCCTGGGTGTGAATTCTGGGGAAGACAAGAGATAAAGAAAATTGGCAAACGAACATCGGCATCGTTACTATGATTTAGACATTTAGAGTTTTAGATTTATTTCTCCTAGCTATTACGGTGTAAAATTTAAAACATTTTCAATG
This sequence comes from Altica lythri, assembly GCA_964028335.1. Taxonomy (NCBI): domain Eukaryota; kingdom Metazoa; phylum Arthropoda; class Insecta; order Coleoptera; family Chrysomelidae; genus Altica; species Altica lythri. The sequence continues at coordinate 26,922,834 of OZ034808.1, read as the reverse complement.
TTTTCATTAATTGAGTCTAAAACGATAGAAATTACAAGGAATATTTTTTTAGGTTTGATTGTTAACAAGAACTCGAAATGTAATTTTTTTATATGAATGGACAGGTTAAAGATAAGTAAGACTAATTTTCAAGAATTCTAAAATAAAATAAAAAACTGCCAAACCACCGTAAAAATAGTTGGATCACTCTTACAAAAACTCGTTTCATGCCGCCGAAGCTCTCGGTCCGTATTTCGGTCTGCATCGTAGTCTAACTCCAACAGTGTTGCTAACCTAAAATTTCTGAAATATACAAAAAAAGTGAGAATCGGTATATCTATATGTACAATGCGTTATAATAACAAAAATTAAAGCATTATAACCTAATGAAAACGGTAGGTATATCGGTAGATTACTTCCTAAATCGTTAGATCTATCAAAAAATCAGTAGAGTTGGCATCGCTGCTCACCACTTCTCAAAAATCTGCACAAAAGACGTCGAAAAATCGGAGAAATATGTGGTACAAAGAACTTCAAATGCGGCACGGAAATTGATCCTACTACTCTTGTCTATATACGGTGCCCAAACTATCTCTGGGAAGATTATAATATTTTTTTTTTTTTTTTAAATTGGTAAAATATTATTACGGACACTACGATTCTACTTAAGATTGATTTAATGTAAACGTACGCCAATATACAAGAATATGTCATGATACAAGTTTACATCAGTCTATAAGTTTTATTTTGTAGTATTTGCTGCGGGTGAATACTATTTTGAGATTCTTTTCAATGTACTAAGTTCTTTAGATCTGAGGCATAGCGATTATTTACTTTTTCTTTTTAAACAGATAATAGATTGTTCCTTAGAAACACTTAGTCAGCTGTTAACACATTTTTATAAAGATTACGGAGGATATTTTTAGATAATCAGAAAAATGTTATAGAGGATAGAGGTGATTAAATTGTTACCTATTCAAACGACTATAATTTTATTTTATTACCTTCGCTGTGGAACCATATAGAAAATTTCAAATTTAGGTCTGGCGAATTCGAAAGCTATTGTGTCGACAAAATAAAGCGTTCAAAATTAACCATTCTTGGTTAATTTTTGCTTTATCTGACGGTCTTGTTAGAACGTCAATGGTATACTACCAAAGCCTTTGTGTGTCCAGAGCTCTAACTCACCTTCCAAAACATTTTCACGATAATAAGTCGCATTAACTTTAACATCAGGCTCGATGAAAACGATTGAGCGCCAAACTATTCATACGATTACAAGCCGCTCGCTGGCTCAAATTCTTGTATGTGCGTTTGGTCAAGTAAACTCGATCATTTTGAGAGTTTATAAACTGCTCAATAGAAATTTTTTTTTATATCTTAGATTACAGTGGTAGAGAATTGACCAAGTTCGGCCAAGCAAACAACTCTTTGTCGAGCTAACATACATTTTTTTTGCTTTACTGTATGTATGTATGTATGAGCGTAATTAGGAGTGAAAGATACACCTGCGACCTATAAGGTCCCCCTTTTCATGCAATAATTCTGATATTTCTTCAGACTTACAGCTTACAGCAGCTATTCTAGTCCTATTTTTTAGGATATCGTTGGGCTTCAAGTTAGGTAGATCTTTTTCTTCTATTTCGTATGATCCTAGGAATCTTATCCTATAATTACGTAATGCAATTCATTCTGAGAGTATGTGTATCGAGGTTTCGTCCTCTTCCTCACATAATTTGCACTTATCTTCTTTTACCAATCCTAGCTTTTTCATGTGTTCCTCTTAATCAGCAGTATACGGGGAATATTTTTGTTATAATACAGAGGTTGTTTTGAATGAGATTTAGATAGCTGAAAGATCTCTTCTGGTTATGGTTTCCCAGGAGCTTCTTCGATAGCCTCAGTCCTTCTAGATCGTTCCAGTATTTGGATTTTTCTCTATTCACTTCTTTCTTTAGTTTCTTTAAGACCGTACTACTGCTTATTTCACAATATGGTTCTGATCCCAAATATGGGGTTTCAGCTCCTTTTTTGCCAGCTTCTCTCCTGTTTCGTTGCCTTCTATTTCTAAGTGTTCTGCTTTACTATAAGATCGAGCGGTTTTTGGAACTTGTATAGCTTGACAATTTGCATTACTCGTCGTATTTGTAGCTCTTTTACTATTTGATTTTTATTACAATGATTATTTCGTTTAAGTTACTTCTTTACTTTCGAAACCATTTCATGTAACGTTACCGTTTTTTGTTTGTACGCCACCATAGTATTTGGCAATGCTACTAAGATCATTGTTACGAGTTATAATACGGTACACGAATATTTTACTCAATTTGAGATGTTTTAGATGGTTGTAATTTTACAGTCAATTATAATGCAATCACATTATTATATTTAACCTCATATCAGTCAGTTGCCTAAGCCTGTACAAACTATGTGGCTATCTAAATTTAAAAAATTAATAACCTCGTAAATCTTAATGATTCGTAATATATTCTTCCTTGATTGAAAGTTTAATCATTCACTATACTAATATGTATATTTAGAAATTGATATAGTTTTCAGAGTTTGACATTGAAAATAAGTGATGGATCACCGTAGGATCAATTATAAAGTTCGGAGTCAAGTGTTTTAGAAATATTTCTCATACACATCATCACAGTCATCATGTAATTAAAAATATTAACATATATTATCCAACGATTAAATCAAAAGAGTACTTTTTGATATTCACTTTTTTTTCATTATATTAGTTTAGTACCTACTGATTTTACATCTGATGAAGATATTGTATATCGAAACATGATATGTAAGTTAGTGAAATAAAAGTGAATATCAAAAAGTACTTGAGTGATTTAATCGTTAACATGGATATTCATCAAGTAAAAGCCATTCAATATATTATCCAAATTGACTACTACGAGTTTAGATAACTTTGAACATTTTTTAATTAATTAGAAAAACTTATTTGGGGTAAAAGTAAAAATCATTCAAATCGTATTAGCACCTGGGGATCTGATCACTTATTTGAAAGATAAAATTATTGGAATATATACATATGTTTCTAAAACGAAAGTATCCTTGTCACAAAAAGAACCAAAGTTGTAACATTGAATTTAAATATCTTTTAATGGTTTACATTTTGATAAAAACACTTATGTATTTTAGCCTTGAAAAAGACGACAATAAACGTCGAAACGTCGGCAATTTAATAAAAGCTTTGAATTTTCTTTGCCTGTCCTCAATCCGCTATCATCATTCTAACTTAAAATTCTCCTAACAAATGACATGATGTCATTCAAATTGGAAATTTAAAGTTGATTTAAATTGTAATGAAAACGATCTCTCTCATTTTTCAATCTAGTATTGTAGTAAAGTAGATGTCCTATTTCATCACATAGCAAGTGACTTTATAGACGTTATTGGGCAAATGATTGAATAAAAAGTTAATCGAGTACAGTTTGTATATTTTTAAATAATGTCTCAAAGCATGTTTGTTAACTATCAATTCTAATAATGACTACGAGAGCGATTGCACAATAATGAACAACTAATAGTTTCGTAATAGATCGGATCCATTAAAAGCGATATGTACCGGTCGATTGAAACTAAAGCAGTGGAAAGCTTCTCTCTTGATTACTGCTGTCGTTGATTTAATGGTATCGATTTCTTTTGAAAAATAATGGTGGAATATCTCACGCACAGTCTCACGGTTAAATAATTAATAGATATAGCGTGCACACGACTAACACATTAGAGAAAGAAAGCTCTAGTCGAACAGATCTAATGTGTACTAATGCGTCTATAATCAGCAGGTTACTGCTTTTATTAGGATTGTAATTTAGGTGTAGAGATAAGAGTATTGTTCGATATTAAAATCAGATTTTTTTACTTCATTGATATAATAATTTTGGCTCTGCTTTGTTCCTTTTTTTGAACACCAGTGTTATTTGCAAGTCATGGTGTTTTTCAGGAAACACGCTAAGCTTAAATTTCTATTAGAAAGTTCTCTGTTAGAAATTAGGAAAGTTCCTAATGGAAAATGTTGCATGAAGTTCAAAAAAGTTTTGAAAAATTAGCTACAAGCTAATTAAAAGTAGTGTTACAGGGAGTGTCATTTCGAATTTGACCTGTAATTCATTTCATACACTTGGATATATGTTTGCTGAGGTTGTTTTTTATGTATAAAATCTAAATCTGCATATCTACTTTATGCTTAAACACTAATACAACAGATAACTAAAATATTTAAAATTGAGTTTAAATTGTGCTGCAATTATCTTAGCAGAGTCTTATTTACAGATTACGGGATTATTTTGTACAATTAAGAAAGTTTTCTATTTTTTTAACAACACAATAGTAAAACGGAAACCGTATGATATACAGAACCAATTACTGCATAAATAAATCATTACGTGCCTCTTGTTTTAACAGATTTGGTAAAAGGAACATAAAAACAATTGTAGCAACATGACGTGACTTGCTACTACATTGGTTGGTGTAGTAAGCAGCGCCGAACCGTGTAATTTCAGCTTTTGTTTTAGTGTTAAATATGTTTTTGTTTTCTTTTATCATGTATTAATTATTATTAGTTTAAAGGGCATTTAGTTTTACTGTCTTAAAATAAACAGATTCATTGTTTACACGTTGATGCTTAAACCAATCATATCAAATTTCAAAAATATAAAAATAAATTCTCACCATAATCTTTAACAAACTTTCGGAGAGGGTTACCCCAATAGACATGTATCGGTACAATAATTTCTGTGTTTGGGGATGAAGCACCCCACCACTCAACTATTTCCCGCTAATATTGCGAATTTCAACGTGGTCGCTCCAGTCTCAGCGACAAATCCATTCCAAGTCCACTCGAAACAGCAGTCACACAGCAAAACATTGATGTGGTTTGTCAGATAATTAAGGATGACCGCCATCTAACATACCAGGAAATAGAGGCATCTTTGGGCATTTCAAAGACCTCAATTCAAAAGATTCTACATGAAGAACTGGGTGTTAGGAAGTTGGTTTTCCGTTGGTTCCCTCATTTGCTAACAGAAGAGCAAAGAGCGGTTCGCGTCAATTGGTGTCGAAAAACATTGGAATAGTTCAACAAAACAAGCTCTAAAAACGTTTATAGTATTGTTAGTGGCAATTAATCTTGGATTTACTCCTACGAACCACCGCAAATAAACGCTATTCCGCTGTGTGGGTGTTTCACGATGAGGAACAACCAACAAAAGTGATCCGTTCTCGAAGTGTGTCAAAGAAAATGTTTGCAACTTTTGTGTCAATTAAAGACTGGAATAACTGTTTTACCAATAGGTTTAACGTATCAAAAGTGCATTGATCTTGGTGGAACATATTTTGAAGTCTATATATTTTTGTCTTTATGGCTACATGCAAAACTAAAAAGACAATCCCCGTACAAAACGTTTTACTGCATTAAAAAGAGCATGACTATTACGATTTCTTCAGAAATTGATAAACTGCAAATTTCAAACGGCTAGACACTCCGATTTCAACTGTCGTTAAAATAATACCATTGAGCTCACTATAATGTATATCCTATATGCCCTTAAATCTAAAAACTTATACAGATTTTATATTTTGCTCGTGAAACCGATAGCTATGTAATAAAATGAAAATTTATCCACTGATAGGAGCTCAAGATGAACCATTAAAACACCGCCGTTAGCTGTTGGCATTAAAGTGCAACAACTGTATTGTAAAACTTTATTAGCAGGTGAATCAACACAAACCGCTTAAGTGTCGACAACTGTAAACAAAATAGTAAAGCTAATCTTATGGTTTTAATGTACATACCAAGTTTCTATTTTATAATGTTGTTTAATAGTTTCGATATACTATAATTGGATTATTACAAAATGTAGGTATAACTGCGATATGCTGTTCTGGAACGAAATGTGCAGACAGGAACGGTGTTCGTCGAAATTCATCGCAATTCTCTGCAGAACGCAATTCTGTTTTTATGATTCCCAGCAATAAAGAAAATGCTGACACATACAGATACCTACACTTTGTAGATAAAACTTTGTTGTCGAGAAATTACGTACATTTACTATATTGGAGAGAGAAAAATGTGTACCATGAAAAATATAACAGGGCATCTATTTTATGCGATAGTTAAGCCCCGTTTCCGTTCTTACAAAGCACTCCACGTCCTCTGCACGTGAAACGCCCCTTATTTCGGAGCTTGTTGATAAAAGTCCAGCTGTAGCAGATTGGCACGTGTTATGAGGGACAAATTGCTTACTACCTGGTTCTGGAGAATCACACCCCCTTATCGATTTGTCATTCGGATTCTGAAACGTATCATTTTCAAGGGTGCACTGCCAGTTCTGTTTAAATTTAATGGTTCGACAGTTGTTGAGTATTAATTTTCGCTGAATATTAAATCAGCGAAGGGAAGTTTGGTTGCTATATTAAAATTCTATATTGGCTGAGTTAAATAAAGGTTAAAGTTTGTTTAGGGTACTAAATTTAGAAAAATAGAAATTTGAAATGCTTTGAAGAATAATAACTGGAAGTAAGTAATTGAAGGGGCAATTCTTAAACATGCCATATGGGTAATATAGCAAAATTAATGTCTAATTCGCGTAAAGATAAACGAATCTATATTATTACCTTGTATGTGAATTAAACACGAATAATATATGAACCCCTGTATTAATTTTATTACTTTTTGTTATATTGACCTTAATTGCTCGCTAAAGGTTCACTTATGAGAATTGCAGTCAGTTGTTTAATAGTTTAATGGAGAACGAGTCGTCAGTATGTTCTAGCTAAATAAAAAAGTTTTGGGCATCAAAATAATTAGTAGAAAATAAAATGAAAAGAAAGAAAATAAGCGCCACTTATTTTTTTATCCAATGGATGGAAAAGATAAGAAACTTAGAAAGAAGATAAAAAAATAAATATATAATTTAGTTAAAGTAAGTCGGTAACTTATTATCACGAAATAATAAATCACAACTTTACCTAGTGACCAAAAAATAAAAATTATAAAGATAGGACTTACTATCTTTAACTTAACATTTGTATTTGGAATAATAAAAGTAATAAAAAACTCTATGTTTTTTATATATAACTTTCACTTTAATTAAAAAATTTTTAAAATGACATGTTTCGCTGAACTAGCATCATCATTGATGCTAGTTCAGCGAAACATGTCATTTTAAAATTTTTTTAATTAAAGTGAAAGTTATATATAAAAAACATAGAGTTTTTTATTACTTTTATTATTCCAAATAAAAATGAACTTTCAAGTAGTAAGGGTCAGTACAATTAATTTAATTAACCTTTGTAGTTTGGAACAAAACTTGTTTCTGAAGAAAATTTAAGATAAATCAGATTTTAGTTATTTTTTTATGTTAAGAAAATATTGATCGGAACAACACACACTAGTGAGAAATGTAAATATCTTGAAAAAATTTAACAATGTTTATTCAATTGTTAAATACCTAAATGAAAAACATAAAATCAGATTTCACAATAAAAAATACATAAAATATTCACATTAAGTGAATTTCAAAATAGCTACGTATTGCAATCTATGTGCACTCTAAAAAACCAAAAAGTAAAGATATACTGTGTTGAATAGAAATAGAAGTAAAAAAACATTTAAAATTTAGTTTTACTTAATACCTTATGCTATTAACTTGTGTCAATTAAGTACCTATTTAAAGTTATTACTAAAATTTAAAATACTGTTATAATAAGGAAACAGATTTTTAAAGATTTAGACGGCACTGTACAAGTTTATTTTGAGCAGGCACAATGGTAAAAACACTGTAGTTCTTTGTATAAAATAAAACAAAATTCACAATTTTCAAAAAAATAAATAAGTACTTCTTTCTCTTCTTAGATGTATAACGAAAGTAGTTGTTTTTTCATTAGTTGTGTTTTGTTGATGATCGAAAATCTATATATATAAAAATGAATGTTTGTCTGTATGTCTGTATGTACTCAATGAACTCAAAAACTACTGGACCGATTATTATGAAAATTAGTATACATATGTATTTTTCCACGGAGAAGGTTTGTGTGATACGCTCATTGATGCCACTCGCCACCAGGTGGCGCTGCAGAGTAGCAACTTCTGTTCCGTTCAACCGATTGTCATGAAACTTGGTATGTATATGTATTTTTCCACGAAGAAAGTTTGTATGATATGCTCATTGATGCCACTCGCCACCAGGTGGCGCTGCAGAGTAGCAACTTCTGCCCCGTTCAACCGATTGTCATTAAAAACGGTAGGATGATGTATTTTTAATGGGTAAGATGAATATGATATTCGTATTAATGGAAGTTGCCACCAGATGGCGCTTCCATGTATCAAATTCAATACTGATTAATAGATATCTATACGAATTCGTATAAATATAAGTTCGAAAAATATATTTTTGGTGCGATAAGTAAAACAAAACTATAAACTTTCTTTCCTTCTCTATCTCTTCTCCTCTTTTATTTTTCTTAAATTTATTTTAGTTATTGGCGGAGCAACGCGCGCCGGGTGCAGCTAGTAGGTAATAAAAAAACTTACTGTTGGCTCTCAAAGTGCTGATTAGACAATTCAAGAAAAAGGTAACACTACCCCAGTTTTCGTAGATAAAAGGTAAACATACAACGAAAATTCGACTAATCACTAGTCATAATCCTTTAATCGTTACATCCTTTAATATAACTCTCGGAGTTAAAAAAGCCGGTGAAAAAAATTCACTCACGATTTCCTGCAAGACCAAATCGAAAGTGAAGTAAAATCAGTGGAATGGATATTTCTAATTATAAGAGAAGTCAGTATCTAACAGTGGTAATGACGATGCGAAAAAATGGTCAATTATAGCGTTTCACCCAAAAAGGCTATCTACTTATTGCGTTGTTTTAAGAAGTCATGGAAAATTTCAAGAAACAGTATTGTATTATAATCAGAATTTTATTAATGAATTTCAAAAAATCTTATTCTAATGACAAACAAAAACAAAGAAAGTTTAACAACACTTGCACAAATTGAGTTGAAGATTTTCCAAAAAGTTAAAGAAATAACAAAAGAGTTCGGAAACACTTAACAGTTTGTTGATATTTAACAAGTTTTCTTTCATAGGTGTAAAAATAACATACTACAGCAAATTAAGAATTATTTAAAACATAATATAAAAAAGATCATTATAATTTCTACAGTAAAATTCAATTATATATATATATATATATATATATATATATATATATATATATTGTTATGATTTGATTGGATAAAAAATTTTTGTATTTTATAATAGGTAACTGTCTTTATATGGATGTTTAAAAATTTTATTTCAGAAAGTGTAGAGAGTTGTTTAGTTTTGTTTTATATTTTGTTTTGAAGAGGTTACCTAGGGACGGGGAAAAGAGAATTGGGATGTTTTTTTTTGATTATTATGATGGATGGTCATGAAGTTAATTTGAAAAATGTCAGAAAGAAAAATTATGTATTATTATAGAATTTGAATTTGAAGAAGATACTTGTAATTTTGAAATATTGAAGTTAAAGTTAAAATAAAACGTAAATAATTTAAATATTGTTTCAAATAATAAGAACCCAGACCAAGATAGCCGGAGACAAAGACAAATATTGATTCCATTACAAATTGTCGATCCAACGTGGGGCAACAACAAGGCTAGAAATCCATTCAATAACAAATTGGCGATCCAACGTGGAGCAGGAAAAGAAAAATCCAAATCCATAACAATATATATATATTGTTATGATTTGATTGGATAAAAATTTTTTTGTATTTGATAATAGGTAACTGTCTTTATATAGGTGTTTAAGAATTTTATTTCAGAAAGAGTTGATAGTTGTTGATTTTGTTTATTATTGAATTGTTTTAAAGAAGTTACCTAGGAACTGATATAAAGAATTTTGGGGACTTTTTGAATGAAAAAGATTGAGAACAGTCATAAAATTTTGAATTTGTATTTTAAAGTTAAAAGTTGAAATAAATTTATATAATATGAATATGGTTATAAATTAAACAAAAAGACACAATTTTGAACCCAGACCCAATAAAAAGATGCAGCAGCTGGAGCAAAGAAAAGAATAAAAAAAAAATCCATTCCATAACAAATTGTCGATCCAACGTGGGGCAAGAAACGAAAATATTGATTCCATTACAAATTGACGAACCAACGTGGGGCCAGAAAGAAAACGAACACCTTTTAAAGACGACAGCAGATCAGGCGGATAGAAAAGAAAACAAGAAGTTGCCGATAGCCGATAGAAAAGAAAACAAGAAGTTGCCGATAGCCGATAGAAAAGAAACCAGGATAGCCGAATTTGAAATTAATTAGTAGAAAAATTGTACCTACTCTGGGGTAAGATTTTTAAATTTCTATATAGAGACAGTTTTTTATTTTTGTTGTTTATATTTGAAATAGGGGGGATACATAAATTCTGTTAAGACATAATTTATAAATAATTAGGTTGATACAAATCATTTTTATAAAAATTTTTTGATTTTGACAGTGTCAATAAGACATAAGAAACTTTGATATACGGGGGGTGAATTAAAATTATAAATTTAATACACATATTAAAATTTAAATCAAATAAAAAGAAATTGAATAATTTTAAATAATAAAATGGAAACAAGAAGAAGGCAAAACAAGAAACAGGATGTACAGATGCAACAAGGAGATCATCAAAAAGATGAGGACATACAGATTATGGGAACAAATGAATCGGGAGATGAAAAAGAGAATACCACGATAATAGAAGCAATTATTGAAAGTAATGGCAACAAACATGAAGAAAGCGATATGGATAGGATGTTTAAATTTTTAGAAAAAATGAATGAAAAACAAGAAAAAATGAATGAAAAACAAGAAAAAAATAGAAAGGAAGATCAAGAAAAACAGGAAAAAATGAATAATAACTTAAGAGAAGATTTGAAAAAGAATTTACAAGAAAATCAAGAAAAACAAGACAAAAAGACAGAAGAAATGAATAAAAATATTGAAGCAATAAATGTAAATATGGATTCTATGAAAAAAGAAATAAAAGAAGATATGAAAAAAGAAATAAAAGACATGAACAAGAATATGGAAGTATTTAAAGATGAAATGAAGAAGCAGATGGAAATGTATAGAGAAACAATAAAAGATATGAAAACAATTTATGACAAATCAGTAATTAATAAGGATTTTAAGACTGAATCTCCTGAAGAAAAAGATATGGGGAAAAATGAAAATAAACGAGAAAATGAAAGAATACAAAGAGTTATGGAAGTAAATACTATGACAATAGCAAAGAAATTTGAAGATGAAACAAAAAAATTACAAGAGATGCAAAATGAGAGAACTGAGGATGGTTTATATATGGTAATACAGGAAGGAAAAAGTAAAAATAAATATTATAAAAAATATGAGACATATAAAAACAAAATGAAACAAGAATATGAAATTATGAAATTAAAATTAAATAATGAATATGAAGAGGATAAGAAGAATGAAAAAGATAATTATTATAAAAATGAAGAAATAAAATATGAAACTGAAATATATGAAGTTAATAAAAATGAATTATATTATTATATCAATAAAATTAAATATAAAACTGAATCTAATTATGACAATGAGAAGAAAAGGAAGTTTAAGAATAAAACATACGAGGATAATGATATAAATGATTTTGAGATATGTGATGAAATTAGAAGATTAAAAAAGATTTGGAAGGATATAATTTATAATTATAAAAAAAGAAAAAAATAAGTTAATTAAAAGCAAATAGGATTGAGATTAAATTAAAATTAAGATTAAAATTCAAAATAAAGATTAAAATAAATAATGGGGAAATATCAGAAAAAGGGGGAAGAAATTAATTAAATAAAATAAAGTAAAATTATTAAGAAAAGGGTAGAAATCGAAAGTAATTGTAAATTAAAGGTAGAATAGTAAGGGATGATCTGATAGAAAAGTAAATATGGAATAAATTTAAAATTATAAAATGTGTCTTAATAGAAAATTTTAATTTTAAATTTAGGGGGATTTTGTTATGATTTGATTGGATAAAAAATTTTTGTATTTTATAATAGGTAACTGTCTTTATATGGATGTTTAAAAATTTTATTTCAGAAAGTGTAGAGAGTTGTTTAGTTTTGTTTTATATTTTGTTTTGAAGAGGTTACCTAGGGACGGGGAAAAGAGAATTGGGATGTTTTTTTTTGATTATTATGATGGATGGTCATGAAGTTAATTTGAAAAATGTCAGAAAGAAAAATTATGTATTATTATAGAATTTGAATTTGAAGAAGATACTTGTAATTTTGAAATATTGAAGTTAAAGTTAAAATAAAACGTAAATAATTTAAATATTGTTTCAAATAATAAGAACCCAGACCAAGATAGCCGGAGACAAAGACAAATATTGATTCCATTACAAATTGTCGATCCAACGTGGGGCAACAACAAGGCTAGAAATCCATTCAATAACAAATTGGCGATCCAACGTGGAGCAGGAAAAGAAAAATCCAAATCCATAACAATATATATATATTGTTATGATTTGATTGGATAAAAATTTTTTTGTATTTGATAATAGGTAACTGTCTTTATATAGGTGTTTAAGAATTTTATTTCAGAAAGAGTTGATAGTTGTTGATTTTGTTTATTATTGAATTGTTTTAAAGAAGTTACCTAGGAACTGATATAAAGAATTTTGGGGACTTTTTGAATGAAAAAGATTGAGAACAGTCATAAAATTTTGAATTTGTATTTTAAAGTTAAAAGTTGAAATAAATTTATATAATATGAATATGGTTATAAATTAAACAAAAAGACACAATTTTGAACCCAGACCCAATAAAAAGATGCAGCAGCTGGAGCAAAGAAAAGAATAAAAAAAAAATCCATTCCATAACAATATATATATATATATATATATATATATATATATATATATATATATATATATATATTTATATACCTTATATACCACAGCCCTACTTCACTTTAATTATATAGTGAAGTAGAGCTGTGCTTATACCTTATACATAGCATAGTATTTTTCAAGAAAATTGGTTGAGACTTAATGGCAGAGATTAATGCAATCATACTACTTAAGTGGCTCTTATTGTGACGGGCAAGATGTGAGCAATAAACAAGAAGATAACAGAGTCTCGATAGGGGTCGGACTATAAAAATTATATATTTAGCGTGGTTTTGTATATTATGGTATTTAAAAAAGATTGATGTTCTAAGAAAAGCAAGACTTTATTGACATGTTAATGATTTATATTAATTCTAATAATTATAAGTAATGATACTGAATTCTAATAACGTAAATAGGAAAAATATAAAAACTACGTATTAACTATCGTGTCCAAGTTCGTGCGGACTGACCTTTTTTATCTTAATGAGGGTTTAACGACAGCTGGTTATCGCTTTCATTGTACTATATTACCTGGTTTGGATCTGTACAGGTTTGGGTTTCATATTTTCATGGATTCCCAAATTCTGGTATTCTCAGAGTATTGTCGTCGACCGGAGCTTTAAAAAAATGTCCATTACTTAGTGTTGATATTTATTCTTCTTCATATGTAATTGTTATTTTATTTTTTATTGTTATGTTTTACATGCCGGGGTTCAGTAAAAGGATTGAAAAAACATTTGATACCTGCTGGTATAATATTGATCCTATTACGGCCCTGAGATTTAAAGTGTCGACTTAGGTAGCTGTTTAGATTAGTCAGTCTGCATGAACTTGGATCAAATAATACATACTTAATATTTATTAGTTGTATGTGTTTTTCATCAGTTCCATTTTACTGTCGCTATTTTCACCAAGAGTTGTTATACATTATCGATTTATAGACTAGTGCAAAAATTCTTCCTACAAATATGTGATATAGCTCATTATTCAGAAAGGTGCCTAGAAATAGTTATCTAATAGTATATTATGCAACGATCATGTAATGATGGTTATTAATACACGAGCATTAACTGGGATACGGAACGAGCCGAAGGCGAGTTTCGTATGGTTAATGAGAGTGTATTAATAACCAGTACATGATAGTTGCATACGCTATTTTTTCTACGACCGATATAAATAATCAAGAACTAAAAATATTATATTTATATTTGTAATGAACACAATAACAGTAATTACACGTATTTCTATAAAAAATTCTACAAAATTGTAATTAATGGTATTACCTGAGGAGTATTACCATAGATGTAGGAAAACTATAAACATTCTATTTATATTTATATTCAACATAATAATAATTGTAATTAATCTGATTTCTTGAAAATATTAAGATTATTTATTGTGCAGTTTGAAAAGTTTATTCCAGGTCCCACTGATCTGGAAGTGGAAGGAATATTTACATTTATTTCATTATTTTTACTCTCAATAGAGTTCAATATTGTATTGGAAATGCTGATTTTATTCTGAACCGAATTTTCAATGTAGCCTTCCGCCACTGAATTTGATTTCCAGGTATGCGGTCAATTGTTCAGTATCTTAATGAAAACCATTATAACACTAGTGTTATAATGAATATCATTATGAAACGGATTATGGGCATATAAGTGTATTATTATAGTACGGGCGTAGAAAAATTACATTAAATGCAGTGCATTAAAGTTACAAAACTAATTCACAAACTAAAATAAAAAAGGCTGTCTGCTTTTCGATCATAACTCAAAAACTATTAATTATTAAGACATTTAAAAAAAAGATCCTGAAAGGATATAAAATTTCTGATAAATGGTTTGAACTCCCAAACTCTAACTTAATGATAATTTTAATTTAACTGTGAAAATAGCGCTCCGCCCCATCTACTCGCAAAGTTGCATTAGACGTGAAAATTCGTCGGTAACTACAAAAATATTTTTCTAGGTCAATAAATTTTAATTATTATTTTTTTAAATACTGCATAACAAGGGAACAATATTTTTTTTTCATGAAGTACGACTATTGTTAATAACCATGTTAGAGAATACAAGTCATTAAAAAAAATGCAGTTTCATTGTAGAACTATGTACAGTATTTATACCAGTAACTAAATATATTCTAAAGCGTTAAAATGATATATCTAATGGAAATGTAAAATTGTAAAAGTTTACAACCTTGTGTTATAGACTATAAATGCTTACTATAACAAGATCAGTATTTATTACTCACATAGTAATAAAAAGAATTCTTCAACAAAGTAACTCTGTAGGTATATTCGAAGTCGGTAATCAGTAAATATAAAATTAGCAGCTTTTTGAATACCCAGCGTATTTCTTTGAAGTCGCGTTGTAATTTACTACAGCGTTTTATTCTCTTTATCGTCACTGGTAGTGACAAAATAATTGATAGCCATTTTACTGTCCATAAAGTGCCAACAAATATATGACAAGGAACGGAAAACACAGTTGGGGATATCTATTAAAATATTTCTAAAGCAACCTCTCAGATATCCGATACGCAGTTGAAACATTTATACTAGTCTTTTATGTAGCCAACATAAAAATAATAATGGTACTCAAATTCATTTTCTGAATATATTTGGAATGTAAACGTCAACACGAAACTGATGGTCGTGATGAAAAATTCGGGTCCTTAATTTTGTTGATCTGTCTCCCCAAAAAAAATGCTTCGCTTGTAGGCTTTTTATGTTGCGTTAGGGTGGAATGCGGTCGATTATTCTGGTAAAACATGACTTCTGTTGCCAGGAAACAGTAATCCGTACACTCGAATGTACCAATTTCAGTAAATGATTTTTCTATTACACATCATTCTGAAAGTATACAGTGAATTTAATCAAATAAAGACAAATAGAACTTAATATTTTTAAGGATATACCGACTAAAATGATATAAACTTGAAGTTTAATAAATAAGTAACATACATAAAAGTGGTATTACGTTATATAAATATAATAAAGCTATTATATTTAAATGTTCAACGCCTAAAATTGTATGTTTTAAGTTAATTAAAATATATTTAGTTACCTAAATGGTTTATCTACTTAAATGTCTGTTTTTAATTTTAGAAGAATACCAGCTTACCCGAAGAAGTTCGCACCGGTTTTGTCATTTTTATCATATTTTTTCGTTAGTTTCTAGGATTTAACGATTTTGTTTAAAGTATTTTGTAATTTTTTATTTAAATATATTAGATATTAACTGCGCCATCTTACGATGGCGTCATAGTACTTAATTAAGTAAGTTTTGCTGGATTAAATATATGCATTTGATGCCACAGCAAAATATATAGAATATTTAAATGTTTAGCTACAGTGTTAACCACTTTCGTGATATTCAGCATTTTGGTTTAATCGAAACATAAGGTTGGTTGAAAATTTTTGAAAGCTGCACCTATTAACCAGTAAAGGAATCAAAATTTATACAAATTTATACAATATTTTGTATACACAAAAAATTCTATTTTGATTTGTCAATTCATTCCTTGTTTACAAGCCATTTGAAGTTGGCGTGTGAGTGTACTGTTTACAATGGAATAAACCCCAAATCGTGCAGTGGTAATATTCTTTAATATCGAAGGTTTATCAGCAACAAAAATTCATACAAAAATATTGAATTTATTAAAGGAATCTGCTTCTTCATTTCCAGCTGCGCATGGATGAGTTTTAGAGTTTAAACGTGGTTGTACAAGCGTCAAAGATGAACCACGTATGTAGTGGAAGTCCAAAAAGTGCAACAACACCAAAACTCATTGACCAAGTCATTGTTTATTAAGCGTTACATTTCTGATACCATAGGCATCTTGGATGATAAAAATTCCATATTTTACACTAACAATTACATATAAAAAAGCTGTTTGGAAGATTAGTGTAGCATTCTTAGCAACTCAACAAAAACTGTATCGAAAACAATTCTCAGCGTAATTTTGTGCATCGTTTTGTAACTATGGATGAGACTTTGATCTATCATCATCATCCTAAACTGAAAGAAGAACGTTTACATTTCTTCAGCTTCAAAACGATCACCAAAAAAGGTTAGACATCAGTTTTTTAGGATGCAAAAGGAGTTTTATTGATTAATTAAATTGAAAAAGGTAAACCATTAACTCTGAACCTTTTGGACCAGTTGGATAAAAAAATCGTAAAAAAAACCGGTTTACAGAATAAAACAATAATTGACCACACACCATGGCTTAATTGAACAAATTAAATTACGAATTGCTTGAACACCCAACAAATTTACCAGAGTTGGCTCCCTCTGACTATTACCTCTTCAGAAACCTGAAAGAAATCCTTCGTGGAAAGCATTTTTCATCGAATGAAGAAGCTATTGCAGCCATAGAACAATATTTTGCAGAGCTTTCGGAAAGTTATTGCAGGGATAGTATAAAATAACTGAAGGATCATTGGAATAAGTGTGTTTAAGCTGAAAGAGATAATATAAAATAAAAAACTAATTTCATTAAAAAAAATCATTTTTGTTTTAAAAACTTTTTAACCCACCTGTATAACCTGCTTCAAAAATTAAAAATTTTGTATATCTCATGAGTCTTTATGTTGACAAACCATTAAATATTTGGTTTTATATGCCTTATAACCTTAACAAATTGTCACCCAAGCACTTCAAGAAGAACAATTATAAAAAGAACAAAATGCAAGCAGTAAAATTAATAAAAAATACACATATTTTCGCTAGTAGCTGTATATAGGAACTTTATAGGAAAGAAGAGATCCTAAAAATAAAAAAATGACATTTAATATTTATTTCTTTAATTTTTTTTTAACTCTTTCAAAATAGCTTTTATACCGCACCATAAAAACAACTTCCAGTTGTATGCATGCTAGACAATCATAAAATCGATGTCTACATTCATTTAAAAAAATCAATAACTGTATATGATAAAAAAATAAGCATAATTGGCTTCTATATATAGTCGGTGTCTTGAATTTGCTTTATGTATTATCGGCACAGCACCCACTCTTTTGGATTAGATATATCAGGACATAAATATCTTCCGAGATATAGTTCTGAGATAATGGCTTCTGTGGATTGCCTCAAACCTACGCAAGACTTCATTTGTACTCTTAGTAGACTGCATAAACATTTCATGTAGATTAAAAATGCTGTTGAGTTGTTTCTGTCAAGAAAAGAATATTGTAACACTTAAATAAATGTAAGGCACCAGTATCGCTATTTGAAGTGACTTCACAGCAGGTAACTGTTTAATTAATGATTGGGATGGTTTATAAGTACTGCCGTTCTGAAACTATCATTCAAGACAATTGTAAACTTGCTTCGTCTTCAGACTCCGACTGACCATTACCATAACCATTTCTTTTTATATAATGTGACTAATTGTGGAATTCTGAGTACATGCATCTATAAGATCTGTAAGCAGAAATCTGTAAAAGTTACAGAAAATGCAATTCTAACTCAATCTGTTAGTTACAGATTTACTAACAGATTCATAAATATATACAGACTAGTATACTGTCACTGTGGTGGTTATAGGTGTGAATATAAGCAGTAGACAATATATTGCTTTGATGCTTTGACTATTATTTTTAAAAAAATTGTTGTGTATATTATGATATATTCATATAGTAAAAAAAATAACATAAATATTTAATTACTTGCGGGTATTCAGTTGGAGGAGAATGGGAATCGGTTTGTTATAGGTACCAACTTGTTTATATTAATTTTTATTTTGTTTATTTGAATTAGAAATTTTTTCAAAAATTATATGAGAATGCAGCGGCAGCATCTCAGGCATTAATTAAATCTGCTGAATCTGCCAGACAGGCATTTTAAACAAATGATCCGTTTGGATTAAGAATAACTTCACCAAAGGAAAAAAATTCCAGGGTTTTAGTTTAATAATTATAGGGGTTTTTATATTAATTTTAATTAAGAAAAAGTTAATAATTAACAAATTTATAATTAACGTTAAAATTGAGATAAAAATATTTTGACCGCGGATTATTGTTTATTGATGTATCCCAACATTAAATGATTTTTTTTATTTCTTAATATTCACATTTAATATGTTTAAATAATTTTTTTGGTTTTTATGCCGGAGTGACAGAAAGCGCGCGGAAGCCAGACTACCCGTTTTTGGCTGTATTTCCAGGGCTTTGTAAAAATTATAAATAATTGAGATACAGTTTCGGGAGTCTGGACTTTTTTTACGAAAATTCATTGATCTTTTCAAATCTTTTTTCAAATTTCTAAAATTTTTAAAATTTTCCGAGATATTCAAAAAAATCTAAAGTTCCATTTTTTTTCACTTAATTGTTTATAACTTTTGTGATTTTTTTAACCTTTTTTTTGGACCTTTCCTTAAACTTTCTAGGTAAAAATACGAATCGAATGACATTTTGGTCGTAATTTTTGGACAGGGCTGAAAAATGTCACTAAAAGGAGCAAAATTGAGTATCTACATGTGAACCAGACTATATAATATATAGTCTGGTCAATATTATTGACATTTTAAATATGTTTGAAGTTGAAAACTATAAGGTAAAGATCTGTAACTTGGTTTCTTACATATTTGGTTCCAGAACAGCATATTTTACAAATCTGTAAAAGTTCAACTTACTGACTCTATACCTTACATATTCTGTAGCTTATAGATAATATCTCCAAATTCCACCATAAAATATACAATACTTATAAGTATCAGCATCAACCCTTATTACTATTTCATTACTATTTAGCATAATAATAATATTTAAGAATTTCCTTTTGACATAATAGATATTATATTATTCTTCATTAGGCAAGTATTCATCAGCACAATATTTATTTATTTTGTTATTATATTCAGTAGTGTACCAAATTCTACGAGGTCTGTCGCAAAGGAAACAGGACAAACAAAAAATAAACAATTTTTTTTTTCGGAAAATGTTTTTTTTCCATTTTCAACAGTTTCTGGCGCAATCACAAACTTCGGCTGGTCAACATGTTTGCGTCTTCCAACGACCCACGACCCTCTTTGAACCATATCAACCAGTCGTGGACTGCTACGAGATTAACAACTATCACCATAAACTTTTTTCAACAATGGATTCCTTTCGGTAAATGTTTTTTTAAGTTTAAAACAGTACTTAGTATTGGCTCTTTTGTTTGATGCTTATTTTTCGATCGATTTTAAAGAAGTACTGTCACTTTGAGTGCGATAACTCGGCGTGAAGTGGTTCGATTGTCATGAAATTTTGACTGAACATCAATGAAAGATGTACCTAGTCTAGTCCCAATAACAGATGACGCTACTACTAACGTATATTTCTTAAAATTCCTATTAATTGGCGACAGACCTCGTATGTATACGGATGAGTATAATACCTGATCATTATTTTAAATATTCGATACATTTATAATCCAACTAGCTTTTACCCGCGGCTTTGCCCGCGTGGTATTGGGACATTCACAAATGATTTAATGACTGTCTATTTTACATATAAAAATTTGATTTTAATCATTCTCCAGGTATATCCTTAGTAAAATAAGTCTGGCTTAAATACTTTTAATTTTTATTATTTTTTTTTTATTTAAAATTTCATGCTTGTCAGTCAATTACGCGCACGCTGCTGCCGCATGCCGCGCGGCCGGCCAGTACCACCGCAAGCGCTACGTCCCGCAATTTTAAATCTGTAATATCTTCCAAAATATTCATTTAAATCTTGTACTGTAAAGGACCATATAGATTTATATTAAATCAACAATGTATTTAAGCTATTTAATTGGATAAGGATTAATGCTGTAGTGGTTAAAATCGCTTCGAAAATTAGCCTATATTTGTCGTAAAAAGTAAATGACAAAAAAATGTTATTGTGGAATATCCATAAGAGATAGACATATACCATCGCGGAGTTTTCTGTAGACCTTTTCAATGTGTACAAATAATTAGTACATTATTTTGATAAATCTCGTAGGGTTCAGCCAGCGTTTGCAATGTAAGCGGAAAAAAATTGATAATATACGACATCAGATTAGAAACCTCAAAAATAACAGTATTTCTCCACTATTTAATGGATGTTATTATACATACAAACCTTCCTCTTGAATCACTCTATCTATTAAAAAAAACCGCATCAAAATCCGTTACGTAGTTTTAAAGATTTAAGCATACAAAGGGACATAGGGACAGAGAAAGCGACTTTGTTTTATACTATGTAGTGATGCAATGTTTTGAGTATATAGTTAGATTTAGAGAAGTTACTAAATTTTTCGAATCAGATATTGATTTCGTTGCAGCCAATGAAACCCACATGTTTACTACAGTTTATTGCAGTTTGAGGTTATCTTGCTGGAAAGGGCTTTTAAAACGAATAAAGAGAAATAGAATTCACCTTGAAATAGCGATGGTTATACTATATCTATATTTAATCGAATAAATATTATGGAAGTTAATTGGAAATATAAATTTTATCTTCTAACGATTAATCTTCTTAACCCTTCAACGGCGAGATTAATTTTTTTAATATACGAATGATAAAAATTCAGTGCATGTATCAAAAATGGTTTATTATTAAGGTATTTATACATTTTTTTAGAAAAAAAATTGTATTTTTGTTATATACTAGTGTTACATATAGGTAACTCTAGCCGTTTAAGGCACACAAAAGCAAGGTGAACATAATTATTTTTTATGAAAAATTACATTACATTGTAAACATAATCCCACATCACACTTGATACACACGGTGCGGTTACTCGTAATGAATCCCTCTCCAGTGCAACGACGTCTTTTATTGTTTGGGATATTGGTTAGCAAGTGGTCAAGTCAATCGTATCTCAGATTGTCCGAAACTCTGTTGAGTGTTACACTGGATTTGGCAGTCGTTTGTCTTCCAACCCCTTTCGGCGCAACACCGAATTTAGTAAGATATGCTTGTGAAATTTCTCTTCGAAATTCTAATTGTGTGAGCGGTGGGTGGTAAATGCACACTTCATTTTTTCTTTGGATATATTTGGATGTGGTTGGTTACAGAAAAGAGCATATTTATTGGACTGTTCTGCAAGCAATCCAATTACTTCGTCATCTAAAATGCTTCAAATATGTCCAAATAACTTATTTTTTCATATTTGCTATAATCAGGTTCAGAAAATGATCTTGTTTTTTTCTATAAGTCGCCCTGGATCCATGTTATCCTTTCCAGTTCTGGACGCAAAAACACATCATTTAGGCCGGAGCCATTAGCAGAACGCATTTCTTCTGATTCGGCTTCATCAACCGTTACTGCGGTTCGAAGCGCTAGCTCAGCTTTCGGTAATAATTGTTGACCGCTAAGATTATCTAGAAGTCCGCCACCATCTTCGTCACCCGAGTCTTCATCTGTCAATATGTTTGCATCAGGAGGCTCAATATATATTTCGTCCACATCAATATCATCATCGTATGCCATTTGAATGGCTTCTTTTAGAGTAAATCCACGTCTAAAATAAAAAAAAAACACGGATTCAATAATTTGCAATATTTTGTATATCATACCCAGCTAGCGTTACCTATAGGTAACAGTCAATTTTAGAGCCTTATATAAAAAAAATTACATTAGGTTTTGAAAAACCAGTACTACAGTATGCAAGGCAGACTATATTACTAGTAAAATTCAACAATATATCGCAGCATAACCTAAAAACAAAAGACAGAATTTACTTACTCTAGTCGAAAGTCCATTTTTCACCGCCCTAAACTTTACGATCGATTTTAGCACCTAATTTATAAAATTTGGTTGCACCTGCTCATAAACTCAATTCACTATGTTGTTTCGTCAGCTTTCAACGACACAATAACGAATGCACGCGTCGTGCGCAATAATAATAATGCGCTGTTGTAACTTTTTGCGTTGCTTCCTCAGAGTTACATATAAGTAACGTTAGCCGTTGAAGGGTTAAAAGAAAAAAATAGTGGTATGATATGGACAAATTTATCAACGGATGTGTTTAGAGACATTTCTTTGAACTAATAAATTGATATAAATGATTAATTTATTTTAAAGGGCCTAGACTATTTGAGTTTTAATTACTTTGTTTCCGAACCATTTCGGTATAGATCATTTGCTGGAAATTAGTGTTTTGTTTTATTATTTTTTTTTTAATTTTTGTGTTTCGTTTATATCATATTAGATTTTCAAAAAAATCTCATCGTTTTAGAGAAATTATATAATTTATTGTTTGACTTTGCCGCAACATTCATCAAAATATTGCTATAGAAACCGTTAAAAGTTTTTAGGGTCGCCAAGCGATTCTTTTCTAAAGTGCTGTTTTTTTTTAAATATTTATTTCAATTGCTATTAATTTCTGGGATAACCATGGTTTAAAAAGAGTTATTTATGAAACAGTTCGTGAAGTACGCACGCGATGTTTAGAGCACGAGCGAAGCGAGTGCTATATGTCGCGTAAGTGCGCAAAAAGCACTTCACGCACAGTTTCATACAATATTTTATCTACGATAATCAAATAAAAAATAATTACAAGAAAGCAATTTATTTTCAATTCATTTACAAGATACTAACAAAACTAATGCTCTCATAGCAACACCATGGCAACGCGAATGCTAAGGATATTTGATTATATGAAGGTGTGTCAAAAACAGTGCGAAAAAGTAAATCCCATTTAAAATACATTGTTACTTCACGCACACTTTCAATCCTTCACGCATTGCTGTCTATAATGACAGTTTTCACGTACTAAAAATTGATACATAATATGATGAGGTAGAGTAGATAAAATACTTTAATATTTAATTAACATACTAAAGTGCATTTCAAAGCGTTTCAGTTGCACGTCATAGGGCATCTATCTCGCTTTATCGTATTAAGTTGAAAGCAATGCAAAAAACGGTACGTCCACTATAAATTTTCGTAAGGCAACAACATTATGAGAGATGTACACGTAAATATTAAATAACTACAATCGACACAATACAGGCATTTCATTGGCTGCCGTTTGCAGTACGGCATGGCCTCATAGTCAAATTGAAATATTGAACACGCTCTGTAGCTATTTTTGATAAACGTCAAAGTTACGCCTGACAGTTTTTATCAGAACAGTACTTCCATTAGTTCCATTTGTAAGTATTGTGGTTAATCACATTTTTTTAGAAGTTGGAATATTATTTTTAATTTATTTATTTATTTTGATAATAATTATAAACATACCGCGGTATAGCGAAAAAGAGCAAGCGTTAGTATTGAAACTGCTTGCTTATTTCCAATTGGAAAAACAAGCAAGTAAAACTCTATTGCCCGTAAATGCTGTACATGAGGTAAGTTTCACATCTTAAAGTTTAATAAAAATTCATTGATGATCAATTAATTTTAGCGTGTTTCGGCCGCCTTAGGAATATCGCTATCGACTGTAGGACGATTGGCAAATGAAGGTATTCAAACAGATCGTGAATACTCAGCTAAAATGTCCGATTCTGTGAGCGTTAGCCTTGGTCCCAATATTTGGATGAAATATGAACATGGTATTAGGACTTGTATATACAGAATGTTTAGTCAAGGTTGGTATTTACTAAATACATATTTTTCAAATTATATTGTATAAGGTTCTAAATATCTTCATCAATGTTATTATGTTTCCATTTCACATACAAATTTGTTTACATTATGAGTTTATTTTCAAGGGTTAGTTTTACTAATTTTTTTTTAACATTTTATCTTATTTTAGGTGAGCATGTGACTCTTTATACGTTGAAGAAAAAATTAGAAGATATATATGGGATACATACATCAGTTTCTTCACTCAGTAGGGCTTTAAAAGAATTAAAATTCAAGTGGATAAGCTGTAACATTTCTAACAGAAAATATTTCATGGAACAGTCACATGTTACACAAAAAAGATTATGGTTTTTACGAGATTTTAAAAAAAATGAAAGTGATTCTCATCGTCTCAAGCCTGTATACCTTGATGAAACTTGGATATTCAGCAAAGGAGGATTTCGCAAAAGCTGGCAGGATGGTACCGATAAGGCAGTCAGAAAGAAGACTGGTGAAGGTGTACGATACATTGTTCTTCATGCGGGTTCTGAAAATGGATTTATTAATGACTGTAGCTTGATATTTAAAAGTGGTAGTAAATCTGGCGATTATCATGATTCAATGAATGCTGATAATTTTGAAAGATGGTTTGAATACCAGCTTCTACAAAGCTTAGAAGAACCGTCATTAATAATAATGGACAATGCGTCGTACCATTCCACGTTGCTCGAAAAAATACCAAATGCAAGTTGGAACAAAGTTTCTCTGATGAATTGGTTAAAAGAAAGGAATATACAGTTTCGAATGCCTATTATGAAGTTCGAATTGTTAGAAATTGCCAAGAAACATGTACCAGATAAAGTATACAGGTATGTTATGATATGATATAATTTAATAAGATATTAAAAATGTATATTTTACAGATTAGATAGATTAGCTCTTTTGCATGGCCATCGGGTGTTGAGACTGCCTCCATATCATTGCCAGTTCAATCCAATTGAACTTGTTTGGTCAGAATGTAAACGGTATTACGATGCAAAAATAACTTCGGCTGAACGTATTACTGCAGATACTGTAATTAGTGTTTGGAACGAAGCTCTTCAACAGGTTTAATGAAAAGTTTATTCTTATGCTATGGTTTATAATTGTTATGTAATTGTAGATTACATCAGAAAAATGGAAGAGGTATGTAGACCATACAAGAAAAATTATTGATGAATATTGGGAGACTGAAAAAATCATTGATGCAAGCAATATCTCTCCTGTAATCATTGATTTAAACGAATCGGATAACGAATCAGATTGGGACTTGTGGGAAGACAACTCCGCATAATAAACGTGTATTGTATTCAAATATGTCTGTTGTTCTACAAGTTTAACTTTACCAGTTTTGTTACATTTCAATGATTTCCAAGGTAATTAGTTTATCGAATAAAACTTATTTTTTAAACAGATCTAATTTCTTATTGTAGGTTTCATCCGGCAAGTGATCCTTGTTGTTTTATAATAACTAATTTTAGGAATTTATTTACTAATGTTATATTATTTATGATAATAAATATCAATTAAAAATACATTTTGTTTTATTTTATAATGTTTTGATATATTAATTTCAAAGCCTTTTCCTATTTGGCTGAATACGATCCTGACAAATGTCAAAATTTTGTAGAGTCGCCATCAAATGTCATGTAGTAATCAAAGACATGCCGAAAACATGATATGACGTCATAGTTGGTGACGTGCAACTGAAAGGGTATGAAATGAACTATGAAAACTGTTGATAATAGAATATTTCTATTTATTTGTACCCATATTAATAATTTTATATTTCATGTAGTTTTTTTGTTTGTAATTTCGTAACTTTGGG
This sequence comes from Altica lythri, assembly GCA_964028335.1. Taxonomy (NCBI): domain Eukaryota; kingdom Metazoa; phylum Arthropoda; class Insecta; order Coleoptera; family Chrysomelidae; genus Altica; species Altica lythri. Next base: position 26,896,539 of record OZ034808.1, on the reverse strand, counting down.
TGCGTTTTTAAACTTTTATTTGCAAGGATTGTCTCTTCAACATTATGTCTCTTTTGAATATTTTTAAAGTCTACAAACATAAAAAATAAATAAAAATACTTTTTAACGACTGCTATACAATACGTCTGTAGATTAAAACAGTCTCGTTCACTAGAATCCTCTATTTTTAGACGTTACTTGATTGCATTCTCTTCATTTAAAAATGTAGCCATAGGGAACAACTTTGCAACACGCCTCACTATAACAACGACCGTTTTGCATAGAAACAACTGACATTTTTTTATAGAAAGTAGATAATACTCCGAAGTAGCTAAATTAAAGTTTTCTGTTCTTTTAGAAGTTTAAAAAATAAAAGTGTTTTTTATTTAATACTGTGGAAGTTATCATTGTCTGATTACAAAAGTATGTTAATTAAAATTAACACATTAAGTGCTAAATTAAATATTGTCTGAAAAATAACAAACCAATCAAAAAGATAATGACAGCATAGGGTGTTTGTGATTAGGATATATGATTTTTTCTTTGGGTGTAATTTTCTTAGTCTATTTAGAAAAATAGAGAATCCTCTGAGGGACGAGTAAGATTGACACTTTTAACTTTTCTTCTTGCGCTTCTACGTATTTGCTACTTCTCTGATTTTTCAAGAATACTAACAGAAATATATATGTGCAATATGTAACTGACTGATTTGTATCTTGATTATTTGTTAGTAGAAATAAAATAAGTCAATTTTTTCATCTTAATACTTTATTAATACTAAGAAATTATTATCAGAAAGATTTTTAGACAAATGTCCGCCTCTAGAAGCTGCGCAAACCTTAGTCCTCCGAACTACAGTTTCTATCACTTTTTGGTAGGTTTCCAGAGGACTTTCAATCGCTTCCATAATATTGTTCTTTAGCTGCCTTACAGTATTTGGTTCGTTGTCATAATTCCTACCTTTTAAAAATCCCCATAAAAAGTCTGGAACCGACAATTCAAGAAATTAAATGTCCTGGAAAGATTCGCAGAAGATTCATTGTTTCCCTAGATGTGCGACAAGTTGCTCCATCCTGCTAAAACAACATATTTTGGAGGCTAAATTGTTGGATTTGAGAAACAAGGCAGTAGCGCTTGCCAGTGATAGTAAGAGAATTACCCGCAGCGTCTTCAAAGAAGTATGGTCCAAAAACACCTCCATACCAAACACCGCACCAAACTGTGACTCGATAAGTGATGTAGTGGTCGTTCATGGATGACACGAGGGTTCTGTAATGCCAAGATACCGCAATTCTGCTTATTAGCAAATCCAGGCATATTAAAGTGGGCTTCATCGCTCATTATCATTAATCATTAAAAATTGTTATTTTGGGTATTAAGCTGCAATATTGCATGATTGTATTGTCGGTGACTTTCATGGTCTCTAGGCTGCAGTTCTTGGGATAACCATAGAGATATAAGATATAGAGCACGGGAGCCAGCCGATACGACCAAGACGAAATAGAAAGAGAGAGGACAACTAGTGCGTCGGTGCCGATACGACCAGCACGAAATAGAAAGATAGAGGACAACTAGTGCGTCGGTTTATCTTTGTCTAATCACATGCGCAACAGGCGAGTCTCTCTCTTTCTATTCCGTGCTGGCTTTCACTTGTGTGCGTTCCTATGGCTCACGTGCTCTATATCTTATATCTCTATGGGGATAACTGAATTTTGTATGGCCACAAATAGTGCGTAATGACGTGCGATGAATACCCAGTCCTTGAGAACGATATCTGGTAGACGTTTTAGCTCCACAACACTTTCACGAACTGTCTCTATATTTTCTGCAGTAAGAACAGTTCGAACACTTGACAAGTGTTTAACTTTACCTTTTTGTTCAAACTTCTGCACCGACTGACGAATAGTGTTTAAATTAGTCAGTTATATATTGCCCACTTTGTATTTACTTGCACTGGTAAACATTAACTTAAAATACAAAAAAGCATCATAGGTAGGTACTAAAAATTGTTTTTTTTATTCATTTTATCAATATTTTTACTCAATATAAAACCATAAATTCTCTCTTAGAGTATTATAACTTTTAATTTGATTTTCCAAACTACTATGATTTAGTGACCTCTTTCGGCTATTTTTAATCCCCAATGGAAATGAAATGACAATTCGGATAGGAAAAATTTATGAACTTTTGTTCGAGTATTCAATTTTTTTCTTTTGGTTTCCGATCAAATAAGCTAAAACAGACATAAAAATATATGTCATGTCACCGAGTGGTCGATAAAATTGCAGCCGAGAGATATTCTATGTAGCTCTAATTTTAGAACGTCACTGTAATTGAATACGTGAAAAAGGGCTGACGAACTTTGACTTAAAATAAAACAATAACAATGTATTATTGTTTTTAAAGTCTAAATTTACATAGCATCATAAAAGAACATGTACATGTGTAATGCAATTTAATATGGTAATTGAAGGTACATTTTTACCTTCCGAACAGCAACGCTGTTAAAGGAAGGTATTGTGATCGCGAAAAATGTCGATCTCGGGTTTTAGCGGAAATACGCGTTTTAGGGTTCCCTGAGCCTAAAAAACCCAAAAATAAAAAATGTCTGTCTGTCTGTCTGTCTGTCTGTCTGTCTGTGTGTCTGTGAACACATTTGCGGCTAAACGGCTAATCGGATCGGAATGAAACTATAAAACCTTACTTATACTCAGCATCGGAGGAATCTGATAGAATTTGAGTAAAATCGGCCGACCGGAAGTGGACGTTTACTCCTATCAAAAAATGGAATTTTTTGAAAATATTGGGTTTTCATATAGTTATTGGCAAAATATTTATACTTTTTGGAAAGAACATGTAATTTCCGACATTTTTGAAAGAATACATTTTTTTGATATTTTCATTAGTTTTCGAGATATTGACACTTTTATCAAAAACTGGCCACTCCAATTCTACCACCCACTACTTGTTATTATACATGCTACTGTTCGGAAGGTCGTGTGGTGCCCACACCAGATTTTTTATTAGGTATTGTTACTGGCTATATAAAGGTTGTATCTTTTATGCGAATGTTATTAAACAGAGTTAAAATATTAAGAGAATTATTAGTGTTTCCCATTGAGTTCTTCAAGTTGAACAGAACGAATTACGAGGGGTTTTGAGTTTTGTTTATAGCTGCTTATTAGGCACCACTAATAGAATCTTTAGAAACAAATATAACCTCAATATGTTGTTGACATAAATCCAGAGTTTCTTTGCGAAACAGCAAGTTGTGTAGGTAGAGTGAATTTTTGGCCAAGCCAAACACCCCCTTTACACGCTTGTGTTTATGGAAGCTTGCCAGGTATGTAAACCTACCATGAGCGATGTTACCGGCTATAGATAAAGATCGCGAAATTATTCAAATTCTCCATAATGTTTTTTCTCAATATGTTGTTGACATAAATCCAGAGTTTCTTTGCGAAACAGCAAGTCGTGTAGGTAGAGTGAATTTTTGGCCAAGCCAAACACCCCCTTTCTAATCTAATCTAAATAACCTGGCATGGTCTTTCCTGTGGAGCCCCATGTTTGAGCACTGCTTCCTATGGGAATATTGTGACCAGGTTCAGCACCAAGAGTCCTTACATGCACCCGATGCGTGCAGGACTCTAGTTTGTTCAGCTGAAAATCAACGTCACGCTGATCTTCAGGTAGGCTAGAATCCAGGTGTCCGAAATTCCTTGAGTTACTGTTGCCACAGAGCAGTTCCCTTTATAAGAGACTTGAGTCCTGTGACTAGCTCCTCAAGGTGGTGATAGGATTCAGGATTCGTGTCACCGAAGATGAGGAACCGTTTATAGTCTAAGGCCTCACACTCGAATAGAATGTGAGTTGCCGTCTCATCGTCCATGGCGCACAGTCGGCACGAGGTGGGTTTCTGTATCAGAATCCCCATCCTCCGAAGGTGTAGTCTGAATGGTCCATGCACAGTGAGCAGGCCCACTAGTACTCTTATCTGACTCCTACCAAGATTCAGTATATCAGACGTCAGTTTTTTGGAGTAGCCTTTGAGCTTCAGCTTCGAGTGCCTCAGCCCTACAGTGTTACTCCAGTGTTTGGTTGACTCTTCCCAGACCCAGTTCCTGACTTTGGTCCTTGCCCAGGCTCTAGGCCTAGGCAGTCCCAGTGAATCGTGTATTCGCTCCCTTCTTGGCCAGAAGGTCCACGGTTTCATTACCTTCAAAACCTTTATGCCCTGGTATCCACTCCAAGAAGACCCTGTTTTGTCTAGCCAGTTCATTAAGGTTTTGTATGCACTCCCAGATCAGCTTGGAACTAACTCGGAATTGTTTTAAGGCCAGCAGTGCAGCCTGGCTGTCTGAGAAGAAAGTTATCCTCTCCCCTCTCCAAAACACCCCCTTTACACGCTTGTGTTTATGGAAGCTTGCCAAGTATACAAACCTACCATAAGCGATGTTACCGGCTATAGATAAAGATCGCAAAATTATTCAAATTCTCCATAATGTTTTTTCTTGTTTGTATAATTTTTAAACATCAAAAATCCCATGAGAAGTCTCTCGAAATAATCAGTTTACTAAAACTATATCTATTGAATTCATTTCTAGATATTCCCATATTCCAAATTCTTGCTGCTAGTTAAACACCTTGGGTTTAAGTATGTGTTGATATATCCGTGCACAAAATTACGAATAATACTGATTAAAATAGTACATATTTATATTTCTTTTTATTTATTTTTATCTCATGGCTGTATACAAAATAAGTCATTTAAGTGTGTTCAACTTCTTATCGGGTAATGAGTAGTTCCCATAAACGTTTTATCAAAACATTTTATTATTATACACAATAACGGTTTAAATTACAAATATATAGTTTTAGTTATCGGAGAGATAAATGCAAAATGAGGTCGAACTATATCAATATTCAAATGAAGCAAAATCTAATTTACAATTTTCTTTGTTTCAGGTACGTTTATCTATATTTCCTAGAGTTTATTAGATACTGGGTAAGTTCAGTAATGTTGTTAATAAAAGTATATGAAGCAGTTGATATAGAAATACAGTATAAGATTTTTTAAATAAAAATGCCATCTCGTTTATTGTTTTGTAAAATGAGGATGAATACATAAATTCGAGAAAATATTAATGAGATATTTAACTTAACTTGTGGACGATTAGAAATGTTCATAAACGTTTGAATTACATCCTTCATACGAAAAAACATAAAAAGATTTCTTAGAAACTTTAATGCCAAACAGAAAGGAGAGGTGCATAATTTGAATCATTTTGGTTAAAAGATATAAAAATATTAGTTGTTAAAATATTACCAGTCTATAAAACCTTTTAAGTGAGTGTCAATTAATATAAAAAAATAATTTTTGCAAATTTTCATTTCTTGACAATTTTTCTAATACAATCTTTACTTATCAGTCAGTGTTTCGAAATCTGTTGCACAGTAAACAGAGCAAAGCAAAAAAATATTTTTTTTTTCGGAAAATGGAATTATTTTTATTTAAAATAGTCCCCCCTTTCAGAGTTAATACATTGACTTGCACGGTCCACAAGTTTTTCGAATGGGAATTTTAGATCATTGACACAGATGTACTTCGAAATGGTCGTCGACGCTTTTTGGATGGTCTATACGTCAGCATACCGCTAAAAATGGGAAAATCCAGTCTACTGAACAGAAAAATCGGACGGTACTATATCCGGAAAATAAGGGGGTGTACAGTCCGACAAGTATCTCGTGAAATAAGGTGAAGATGCGCCGTAACAAATTTAAAAGTGGGGATATGGTGGGCGTACACCAAAAACCATTTGTGTGGTAGTCTTTATGCTGTGAGCATCTCTTTACATCTACACTGTTGCCTTATTCATACTTAAATATAGCCAATATTATTGTAATCATCAACATATTGACAACATTGTAAAAAATTTAAAATCTGGTCAAATCTTATCAAGCGTTAATGTTCAGGTATATTCCATCCTAGTCTGGCCGAATACTTTTTCTCTGCGCACTGGAAGCTCCGCCTTGTCACGAGATATTTGTCAGACTGTAGTTGATGGTGAAAATTCCATTTTATGCCAACAAATCGGACACAAGTGTCGATCGATCTGATGGTGCATTATCGTGCAACAAGCGCCAGCTTCCTTCTTTTCGATATTCTGACCGAACACGACGAATACGCAAAAGCAAACGCCTCTTAACATCAAGATTAACCATTAGGCCCACTGAAACGAATAATTCCCTGTGAATCGTCGAAACAAATCAATATTGTCTTATTTTTTGATTTTTTCAAACGTTTTTTTTTTTGGATTTGGCTCGCTTGGGTGCGCATCCATGCGAAACTTTAAGATCGTGTTTAAAACACCACGTTTTATCACCAGTTGCAAGGTTATACAGAAAGTTTTTATCATTCACCTCTTTAATGATGTGTCTCAAATTTTGAATTCGAAGCATTTTTGGTCATCCGTGAGGTTGTGCGGAACAAAACGTGAACACACCTTTCTCATGCCTAAATTCACGGTCAAAATGCGATAGTTCGTATCTTTGGAGGTATTTATTTTCATTTGTATGTATCTAAATAAACAGTTTGGCTCATTTTTATTAAGCAGATGCAGTTTTTCGCCAGTTTCTGGTGTAATCACAAATTTCGGCTGGCCAACATATTTGTCGTCTTCTAGCGCCTCACGACTCTCTTTGAACCATGTTCACCACTCGCAGACTCGGCTACGAGATAAGCAATTAACACCACAAACTTGTTTTAACAATCGATGCGTTTCAGTAAATGTTTTACCAAGTTTGAAGCAGAATACTATTGGCTCTTTTTTCGATGTTCACTTTTTGACCGATGTTAAAACGTACTGTTACTTTGAGCGCGGTAACTCGGCGTGAAGTTGTTTGAGTATCTTAAAATTTTGTCAGAACATCAATGAAAGATGTACCTACGGAACGATATCCTCAATATCAGATGCTAGTATCGGATATTTATTAAAAGTTTTATTTAATTTCCGACAGTCCTCGTATATCTATCGTCTCAATTCTATTCATCTGTTAATTGGTTTATGTTATTGGTGAAAAATCTCGCAGAAAACACGTAAACGATTATTTAACTATCTTTAACTTCGAGAGTAAGTTTTCTGTTAAATTAAATTAGTTTCCATCAATCCGAACAGTTTCGCCCTCAACTTCTTTTTCTTATTACTTGGTTACCTAATCAATTCTTTTGACTTCTGGAAATGCTATTTATTTGTTTATTTTTTAACCTTTGTTCCTTTTACACTATGATTTTTGTGTGTTATAACAGTCCTTAATTTCTCGACTTAATCTCCGTAATGTTTACCTACTGTATACAATTTTTTATCATTTTTTATCATTTTCCTCTTTTAAATATGTTTCTACACATAATACATAATTTTTAATCTCCAAAGAGTGACAAAAAAACCTTCCATGAAGTATATCCCTCTGCCGCGTTAACACAAAACATGCACATCGCATGGACGGCTTATTACGAGGGTTATCTTTTTAGTTTTGCATATAACCATAAAGACCAAATATATACAGGGTCATTCAAAATGGGCGGAATACTTGATTTATGGCTTAACTATGAATTGTATGATAATTTGACTTAGATAAAGGTTTTTGTACATTTTATGTACTATTTATTGATCTTTTCAGATTTTTCGAAAACATAATAGCTTTCAAGATATGACGTCCAAGGACAATATTTTAATGGATCACCTTGTATATATATTTTTTTTTTCGAGTTTTTATGACCTGTCTGAATTCATCAATGGTACATTTAGTGAGTCTGAGACTTATGGTCTTGTAAATATCAATTATATTTAAAAAAATTATTTGACACAAAATGAACTATAATAATTTAAACTTAAATAAGACAAATTTATTTAAAGTAGATGTTCAAACTGAAAGCCTTCGGTTTTAATAGGTACTATATATATTAACAATATCATTGTAAGAAGTAAGAAAGTACCATCGGATTTGAAAATATTATGTTTCGAAAAGTCGTTAAAAATTGTTATTTAATTTGGACCAAAGTTTTTCCCTATGATATGGGGATTCTATATACCAAATTTTGTGACCCTGTGACCTTCTGTTTAAGAGTATTAGCGTGCATGGATAAAGGTACACACAAACCGTTCTCATAAAGTACCGGTGGTAAATAATAAATTAGTGAAAACCGTTTTTTCGTTTTACGTTTTAATTATTGGCAATATTGGTCTTCTTATTGGTATTATTGGGTTATCTTAACCTAAGTATACTAACTGTTCGTTCTATTATTGTAAAGTATGTTATTCAAAAAATATCCATTACGTAACATAATGTTATATAAAAATCTGATATTAAACCATGCTTTATTTAACCGAAAAAAATTATTTCAAAAAGTTTTTATTATCACTGAGCAGCTCCCACACTAAGAATCCGTTTGTATTGGTATCAAAACAATCAACCAAACGAGTCGAAAATAGCTACATCCTACCAATAATAAATCTATCCCTCTCGATAACACAAAAAATATATCTACATTTTCCTTTAACTTAGTAATTAAAGACGTAATTAATGAATCGTTTCTGTCCGCTATCTGTACCCATAAAACAACTTGACACTATCTTAGTCGGTCACCAGACGCCAGAATTACTCATCGGCCTCTCCGAACTTCGAAAACGCCATATTAGATTGCAGAAAAGAAAAAGTATTGGTGAGATGTGAGATGTCGGATGAATGACGTCTTAATACCGAGCAGAAGTCTGGAAGTTGCTGGTGATCGATCATTACAGCTCCCAATGTACTTTCGGTAAAGATTATAAATGAGACTGGTTAGTTGGTACGATTGTTACCGGTTATCATATCTACTTAATGGCTTTAAAAGATCTGATAATTGTGTTGTTTTCGTATTTTTTTAAAACGTTACAAATATTTGAGATTTATATTTTGTATTAAAAAAAGTCGTAATATAGGCAACAGGCTCGAAGCTGTAAACATTTATAAGCAATTATAAACTTATGTTTCCAAACTTTTTACAAAAGTTAGTTAAAAAAAATAACTGTTACAAAATCCAATGAAAACATTTTATTAAAACCATTTCTTAGAACAAAGAAGTCCTATTTCTAAATGTCACATTTACCGTTCCTGCGATAAACTAAACAAACCATTTGGTTCTTAAAACCGTGACATAAACAAACAGAGTAATGGGAATTAGCATGGTAAATTATGCAAAATGTCTTTTTTGTAATAAAATTCTGTAGTGATAAGACTACAACTTGACAGGAAAGAAAACACAATAAAGAAAATGACATTGTTTTCCCTAATCTTTTTTAATTATTGCAGAGTCTTGGAAATAATATTTCTTCTAAAAATATTGCCGTCTGCAATAAAAATTTTATACTGAGTACTCTACTTTACCTAGATAATTTCCACGTATAGAATATATAGCAGTGTTCGTAACAGTTGGCCAATATAGTGAACATAATGATTTATTATTTAACAATTACAGAAATTTTAATCTAATCCTTGTATTTAAAATATGTCTATTAATCATTATTATCCAACATATACTTACTTAATTAAGACAACTGTATTTACAATAATTGCGATTTAATGCAATGTGCTTTGTTAACCTTCTACTGTTTACAGAGATTAAAATGCGAACAATGAGAAAAAAAGACTGTCTCAATATCTGATTTAAATGTAACTCGGTGCTTGTCACTAGGTTTTATTTGGGGTGATCTGATGGAGGAGTAGGTAAACTTTAAAAAAGCGACTAGAAAAAGCGTTACATGGAATATATCTGACTCCAGCAGTAAGAGAAAACCCCCTATACACGTAAGAGTTCACAAAACCGGTTAATTGTTACATACATACGTACATACATATCCGAATGTATACATGTCGTGTATAAATTATTTATAAACCTATGCTTTTTATCAGACGTTCTGGCGAACGTGCTGAAAGGTAAAAAACGACACCAAAAGGAGATAGATAGATAAATATTCATTGGGTTGGCTGTTAGCCTCTTTCACTGCGACTTTTATAGATGTATTGGTGCACACCCATCATCTCTAGAATGGGATTAGAGCACATTATCTAGCCCTGCACTCTTAATGGGACTTAATAGCCTTGACAGTGGCCTTTCCCAATACTCCATCCTTGCAAGACATAGGAGATAACATGCGGTTTCCTCCTTCTCTTGGCAGTACCGACAAATGTATTCATCTGACAAGTTTATCTGACTCAGATGTTTTTTGAACCGATAATGTCCTGTCGAGGCTTACAATCATTTGACATCATTTCGCTTTTGTAGTAACAGCTCAGGAAATCGAAATCAGATGTCTAGTTGGTTCCAATTTTTTTTTTTAAATAAAGATTTTATTTCTGGCTTTTTAGCGCATTTTTTTGGAGGTGGCTTAATTTAAAAAAAAGTTTTTATTAAAATTCTTATATTCATAATTCTATAACACATATTTTTTAGAAAGACCAAAGGTCAGATTTAAAAAGAAAATTGTATTTTCCTCTTCAATTAAAACTATAATAGTTCCTCCTTCATGATATATTCCTAAATTTAAGAGCCAGTAGCTCTAAACGCATTTGGAGAGATTTTTTTAAGAGATTCTAATGGTTTATGAAAATCCACATACAATCCCAAAAAGGTGTCACTTGACCCACTTTATAAACGAAGAAGGAATTTTCGCTAATCCCCTCTTTATTTTGCAAATAAAATCGATATGTTTCAATATTTTTTTAAAATTAAGTCTGTTCTTGAAAGTATTTTTTTACTTTTTTAAAAGGGCCACTCTGTTTTCCAATAAGAGTGAAAACGATCTTAATGACTTTATACCCAGTGTTATATGAGGAATTAACGCAATACTTCCGACCTACCTACTATTGATGTGTCTAGTAAACCTAGAAACTCATTTCTTTGTCAATAGAAATTTGAAAAGAGAATATACAGATCAATTAAAAAAGACACAAAATGTTCTTGTAGACATGTTTATTGATTTATTGATTTCTATTAATAAAATTCCATTTTTAATTTCTTCAAATATAATTACATTGATTTATGTCTTGGTATTGGCAATATGTACATACAAAAAAATAATTCGACTTATTTTCTATGGTTATTAATAAAACGATTTGAAACTCGAGTTTGTATAAATAATTGTTTACATAAAACATGCATGCCTTTGATACATTAAGTAGTAATAAAATTACCTGGTAAAATACATAGATATATAAGAATTTCAAGCAAAAATAAAGATGAAATGAAGCGAATATTTTCCAAACCATGTATTCCTTGTTTGCGTTTCATTACTTCTTCTACTTTTCGGTTTATTTTCAGAAAATTAAAGTTATTAACTCACTCTAATTGCAGATATAACCTCAACAAATATTCTGAAATATAAGCAGTAGATGTAGTTAAACCAAAAAGACGGTGAAATATATTGCAACAGGTGTGGCAAAGTATGAAACCGTGTATATATATTTATAAATGTACCACAGTATGTGCCGTGTTGTAGTACATGCTTCAATTAAAATGTTGGAGCGGATGTGTTGTTTTGAGGTAAGTTTCCGGTTAGTACATGAAGTGAGAGACTTTGATTGAAGTTTTAACTAAACTTTGTAATTTATTAGGTTGTTTTGTTACAAAGTTCATTTTTTAAAAGAATTGATGAATAAGTACAAAATCTTGTTTGTAATTGAAATAAAACGATTTAGGTCAGGATACATCAAAAAAATTAAATCATCTAAATTTTGTTACATTTACTAAAAATATAGCTTTTCTCCAAATAACACTCCAACGTCACAAAAGACAAAATTAAAAGTACTCTTGAAAATAAGCCAGAAATTTTATATGAACATGTGTTTCAAAGTTTTTTAGATCCATAATAGAGAATGATTTTTTATTTTGTTTTCTGTTAATACCTCTATGATGCCTAAATATATCAGTTAGTGATAGAGCAATGTTTCATCTATTGTAATGATACGACAAAAAACCGTCTTCTTTACGTTTAAATATTGCTAAACAATAGAACGGAGTTAATAATGTATTGCTAATTTAGATCTGTTGTAACGCGCGACACCTACTGTGCACACAGTTTTCGCCTGTCGAATAAACGGTTGGTTGAAAAGTTTTGAAAGCGACACCTATTAACCAGTGGAGGAATCAAAGTTAATACCCCATTTTAATCTTTTATCTTCGATTTAAATACGCAAAAAATTCTATTTTGATTTGACAATTCACTCTTTGTTTACAAGCCATTTTAAATTGACCTTGAGTGTATTTGGAACGATAAAAAAACAAATAATGTGCACTTTGTTTTGGAAGGTTTCTCAGCAACATAAATGTATAAAAGAATAGTGAAGGTGTTAAAGGAATCTGCTCCTTCATTTCCAACTATGTATAGATGGGTTTTAGAGTTTAAAGGTGGTCGAACAAGAGTCGAAGATGAACGTCCAAAAAAAGCAACGACACCAGAAATCATTCAGCAAGTCTATAATATTGTTTGTTTAGCTTCAAGTTAAGCGGGAAATTGCTGATACCATAGGCATCTCAAATAAACGGGTACTCCTTATTTTACACGAAGAAGAAATTGAATCGAAAAATAAATTTCTCAGCTTAATTTCGAGCGTTTTAAGCAGGATAAAACCGATTTTGTGTGTCATTATATAACTATGCATGGGATGATCTTAAATTAAAACAAAAACATTTATAGTGGACTGTAGATGGGTATTAAGCTCCAAAACAGTTGAAGTAAGAACAATCGGCAAAAAACTTATGGTATTAAGGTTTCGAGATACAGACGGAGTTTTGTTGCCTAATTATCTTAGAAAAGGTAAAACAATTATGGCAACCTTTTGGACGAGTTGGTTAAAAAATTTCGTTTACAGAAGGAAACAATTATTATTTGTCATCAAGACAATGCACGTGTTGACACAAGTTTGTTGATTACTGGAAGATTATTGGAATACATGTGTTCAAACTGAGGGTGATTATATTGAATAATCAATTTCATTAAAAGATACACATTCTTTCATTTTTGCTTTCAAAACTTTCTAACCAACCTGTATTCATGCATACATGTTCCTTTAAGTTTCAACTATCTCGAGTAACTTACTTCTTTGATGTTTTCGTCTGTATAACAGCTCCTTTTGGAAGTCCACTGTGTACATTTCTTTGATGCTTATTTTGTTTAGTTTTTTGACTTTATCTCGTTAATTGTTTATAGGATGCTTCCCTCTACTATCCTAATTATTTTGGACAAAGACAAAGAAAAATCGGTTTATTGGAGTATGATGTTGGTGGGTTTTGGGTGTTAAGTTTAATGACCCTGTTATAGGGCTTGATGTCTTTTTCAGGGATGGATTTTGGAGTTTGGGATAAAGTTAGTATGAGTATAATATTAAGTACTAATTCAAAATCAAATGTTTTGTTAGTTTTTAATGTAACAAGGCAGGACAAATTAAAATATTTAACTTGCCATCGGCACAAAGTAATAACGGTTTCGATTAAGGCAGTTCCATATTATTATTTACGTAATACATAAATAAGGTATTTAAAAATAGAGTTTTTTAATTTTTAAATTGGTAGGTAATGGTATTATTTCGGTACGTACCTACCTAAAGTTACTATTATTCTTTTGATGATATTGTTAAAAAGACAAGTACCTACCTAATATGTCAGGTATAGCAAATCATTTTTATATAATTTTCGAAGTAAATTTAAAAGTTGAGTAGTTAAGCCTGCAAAAGACAATGCAGGATGTAAAGAAAGTTAAATTTAGTAGGTATTCTATATATTTATAGCTAAGGCTTAAAAAGTACGAATACTTTTTATTAAATATTATGTTTCAACTACAGATATCATCATGATTTCAAATTCGCCCAAAAAGGAACATATTTAATTATAGTTAATTAAGCATCTGATTCAATCGCTTTATTGCATTTAAAAATAGTTATTAAAATGTAAGTAATTATTTAAAGCCGCCACCTATGTGGCGAAATATAATTTTTCTTAGTTTGAACTGTACCTAGTGAATATCTACACTATAAAAAAACAGTTGACCTGGTCCTAACTTTACTTTTTACTATCCATGCCGGCGGTTTTTCTTTGCGACCCATTAATTAATTATAAAAATAATTCTATTTAATAACCGTCTTTTGTAAGATTATAGGGAGCGGAGGATTTAATGTGATTTATTTTTTAATAAGAAAAGATAACGTTCACATTAAGAAAACCGTTATTACTATGCAATAAATAACTGAATAGATAGAACAGAGATAACCTGAAATGATAAAACATATGTTTGGATGACCTTAAACGTAGGTATTCATATTCAAATTTAATTGGCCCATGATGAGGTTGTCAACTTATATCTTGTATGATATCTATTCTTTTGATATACCTACATTCAAAAACTTGGATTGTTTTAGGAGATATTTAAATACCTTTTATTACAACATATCTTGAAAACGAATTGATTATTATTTCCAATCGAAGCATATGTATTATTAAATAAAATCAATACCTATTTAAATATTGTCTATAACTTCTTTGAGACAGAATTGTATATATTCACTTCTTTAATCAGGGAACTTTTGCCACTAAAATCAAAATAATAAATCAATATTTTGAAAATGACCCTTGCTTATTTATCTTGATAGATATGTCAAAGTTGTCAAGGGTTTTTTCAAAACTGAAAACGCATAACAAAAATTAAAATAATTTCTAAGCTTTCGACACCCAGATCGGTTGTCGTTTTCAAAGATATAAAAATTTTTAAGAAATACTTCTTCTTATTTCAATGCTTTATGGTTTTAAATTTAAGTGGGCTTTCACACCAAAGTAGCGTGCGACGCGCAACTTGCTGCCTGGAAGCAGAAAGCATGCTACTTATTTTAAAGCGTTTATAAATATATGGGTGATTTCACACCGAAGTGGCTTCGCAAAAATGCGACGTGGCAACATGCGACGAGCGACTCCAATATAAAACAGGTCCTTAAATTTGATACTGGACGTCGAACCTCGCATGCTACTTTGGTGTGAAAGCCCACTAAGGGTTATATCTTAACTTTAATGAAATATTTATAAACATCTTTTTTGCACGATAGAACGATTTTGCTTAGTTACCGCGTTTGTTACCTGATCAGTATGTTGTGTTTACTGAAACAGAACGGTAAGCAATTTACTTACCGTTCTAGAACGGTATGTAAATAATTGCATATGTGATGTATACAGAGCACTTTTGACATTTTAACGTTATTAAAATGTCAAAAGTGCTCTGTCTAATGTCGAATACAAAAAAATATTTCTATCGGGCAAAAAACGTTATAAGCATCACGAACGTCAAGGATTACCAATTGCCTTCGATCGGTAAAATGTCCTTACCGTTCTTGATACTTAATATACTATAGTTTCTGTGACAACCATGCTTTAATATATAATGACTTTTGTTTTATTTTTCTAATTTCTTATTCACATCAGAAATTTCAAATATGTTGTTTTTGAAGTTGAAGTTTGCAGTATTGTAAAATTTTCTTTTCACACTTCATCTATAAACTAATATATACCCACAGTGCAATGCAGTCTTTTATCTTAGACTAACAATTTTCTTTTGAAGAGACCTGAAAAGTAAAAGCAAAAACTAAATTTATTCAGTGAAACTTCTTTAAGATTCTTATAGTATCCGAAGCTTTCCTCAATTCCTTTCCTAACACGATGTAAATTTATCTAAGTCGGAAACGGTTCTTACCTCGGGAGTCTTTCTTTACATAAAACAAAGCCGAATATCAGCGAATAGAGTGTGCTTCTCGGAATATCTCCGCAAGGTATTGTAAACATTGCATGAATTATTCAGAATAGAATTCGAATCGGACTCCAGTGTTAGCTTTAGCGTCGATTTTTTTGCTATTGGCGGCTAGAAATCGGCTGTAGTATTATCTTTTAATCGGAAACTCTATTAACGCGTATCTTTGACGGTCTTCCGGTCTTACTTACCATGTATTGTTTGTTCTTGTATTTTTCCGTTACCTAACCTTCACCTTTTTTCTTATACGGGCAATCGTCGCTATATATACTGATTAAGACGCGTGCTGAATTTAATTTCTTGTTTCATATGTTGAACCTATTAATATCTCTTAGTTTCTGAATGTTTATATTGTCACATACGATGATCGATATTAAAATATTAGTTTTTCTATGTTATTGTATTATTTTCTTATGCAATCAGCTAGGTAAAAGATAGTATGTTTGATCTCGAGACAAGATTTAATTTTTATTCTTGCGTAGAATATTATATTTACGTCGCGTTGATGTCGGACATAAAGAGTCCGGAGTCTGAGAGTCACAGTCTGGGAGTCTCTAGAGACCCTGGGGCCTAGATCTTTGTGACGATGTACATATTTTTGTGTATAAGAGTAACATGCCACCATATTATTTAGTTTAGTTGGTAAGATTACACTGTATTAGTGTATTTAATTATTATTTATTTAATTTTTATTGTTTATCTCATCTTCCATTGATTACTAAGGATCCCAATCAGATGGTTAAATAACCAATATATTTTTTTATGAGGAATGGAAATTTTCCTAAGACCAACCAGGAAGGGAACCCGGCCGTGACGGATTTATCCACCGACGCGAGCACCCTACGACTAAAACCATACCTTCACACCTGTGCCAAGTTTTATAGCTTAGGACCACCACTACACCTTTTTTAACCGATATCTTACGATCCGACAGATAATCCGCCACAATATTCCTTAGGTCCCTTGTACAATCGCTCGCTGCCAAAACTCTTATCACAACCCTCCACTGGACCGAGTTGAAAGCATTTCGGACGTAAGGAGGAGCAGCGCAGAACATTTGTCCCGCTGTCCGCCCCGTGACAGACGAAGTACCTCCAAAACCGCATCCGTATTGTCACTTCGTTTATCCTTGCTTGCAACATTCTCTGGTAAAATTTACTCATGCATAAAATGAGGCAAATGGGCCTATATTTGGGTTTAAATGCCACTTTGGCAGGTTTCTAAAAATACGCAATTGTAACGATCCCGTGACCCAGGTGAGCTCCATTTGTCCCAGGCGTTTTACCACCTCGCGTGGTATCTAGTTCTGTTGCCTTTCCGTTTCCCAGTTTGGACAGTGCACACAACAGTTCGTTTTAGGTAAATGGATCTCCCATGCCATCCTCCTGCCGGAAAGAGCTCGAGCTTTTGCTCTATCGGTCTTTGGAATGAGGGGCAAGCGTAGAGTCTTTTGCTGACTATCTTATACGCCTGTCCCCTGATATCCTCGTTTAGCTCGGCACACCGCTCCCTCCAGCATCTCTATTTCGAAAAGCGTATAAGCCTTTCACGCTTTGTATTCTGCATTCAATCCTTCTATCACTTCTTCACTCAATTTTCTTTTCCTTCCTCTCAGTATCGCTTCGAAGCACCTGGTTCTCTGATTTGCTACTTAGTCATTCCAACAGTACGGTAGGTACTTTGCGTCCGGCGCTTGTACTGACCCTGCTGTCACTCACAGATACTTTCAATACTCGTTCGAAGGCGGAAAACCCTAAACTCCTTCGAATACCTGAGTGCCTTTAGTAAAGGTACACCTCATAACAATACACCATAATATATACTCTATAACACTAAAGTACACCCTATTGTCTCCAGCCGTATTATAACAATAAGTAGCTTTGTTAAATAAAGGGTATAAAAGTGAATAAGTTTTTAGAAATTTAGTCAAATGTAATAAATATGTTTATCATTTTTTCCAAATGTCTTCGAAGGGATTTAACATATTTTAAAGATTTTCCTTATGTGCAACGACAAAAAGTAGTTTTGTTTCAGTTTTGTTATATATCGATAACATTAATTTATAAAACAAAATGTTTTACTTTTAGTGCCCTTGGCAAAGACAAATTATATTACGGGAGTTAAGCAGACAAAACAAAAATTGAGACTGACATGGCCGTTTCTCTAAAAATACCACTCATAAGGAATATTTCCTTAATGCAAAACGAAAGCTTTTAGTTGGAAAAGTGAAATAATTTGTCGGTATATTTTTAGAGCTAAGAGTGCCGATATAATGCTCATGAAGAAAACATGTAAACTGCCTAAAGCGTTGACAGTTAAACTGATATAAATTATCACCTTACCAAATGCTCACGAAAACTTGCACGGCGCAGATGTTACTTTGCATTCCAGCCGTACACACATCACCATATTTAAGCAAAATTTACTACTTTCTTAAAGCGATGAGAAGGTTTGCAACCATAAATAACTGAATACAAACTGGCTACGAAAGCTTGGTATTTGTGTATAGCGAATTTATCATATTCATTTCATATCATCAAATTATTTTTGCATACGAATATCTTTAAATTCGGCGACAAGTGCGACAACTGTCCAATTAAGTTTAAAAAAATATGAGATTATAAATATTTATATCTTTTAAGGTGCTGGAGCGAATGGCAAATTACTTTTAGGTCTTGTGAAAAGTTTTTTTTTATAATCTACCGGCAGTACCTATTTATTTAGGTATAAAAATTAAGAGCAATTAACGCTTTTTTTAGAAAAATTAAATAGCGTTTAGTATACCTAATTTGGGAAGCAACAAGGTATGTCGAAAGAGGATTTAAAAAAAATGGTGATAATCAAATTATGCAGCTTACAGGAATTTTAACAATTTTTCAACTTGGTAAACATATTAGTAGATTTATATCTACTATTCAGCTGGTTCGCAAGTCACGACTTCGGGAAAATTTCACTACAGTTTTTCGTTTTGGGCCCCCCTGACTTCAAAAACACCTTCCGTTCAAAAGTTTATATATATATGTATATATATATATGTATAGTTCCGATATAACGAAATCTGTGGACACGATAGCGGTCGCATTTCTTAACGGATCAAAATGAAATTTGGTACAAAAATCAATCGTCCAAAAATCTCGGTCGAGTTCGTTAATGGGCCAAATCGGTAAGGCCGTTTGGGCGTGACATTAAATCAAAATGGAAAAAAATTCGTAACTTGTTTACTACACCCTGTACAAAAAAATGTTACAGGACTTTTTTGTTTGTCTTAAAGAGACCTACAACTTTTATCTAAAACATTTTTTTCTAAAACGTATACTTTTAATATATTCAATTAATATAAATCTACTGATGCGCCTGGCTTACCAAGGGCCATTTTTTTTTATTTTAGTTATATTTTGAATAATTATTTAGGAGGCTCTACATAACGAAGGATTAATATTTCAATCCAATCTAATTAAAATTAAACCGAGTTTAATTGTTTTTACTTGTAATAATGAGTATATGTACACTGTGTGTTAGACATCCATTAGTGCTTCTAGACATGGATTAAATGAGGTAAATAATATCCTTCTGGGATACTTTAATCCAGGCCATGCCAAAGAGCAGCCAAAGTTTGAGGAGGTTGTTCAAGTAGTCCCATACGTGTTTTATCGTAGATAAGTCTTGGGGGCCAGGGCAACACATCAATTTTAGTATGGTCAAAGTAGAATAAGGTGACTCTGGCTATATGAGGCCGGGCGTTATCTTTTGAAAAATTGTGTTTTGGAGTTTCCAGAAATATGGCACGAGATAAGGCTCTACAATTTCTTGAACGTAAAGTTGTACAGTTATGTCACCTCTGATGAATACTTGAGGTTATTTAGATTCATGTGAAAGTGCACCCCATACCATAATTTCAACAGTGTGATGAACATGCCGTAAAACAAAAAACTGAAGATCACTGCGTTCACCTCGTCTCCTACTTACCCTTGCCGTCCATCATGCATGCCTAGACAAAATCAAGACTCGCCATTAAACACTATTTTGATCCATTCCTGGTCTCACAATAACCGTTGTCTACACTACTAAAGGTAGTATCCAATGTGGACGTTATCAAAAACTCCTAATACGATGATAACACTTTAAACACTTCCAATAGGCCTTCCATGCTCCCCAAACCATTGATGTTCAATTGCTCTGGTAGGGGAAACGCGATGTCTAAATCCAGTAAAATAAGTCTCCGATCGTCGTCCTGTACCTTCTGGCTCTTTTTGTTTGCTTTTCTTGACGTCATGCCTGACATCTGAACACAGTGTCTAGACTTCTGTGCACCATATCTGTTATTTCCCGGAATAAATGACCAGCTTCTCGTAGTCCGACAATCCGACCCATTTAAACTCGGTTAGTTGCCGAAAATTTGCATTTTTTCGTATCCTTGACATGTTAAACCGTTTTAAGGAATGTTTACAAACGCACACTTCGTAAAAGTTTAAGACTCACAGCAGTTTTAACATTTATAACTTAGTCCCGAAAATAAATAAAAATCCGCGTAAAAACAAAAACATTAAGCAGATAAGGCAAAAAAGTCAATTGGATACTCATTTTGCCCTGATCAATATGCAACCAAATATTGCTTGACTAAATTATCATTTACTGGGTGTTCGGATTTCTATCTCACTAAGTATTTATGTATATTTGTATACGTATAGTTGGATAGAATTACAGGTATTGGTTTTGAAGGTATGAAACATTTTGTCGTTCGCGCTGAACCTTAAAAAAGTGACACAACACAGCGTTACAGTATTTATTGTAATACATTGATAAGAAGTAAACAAAAGCTTTGGAAAACTAAAAATTTTGCAAAAATTCCTGAAAAATTAAAAATTTACTGTTGTTAACTGGAAACACTCATTTTTATATACTCTACGACTTCCAAGTTTTTGTTGCTGGAAATAATTCATCAAAACACAGGACACCCCCAACCGTTTCACACTTTATCATATTCGGCTGTAAAATACGATTTTTTCAGGCTTTCAGAAATCGTCTCCAAAATAAAAATAGAAAACTCTATAATATGGAAGGAAACAGGTTCTAAATGACAGTATAAGTGGAAAAATATGTTAGTTGATATGAAAACGACTGAATTCTAAATTAATTTATATCCCATCATTTAAGCTGAAAATTAGATACTTTTGAAACGCATGAACCGCTTGAATTGGTATCAAAATAATGTTTCTATAAAATTTAATACCCATTCAAAACGGATATGAAACGGTTATTTCCACACTTTGATTAATTACATTAATGAGACTGTTCGACCATGATGCTGATACACCAATAAGTAGATATCTACCCAATGGACAGTTTCATTTAAATTCAGTTGTTATCAAGCATTAAATTAAAATTCCGTCTATTGAATTGAATCATAATTGGTTACTGAGAGAAGGGAATTTTAATAAACTAATAACATATATTATCTTATTAGTGTTAGTGTCGATTTTTTTAAAAGTACGTAATGGAACAAACCTCAATATCTGATTATATTTAGAATATTTATTAAAGAAACTATTAGTGATACGATTTACGAACATTTTGTATGCAATGCAGAGAGATTTTAGTATTCATCTAATTGTTAAGATTAAAAACTAATAATTATCAAAAAGTCAGAAATGGTTTTATGTAACACAAAGAATATAAAAACTAATCCAATTGTTTAAGTTTTAATCTATATATATATATATATAAAACTCAAAGGTGACTGACTGACTGACTGACATAGTGATCTATCAACGCACAGCCCAAACCGCTGGACGGATGGGGCTGAAATTTGGCATGCAGGTAGATGTTATAACGTAGGCATCCGCTAAGAAAGGATTTTGATTAATTCCATCCCAAAGGGGATAAAATAGGGGGTGAAAGTTTGTATGAAACTTTTTCAATTATAAACCGATCGGGCTGAGATTTTGCGTGCATATAGCTTCTATAACGTAGGCATCCCCTAAAAAAGGATTTTCATAAATTCCACCCTACGGGGATCAAATAGGCGATGAAAGTTTGTATAAAACTTTGTCAATTTTAAATCGATCAGGCTGAGATTTTGCATGCATATAGCTACTTAAGGCATCCGTTAAGAAAGGTTTTTGATTAATTCCACACCTAAGGGAATAAAATAGGCGATGAAAGTTTGTATGTTTGTATGACGTAGGTATGCCTTATGAAAGGATTTTAATAAATTCCACCCCCAAGGGTATAAAACAGGGGATGAAAGCTTGTATGAAACTTTGTCAATTTTAAACCGATCGGGCTGAAACTTTGCGTGCATATAGCTAGTTTAACGTAGACATCCCCATAGAACGGATTTTAATAAATTCCACCCCTGAGGGGATAAAATAGGGGATGAAAGTTTGTATGGAATTTTGTCAATTTTAAACCGATCGGGCTGAGATTTTGCATGCATATAGCTACTATGACGTAGACATCTCCTAAGAAAGGATTCTGATAAATTCCATCCCTAAGGGGATAAACTCGGAGATGAAAGATGTATGAAACTTTGTCAATTTTAAACCGATCAAGCTGAGATTTTGCATGCATATAGCTACTATGACGTAGGCATTCCTAAGAAGGGATTTTGATAAATTCCACCCCTAAGGGGATACCATAGGCGATGAAAGTTTGTATAATAGTTTGTCAATTTTAAACCGATCGGGCTGATATTTTGCATGCATATAGCTACTATGGCGTAAGCATCCCCGAATAAAGTATTTTGATTAATTCCACCCCTAAGGGGATAAAACAGGGGATGAAAGTTTGTATGAAACTTTGTCAATTTCAAACCGATCGGACTGAGATTTTGCATGCATATAGCATACAAGTTTTTATAGTTTTAAGATACCACTCGTGCTTTAATGTGCGGGGTGTGTGAAGCGGTGAGGCGGTAGCACGCTGCTGCTGGCCTACATAACACTGTCGATAGACGCGTAGAGTTTTGAAAATTCGAGAATATTTTTTTTATTACGTAGTGGTGTACTAAGAAATAACTTATTTAAATTTCCCTTCTAAGGATTTAAAATAGGGGTTGAAAATTTGTATGAAATTCGGTGGCAAAAAACTAAAGTTCATGCGGATAAAGTCGCGGGCGGCCGCTAGTCATATAATATATAATACTAGCTTACCTAGCGAACTTCGTATCGCCTAACAACTAATGATTTTGTTTTCATTTTCCAATTTTTACGATTTTTTCTATTGTTTCGATTGATTTTCATAATTTTATTACTGTTTATCATACTTTATGTATATTTACAGGTTTTTAACTTTTTTGTTGTCTTTTTTATTTTACGCTTTTGTCCCCTTTTAGTTGTTTTTTTTATTCTTTTATGTTTTTCTTTTATTTACAATTTTTGTGATATTATTCGTCTATTTACAGGTTTTTACCTTTCTTGTTGTTTTTTGTAATGTTTGCGCCTTTGTCCCTTTTTTATTTTTCTTCGTTTTTTTTACTCTTTTATTTATTTATTTTTATTTATTTTTTGTTTTTCCATTTTTCATCTTTTTTTGTTTTTATAATTTGATTCAATTTTCTCCAGTTTTTTTATATATGTTCGCTTTTATAATTTACCTGCGTTTTTTATTTTTTTTTACATTTTCCACTATTTTTTTATGATTTTTAATTATTTATAACATTTTTAAGGATATTTAATAATATTTTACCGTTTTACACGTTTTTTTAGGACTTTCAACTATTTTTTACAATTGTTTACGAATTTTATCATTTTTTATCTGATATCTGGGTATTTAAACCATTTTCATCATTTTTTTAAAATTGTAAAGAAATTCTTATAATTTTCTACAATTTTTTATGTTTTTCAAGGTTTTTGTATGATTTTCAATATTTTTTTAACCATTGTTACCAATTTTTCATGTTTTTTAACATTTCTGTAGGATTTTCGATATTTTGTTACAATTTTCAACAATTTGTTAGATGCAAACAATGTTTTACGATTTTTTTCACGACTTCCAAAAATTTTTATAGATTTTTAACATTTTTCGAGAATATTTAACAATATTTCACGATTGTCAAAATTTTTTTATAATTTTCAACATCTTTTTTTATAATTTTTGACAGTTTTTTTAAAAAGTTTAATGAATATTTAAGAATTTCTTAAATTATTCACGATTTTAAGATTTCTTTATAATCTCCGACAGCTATTCACGATTTTCAATGTTTTTTCAAGATTTTAAATAAATTTTTTTCACTATTTTTAACATTTTATCCGTAGGAGCCTACATAACAATTTTTATAGAAAACGAAGGAATCTGTAAATATTTTCCATACAAAGTTTCAACCCCTTATTTTTACCCTTAGGGGGTGAATTCTAATAATTTTAATTTGTATAAAAATCGGTGCCGATTTAAAGATTATCCATGTAAACTTTCTACCCCTGTTTCACTTATTTAGGGTAAAAATGGTAAATTGAAAAATCGATTAGTTATCAAAAAAAAAAAAAAAAAATTAAAATGGTTAAAAATCGGAAAAAAATGAAGAAACAAAAATAAGTGGAAAAAATCGAAAAACCAAAGAAGAAATAGACAAAAATGTAAATTGGAAAAACGGATAAAATAAAAAAACGAAAAATATTACAAAAATTGTAAGTAAAATTTCCTTTTTATTTGTTTACAATTTTTGTGATATTTTTCGTTGTTTGTTTTTATTTTATTTTATCCGTTTCCCAATTTTTATCCAAAGCGTAAAAATCACAAAATACGAGAAAAAAAAACAAAAAACAGGATAAAATCGACAAAAATAGTAATAAAATATTAGAAATCAACCCCAAAAAACTAGAAAAAAATCGTAAAAATTGGTTTAAATGGAAAATGAAAAAAAAACTTAATTATTAGGTGATCCGGAGTTCGCTGGGTCAGCTATACTTAACTATAATCGACAATTTTATTTTATTATCCACCCTGTGTCCTTTTAACATCTGTGGTCCCCTGCATTTTTAGAAAGTTTTTTATATTTTCGCCGTGTTCTGTGTCTCTATGTCATTCCGTGGAATTTGTAATCGAATTTAAACCTATTTCCCGACTACCTAGAGCTCTGAAATTTTCAGGATAGCTAAGAACTGGATGACAATGCATGTTTTAAGTGTATTTAGGCATATACATAGATTTCGAAATTTATACCGAATTGATATTAAACATGATCTAAGTTGTGTATAGATAATATTATTTTGAAAGTTATTAAATAAATCGTTCGTGGCGTAGTTGGTTAAGCGGCAGATCAGTCCACTTGTGACAGTTCTGTTATGTTATCATAATGGGATCGATTACGCGACAGAGAAGTTTTTTTTTTTGTATTATTTTAACTGGTAATAAAATAAACTGTTTTAGAAAGTTTTTAGATACAACTACCCTTGATTTTGTTAACAAGAAAACAATCTTCTCTATGATCAATCACAGCGTTGTATGACTTAATATTTTTACAATGTCAGGGATGCTGTGCATTGTTGAGATCACACAAAATATGACCTATAAATCAGTAAAAAACTTTCTATAATAAAAAGTTCTTTTTGTAAATTGTGCTTATTTCTGTTATTGCCGCATCATTTCATTAGTACGCCCTAATTGACTATTTTTGCTACGTTCTTTGTGTATAATCATCAAAAATTCCAAAATTGTCATCTGTAAGAGAATGTAGTTATTTGGGATTAAAAATTTGTTTACACAAATATTATAAGTAGGTATACCAAGGTTCAAATAAAATTAGATGAATGTGCAATCTTAGTTATATTATAAAAATATCTTAACAGCTAGCACTCTAGCAGCGTAACTTCTAACTAGAAACAGAATATTTGATTATAAATCAGCGTTCTTACATGGAAAACTTCGTCTAGGAATATCTCATCCAACTCTACTTGCTTATGTTTTCATATACTTAATTAGATTTAACATAAAACACCTCGTTACGCCGCTACAAATTGGAATATTTTGCACAAATCCGTTACCTCACGTATATTTTATAGTAACAATTGTTATTTAATGAAGTAATAAGCTCGGCGTGACTCAGGTTCGCTTAATAGACTTCATAGCCCGTTTTTACAAATAGTTTCTATGTGAAATAGGAACTGAAAGTTTTAATGAGATTCTCAAAGTTTTGATGTGTAAATTAATAGAATGGCTGTATGAATCCCAGAAATCAATTTCTCTTGTTTTAAACTGTTCTCTTGGAAACTCGAAAATAGCTTTGAAAATTTATTAAAAAGATAGTTTATAGTATACAGTGTAACTGTATTAACAGTATACAGGAGGAACTCAATTGCATTGTAATGCTATTAGATTCTATTATTATTCCTATTAAATATTCTGTTTTACAGTTGTTATTTTTTTTAGTATGCAGTTTGTGCCAGCCAAAAATTTTTTCAAATAGACACTTCTTCACTTCCTAAAATCTTGTATGTTTAGGATTGATAATTTGCCATTCAATAACCCTAAAGCAATCGTTGCTTCTATAACTATGTTAGGGTCTTCACCAACAAGTTTAGATGAGTTATTTTACATGAAGATTGTTTTATACATTGTATTAATACTTACTTTTGTTGTTGAGTCACGCATTTCATTGCTGGTACTATGTTAACAGTTTTAAGATTTTGTGTTGTTGATAAACGCAAGTACTAACTGCTTTTATCAACAATATACAGACTTAACGTACTTTTCAAAATATGTCCGACCAAGATCGATATACTTTTGCACACGTTTAAACCAATTGGTAAAACATTTATTCCAAACTACAGTTAACACCTGCAAAATCGCTATTTCAAAGGCATCGATGACTTCTTCTGGTGACTAAAATCGCTGCTTACGCATTGAATTCTTGATCTTTGGAAACGTGAAGAAGTCGTTGAAACTTAGGTCGGGACTATACAGTAGATGATCTAACAATTCGATGTTTTAAAGCCCCAAAAACTCGATTGCCTTTTGGGCAGTGTGAGCACTTACATTGTCCTGATGTAGGATAATTCGCCGTTTTGTGTGGCTTTGTCGGAGTTTCTTGATAACTTCTGCTAAACAAACGCTTATATACCAATGGGAAGTAACCGTTTACTGATCTTCTAAAGCAATTGTTCGTACATGACCAGATTTTGACACAAAAGTTGCGAACATTTTCTTTAAGACACTTTACTTTTGTTGGTTTTTCCTCATCGTAAAACACCCACACAGCGAATTGGTGTTTATATTTCGGTTCGTAAAAGTAAATCCAAAATTTATCTACACTAGCATTACTACAAACGTTTTTTGAGCTTCCTTTGTTGAACCGTTCCAATGTTTTTCGACTTTAACTGACGCGAACCGCTTTTTGCTCTTCTGTGAGTAAATGAAGGATCCAACGGCAAACCAACTTTGTAACACTTTTGAATCGAGGTCATTGAAATTCCCAAAGATCTCTCGGTATTTTACACGGCGACCATCCTTAATTAGCTGACGAACCACATCAATGTTTTTCTGTGAGGCTGGAGCGACCACATTGAAATTCGAAATACCAACAAGAAATAGTTGACTGGTGTGGTGCTTCTTTCGCAATGAAACTCTGGATTTATGTTAACAAAAGATTGAGGTTAGAGTTGTGTCTAAAGGTTCTATTGGGGGCCGCCTTCCAATCGGCTATATGTGAAACTAAAATGACAACTTTCGTAGGTACTTTTTTTATTTTATTATTTATCTTTTTACAGTCTATACTACTTTGTTATTGTATTTGTTTTTTCACGATTATTCTTGTTTATTTACCTGTTCAAAATTTACCCATTTGTTTGTATGTTGTCCCATTAGTCTTATCTCCAAAAATGTACTCTTTGCAATCCTTCATTACTTTCTTTCGATAGATTTTTTTGTGTTCTGATTGAACAATACTTCTATTTCTTTCTATGATGTTCTACCTCTTTTTCTAGGGATCTTCAGTTTTAATTTTCTCTTTTACCTAGTTTATTTATAATAGTATTTTCTATACTTTATTTCTATACTTAAGTTCTTCTAGTAACATAACCGATATTATTTAACTTTACTTATACCAGGCTTTCTTTCGCTTCATTTTTATTGTGTTTATTTGATCATCAATAAACTTATTTAAAAAATTGGATTTATATTTTAGAATTATCCACATCTAAATTTAACAATAGTTGTATCATTATATTGCTAAATGGATTAAATTGTGTCACCAAACTCTGATTGCTGTGAACGGTCTTAACTACAAAGAGCAATAGCCCATCTCTATTTATAAATGCGTTAAGCAAATCACGCCATTCGTATCTTGCGTGTTTGTTACTTTTTCCTTTGCATGGTGATGACAACAGATAAGGAGACATCAGTAACCGCGCTTGATAACAGAGAGGGGGCGTCAACCGCAAAGAGATAACGTTCCGCAAAAGATATTTACGACTTTGGGTTCGAACAAACTTAATTTGAATCTCGCGTTCGTTGTTTCAAATTTAGGGCCGTTGCAAAACCAAATCAAGCTCCAGATTAAACCAAATATGTGCAAAAACAGGGATTTTAATGGAGCAGCTGATGTAAATATACGAGCAAATGGTAACACTAAGGGGAAATTAAAAAAGAAAATACTGAAAATTGGAATATTTTATTGTTCAATATGTGGTGTATGCAATATTTGTTTATATAATTTGAAAGTTTTCTTTGGACTTTAATTTTTTTATATTTGTTATTTTTATGGATATTTATGAATTTGTTCTAGGAGTAAATTTTAAATTCAACGTTCCTTTTTGTATTCTTAAAACAAGATTAACAATTACTTCAATATCATCAGATGTATCTACGACGTCTATAACGTAGTTTCTCAAAATTCCACATAACAGTGCTTTTAACTCTAATATGGCATATTTTTGTCCTAAAACAGATTAAATTTAAATGTTAATAGTAGACGGAGCTCTATTACTATAAGACTAATAATTTAATAAAAATTTTTTTCAAAGATTATTTTTGTATTTACCAATACAATTTCGAGGCCCAGCACTAAATGGAACGTAAGAATATGGATGCCTTCCTACAGAATTTTCAGTCAAAAATCTATCTGGATCAAATTTGTCTGGATTAGGCCAATATTTTGGATCTCTATGAATGTCATATATCCAAATATTAATTGGTATTTCCTTTGGTATTGTGTAACCATTGAGAGTTACATCAGAATCTAAAAACCTAGATATCATTGGTACACTGGGATATAGTCTTAATGATTCTTTAATAAATCGTTCGGTTAATTTTAACTCATTGAGATCATTCATATCTGGTTGTGTATGTTTGTCACCAAGAACACTTATCATTTCTTCATAAATTAATTGCTAAGAAAATATACAAAAACATTAAAATTTAAAAAGCAAATTGTTCTTTTAGATTACCTGATAATCTTTATGTTCTGCTAGTAGAAGTAATGTAAAACATGCACTCATTGCGGTAGTTTCATGTCCCTAAAACATATTTATCTAATAATAAAATGTACCTACTTATAAACATAAAATAAAAATAAAAACGACGTGAAAATTTGTAGTCGAGGCAATAAAGCACTAAAATCGGCCTTACCTCCGAAATTTAAACAGCAAGATGATTCTTTTTGCATTCGATTCGTGAGTGCGTCAAGAAACTTTGTATCCTATGCAATCATGTAATATGAAACAACTGCATTTGTGCATACAAAAAAAAAAGAATTTTTAAAGTGAATTTCAAACATAACTGGCGGAAATAAGTTCAGTTTTGTTATTCGGAAATTTTTAGGGTCGCTAAAAACGAATTGACATTAAAAGTGATCTACGGAGGATACCAGAACACGGAGTTTTCGGTAATACCATTATACAATTAGTCAAAATTCCATACTTGAAGGTTTTTGGGAATTGCTAAACACGAATATGACATTAAAAGTGATCTACGAAGTATCTGGTACCCACGATACTTACTGTTTTCCTTGTCTCGAATTTTTGGTAATATCGTTATAGAATTAGTCAAAACTCAGAGTATTTGCACAAAATTTAAAAAAAAAATGGGTTTTGTTTTTAATATACAGTGTGTCCAATCATATGGGAAACATTTTTATTCTTAGTTTTATAAAAAAAAGTTATTCTTTATAAAAAGTTGTGCATGGTCTAAAACTTAAAATACAACCATCAGATATCATATTTTTTGAGCCGTATACGAGGTGTGTCAAAAAATATGAATTTTACTTAAGAGTAAAGTAGGTACCTTTAAATACCTGAAAATAGCGACAATTGTTATTAAGAAAAGTTGATTATAAATAAAAACGATTGTCAGATATCCAATATTATCCTTCGCCATGAAAAACGATCTTTAATAATTTTCGGTATAAATTATGCAAATTTTGTAAGCAATTTTATTGAAAAACATGACATGATAAAAAAATAACAAAATCAGTTTTCTCATGGTGGATGGATTATATTGGATATTTGACAATAGTTTTCAATTACGATCAACTTTTCTTAATAACAATTGTCGCTATTTTCAGGTATTTAAAGGTACTTGACTCTTGAGTAAAATTCATATTTTTTGACACACCTCGTATACGGCTTAAAAAAAATTGATATCTGATGGTTGTATTTTAAGTTTTAGACCATGCAGAACATTTTATAAAGAATAACTTTTTTCATAAAAGTAAGAATAAAAAAGTTTCTTATATGATGCCGACTTAATTGTATTTAATGAAACTCTAGGAGATGACGTAAAGGTTGCTGTGTTGAGCAGATACTCCGTAGATCGCTTTCGATATAATGTACGTAATTAGCGAGCCCAAAACCCCCTAATTTACCGAAAACTCCTGGAGACGAGGTAAATAGTAGGGGTTCTGAGTACCTTGTACTCCTTCAGGATGTCTAGCAGTATTAAATAACGAAACTTGGATTGCTATCATTGATGAAGGTTTTATTGTAAAAATGTTCTTATATTATTGACCCATTAGGTACGAATTCTTTATTGATGTTGTTCTTAACTTTTTTTAAACACTGTTGCATGTAGAATGTAGAATTTGTTATCATGTTTTTAAATCTAACTATTAAATTTTATTTTGGTGGATGTTTGGGAATATTAGTTTATGAATTTGTTACTGCGATACAATTCAGTTTAACGAATGGTTTCTTAAGTTAGATAAAAAATCATATTAAAAAATGCCAGTTACAGCAGACCCCAACGTAGTGAACGCTCTGAGCGTATATACGGATGGATCAAAAACAAAGCAAGGTGTGGAATTTACTCTAGATTCTTAAACCTAAAAATAAAATGGGCTATGGATGGCTTGTCAAGTGTGGTTCAGTCAGACCTCACAGGCATAACCATAGCTGCAAAAGAATTAATCAATAGGAACATCACAGGCAGGAATCTATATATATATATAAAAAAGGATCTGTTTTTATGTAAGAAATTTATGGACTCAAAAACTACTGGACCGATTATTATGAAAATTGGTATATATATGTATTTTTCCACGGAGAAGGTTTATATGATATGCTCATTGATGCCACTCGCCACCAGGTGGCGCTGCAAAGTAGCAACTTCTGTCCCGTTCAACCGATTGTCATGAAAATTGGTATGTATATGTATTTTTTCACGGAGAAAACGAATATGCTATGCTCATTGATGCCACTCGCCACCAGGTGGTGCTGCAGAGTAGCAACTTCTGTCCTGTTTAACCGATTGTCAAGAAAATTGGTATGTATATGTATTTTTTCACGGAGAAAACGAATATGCTATGCACATTGATGCCACTTGCCACCAGGTGGCGCTGCAAAGTAGCAACTTCTGTCCCGTTTAACCGATTGTCATGAAAATTGGTATGTATATGTATTTTTTCACGGAGAAAACGAATATGCTATGCTCATTGATGCCACTCGCCACCAGGTGGCGCTACAGAGTAGCAACTTCTGTCCTGTTGAACCGATTGTCATGAAAATTGGTATGTATATGTATTTTTTCACGGAGAAAACGAATATTCTATGCACATTGATGTAACTCGCCATCAGGTGGCGCTGCAGAGTGATAACTTCCGCCCTGTTCAACCGATTGTCATGAAAATCAGTAGGATGCTGTATTTTTAATGGTTAATATGAATGTGATATTCGTATTAATGGAAGTTACCACCAGATGGCGCTTCCATTAAACGAGCAACCACTACTCATTTGATTACTTTATATCACGCCACCGTAAGGTGGCGCAGTTAATATCACATATATTTAAACGAGCAATCCTTATCTACCTATATATATAAAAAAGGATGTTTGTATGTATGAAATCGATAGACTCAGAAACTATTTGACCGATCAATATTAAAATTGGTATGTACATGTATTTTTCCACGAAGAAACTTTATATGCTATGCCCATTGATGTAACTTGCTACCAGGCGGCGCTGTAAAGTATCGACTTCCGCCCCGTTTAACCGATTGTCATGAAAATCAGTATGATGATGTATTTTTAATGGGTAAGATGAATATGATATTCGTATTAATGGAAGTTACTAGTAGATAGCGCTTCCATTAAACGAGCAACCACTACTTATTTGATTACTTTATATCACGCCACCGTAAGGTGGCGCAGTTAATATCACATACATTTGAACGAGTAATCCTTACTTAAGTATTGTGACGCCACCGGAAGGTGGCGCAGTTAATATCACTTATATTTAAACGAGAAATTCTTGCTAAATTACCTAAGTATTGTTATGCATCTTATATATTTTACCGATAAACTACAAAATAAAACGAAAAAAAAATGGTATAAACCTGATAACTAACGAGAAAATATGATGAAAACGATAAAATCAAAATAAATTAAAAAAACGAAAAATTGAAGAATGACATAAATGATTTGCGGTACGAAGTCCGCCGGGTCAGCTAGTATAAATATATACACAGACTGCCGACAAGCACTACTGACCTTGAATAGACCACGTATCACTTCAAGTTTATTACTAGAATGTCACCAATCTCTAACTAAGGCCAGCCAGAAAAACGTGGTCACTCTCAGCTGGATTAACGGACATGAGAACTCTAAAGGCAACCGCATTGCGAACAATTTAGTAAGGAGGGCTGCGGGCTACAAATATGTTAGCCCTCGCCCATCTACCAAGCTAACATTGTCCGCAGTCGTGGACCTTATCAAACAGCACTCTCACCAAAAATGTATACAGTGCTAGGATGAAACTACGAACTGTAGACTGGGCAGCGAGTTATTACCACATCCTGGCGAGGAAACAGCAAAAAAACTTAAGGCATTGACCAGAAAAAATCTCCGAACAGCTGTGGGAATCTTGACAGGTCACTGCCAATTGCGACAACATCTCTTTAGGATGAAATTAACAGAATCGCCGCTATGCAGAGGCTGCGAACAACAAGAAGAAACAGTAGAACACATTATGTATGACTGCTCTGCTTTTTCTGAAATCAGAAGATCCGTGTTGGGCGATTATTGGCTTACACCAGCCGATGTCAGGGAGATCCCCCTCGGGAGCCTCATCACCTATTTTAAATCACTAGGCCTGGTGACAGCCTGAGGTGAGGATATCCCTACAATACGGGAGGATGCACAATGGGTCATATGTCGCCTCAGTGCTGGCTAAGCACTAGCTCGCCACTCCCCAAATTTCCAGATCCAGATCCCAGTTACTTATTTAAAATTGATTTATTAATGTTCGACTTAAAGTGAAAATTTTAACATCTCATTTTTTCTCTATTCTCTTTTTCCTTTTCATTTTCTTACTATTTGTGTTGTATTTGTCTTATGCGTGAAGCAAACGCGAAGGTTTATCCTCATGTTTCTACGCGAACATGTTCAAAAAAAGTTACTATAAAAAGTGTGGATAGGTAAATCTTCAACTTTACACCACTAGAGCATTTTTTTATTGTGCTAAACTTGAATTATCGCTGAGAGTCCAATTTTAATTGGTCTTTTTTATGTATAAAAACTTGCAACGGATAACTGAGGACAAATAGTTTAGTGTAAAAATATTAGGGGTGAAAATAATGAATAATAAAATCTTTTTAAATCAATCTTACCTCAAACATAAAAGTGTTAACTTCATCCTGAATTCCAGTATCATCAATAATACCATCTCTGATTTTAGCTGTAAGAAGTAAATCTAAAAATGTTAGTTTTTTTTTACCAAGACTTCCGTCATCGATATCTTCGACTGGTTTAAAAGTTTTTGATTTTTCATTAATAATTTTATTGGGAAGTTCATGTAATGTCTTCAAGCATTTTACGTACTTTTTGCCTAGAGAAGTTAATTTAAATATTGTTTCGTTTTCCAGCCATGGACGTAATAACCTATAAATAATTAATTTTCCTATTTCTTCAATTGCTGACATATATTTTCTGTGTTCTGAATTTTTCTCGTCAAGTCTTGTCCCAAAAGACGTTTCTAAAATGATTTAATTTGTATATGCGTTTTGATATTTATTAATTAAGGTACGTACCAGCTATTGTATATAAACTCATATTGAGTAAAAGAGGCACTACGTTAGTAGATGATTCTGTACATTCCTCCTTTAGTTTTTCTACCAATTTATTTGTTTCGGTATTAAATATGTGCACAAATTGTTGTAAAATACTAAAGTGAAAAGCTGGAGTTAGAATTTTTCGCCTTACTTGCCATTCGGGACCTAGAATTTTTCAATAAATTTTTAACAATATTAAAAGAAGATGTAAAAAACTAAAATTTTGCAAAGATTAACACTTTTTATGTCATAGAATTCTGATAATTTGTAATTAAGCTAAAACTAGATAATTTTATAAAGTTAACATTAACCACTGACACCTTACCCGGCTAAATCGGTTTGTCTCAATTTTATTTAGATATCATATTTGTTTCATTAATATTTGTGCTAATTTTTTATTTATAAGAAATTTCATTTTTTTTTAAGTTTCTTATTATTTTAATAGTACTACATCTGTATGAACTTATATTAAAGATATTAAGGCAGTAATTCAGTTCGTGCTGTAAGTTGTACCTTACATAAAAATTACATGTTTATTATAATTGTGGTAGTTTGACATGTTTAAGTCATTGGCGTAGGTTAAATAATTTGAAGTTACCTGTATTTGTCAGTAATCCTTTTCCTAACCATGGATGTAAAAAATCATAAATTTTTCCTTTTTGTAAGTGTCTCATTGTAGATGCAATAACCTAAAAAAGAAATTCCAAGTAAAAGGAAAAACATTATTTGATTAAGACATAAATCCAAATCATTAAACTTAAAATTAAATTATATTTTATATTAAATTAAAGAAAAAAATATATACAAAATTTTAGTAGAAAAATTTCTTACTTCGAATTCCTTAGGACCACATATATTAACAGCGGCTAGTCCCAAAATACCAACTTGGGAAACTGGTCCGTAGAGCTTATTCCACTTTCTCTGTACTTGAAAAAGTTCAGCTAGAATCGAAACAATGATTCAACATTTGAATACTGATTAATGTAACTTTACCTTCATTTTTATTAACCAGATCAAAGAAATTATGAACAAACGGTAATTTTTTAGGACCTGGTATTTTAAACACCCGATGTAAAATAATCTGCCATTTAATAAAACGATACACAACGTACGTAAGTAGTAGTACAACTACTCCATATATAGAATATCCGAATTGAAACATGCTTTGATTCGAACGAGTAATTGTGTACTAACCATTTCATCGTAAAGTTTCTGCGTAGATAAATCGACATAAAAATTGAGTAATTAGATGTGATTGTAGTAGTTACGTATAAAGATAATGATTTCAATTTGCTTACACATATAATATTATAAAAATCATCTACTGTTCAATTATCTAGTTATCTCAATAACAAATTTTACATATTTTAAACCTTTAGCCCATAGACCCTGGCCCATAGCAACTGCAGCAGGAAAGAAATTAGGCTTTCTGTTTAGAGCACGGAAATATTTTTTTCCATCCAACTTAGCTACTTTTTACAAAGCCCAAATACGACCTTATCTTGAATACTGCTCGCATGTATGGGGTTCGGCGGCTCCGTTAAGGCTCGGAGTTCTTGATGCAATACAGAGAAGAGCAGTTCGACTAATAAACGACGCCAGTATCACCAAAAACCTAGCACCAGTATCCCACCGAAGAGCAGTAGCTGATCTTTCCTTGTTTTATCGATACATAAACGGATTTTGCTCAAAAGAACTCTGCTCCATAATGCCTCCACTTGTCAGACCAGCCAGAGCAACGCGACGTGCCGACTCAAGGCGCGCCCTTATACTGTTCAATGCCCGACATCGAGAACGGATCGATTCGATCGTTTCTTCATCCCCAGGGTCTACCACGTCTTCCCCACTCGTCCTAACTTGCAGGCCTTTAAATCCCAAGTTAATAAATTGTCTCTTCTGCCCCAATAGATGTTCTCGGTACATTTGTATTTAGATCTATACTTACGAGGACATCCTTAATAAAAAAAAATTGAAGGATTATGTAGGTATTATTTTAAAAATTCAACTAACTCTAATCATGAAAATATTAACTTCTTTCACACACATGCTTAAAATCTAGGGATATTTAAAAACTTTATTTATAAAATTGTTCAAAAACATTTCATGGAATAACTTGTGTAAGCCTGATACGTGGTAAGAGGTAAATGAACGAAGATATTGGTTCTACTCCGTGCCAAAGAGAGAGACTTCTACATTCCATCCATGCCACAGAGAGAGCGATCTTACGTAAAGTGAAAAACCTTCACTACCTCTATCCAAGCCACCTTGTCTACAACAACACAAAAATACTGCCTCTCCCTTCTCGTTTTCTGACGCTTCAACACCGATATGTCGTCCGGACTCTGCAGGGAACTAACTCCGTAGCCCAGAGGACCCTCCATACACACTGGAATGGAGGACTCCAAAGAAGATACAGAGTTCCAAAAAAGAAGATCCCCCTTTCTAACCTGAAACTCCTCCAATCCGTAGTAGACGACGCATTGTACACAGAAGCTAATTTAAATATGCGCCATTATAAAGCGAGAGACGTACGAACCGAGTTAACGTTTATTATCCCAAATCGCGGCCTTATACTTTTTGTCTTTGCTATTTTTTCGTCTAAATGAAGTTTTTAAAATAAAAACATTTATTTATCATACAAAAATAAAATCAAGAAATATTTAACGTTTTAGTTGTTTTTTTATAAACCTTGGGTGGGTGTTAATTTCGAACCAATTCCATTTGATTTATGATAATTTGCATTATAATAAATACTTCACGATGCAGACAGTTCGTAACCCGAACATAAATTAGTTTAACCAAAAATTTATCAACCACAGGCTAAGACCAAATCTTAAACTATGTTTGTGCGAAGATTTATGTTATTTATTTATTAAGATGTGGTACGTAATGACTGCAATGGTAAATAAATTCCTTTTGAATATATGAGGTACGTTGCGCGGTGTTTGTATTTTTTTACGTTTTTTTTGACCTATTTCTTTCTTTTTTAATTATAGTAGTATATTGTTAAAATTCTAGAGTGACACACTGGAGAAATGTTATTTCATTTTCTAAAAAATCATTTGTTTTTATAGATCATTCATTGCCATTTTTTTTGGTGTGGTCTAAATTGTATTGATAATAAGATTTATATAAAAATAGCCACTTGAACTTCAAACACTAGTTAGAGATAATTAAAATTATACTTACTGATGTAATAGAGAAGGTCATGTAATGGTAAACAAACAAAATAAATGTGTAGAAAATTTAGATATTGTGTCACAGATGGTAATTTTCTTAAAAAAACTTCTTTAAAATAATTATACAAAGAACTGTAGGTACTAAAAGTATTTTTTGAAGTAATACTTCTATTCGTGCACTCGGCGGAAAAGATTTGTGTGGGGTTAAATGTGAAAAATCATTACATATGTAATGGTGTGAGTAAGAGAGAGACAGAAACACATATAAGGTATATTGGTCGGTAAAAACAAAGATGAAATATTTACCACATGTTTAGTCATTGCTATAAGTCCTTTGAATACCGTTTAAACATTCAGTACATTAAAAAGAGATAGATATACAAAAAACAGTCTGAGCTAATGTTTTTAATATCACAGTGACATATAGTGACGTATTACATTGTGTTTGACAGATTATTTTATAATTCTGTCACGTAAGTAAACATATAAAGTTTAGTATTTTATATAAATAATATTCAGTAATGAGTATTGTATTGTAGTCCATAGTACCGTCACATGGTTGCATTATATCCTGCAATATGCTTTTGAGGTTGTTGGCTACATAAACAGAGTTTTTAAGAATAGTCGAAAGGTGCATTCCGAACAGAGAATAGAAAAATTACAACTCGGTAAGTATTCCAAATGGGTTCAAGTTATGTACTCTGGGTTTTTGAGGTTGATGAAAACGAATATCATGATGTCGAAAGTCTCCGCGGCACTTGGTGCCTAGGGTATTTAACTCTTCTCCTGGAATTTTATGTAAATTCTGTACAAAAACAGTGCACACATGGAACTCGGCGGTTTTTTGGGTCGCTGAATACGAATATGCGGAATATGATAATGGCGATGGTGTCCGAAACACCTGGTGCTTAAGACGAACCTCGTCTCCAGGAATTTTATGCAAATTCGATACAAAATGAGTGTGCACTCGGTACTAGGAGGTTTTTGAGGTCGCTGAACACGAATGATTTTGCTAAATCATTCGCATACAAATTTATGAATCCGGGCGCGTGCATAGAAGTATAACTTCTGCCGGCAGTCCCAGTGACTGCCACACCCGTTTTTTTTAATATAATTTACTTTCAAATGATAATATCAATATTAACAACTCTTAATTATAATAATCAACTTTACAATTTTCCTCCAATTACTTTTACTTTAACAAAGTTGTTTTTTTGCACTGATAATCCGTCTCTCAGTCTTTGGTCGCAGTGTCGGCGTGTAAAAAAAAAAGTGAAAAAATGGGGTCAAAGGTAAAACGCCGGAGGCAAAGATTTTTTTGGGTGTCACCACAACATGTGTTTTTGGGCTTATTAAATGGCATAAATAGCTTATTACGGAGTTAAAAAAAAATACCTGTTGAGTTGGTATCTCGCCAAGCAATTATTATTTTTATTGTTTGTAGTATTAGTCAGTTTTTTCATAAATGTCTATTTTAAATGTTCATTTATAATCCCGATTTTTTCCTTTACTTATTCTCGTAATTTCCAAAATTGTTTTTGGGCGACTCACACTTTTTATTTTAATTTTTTGTTCTATTGTCATTTTCACAAATATCGTGTAATGATAACGTACGCGTAAATCAAACCGAAACGATAAACGACTGTACTGACGAAAAATCACTGAGTTAACACTGCCACTGTGCTCTAATAAACTTTACAACTTTACAACTGTCGCGGGACGCATGGGGAGAGGGGACATAGCGTTTGAACGAATCAGATATCGTATCGCATTGAGCACTGCACGCGAAATACCTACACTTTATTTATAGCCGGAGAAGTAGCTAGAGAATTCCACTTACATCCACTTAAATAGATTAATATAATTTTTCGTTTTTTTAATGCGTATTTTTTACGTTGGATGTTAATACATAAAAAGAATAAATAATATAGGTGTTCGTTTTTTAATGCGTATTTTTTAAGTTGCAGGTGCTCATGCGCTCGTATGAACCAATCGCCACTTGGTCGTACTGCAGCTAAATTGTATTCATTTTATTGGTTCATAGTACTCATTTCTGGATCTTGGTACACTGTTATAGAGTTTTTATTAATTAACGACGAATAGTATCAGTATGGCTGTCTAAAGGCATGGCTCCAAAAAGTCCTAGGAACACCACCATTATTCCATTTTTTAAAATAAAATCTTAAACACTTTTTTTGTTTGCCAAACTAGTCGATTTAAAAACTTTTTCTACAGTATGTCATAAAAATTAATCTGTCAATAATTATCATTAAGGCAAAAGTGACACCTCAAACTCATGCGATAAATTGATTCAAATTGTAAAGAAAAAGTGATTCAAATTATAAAGACAGTCGCTATTAAATTTCACCAAAACAAAATAGTCATCGAGCGTCGGCATTTAACACATGTTCAAATGATAAGTTCTGCGAATATGATTAAGGTTGATTTTTCAAAGTTGAGCTTTCACGTCAGTTTGACTTGTCTTGGAGCATGATTTCGCGATTGTGGTATCGATATGAACAATTTGGTGGGTAATGAAAGACATCGAGGTTGTCAACGTGTAATTACATAGACAGGATCAGTATGTGATAGAATTAGCTCGTCGAGAAGCGCATATAACTGCACATGAACTCTGTTCGGCCTTAACAAATACCCACAAAATTGTTGTATGTAAGCAAAACCTGGAGAAAAAGATTATATAAAGGTAGCCTGCGCGCAAGACCTCCATTGAGGGTTCCCTTGTTACGTCAGGAAAATTTTGGACTAAGATTAAGGTAGACACATCATTAACATGTGCATTGGGGCTTATGAGAATAGAGTTGTGTGTTATTTACAGAAAGAGATAGATTTTGTCTCTACACTAATTCAAGAAGAGTGACAAGTTTGACCTGGTCGAAAAAAAGGAATCACACATCTAAGGGGCGTTCGTCCATTTAATGGTCTACAAAATATGATGTGGGCTGGAATAATTTTGTGTCATCGAACTTTATATCAATATCAATATAATGATCGTATTCTAGAACATTTTGTCCTGATTTGCTCACAAACAGGCCACATACTGCAGAAATAGTAACAAATTGGTTTGATAATTTGCACTTGTTTTCAATGACAAAATACACTCCACCTTTTGTCTTTTCGACTTTCGTGGTGATGAGCAAACTTGATTTAAACCATAATCCAAGTGTAATAAAAGCACTTGTGTAGAATTTGCAGTAAAATTATAGATATCAGATGAAGATATTAAGACATTTCTGACTAAAAAATCAAAAATTAATGGAGTTAACCTTCCGTCGATTATTGTGCGCCTCTGTGCAGGAAACTTGTCATTATCTTTTGTAGAGCAAGTACAGTGATAAAGAAACAGTTATGCACCTACTTTAGACGGCAGAAAAAAAAGTTCGGATCCAATGTATTATCGTCAATAAATTTAAAAGCAAAATGTGAATGAGTGTTTGCGATAAATTACTGCCTTTCGGTAACAACATGCTTATCATTTCTTATGAAATTACTTACATTAACTACATACGACTGTACAGTCTTACTTAACTTGAGTATTGGTTATTGTTCATATACAGAGGTATGGTAAATGCTGGCAGCTCTTTGCGGAAGAATGCATATCTGGTAATTTCTTTGTACTGATATAATGAAAATTCTGTAAAATTACTTGATTGCACTTGTAGGTTGTTAATATTACTACCTATAGCAATTCCAATAAGAACGTATAAGTTATGAGTTAATGTACTAATGTAATTAATTTAACAAAAATAT
This sequence comes from Altica lythri, assembly GCA_964028335.1. Classification (NCBI taxonomy): domain Eukaryota; kingdom Metazoa; phylum Arthropoda; class Insecta; order Coleoptera; family Chrysomelidae; genus Altica; species Altica lythri. The sequence continues at coordinate 26,855,320 of OZ034808.1, read as the reverse complement.
TCTTTCGTAAAACTTTAAAAAAAAACAAATAAATTTTCTTTATGTTTGAAGCAATTTGCAGCGAATTCACTTCTAACCGAGTTCAAACTAAAAAAAGTATAAAAAGGAAGTGATTTACTCTTTTAAACTTTCTTATACACTTTAAACGTCTTACTCATAAATCTTCTTTTTACCTAGCTATTGATATCCGTGACCAAGTGTTCAGAATGTGTCCTCCTAGTAATTCAAAGTCAAAGTCTTTTTGTACGTAGGTAGAATTCAGATAATATCGCGACGATATTTCTACTGAAAAGACACTAAATGGTTAGTTCAAGAACAGGAAATTAAATTAATGTTGAAATTTATCCCGGTTTTTTAGCCTGATAAACGCTGATTCAGGATTCAGTTATTCAATCTTAATTAGTATTATCTTCCAGTGCAGGTTCTGTTAAACAGTATTTATTGAATACTGAATACTTTGAGAGTGTTTTAAGTATTTATGAGATACTTGTTCTATTGTATCTTTATTTTAGGTTTAGAAGATTCTAGTTATTTATTAATTTGTAATATCCATACTCTTATTAGGTGTATGGTATGGGATAAGTACTCAATGCATTGCACAGAGTAGAGGTGTTTATTTTGTTCCAAAAATCCAATAAAATAAACCACAGTCATTACAAGAGTAAAACACAAAAGTAGTACAATTTTTTGTTTTAAGGTGACCGATCTAAATAATAAATACAAGGACAGTCAATAGGAAATTCGAGGCTACAGCTGGACAAATAGAACAAAATTTCAGATTTAAGTAGCTTAGGTTCTATGGATTGGATGAATTGAACGACGAGAAACTAGAGAAAAAATCCCAAAACTGGTTCTAAGTTAAAAATAAACAACTTGACAACAAAAAGTTGGTTCTAAACGAAAAATAAACAACTTAGACATCGAATCCTGTTATAAAATGAGTCAAAAACAGGGGAAGAAAATTACGTCCTATTTTAATCAATTTAAATTCCTTATCAGGTTTTCTATAAGAAATGGTTATTGCTGAGGAGCTCACCAAATACAGATGTAACCTATTGCAAACCACTAAACAAAAGTCCAGGAAGGAAAATGCTTGGTACAAAAATGGAAAAATTTAGAACACACGCTTAAAAAACTGGCCATAATAAATAAACAATTGAGAGTCAAAATTCCAAGTAATATCATTAGACTTAACGATATAAATAATTTTTTAACGTGACAACGTCTTATAATTCGATGGAGACGGCTGCACGCACCAAAAAACATGACTCATGCGGCGTTACCTCGCTCTGAGGCGTTCCATTTAAGGCCTTGAAGTGCAAGCGAGAGCTCTCTATCTCTCTCCTACTTGAGTGAGCGATGCGTCCGCGTGGACAGCTGCTATACAACAATACATTTACATGTTTTCGTCAAGTATGAAGTGCAGTGAAAAGTGAATGTGGTGTCAATTGTTTATAGAGACGATAATTGCGGCGATAAAGGTAATGATTCTTTCGATATTAAAAATATGTTCAGTGATATATTGTCGAATATTCGTGCTTTCATCATTAAAATAAATAGCATCGGTCCGCTAGTGCATCGATTGTAGGTTATGCTATAATTCACAAAACAATAACAATAAGTTAACAGAACTATTTCACGATGATCAATTCCATTGTGATTTCCATTTACCTCCTTCTCTATATCCATACAAAATATCTATCAAACAAATAAAATAAAAATTTTCTTTTGAAAAATGCAACCATCCCATCAGAATTTTCTTATGACGTTGTCACGTTCAACTATCGTCAGTAAACCGACTTTACAGACAACCGATTTTTTCTTCAATTTTTACAGTATGAGCAACCAGATCCGAAATTAATTTTTTTTACTCTAACAATACGGTAAAAGATTTTAATGAAAAACAATTTTTTAGATTAACTGACGAAAAACTGTTATTTATTCTATCCTTCTTTTAAATCAAATCAATTTTTGAAAATTACTAAAGTGTTCCCATTGCCAAAAATAGAAATTAAACTTGAATGATCAATCTTATCACCTTGTTAAAAAATATTTGAAAAAATTTTTGCTACCAGACTGTCAAACCACCTAAATACGTACAATATTCTGCCTTTACGGCAATCAGGATTTAGAAAAGGCTACAGCTGTTGTACAGCATTTTTAAATGTCACTGTTTCTATCATGTCACACAGGAAGCTCTTATGTTCTTATACTAGTAGATTAGACAAAGACATTTGACAAAATTAACTACGAATTACTTTTTGCAATTTTACACTATATTGGACTTCCTTAAGATGCTGCTAATCTAGTTAAAAGTTATTTTTCGGAGAGGGTCCAATAGCTGGAAAAAAAGGCTGTTCAGATAAGGGTTCTCTACACAAGGAATCCGAGGGTTATATTGAATACGTATCTAAGAGACCATTTTTCGTGTATCCAAAAGACATAAGCAAATGCAACTACGTAATCTTCATAAGCATGCATTAAGTCAAAAACTAAAACTAACACTGGCAGGTGCACTTGTATTAACTAACTTTAATTATAGTCACGTGGTGTATGGTGCATGTTCGACTTAAAAAGAAAAAGATAAAGTTCAGAGTCCAGAAGGCTTGCTTGGGGTTTATAAATGGTATAAGAAAATTTGAGCCATTTATTCAAAAATTAAACCCGTCGTAAGATTCATTTACGTTTAGTTTTACGTTTTAATTTTTAACAAAAGCCCCCCCTATCTTAACAAAAGAAAAATAAATATAGTTTTGACGTAGCTACTTTAAATCTCAGCTTTAGGTGCTATTGTCTCCACCCTTGCACAAAACAAGTCCATTTACAAGATAATTCTTGTATAAATTTATATGCTGTACAACAACATACACCCAGATCTAAAACCAGCAGCGGTTAAGTATCATTATAAACAAAACCTGCTTAAACATTCATAAAACCAATCTGAACTGCGAAATAATAAGGTATAATATCTACTTTTTTATGTAAGTTTTTTTTATTATTGTGTCTTATTTTGTAACTTAACAGCAGTAAATTTATTAATCTTGCTTTCAGGAAAGATGTGTAACTTTTTCCTCAATGTGCTAACTTCGAAACTAAATGTTGTTTTTGAACAAATGTTGCAAAATGCAGAATATTAGTTATTCTATCGCTTTACTAGTTTTGAAAAATATTTTCAAAAACATTGACCATTTAACTAAGAAGAAACAACTACTTCCCTGGCTATGTGCATCGACGGATATTGATTTACACTTCAAAGTCAAATGGGGTTTGCATATCTAACAGATAATTTAAATTGCAGTTAGAAGGGACAACATAACTTGTAGACCGGTTTCGACCTATTGGGTCTCGTCAGTACAAGGTATATGTTATCCGTCAGCGAGCTTAAGGCATATCTAACAGATAATTTAAACCAACCATTTTAGTTTGCAATTAGAGGTAAAGATATCACTACTATCACGACGTTTACACTTTCATTACTGGAAGTAATATATCGTTCGTGATTTTAGTCAAATCTTCAGTCAGCGATTATGCCTTAAGCTCGCTGACGGATAACATATACCTTGTACTGACGAGACCCAATAGGTCGAAACCGGTCTAAAAGTTATGTTTTCCCTTCTAACTGCAAACTAAAATGGTTGGTTTAAATTATATGTTAGATATGCCAACCCCAGTTGACTTTGAAGTGTAATTCAATATCCGTCGAGGCACATAGCCAGGGAAGTAGTTGCTTCTATTATATAAGTAATGATACATCTAATATAAACACTAATCTAAAAACTGTAATTTTTGATTTTTTTGCTTATTGATTTTATCGTTTTTGTTGCACTGTTAATAACATTATATAAGCACTTCTTTCCTAATTACTGAATGTTCATAAACTAGCCATACAAGTATAAATTTAAAAAAAAAACACAAAATCGAATCACCGAAGCATCTACTGAATTAGAGCAACTTTAGTTCACAATATAACCATGCAAGTTAATTCTAAGATATATTCAGTTTTCCTATTTTGGAAACAGGGGCTCGAATGTCAATCTCATTACCGTAGATCCATTAACCAGACACAACTTCTCGAACTTTCGCAGAGTACATAAATCAAATCAATGACAGAAAAAATCTACTACTTAATCACAAAAACTTCTGTTTCGGAAACAATTACGTACACATGCAACAGTAGATTGACCAATAATTAAGTATTAATCAACAGCCTTTTCTATTGCACATATAAACTTTCTAGTATATTCAGATCCCTCTCTGCTGACTCTCTTGTTTAGGCCTTCTGTTGCTCTTGAACTTTCCATGCTTTTGCAGAGAATGTAGATTGTCATAATATATATTTAAATGAGATTGCTTCCTTGCATGCACATGTGGTCGAAGGAACAATTTGGTACATAATATGTGCTAAAGTCAATTGGAATGTCTACCAACAAACGGTCATAAAGTATCCTGGCATAATTCTTTCTGTATTATGTATTACAAACCCATCAGATAAGTAACATTGGTCGTAGCTAAAAAGATTTACAACCTCGACGGTTTAACGACGAGACGGAAAGGAGAACCTAAGTTTCGAAATTATCCCCTGCAGATCGTCGGCCGTTATTTTATGTGTGGATGTTGGCAGGACCTCCAGGGAGACAGGGTATGAAAGCGGCTTCCAAGCTTGGAAATGATATTGCTTTGCATGCCTTTACTCTATATTACATTCTTGCGCCATGAGAATTATCTGTTTGTTACAATTTCGAAAATTTTCTGTTGACGTTTGTGCATGAAGAAATATCAGCCAATCTTGTTAAAAGTAAATGTGGGTAAACCTTTTAAGAATATGATAGCTTTAGAAAAATGGTTAGTCAAAATGATATTGGTTCTAAAGTGCAAAGAGTTGTTTACGGAAGATGTTAAATGTAACTAGCGTCTACTATATTGCTGAAATATGTAAGGATTTAAGCTGTATAAGCATCTTTTCTAAAATTAAATTAAAAGTTGCAAAGACTGACGTAGTAAAAATATATAAGTACGTATTTTATATACATTAAATACAGTCTACGTAAGAGATACTAATTCGTAAAGTAGTGTGGAACAAGTTTTAGTTAAATTACATTATTTTTCGAATAAACCATCTAGTTATGTAGGTATATTCACGTGTAAAAAACTGTGTGATTATAAAACACAATAGATACATCTTAACCGTTTACTTTTCAAGGTTTCAATCTTTTTTTTGCAAAGCATGTTAATGTAACGAATTCGCCGTAGGTATCTTTTTACAAACTGGCAATTAAATTGTTAGGTATAAACCACATCTGATGTCATGTTGGTACAAATCCGTATAAATTAGAACTCAAATAACGAAAAGTGCATAAAATTACCTGAATCGAAAGTGTAGATCTCGTATAATATTTAAAATAGGTGTGGGCTTTAATAACTAAGGGACCACCCAAAAGCCAATGTATTTCAGATGTGTTCTACAAGCCTTTGAGTGTTAATTTTTATTTTGTTTTGTTAACTAAAACCAGATGAGTTCAGCAAATTGTTGGTATGAGGTATAAATTGCTAGGCGTTCTTCTTACCTGATTCCCTATAATTTTTATTAAGCATGTAATTGTAAAATACATGTTAAGTTTGGTGTTAAAGACCAAGATAAAGTATATGTTAAATGGTTAATTCTTACGTTTTTTGCATAAATTAAAAAAATATTTTATACTTAAAAAACACCATAGATGAACACAATGAAATTAGTGTACCTACTATTTTTTTAAATAAATAATACACATCTTTTTATTTCATTTAGGATTACAAATTTCTAAATGCTTTCTCGGGCTCAAACAGTTCAGAACGCCATAATTAAATAAAGTTTCGTTTAAACTGACTTTAATTGCATAACTAATCACAGCACTTAGTAAAATAATTAAGTCTTCTCTAGATGAAAGAGGAAACCCATTTCAATTAACTTTTAGTTTATTCAGCAGAAGGAACAAGTCTCTGACTAAATATTTTTCAATTGATTTTTGATGGTTAGCAGTAAAACGTTTGTATAAAAAAATCAGCAAATTGATGAAACTAACAATTGGGAGAAAAATTATAGGGCATCTAAAGAATTTATTTATGTTGAGGATTAATCGCAAATACCTATATTTTTTTAAGTAGTCGTTTCAAACTTGATTAACTTTACCTTCCTTTCCATTTAAGTTATGTGTGAGTAAAGAGATTATCAAATACAATCTCGGTTCGCTGTAGACTGTTTCGTATGATCTCGTCTTATTATCATTTGCTGTCGATTTTCGCTGTATATAGTACCTAAACAAGAACTGGATGTAACCCTTGAAATTCTCTTTATCTTTTTTGTCTCGGTGAAAAGGCAATAAAAAGTTGTTTTCCAACTCGACTATAGAGGTTTGTAGCTAACATTAATTCTGTGGATTTTCAAATAACAAATGTTTCCTTAACATAAACAGGCTTTGAATACACCTTAACATTGTTACTACATTACTACAATTTGGTTAAAACGTTTTGAAAGCAAAAAATGAAAGAATGTGTATTTTTTAATTAAATTGTCTTTTTTTATTCAATCTAATCTCCCTCACCTTGAACACACTTATTCCAATGATCCTCCAGTAATTTTATACCATCTTTGTAAGGATTTTCCGAAAGCTCTGCAAAATATTGTTTCACGGCTGCAATAGCTTCTTCATTCGACGAAATAGTATATTGTAATACAAGTGTTACAATGACAGAGGTTTCGTAGTACGAGTTCAGTTTGTGAAACGAACCGCGAAGCGGTGAGTTTCGCAAAGAACGAGTACTACAAACCGTCATTGTAACTCGAGTGTTACATACTATTTTTTATAATGAACTTTTAAAAGTATAAAAAATATATAAAATGAGAGTTTTTCGAAATATTTATTTATGTTGACAATCTTGACACTTTTGACACTTGTCAGTTTTAATGATTTTAAATTAGAATGTTTGTCAAATTTGTATAAAATATTCCGAATTTAGCAAATAACGCTGATAATGTAGTTAATAATTTAGTACAACATACTTTTTGATTTACTACCTGAACTCTTTCGATGACAATCAGTGCAGTGCAACCAATTGTGTACAACAAAAAGTTACCAAAAACAGTGTTACAATGAATCTATTTCGATACTGTTTTTAGTATCGAAATAGAAACTTTGTGAACGTGAATTATAAAAAATGCTTTCCACGAAGGAATTGTTCCAAGTTTCTGAAGAGGTAATAGTCGGGGGCAGCCAAATCTGGCGAATACGATGGGTATTTAAGCAATTCGTACTTTGATTCGTTCAATTTAGCCATCATCAACAAACTTGTTTATCACTTTCATTGTCTAGATAAACAAATGATTGTTTTCTTCTGTAAACTGGGTCTTTTATCACGACTTGTTTTATCCAACTGGTCCTTTTTCAAATTAATCAATCAACAAAACCCCTTTTGCATCACAAAAAACTGATACCATAACCTTTTTTTGCAATCGTGCTGACCTGTTTTGAAACTAAAGAACCAACTTCAATTCACTGTAAACGTTCTTGTTTTAGTTTAGGATCATGATGGTAGATTTAAGTCTCAACCATAGTTATAAATCGACGCAAAAAATCGATTTTATTATGTTTTAAACGATTCAAATTACGCTGAGAAATTTGTTTTGTTTTTGTTTAATTGTTAACGAATGCCTTACTAACTTTCCAAACAGCTTTTTTATATGTAATTATTTGTGTAAAATATGGTATAGTCCATTTCACCGATTTTGGCCGATGACAGAAATCATACTCGAAGTAAATTTAGAGTTACATGTCTCTCAGATACAGGCAAGTTAGAAATTTAAATAAGGACGTTTGTTTTTTATTACAACACGTACGTAACTGCATCTTGTTTTACCGGTAGATAAAAAGTATTCAATACGGAAGTCTTGACTTAACTCACATTTCTAGTAACCGTCATGTACGGCTCGTTGTTGAAGGGTTCAATTTAATAATTATTAATTTCATATTTTTGTAGATGTCAAACCACACTGATAGTTTCAGAAACTTACGACCTAATCTAGAAAAAAAAACTCAACACCATTGGTAACTTGGATGACAGTTTAATCTTATTTCAGTGGTTTCTAATATCAAATCGGCCAAAAACGATGAAATGGACTATATCAGCACTTTCACGTGATTTCTTGTGTATGTTGCACTTTTTGGACGTCCACTACGTGGTTCATCTTCGACGCACTAATTGGAATTAAAGGAACAAATTGCTTCAACACTTTCACCAATTTGTATAATTTTCTGTTGCTGATAAACCTTCCAAAGAAAGAAATTTTTCACTGCACGATTTTCGGGTTTTTTCATTGTAAGAAAATACACTGACACGTCAACTTCAAATTGCTTGTAAACAAAGAATGAATTAACAAATTAAAATAGAATTTTTGGTGTAATTAAATGGAAGATGAAATATTAAAATAGCGTATAAATTTTGATTCCTCCACCGGCTAATACAACCAACCCTTATAACAACGGTAAAATTATAAAGATACATACCTATACCAATATTAATTTTATAACTGCAAGATAAAATAATAACTATTACTTTTTATTTTAATTGCGATAAACCCGGAATAAACCAATAAAATGAGTTTTAGCTTTTTAATAAATCTTACTCAAACATTAAAACTACGTTATGTAGTAGTTACAGTCGGCTTTGTATCAGACTGAAAACCACCCGGTTCGTTTTAATTCACTTCTAAAAACTTAATTAATTACCAGAAGTTGAAACGCGCTGTTGAAGTAAAGAAAAGTCAGTAGAATGAGTAATTAATTTTGTTAAAATAGACTGCTTTAAATCTTTTTGTAACGAAATCGAGTGGGTGTGTTGATTATAAAAGCCCCAAAAAGATGAAATCGATTTACAATTGTTGCGTCTTAATAAATATAAGTAAAATGTTATTTAGGGTGCAACCAATTTTAGTATTTTTAACACAAGTCATTATTTGATCAGGAGGTAATGTGTGGTTAATTATTAATTACAATAAAGTTTTATCCTTTAATACTTACAGTTAAAAATTTAAAGTAATTTAAAAAAAGCTTTATTATTATAAGCAATGATTTCAAATCCACAAATAACTATCCAAAAATCAGGATCAAATTTGGATAAACAAACACTTTCATATTCTTATGTGGAATCAATTGCAGTTTATACTGAGTGTTTAAGACATCAGATAACTTAGTCGTTGTCATCAGAAGATTCATGTTTGAAGACATCAGAACATTGAGTCTTCAAAACAACTGAAGATCCAGTTTTTAAGACATCAAAAAGTTAAGTCTTGAAGACATCACCAGACTCAGTCTGTAATACAGCAGAAAACAGTATTTAAGACAACAGAAAATAGTATTTAAGATAGCAGAAGATTCAGTTTTTAAGATATTGGAAGACTCAGTGCTTGAGACATCAGAATACTCATATTTTATTAGAATCAGTTTTTCCTCAAAAATATTTATACTTATTAGGGCTCTTGGAATGATAAATAAATATCTTCTTTTGGTATGATAAACAAAGTTTTTAATGCAATTTAGTTTTTTTTAACCGCTAATTATTGTAATGTAATTTGTAATGTAAAGCTAGTGATTATGGAATAGACCTTGAATTCAAATTCATTTAAATAATTATTCAGACCCATAAAGATTGGGTAATTTTTAGTAAACCCGGACATACGTAGGTTGATTTTATCTTCTAGGATCACCCCTAACATATCTGAGCCCTATCAAGCTGGCAGTGAAAAGTCGGCAGAAACCATCGAAATATGAGTGGGAATTTGTAGCTAAATAGTTGCTAAAATCACGATTATGTAGCTTTATTCAGTTCCACAAAAAACAAATTACTGCTATCTTTACATCAAGCTAGCAGTAAAATGACAGGACTACCCCGAAAAAATGGACTAATGCGTGTGAATTTGTTGCTCAAAATCATTACAGGAAATAATTCGAAAAACCCTAGAGTCAGCTAAAAATTGTTTATAATAAATACCAACCAGTGTCCCTGCTATCGTAATATACAGTTTGTATTGACACATTGTTGTTATGGATTTTTTTGCTGGTCGCAGATGTTATCAGCAGAGCCTAGCAAGCCAGCAACAAAATAAAATTAAAAATCGGCCCAATCGAGTGACCGGTAACTAACTCCTAGTGTCCATGTTGTCGTGACACGCAGTTATTGTTGACAGAACTCTGTCATGGATTTTGTTGCTGGTTGTAAAAAGCATCAGCAGAGCCCAGAGAGCCAGTAACAAAATAAAAATTAAAAATCGGTCCGCCCAGGTGACCATTAACTGACTCCTAGTGTCCATGCTATCGTGACACGCCGTTCTTATTGACAAAACTCTGTTATGGATTTTGTTGCGTGTCGCAGATGTCATCAGCAGAGCCCAGAGACCCAGCAACAAAATAGAAATGATAAAAATCGGCCCAACCGGGTAATCGGTATCTAACTCCTAGGGTCCATGCTATTGTGACACGTAGTTATTATTGACAGAACTCTGTCATGGATTTTGTTGCTGGTTGTAAAAAGCATCAGCAGAGCCGCCCAGAGAGCCAGCAACAAAATAAAAATCCATACCATCAATGTGTCAATACAAACTGTATATCACGATAGCAGGGACACTGGTTGGTAGTTATTATTAACAATTTTTAGCTGACTCTAGGGTTTTTCGAATTTTTCCTGCACTGCTTTTGAGCAACAAATTCACACGCATTAGTCCATTTTTTCTGGACCAGATTTGTCATTTTATTGCTAGCTTGTTGTAAAGATAGCAGTAATTTGTTTTTTGTGGAACTGAATAGAGCTACATAATCGTGATTTTAGCAACTATTTAGCTACAAATTCCCACTCATATTTCGATGGTTTCTGACGACTTTTCACTGCCAGCTTGATAGGGCTACATATCTGCTTCATTGTGTTTAAAAATTGAAAGAAAATTTAAGTTTTATAATATATTTTAGGTAATGATATTTTTTAGAATGTAGGTATATTTTTTAATATAATTCCCTACAGCACTTGATTATTAATATAACTTTTTGGTATGGTTTGTGTTAAATTATTAATCTTCAATCATGAATGTGCAATATTTGTTTATGAAATATATTTTAATAAAAGCTTTTAGTTTAGATTGAATGCGAATGCAATTTGTTGTATTAACTATATTGGCACTGTGTTTTATGTCAATATTTCAGTTTCAAAAACAGAGAATACATAATATTAATTAAAAAGTTCAAACACAATTTCTATTCAGATATGAATATTTTATCCGGTAAAATGTTCGAATATAAATTTATCTATCTAGTTAAAATAGCTGAGTATTCTTCATCCATGAAATTTCTTAGTGAGTTTTGTATTATTTCTTTTATGCATAGCGTGAAAACATGTGTTAAAACGTAAGTTACATTTTCGATGTTTCCTTCAGTAGCTTTCATAGTCATGAAAATAGCCAGTCTAGACTTCGCAATGCTCTTTTCACAAATGCACTTTCAACAAATGTTCAATTCTCATCTACGAATATTCACACACGACTTTACAAATCTACTTCAGCAGAAAATCGTCTTTCACTGCCAATGCCATGGCGGCGTATTACCATACTCAATTTAAACGAAAATAAACCCGCAGGCACACAAAACGACCATAAAGGTAACCGGATGCTAGTCCCATAAATTAGACGAAGGTCTGTTATTACTACTTTTTCAGCAAATTCAAAGCTACTGAGTTTTCGTACCCTTGTCATTCGATGTAGAGGTGGACCGTTACATAATACTTTTTCTTTTTCGTATTGGCAGTAGTTACGAATTTATATTGCAGGAAAATGTTACCAGGGAATGAATTATAGACTGTTGATTCATGCAGTGAGAATTTAAAGTAGGTAAAACTCTTTGAAATATGTGCTTAGTTCAGTATCAATTTGCTTTAAACTAGAAAGCAGTGCAAAATACATAGAAATAATGTTCTGCTTTATTAAAAATTAAATGATTACGTCCTCACTTAATAATAATCCTTTTTTAGAATCATGATTTAGTCGTAAACCAAATAATAAAGTACCTATAGTTTATAATAAAAAAACTTTGCAGTTGTTGAACTAACTAACATTTCAGCATTACAATAAATAGTGTGCGATAAATTGTCGTAAACGTACAGAAGTGAGGTTTATCGCATGTAAAAAATTGTGTAGTCTAGATCTTTCTGTTGCCATTTCTACGTTCACTCCATCTGTTAAAACATCCTTGTAGAAGCATAATTTTAAAAATTCTCATGTAATGAAATATCAAATTACAATGGTCATAACCAATTTACTAACTTAAACATTTCATAGCAAAATCTACGTTTTTAATTTAGATGAGTGTGAACTATTATAATAAATATAAAACATTCCGCTATTCTATAGCGTGAGAGAGTATTTTCATATTTTTACATTTATATGCAAACTGCAGAATGTCAAAAATCAACCGTTACATGGTTGAAATCATAAATGTCAGAACAATCAAATGCCAGTAATGTCAAGTGTCATATATCAGAAATGTCAAATGTCAGAAATGTAAAGAATCAGAAATATCGAACGTCAAAGATGTCAAATGTCAAAAATACTAAAACTATACCTTACATAACATTTACTGTTTTCTTTTGCTTTATGTTTATTGAATTATGTTACTTCTTTTACAAATTTATTTTATGTTGTGTTTTTTCAAAGGTAATACCACGAGTCCTTAAAATTTTATCGATAAATTTTTAGTTTCCACGAAAACTTTTTTATTTGGCAAAAATACGAAAACAAACTGAAATGTGATAAAATCACGAGTCCGTAGGACGAGTGATTTTATCATATTCAGTTTGTTTGAGTAGTTTTGCCTAAAATAAAAAAGTTTGAGTCTGGAAAATAAAAATTTATCTAGTAAAATTTTACAGGACGAGTGGTATTTGAGAAGATTATTTTTTGAACCATTCTGTACAAAAACTAGGATACGTGTATTTTGTGTTGCCTACCTATGATCTAATTTATTAAAACATTAATAATCAAGAGAAAGAAAGGAAGTGGGTTTACACAGAATAATATTTAATAAATATATTATTATTTTAAGAGAAAATACTTATAATCTTTTGATCTTTCAATAACTTTAATAAAATATTTGACAAATTACCCTTCCTATTATCTTATCCTGTACACTAGATAGTATTGACAGTTGTCAGTTGTCGTGAGCGTAGAGAAAACAGGCTTATAATTTGAATAAATATTTATTTATATACCTATTTATACAATTATATTATTAAAGAGAAAATTACCAAAATAAAAATTATTAGGTATATCTATTTAAAGTTTACCTACAAGACCACATTTGGCTGTAGGCATATAAAAGTTTTAAATGCATGCAGAACCAGGAAGCAGGTTAGTTTTAAAGTACCTACATATTTGATTTTTCATTATCGTTTAGATGAATTGAATTGTGATAATAATAATAACAAAATTTATTTTAGAATATTTGATAATATAAATGAATGTTGATTTATAGTACCTAAAGTACTTATAAACACGAAAATTGATTGTTCAATATTGTTATTGAATTTTTGACAGTTCTATAATTTTATCAATAGTAGTAAAACCACTAGTGGTTTTATCAATATAAACCGGAATGATTGGCTAGATTTAGCATAAAACATTGAAGATTAAGCGTTTTCATTGGACGAAATCACAAAATTGTGATATTTTGACAGATGAAAAAAATAATCAATGAAAAATGCCAGATCCTTACGACCTCCATTTCAATATAAGAGCAAACACAGCAATAACACAAAGAAATAATTTAGTATTACAGCCAATAATTTATTCGTTCATACTTTTGTAACTTCCATCTCTAGAGAAATTACTTCTCTCCATAAATGTGTGATTTGCTTGGACGGATGGGACAGGATTCAGAACAATCGGATTACACCACTAAACTGTCAACTTGGGTATTATTCGTTGGTTCCACTGTGATATATTTTAGGTTGACCAAAACTTCTCTAGCTTTGTTAGGATCATGATGTATTGTTCGTATAGTTTTTATTGTCGCAAATAAATAACAGTTTGCTTCCAGCCAAAGTTACGGTTTATTTACTATTTAAGACCACATTCGTAAGAATAATATGAGAACCATTTTATAACTATTGTATGTAGGCAGTTGTTAGACTAAAACTGAAAGTTTACTATGACTCTTAACTTACCGTAAAAGTTCGAATTTTTAGATTAAAAGTTTATAGGTATATAGACATCTAATTCTTTTAAGACATATCTTATAGCATTTTTGACATATAGAAATTAGACAAACAAGAATTGATATAAATGAGAAATTAAAAAAATTGACACATTTGGCAGGATTCGAACCTGCAATCTCTATCAATAGCTCGTAGCACTTTTAAGCATTTTGACTACACATGCCTCATCGCATCGAATACTTACTTAATTCCTCTTTAAAAACGTACACTGCTGGACAATTAAAGTAGTTTGGTGGCATGTTCGTTGGTCAGCTAGGATCTACCAAGGGTTGTAGAGCTACGGAGTAAGTAAAGAGTATCTTGTAGAGAATTGGCTTGAAAACACTGGAATTTGGGTTTAGATGACTGGAGACAATGTTTGTTCTCAGGTACGAGTCAAGATTCAGATGGACGAGTTTCAGTAAGTAGAAGACCAGATGAGCGTTTTGATTACAGAAATTTTTCCTTAACTATCGCTTCTAGTGAAGGGAGCTGTACAAACGGGAAAGGGTCATTTGCAATTGCCGCACAGAGCTTGTTATTTTTATCGTCAATACTTTACTGCCCGGAGATGGAAACGAGTATATTTTACCTATTATAGTACCGTTCGCTGCTACCTGATTTTTATCAATGATAATGCTTCTTCTCATCTTTAAGCATAGAATATTCAAACCCTAACCCTAAAGACAATTATCACGACCAATGCACTATTCAAACACCTTGAATGAGCTTGCTGTCGCTTTAGAAGAAGAATGTTCTCTTATCGAAAATCGTAAAAAATATGAAACCAGAATGAAAAGTTGTACATTGCCATTGCTTAAAAAAATTGGCGGTAAATTGAAATTATTTTTTCCAAAAGCAAAGATCCCAAATATTCAGTTATACATTTTAATAACAAATGAGTCTTGTATGGGAACATAGAAAATTTTTAATTATACGTTCTACAAGGATTTTTTCTATTTTCAACTAAACTTGGTTATTTTGCTTTGTAAGCCATGTTATTACCCTAGCTATACGTATTTATTTACGTAAAAATTGATAGACGTAAACCTACTTTCCTTTGCTTAAAAGTAATTACGTACAATCGCATTGAAATGTGATAGCGCAGTCTAAATTATTAATGACACCACCAATTTATTTGATTAATTATTAAAGCGCTGTTATTTGTCAATAATTCAACAGTAGTAGACTTTAGGCGTGTCTCTCTTGTACGAAGCGGTGCGTTAATAAATCTAAGTTCTAATTGTATAATGATTAGATCCGACTGGTTTTCAGAAGTTAAGCTCAGCTACTTTTTCAATACATTCTATATTTGGTATGCCCGCAAAGAACCTGAAACGAGGCTTTGTTAACATGGACGCATAAAAAAAAACTGCAAACTCATCCGTACTTATAATCAAGTAAAAGAAGCGTGTGTAAATTCTATAAAATACGATAACATTTACCGTCGCTTTTGGAAGTAAGTTCACTAAGGCTTTTTTAAATTGTGCTGAATATTTGGCTTGAATACTAATTAGAATGCGGCATCAAGTTAACACAGATAAATTCTGCACTGTGTTCAATACTTTGAACCATTATGCTGGCGAATGCTCTGTTGGATTTGATAATTAGTTAAAATAATTTACTCGGTGGAAACTTCGGTGAACACCACAGGAATCTTTAGTAAAAACAGAATGGTCACTAATTTGATTTTAATAGATATAAAGTACTGTTTCATGTGCACAAAACAATTAGTGAATTCAAACAAATATTAACGCTATTCAATCATTTGCTTTAATTGTAAATGTCACAAATTTGCCAAAAATACGTCAGCGTAAACTTTTGAACAAATTGCTTATTGAAACAATTTTTTTCTTTTTTTTTTTGTTATGGCCAGCAAAACCCTTATTTTTAACCGACTTCAAAAAAGGAAGTCGTTCTCAATTCGATATGTATGTTACCGAATATCTCCGGAATTTACAATCCGATTTGAAAAATTGTTTTGCATTCAAAAGGGTAGAGTGTCCATGTGGTCCCATAGAAATTTGATTAAGGTCTGGTCATCAAAGTGAAAGATATTCGAGGAAATACCACAAAAATCAACAGAATGAGCTTTACAGTTAAGTTAATGAGTTAATAATGATGTATAACATAAACACATAATAATTAGCCCGTTACTGTTCCACTCCAAAGCCAAAGAACTCTTCTCACAAGAAGAAGGAATGAGTATTTATTCAATCAGCTTGATCACTGCGGGTTGGTGATTTCAGACAATTAAGTCCATATTTTCGATATTTTCCTTCACCGTACGTGCATGGTGTTTCTAGGTGTTAGACAATTCACTTATGTCTCCAAAAAGTCACATTGGTACATGTCGGGATTGTTGGGGATTAAACTCAGTACCTCTTGCACGGTATTCGGAAGGTTTTGAAAATAGTTCATAATGAATTTGCGCCCACATCTGATAATGCGAAGTAGCATCTGAAAATTATAAAATAAAAACTTTTTAAAAAAAATTGAACCTCCTTCAAAAGAAATACACTTAAAAGCCAGAAATAAAATCTGCCTGGTTAGTTCCAATTTATTACAAAGTTGTAATAATTAAAATATTATTTTTTTATGAAACAACAGCTAAGCTAATTGTTAATAAGACTTTTTAAGAATTTTAGAGAAAAGATTTTATATCGGTGAATGTTATCCTCCAAATGGTCAATCGTTTCGGGCTTATCGACGTAGACTACCGACTTCACATATCCTAACAGAAAATAGTCAAGAGGCCTTAAATCGCACGATCTTGGAGGTCAATTTACGGGTCCGAAACGTGAAACTATGCGTTTACCAAACGTTTCCTTCAATAAATCAATTGTGGCACGAGGTGTGTGATCTCTTGTGCAATCTTGTTGAAATTACAGCTTCTGCACATCATGGTTGTTCAATTGATGAACGAAAGAGTCAGTAATAATTGCTCTATAGCGGTCACCATTGACAATAACGTCCTGGTCAGCATCCTTTTTGAAGAAATACGAATCAGTTGTTTCACCAGCCCATAAAGCACACCAAACAGTCAGTTTTGCTGTATGTAACGGTGTCTCAACATACACTTGAGCATTACTGGTGATCTTGTAGATTCATTTCTTGCACAAATTGAATTTTGTAATCACTCAAGATCTTTCGCAAAATATTCGATAAAATGGATAGACACATATCTAATTCCTGTGCACGATGAGGGATAGACTTATTCGGGCTACATCAATAATGACTTCGAGTGGATTGCTCTGATCTCTGATGGACGATTATGGGCTTCGTGCGCGTTACTTATGTACTATTCATGTTGAAATGCCAAACCAAACTAAACACTTAAAGTTATGTATATACCTCCAACAACACCCTTTAGTATGCACATGAATCATGAATTAAGAAATTTCTGCGAATGATTTTGTGACTAATCTGACTTTGTAGGAAAACCACAAAGTGATAAACGAAAACCTCAATCTAAAACTTTATTTTATTTGCGCTTCTACCAGGCTTTATGCTGACAAGTTGAAAGCGTCAGCATCACTAGTTTGTCAATGTGTTCCGCGAACGTTGGATTTTTCATTATTCGGGAATTTTTGTTACTGCGAACGATCAAAATTTACACATACGAATTTGCCGGTAGCAAGTCAGCGATTTAAATTACGAATATAAAGCTTTATTTGTAGTTAAATCAAACTGCTTGTATTACCAGTTTAATATTCCATCTGTTCTCTATGTCTGTGTTCTAAACTAGTTAAAAACTTCTCATAATACAAATTTGTTAATAATAAGTTTAGAAAAACGATCGTTTTTAACAGACCAAGTTCCAGTATATTGATAAAAGTTTAGAATTTAATTTTAATTTAATTATTACAGATGCGCGGTGGACTAATTGTTTTTGTCTGCGATTCCGGTGGTTCCTGTTTATAATTACAAAAATATCCTTATGTTGTGTTCACAGTTGTACACGATTTAATCAAAGATCATCAAAACTGTTAATTCTATATCTAAAAATTCTGAATTAATAGAAGATCCATTCCGATTCTATTGTACTATAAAACAGGATTCATTCCAGTGTTATAGAGACAACATGGGTAGGTTCCTATCGGTATTGTGTCCAATTTCAGCTATAAATTAACTAGAATGCATGCCGTATCTCCATAAATTGCCACTAAATGCATTTGAATAGTAACATAAAGGTGATCGGTCAGTGGTAGCGTGTATTCTGAAAATATTTTAGAGAGGATAATGTCTTATCATATTAAAAATAATTTTTTTTAGGAAAAACAAGAACCAATACTGAATGAATGAATGAATGAATGAATGAATAAAAGAAAAGATAGGTAGGTAAATGGGATAGAGTATGTTAGGTATAAGGACACTGTTGTAGGACTTCTTTTCAGGGAGTGGATGAGAGTGTTTGGAAAGTTTTGGTATCGGTCGTCGGCCACGCTCCCACAAACTTTTCCATTTGCAGCTGGTTGGACAGCTTCATCTGTTGTTCTTGCATCTTCTTGCTATCCATGGCGCTTGAACGTACCTAAATAGTTTTTAGTCCACCGCGCCTTCTCTTTTTGGTGTGAGTGTATGTGGAGGTGTAACCCACGTGATGCCACCAATCCAATACTAAAAAACTTATATCAAACTTATACCAAATATAAAAATTAATCCAGTGCATTCATTTCTAATAATTTGTCTTTTTTGTTACAGGTAAGATCTAGGTTATGTTCATACCTACTCAATTAATTAGTAAGTATTTTCTTTTTCTACTAATTAGTATATTGATTTAGAAAGGACTTGTTTACTTAAAAGTTTTTGTAAATGCGTTTGATCAAATAATATACGGGTACGTTTACAAGCTTCCACAAACACAAGTGTGTAAAGGGAGTGTTTGACTGGGCTTGCGTGAGATGGGAAGAGCTTGTTGCTGATTCAAGCCAGTGTCGGTTTTCGAACACAAATCAAAAAAAGCTTTTGACAAACGCTTGCGACGTATTTACACGTTGGCGCATGATTAGTGCTACTCACGAGTAAACGCAAGTGCTAAAACCAGTTCGACGTCTACGTATGCCATGTTTGCCTGTCCCTAAAACACTAGCGCTTTTGCAAGCGTGTAAATAAGATTCAAGCGTTTGTGAAGGCTTGGAGCTTGAAGCATGTGAAAGCTTGCCGACAGTTGCCAATTATGTAAACGTACTGTAAAGTGAGTTTTTGGCTTGGCTTGCTTAAGATGGGAAGAGCTTGTTACCGATCCAGCCTGGTTACGGTTTTCAAACACAGATCAAAAGAAGCTTGCGGCAAGCGCTTGAGACGTATTTAAATATTGGCGCATGTTTAGAGACGTTCACGAGTTCTTTACCTGTTACAGTTTTAACGGATTTTTAACATCCACCTTCTTCTCTGCCGAACTTGTTGCTTCTTTTGCTTTTGTTTATTTTTTAAATAAAAATATATCAAACCAAATGCTGAAACAACTTCGACATCTACGTCTGCCATGTTTGACTGTCCGCAAGACACCAACCCACTCGCAAGCGTGTAAATGACATTTATGCGTTTGTGAAGGCTTGGAGCTGATGGATTCTTGCGGACACTTGTCAAGCATGTAAACCTACCATTTAAGGTTTTATTTACAACCAACAAGTGCTTAAAATATTTACATTCTGTCTGATTAATTTTCGTCTTAAATTATTTAGAAATTTCGTATATACATTGTATATTTAATAGAGTAATCAAACTAGAAGTTCATTAGCATCATAAAATTAGGAATTCGACTTTGCGAATAATATCATTGAACGTTTAAAATATATAACTAATTTCAGGCGAACTCATTTATCTGTCAACATTTCGTGGTTGTAGCTTTTGCCTTCGTTTCCTTCCTTCTGCAAACTGTTCTCGGGTATACGCAAAATATTAAAGAAAACATGCAAAGTTTGTTTATTCAGATGGAGATTTCGGTATATGCATGCGATATGCCGCTGTGTGTCAAAGAGAATGTGTTAAGTGAAATGGGATCGTTTATTTTATATACAGGAAGATGGACTTATTTTTTAGTTAAGCTTGTTTTTACGTATTTATTCGAATTATCTATTTAACAGAACAATGTTCACCAAAATATTTTTCATTCATCTGTAAATTGTTTACCGAAAATAGTAGACTTTATTTTTTTTTAATTATAAGAATATTTGCTCTTTGTGGTGCCTTTTTGATTTACATTGTTTTCTCTTTAAGTGCAATTTTTAAGATTTCAAATTATTTCGAAAGTTAACGGGCTGTCACTTTTTTTATTTGTGCTTAGACTACCACAATTTCCCTTCTGGGTTATATTTTATTTTTATGGTAAATGTTTGTACGCCCATGATGATCGCCCTTCGTGTTTAGAATCCAGCCACTCGCCTGGGTAATAAAGAGGACCAACCTTTTTATAGTTTGCCGTGATGACCACCATTTCATTTATGACTTCGAAAACAATTTCGAATGTGTGTATATAAATGGGAGATAAAATACCCGAATATCACCCTAAAAATCGAGCTAGAAGCAATTTCCCTCAGATAGGCTGACTATCGAGACATTTTAAATTAGTAATAGTCTATAAAAGTGAAAGCAGTCTTATCGAAGCAGCATTACAAACTCGACCACTCTATTAAAATGTTTTGTTGTAATGGTAATATGGCTGTTGCAAACTTTTTTATTTTTTTTGTAGGAATTCTGTGAGTTGCAGTTGTTTAGATAAAGGCTTTCGATAAAACGGCTTAATTAGAATTGTTATTATGGGCGTGATTTCAGAAGATCATTCTTTAAATTTCTCTCTTAGACCGTACTTCTTTTTCTCCACGCTTTTTTGTTTATCTGTTTTACTAGAGAGTTGCAGAAGTTTTAGAAATAGGATACTTAATTTTTGTGACCAATTTATTTTCTTCGTTGTATAAAATCTCATTCGCAAACCTGAAAAATTAATACTAAGTAGGTAAACTACCTTGCGGTCTTTTTAATCTTGTATGTAAAGTCTTTTCTGGGGAGCCAATAGATATATTTCTTTATTTTTTTAATCATCCAACAACGGTCATTCGATTTGGTTTGTTTATTTGCAAAAAAATATATTGCAGAAATAAACGTACCATTATGGATCACATGTATGGTAAACAATTGATAAAAAAAATTAGGGAAACTGTTAAAAGTTCCATCAGCAAAAAGTTTTGAAGCGTTACACAAAATTTGTATATTGTCTGGTAAAGTGAACCCAATATTTTGTATGCAAAAATCATCACTATAATCCTCAATTCTGTTTTTGTTAGAAAGTTGACTTATGTATGTATGTATGTATGTATGTATGTATGTATGTATGTATGTATGTATGTATGTATGTATGTATGTATGTATGTATGTATGTATGTATGTATATATGTATGTATGTATGTATGTATGTATGGTGTTAGGGGTAACAGATACACCTGCGACCTATAAGATCTATTGTGTCCCCCTTTTCTTGCTATATCTCTGATGATTTCTCAGACTTATAGCAGCTCTTCTAGTCCTATCTTCCTTAGAAAGTTTAGGATATCATTGGGTTTTAAATAAGGTAGTTCTTCCCTTTCTACTTCGTATGACCCTAGGTATTTGACCCTAGAAGTACTTAATGCCATGCATTCTGAAAGTATGTGTATTGAGGTTTCATCCTCTACCTTACAGAATCTGCAGTTTGCTTCATCTACTAATCCTAGTTTCTTCATGTGTCCTCTTAATCGACAGTGACCGGTTAGTATTCGGAGGTTTTTCTTACTCAGGTTAAGACAGCTGTGAGATCTCTTCTGGTTATAGTTTCCCAGGAGCGTTGACTTAATCGAGCTATGTTTTATGAAAATTTAATTAAAATGGTTTTCCTTGGTAGACTCTTTCGTTAAGATCATTTTGAGATAATACCTTCGATATACCTTAATGGCAAACGCAATTTAAGTTGTTGATATATTTTAGTTTGTATATCTCTACAATGTACAAAGATATACTACATACATAAAGAGTTATTTAATAAATAATTATAACTTATATATAACGTTATAACTGTTTTAAGTAATGAGTGAGTCAATTTTAGATACTTTGCTGACCTCACATTTAACGACCGCTTAAGAACCCGGCAGCGACTTTACAAAGGTCCTTTAAGGGTCTGTGATTTTAATCTTCTTATAAGGGACAACTTTATTTTATGCATTATTTTTTGTCAGGTTTAAAAATGTGTGTCATTTTTGAAGTTATACTTCTATTCATGCACTCGATTTGTGTGTGGTTAAATTTGAAAAATCATTACATATGTAATGTTGTGAGTAAGAGAGAGAGACAGAAACACATATAAGGTATATTGGTCCGTAAAAAAAAATGAAAAGAGATAGATATACAAAAAACAGTCTGTGCTAATGTTTTGGAATATCATAGTGACGTATTACATTGTGTTTGACAGAATTATTTTATAATTCTGTTACGTAAGTAAACATATAAAGTTTAGTATTTTATATTAATAATATTAATAATAATATTCAGTAATGAGTATTGTATTGTAGTCCATACTACCGTCACATGGTTGCATTATATCCTGCACTATGCTTTTGAGGTTGTTGGCTACATGAACAGAGTTTTTAAGAATAGACGAAAAGTGCATTCCGAACAGACAATAGATAGAAAAATTACAACTCGGTAAGTATTCCAAATGGGTTCAATTTATGTACTCGGGGTTTTTGGGGTCGTTGAACACGAATATCATGATGTCGAAAGTCTCCGTGGCACTTGGTGCCTAGAGTATTTACCTCTTCTCCTGGTGTTTTATGTAAATTTTGTACAAAATTACACTTGGCGATTACTTAAACAGGCATGTTATAAACCTTAGAAATTTTAAACTTCCAAAACACTTGCAAATCGAGTATCTTAAATCTACATTCTTTAATGCTTTAAATAATCACGACAAGAAGTTGTTGGAATGCAATATTCAAATTGGAACTAAGTATCATATGAATAATAAAGATGTCGTCTGTTTTAAAAACAAAAGATTTCAACATGTATATGTTATGTAAGGAAACTAATTTTATCAGGTCATTGTCTTTTCTATATTCATGCTAACACGCTGTATCAGTTCATGGTTTAACACACCTCTATGACTACTTAAAATGCATATAAAAATTGGTAGATAATGTTACATTACAATTATCTTTCTTAGTGAGTTATTGTGCATGCGAAACAATAAACATAAAAGATATCTCAAAATAATCTGTTGGATTGTATTTTCTAACGCAGAATTTATTCCGAGATAACAAAAGTACTAATTAACTTGTAAGCATAAAACGGTCACTTCTTTGTTAAAACTGGTTCATGCAATATAGAATAAATAGTGATTGTGCAGAAATTACTTTATCATTTCTGGTATACACAAACCCAGATACTTGTAGACAATTCGCCATTTTGAATATGTTAACGAGATACGCGGGGTGCATATATTATATCGACTTGGCTTAAAGCAGTTAAGATTACTGTAGAATTTAAATACAATTTGGTATTTGGGGATTTCGCTTCCCTATTTCTGAAATCTACCCATTCGTTGTTGGGTCTAATCTATTTTTTTTGTTTAGCCGGTTTCCGATTTTTACGGGAGATTGGTAAAAAGGGCACATTCTAAATTAATTGAAACAAATGCTTGCTTTGTCATATTGCGATAATCATCTTTACGCTTTAATTTTGGTTGGTGTTGTATGCGTTTGTTTGCAGTATATAATTTGTTATGCTGATCAGGCTTATCTGCATATCTGTTCGTATGTGACAGTGTGTACAGGGATAATTTTTGTCTCTTTTATGGTGCAACACTTTGTGCAATTAGATGACTCATTAGGTTTTGGGAAACATGAATATAAATAGGAAGGAATTATTAATAAGAATAACCTTTTTTTTACCTTTTATGTTAAACTAAATTTTCGAGCAAACGATAATTTTGAGATATATCTCATGGGATTTTTGAAATTTTGCAAAGTAAACAAGAAAGAATATATTAAATTATATTAATGACAAATTGAAAAAATGTTGCATCCAGCAGGACTCGCAACCCTTACATTTATCATTAAGGCAGCCAATGGTGCTTGTTCTACTTCAGTAGCACTTAATAAGCACTAAATTATATCCAGGTTATTACCCGGGATTTATGGTCATTTCTTTTTACAGTGATGCTTACATTCAGTAAGCAATGAATTATCGAAAATGAAGCAGAGTAATACATTATAGTGCCCATTAAGTGCTTATACAGAGGAATTTAGTGAGCACAAAATTATGATCAGGTTGTTTATTTGCTGAATATCTAGTTACCTATCCAGTTACCATTAAGGTAGCATTGTCGGGTTTTCAAAAATAAAATAAGAATCAATTTTTGATTGGTGCTTGTTCTTCTTCAGTAGCACTTAAGGAGCCCTAAATTATAACCAGGTTTTTTTTATTTGCTGAACACCGAACACCGTTACTTGTTGTTTCAGCAACAAGTTAACATTTTTGGGCTTTGAAAATTAAAATAAAAACCACCAATTTTTCATTAGTGCTTGTTCTTCTTCAATATAGTAATAGTGTTACACTAAAAAAATGATTATGCGTTATTTTCTTGGCTTTTAATTTTTTCTTGCTCACTACGACAGTACTATTTGAGCACTAATTATTGGTTAACAATGTCAGCTTTCGTTGACATTACCATTGCTTTAACTTTCTTATCCGTGAGAAAAGCATCGAATTTGCGAATCAGTACTAAATTAGCACTAAATGTAAAAAAGTTCCGATTTCACTAATTTGATTTTTTTAACTTTCTAGACATCTTATTTATAATGTCAATCCTTATCTTCTATTCTATTTTATACATAAACTAAGCATAAAAAACGTTTTTTTTATCTTTAACATTTTATGAAATTCAATATCTCTGATGTTAAATGTGACTTTGGTTCTTCTCAAATTCCACAATTATTTCTAAACATGCACCGCTTTTATGTAGTATACAAATAGGTTTTATCTCTTTACTGAGCCTTTGCTTTTGAAACGTTGCAAAAAGGGATAAATGTTGAGAAACACACTAAATTTCAAAATTCTCCACCACATCAAAGATTGCTCGGCTTATATATCAAAAAGTCGGTTACAGAACAGCGAGAAAATGTAATCCGGTTTTAATCTGCTAATTATCCATTGTTCTTTTATGAAACCAAGTAGACACATCTCTGGGACAAAATCGTTATCAGGATTAATCTTTTTCGACTATTTTTCAAAGGACAATTTTACTAAATTAATTAAAGAATAACATTAAGTTTAAAGGAAAGTATTTATAGTTTTTGTACAAAAATATTGCACCTTAACCTCTTGTGAATTTAAAAAAATAAGGTTAAAATTAAAACTGTTTGTGGTGAGTGGAAGGAAAATTTTCTATCACAATTTGTTTATATCTGGATCTGCTCAATGGATTTTGATCTTTTTTCTCTAATTTTTATAGATTCATTGCGCACAGTACATATATGAAATATGTTCATAAACTTATTAAAAAATATCCTATATAAGTAGCGCCATCTGGTATTAAAGGTAACGTTCAGTAGCTACGACATCTTACATTAAGGTTCTGTTAAACTTTCATGACAATCGAACAACTTTACTCCGAGTTATCGCGCTCAAAGTTACATTACCTGCTTAACATCGGTCGAAAAATGGGCATCGAACAAAGAGCCAATATTTAGTTGTGTTTTAAACTCAGTAAAAAGTTTACCGAAACGCATCGATTGTTGATAATTTTTTATCTAGTAGCCACGAGTGGTTTACACGCTCGGTAGTCGCTGGAAGACGACGAACATGTTGGCCTGCCGAAATTTCTGATTACGGCAGAAACTGTCAAAAAAGTGCGTCTGTATATTAAACATGAGCCAAAATCTTCATTGAGATACATGCAAATGGAATTAAATATCACCAAAGATTCGATCTATCGCATGAGAAAGGTGTGTTCACGGTTTGTTCTGCACAAGCTCACGGATGACCAAAAAATGCTTCACATTTAACAGTCGAGAGACATCATCAAAGAGACCAAGAGAGATACATTGTGACTGGTGACGAACCATGGTGTTTTCAATATAAGCTTGAAACCAAGCGTCAAAGTTCCTCATGGAAGCACCCAAGCGAGCCAAGTCCGAAAAAAAGCTGTTTCGGAAAAGTCAAAAGAGAAGTCAATGTTAATCTGATTCTACGATTATTCACAAAGAATTCATTCCAGCAGGCCAAACCTGTGTATTATGTTGTTGTTATGAGGCATTTGCTCTCGCGTATTCGTCCTGTTCGACCAGAATATCGCGCTAGTTGTACGATAGTAATAATAATAATAATGCATCATCACATCGATCGGCACTTATGTCCAGAATCCTACTTTGACAAAAGACTGCATTTTAACCATCAACCACTCCCCATATTCTCTGGATATGGCACCGTGCGAATTTATTTGTGTTTGGAAGACTACATTTGCCCATGAAGGGACAGCGGTATGCTGACATAGGCGTCGACGACTATTTTGAAGAACATACCCGGTCAATGAGCTGAAATCCTTATTCGAAAAACTTGTGGACCGTGCAAATCGCTGCAAAATAGTCTCCTAACTCTAAAGGGTACTATTTTGAATAAAATATATTCTATTTGCCAAAAAAAATTGTTATTTTTTTGTCCTGTTTACTTTGCGACAGACATCTTACTATCATTTTTAATGATTTGAAAAATTAAAATACACTTTTATTAATAAAAATACCTTATTTTCTACATATAATTTAAGTAAATT
The DNA here is from genome assembly GCA_964028335.1 of Altica lythri. NCBI lineage: Eukaryota > Metazoa > Arthropoda > Insecta > Coleoptera > Chrysomelidae > Altica > Altica lythri. Next base: position 26,828,259 of record OZ034808.1, on the reverse strand, counting down.
ATTGTCGACACAAGTAGAAGATGAAACTGATTAACACAATTAAATTCAGTTACTAGCATTATTTAATCTTAACTCTTATAGTTAGTGTTGTTCTTTTAATTTAGCTTTATTAACTTGCAGATAGTATCTTAAATGCTTTTCATGTATTCACGTGCTTCGATTAAAGCTAGGTCTCATCTAAACTGGAACCGCAAATTTACCCTCTCTTAAATTACGTCGGGGGTTGTGCCCCATAAAGTCACTTTAATGACAAGATGATACTTGAGTCGGTTAAACTTTCCTTTAAATTAGAAGTTTAGAACTTTGCCAGAATAATAATATTCTATAAAATTTCTACTAAACAAAAATATTACTTTAAGAGATATAGGTCTTAGGAGGTTGGATATTGTTTTAGACAGGATTGTTTATCGCTAAACTGAACGGTATAACTTTACAGCACAATACTTACTGTTAAAAGTGAGTGTTGTGTTAAAAACTTACTTAAAAGCATTGTAATTTATATATGGTAAATTTCTTTCTAAACAGCATGCACTTAACCTAAATATTAAAGTTATAGTTGGTTCACAGAGTCTTATAAAGTCTATCCAATGTAAATGTGAAAATCGGTGCTCTTTGGCGGTTTTTAAGTGCCTTTGATGACATTTCCGACCATTGGCGTGGAATTAAATAAAAAGGGTTCATATATTTTTATTAATTTTTGTTTTAAATTTCAAAAGAAAAACGGTTTTTGTATATTTGTAAATTTTGTATCAATTGGAAAATTGTCAAATAACAATTTAATTCTTTTAAATTAAAACTTGTTAATTTTAGTTAAAATAAGAATATTTGGCTCATTATTCAAATAGTACATAACTCATAATATTTTTATAACAATTGTCTACAAATAATACTCATTTTATCAGACAATCTTAAAAGATTTTTTGTCCAGCAAGGACCATGAGGAGGTATAAGCCTTCCTTGCCTGGAAAGGAAAGGGTTGGGTATGTTAGTAAGAATATAAAATTAGTTTGTTTTTAAAAACAAGTTTTCAAGATACATCACGATAGTTGTAAAGGAAATTGGTTGGAATTAATAACAAGAATTGACAGAGTCTTCTGAAGTAGAATCGTTTCCAGGTTGAATAACTAATGGTGCTATTGGCGGTAAAACAGGATATTCCTTTTCTATTTTTATAACATATGCTTCGCAATTTTTTCTTTCATACATCGCTATTAATGCCACTAATTACCTCTTGAATATTATCAAGAAACAACTGCGCTTAAAGTTGGTGACTGATTATATTTTCGTAAACGTTTCTTTACAGTACTCCAAATCATTTCGATTGAATTAAAAATACACTAGTATGGAGGTAAACGCAAAAGGGTATGACCATTATCTGCTGCAAATGGTGTCAATGACGTACTCATTTTTAAAATTCTGACTTTTGATCATTCTTATTAATTCCTTCTTTACTGGAACCTTTTTAGGAACATTGATATTTTTGATTGCCATAAATCTTAAATTTTTATTCTTTTTTGTGTTATTATTAGGTATTTTGTTTAATATGCGGTAATGATACGACGCATTGTCCATAACAATTACTGAATTGTAAGAAAACCCAATAGATAGTGTTGAATTTGGATTCATAAATAAATAAACGATAAACTAAAAGAAAGTAGAAAATTAAAAACAGAAAAAATACGAAAAAAATAAAAAAAAAACCTTTCTAAATCAAATAATATAACGCCACCGTAAGGTGGCGCAGTTATTATCTTATATATTTAAACGAGAAATTCTTACTATATTAAGTACTATCAAGCCAACCGTAAAATATATCTAATATAAAAAATCAATAAAAATCACTAACGCTACTGTGTACTGTAATGGGGAACCAGACCAAACGCGGTATTTAACTCACGCAATTATTCTTTTTGATGTTTCGTTTCATGTACCGCGGCGCTTAGTAAGAGCCGTCGGCATTACTCGGTGCGCACCGACTTTGAAATCGCAAACTATATATACAATGTTGCCTTTTCTTAAAAAAATCTTTAAGTATAAGTAATATATACAAAATTGATACCTATCATTAGAAGTCAAAACTGTTTAAATATGAAGAATCTAGTTAATTAATTTAAGTATATATTTTGTAAGAATATTTTTATATTATCTTTCTAAGAGTCATTGACGAACAATTGAATAGTAAAGTAGAGAGAAAATTTTCAAAATATATAAACTTAGGAATATTCGCAAATAAATCTGACAACCTAGATTCAAAAGTCGGATCCTTTGTTGGGGTTAAAGGGCGTGGTTATGTTTTCACATTAAGATTGGATAAACTATACTAAAGTAGATACAAGGAATCCTGCAATGCGCAACCAAAAAAAAAATCTAAGCAGAGATAATCAAGCAGCTATAAGGTAGTCTTCAAATTGCCAAACATAACTCGATTCTTGGTAAAACATAACATTGTTATGAGAGCCGGATAAAAACCTAGATCCATACACACCACAACTATCACTGGAAACAAATCCCCGAGCACTAAGTGTCATTGCAGAATTCTTTGCGGACCACGCATCGGTAAAAAGACATTTCTGTCCTGTAGTCCTGTAGCATATTCATTTCATACAGGTATTTACGTTCCTATTTACGCGGACACCCTATTGGGTACAGGGAGTAGATATAAGGAGTAAAAATTGCCAATTTTTTAAGGGAAATTGTCGTTATCGGTAATATGGATGAAAATTTTCGCAGTCTAATTCGAAATACCGACGGGCGTACACCTGAGTGGATATAAAGAAAGTGGCGAACAAGGGTAAAACGGGCCAAAATTCGGACAAAAAAAATCGTCATCGATAATATGTCAGCCATTTTTTTTACCACATAATGCTGGATCCTTAAATAGCCTAAATCTAAAATGGCGGACAGCTGCGTGGATGCAAAGCAGGTAAGGGGCAAGATTTAAGAGTGCCAAAATTACATACAGTGAGGTCCAAAAGTAATAAGCATGTTAATAAGCGTGTAAAAGAAAAATCCTGAAACGCGTCAATTAAAAATTAAATCTACAAATCTACATTGCTAATTAGGCAATTAAATGCTTTTTCAAACGAGGTATCACATGACCCCCCATGCTATTTAAAAAAATGGGGTGCTCTCACCTCTTGGGAAGGGGTTTGAAGTGGGGGTGGTTTTTAGCGTCATAAAGTGTCATTTTAAATTTAAAAATTGACGTGATTCAGGATTTTTCTTTTACACGCTTATTAAAGGAGAAAATGAATGTATCCGTTACTTTTGGACCTCACTGTATATAAATCTAAAGCCTTTTTGTTTAAATTTTTAATATTTAAAATAAAATTAATAGTAATAAATTATTAATTATTTATTTAATAAATGCATGTATATGACAGAATACAGCTTATAAATAATTTAAAGTGAATAACTGTGGTGCTTAAGTCTCATAAGCTGCATCTCTTCGGTTTTTTTTTTACCGCGGTAATTGGTTGACGTTTTCTATAGCATGAAATGCTCTTTTTTTCTCGCTTAAAAAATTATCCATAATTAAATAATTAACTACCACAGATCGTGTGGAAAAACGTACACCATATTGGTTATAACTAATATAATTTTAGGTTTATATTTAAAGAATTTTATCGGACACTTAATCATTAACATTGTTTTATTGATTTCGCTTTTATGTAATATGGTTAGAATCAAAAATAGCTATTTCACTAAACTCTAGAGCTACAATTTGGACAAAATAGAGCTGCAACGGGATAATGGACAGTTTAGACTCAGACCCAGAACTAAGAACAAGGATAGAGATGGCAAGAGCAACTTTTCTCAAGATAAGGAACTTGCTAAGCGATCGTAGCCTCAAAATAGCAAGAAGATTCAGATTCATCAACTGCTATCTGTATCCAGTTTTGTTGTATGGAGTTGAGCTTGGCCAATGAAAGTAGGTACAATGAATCGCGTGGAGGCTTTTGAAATTTGGATATTTCGACATATGCTGAGGATATCCTGGGTAGATTATGTCACGAATGAAGAAGTTCTATCAAGAATAAGAATTATGTTAGGAGCCAAATATGTAGAAAAATGTACTAAAAAAGATTTCAACACGTATAAAATAAAAAACGGAGGGAATTCCTCCTTACAAAGAAAAGTAACACAGTACACAAGAAAATGGTGATAATTAATTTACTATTGAAATAACATCTAAAAAACTGAAGAACTCATTCAACAATAATTTATCTAAATATTGAGTGTTGTTTTTTATAATTCTATACAATACGTAAAATGCAATATATTGTTGAGATTTATGTTCGTATTAACATTTATATTAAGTCAATATTAATTTATAATTTCAAAATTGCCTTTCGGGTTTATATTGGACTTGGGTTCTGGGACAACGATTCAACGTTAACGTCAGAATTAATCAATTATGAAGTAACATCAACAATAATTAAACATTAATCTCGTGGACATCAAATGAGGCAAATTAGCATAAAGTTAACATAGTCAGTGGGGGTACTCACGTATATATTTATACGTTCAACCAAGGCAATTAGGACATTGAGGGAGTGCGTGATCTGTGTACATAAAATTGAATTGCACGAACGATGGACCGACACTCCAGAATATGATGAAATTATTTGATTATACATATATGTGTATTTTAGTATTCACTCTAAATTGCGCTTCTATAAATTATCCTGTTAAGAAAAAATATTTAATATCAAAAAATATTTACCTCAATGTACAAAGTAACGAATAATTAATTAAATGTTATTTGTATCAATTTGGAAAATTATATTCGTTACATACAATTAATTTGTGATTCAAAAATACAACTTCAGAAAGAATTTTGTTATTAAATGTGCAATTTTAAATTAATAGTACTTTCGACAAAAATTGCTATGGTTGGAATTTTTTTATTAAAAATCGAAGACTTTCTTTAAAGACATTGAAATAAAGTTTTTAGTAGTCGCGACCAGAACAGGAACTAACTAGTTTAGTACACTATTCTTTAGTTGCGAGTCTCTGGAAATACGAGGGTTGTCTTTTTAGTTTTGCACATATCCGAGTAGAAGGCGCCACCAATAGAAACTTTGGACACAAATCTAACCTCAATCTTTTGTTGGCATAAATTCAGAGCTTCATTGCGATAACTCGTGTAGGTACAGTGAATATTTTAAATTAGCAAGTCGGTCGAGCAGAAAATAGATATTAGCCAAAAAAAAATTTCGAGCAATACTGTTTTACAATTTTTGGAGAGGATTATCCCAACAGCAATCTCTTGCTGAAATAGTTTCTGTCTTTGGGAATGAAACACCACACCAGTCAACTATTTTCCGCTGGTATTGCGAGTTTCAACGTGATCACTCCAATCTCAGCCACGAATCCTAGCTAGGTCCACCCTTAAACAGCAGTTGCACAGCAAAACATTGGTGTGGTTTGTCAGATAATTAAGAATGACTGCCGTGTAACACACCAGGAGATAGAGGCATTTTTTGGGCATTTTAAAGGCCTTGATCCAAAAGATTCTACATGAAGAACAGGGTGTTACGAAGTTGATTTCCCGTTAGATCTCTTATTTGCTCAAAGAAGAGCAAAAAAGCGGTTAACGTCAATTGGTGTCGAAAAACATTGGAAGGGTATAACAAAGAAAGCTCAAAAAACGTTTTTAGTATTATTAGTGGCGATGAATCTTGAATTTACTCCTACGAACTGGTAAATAAACGCCAATCCGCTGCGTGGGTGTTTCAAGATAAGGAAAAATCAACAAAATTTATCCATTCTCGAAGTGTGCCAACGAAAAAGATCGCACCTTTGTGTCAAAATCTGGTCATGTGTTAACAATTGCTTTAGAAGATTAAAATAAGTTACTCCCAATTCGTATATAAATGTTTGTTTACCAGAAGTTTTCGCGAATGTCTGGGAAGCAACACACAATGGCGAATCATCCTACATCAGGATAATGCGAGTACTCACACTGCCCAAAAGACTATCGAGTTTTTGGAATTGTTTGACCATCCAACGTATAGTCCCGACCTAAGTCCCAACGACTTTTTCACGTTCCTAAAGATTAAGAATGCATTGCGTGGGCTGCGATTCCAGTCGCCAGAAGAAGCCATCGATGCCTTTAAAACAGCGATTTTGCAGGTTTCAACTGAAAACTGGAATAACTGTTTTACCAATTGGTTTGAACGTATGCAAAAGTGTATCGATCTAGTGGAACAAATTTTGAAAAGCAATAATGTACTTTAAGTCTTTATATTTGTTGTCTTTATGACTATATACAAAACTAAAAAGAAAATTCTTGTAAGTTTGTCTTAACTTTATTTTCTAGTCTGATGCATTCCTTATTTCACTTGCCAAGCAATGCTTGGAATATCAGTTTTCGAGATTATTACAAACTACACACCACTCTAGTATATGTTTCAATAAAATTTAAATCTATCTATACAGTCCATAAATACCTATAAATATTTTGAGCTAAAAGAAGTAGATGTCTTGTTATCATAACAGCAGAACCGTAGTTACCACAACACGTCATTTTAATAGTGTTAGTAATAGATGTATTTTTAACGTTATGCAAACTTAAAACTATAAATTGGATTCCTGAGTAACAACAACTTCATTGTATCGACTACAAAGAGATATACATTTAAAGAAATTAATAAATTAAACCTTGTTTTCACGGATATCATGATTTTTGGTTAGCTATCTGATACAATACAAACCATTAATAAATGCCTTTATGCGGGTCTTCCCTTTTGGCGTAGCCTCAAATTAATTCTTGGTTTCTCACCAAAGGCGAAGCCGCTAATGCTCGTTCTCGTTGATGAGGGTCAGAAAGCCGGTTCACATTGTACGACTTTTGTATTGGTAAAATAAATTTTTGTTTGTACCCAAACATAAAGTTTCATTGGGTGGTATTATGAATGGGTTGTAAATGTAATTAATGGAAAACGTATGTAGCGATAATGAATTCCTACCTCCCTATATTCGCGTACCTTTCCAATTTGCTCTAAAGGTCGTTGGATATAAATCATAACTTGAAATATTCACAAATATTAAATTACTTTTATGTACCGATATATATTGTTTGTTTTAAACATCTACACTAATTTACTTTGCTTTGAAATATAATGCAATTAAATATTTTAAAAAAGAAATTATATTTAAATCGAACATTGAGCGTTCAAATAGTGTAGCTAATTATATCACAATTAGCTTTAAAAAATTCAATTTATTGTGAAAATTCCGATCATGTAGAATGTAAAATATTTCTAAAGCTGCATTTTATTTGATATGAACTATAATATAAATTCAACTCAGTGAGTTCAGTTTTTGTTAGCGCAAAATGAAACGATTTGTTCAATTTATATAATGGAAACGACGAATCATTTTTGGTATTATTCTACTAGATTGAACGTGCAAAGCTTTGCAACTTCATCGCCAACAATTCATCGATAAACATAGAGGCGAATTGCTTTTTTTTAAAAAAAAACATACATTATCTATACATACTTATAATAAATCTGTAGAGAGGTCAATTCTGTACATGAAATATATTTCCAAAATAACTATCAGGGGGTGATAAAGGATCGATACTGATGCCAAAAATGCAATCAGTAAAATTTTTGTCTGTGTGTCTGTCTTTATAACCGCTATAGAAACAAAAACTACTCAACGGATTCTAACGAAACTTGGTACACTTATTTTTCATACTACTGTGCTGGTTATGGTATACTTTTCATCACGCTATAATCAATAGGAGCAGAGCAGTGAAGGGAAATGTTGGGAAAACGGGAGTAGTTTCTCCATTTTTTAAACTTCCGTCGCGTGTGCAACCTTAATGCTTAAAGCTATACAGAAATCACCTTATTTTTATAATTTGGAGGTCAACTTTGAACGGATTTTACCAAATTTCACCCACAAGGGGAGTTGCGGGGGCGTAAAAAATAAAAATTTTAAATCTATAAGTCCTACAGGTTTAAAATTTTTCAAAATAGTTATTTTTATAATTTGGAGGTCAACTATCAACGAATTTTACAAAATTTCACCCAAAGTGGGTATTGCGGGGGCGTGAAAAATAAAAAAAAAATAATAAAATTAAAATCTATGAGTCCTACAGGTTTTAAACTTTGCAAAATAGTTATTTTTATAATTTTAAGGTCAATTGTGAACGGATTTTACGAAATTTTACCCACAAGGGAGGATGCGGAGGCGTGAAAAAAAATTAATATTTATAAGTCCTACAGGTTTGACACTTTGCAAAATGATCATTTTTATAATTTTGAGGTCAATTGTGAACTGATTTTACGAAATTTTACCCATAGGGGGTTGCGGTGGCATAAAAAATTAAAATTGAAATTTAAAATCTATAAGTCCTACAGGTTTAAAACTTTGCACAATAGTTATTTTTATAATTTTGAGGTCAATTGTGAACGGATTTTAAAAAATTCCACCCACAAGAGGGCATGCGGGGGCGTGAAAAATAATCTATACATATAATAAATCTGTAGAAATAAAAATTCTGTACATTAAAGATATTTAAAAAATAATTAGCGGGGGTGTTACTACATCAATATAGAACCAAAAAAAGTGGTTAGATTTTTTTTGTCTGTCTGTCTGTATGTTTGTGCGCGCATGACATTAAAACCACTAATCCGAGTCGAATGCGGTTTTCACAGATGTATTTGCCTTCTTTCAACTTAACATCTGGTAAATAAAAATTTTTCCCCCCACCCCTTTAACGAATTCGGGGGAGAAATTTTTATATAACAATCAACACGCCACGCGAACTACGTCGCGGATACAGCTAGTGTGTAAGTAAAATATTAGTTTTTATGTATCCCAAAATTCCTCGGACAGAAAATGATGCTTATGTTAAAAATGTATTTTGAAGTATTTAAATAAAAAAATCAGCTACTTTAACTTAAAGTTACTTTAAAAATTCAATTAGTATTTCACGAAGCAGCTTATAAACGACTGGCTGTAATGTTTACAAGTTAGTTCAATTACAACATCAAAATTACCTGAAATTAATTACTATAGTACTCAGATAAAAAGTAATCCGATTATACCGCGTTTTATGAGAGGAAATGAAAGAATCTACATTTTATGACAACCATTAAAGTAAAATGATGGCAGACTCTAATCCACTTACCTTAGTAAATGTTTGTGTATTTTCCTTTCTCAATTTTCATTTTGCGCGGGCTCTCCTGCTTGCTAGGGATTCATTTTAATGAAAACGAAATGGAAGGTTTTGCTCTTTGAAGTCTGATAGTATATACTCTGGACTAGATAAAAAAGGATATCTCCTCTTTACATTAAACATTACCAATTATTAAAATGGTTCGTTGGGGGATTTTAACTCAAAGTTAAAAGAAAATTCTCATATAAAAAGCTTAAGTAGAACTAAATATCTATTTTTGAAGTAACAATTTAACAATGTAGGAGCAGAATCGGAATATAACCAAGCTTACATCCACAGGACAACTAAACATCAAAATATTTGTTTATGAAAAAAATTGTGTTTATATTTTTAGTATATTTCTGTATGGTACTATATTCGAGTCTTTCTAGGTCCCTATTTTTTTGATTCTTTATTCTTTTTGAAGTAAAATTAATTATTTTTTATATTGATAAGAAAATGTTGCGAAGTTTGTAGTTAAGCGATATCTTCCTATCTTACATTACAGTTCCATTCCCTTCAACATACCGTGTTATTAAATAAATAAATTCATTTCTACTTCCTACATTTTCTTAGATTAAAACCAAATGATGTTACGCCTCTGAGTTTTTAATATCAGTGGCGGAACATTAACACCTATTTCCAAAAATGTTTTTTTTAATACATTCTTGTCGTAAGTCAAAATAAGGATAAATTAAATCTGTTTTATGATACCCTGGTCGAAAATTGGACTTCCCTTACGACTTACTTTCACTGAAAGTAGATGTTCGATTTTTACCCTGCATGTGCATGGAAGGAAGAAACAAAGTAACAGGAATTAGCTTCGTTTGCTTCACTTTGACTTCAAGTTTTCGAACAGATGCAATGAAAAATAGAATACATGACTGGAGGCAAATTAATCCTAACAGGAAGGATGATCAACCTCTGTTCCTTGTCATGTAGGGTACTATTTTGCGAGGCTTGAGTCTTGTATTTAATGTAGGGAAACTACGCAGAAGTTTCCAGAGTCTGGAGACATGAACGGCAAACGCGCGAAAGAAATGAGACTTTTAAATATTGCAAACTACAAAATATGAGGTGTTGTGCAAATCATTCGGCAGTAGTAGTCGTTGATTCTGATCAACTTACCATATGCACAAGGAAGGCTCCTATAACATTATTACGAGGAAAAGAGCAAGCCGAGCTGTATGATAGGGTTAATGCAGATCAAATAATGAGTATGCCTCAGGACAGGATAGTCCCCAGATATAACTTTGCGAGAAAATTTCGAGTAGAGTTACTGGAAAGGGATTCCTGGAACACTGGCACCCCAATTCAAGTGGAATGAATCTGGTATACCGATATCTTAAACACTGAGAAAGACACTGAGTCGGGAATATAAAGTAGAAGACACAAGATATAAGTCCAATTAAGTACAGGTGCTTATGCTACAGTTATTTTGGCTGAAGTAATAGCAACACAGTGCAACAGAAATTGTAAGAAAGGATATAACGGTCAAACCGTAGTCGTATACTTGGACAGTTAAACAGCTCTAAAGGCGATTGTCTTGGCACAAATAAGGTAACAGTTAGCGTGGGACTACGTTAGGGCGCTGACACTGGCTTGGGACCAGGACATTCAGAATTCGGGGGCAATAAGAATTGGCCCGAGCGGGAAGTAATATACCTTTCGATTGACCTGGAACCATTCGGAGGAGTTACTGACACCTTCAGAAAGACATCCATTGAGCAATGGAGGCTTGAGAAGGCCCGGAGTGGTGGAAAAAATCACCGGATAAGAAACAAGTCGAAGTGAAGAAGGACACTCGGCAAAATTGACTGCAGAGCTGATATCACAAAGGCGAAACAATGTCAGAATGATTGTCAGTCTCTTGACAGGAGAAACTAGCTGCTCCAAGTTATTCGGAGAGGCCACTGTCAAGGTTGTTACGTTTTATTAAGAAGGCAGGGCTAGACAAGATACTTTAATCCTATCCAAGAGTTGATGGGTCTTCACAATAAATCTGTAAAGGTCGCAGTGATACAGACTAACAGCCAACCCATTGAATATATTTCTATCTATCTATAGAGGAAATACTCGTTGTACTTCAGTAATTTTGGTAACCACCAGGCGAATTTAATGCATTATTTTTTTTATAACGCGGCTGGATGGCTGAAATGTATGAATTGAGAAAACATGAGGTCTTGACCGTCACAAATCTTCATATCATACGTATGGTCAGAACGTTAAACAATATGTTTTCCCTCCTCGGTCATTTCCAAAGTGACACACCACTTGTTTTTAAACCATTATATAACATTTTAAGAAAATTTTTGACAGACATCTCATCTGCATTACCTTGCATTTATTTTTTTTCCTCATAGTAATATCGTTGTCGAAGAATCACACCAGATAATAATACCGCCATTAGAGTTAAAAATCTTAATAACTTGTTCGTTACAGTGATAATTACTAGCTATTAGTATTGTAAAGTACAGCAGAGATTGACAATAAGATTGTACTAAAACTAAGTCCATTATTATAATATCCTTCACGTTAGTTGCATAATCATATTGGTATCTATTAGCACCGCTTCTTGCAGCAGATTGTTTAAATCACGTTACATCACTTTTAAATTATAGTATCTAATTACAAAAGCTCAAATACTTAAAAGCTCATCTGTAATTTTAATGAAAGATATCAACCGGACAAAGTGCTCGTTAATTTTAAGTAGGTAATGAAAAATTAACTATTTACAAAATCTAATACGCTTATAATTTTGATTTATGATTTAGATTTAGAGTAAATAAAAAGAGATTCCTAAATTATTTAAACAAGGAAATGGTAGAAATCTATCATTACAATAAAAATAATGAGGAAAATAAAGTTAAACAATATAAAATTACGGTTATTTTCGCTTAACTTTGTTATTTCTGTTCATTTAGGATTCGATAAAACGAACACCTACGATAAAACTTGGACGCGAATTTAAATGAAAATAGAAATATACACACGAACAATATGAAAAGTTAATCCCCAGGAATTTGTGCTGGTTTAAAAAGAGAAATTGATTTCCACCACATAAAAGTTTTATTTCAGTATATCTGCTCCTTACCTCACGTTGTTTTCGGAAAGATTACTACTTATCCAATTCTAATTAATAATATAACCTTATTTGTGACAAAAGACACGCTAAAACTATTGATTAAATATTCATAAGGGTATATAAAGTGTTTCGTTACATAAAGTAACAAGATCTCTTACCATAGCCATTTCCCTATTAAAATCCCTAGTCTGACACTGACAACTAGCTCAAACTGCAATAAATTCTAATTATTTCGATTTGACATCAATTGAATTTCATGACTCCTTTTATCCCATACGAAACCGCAAACCCTAGGCCCTTAAAGTATTAAAAGGGAATGTCAAATCATTTATTAATTCGGTGCGGCTGGTACAATTCCCCGGATTTATCCTGATCGCTTGTAGAGACCTTGTTTTGTCTTTGAAGAAATGATAGTTATAGCACAGGAAATTTAAATAAGTGTTTGTGCTTTTTAATCAATATTTTGTTCCTGTCCATCTTTGACCAAATAATTAGCAAGTAGTTGTTAACAAACTTATCTTCACTTGTATTTATAGCACACTACTCTTTATAATGTTTTTTTGCACGTTTATTGCTATGTTTTACATATATGTATAAGGATAACCAGGACTTAATGTATACTTTCGTCAGTTGCGTTATTTACACAATGGTCAATTATTTCTCTGTAAAAGATAGAAAATACTGAATCTGGTACCATTTTATTTTTCCAGTCCATCAAATTTTTATTATATCTAAAGAGTTTTCATTGCGTTTGTATAAAAGAAAACAAAGTAGTTAAATTGAAGCAACATAAACTAAAAGAAAGTACTAACAAGGGTTAATAAAAGCTGCTGTAATAGATTACCATCTTGTTCTTTTTTAGCGTTGAGCATTTAGAATCTGCATAGAATTTTTTGAAGAATGTAGATATTACGTTTTGCATTTTGCAGGATTTTTTTATATTTTACTTAATTAACATTTATATTTTGGACCATAAAGACTTCAAAGCTTTTCTTATAATCTAAAATTGGCAATACTCTGCTCTAGAGAACTCCATATTAAAAAAAAACAATATTTTAATTAGTAAATAAAATAATTCTAAATTCAGCTAAATTATAGTCACTTAATATGATCGGCAACACTGGTTCTATCTAGACTGGTATTTTAATTTTCTGACAATAAAATTTTCCTGAATCTGAATTGAATTAAAACAAGTCGTTCTACTGCCTCGATTAAATTTTCCTAGACTATAAAACAGCCACCAAGTCGGGATTATTTTAAAAGATGGCTAGAGTAATGCAATTAAATAACCCTCATGAGTACAAATTGCAAATGAGTACGCGCAAGTGGGCGGAAGGATTTCAGTAATTGATACAATTGGTTCTTCTGTTTAATTGACCTGAACTCTGACGGTACAGGGTAGTTTTTTACTATTTCCTTTTATGTAGTGTTCGTAAAGTTAAATTGTTCGTGTAATTTCAGCAGTAGTAGGTGTTGACGCAAAGCTAGCTGGATTCAAATAAATTGGTTCAATTTGCTTGTTCTACAGTCGAGGGTTAAATGTTTCTTTAAATCAATAACATTGTTTGAAGGCGTAATTTGAATTGATTATTGTATTTAAAACTTTTCTTTTGATAAGTAGATAAGATAGGTACTACAATTTACAACTTTTTTTGTTTACAATTCTGTGTTATTAACTATGCAAATACTTTTGAAGGTATTGTGGAGATTGGTTTAAATGGTTATTGTTTTCATATTACATTAATTCATCTCTATTTTTGTATTAATGGTTGATTGAAAAGTTTTGAAAGCGACACCTATTAACCAGTAGAAGAATCAAAATTTAAACGCTATTTTAATAATTCACCTTCCATGTGAATACACAAAAATTTTTATTTTGATTTGCAAATTTATTCTTTGTTTACAAGCCATTTAAAATGGACGTGTAACTGTATTTTGTTACAATATCCTGCAGTGATAAAATTCTTTGTTTTGGAAGGTTTATCAGCAATAGAAATACATACAAAAATTGTAAAAGTGTTAAAGAAATCTTCTCCTTCATTTCCAACTATGCATCGATAGATTTTAGTGTTTAAACGTGGTAGTACAAGCGTCGGAGATGAACCACATAGTGGACGTCCAAAAAGTGCAGAACACCAGAAATCATTGAGCAAGTCTATGATATTGTTTGTAAAAATCAAAGTTTGACTAAGCGTGAAATTGCTGATGTCAGAGGCAGTTTAGATAAACGATTACTCCATGTTTTAAACGAAGAATTAATAAAACCGATTTTGTGAGTCGTTTTATAACTATGGATGGGACTTGGATCTACCATCATAATCCTAAACTGAAGCAAGAACGTTTACAGTGAACTGAAGCTGGCTTTTCAGCTTAACAGATGAAGTTAGAACGATTGGCAAAAAAGGTAATGGCATCAGTTTTTTGGGATGCAAAAGGGGCTTTGTTGATTGATTATCTTGAAAAATATATATTATTGCATCCTTTTGGACCAGTTGGTTAAAAAAATGTGAAAAAGACCCGGTTTACAATGCACGTGTTCACACAAGTTTGTTGACGATGGCTGAATTGAACGAGTTAAAGGATGAATTGCTTTATTATCCATCGTATTCATTAGATTTGGCTCCCTTTGAGTTATTTCCCTTCGTGGAATGCATTTTTTGTCGAATGTAAAAGCTATTGTAACCGTGTAACAATATTTTGCAGAGCTTCCTGAAAATCTTTGGAAGAAGTGTGTTCAAGCCGAGGGAGTGATTATACAACAACAAACATTAACAAATACACATGCTTTCATTTTTTGCTTTCAAAACTTTTTAACCAACCTGTATGCAACCCAAACTATACGGTTTTTGTATATTAATCTCAATGCAAATCTAAGAATCATTTTTTGTTTTTGGTACTATTCAAAGTCACCCACGTACCCATCCTATTTTTATTACATTAACATAAAATGACGTTTTTATCATTGCATAATTTTGTAGCGTCTTAGATTTTAATATAGATGTAATGAAGAGAAATTTTACTATCTAAATTTATTTAGCGAATTGATAACAAACCAATCGGAAATCCTTTAACATAAAGTATGTGGTTCTATGTTACAAATATGGTAGTACAAGCTAATATATACAAACGGATTAAAATTTACAGCTCAAGTCCATTTCTTCAACGCCCACACCCGTTATAATGAAAATCACTATAGAAAACAAATTGCTTTTTAGATTATCAAACGAGCTTCATACCAAATATATTTGTTCTCAATTTCGTTGTTTATTTTCTATTTACATAAGTTATTGGATTGGACAAGTTCTGGTTCATAGGCTGTTTGTTTGCCATATACCACTTACAATATGTTTACAAGTTCTGAGCTAGAAGTAATGTACATTTAATTTATTGCAAGAATCTAATAAACAGTTTACAGTTCCCACTTGTTAATAACTTTACGAACCGTGTAACTTATTGGCAACGGCGGATTCATGATGAAAGTTAAGGGCCAATACACTGGCTATTCTTGAATAATTTATGGGGTTACTTCTCTCGTTCTATCTACAATACTAAGAATCAGTGCCAATTCAAACAGTTGTTCAGTTTATTGGATTTCTGAAATGAGAATTGTATACATACTGCCTGACAAATATAGTTTTGTGAGTGAGAGGAAGTCTTAAAAAAAGAGAGGTAAAACTGTAGAGGCCACCGACCTAATGAGGTACATGTTATTCTTTAAGGATACTTTTGGATCTTATTTCTTAGTTATCCCAGACATTTTTTAAAATAATTATTTAAATTAAGCAAACTATATTAATCTCGGTTAACATGATATTCCTAGAATAATGCTACATCTAAACACCGAAGCAGTTTTCTGAGAGAAATTAGATATACGAATGCAAATAACATAGAACATTTTAATAGATATATAAAAATCAGCAGTGATCTATAGGTATACAAGCCCCATCCAGCTTCATTTGGCCCAGAAACAAAACTTATAGTTTTTTATCGTTCAAGAGGCAAAAAAGTCACCAGAATATACGAGATATAAGAAATATCGAAGATGGAAGACAAAATACTATTTAAAGCAATTTAGAAAAGATTTGGGTTCAATAGAGTGTGTTGTGTTATTAAAAAACAACAATTGTAAAAAAGCTTCAATACCCAAATACTGCTAACGATGATTTGTCAAGACGGACGTAAGATTGTACGAATCAAATGGTTTAACTGTTCTAAACCCAGATATGTGAAATAATTCAAATTCACAGATTCTGGAAGGACGAGCTTTGGACCCTAGTGTAGAAGCAAAACACGTTAAAATGTGCTAAAAACCATCAAATTTGGGACATTGGGAGGTGGAATCGTGAGTACTGGAGTGACGAATCACGATTCGAAATTTGTGTCGGTGATAGTTGGAGCAGAATTATTTGCCAAAAACGTGAAACTTATATCCTCCTGATTGTCTCAATCGCAAAGTTAAATTTCCGTCTTTAGTAATAGTCTGGGCTTTAATGTCGGCAAGAGTAGTTTTTAAATAACATTTTATCAAGGGCATTTTTAAATTAGACACATATTTAGACTTTTTAGAGAAATCTTTTTTGTCTAATTTTTAGCAGAGCTGGATCTCTGAAAATGACTTCATCTTTCAGCAAGACGGTGCTGCCTGCCATGCTTCCAAAAAAATGAAATGGCTTTTAAACCATGAAATGCCACTCCTAGAATGGGTTTTAGTAGTCCGGACCTTTCGCCCACCGAGACCTTATGGCACATCATGAAAAAGAGGCTGCGAGCCAATACTGCTAGGACTGTGCAAGAGCTAAAGGAAAAACTGCAGAAAATTTGGTATATTTTAACTCCAGATGAGTGTCAGTACTTCATAAATACTTTGCCTCGACGAACTGAAGCTGTAATTACTCAGTGGTAAGATGAGTTACTAATTCTTGTGAGCCGACTAAAGCTGGATCGGGCTCGTATTATCCCTTTTTACTAATATATCTTCTTTTTTAAGAAATTACCAGTATGAGAATAATATCTGTGGATCAATTTTAGTGTGACTAGATTACGTCTTAACTGGTCTCCTCAGGATAGATATTATTATAGAAGTTACTTGCATCTCATATACATGTAGAGGACCACATTAAATAATCTTATGTGTATTAGGTACTAATAACTTGAAAACAATTTACTCGATATCATCGAAATAAATAACTTTGTACACGTTTTTTTATAAATGATATTTGTAACCCCAAAATCTATAAAGTACAACTTCTACTTTCCAATCCGTTTTTGTTCTTATAGAAAAATTTCTCGTTCTTTATTGTGGAATGTGGCTGTGTCTACATGAAGCAGGTACTTAAAAGTCAAGTTTAAACATTTATTGAGCGGTTTGGTATAATCCAAACAACCACAATTATTACTAAAAGCTTAACAATTCGCAAGATGTAATAATAAAAGTATTTACATCTCCAAGACAATGCGCTTTCTTGTATTTTTTATGCTAAATAAAATAAATACTTATTTTCTTATATTTTAAATTAAATTTGTTTTAAAATTTGCATTTAAATACGATAACAGAAATTGTTTTCAGCAAAAATATTTACATTTCTTTTACTCCTTCAGCTAGGCATGTGATGCATCGTTGATCTCATTTCTTTTACTAATCTACTTATAAAGAATGTATAGTCTAGTTAACATCTTGAAAAACGTGAAAAATAGTGATAAAGGTCCTAAAAATATGAGCTATAGCTCATTCGATCCGAAATGACAATTAGAAAAAGGTGTTTTAAGGATTTTACAGCATGCAAAAAATTCCAATTGTTATTAACAAATTAAGACGAAAAAAATCAGGCATTTCGTTTTTTGCTTATAACTCGAGAAATATGAAGAGTTAAGGAATTTTAAAAAAAGATTCTTAAAGAGGAGGAAGTTTCCAATAAAAAAGTCCAAACTCCCGGAACTCTATCTCCATTATTTATAATTTTAATTTGACGTTGAAAATAGGGTACCGCTCGGCTTTTACGGCATTCGCGCGCTGCCGCTAAACGGGGTTTATCAGATAAAATATTTTTTTTTTGACATAAAATGTGATTTTAAAAATTTGAAAAAATTCTATTATCTTCCGAACACTTGAAAGACTATAATTCAGTTAGAAAAAAGATTTTGTCACTATTTTTCAATGTTTTATTCAATTGTTAACTAACTAATTTTTTTCTAATCTCTGTTGGAATAAACAATGGGATAAAAGGTATAAATAATTGGCCACTAAATTTTATATGGATTACGTTTTAATTTAAGTAGCCAAATATATACATTTTTTGGTAAAATTTGATTTTATTATTAAATATAGTCCCCGTCGAGAACGAGACAACAATTCAAGCAGTCATATAATTTTTAATAACATTTGTATGATACGATTTCTTTTAAGTCTTAAAAAGGTCTCAGTCTCGGCGATTACCTCTTCATTTTATACCTGCAAAAATCACTGAGGGAAAAATCTGAAAAATATAGTTGAAGTAAAAGCAATTCGTAGCACAATTATTGCAATTTTGCTATAGTTTTTACGATTTGTGATCTTGTTTTGATTACATATATGGCCGTTTGTTTCGTGATTTCATCCCTTACATTGTCCATTGGCGCTATGTAATAATTATTAATGATAAGCAGGTCTTTTTCGAGTAATCAATGAATAATATACCTTCTGTCTCCTAAAATGCCATACGCTTTTAAGTCAGTTCTTGGCTTTGGGTCCATTCAGCTGAGGATCAATTGGTAGTGATGGAGTCATGTTTTATCCATTGTAATATATCGACAAAATATTCTTTTATGCTTAAATATCCGTAGACATTGCTCTGAATCATGAACACGATATTGCTATTGATAGGTTGTAAACACATGCGGCATCCACTTTGTCTAGCACGCCCCTTTGATATCTTTAAAATCTCATATCTTCACTTTTCGTCCATTCAAAATCATTTTTTGATGTTATCGTCTGGAACAGTTTCTTTTGGGAGTCCACTGTTTGCATCGATTTATCTGATAAACCCCGTTTAGCAGCAGCGCGCGAATGCCGTAAAAGCGGAGCGGAGCCCTATTTTCAACGTCAAATTAAAATTATAAATAATGCAGATAGAGTTCCGGAAGTTAGGACTTTTTTATTGTAAATTTCCTTCTCTTTAAGAATCTTTTTTTTAAATTCCTTAACTCTTCATATTTCTCGAGTTATAAGCAAAAACTGAAATGTCTGTTTTTTTTTCGTCTTAATTTGTTATTAACAATTGGAATTTTTTGCATGCTGTGAAATCCTTAAAACACCTTTTTCTAATTGTCATTCCGGATCGAATGAGCTATCGCTCATATTTTTGGAACCTTTATCACTATTTTTCACGTTTTTCAAGATGTTCTAGACTAGTATATAGATAATGATTTCTTGTGTCCGTTATACAATTGCAACATTGTATCTGATTAAACCTACCACAAAAGAGTATCTCTCTTAAACAAACAAATTTACAACTCCGCATGAGGAAACTTAAACTGCAATTTTATAAAGGCAATTTAAATTTTTTTACAGCACAATAAATCGGGATTTTATTTTGTAGGGAAACGTGAATAAGGAACAATGTATAATGGACAGAATTATTAACTTTATTTTATGTGTCATTTGGATTACCTTACTTAGGAAACGTCATTTTATTATTCATAAACGACTCCGAGTTGGTACAAATGATGTCGTTACTAGTTGATGGACGTTCATTTTGTTTACCTAAAGTCTGGTCTTTGGTGGTTAACGGAAATATATCGTGTATGGGACTTATACAACTAAAAAGTAATAAAAGTATCATGAATTTTCACTAATGAGACAGTTTCATATACCTACAATGATTACGCTTTTGTTATTTTTATATTCTCTGAATACTTGTCTAGACATTTATACCCCACACCAGAGGAAAAGTAGAAAGTCATAACTTAAATAAACCCAGTTGTGATAAATACACACAAATTAAAAACTCTAGGTAGACTAATTAATCATATGTATAATAAGTATACTGAATGAAACCGTAACGTAAGAATAGAAAAAACTCTAAGAACATTTATGAGTCGCAAAAGATTTTTAAACTTGACGCTTAAAAATATGAAGACAGCACACAGGTATCAAAGATTTAAGAATGTAAACTTATGATTACTTACAATTTTCCATAAAGTTTTCGTAAAGGCTGTATAGCATAATTACAAACAAACTAAATGTTTTTCCATCTTTTTGTGATCGTTTATTTTTGTTAGCACTTTTCACAGCTACTTACAAAAGAACCTTTCTTACGTTATATTTATTGTTAAAATTGCAATATAATATAATACTTATGGTTATCTAAAACTTCTACTATGACTCTAGGATTGCCTTCCGTATCTGTTACATCACTGTTTTTTTTTCTACACACTTGAATATTCCTTACGGTATTTCTAGTAGCCTTTAACTTCTTCTGGCTACACCTCTCCTTTTTGGGTTCGTTTTTACTTTTTCTTTATATCGCGTGTATAAACTTGTTGAATTTCTTGTGACAGCTTAAAATTTTTTTGTTTTTAATAGGACAAAAACTATTGTGTCTCCCTTTTCTTGCTATTATTCTGATGTTTCCTCAGACTTATACAGGTCTTCAGCCCTATCTTTCTTAAAAAGTTTAGGATATCGTTGGGCTTTAAGTCAGGTAGATTTTTCTCTTCTATTTCGTATGGTACTATGTATCTGACATTAGAATTACGTAATCCAATGCATTCTGAGAGTATGTGTAATAAGGTTTCGTCTTCTTCCTCACAGAATCTGCACTTTACTTCATCTACTGATTCCAGTTTCTTCATGTGTCCTCTTAATCGGCAGTACCCGGTTAATATTCCCGTTATAATACTGGGGTTGTTTTTACTAAGGTTAAGACAGCTGAAAGATCTCTTCTGGTTATAGTTTTCCAGGAGAGTTTTCGGTTATCTTAGTCCTTCCAGTATTTGGATTTTTCTTTATCTACTTCTTTGCTTAGTTTTTTTAAGACTGTACTACTGCTGATTCCACAAGATGTTTCTGGTCCCAAGTATGGGCTTTTAGCTCATTTTTTGCCAGTTTATCTGCTGTTTCGTTTCTTTCCATTCTTATGTGCCCTGAAACCCGTAAGACGGTAACAGATTATGTACGAGTTCAGAGCTTATCAACCAAAGAAGATTTAGGTTATAGTGGATTGAGAAAAAAATATCATTATTGCGGTAGATTAACAAATTTCGTAAATGTAAGACAGTTAAGATAATTTTGCATAACATTTTTGATTTTCCGTTTCTTTTGTCCAACTTTTTGGTATTCTATTTTGTAATGTTAATTCTCGAAAAAACACACCCTTGTGTATAGTACCTAATATTTAAAGCAAAAAATTTCGTTAAGTGTGAAAACATACATAAAAGATCCATTAATATCCTGAAAAATACTTGAGATAAATGTTACGCCTATCCGGGGTTACTGAGAATTCTCATCAACACTTGGGTTATAATTTTTACAAGCTTTGTTAATTTTCGTCAGGTAATTCACATAAAAATAAACATAAACATCAAAGTCTTAATCTTTACCGCAACTCTGTATGAATTCTTTTAGTTGCTTTCTTATCTGCATCTTCTATACGATTTTATCACAAACCGTTCATAAAATCTGTCATTTGCGTTGGAGAGGACGATAAGATGTCAGTCGGACGCAATTTTACGATAGCGAAGGCGTCAGTTGAAGAGGCTATAATACCGCGAAAACATATGTTCTTATTAACTAAATTAAAGAAGTGCCTAAAGAACAAACAAGTGGTTGGATTAATTTTTAACGACTTAATTAAACCTCCTGCGTTGGTGTAATAAGATTTGACAGTTTATTATATTGACTCTTTTATTGCAGACCAAAAATTCTACTAATTAATCGAAATAAAATAAAATTTATCGATAAATCGTTGCAGTATTCATTACCAGAATTCAGCCGTTATTGACGTAGTTTTCCAGACTATTTAAAACGGTTATCTAGTATAGTATATATTATGCTCTACAATGTCGATTAAAGGTTGTAAAATATCCCATTAAACTGATAAGGTAAATAAATATCGTATTAAATTAGCTAATCAATCAGTTCCAACCTGTATATATATTTATTTACAGTTAAAACTGTATTTAATGTTGCAACCCAAACAGATAATATTGTATAGAGGAATTAATTAACTATTAAATAGAACTGTCGCTGTAGGTGGCATCTTAAACAATATTAAGCGTTAGTAACATTCATAGGCACATTACTGATTTTTAAAACCAATAAAAATTAAAGGTAGAATACCTAACAGTCTCAAAATTTAGATATTCATTGGGTTGGCTGTTAACCTGTATCACTGCGATCTTTACAGATCTATAGTGAACACCCATCAGCTCTTGACTAGGATTAGAGCACCTTGTCTATCACAGCTTAATAGCCTTGACAGTGGCTTCTCTACGTAACTTATTGAAACAGTCGGTTTTTCCTCTTCCAATACTAGATACCGCGTTGTTGCAGGGCCTTTACATCGTCATAGGACACAAAATGCGGTATCCTCCTTCCCTTAGCATTATCGACAGATGTCTTCATCTGCCAAGTTCAGCTGACTCATGTATTTTCTGAGCAGATAATGTCCTCTCAAGAGACTGACGACCATTCTGACATCGATTTACCTTTGTGATAACAGCTTTTCAGTAAATTTCGCCGAATGTCCTGGTTTGAAGTTTGTTGCTTGTCCGGTGTTTTTCACACCACTCTTGGGCCTCCTCTAGCCTTCTTTTCTTAATGGCTGCCTTGCTGAACGTGTCATCAACACCGCTGAATGGTTCCGGGCCAAGGCGGCATTGGAATATTATTGCCCCGAAACCCTGAGTGACCTGTTCATGAACCTTATGCAGTCCCACATCACCCGTCAGCTTATGTGTACGGAGACTATCGTCTTTAGAGCTACTTGGCTGTTCGAGTATATAACTGCAGTTGTACCCGTTATTTCCTGACTTATGATACGTGTTGCACGGTGTTGAGTTGCTATTACTTTAGCCTGAAACACTGTAGCACTGTAGTCTTTTACTATATATACCCAACCGTCTGAATTGGGGGAAGCATTGTTCCATTTTTACTCAAAAGTTTTTTGCAAAGTTTTACTGTGGGACAATCCTGTCCTAAAGCATACTTATTATTTGAACCGCCTTAACCCTATCATATAGCTCTGCTTGCTCTTTTCCCCTCACTTAGGTTATGGGAGCATGCATGCAAGCTGCTACAAGACCATGGTCTTGTAGCAGCTTGTGGGCAGTTGCCATAGCCTCACCCTGTATATAGATATGCAATGGTGGTAAGTAGAGCATAACCTGTAATGTGTGCGTTGAAGAGGTCCCTATGGCCCGTGTGACATTCAGTCATGCCTGCCTTTGAATGCTTCTCAGTTGCCTGATTTCCTCATCAGACTGTTGTTCTAATCCACCACACCACCAAATCATAGGTTAACATTGGCATAATGACCTGTGTGTACAACGAGAGTTTCATTATGGAGTTCAGGCTCAGTTCTTGACACACATTTGTCTACACCCACCAAAGGCTATTGTAGCTTTGCGTATGACCTTCTGGATGTGCTGCTTCTGACATGGAGAACCGTCACAGGTCTGAGGTAGTTATATTAAGATGAGTCAGTAAATTTTGTGTTACATTTGAATGTTGAAATAGTTGAAGCCGACATAACTAAGACTTACACTACAATTTGATGCTCTGGTTTCATGATCTGCTTCCTCTTAAAACCAATATTTACCGAATTCGATCCTAAAGCCTTTTTTCTTTATGACTTACTCTAGGTTTTTTAACTTTATAATGCAGAGTTTTGCAATTCTATATTACCTTTACTTCCAGTGCATTAGTTTTATATATCTTAAGTATTGGGATTTTAAAAAATACTAGATGATCCAGTGAACTCCGCACCGCCTAACACTGATGTCTTTTTCTCATTTTACGATTTAGTATTCAGGTTTTTTGTTTCGTTGTATTTTTAATTTGTCAATTAAATATATTAGATATTACGGTTGCGCCGTAGTATATAATCAAGTAAAAATTGCTTCTTTAAATATATAAGATATCAACTGTGTCACCTTAAAATCGCAGGTAAATATATAAGATATTGACTGCGCCAACTTTCAGTGACGCCTTAGTACATAATTAAGTGAGAATTGCTTATTAAATATATGAGCTATCAACTGTGCCCTCTTTTCGTGTACATACTTAAGTAATAATTGTTCGTTTAATTTTATGAGATATAACACAGTACTTAATTAAGAAAAATTTCCTTGTTCCTGCACCAACTAACGGTGGCGTAATAGTACTTAATTAAGTAAAAATTGCTCGTTTAAAGTATCCTTTGTCCGTCTCCTGGTTCTAAGCCCAGCTCTCCACCAATTTTCAGCCGTTCCTGAGTTATAAATAGTGTAACAAACACTACTGTATTTTATTTATATGAAGTACACAAGCGCAAATTTTGCTAATATGTTCAGATCTTAGGTTCTTTATAATCATATATTAGACATAAATAAATATGAAAGTCATTAAAAATATAGAGAGCATATTATTACTGAAAAGAGAATAAACCAAGGGCACACAGAAGAGGATAATTTAACCAAATTTTATTACAATTAAGTGTTCGAGTATAGTGGAGTTTGAGCAGGTTGCAACCAGGGTTTATACTGTTTGCAATTCGAATTCATGGTTTTGTGATTTCCATCTTCTTTGGGCACTATATTCGTTGGATTTAATGCCAATAAGTTGTTTGATGAAATGTTTTAAAAACCCGTTGCATTAGTCTTTGTATACATTTCAGTATATTATAGATTATACTCCATTGGTTTAAACATTGTAAAATCCCAATAGCTAACAGCAGTTAATCTATTGTAGCAAATTTTTAACATATGTTAAGATGTAAGGTTCTTTAAATTCCTATAGATACCGTATTGCACTTGAAGGTTTATTAGAATTATTGATTGTGGAAAAAACTAAAAAGAGAATAGACAAAGATCTCACAAAAAGCAGAATTCTGTTTGTAATTATTACTAAATCACGAAATTTTGTTATACACTTCTTTGGGAAATAACTTTCTCATAGTATTAAAAGTGTATTATTCACAGAAAGATTTTCTGTAGATATATTCATACGACATTGTACGCCGCTGTGCTAATTCTACAGTAATTATAATCCACTAATTATGAATGAATAACGACTTGTTTCACTGACAGCAACATCGTAATCTTGCTTAATATCAGCGGTCGCTATAGGTGCCAATGATAGTCCTTCGGCTTTTATAAACCAGAAAAATGCGTATATAAGTGGGTGTTTACATTTTCGTTGTTCCATCCTTCAAATTACCTGAACACTTACATGCGGCAGGTCTTGTAATCAAGATATACGAGTTGGTTTTTCAACATTCAATTTTACGTGTTTTTCTTTAGAACAATAATGGATGTGTCTATGGTTCTTGTATATTTTAACACGAACAGCCACATAGATCTGTCAAGGAATATAATAAAGGACTATGTTGTGTGTCAAAAACAATTTTAAAATAGATGTTTACATCGATGTTCAAAATTGTCATGTTTCTAAAATCCGTTTAAAGAGCTTGTAAACAAGAATATAACAAAGAAGAATAAGAGATATCGTCCACTGATCTAATTATTCTTGGTTCCATCGTTCACGATTAAACTGTTAACTTTTTTATTGTTTTTGCAAGAATTAAAAAAATATTTGCCAGTTTCAATTTTCAATTCGACATAGTATATTACGTATCAAGAGTGGTAAGTAGGACATTACGTACGAGTGGAAAAGTTACGCACGAAGCCGCGTAGCGGCGAGTGCGTAATTACACGAGTACGTAATACCTCTTGCCACTCGAGTTACGTACTATGCTTTATCTACGACTCAATATTTTAATTTTAATTCTAAATATTTGACATCTCTAAAAAATATATGACGTACGTACTGTCCTGTTATCTACTCCTTGACAGTAATAGTATTATACGTTACAAGGTCGGTAGGTGACTTATTACAGTACGAGTTAGTTTACGGACGAGGCGACGTAGGAGCCAAGTCCGGAAATAAAAACGAGTACTGTAATAACACCTAACTACCATGTATCGTATTATATTTTATTTCATCCTGTTTTTATAAATTAATAAATTCATAGAAATTTTAACAGTAGTTCGTAACTTGACTAAAAATAGTTTGCAACTTGATTAGTTAGGTCAAATTACCTTGAAAGCCATCTGTCACTGTCAAATATTTTTTTTATTATTAAGATTTAATTGTTAATATAAAATTGAATAACATTGACTTCTTTTTAAATATGGCAGTAAAAGTAAGTAATTAATTATTTTATTTTTATTTTATAGTCATTATAGTATTTTTAAATGTCAAAAATTAAAAGTAATTGTCTTCCCTTAAGCAATCAGAGCAGCGTTGCTAGGCAACACATTACAGTACCTGATACCGTAATGTTTTACTTACCGGCGCCAAATTGATTATAGGGAAGTGTATTTACTGGACAGGATGAAATAAATGTCATTTATACTCATTGTCACCATGCAGGGTAAGTAAGCTATAACGCACAGTCGTGAGTAATGAAACGTGACATTTCATTACGCACAACTGTGCGTTATAGCTTACTTACCCTGTATGGTGACAATGAGTATAAATGACATTTACTGTCAAAGGAGCAGATACAATTAATTAATTACACTTTTTTTATTCCGAGAAATTTCCTTCTATTATTTAGATTTCTTATTATTCTAGTTTTAATATAATTAAAATATTTTTAAACCTCCTATATCCGGACTTTATAACGTTAAGTCTCACTAACTGAATAAATTATTGTTTCATTATTTTTATGGACGTCAGGCTTAATGAAAGAGTAAGAGTAATGGTCATATTATTGTTGTATCCCGTATAGAGATAATTAATCTTCATAAAGAATTTTTAACTTAATAGGTAAATATTGCTATCGGTGCATGATGCAAGCTAAATTTTAATCAGTTTTATTAGGTCCTCCTAAACATTGATTTTATTTTCTTTTTTAAGAATATATATTACCTATCTTAATTTGGATTAAAGGCAACAAAATTATTAAAATGAAGTTTGTTAAAAATATGTTTTCTTTGTACTCTCGCCACTTCTTACCCTCCTTCGTTTTTAATGCATGGCAAACAGAGATGACCCCTTCTTTAACTGTTTCGTCCATACATGTATATGCGACGGCAAAATCGACTTTTGGTCGAAGGAGAGTCAAATTTTCTACCATTATAGAAAGTCGAAGTTTCGACCAGAGTAAGAAAAAACAGTAATTTACAATTACACATATTATCCCACCGGCGTCGGCGCAGATTCACCCCAGGTGCAATTTATCCGCCGGTATGGATTTCGAAAGGGGCGAAGAGCGGAATATGCAATTACGGACTTTACATCACAATTGCCTAAATCGATAGATACAAATGAAAGGACTGAGGCGGTTTTGCCTTTGGAGCTCTTGAGAAATTATCTCAGAGGGAGATTCCATAGAGGAAGCTTCTAGTGAACAGTGATGGCCCACATAGAACTGTACTAAGGCCACTTTTTTTTCTAATTTATGTCAATGGCCTTCTGGACATGGGCATAGGTGGTTCGATTATAATTTTACGCGGAAGATGAGGTACTCGTTTTCTCGGGTACCGACTGGTACAAAGTCAAGAATCGACAGTACAAATAAGCAAATAGTTCAAAAATCAGTATTAAAAATTATGTATAAAAATGTGAGCTTGTACTCAAGTTGGCCTCAAGCTTTAAGCCTTTTAACTTGGTTACTATATGTAAATGTATATACCTACTAAACGAAATACGAAGTACTAAAAGAGAGTTGACTATGGCCCCGAGTAATGTGTGGTAAAAAGAAGAAATTCCGGCATTTACTGTGATTTGAATGTGGCAGGAACACTGATTTTTGACGAGAGTATGTTAAAAGGGAAATACAATTTTCTAGCAGAGTATAAAGGAAAATAGTATACATTTGTCGAGACGAATTGCACATCGTAAAGTAATTCATCTGCCGGGAGGTATGGTCAAATTTTCTCCCTTGAATCAATACATAGTATAAAACAAAGTCGCTTTTTCTGTCCCTATTTCCCTTTGTATGCTTAAATCTTTAAAACTACGCAACGGATTTTGATGCGGTTTTTTTAATAGATAGAGTGATTCAAGAGAAAGGTTTATATGTATAATAACATCCATTAAGTAGTGGAGAAATACTGTTATTTTTGAGGTTTCTAATGTGATGTAGTTAATTATCAATTTTTTTCCGCTTACATTGCAAACGCAGGCTGAACCCTACGAGATTTATCAAAATAATGTACTAATTATTTGTACACATTGAAAAGGTCTACAGAAAACTCCGCGATGGTATATGTCTATCTCTTATGGATATCCCACAATAACATTTTTTTGTCATTTACTTTTTACGACAAATAATAGCTAATTTTGGAAGCGATTTTAACCAATACAGCATTAATCCTTATCCAATTAAATAGCTTAAATACATTGTTGATTTAATATAGATCTATATGGTCCTGTACAGCACAAGATTTAAGTGAATATTTTCGAAGATATTGCAGATTTAAAATTGCTGGACGTAGCGCTTGCGGCGGTACTGGCCGACAGGGGCGGCGGCAACGGAGGCCGCGATTTTCCTTATAGCACTTTGAATTTTGCAGCGATCAGACGCGTTTATTACGAAATTAATCATTATGACGCTACTCTAAGGTGGCGCAGTAAAGATGTTAAAAATTTACACCTGTAATTTCTACATAACTAAGTACTATGACGCCACCGTAAGGTGGCGCAGTTGATATCTCATATATTTAAAAGAGC
Source organism: Altica lythri (assembly GCA_964028335.1). Taxonomy (NCBI): domain Eukaryota; kingdom Metazoa; phylum Arthropoda; class Insecta; order Coleoptera; family Chrysomelidae; genus Altica; species Altica lythri. The sequence goes on along the minus strand of OZ034808.1, from coordinate 26,799,081 downwards.
AAAACTTACTTACCTAAGAACTATGACGCCACCGTTAGGTGGCGCAGTTAATATATAATATACCTAACCGATAAATTACAAATACTATAAATAATAGTAAAAACTGGTAACTAACGAGAAAATATGATAAAAAATACAAAAAATTAATCGTAAAAATAAAAATAAAAATTGGAAAAAACATTAGTGTTAGGCGATGCGAAGTTCGCCGGGTCCGCTAGTACCTATAATATAAAATTTAATTTACACACGAAACTATATATTTTAAAGTACAGTACTAAATAGATTCAAAATGGTAAAGGTGAGACTGTAATTTCAACAGTAAAGTACATAGTTTATTTCACATAGTTTGAATGTACTTTAAAGGAATATTAAGTTAAAATACACTTTTTAGTAAAACAACTTCTTTAATTTTGTATTTTAGACTGAAAGGATTTATGAATCCACTTGTAACACGTTGAATTCCAAAATAATAACAAGGAATTTTATTTCACAATTTAAACAAAATACCTAATTAAACTTTTGTAGTTTTAATAGAACTGTTAATGAAAACTTAAAGTATCATTTAATTACAGGAAGGGTTTCTTGTGATTAGAAACTCTTAATAGATATAAAATATGTAAAAAATGCGTTCTCTATCTTCTATATAAATAAAAATTAATTGATGTTTGTTAGTCTCGCTAAAACTAGAGAACTACTGGACCGATTTACTACTGGACCGATTTTGTTCGTTTTGGTTTTAAATTATTTGTGAAAAGGTGAAAAGGTTTAAACGGTATAAACTGGTAATGAACGGAAAATACTAAAATCATCAACTTACTTTTTTTAATATAGTGTGTATTTATTATTTAGTTTTTAATAGATGGAAGTATAAGTTAATTTACCGATGTAAAATAAAGAAAAACCAATAAAATATTTTGAAAAATGTGAAAGATTAAAAAAACTACAAATCCGGAAAAATTACAAAATACAACGAAAAAAAAATATTGGAAATTTTGAAACAAACAAGAAAATAAACTCATAATGAAAAATAATCGAATAAACTATAAGTAAATGGCGCAAAATAAAAAAAAAAAATTAAAAAAATGGGTAAAAAATTGAAAATAAACAAAAAAACAGGAAAGAAACAAAATATAATAAAAAAAAACGCACAAATTTTGAACAAATAAAAAAAACGAAAAACCACGATAAAAACGAATAATAAATCAAAAAAAATTAGAAAAGAAGTTGGTTGCGAAAACAGCCGGTGAATATCGTATGTCGATTGCTAAATAATAGAGTTAAGAAGCTTATTTCGAATTGTCTTCGTCCGAAATGTAGGATCACAAAAAATTAGGGAAAAAATTGAAAAATAAAAATTTAAAAATAGGAAGAAAATGAAGTAGGAAAAAAAATAAGAAAAAATATAAAAATATAGGAAAAAATACTAAAATGTATAAAATCGATAAAAAACAAACGTAAAAAAAGTAAAATTGTTACAAATGAGTAAATATATTTTTTTTAAAAACGAGAAAAAAAAGTAAAATGAAAATTAATCAAAATAAGAAAAAAAGAAAATCCTAGAAAATATCACAAAAATAAAAAAAACATTTGGGTAATTGAAAACAGTTGGAAAAAAGATAAAACTGGAAAAAATACAACAAAAAAATAGTGAATGCAAACGAGAAAATATGATAAAATCAACAAAAAAAAACGAAAAACTGGAAAAGGAAATCATGAATTAACAGGCGGCGGTATGAAGTTCGCCGGGTCAGCTAGTTGTTGAATATTTATTTGAGTTAATTTGTTCGAGTAAACTGTTCATAAAATATTTTGAGAATAAAGCAAATATTTTACTTGACCTTTAAATTTTAAAGGTTTACTTATAATTAAGAAATATTTGAAATACAATTTTATTAACCTTCTAAGAACAATTACATAAAAACTTGGCTTACTAATAGAACATTGACCGAAGCGTAAAAGGAACAAACACAAATCGGGTATTTGTGTTGGATTTGTGTGGTCAGTACTAATTTCTATGGTAACGTACGTAATGTATATTGACATTTACCGAGAAAGATTCGTGAGTGTGTTCACCAAATAAATGATTGATGGATTTTTGTCTGAAAGGTCTTGCATGTTGCTTTTATTACCTTCACATGGTATTGTAAATTGGAGATTATCTATCAGAAAGTATATATAATGGTTGAATAGGATCTGGAATGTTTAATTTACAAATAATAATAATAATAAATGAATTATGTTTTTTTATCGGTAATTTATGGCCATCATGTAAACAGTAATTTACACCAAATTTATCATTTACTTGCTGACCCCTCGCCTAAAATTTAATGATATTTTTTCATTTTTTCCAATTCTTTCCTGTTTTTGGTTTAATTTCCATGATTTTAATACTGTTATTTTGATTTAATAACATTTTTGGTCTATTTACAGGGTTTTATTTATTTTTTCGTATGATTTGGCCCGTATTTTAGTAGTTTTTCTTTTATTTACAATTTTGGTAATATTGTTCCTTTTTTCTGTTTTTTTTACTATTTTTATCCATTTAGCATTTTTTTTTTGGTTTTCCGATATTGTTTCAATTTTGCTGGTTTTTTACCATTTTTGTTTTTTGATTATTTCCATTTTATTGACGAACTGGTATATTTATTTTACCTACTTTTTTATTTTATTTTTACATTTTTACTATTTATTCACGATTTTCATATTTTTTTACTTTTTTTTTATATTCAATAAGATTTTAGGGTTTTATACGTTATTTTTTTGAATTTCCAACCTTTAATTTTTTTACAATTTTCAACATTTTTTTAGTGCTCTTTTAAATTGTAAAAATTTTTTATACAATTTTTTACGTTTTTCAGATTATCAAGAATGTTTCACATTTTTTTAACATCTTTGTACGATTTTCTACATTTTTTACCATTTTCAACAATTTTTGAAGATGCCAACCATTTTTTACGATTTTCATCAACTTTGCACCATTTTTTACATTTTTTCAAGATATCTAACGCAACTTCTTACGATTTTTTACATTAAATTATATATATATATATATATATATATATATATATATATATATATTCAGCTCTGCAGGCCTAGAAGGCCCATGGCTTGTTGTACTATTTCTCTCCATTCTTTCCTATCCATCACTTTATTTCTCCATCCTTGTATAGCTAGTGTTTCAATATCATGCTCCACTTGAGTCCTCCATCTCTCTCTTGGCCGCCCTCTTCTCATCTTTGCTCCTATCTTCCGCTCAGTGACTAACTTGGGTACTCTCTCCTGTTCCATTCTTAGTACGTGCCCAAACCATCTAATTCTTTGTGCCTTTATGACTGCCGTTATACTTGGTTCATTATAAAGCTCATATAGTTCTTGATTTGTTCTTCTCTCCCATACTTCATCTATTTTTTTGCCACCAAAGATTTTCCTAAGCACTTTCCTTTCCCATACTTCTAGCATACTAATATCGCTTTTTCTTAAGACCCATACTTCACTGGCGTAAGTTACTACTGGCCTTATCATAGTCTGGTACATGCGTATCTTTAACTTTCTTGAAATTAATTTGTTTCTTATCAAATTATTCAGACTGTATAGACATCTGTTACTTTTAATATTCTTGCCCCAATTTCATCTTTTGAATCAGGCTTTCTTGTAAACGTCGTACCCAAATACACAAAACTGTCCACTTCTTCAAATTTATATTCTTTGCCATGCCTGGTCCTTATCGTTATATAGCGACCCCTCTGAAAGTCACTGTCAGTCCATGCCATATATTTAGTTTTCTCCGCATTTATTTCAAGCCCTAAATCCCGACCTGCTTCTTCCAGTGCTACTACAACCTTTTGAAGCTCTGCTTTACTTCTGCATACAATTGCCAAGTCATCAGCGAAACCCAAACATTGGTGCTTCTTCGTATAGAGCATTCCCGATCTGTTAATATTTGCACTTCTAATTACTTCCTCTAGGGCAAAGTTAAACAGCACAGAAGAAAGCGGATCCCCTTGCCGCAGTCCGACTTCCACATTAAATTTACTTGAGGTCACTCCATTTATTTTGATTCGATTTTCAGTCTGCTGTAACGTCATTTTGACTAATCTAACAAGTTTTTGTTCTACCCCGAGTTTTTCCAAGATTTTATAAAGTTTTTGCCTTTTGATCATATCATATGCCTTTTTAAAGTCAATAAATAAAACGTGGGTTTGTTTTTGATGTTGGTAACTTTCCGCTTGCAGCTCTCTTAGTGTATATATTTGGTCAACAACTCCCCTGCCCCCTCTAAAACCGCATTGATATTCCCCTATTATGTTATTCATCTTTTTGGATAGCCTATTTTTTATACACTTTGCAAGTATTTTGTATGCTACATTTTGCAGGGCTATCCCCCTGTAATTTTGACAGTCAGTTCTCTGACCTTTTTTGTACAAGGGACTAATCAATGCTTCGCTCCAACTTTCCGGCATTTCTTCTTTGGCCCAGATTTCCTTTATTAGTTTGTACATTTCTTCTTTTAACTGTTCTCCCCCATACTTTATCATTTCAGTGGTTATCTCGTCTCCTCCTGGGCTCTTATTTGTTTTCAGGCTCATTAGGATGTTTCTGACGTCTTCCATCGTTGGTACCTCATTTTCCGTTTCTATTTGGTTTTCTACAAATTCAAATTCATCTTCTTCCTCTTCTCCTCCATTCAGTAATGTTTCGAAGTATTCTCTCCATCTTTCTAATACTTTTTCTTCTCCAGTGAGAAGCTCTCCCGTTTCGCTTTTGATGACTGTCATATTATTTTGCTGGCTTTTACTTTCTTTTTTAATACTTTGATACAGGTTTCTAATTTGCTTACTTTTATAATGCTCCTCAATCTCCTTTACTTGTTGTTCTTGTAATTGCCGCTTTTTGTCTCTTAGTAGAATCTTACACTTCCTTCTCTGCTCGTCATAACTACTTTTTGATTCTGCCGTTCCTTGCTTTAGCATTTCCAGACGCCGCTTATTTCTTTCCGTGAGCTCCTTTTCACATTCTTCATCATACCATTTTTTATTTTTACCTGCTTTGTTGTTCCTTGTACATTTTCCACAGCATAATTTCATTTTCCCTTTTAATAATTCCCACCTTCCGTTCAGATCATAACTTGCACTTTCATCCACATTATTAAGATCGGTTAGCTCTTTATTTAGCATATTTTTGTACTCGGTTTTCTCTTTTTCACTACTCAGTCTACTTAGGATTAGGATTTTTAAATAATTTTTAGCATTTTTTTAAGTTTATCAACCACTCTTACAATTTTCAACGTATTTTTTACGTTCAGGACTTTTGTCAATTTTTCGTTAATGTCAATTGTTTTCCAATTAGATTTTATTTTTATATGATTTTTGAGTGTTTTTAACCATATTTATCAAATTTTTAATATTGGTAATAAATTGTTACAATTATTCACGTTTCTTAAGATTTATTTATAATCTTCGACATTTTTCACCATTATTAAAACTTTTTTACAATTTTTAACGTTTTTCAACATTTGATCATATAAGAAATTTTCATAAAAAAGGGAGTAATTTGTAAATATTATCCATACAAAGTTTCGACTCCATATGTGCAGCCCTAGCAGGTTAATTCTAATAAACTATAAAATTCATGTTCAATGAAATGTTTTTTTTTTAAATTTCAGTTTTTATAAAAATCGGTGCCGATTTACAGATTTTTTCATACAAACTTTTGACCCCTATTTTACCCACTCAGGGTTAAAAAAATTTAATTTACCTTTTTAGGGGGTTTTCACATAATAAAAATACACATCAGTCCAAATTTCTCGTTTCTACCATCAGCGGTTACGGCTGTGCTTTCGTGCGTACTTCATTTAGTGGGAACTTCTCCTTTTATATATAAAATATTTCAATTTATTGTTCTTATTGATTAAAAAATTTTAAAAAAATTAGAGAGAATCATATTTGTATCAGAAAAATATGAAAATAAAAGTATTATTTACAAACCGAAATTTTATTAAGGCAAAAAATAAGAAAATCTTTAAAAAAATAATTAACATTTGACTCTGCATATACTTTTCATAAAAAAGTTATTTATTCTGAAATATTAAAACCAACTTTCCAAACTTTCTTTAAAGGCGGTAAACGGTTTGCTGTTCAAACCGCACAAGAGAATAAAAATTGAATATTTTGTGGCATTTAATATTCACCTTGCGCTCAACAAAATTGAGAAGGAGTAACTTTGGAGAATTTATTTTCTGTTCAGAATTTAATAAACTCTTTAACTACCATTTTCGATGCTTATTCGTCATTCTTCGGTTCAGAGAAATTGTGTTAGGTTTTATTTATGGATATTTTAATAACAAAGATTGCAAATCTTTTCTTAATTCTTCTTCTTTGCTTTCTAATTCTTCCATTTTTGTTTATTTTTATCGTGCATTCAAGTGCAAATGAAATTAGACATTTACTGTGGAATATTATCCTGTAACAAATTCTCATTCCTAATTTCAATAATCTTAACAATTTCACGACACCGTTGTATTCACAAATGAAGCAGAAAAGCAAGTAAATTTTCCTGAATCAAGAACAAACTTTCCTCATGTCTATTCAAGATATCACTAAAATTGTCAAACTTAATCCCAGAGTGCTACAGTGTCTTCGCTATTGTTCTATCTGAATAAACCTCCCTCTGTGGATTAATAATCCGAGTCTAGTCACAAGTTCGGTCATTACCTGGGAGGTGTACATCCATTCGTGCACTTCCTCCCAATAATTAATGCAAAAGTTGAAGTGAGGAGCAAAGAGGATGAGACCTTCTAATGAAATAAATTCGTAACTGAAGCAATTTCAAGCGAACTCGTCTGTTCGTGTGAAATTATTCCGGTAATTCCATCGGGAATTTGAGTTGATCTCAAACAATGAATTTCGTAGTGGACAAATCGGTAATGGAACTAAACGAAACTATGAGGTTTAAAATGGTAAAGTTACGACTTTTTAATTGTTTTTGCTGCCAACTTTGTAATCATCCCGCAAGTTTATGTCGTGCATAGTAATTCTGTTACAATGAAAACAATGTTTCTTTAATTTTATCGTTTATTAATCTGAATTGGATGAAAAAAAATACAAAATTAATTCGCACTGATTCATAGGATACTAAATATTCTACCACCGCAACCGCAATGACATATTCATTTAAATTACATGCTGTAAGGGGCCATATTGATCTATATTACATACAAATGTATTTAATGTATTTTATTGAATAAATATTAAATGCTGTATTGCTTAAAATTGCTTTGTAAATAAGACATTATTTCTGGTAAAAAGTAAAGGATAAAAACTGGTTATTGTGTATTCCCAAAAACGTAGACATATACCATTGGGTCTTTTTTGTAGACCTGTTCAATACATTATATTGATCTAATTCGTAGGGTTTAGTCAGCGTTTGCAATGTAAGCGCCACAAGAATGTGTTTACTTATGATATCACATTAAAAACCTCTAAAACTATCATGTTTGTCTACTGTATCATAGATTAATCAACTTTCCTCTTGAATCACTTTATTTAAAAAAAAAACGCTATCAAAATCCGTTGCGTAATTTTAAAGATCTTATCATACATAGGGATAGATAGGGACAGAAGGGACAGACAGACTGGAAAGCGACTTTGTTTTATACAATTTTTAATTAATTGAAAAAGGCTAACTCCAACTTTAAATGCAATTTGGCAATATGTATAGTACTTAAAGAAACCCTTGTTTTAGTATCTACCGCGACCTGTATAACCTGTGGGCCTTAACAAACTAAACAACCCCAATAAACATCAGAAAGGCTTAAGACCCCGACCTATTTACAATTGCTCTTGGAGAAAATCTTCCCTGGATTTGTAATTTAGCGATTAGTGTTACATACAGTTCAGTACCGAGTCATATAGACGCTGGATTATGATAATCTTTTTTTTGTGCCACTGATACCGGATTCGCTTCTGTTACACCTCAACAAGAAAAGGTGATCTGGTTTGACTTTAGAAGTTTTATTTGTGTGTAAATTCTATTGCACAATTTCTTAACATCAACACTGCTCCCAAACACTAGCTTGCTTTTAAAATAGAGAATTGAAATATTAAAGTCTACGTCTTTTTCTGTCCTGTCTTATATTTTTATTTGATTAGGGGGACGAAATTATAGATTTTTTATTAAGTTTCGAGTTTAATGTATGTATCAACTGTCAAATTCATAAATTATCTCTCTCTTATAGATGTGCTTAAGCAGGAATTGGGTGAGTTTTCTAAACGAAATGAGTGAAATCAACATATAATTAAAAACGCCAACCAACCAACCATTATGCCCAAATGATTTAAGAGGGTACCGGCTGTAGATAAAGCTTGCAGGTTCGAGTCATGTAGGATGGGATTTTTTTTCACTTTCTGGTTCGTCTACTCTCTGAAAATCAAATAAAATGTTTTTATATTTTTAAACTTCACTATCCCAAAACTACTATCTCCTTCTCAAGTCATACTTATCTAACAAAATTTACTCTGTTAAATTCTCAGATCAGTACTCCAACTTCTTCCCTATCAAGTCCGGAGTACCTCAGGGTAGTGTACTAGGACCACTGCTGTTTTTAATTTTCACTGCCGATATACCTGAAACCAATAGAACAACTCTTGCTTCCTTTGCCGATGACGTCGGTGCAATTTCCATGGACGAAAATCCTCTAATAACTACTGAGAATTTACAAAATCATCTCAATTTACTAAATAATTATTGGTATACAAAATGGCGAACAAAAGTTAACCAAACGAAATCGGTACAGGTTACATTCACTTTAAAGCACGAAGTATGTCCAGCAGTAACGATAAATAGTTAATGTGCGAATTCCAGTAGCAACAGAAGTAAAATATCTCAGCCTTCACCTCTACCAGAAGCTAACGTGGAAAAAACACATAGAAACTAAACGAAGACAACTTGATATAAAATTCCGTAAGATGCACTGGCTCCTCGGTAGAAAATCAAAGCTCTCAATCAGCAACAAGTTACTGCTTTACAAAGCTATGTTGAAACCGATATGGTCTTATGGACTCCAATTTTGGGGATGTGCAAAACCTTCTTCGGTTAATATCATTCAAAGATTCCAATCTAAAACGCTGAGAACCATTGTAGACGCTCCATGGTATGTAAGTAACCAGACCTTACATAATAACCTGAGGATCCCCTTTGTTAAAAACGAAATACTGAGAATGACTGAAAGCTACAACAACCAGATAGCAGACCATGAAAATGAGATGATAGATCAGCTGTACAACAATGGCCCAATCATAAGGATGCTCAATAGATTATGGCCCCAAGATCTCTTGCAACAATAAAATAATAACCAAGAGAGAGAAACATTAATGAATGTTTCTCTATCAAGCCTACTACTAACCACACATTTACTTAATACTCTATTATAGATGTAGATTGTAAATATGCAATTGTTAATAAAAAAAAAATAATCTTTTTAAACTGGCTATTCGCGAACCCAAGCCAAGAATCTTGTACGGCACAATAGAAAACTGCAAAAGCTATCTATCTTGACGCCGAGAAAACTAACTTCACAAACTATCAATACTTTCGTTGCCTTCATTAAACTTTCTTTTACTGTTTCGATTAAGGACTGAAAGTTTAGATAGTTTTCTTGGTTTGTTATTTAAAAATTTATACCACCTAAAATTTCTTCACGGTTCAAAAAAATGTAGCGGTTTATATATACAAACAGAAATTTATTCGGTATTTATTTGTAAGTCAATACAGTATTGTTTTCCGATTTGATCGATTTGTCGAGATTTGTAAGCTTAACTCTTAAAATCCTGTTTGGGCATTTTATATCCAGAGGGGTTGTTGTTTTCAATAATTCAACATCGAGGTGAATACAGACTGATTATTGAATAATTGCCAACGAATTATATTTTGTGCATTTCAAAATAAAGGAATCAGTGTTTAAGATGTATATAACAAATTATAACAAATTATAACAATTCGAGGTTTGCATGAATGGAAGCATCCTCTTGTACAACTTCAGTCACTAGTTGAAATGTTTCTCACCCTAAGCATGAAAAATTCTTAAATACATCTTTTCCATTGTATATATTTCTGTCTTCCATTGTTGTTCAAGTATTTTTCATTTTGACAAAATAAATCCCACTCGTTTTAGACGTGTACAAACATAACAAACAAAACATGAAGCGCACTGAATCACAGAAAGTGGAGTGCATTTGAGTCTTTGCCTCTAGTGTGTGTTGGTTGAGAAGAGCAAATACTTCGCAACTAAGCGTTGGATATATGTATAAGAATGTCATTCTAAGCTAAAATAGCCAAGAACGATCGAGACTGTCGTCACTACAAACAAACGTTACTGCATATATTTGGATAATGATAAGTAGTTTAGGTGAGGCTTTGTTTATTTTAGAATATCTTACAAGGCATGGATAATCAAAATAGGCAAAATTCATTGGGAGCTTATGTAATTGAAAAATCGACTAGATTTACAAATTAAAATGTATCCAATGTGTTCTACAAAAATGGGAATATTTAAAATATTGAGTGAACAAAAAAAAAATTATTAAAATTTAATTAATACAAAATGAAAATTTGTAAAAACTGAGGGATATTTAACACAATGCAAAATATATACACTATATACAACATATCTAAAATAACTGGAACAAATGTTGCAAAATGCAGAATATTAGTTATTCTATCGCTTTACTGGTTTTAAAAAATATTTTCAAAAACATTGACCATTTAACTAAGAAAAAACAACTACTTCCCTGGCTATGTGCCTCGACGGATATTGAATTGCACTTCAAAGTCAAATGGGGTTGGCATATCTAACAGATAATTTAAACTAACCATTTTAGTTTGCAGTTAGAAGGGACATTATAACTTGTATACCGGTTTCGACATATTGGGTCTCGTCAGTACAAGGTATATGCTATCCGTCAGCGAGCTTTCAGTAACGAAAGTGTAAACGCCGTGATAGTAGTGACATCTTCACCTCTAATTGCAAACCAAAATTCGATTTGACAACAAGACCCTGGTCTTGATACACTATTACAGTTTTCTGTAATAATACTTTTAGAACAACTGGCTTTATTAAAAAAAAACATCTGTTACCGTTCATTTTAGGGATATCGTAATAGTATGCATAATTTGTGTACCATTTTTCAATTCATATTGTTTCCATAGTGACAATTAGCACAAAACAGCATACATCACGTTCAAAGTGCATCAAGAACTCAAATGAAATAAAACAACAAAAGGTACGTTGGTTTTTGCCTTAATCTGAAAAGAGGAATAACGATTGGCGAGGAATGCGGCATCCTTACACCTAACAAATTAATTAACGTTACAACCGATGCGGTCAACTGATGATCGCTGCTTGAAAATGAAGTAGGAGTGTTAAATGCCAGAACAGTTTCAGATCATGTTTGTGATAAAGATACTTTGCGTAAACTAGTTATATTAATATTAATTTTTTTTTGATATTTAATAAAAAATTTTGATTTATTGGTAACTCATGAGATTAACGATACTGAGGTCTGTGTGGATTTATTCCACTTTAATTGGAATGTCATTTTTATATTTTTTGATATGGTTTAACAACAAGACAAATATTCGCCTACAAAAAACATAACTAGTTAGGTCTTGATTATAAAACAATATTCGTTAAATTCAAATATGGACTTCATTATAGTTCAGAACTCAGTGAAGAATAACTGTAACTACCATTTCTCGTATTTTATCACTATTTATACGGTTTATTTAATTGTAAAGCTACGACAAATGAAGTATGTATATTAAATAAGCCATATGTCTACCTTCAAATGAAGGTATGTGGTAAAATGTTTGCGAGTCTTTTCGTGCAGACAAAGCAAAGGCACCGGCGAGGTATAGTTCGCTTCTAACCGCATATCTTCGTTTAGGATCGTTTCTGTACACATCTCTTCTTTTCACAGCTATATTCTGTTCGCTCTGTACGGTACGCAGTTCGCCTCCCTTTACTTAGGCACTACTCTTACGCAGATACTTAAATCGAGAAAACTCAAGGACTAGGATACGGCGACTTGCAGACTTAAATACTCTGGTTGTTCGTCATACTCACACAGAGACTACTGAAATCGTGAAATATTGAAAATGAGTGTAACTTCCCTTACTATTTTGTTTTCTTTGTCATTATTCTTAATGCGGTCTTACCTCAAAAGAACTCCCTATAATACTGGAAGAGTTTTTAATTATAGATTGAGTTGAGGAAGAAAATTTGTCGAGTGTGCTTTTGGAATGATGACAAAAAGATTTCAAGAGTCCCATTCGCGCCCGAACTACGCAGAGAAGTGGTTGATATAAAATCAGTTTGCATTATGCATAACTTTATCCGCCAATGTGAAGGCATACAATATAACAATTACCAATCACAAGAAAACTGCGAAAATCATACCATTGTTCATCCAAGAGGAGTGATATCACTGCATTGTCGGTCTGATGCTAATAAAATAAGAAATTATTTAGCTACTCCCTTTCATGACAGTGGAAATACTGAGTTTATGAAAAAGACTTAGTTGTTTATAAAATGTTATTTTGTGTAGTTGATTTTCAAACTTCAAATTAAATACTTGCTCACTCATTGTTAAAAAAAGAAACTGAGCTATACTGAGATAGTAAGAGACCAACATGTTTAGTCTCCTGGACCCCTATTTTCGAACGTGTGATATGAAGTGAAAGTGAAGTGAGTCGGGAAGTAATCGATCCCTGACAGAACCTTTCATGAGTCGTATTTTCGATATTGCAGCGTTGCCTCGTTATATTTATGAAAATTGAAAGAATTTTCTTTAAAAAACTCCATTTTTTGCACAACAATAAGGAATCAGACCACAGATAACTATATTCTTTTATTTTTGAAAGACAAGTTTTAAAACAAAACTAGAATAACAACTGATAAACATGTGATTTTGACAATACGCTGACGCCTGAATACATACAACGATAATGCGCATGTTTCACTGCTTCGACTGGGTCTGACCAGGCGAAGTGTGATGTGAGTTATCATATATTCTAAAATTACGGATCGCCGGCTTCTTACCAGTGATCTATCACATCACATATTCGAAAATAGGGGTCCTGGTCTCTGTGTTGCACTTTTGTCACCTGCTCACGACAAATGATGCGTTTCTTAGTCGCCAAGTATCCCTATCATTCCGAGATTTTAGTATCTACGTATGAGTAGTGCCACATAGCTGATGTTTGCATGTATTCTGTTTGTATCATTTTTTTTACATCGTTTTTAATCGCATTTCTTTCTATCACTGCATTTTTGTTCACACCTCTTCTTTATACATCGTTTCTATTCGCATCTCTTTTTTTTTTAAATTTTAAATCTTCTTTCACATCTTCTTTTCATTAGACTATTTTCGCATCGTGTAGACGTACACTTTTCTTACTGTAAATAACGACAATATATGCTTATCTTATAAGCTGCTGTATTTATTTATGTTAGATTGAGTTATCAGTTTATGTTAGATTGAGTTATCAGTGTTGCCAATATTGAAAATAAGGTAAATATTAAAAATGTTTTTATTACCGTTTAAAGATATAAGATGCTGTTGAAACGTGTGTCTAGCTCTGCACGGTTAATGACACTTAATAGTCTTGACAGTGGTATCTCCAGCACCCGGTTTCTCCTCTCCCAATACTGGATACAGCGTCATTGCAAGGCATTTACACTGGCATAGGACATTAAATGCGGTTTCCTTGTCCTCTTAGCAGTATCGACAGATGTCTTCATCTGCCAAGTTTAGCTGAATCAGATGTTTTCTGAACCGACAATGTCCTGTCAAAAGACATTGTTTCGCCTTTGTGATAACAGCTCTGCAGTAAATTTCGCCGAGTGTCATTTTATGAACACTTTGGCTTCTCGCTTGCCCGGTAATATTTCTCACTACTCCTGGGCCTTCTATAGCCTCCATTTCTCAATAACTGTCTTTCTGAATTTGTCAGCAATCCCGCCAAATGGTTCCGTACAATTATTGGGATATTAGCCCCACTCGAGCCAATTTATTAGCCTTCTCATTGCTCTGAAACCCTGACTGTCCTTGTACCCATGCCAGTGTCAGAGAATTCCGACTTGCGGCATGTGTTGGAGCCGTAACGGAAGCCCTCACCAGTTGTGAGCTTATTTGTGTCGAGACTATAGCCTTTAGAGCTGCTTGACGGTTTTATCTGTTGTACCCTGACTTATAATCTCCGTTGCGCAGTATTGTAAGGCCATTACTTCAGCCTGGAACACTGTAGCTTGAGCATCAAGACTTAATTGGACTTGTATGTGTTTTCTACTGTATATACCTGACCTTGTGCCTTTCTCAGTATTTGAGCCATCGGTATACCAGATTGACTCCACTTTAAATTGGGGGGCTATGTTTCCATGAATCGCTCACCAGTAATTCTACTCGAAATTTTCTCGCAAAGTTATACTTTGGGATTATCCTGTCCTGAAGCGTACTCATTATTTGATCCGCCCCAACCCAATATTATAGTTCTGCTTGTTTTTCCCCTCAATAAGGTTATAGGAGCCTAGCCTTGATAGAGGTTTACGGTTACATTCCTGTTGGATATAAAAGTTTGCAATTATTCTTTAATGTAAGTACTTGTTAATAAATTATTACTAAATTTCAAAAGGAATTAAGATATGTGTTGGTTTTTTGATTTTAACCATTTTTTAAAACATCTGTTCTACAATTTATTTGGTTTAATACAAAATAAAATTTTATTTTATTGCATTCCAATTATATATAAAATAATATAAAACATAAAACAAACAATCCATCCTGAAATTGTCTAAATACTGATAAAATAAAATAACTCATAATCTCAAAAACACATATATCACATAATTGTATATTGAAAATTTGTAATATTTATTTATCAACCAAATATTAATTGCAAATATTATTTTTCATTACCTACCTATTTATTTTAACTGTACCGTTTATATTTTTAATTTTAGCTTTCTAACAAGATTTAGGGAAATTACATTTTTAAAAGCACATTAGGTATGTGTTGAAAATAATAGAATGATATTTTTAAAACAATTTTCCAAGTTTCAACGTATTTAATGATCCGGAAATGAAATGAAAAATTCTAAAAAACGGTTTCTCTTTCTTGCCACAGTGAAAATCATTTGTCGTTTCGGCTCATCTCGTTAGTGGCAATCGTAGTAAAAATAACTAAGATGTGACAACTCTTCATTTTTAATGATGCCACGGCTAATAACTAAGTCATATTTTTGAGGAACTCATACATCACTTGCAATTTTTCCCAACGCAGATGTTTTAAATGCACCTTTGCCACCTCGCTGGTAGGAATTTATGATTTCAAGATTTCTAATAAATTATTAAAGTGAAGTAAACTATGTATTAGTTCTAGTTGTGGGGTCTTTTATCTTTCAGAATGATCCGTTAACGGAAATAGTTAAATTTGGAAAAGTATATTAGGAAAATTATAAATTTTAATAAAATATCATTTTAAGTCAGGGGGTTTATGAATACTACACTTTGGTAACAAAACTCGTATTTTATAGGTATTGTGTTATTTTATATATAGGGTTATGGTCATTTAAAGTAAGTTTCCTTATATTTTACAACACCTTTAATAGGCCGAAAACAATATTCATTACAAGAAATCTAATGTTGGTTACGTATTTTTTAATGTATTTAAAATGAAACCATACAACTTTATTAATTTCTTCAAGCTTTTATTATACCATTATTATAGTATATTACTTTACGAGTGCAGTAAATTGCATATTACAGCGAGTGTGTTTGGCCCATGAGCGAGCTTGCGAGCGAAGGGGCTAAAGAAACGAGCTTAATATGCAATTTGTTCCTCGAGTAAAGTACTATGCTTTACCCACGACTTACCACATGGTTTTTTATAAAACTAAAAATAACAAATATAAAATTTAAATTTTGGCATAAGTTGTCAAAAATATTTGATTTCGCAGACGGTCCTGTCTAAGAAATGTCAAATGTTAGTTTAATTTAATGAAAACTGTAGGCAGGGTGACTGTAGGTAACCAGCATAATAATACAGGTTTCTATTTACTTACTTCACTAGTTTAGTAAATGAAACTATAACACAACTCCTCAATAATTTGACACTTACTGACAGAGTTATAGGTTAAAAAATACGCAATTTACTTATGAGCCGTGGGTTAAAACATATATTTCTACCGACACTAGAGAAACTTTTTTGGTTTTTCTGGTATCAATAAATTTGTTTCTGTATGCAAGTGAATAGATTTCTGTAGAGAATAAGTTATGTGTTAACTTATACATGAACTCGTGGTTATTTTTAAAATACAACTAGATGCGCTTTCGTCAAAATTTCCAGATAAATAAATAAAAACTTTTCTGTAACAACAAGTTGATCCAAAATAGGATAAGCAAGTCGTCGGTGTTGTACGTGCAGATCCAACGGTTTTTGTGAAGATTTATTGGATCAACCAACTGTGCCTTGACTAATAAAACCTTTCGAAGACTCGAATATCTTGTGTCCGAGTGTAGGAGCCCATTTAGAATGCACATTGCGTTATTATGGGGACCTCACAACTTGAAACGAATGCGGCGTGTGTGTATCACTTGCTTTGGCTTTGTAATTTATTTACTATCTTGAAATAATAAATAGCAAGGTGACGAAGGTGCACTTAGAACATGTGTTGAAGGAAAAATTGCGAATAATCTACGATTCTCTGGTGTTCAAAATTACGCTTCTTTGAAATACTATTAATATCCACGTCAACGAAGAATTTACTATTAATAGAATTAGTGGGTTAACATGAAACTCCTGTTATCCAGGTATAACAGAAAAAATACTTTACATATTAAGAACAGATATTCAATATTGCATGACACTGAGCAACTTTTGTTGGAATATATATTTTCATCATTTTACTTGGTAGTAAGAAAATTAAGAAAACCTTTACCTACTCTGGAATGTGAACTAAGTATATCAATTCAGATTTTTTAATATTAACCATGAAAACGTTAAAAAACTAGATATGTACTGTTTTGTATGGAATTCTTATACAATAGCTTGTTATCCTTTTAAGGAACTGATTTATACAGCTATTGTTTACAAATATCGTCTCCCAACCTACTTAAAAGTGAAAGTAATTAATGGTAATTATATGGGTTTGCTTAAAAAGGCGAGAAATAATTAGTATTGAAAAGTGATAAAACATTAAATTCATAAAATCTATTAAATACGAAAATACATCATACAAAGAAAAGCGAAAACAGTGTTGAGACTACCAGGCAGATATGCTTCTACCTGTATGTATAAATGACTTATTTATAAGAGCACGCTTTGATCATTTCCATTTTTTATTTTTTTTAAGAATAGGAAGTCCCAAAATAAAAATTAATTTTATCTCGCTTTTACCACGTGACTCGAAACGATTCGTATTGGCTGAATGCACGATGAGGTCATTATAAGCAATTTTCAAATACAAACCGGATTTTTTGCTACTAAATTAAAAATGTGTAAACTGCAACGTACGTATATACATTGTTTATTCTAAGAATACGATATAATGTTTAAATAAAAACTCAAATTTGTTATATTATGCCTAATAATAATTCAGTTAGCATGACGTTGTTTGGTCTATATTTCTTGATTACATTAATATTTTCTTAGGGCTGCAAGAAAACCCTAGAGATGATGATTTACAAGTATCAGCATCAGCATCCCTTGTTCTTTTGTTTCAATCTTGCTGGCAATTAAATTAATCATGCAAATGGTGTTCTTCCATAATCATTCTCTGGCTAAAACCAGTTTTGTGTTAATAGCAGTTTGCAATGTCTTTTTCCATTTGTAAGCCAAGTAAATGAGTATTCAGTTACTGAATGTTTTAAATTAAAAAATTGTAAAGTTAGTAATATTAAACTGTAGAAAACAAAGGACCCTTATAGGTAATGATTTAAATTTATGGGCTCAATGATCTTTATGAGCAAGAAACGTTGTAAATATTCCAATCTCTAATAAATATAACTTATTTTGTGATTTTTGATTTATATTACAATCTGTAAGGCAAAAAGAAACTTACCTTGGAGTGATCTTTACAGAATAAAATATTTGAATTCGTTTTAATATCTATAGGATTTTTTCCAGAAAGTTACAACCACTTTCGACTTATTTTGGCAACCTTTGGAACATATACAAATAGTTTTTAGGGAGTATTTATTGTTGTATTCATGCAATTACACGTCTCTAGCAACAACTTTAAACACAAATCAAAACTAATAAAGAATACTAAAAAACAAACACAAATGAAGCACTTTGTTTCCGACTTGGCGACCTAAGTAATTAATAGCACCTTTCTGTCCACATAAGTCTCTTTTTACAAATTTTTTATTTTTACCATTCTTCTTTAGTATCAAAATATACACCATTGCAAACACATCTATCTTCATGTGCATTTGTATCTTTATTTACTTTTCTCATTGATGATAAAGGAAGATCATCACTATCATCAGTTGAGTCATTCGACTGCAAACTTTGGCTGCACAGTGTAACGATTTAAGGAGGTGATGGCTACAGAAGGCCCAGGAGTGGTGGGTAAAATCACCAGACAACCAACAAGCCAATGTCTTCATAAAAGGCAAAATTTACTGCACAAAGGCGAATGTCAAAATGATTGTCAGTCTCTTTGCTGCACATTGTTGGCTCAGAAAATACCTGAGTCAGCTGAACTTGGCAGATAAAGACAGGCTATGCAAGGATGCTGTATCTAGTATTGGCAGAGGAGAAACCGGCTGCTCCAAGTTATGTGGAGTGGCCACTGTGAAGGCTATTAAGTCTCATCAAGAGGGAAGAGCTAGACAAGGTGCTCTAATCCTATTCTGGATATGATAGGTGTGAAACAGGCTAACAGCCAACCCAATGAATATCTAACTATCTATCTACCATTTAAAGAGTAGAATCGATATTTGGTTGGAAATTAAGAAATGCGTCAAATCGAGTTCGACTCTTTTATCCATATCCTCCCGTATAGCGGAAATAAAAATATCAATATTCTTAAGTTTTTTTTAACAACTATTAAGTATCATAACAAGTTTCAAAACCGTGTCAAATAGCGGTTATATAACATTTTTTCAATAATTTTTTAGTTTTTCCAATTTTTTCTGTTTTTGTTTTTTTTTATTTTTCTAGTAAAAACTTTTTCATCATTTTTAAAAGTCTTATAAGAAGAATTAAATTTGTTTATTTCCACTGCCACAATCTGCGTTACTATTTGATACATACATCTTATAAAAAATTCTCTACCAACTCCAAACTGTACCTATCTATTCTCGACTTTTCTTTCCACTTTTTCTCTAATTTGTTTATTATTGAATTAATTTATTAAATCTATAAAAAGTGTATAAATAAATAGAAAACAGTTTATTAGTTTATGAGCCAATAAGTGTATAATTTTCCCAGCAAATAATATGTGTATACATATTTACAAACAGATATATAGTGTAATGACTTTCTTAGATAAACTCGCAATAGAAATACAACATTCTTAAAAAGACAATCTAGTTTCTCTCTCGCAATAAATAATCGGTTCGTTGATTTATTGAAGCATAAAAAATTTATTGGCATGTTTTACAAGAGATAGCAATATAATATTAGTCTCAAATAAGTACTAACGATAGTTATAATATATTTAATAGTTATTAGTCGCCACATATCCGTTGATTCTGCTTAGTGATAGCAACTATTAGAATATAATAGCCTTTCATTAAGGATAATTTGCATTTGCATGGCCGCACTCCGTGTGTGTGTGTCTTTTTCTCGACGCCTTGTAGGTCCATGCTGACATATCACTAATTACAGCTAGATATCTGTTTACAATTTTTATTAGAATTTAATTTATTGGATACTTTTCAACTTTCTAAGCACATTTATGTTTCAAAGTAACTACAAACGTTTTCTATTTGTTATTTTATATTGATAAACTTGATTTGAAGTGAGACAATAATTTTTAGTGCCCACGTTACTTCCTACACTTATGGAGACTAGTCTTATTTCAAGATAACCAATAATAGATAGTTACGTATATAAAATATCTCCCAAAAGACTTTTTAAAACTTATGATATTTGTAACAGACTTTTTTGATTGGTTGTTAAACAGAAGTTTAATGGTAAAATTATTTACATACAAGAATCAAAAAGTAAAAATAGATCTGTCATCTTGAAATGTGCTGCATTCTTTTTAATAACTCACTACCGTTCATTGTTGAGAACTTTCTGTTTTATATTGGGCACCTGCTTGATGAAAAATGGTGCTTAGATTCTTGAACTGTCAGTAAAAATAAGATTAAATACTTAGTAATAGTTAAACCATATACTAGGTCTGTCCCAAAGTAAACAGGATATTCAAGAATAATCCGATACTAGTAGCGCCATCTGTTAAAATTTCATAATTGTTATTAAAAATGAGCCAAAATCTTCATTTAGATACATGCAAATGGAATTAAATATCTCTAAAAATTCGATCTATCATATTATGACCTGGAATCTGGTACAGGGAAAGGTGTGTTCACGGTTTGTTCCGCACAAGCTCATGGATGACCACAAAATGCTTCGAATTCATTATTTAAAAGACATCATTAAAGAGGCCAAAAAGATGAAAACTGTCTGTCCAACATTGTTATTGGTGACGAAACGTGGTGTTTTTAATACGATCCCGAAACCAAGCGTCCGAGTTCCGCATGGAAGCAACCAAGTAGGACAAATCCAAAAAAAGAGCCGTTGGAAATAGTCAAAAGTTAAGACAATGTTGATTTGTTTCTGAGATTCGAAGAGAATTATTTACAAAGAATTCGTTCAACGAGCCAAATGGTTAATGCTGTGTATTACCTTGGTGTTATGAGGCGTATTCATCGTGTCCGGCCAGAATATCGCGAAGAAGGAAGCACCATAATGCACCATCATATCGATCGACAAAAAATTACATTTTAACCATCAACCACTCTCCATATTCTTCGGATAGTACACCGTGCAACTTTTTTATTTTGATAGACAACTTTTGCCCATGAAGGTACAGCGGTATGCCGACGCAAAGGCCATTCAAAAGGCGTCGACGACAATTTTAAAGAAAATCCCGGCCAATGAGCTGAAATACTCTTTCAAAAACTTGTGGATTGTGCAAATCGCTAAATTAACTCTGAAGGGGACTTTTCTTTCTCCTATTTACTTTGCGACAGACCTCCTAGAACTAAACGAATACTTTTTTTGTAAATTAAACATAAAAATAAAAATAATAATTAAAACAGAAATTCTTCCTCACTTATTTATCGTATTCGGACAGAATTTCTTGAAGAAGAAAGCTGGCGTTTTTTGCAAGACAATGCAACATTATATCAATCGACACTTGTGTCCGATTTTTTGACAAAAAATTACATTTTAACCATCAACCACTCCCCATATTCTACGGGAAAGGTGCCGTCGACCATTGCTGAAGTCGCTGTATTAACTCTGAAGGGGACTATAGAGAAAGCAAACATGGTAAACTGGATATTTTTTTAAAAAAACCTGCAAAACAGAAAAGAGCTCTTATATAACTTATTTTCAAATGCAAAGTAAAAGTAAAGCTTATTGGTCAGTAGGTATAACGATATTAAAGTTTTTTGTAAATTGTATATTCTGACTATTTTACAGTAAATAGATACTGAATAAACGTATACTCATTATCTTCTAATAAAATTGTTTTCCGCGGAGAGTAGGTAACTTAGATGATACGTTGTTGCATTTAATAGAGGCAGTGCCTTATTAGAAAACAACTTGTCGAATTAAAACCAACACATCATTATTGATGTGAGAAGTCTAAGAAAGATTCAAAGTGTTTTTACATCA
Organism: Altica lythri; assembly: GCA_964028335.1. Lineage (NCBI taxonomy): Eukaryota > Metazoa > Arthropoda > Insecta > Coleoptera > Chrysomelidae > Altica > Altica lythri. The sequence continues at coordinate 26,777,172 of OZ034808.1, read as the reverse complement.
TTTTATTAACGGGGAATTGCTATTCTAAAGTCCCAACAGCCTGAGGCATAAATCACAGTAATGTAACTATTTTTATTTTACACTTATTAATACTGAAATAAGGTGTTATTGGTGTGAACTATCTATATAAAGATTGGTACCTTAGGCGACCATTTAGACATATGTGATAAGTGCTAAACAGTGCCGATGACTATCATTAGAGCTAATGAAGCATTTCTAAAGTGTACCTTTAAGGTATAATTTTTGTAACGTCATTGACACTGGATATAATAATATAATGGTTAAGTCATTTGAGATAGTTATATTGCAGAAAATAATATAACTATTTATCGCTTTTATACCTGGTAAAAATCTATTCAACTGCTAATCTAATATTAAAATATTCTATGGTAAATTGAATATACTGTCTTGTTATAAGTCTTCAAATTGCATTCTTCTTTTGTATATAAATGGAAGCTGTTTAACAAAACGTTAAGCAAAAGTGCTCGTAAACGAAAAACTTTAGATCCTTTTCTCTTCATGTCGGAATCCCAATAAAACTCAACCATCACCATCAAGTCTCGCGTCAGCAAATTTTATCGTTACTGTCTACATAAGAATCGATTTCAAGGTACTTTTTGTGTACATACCGGGAAGTTCTCGATTAAAAAGTCTAGACAGAATCATAAAATATCAAATATACATACCTGTTTAGTGTTTATTTAACTTTTCAACAGAAACAACATAATCCTAAAACGTTACGAAGTTATGATATTGTTCAATTATACGCAGCCAATATAGTTAAGCCCACATAATACCTCCCTCTTACTCCTACTGGGATCGCAATTAATTAGTCGATACCCATCAGAGAGCTACAAAATGTTCATTTGGTACATTGGGGAACGTCTGTTTGTTAATAAAGTTAGTGCGGAATGTGTTACATTTCCGTAGTATTTGTTGGAGAAAAAATAAATCATTACTTTATTTTTTTAATTATTGTGGCTTTAAGGTTATCAAGGTTTATGTTAGCGAGGTTCACCAGTAATACTATATTGTTTTACCAGTTTCTTAGTTGTCAAGATGTCTATCAATATCTATATTTGCACACAAGTGGTTATTTATTTTGAGTTGTCTTTTATTTACGCTAAAAATGTTTTGTATGATTATTATCTATAATTTATATGCTAAAATTGAGATACGTTTTAAATAAATGTGAACTATATGCATACTTTCAAAAATAAATCCCCTCCGGATTAATTTTGACAGTTAATATAAATTGTACATAATTTAAATTAAGAATATTGCATACAATTATTTTAGTCTATGTTATTTCGAATAAGAATATTTAAATATACATTTAAGAATTTCTTGATAAATGTAAACTATGGAAACCCATATTGATAAAATACAATTTCCTTATTCGTTTAGATGGGGATTCCTAAAGTTCTTGTTTCAAATTTGAATATTACGTTCTTTTGCTACATTATCTCAAGTTTTCATTTTACGTTGAGTTGAATTTCACAAATTAAACTTCCTTACTTACCTTAAAGTTCAAAGTTGAAACCGTTTCCACAAAACTGATGCTTGATTTTAAGAGTTCGCCAGCGTTGTTGAAGCGCAAAAGAAAGTTAACGATGACAGTTTTAGTTCTTATACCAATATAAGTTATCGTGTGGAAAATTTATTTTTTTTATAAAGGAAGAAATTCTGTTTTAATTAATATTTTTATTTTAACGTTTAATTTACAAAAAAAAAGTATTCATTAAGTTCTACGAGGTCTGTCGCAAAGTAAACAGTACAAAGAAAAGTCCCCTTCAGAGTTAACTAGAAAGAGAATTTTAGCTCATTGACCGGAATTTTCTTTAAAATTGTCGTCGACGCCTTTGAATGGCCTTTACGGCGGCATACCGCTGCCCCTTCATGGGCAAAAATTGTCACAGTGCCATATCCGGAGAATATGGAGAGTGGTTGATGGTTAAAATGCAATTTTTTTGTCGATCGATGTGATGGTGCATTATCGTGCAACAAGCGCCAGCTTTCTTCTTCGCGATATTCTGACGACGAATACGCAAGAGCAAACGCCTCATAACACTAAGATAATACACATCATTAACCGTTTGGCCTGCTGGAACAAATTCTTTGTGAATAATTGCCTTTGAATAGTAGAAACAGATCAACATTGTCTTCACTTTGGAGTTTTGTAAACGGCTTTTTTTCGGATTTGGATCACTTGGGTGCTTCCATGAGGAACTTTGACGCTTGGTTGCGTGGTTCGTAATGAAAACTCTTGTAAAGCACTCGTGGAATCGGCTAAGATAAACAATCATCACCATAAGCTTGTTTCAACAATAAATGCGTTTCGGTAAATGTTTAACCAAGTTTAAAACAGAACTTAATATTGGTTCTTTGTTCCATGCTGATTTTTCTACCGATGTTAAAAAGATAACAGATGGCGCTACTAGTATCGGATATTCCTTAAAAGTCATGTTTCCCTTGCGACAGACCTCTTATATCATCGCCAACAAGATTTGTGGATAATGATTTTCTTTTTACTTTAAAATATTATTTTTTATTATTTTCCATTGCTGTTTATACCCACACCAAACATTCTCAACCTATGTATGTTTACTGAAAGTCCAAGTAAATGCACAATAATAGCTTAATTTATTTTACAAGGGTTAGACTATCTGTAGCTATAAATTATTCAAGCTTTTTTCCGTTTCAACTTGAATTTACACTTGGCAACATTCACGCTTTCCATAATGAATGATACGAATTGTATTGATTTTAATGTCAAATGAAAACAAGATTTATTTCCAGTTAAATTGTGGGATTTTGCAAGCTGTGGGTTTCCTGGGACATAATAAATTCATTAAGTTTCATATAATACTTTGTTTTATCTCAAATTTTATATCTATAACTCTTATTAAGTATTAAAATGGCCTATATTTTGTTTTAAAATATATACAATTCCTTCAAATAAATTTGAAAAACAACCCTCATAGGATAATTTATTTTACAACCCTTAGGATTAATAATTAAATCTGTAATAAATACATAATCAAAATCCCTAGATGTCGGTTAGTTTGGATATATTTTACAATAACATATGTGTTTACGAGATACTTATTAAATAATAAACAGTTACCATATTCACATAAATAGGCCCTATTGCAGGTTAATGGGAAATAAAATATAACAAAAATTGTAGAATTTGACAATTCTATACAAATAATGTTTTTCTTAAATTAAAGTATCAATTTTTTTTAATTGGTTTATTTTTGTAAAGGTATTTTTAAATACTATTTGTGTACAACTTATAATGTGATTGTGGTCTATGTTATCTAAATGAATAAGTTGTTTCTCTATATATCTTATACTAGCTGACTAGGGATGAGCGTCGATAGAAAAACATCGATGGTCACCATCGAATAAAAATCGGAGCTTCGCTATCGATTGTGATAAACCATCAATAACAACCATTTAATTTGATTCCGATAACAAATTAATTTCCATAAGCAGACTTTTATCAAAAAGTTAGAATTGGTAAAATAAAACCATCGATGTTGAAACCATCGAATATCGGTGATCTAACATCGACGTTTTTTAAACATCGACCATCGATGCTCATCCCTATAGCTGACCCAGCGAACTTCGTAGTAACACTGATGTATTTTTCTCATTTTCCGTTCTTTCATTTTTTACGATTTTCTTTAGTTTCATTTTTTGTTTTCAATGTTTTTTTTTGCTTTTATAATATTTTCTCGTTGATTTCCAAGTTTTTACTATTTGTTTCGTTTTATGTTGTATTTTTTCTATCAAATATATTAAATATCAACTGCCCCACCTTACGGTGGCGTCATGGTTCTTAATAAAGTAAGAATTGCTCGTTTAAATACATATATATGAAATATCAACTTACGGTAGTAAAGGACCTACAAGAGAACGAGCCCAAAATCCCATGCTTTTTCTTATGAAGGTCCGAAAAGCGAATTTTGTTACCGTTCAAGGTCGTCTGACGTCATAGCCCCACCCGGCCCCACCCACTTTCACTTTTAACCTGATTGCTTGGTTCTGATTGGCTGACAGACTCCGCCCTTTAATTGCTTATTAATGACTTGTTAATTACTAGTGCCCCATTGCTTCGTTCTGATTGGCTGTCTGACTCCGCCTCTTAATTATTATTAATGACTTGTTAATTACTCGTGCCCCATTGCTTGGTTCTGATTGGTTGACAATCTCCGACCCTTAATTACTTAATAATTAGAAATGCCCCATTGCTTGGTTCTGATTGGTTGACAATCTCCGACCCTTAATTACTTAATAATTAGAAATGCCCCATTGCTTCGTTCTGATTGGTTGACAATCTCCAATCCTTAATTACTTAATAATTAGAAATCCCCCATTGCTTGGTTCTGATTGGTTGACTGCTAGCAGACAACTGTCAATTTTCGAGTGGCCTTTGACGTTTGGCGCAAGCAGCCAACCCTCTTTTCTTCTTTTTGTATATTTTCGAATTTTTTCGCGCTTTGCTGACATCGTACCAACTTTACATGCTACCAACTTTACAGTGCTACCAACTTTTGACCTTTTACATTCGACGCAAGCAGCCAATTCTTCTTTTTGTATATTTTTGAATTTTTTTTCGCACTTCGCTGTCATCGTACCAACTTTACATGCTACCAACTTTACAGTGCTACCAACTTTTGTCACAAATGCCCCATTGCTTGATTCTGATTGGTTGACAATCTCCGACCCTTAATTACTTAATTACAAGTGCCCCATTATCCGCTTCCGATTGTTTATTATTTAATAAACCCCACCCATTTTGTATTTATTTAATTATTTTTTGATGTTTACTACCCCCATTGCTTCGTTCTGATTGATGATTATTTAATTAGCCCCACAACTATTATTATGAAATAATTACATTATAATAAAAATATATAATTGATAAATATTTAATAAACCCCACCCATAATTTGATATTGAGTAGCCATGTTTGAAATAATTAATATTAAGAGTAATATATTGATAAGCATTATACCACTATTAAAAATCATTAGGGTGATTATAGGATTAAAGAATAAAAAAATATAATAATAAGAAGTTTGTTTTATTAAAAAATATATATTTAAAATGGTAAGACAACATTTTTTAACCAATTATTTAAACAATTTACATTATGTTGAGTACACATATATTTTCCATAAGCGTGGTTGAAACATTGAGTGAATACAGGTTGAAAGACGTCAGTACAACAGGGGGTTCCATCATATTTTGTAACATCGTAAATATTTGTCGAAATTCCAAGTTCTCGACATTTGGTTTCTAAAAAATTTAGTTTTTGACTACCTCTGACGTATATGCAGTCTGCTGAATTTAATAAATATTTTTCCAGTATGTTATTAATTTCATTATATTCAATATCACCAGAGTCGTATTTTATTCCATGAACATATTTTTCAACATAATTATTAGTTCTCTTATCCTTAGAACTCAATGTGTGGAAGGGTACTGGTGGTTTAAACAGAAAACTAGTAATATGTTTTCCAATCAGTATAGACAATTCTTTCGGATAAAATATATCCTCAAAGATAATTCCTTGAATATCTACAAGTGCTATTCTCATGATGCCTTCTATGAAACTGAAAATTTGTATAAAAGTTTCGTTTTATATTAAGCTTTAAGGCTGGATAAGTGGGGTTTCAATCTAATATTTCTCCTTTTAAACAATCACTTTTAATCTTCTTATCTATATGATAGGTTTATATAAAAATTTTGATTGATTCCGGATTGATTAAATATTATTCCCATCTGTTTGAAATCGATCTAAAATCATATATAAGAAAAAACATTATTATAATAAAAAATTATTAAAGTAACTTTTAGACTCACCTATATAATATCCAACTCAAAAAATTTATATTATTGTCAAAACAGTTTGTAGAATTATTTCATCCATATATCTCTCATCCATTATCAGAATGCATTTTATATATTACATCTTCATCTTTTAATACATAGTCGTACGTAAATTTCTATCCAATTTGGTCTTAAAAATATTTTCAAAACAGTTTGTAGAATTATTTTATCCATATATCTCTCATCTATTATCAGACTGCATTTTATATATTCCATCTTCATTTTTAATCCATAGTCGTACGTAAATTTCTATCCAATTTGATCAAACTTCATAATATCAGACACGCTTATACATACTAATTTATATAAAACAAGTAGTTTTATTATATTACAATTATACTAAATTATGATAAAAAAAAAAGAAAACAATTTTATGTAAATAATTTAAATTTAAAATAATAATTTTGAACTCTATAAACAATCCATTACTTGATCATCATCATAAACATTTATTTTAGGGTTAATAGAGTAATGCCCCCATGGTAATGTCTCATCTTTCCCTGGTATCAGATATCTTTTATCATCATCAGAGCTGAGAGCAATTTTCTTTTGTTCTATTGAAAAGACTTTATGATGTTTCGATTGTATGAGATTCTGTGAAGTGGTCTTACTTCTAGATGTTTCTAAACATTCAATATAGTCATTAAAAGTTATACTATTTTTTACTATCGACATTTTAACCCCCTTTGCTTTTTTGGTTACACCATAATTCATAACATTTTTTTCAATCTCATCATCATCATATTCTTCGTCTTTTAATTTTGCCCTCAGTTTTTGCACCTCATCTTCTGAGATGGCCACTTTCATAGTATATAATTTTGATCTCAGTCCTACATAATCAGTCATAATGCATCCATTATTTTCATCTTTCATCATACCTAAAACTTTCTTATTTAGTTGCGGTATTCCATACACATTATTTGTAGGATAGTCTGAAGTATCAAAGTATTTCTCACAATCATTCTTTATAATTTGATAAGGATCTTTTCCTCGTATCTCTAATAAAACGGAATCTGTATCACTGTAGCAAGTAGAGCAGTTTTCTCCAAATCGTGTTTGTAAATAATCATATTGAAAGCTATATATTGTAGTCTTTGCAAGATCCAAAATTGTTTGCCCTACATATATAGGTTTATTTAGATAAACCTCAATTTTTTTCATCTCTATCGCCACCAAATTTTCGTCAAATATTATACAATTCTTAAATTCAGGCTTAGATATATATGATTGAGCTCCATAACGACCCTCCCATTCGGTAAGAAGTTTTACATCAACCCTTTTTCTTACATTCTCCATAGTTTTACCGAAAACAGCATTGTTCATTAATTTGAATAAATTCTTCTCAAATTCGTTTTTAGCTTTTTTTCTAAGCTCCGTATTTAAATCAATATACGGTTTCAACCAAGGAGACTGTTTAAATTTTAATACTCTGTGTATTTTCGTTAATTTCAAGCCATGTTCTAAAGCTTGTTTTAGTGATCGATAGTGTATGATATATTTCTCTTTATTATAAAGTGTAGCCATAAGTTTAGTACTCTCTTTTAACTTTGCAGGAGGCTTCATAGTCTTAGGGTTGATATGTTCTGGACAGAAAGGTATATCTTTATGCTTATCATGTAAATCATGTGGATACTCTAAATCAACTTCAAGCATGTAACCTACATTATTATCATCAGCAATTGTAGTGACATCAATATTTGAATCCACCCACTCAAATTCTCCATATGGAAGAGCTTGACTCATAGCCCAACCATACTGATTGTTGACATCAAAATACATTAAATAGTTTTCCGGTTTTGCAGGATTATAATTCAACATATATTTATTGTTTGCATGAACCCTTCTTTTAGAGCAGACTTGACTGAGACCACCTCGAATGCCTCGCTCTACAAACAAAAACATATCCATATCAGTAAGAAGTTCTAACTCCTGTTTCGTAAACTTTAACATAGCATCCCAAGTAAATCCGGGTAGCGTAAAATAGTGGGCTGGATCTAGATCATACGTCTTAAGACAGCTCGATCTAAACTGTTCAAAGACATCTGCTAGGAGTAGAATGTCTGTTTTCATATATAAGTCTACATAATCACCTAGAGTTTTACAGTTAAACGAAGACCATACTTGTTGTGCTCTTTTATACATACGGCGGGGGCAAGCTTTATTATCTAATTTGTTATAAAAAGCATCTTGATGAGGTAAACAGGATTCACTAAAACGATCAAAACTATTGATGTAATCATATGGCATCACACCTTTCTTTGTTAACAAATTAAACTTATCTTCAGGTATGTTATTAAACTGAGACCTCAGATTTGTAAATTTTGTTAAAGAAGATGATAATTTATCTAAGGATGATGCCATAAATCTAAAACTATCAATGAATCTAAAGTGAATTCGAGCTTCATCAATATGCTTCGTAAACGAAATATATTTTTCTTTAGTGAGAGGCAGTAAGTCTATAGATCCTTTCATTCGGGTTGCAATATCTTTTATCACGAAATGTGCGTCATAACCACTCAAATTGTGAAAGATTACCGGGATTGTGTGCGTGTCTTGATAATTAACATTACACTCATTATGTGAAGCTCCACGGTAATTATTTTCAGAAATTAAGTAATTATAATCTCTCACTTTTTTCTCGCCAACTTTAAAGGGTTGTTCACAAATATGACAGCGGGTGGATGCTTGAAAATCACTCTCTTGTTGAGGAGTCATGTGTATATTATACGGACATAGATATATAGTAGAGACATCCTCAGCAAGTTGATTCATTTCATCAGCAAACCACTGCATACAATCGGATCCTCGATATGAACGGTAGAATGATAGATTGTTATCATAAGAAGATTTAAAATAATATCCTACTGCTGCTGGAATATGTTTTTGATAAGCAGTCTTTTCTGCACAAGGCTTTAAAATACTCTCTAAATCTGCATATACAGCAAAGGGGGCTTTTATTTTGTTTTTAAAATCCTTAAATTTAAGCATCTTTTTGCTATCTGTAGGCATTTTGGTGGCGGTATCATTTCTTTTAATGCAGTCTACTATGTGTTTACTTAGCTTATCTTCCGAACGGAAGTAGTGTAAACATCTATCACAAAAGTACTTTTGACCATTTTCATTACTGAGTTGTTTAGACAAAAGTCGTGAAAGATTCTTTATCCAAACGTAATGATATTTAGTAGACTCTTTGTCATACTGATCTTGTATTAGAAGCAGATTTACATGCTTATCTTTCTTTTCCGCTGTTAAATATGTAGGGAGGGTCGAAAATTGTTTATTATACTTTTTTAGGATATAAACATTGATAGAAATGTTATTCATTTTTTCAAAATTTGGAATCTGCTTGATAGTTATAGGAAACTGAATACCTTTAAGTTTTAATACCTCAGAATAATGTGGGTATTTATTTGTTCTTTGCGGATTATTATTAACAGGATACAAAGCTGATGTAATTGCCCATGCAAAGCAGGCTTGATCATCATTTTTAACATTAATGCATGCTTCTTTTCTTTTAATTTGAGGTGGTAGTTCAATATATGATGATCCAAGTTGTGGAACAAATTTATTAATATTTACGCCCAAGTTTACTACTCTTTTTAACGACCACCCGCTATCACGTTCCTGGAATTCTTCCAGGTCTTTTAGAATAAGTTTTGTCACATTATCATCAAACCAGTTATTTAAATTTGTATCTCTATAGATGGGGCAGTTAGCTGTGGTGAAATATTTATATTCAGTTATGATCTGTAGGCCTCTATATATCTCAAATTCACCACAAAAAACTGTGTTCACTTTAACAGACTCATCTTTCTTGAGTGCGTTACCAATTCTACGTTTGAAGAGTGTCTTACAATCGACAAGAAATGCTATAGGATCTTTATGTTTAAGGTTTGAAATGACTCCAGTTCGAATTCTAGACTTAAAAGCTGAAGTCAAATCATCCCATTCTACTTTTTTAATTCCAGACTCTTTTGCCCTAGTCATAATTCCAGATCCTCTCTTTTTTGTTAATTTAATCTGAGATCTTAACGATTTAACATTTCTTAAACAAGCCTCTAGGTGTTGTCTTTCGCCCATGGAAGTAGCATTTTTAATATCTTTATTTATCTTTCTGACAGCCTTTGTACATTCCAGCAACCCCTCCTCCACTGTTTTACCATCATAGGTAATACTTATAAATCCTAAAATAGCTGTTATATGTTGAATAAGATCAGTAATTATTGACATAATGCTAAATTTTAATTAGTTAGATAGAAAAAAAAGAAATTTAATTATGTGTCTGATATAAAGTAGGTAACTACACTGCAAGAGAAATATTAAATAATTAATTTTTAAAAATAATAATGGTAAAATATTATAATGAAATTTAAAAAAAAAAAATATATTAGTAAAAAAAAAAAACATTAATTTGAAATTCAATATGATACAAAATAATCCATATAAACAGTTATAGCTATTTAAAATTATTTAATAAAAAAACTTACCAAAAAATTTTATACACACACTTCAATTATCACTTTTCGCAGACTATTAAAATCAACCAACTTCTATGAAATCTTTGACAATAAAGACTCTCATACTGTTAACACCATATTTTAAATAGTTTTTTCAATCATAATTAGAAAATATGAAATATAAAGTCATTAATTTACGTTTAAGTATTTAACAATAAATATATTAACGGAAATTTATTAATTTTTAAAGTGTTACAGATAAAAAAAATATAATCGACTCTTAATCGATACTTAATATTCTAAATTTCCCATTACCAAAATTAAATAGTAAAAATTTCTCCAAATACTTTATATATAATTTGTCATATTCGACTCTAAATCGATACTTAATATACTAAATTTCACATTACCAAAATTAAATAGTAAAAATTTCCTCGAGTACTTTATATATAATTTGTCATATACTTTATATTCTAACTTTCCCATTAAAAATTAATTAGTAAAAATTCCTACAAAGTACTTTATATATAATTTGCCCTATACTAAAATTTCCCTAAAATTATTTACTTTATATTTATTTTTTCTTGTAAATTAGATTTTAATATAAAGAGTGGGTATAAATATAAGCGAAATATTCAATTTTATTAAGTTAGTTCCAGTTGTTTCTTGAAGTGCTATTACCTATAATTATTACAGTAAGTCTACTATTCTATACTCTTTATACATGATTTTTTATTAATTTATTCACTTATTTATTTATTTATTTATTTATTTATTTATTTATTTATTATACATTTTATCAGTTATATATATGCGTCTACTATTCTATATCCTTTAGGTATACATGATTTTTTATTAATTTATTGACTTATTTATTTATTATACATTTTATCTGTTTTTTATATATAATGAGCTTTACGATATTTATATACTTACAATTTTATTTATTTCTTATAGATGGATTTTTCTAAAATAAACAAATCGTCTGTTTTATCGCAAAAGAAACCTGTGGTGAAGTTATCCTCCTTGGAGGTGGGCACATCATATCAAATATTAGATGCAAAAATTGTGAAATCAAACTATGGGAAAACTGTACTTTTAGAAATGTTGGATATGGTTGTTTTTCTACCAGAACGTGTGGTTGAAGATTATACACCATTCATGGAAGAATTTAAAAGCCAAAAATATGGCTTGGTGTTCCACGGGTTAGTGGACACCGGAAAACCGAAGCCTGCGGCTTCATTTGAAGTTATAGAAGTATAAAATATTAAATATATTTTTTAATAATTGTAAAATTGTTTTATTATTAATAACCACATTTTTTTTATTATTTTTTTATTATAAAAAAGTATAATATTTACATAGGTAATATAACACATTTAAATTAGGTATTTATATTATACTCTTGATTACCTCCGTAAGAGGGTAATATTCCATTAAACAGTCATGAATAATGATGCAATATACTTTTGTATCTTTTGGAAAACCATTGTTAGCTTCAATTTCTAATTTTATATCGACAGTTGAAGATTTCATTCCATCTTCTTGTTTTGAACAATCTATTACAAATAAGGCATGATCTTTAAATGCTTGATAATCTAAAAGTGATCGTCTCTCAGTCGAATATGAATAACTAGGATAAAATTCAGTGTAGTTATAATGAGCTGCAGCATAATCATTTTTCTCAAAGTCCAGTTGCATTCTTTCATTAGGCCAATATTCACCATTAAGAGATACTCGAACACTTGATATATTAACATTATCAAAAATTGTTGAATCCTTTTCTTTTCTATTGCGCCTCTCAGTTTGAAATGTTACTATAACATAACGCGGTTTTTCAATTGATGAGCTTGTTTTAACATTCCAGATTTCTCTTCTTGCACCGTCTTTAATTGAGGGTAGTTCATTAAGATCCCACTTTCTGAATGGAATATATATTGGTATATTATTTTTAATAGGTTCCATCAATTTAATTTTAATTTCATCATTGGGAAACACATGTTTCACTTTCAGTTCCATACTATTTATAATAATCTTAACAGTTGTTGTAGTTGCGGTACTACCAGCACCTACCTCATTTACAATAATACTATCATTATCGTAACTAGCTCGTACGAGACGAAATGTTTGTCTCCCATAAGCTATTGTTGTATAATCATTAAAAATGTTGAAAATATGTTTAAGAGGAATCAACAAACTAAAAGATTTATCATCTTCATTTAAGAACGGATGGTTAGGAAAATTCCATCCAGCAATACTCATAAATCTTGCATAATCACTGCGATAGCATAGCATACTACGTACGGCGCTAACAATTCCGGGATCTCTCACTGTTTCAATTTCTTTTGAACTTTCACTATATGAACAGGAATCGAATAGAAATACCCCAAAATTGGGAGCTAGATGTACGTTTCCACCTCCAACTATATCTAATCTACCTTTAATTTCTAATAAAGATTCATGTAGAGCAAAAAACGAATCAGCTTGATTTATTACAAACTCTACGACATCATTGTTATTAAATGATTTCACATATGGAGTGTACGATCTAAATTCTTCTTTTCTAATCGAATCATCATACTTTGGTTCACGATGTAGATCAAAAATGGGGTCAACTTTAAGTCGCTTAGATTCAACTTCAGATCGTATATATTTACGGTTTACCATATTTAACTTTAAGTCCAATCGATTGTAAAAAATCTCTGTTTACTCTAGTTAGTTTACGATGCTTGCAAGATCTAGATAAAACTGATGATTTTTTAGTTGGAACCGTCCTTTTATGTTCTATAATGAGACCCATTTATCGTTCTTGTAAAACTAGATGAAGGGTGCTTCTTTCTCCGCGAAAGTTAACAGGTCTTAAATCTTGATCAGACACCCTTACAATGATGTGATTAATTTCTTTCAAATTCTTTATAGGCAAATATATTGGATTGATAGGTCTCTCGTTGATAGCAAAACCAGGATCTACTGTTATAGGAATATCTAAAATTATATGAGCTGGTGTATTTCCATAGAAAGCTCCTTCAGTAATGTTGCAGTCAAAAAGTAGACTTGTCACTTTATTAATATTCACAGGTAGATCTGAAGAATGAACTATTCCAGGTTCTAATATTTTATTAGAAAATCCTAGGAGATTAGCAAGACTATCAGTCTTTTCAAAAGAGATTTCATATAGTTTACTATAAATTTCGCACTGAAGGGTATTATTATTTGGTTCTAAGAAAAAATCTTCTTCAGCAATGTTTTTTTTTAACATCAATTGTTTTTTTATATAAGCAGCTATATCACTAATCTCGTAACAACCTACAGGTAGAAGTATTTCTCTTTCTCTAAGTTGTTCTAAATTGTCGTACTCGAAGTAGTAAAATTTTTCACCATCAATATTAGGTATTGAATTGTAGGAATGAAACCCTAGCACTGCTAAATAGTAACTTTTATATGGATTAAGTACAAGAGGTGTTGACGGTGTAAAAGAGAACTCGTTATTGGTACTCGTTAAGGTTAAAAGTTGCGACATGACTAACCATTATCAGAAAATGTTATGATTTAAATAATAGACTAATATGCTAATCATTAAATTTATTTATAACATATAAAACAAAATAGACATTTTGACGTCATATTTCCACAAACATCTGACCATTCATGACAATCCGGATCTATACTGCATGGTAAATATTCTTTTAAATCCTCACGTATTTCACATGGCAGTTTATACCAAACTGAAGGTGAAATATTTTCCATAAGTATTTCAATGATATTAAGTGCCTCTTTGGATAAGTAAGCTGCCATTATATAAAAATTCCAAACACAGATGTCCACAATTAATTTGATTATATGTTTGATATTGATTATTGTTGTAGAAAATTCTAACACCTGAACCAAAATATTTAACAAGCTCTTTCATCGGCTTCAAATTACCAAATGAATCAAAATACTCTACGTTGTTATTTATCTTTTTATAAGCTACCCAATGTGTTCCAGCATTTTGCGATATATCTAAATTAACAATTGAACACTCGCATCTTCTAGATCCGTTAATTGGAAGACTATCTCGCATAAAAACACCACGAAAATATGGTATTTTTAATTTCTTTGCATAATTAATTAAATCGATGTTAGTTAGTGGTCTATTGGGTAGCTTTATTGGAAGTTTTTTTTTTCTTTCTTCAGATACAAGCCGTAGCCTCCTTTGATATTTTTCTTTAAATACAATCCCTTTCCTATAGACTCCATAGCTTTGTTGTGACGATGATCTTCATCAAGTTTCTTTTGAGCGTTTTTAGCATCAATTATAGTTTTTGCTATAGCTGAACTTCCTCCTGCTATTGTCCCTATCGCACTTAAAGCTGTCAATATAGGAATCAACGGCAAAAAACCTCCCATCTTGCTCTCAAACGGTATAATTCTAGGAACTCGAATATTCTTTTTTCCAGCTTTTGAAACAGTCTTTTTAGCAAATTTTAATGCATTTTGAATAGTCTTTTTTAATGTTAGGTTAGGTATTAAGGTTTTTTTAATTTTATCTATAATTCCACGTTTAAAAGAAATTTTTTCGTTTAATACCCATACCTAGTTATCGCTTAGCTTTCATTACACCTGTAACTAATAATGCGTTTGCTCGTTCACCTAAACTCGCGTTCTTATTTTTGACACGTTCCCAAGCTTTATTTTCTAGAATTTGATCAGCCTTATGCCTCTCCGCTATTGTATTATCGCCTGAATATGCAATATCATGCTCTTTACAAGCAACATCTAATGGATTAATACCAGGATCTCCACGTAATAGACGTTTTTGTAGTTTTGTTCCAGCTAAAAAAAACAAAAAAATGTTAATAAAAATTAAACATTTTTTTTTATAATACTTACGTCCACAATACTGATAACCACCCAATAAATGTGCTTCGAAGGGAAGTTTGTTTATTAAGTTATTTACTAGACCCTCACCTTTAAACAGTAGCATGAGAACTAACTGTTTTGTTTTCAATAAACATATATTTATTAAAAAACGTGCTATATATTTTAACACAAAATGAAAATCATTCGACAAGTACAGTCGCTACCTGTGGATAACTTAGATTTTAATATAAAATGTGAAGAAAGTAAACATAGCAAATTGCTACCAAATACTCTTCGTATTATCATATGCGGTCCATCAGGATGTGGTAAAACAAACGCAATGATGTCATTACTCTTTAATCCAAATGGGATAAAGTTTCAAAACGTTTATGTATATTCTAAATCGCTCTATCAACCTAAATATCAGTTATTAGCAGAAGTATTAAATAATGTGAAAGGTGTTGAATATTTTCCGTTTAGAGATAATGATGAAATCATAAATGTTAGTGATGCGAAATCTAATTCAGTTTTCATCTTTGATGACGTTGCATGTGACAAACAACAAAAAATTCGTGAATATTTTTCTATGTGTCGACATAAAAATATTGATGTTGCATATCTTTGTCAGACCTTTTCTAAAATACCGAAAGTGCTAATAAGAGATAATTGTAACATGATTGTAATATTCAAACAAGATGAATTAAATCTTAAACATATATTCGATGGACATGTATCACCAGATATGAATTTTGATCAATTTAAAAACATATGTTCACAGTGTTGGAATGAAAAACATGGTATGATGGTTATTGTTAAGGAGTTCCCTCTAAATAACGGTCGCTATCGTAAGGGTTTTGATAAATATATTAAAATTTAAGCTTTGAATAATATTAATCAGTCTACAACAAAATGTTGAATAGTTTGGAAGCTGCCCGAAAAAGAAAAATAGCTCAACTAACCAAAGATATTAGAAAAAAATATCTTGCATTAAAACTTAATAGAACAGAAGAAGATGAAACGTTAAATAAGCTTTTTCAACCTATATCAAAACCGTTGGAGGATATCGCTAAATCATCAAAATTTTTAAATCAATCGACAGCTAATCTAAGTTATTGTAAACATGAAAAAAAACCTAATATTAAAAAAGAAAAACATGAGAATAAAAACATATCATTTCTAGAACTTAAACATGTAGCAGGTGATAATAGTGATGTTGAGAATGAGGTTGAGGATAACGCGGAAGTATCGGAAGAATTAGATGATAAAGATATTCCAGAAACTGTTTTAAATGAGTACCTCGAGCAATATCCACAAGGAGTTCTAAAATATTTAAAAGAATTTTGGCAAAATGATGATAAAATAGATAAAGTATATGGTCCAACATATGATATATCGACATCTAAATGGTTTCTTGGAGCAGAAAATATCAACTTTGATACTAAAACGGGAGCAGTTTTCACAAAAGAAGGATATGTTTCAGGATCACCTGAACTATATGAATTACTTTTCTATGATGCACCTCAAGACTACACTTCTAAAGATTTAGAAAATTACAAACTCTTATTAGAAGCAACAAATGTACATAGAAATAAGCGAGGATATTTAAAAAATAGTTCGACATTTAAGTATAAGTATATTATAAAACCTATGTATACATCTAAGACTTTAGGTAATGGAATGTATTTAACATATAATGATGATCCTGTAGAATATGTGTATTGGGATGATCCAAATGAATTATGTGAAAGATTGCAATTACTCTATGCTTCGAAAGAAGCTGGTAATACATCTCATTCTAATGAAATTGTTTCCATCATTAATGAATTACGAGAAGCAGATATTATATACTAATGTAACGTTGTAGTGTGATCATTTTCATAATGAGTCTTGATAAGTTTGGACGTAGTCATCAAAGTCAAATAATTGGATTAAAACAATTAAAAGGAGAATTTAGGCTTGGTTTATTATCTCTAAAAAATCAGCTGTATAATGAAGATTTACCAAAACTACAAGATCAAATATCAATTAAAATTTTATCTATAAAAAACAAAATAGATTCAATTGAAAACTTTATTTCAAGACATCCTCCTACTTCTGAAAAACATATGGCAACAAAGAAATACGTAGATGATGCAAATACACTTTACAATATTGATTTAGCAAAACTACATGGTGAATTAATACGGGAGCTAAACAAATATAAGGATGAACAGAATACTAGCAGACATAAAGTTGAATATGAGATAAGTAAAATTAATAATCAAATAGAAATATGGCTACAAAAATTTAGAGAAACCTCTGATATGTTACAATTACATGATATGAAAATTAATGATGTATTTAAGGAAATTTATGATATTAAATCTAAAATTAAACACTAAATAATATATTCATCTATCGTATTAGTCATTATCATGACGACGAAAGAGAAGCTTCAATTAGTTAACGAGCTTCACAAACCTGCTCGTAAAAATTATCCTCGTCGAAAAATAATTCTCAAAGGATTAGATGACTTATGGCAAATGGATCTTGCGGAAATGAGACCTTATGCTAATAGTAATAAGGGTTATAAAATGATAATGATAGTCATTGATTGCTTGTCTAAATATCTTTGGACAGTAGCTTTAAAAACTAAAACTGGAGAAGAAATTACAAAGGCTTTTGCAAGTATATTGAAACATTCAAAACGTTATCCTAAAAACCTGCAAACTGATCAGGGAACTGAATTTTATAACGTTAAATTTCAAGATTTAATGAGAAAGTATGATATCAACCATTATAGTACATATACTGTCAAGAAAGCTGCGATAGCTGAAAGAGTTATAAGAACTTTGAAATCAAAATTATACAAATATTTTAGTTTACATGGTAATTATAAATGGATTAATGTATTACCTCAAATTACTAAAGAATACAACAATACGATACATTCTACAATTAAATTTAGACCATCTGAAATAAATAAGCTAAATGAAAAAACGATTTTACATGATCGTTTTAATTATATAAAAACATCAGGACCAAGAAAATATAAAA
Source organism: Altica lythri (assembly GCA_964028335.1). Taxonomy (NCBI): domain Eukaryota; kingdom Metazoa; phylum Arthropoda; class Insecta; order Coleoptera; family Chrysomelidae; genus Altica; species Altica lythri. Next base: position 26,758,933 of record OZ034808.1, on the reverse strand, counting down.
TAGGTGATCTGGTGCGAATATCGAAGGCTAAACATATTTTTGAAAAAGGTTATACTCCTAATTGGACCACAGAAGTTTTTAAAATCATAAAAGTTAATATTACTAATCCTACAACTTATTTGTTGGAGGATATACAGGGAAATCCGATTAAAGGGGCTTTCTATGAACAGGAATTACAGAAAACAAATAATGCAGACATCTATCTAGTAGAAAAAATATTAAAAAGAAAGGGAAACAAAATATTTGTTAAGTGGCTTGGTTTTGATAATAAACATAATTCTTGGATTGAACATGTTGACCTGTTATAACTTGTTAATAGTCTTATAATGATGTTTTTTAATAATCTTATAAAAATATTTTTAATGATTTATTTTGTAATGACATTATAATGATGCTGTTCTATAAAAAGTAATTGTAGTGGGGTTGGTATTATAAATAGTATGATTAAAATATAATAAATCATAGTTGTGATCAATATTTTGTTTAAATATGAGTAGTGAAGGTTATTTTAGTGCATCAACATCCTCATCAGTAGGTCAAGAGTATAATGATCAAATCGATGAAATTTTAGAAAGATATGAAACTGCAGCTAAACTGGAGCATTATAATTTATTACAAACATCATTTCCTATTGGAAGTTATGTGATAAAAGTTGGAATATCACCAGCCAGATCATTCAGTTCAGCTATAACTTTATCGCAATATTATCACACATCTAAAATATCGTTTAGTATTATTGAATGGAGCATTCTAATAGAATTATTGAATAATAATGTGAATGATTTCTTTATAAGTGATACATTGGATCAGCACATTCCTATAACATTTCAATGTGGTGATTACTGCATTATTACTCAAGTTGTATATGATGGTATAAAACTGCTAAGTGTTAGAAAGCATGATGTTGAATTTCATTTAAATGAGGAAGATATAAAACAAATTTTGGAAGCTGATCAAAATTTATTATCATATCACGTCTCACTATTGGACAGTATAAACTTTTGTAGTTATTATTATCATGTGTTAGATATAATTAAGACTCTTTTTCATAATAATATTAATAATAATAATTTCACTTTATTTGAAGTTCTAAAAAAATTTTGTGAAATGTGTACTGATTGTTTATTAGTTACAGCTTTAAGAGAATACATGTTTTTCTATAAAGCAAAAGTATTAAACGACTTAGATTATGTATAATATGTCTATAAACACATTTAATTATTAAGTAGAAATAAATAATTAGTTTAAAACTGTTGTATTACCATTTTAAATATATGTATATATTTTTTAATAAAACAAACTTCTTATTATTATATTTTTTTATTATTTAATCCTATAATCACCCTAATGATTTTTAATAGTGTTATAATGCTTATCAATATATTACTCTTAATATTAATTATTTAAAACAATGGCTACTCGATATCAAATTATGGGTGGGGTTTATTAAATAATAAACAATCGGAAGCGGATAATGGGGCACTTGTAATTAAGTAATTAAGGGTCGGAGATTGTCAACCAATCAGAATCAAGCAATGGGGCATTTGTGACAAAAGTTGGTAGCACTGTAAAGTTGGTAGCATGTAAAGTTGGTACGATGACAGCGAAGTGCGAAAAAAAATTCAAAAATATACAAAAAGAAGAATTGGCTGCTTGCGTCGAATGTAAAAGGTCAAAAGTTGGTAGCACTGTAAAGTTGGTAGCATGTAAAGTTGGTACGATGTCAGCAAAGCGCGAAAAAATTCGAAAATATACAAAAAGAAGAAAAGAGGGTTGGCTGCTTGCGCCAAACGTCAAAGGCCACTCGAAAATTGACAGTTGTCTGCTAGCAGTCAACCAATCAGAACCAAGCAATGGGGGATTTCTAATTATTAAGTAATTAAGGATTGGAGATTGTCAACCAATCAGAACGAAGCAATGGGGCATTTCTAATTATTAAGTAATTAAGGGTCGGAGATTGTCAACCAATCAGAACCAAGCAATGGGGCATTTCTAATTATTAAGTAATTAAGGGTCGGAGATTGTCAACCAATCAGAACCAAGCAATGGGGCACGAGTAATTAACAAGTCATTAATAATAATTAAGAGGCGGAGTCAGACAGCCAATCAGAACGAAGCAATGGGGCACTAGTAATTAACAAGTCATTAATAAGCAATTAAAGGGCGGAGTCTGTCAGCCAATCAGAACCAAGCAATCAGGTTAAAAGTGAAAGTGGGTGGGGCCGGGTGGGGCTATGACGTCAGACGACCTTGAACGGTAACAAAATTCGCTTTTCGGACCTTCATAAGAAAAAGCATGGGATTTTGGGCTCGTTCTCTTGTAGGTCCTTTACTTACGGTGGCCTCATAATACTTAATTTAGTAAGTATTAGTTTTTTCTAAAAGGCTGTTGTAAAAGTTGAAAAAATCGCATTCAATTTACTCGAGTGCAAATATCTCGAAAACAAAGCGTTTTTTTTTAAATTTGCAGGAATACATTTTTGTGTAAAATTAAATTCTTCACCAAAAAACATTAAAAAATCTGATTTTATTTAAAAACTTTAAAAGTTATGACGGAAAAACTGAGATCAAATTTATATTTACAAACTTTTTGTTTGACCCTGTATATCTCGAAAAGTATCAGTTTTTTTGAAAAAAACTCAAGAATATTTTTTTGTGTAAAATTTAATTTAATTCCCAAAAACATCAAAACAATTTTTGTACCGTTTATAGTTTTTGAGATTACAGATTTGTAAAAGGCTGTTGTGAAAGTTGAAAAAATCGCATTCAATTTACTCGAGTGCAAATATCTCGAAAACGAAGCGTTTTATCGAAAATTTGCAAGAAAACATTTTTGTGTAAAATTAAATTCGACATAAAAAAACATTAAAAAATCTCATTTTATTTTAAAAGTTTAAAAGTTATGACAGAAAAACTAAGATCAAATTTATATTTACAAACTTTTTGTTTGACCCTCTATATCTCGAAAAGTATTAGTTTTTTCGAAAAAACTTAAAAATGCTTTTTTGTGTAAAATTTAATTTAATTCCCAAAAATATTAAAACGATTTTTGTACCGTTTATAGTTTTCGAGATATTTACAGATTTGTAAAAGGCTGTTGTGAAAGTTGAAAAAATCGCATTCAATTTACTCGAGTGCAAATATCTCGAAAACAAAGCGTTTTATCGAAAAGTTGCAAGAATACTTTTTTGTGTAAAATTAAATTCTACATCAAAAAACATCAAAAAATCTTATTTTAATTAAAAACTTTAAAAGTTATGACAGAAAAACTGAGATTAAATAAATATTTCATTTTCGTTTTGTTATTCTATGTCATATAAGTTTTTGTTATATCACGTTTTATAACTTAACGGAAACGCGGTCAAACGAAATAAAAAGTATCCTATAACCGTTTCCTGGTTCTAAGCTACCTCTCCACCAATTTTTAGCAAAATCGGTTTAGCCGTTCTTTTTAACTCTCTTAATTCTTCTGCTCTCTATTGAGACTATCTATAGGTACTTGGGGCTTTACCATTACGGGTGTTATTTATAATTGCATTAACTTCCGCTTTCTTTCGCTTTTTAATTAGGTCATAGTCCTCTTGTTCTGCTGGTAGTTCTTTAAAGTAGTCTAATGGCCTAAAACACAAATGGAATAATTACCCTCCTCTTTTTTACTTCTCAAACAAATATTCGACTGATGCACTATGTTACCTAAAAATCATCACATAGATTTTTTGAGCATATTAGAACAATAGAGAACATTTTATTTCAGTAAATATGAAAAATTATAAATGTTTATATAAGTAGCTGTAATATCATAATCAGGGTACCTATAAGTTCAGTCACGCATTTCATATCTTAAGTAACCATGTTTAATGAAATTATACAATTCATAACACGATATAATCATATTAAATATTTTTTTCGATAAAAATATTCGTTGAAAATTCATAGTTCTCGGTTACAGACCTGTTTATTATTTGTATAAAGATAATGGCGAGATATAATCTGATTTATGTGATTCTCCAGGACAAGTAAACTGTTAGCACGCGACTCTGGCGATCCTAGTTAAGCGTTTGGACGCCGACGCTGTTGTCGTTATACAAAACAATGGCCTCTGGTTGTTTCAATTCAAACGTTCTTACCTGCTTTTGTTATAATTTTTTTATGATGTTTTCGTGACTGAACAGTTTAATAGAGTAATTATGGAAAATCAGGTAATTGTAGGAACTGAAAATAGTAAACATTATGGATTTCGTTTTGTAATCCAATAAGGACAATCAATTATTTATAGAAGTACAGAATCGAAATTGATTTTTTTCTATATTTAGACTATACTTATTTTAGACAATCGTATTCAATTAAATATTAATAATACTCACAAAAAATTTTATTATAGGATCCCAAGTCTACAAAAAAATTGAAGAGATAATTTTAACCTACATATATGTTCTAATTCTAAGCTCAATCTTTTGTTGACATAAATCCATAGTTTCATTCTGATACAACAAGAATTGTAGGTACAGTAAATTTCTAAAATTAGCAAATCTATCAAAAAATGGTCTCAGCGACGAGTTAAAGCTGGGTCCACCAAAACAGCAGTCACACAGCAAAACATTGATGCGGTTCGTCAGCTAACTAAGGAAGACCGCCGTGTAACATACCGGCAGGTAGAGGCATCTTTGGGCATTTTAAAGACCTCGATCCAAAAGATTTCCCATAAAGCACTGGGTGTTACGAAGTTGGTTTTCCGTTGCATCCCTCATTTGCTCACAGAAGAGCAAAAAAAGGGTTCTCGTCAATTGGTATTGAAAAACATCGGAATATTTCAATAAAGGAAGCTTATAAAACGTTTATAGTGTTGTGGCGATAAATCTTCGATTTCCTCCTACGAACCGGAAAATAAACGCCAATCGGCTGTGTGGGTGTTTCACGATAAGGAAAAATCAACAAAATTGATCCGTTTTCGAAGTGTGTCAAAGAACATAGTCGCAGTTTTTGTGTCAAGATCTGGTTATGTGGCAACAATTCCTTTAGAAGTTCGAAGAACGGTTATTTTCAATTGATAGATAAACGTTTGTGTATCAGAATTTATCGCAAAACACAACGGCGAATCATCCTACATCAGGACAATGCAAGTGTTCACACTGCTCAAAAGACAATAGAGTTTTGAACCTTTAAAATATCGAATTGTTATACCATCCACCGTACAGTCCCGACCTTAGTCCCAACGACTTCTTCAGGTTTCCAAAGATCAAGAATTCAATGCGTGGGCAGCGATTCTAGTAGCCAGAATAAGCCATCGATGTCTATAAAATAGCGATTTTACAGGTGTCAACTGAAGACTAGAATAACCGTTTTACCAATTGGTTTGAATGTATCGATTTTGGTGGGATATATTTTGAAAAATAATAAAGCACTTTAAGTCTATATATTTTTTGTCTTTATGGCTATATGCAAAACTAAAAAGACAACCCTTGTTAAAAAAGTGAATAAACCAGGTTAGATATTGAATCCCAAACTAGCGATTTAACTTCAAAGTTTTACTTCAAATCTGTTGTATGTATTTCACGAAATTGAAGGAAATACTGCAAAACTTTGTGGACATCCATGTATATTAGTTGAAAATGAAATTAATTTTAAAATTCGCTAATTCTGCAAATTCTTGTTTTATGCAAATACCAGCTAAACGCTGAATACTTCAATTTAAACATGAGCACAGACATAAAAATGAAATATTATCGAGATGAAATTGAAAAGATTCCTTCTACTTCAAGAATATTCCCATTTAAATACATCTCATTTCAAAAAATTATTATTCGTGCATAGCGACAAAAATCTCTGAATGCAAATGAAGGAAAATTGAAATAAGAATGAATTGGAAAGAAGATTAAAGAGCAAGAATGAGACTGGAAATGTCAGAACAAATTTTAAATTCCGGAAAATGATGAATTAAAAATCTAAAATGAAAGGACAAGTTTATGAACTTTGTTAAAGTCCTACGGTATTTCTTTGCGGCTTAAGTATTCCCGAGATAGATAAAATACGAATTTTTCTATTCCGATTTCTTAAATTCACAAAAGCTTTGATTAGTATCTTAACAGACAATAATTTAAACAGAAAAGTAGAAACTTGAGTTGTCTTTGGCAATTTATAATTTAGAAGCATTTTTTAACATTCTATTCATATTCATAAAAATAGAGAACTCCTCAGAATGTTGATCTAGACCGAGATGTGGGTTCTGGTAAAGTTAAGTTTAATGGTGAGTTAATACAGAAAAAATGGAACCACAAATTCATTTTCAATTAAATATAAAGCACAAAAACTGAATCTAACTACGAATGTGTTAAAAAGCAAAGCGGTGAAATTGAAGAAAGGTTATGTTAAGTAAATATAAATTAAAAAATAGATAGTAACATTTAGAATAATAAGTAGTATTAAAGAGAAAAACACAGACTACAAATCTGTCATTAAAAACTCTATTATATGAGGTCTGTCGCAAAGTAAACAGGAGAAAATGGATTTTTTTTTTATTTAAAATAGTCGCCTTTAGAGTTAATACAGTGATTTGCACGGTCCACAAGTTTTTTGAATGAGGATTTCAGCTCATTGACCGGGATGTTCTTTAAAATGGTCATCGGCGCCTTTTGGATGACCCCTACACGGCATACCGCTGTCCCTTCATGGGCAAATGTAATCTATAGAACAGAAAAAAGTCGCACGGTGCCATATCTGCCGATTTTGGGAAGAAGTTAAACGTTAAAATGCAATTTATTGTCACAAAATCGGGCACAAGTGTCGGTCGATGTAATGGAGAATACATTTGACTTTTCCAAACGGCTTTTTTTTCGGATTTGGCTCGTTTGGGTGCTTTCATCAGAAACTTTGACCGTTGGTTTCGGGATCGTATTTAAAACACCAGGTTTCGTCACCTGTCACAATGTACAGAAAGTTTTTATTTTTCTTGGTCTCTTTAATGATGTCTCCCGAATGTTGAGTTCGAAGCATTTTTTGGTCCTCCGTGAGCTTGTGTGAAACAAACCGTGAGCATATTTTTCTCATGTCCAAATTCCCAGTCAAAATGCGATAGATCGAATCTTTGGAAATATTTAATTCCATTTGCATGTATCTCAATGAAGATTTTAGCTCATTTTTAATAAACAGACGCACTTTTTCGACAGTTTTTGGCGAAGTAACAAATTTCAGCTGGCCATCATGTTCTTCCAGCGACTTACGACCCTCTTCGAACTGTGTAAACCACTTGTGGACTCGGCTACAAGATATACAATTATCACCATAAACTTGTTTCAACAATTGATGCGTTTTGATAAATGTTTTACCAATTTTAAAACAGAATTTAATATTGGCATTTTGTTCAATGCTCATTTTTCGGCCTATGTTAAAAAGGTACTTTTACTTTGAGCACGACAACTCGGCCTAACAGAGTGCGCTACTAGTATCGCATATTTCTTAAAAGTCCTCTTTACTTTGTGAGAGACCTCGTATATATTACTTATAATTTTAGTATTATCTGTTAGGAGATGTGTGTAATCCAGATAATAATTATATAAAATTTAAATGCATTCTCGATTTCTTGGAGAGTTTAATTTAAATTTTATTTTTATAAGACTTCTAAATAAATTTGTCTTGCAATAATGGCAAATTGAAATGCAATACGCTGTAGTTTAATTTTAACCACGGTCGTGTACCGATTATGGCTCTACAAACTTTCAAAAAGTTCAAATTTAATATTTCAGTTTATAGCTCTTGGAAAAGATTCTCTATTTATACGATACATGAGGATGTGGATTTTCCCAAACGCAACTTTTCGAGTATCAGCAACAACTTATCCAAAAGAGAGTAACATAAAATATCTTCTGGAGTTTTACCGCTAATCGTAAATATAGGATGGGATAAAGTCATAAACATGTTTGAAAGTATTTCGTAAGTCAGTGACTTTCATTTTGTAAATGGATAAAAGGGGAAAAATCGAAGTGCTTCATGTGAATTAGTGTTGTGAATTTGTAACTAGTAAACGTTTCAGAGCTTTAAGATTGTATGGGCGTCTTAGATAGTTATACAGAAAAGTTTTAAATCGCTTTAACATTCTGTAATAAATTAAATTTACAACGCTCATTCGGTTCAAGGCAATTAATCTTTAATATAAAAATAATCAAGCAGAAAGTACTTATAAACCGTCGATTAAAGAGAAACGATAGGGCCGTCTCTGCGACATATACATAAACTGTCAATGTTAACATAAAATCACTGCCTGAAGGTTCGTTTTCGCTCTTGCCACGATCACAACTCTTTCAAATTACATTTCCTTATACACCTTTAATTGTATTTAATTTCATTAATTTGCAATTCTAATGAATTTCTCTCCCGTGATGGTATAATTAGAAGCTGTGGACAAACGCCATGTAAGACAGGCTATCCCACTTACTTATTTGGAAACGCGACTCGAGGCATTTCATTTTTCGTTACGACAGCAGTAACATTCTTCAACTAGATCAGGAGCTGTTAACCATTAAATAATGAGAAAACAATGGATAATTAAAAGATACAAGATTGAAGAGTTGATAATCTTCAAGTAGGTGTATGTAGGTACTTTTAGAGTAACGTTAATGTTAATGTCAAAACAGTAGTCTATATAATGTTTCACAAGTGCAGAAAATGAGTTTTACTAGCCCGAGCCAAGAAGTTACGGCTGCTAAATTATATGTTTACGCGTGTGTTGTCGTTAATAATCTTAATGTGGGTATACGGAGGTATTGTTAGAGCAGAGTTATTGTTACAAACCATTTTTTTTACCTAGCATTCGGGAAAGTTATATTTTAGCCCTAGCTCTGTATTGATTTTATGTCGGGTTATGATTAAAATCTATTTTGAATAAATTATGACGCTAGAATTATATCGTTTTACAGTATAAAATCTAGCAATTAATTAAAGAAGGTGACACATTAAACACTGGGAATTATTGCAACATGTTACATGCAAGTTTGACAGAAGATTTTAACAACTTTTTATTTGTATCAAAAATTAGTTATTGTTAGCCATTATAGTATAAACTAACAGAAAATAGGTTTTTAATTGGTTGAAAATTTGATTTTCCTCCTTACATACTTCCACTGAACGTCAATGTTTCTACCGCTTATGCATACAGATACGAAACTTGTTAAATATCAGAATAAACTTTTTCACCGCATTGACTACAATTTTACAACCGGAAAAAAAATATAAATTTCAAGGGACGACTCTTGTCACTAGTAATGTAATGTAATATAACTTCAGTCTTAAGTTGAAACATTGCTTGCTCTACATCGCTCATTTTATTTACCAGCAGAAGGAAATCAATGATTTATCCTCCTGTTCCAAAAGCTGTAAAAAACCTGTTTTTTTCGATAGAAAACTTATGTGGAACCCTCACCTATCAAATATAACCTCTAAAGCTACAAGAGCTATGTAGACCTGCCGTCAGCTTTTTGGGAAAATATGGGTTCTTAAACCGAAAATGATTTTATTAGTCATATCTAACGGTTATCAGATTTCTAGTTAGCTATGCTGCGCTGGATTGGTGAAGCAAAACAACGAAACAAAAGAAAATAATAGAGTTGCAAATGATGTAAAGACTCGCTGGTATAGGATCATTGGTACAATGAGATCGTGTCCTAGTGCGGCCTTGGAGATATTCTAAACCCTCTTCTCTTGCATGTAAAGGGGTTTACTTTGGCAAGTGCCTATAGGTTAACAAGAACTAAGTCTCTAAAACCCGGTGAGATATCTTGGGATTCTAACGATCAGAAAAACTTACAAAAGGACGGTATAAAACACCAGAAAGGGTATGTCTAGGGGTTCGAGATCTTAACGTTAGACTCTCAATAGTCCTGAGAAACACATCTACAATCTTCAAAGCCAAGCTTCTAGCAGTAAACTTCTGTGCTTTAGAGTGCATTAAAAAACGGCTTAATTCTGCCAGAAACTTTATTGCCTTCGACAGCCCAGCTGGTTTAAATCTTCTACAGTATACCACTTTCGAGTCTAAAAGAGCCTAAAACTACAAACAGACACTGTCCTGACATAAATGTATGGGACAGGTCTTCTTAGAGCCTGATCAGGTTACAAACGTACATGCTAAGCGGATAATTGACCAATGCTAAGCGAAATCATGTTATTGTCTCGATTTCGAGAAATAATAAAAGTGCAGCCACCTGTCTTTTCCCGATCTTGTCTCGATTTCGAAAAATTCGGTCAAATCCCAATTTCGCGACTAACTTTCTCCAGTCTTGTGCAGTACTAATTTTTGGAAACAACTTTTTGATTAGGTTTTACTATTATTATACAGTTTTGTAATACTCACATAAATCATTACTCTCTTATGGCCAATTTATTAAAAACCTTATAGGTTTTTACTTATCTTACTTACAATAAATACTTGCAAATATATGATTTGTTTTTTTTTGTTTCAGGTAACTTGTACACGTCTCAAAACAACTATTTCAACTTCCATAAACGTAAGTTTAATAAATATGTGTATACTCCACTCTCTAGAAAGTACTTACTTCCATCACTAACTTCTAATTATGTCCTGAATTAACAATGTTGCATAAGAAATATTTCGTCGACAGTTTTCTCGTATAACTTTTGGTTCGTGTGCTAAGTGCTTTGTAAGAGGTATGCAGAGAATTTAAACGGACTTGACAGTAGAATCATTAAAAGTTAACGAAACATTTAAGTCTAATAAAGTTATCTTTTGTTAAGTTCTGCTTGTTTTGAAAGGAATAGTACACATTCTTTGATTAATTAAGTTTAAAATAAATTATTTGTATAAGTGTTATAAAAACTGTATAAGTGTGTCCACTGCATAGTGTAGATATTATTAGAAGCAATAGATGATCATGTATATGATATCGTCATCATTCAAGTATATAAATTTTAATTAGGCAGTTAATTACCATTTAAAGGGGCAGAAGAGATAGCCGCAAATTAACATTCATGCAAATTACATAAACTTGTCAAAAACCAGTTTAAAGAAACAAAAAAATCGTAATCAAAATAGCTGCAAATGAGAAGAGGTCAGAATCTACATATGAAACTTAAAATATCAAAGATTCTGCTAAAACAAGAAGAGATACAACTAAATATTGTACTTTGTAATAAACTTATAGCCAGCAAACTGTAAATAGGACAGAATTTGGAACTTCGGTGCAAATATGAATAACAACTACACAAGGACTTATTTGAAACTTAGTTGAAAAGGCAGCTGCTAACTCTTATGCATTGGCAATCATATATTTTAAAAAATATGGGCGTTAAGCTGCAGCAACGAAGATAATCAGAAATCAAAGAAGCTCTAACGACTATATCTTCTTATAAACCACTCGTTTTTGGAACGATATTTTAGGGTGATTCAACGCAACAAGCAAGATTTTGCAGAAACCGAAAATTGTATGGGTTGCAGTGAAATCATTAATCGGATCCAAAATCACGTCTGTAAAGCTAGAAAGGTCAAGTCGGCAGAATCACTCATATTATATATGAAAATTTAGTGCTAATTTAGTGCTGATAACAGATATTTGGTGCTGTGATAGGGGGACTAAAAATGAGAACACTGCGAACTTTTCATTAAGCTAGCAGTGTACCATTCGTGACCGCGCTAAAACGGAAACTAATGGAATTAAAAGTCGTCACTATTTAGTGCCCAATTAGTGCTGTCAGTAGGTACAGCAAAAGATTTTTGAAAAATATTTTTTTTAAATTTTTTTTTAAATCGACTACTGCTAGTATAACGACGCTAGCAGCCTTAAGAGCTAGAGAGATACTTTAAAACGGAAACTAATGGAATTGAAAAAAGTTCGTATTAATGTATCTTCTAAACAACCTTTGTATTTACCGTTTTTGGAACGACATTTTGTAGCGATTCAACGCAACAAACAAGCTTTTGAAGCACCTGTAAATCCTGTGGGGGCAGTGATGTCATTAAAATCACTCTTCGGATCCAAAAAGAACGATTTTGATAAATACAAAAAATGGGCTAAACAAATATCAACTACGGAATCAGAAAAAAAGTGAATTTAAATTTGTTAGATGAGATAAAAGCATAAAACGAGAAAAAAATTTAAAATGTCGGGCTTCCAGAGATTGACCAACCTGTTTTCAAATCTGAAATTTATAAAGAATGTTCTCCATACGACCATGGTTAAAAACCGGCTATCAAAGCTAACCCTACTTTGTCTTGAAAGTGATTTGCTTGGAGAGCTGTTTTAGCAAAATTATCAATGACTTTTCGTCGAAAGAAGGTTGCAAATTTTCCTTCGTTAACAGTTTGATTTAAAGTTTAACAAATGGTATTTAACTTAAACAGATTACTTCATTTTTTGTTAAAATAATTTTATTCTTTAGCAATATTTTTTTTAAATAACGGATTTAAAAAATAGTTAAGGGCCTCCTCTCCTTTGTTACCCCAGGGTGTAATTATTTTCATTTTTGTTAGGCATTTTCAGTTTTAAAAGACGACCCTTGACAAATTTGACATATCTATCAAGATCAATAAGCAAGGGTCATTTTCAAAATATTGATTTATATTTTTTATAAGTTTGTTTTAGTGGCAAAAAGATCCCCGAATAAAGAAATAAATAAAAATTAGAAGACTTTAATGTCGTAAATTAGTTGTGCCTATTCGCTCATCATTATCGCTATTTGTTTCAAATATGTTTTGCAGTTTTTTTATGGTTCTACCAATTAGTCCTGTCTATGAACCATCTAGAAACTAGTTTCCCACTGTTTTCTTTGTACAATGCGATATAAAATAGTTATTTTATTCTTCTTTCTTTTAGTTTATGAATGGTTTTAACATCCTCGATAATTAAATTTAAATGATTTTCTGAATTTTTGCAACCGTTAGAAGTAATATAAAATAATCAATTTAATAATCTTTTATTTAGTTATAAGTTTGATATGTATGTAAGTATGTAATATTTTTTTGGAATTGAGTAATATTTGAGTATGATGATCTATTTAGACTTCCAAAAGCAAGTGTCTTTGCATTTTGCAATCAGTATTTGAAAACTACACAATTTAATAGTATAAAAACTTCAAAAAAAGGAACCGCCTTCAAAAAATAAATATAAGCACTTAAAAGCCAGAAATAGAATCTTTATTTATAAAAAAAATTCGAAAAGAGGTTGACCGTAAAGGCCATCCTTGCAACTTCCCGCTAATTTTAATCGCAAAGCTATTTTGACGTTTTTGAGTTTTTTTTTTAATGTTCAAGACTGCATTCGACGCAGTTTTTTAAGACATAAAAATGTTATTTGAAGTGCAAATTCAATTAGTAAAAAAATCTCAAAAATTAAAAAAAAAACAATTTTTTGAAATTTTTCGACAACGATATCTCACGAACGAATTAACCGATTTTAATTTGCAAAACGGCATTCGACGTGGTTTTTTAAGTTTAAGAGCTGATTAGATTTTGAAATTGATCGATGTAATACCAAAAAAGATATGCCCAAAAAACATCATTTTTACCAATTATTTTTTTTCGGTTATTTTGAAATTTCTCGAAATCTACCGGCGCGAAACGGTTCAAACTTACAGGGTATCTAAGTTAGATGAAACTCTTTGTAATGCTTTTTATTTCATTCCGATCGGTCAAGCCGTTCAAAAGTTATAAGAGGTTTACATACATCCACACACACACACACATCCACACGTACATACAGACATACAGACACCCTCGTAAAAATAGTCAGGGGAGGTTCCTAAGACCTCAAAACGTTGAGATCCGATGAAAACTCGATTTTCGAAAAACGGGGTGAAACCAATAACTTCCCGATTTTAAAAAAAATTTTAATTTTTTTTAGCGGGAAGTTAAAAATTAGAAGCAACTGAGCATCTGATTTAAATTTCCTTAAAATCGGCTAATATCCATTTTTCGACCGACTTGCTAATTTCAAAAATTCACTGTACCTACACGACTTGTTGTTTCGCAATAAAACTCTGGATTTATGTCAACAAGAATTGAGGTTAGATTTGTCTCTATTGGTGGCGCCTTCTAAGCGGCTATTATCTGAACTTTTAGAAAAAAATTCGTAATATTACTTTTTTGCGGTGTAACGTTTGTAACGTTCGTTTTCGAGCATATCATCCGGACTATATATTTTTATATTATCTATTGTTATCGCGCCGATACGAGAGGGGATTGCCAGATTGGTAGGAGAGAATATGTCTCTTCGATAGTCTATGATTTAAATTCGTGCATTTTATCTGCGAATCTGATTAAATTCAGATTTATTTCTTAATATCTTCGCCCTTCATTCTGGGTTATTGCCATCTTTAAGAAGGGCCCTATTAAGGACCAGTTAAATCATACCAGAACTTACGCAGTCTGTCGACAGTCAGTTTGAAGCCGACACCATTTTGCAGTTCTGTTCCACAACTAACGAAAATCCGACAGGAAGTTCCTTGAAGGGAATTCAATCCATTTGCAGTTCCGTTCCACATCTTACGAAAATCCGACAGGTTGTCCCTTGGAAGGAATTCCATCCAATTGAAGTTCCGTTTCTCATCCAACGAAAATCCGACAGGAAGTCCCTTGTAAGGAATACAATCCAATTGCAGTTCCGTTCCACAAGTAATCGAAACTCCGTCAAAAGTCTTCGAAAACCCAAAGATAAGAGAAAAATTAATTCATTTTATTAATTTTTTTACTAAATCCTAATTAAAGTAATAAACCATTTTAAAACTGATTTTTCGAATTTTATTTGTGTGTCTGTACTTGGCGCCCGTAAATTAATGTTTGGAGGGAATTAAATAAAACTCAGAAGGAAGCCACGACCCTCAGGAGCTAGCCTAGGGTAATTTTAAGGTTACAAAGTTGGCGCACCTTTAAGGGACTAATTAAGCTACAGGGGGAATCACTGTGTCTACATCGAACTTTAAATAATTTTTAAATTAAAATCTTTACAACCCACAATTTAATAATCCTATAAAATAAATAATATATTTTTTTGTTTTACGATCAATTACATCTCTAGGTTACTTATTTATTAAAGGGAATAAAAATATTCAGGATATTGGTGTCTGTGCTTTTTTAAAATTTTAATAGTTGCGTTTCCGATAAGCCACGTAAGTTTATTGCATATTGCAGTGCCATAAGATTAGTTTCTCAATAAGTTGATTTCACGACATTTATTACTGTGTATATGTATATATACAGAAATACATAAAAATACAATTAAAGTAGAAAGAAAATAAAAAATGATGGGTTGATAACGAATAGCAATTTGTATAGCCATAAAAAGCTTCGGTTCATTTATCACGCTGAAAAATGCAATTAGTCTTTTTGGTAGAAAATTAAAGAATATTTCAGTGGAAAAAAAGAAAAAGAATCCCTTGCTAGAACGCGAAACGTATTTTAAGAGGTGCCAAGAGCATTAGAGAAAATAAATAATAGCCCGGTGCTAATCTACTTTGTACGTGTTACAAGAGGGACTAGTGATTCACTGCTAAGGTAATGTTATTTTTTTTTAAATAGCCTTTGAACATTTGTCACAGTTCCTGTCAGCATTCTGAAATCGGTTCTTTTGGGATTCTAAAAAAATGTTATCCTAGGTTTTCTACGCAATTAATTTTACAAAAACCTCTGAAATAAAAGTAAAATTTACATAATGTTTTCTTAGATTGATATTTTTACAGATAACGTTCGCTGTTATCTTATACCTGGTATGATGGATTTAGCTTTAATAGAAAAGGGCTGACAGCAAGATGGGAAAAGAGAATTTTTATGAGTTAAATGAAAATGGAGTAGGTATGGCTATATTAAATTTAAAAGGAGCATTTCAGGCATATCATCACTCATTAAAACAAATTGAAAAGTTTTGCAGTTCATATTAATCTCCAGACCAAATTACTTTTCCGTCATTAGAGCTTAAAATATCAGTCAACGCTTCCAAGAGAAGGAGACTTACGTTAATTGTAATTACTTTATCTAAACGGGGCAGAAACAGTGGCGTCTGTAATTGAAGTTATTCTTAAAATATGTTATATATCTTACAATGTGTTACCTATCATGTACTTCATTGGAGTTTATTTTTTATTTATGACCTTAACTTTACGGATTGTGATTTATTCGGTTTTCTGACGTTTGTCAACTTTTTTCATTTTTCCAGATTAATTTATCTGTTTTTGAAGTTATACTTCTATTCGTACACTCTGTAGAAAAAGATTGTGTAGAGTTAAATGGGAAAAATCATTACAGATGTAATGGTGTGAGTAAGAGAGAGACAGAAACACTTATAAGGTATATTGGTCGGTAAAAACAAAGATAAAATATATACCACATCTTATTAGTCATAACTATAGTCCTTTGAATACCGTTTAAATATTCAGTGTATTGAAAAGGGGTAGATATACAAAAAACAGTCTGAACTAATGTATGAATATCATAGTGACGGACCACATGATTATTGGACAGATTATTTTATAATTCTGTCACGTAAGTATACATATAAAGTTTAGCATTTTATATTAATAATAATAATCAGTAATAATTATTGTATTGTAGTCTAAAATACCGTCACATGGTTGCAGTATATTTTGCTCCATGCTTTTAAGGTTGTTGGATACATAAATAGAGCTTTTACGAATATTCGAGGAAATAAAGCACCAAAACCTCCGAATTTTGTAACGTAAGATGGATCGGAATGCGTTTTTTTGCATTGGATTCGTTAAAGTATCAGGAAATTTGTCGCTATATTTTATAATGTAAAAATGGAAATTGCATTTCTGCTTTTTTTTATGATTTTTGACAGTGTTTTAACCGTTTTTGTTAATTTTTTAAGATTGCCAAGAATTTTTTCAATTTTTCACGTTTTTCCTGTATGAATTTTGACATTTTTTTTACCATTTTTTAACAATTTTTCAAGATGTCAACAATTTTTTATCAATTTCATCAATTTTTAGGATTTCCAACGTTTTTTCAAGACTTTCAACATAATTTTTTACGATTTTTAACATTATGTCATGATTTTCAAATATTTTTTTATAAATTTCAGCAATTTTCTAAGATTATTAACGACAATTTTCTTTTATTAACAATTTTTTGATATTGTTGTTTTTTGTTATTTTTTCGTTTTTGTTTGTTTTGGTTTTTCATCTATTTTCCAAGTTTGATAATTTTTCACCTTTTCTGTATTTTCAATATTTTTCGATTTTTCCGTTTTTTATTCTTATTCGTTTTTTATATTTACCCACTTTTATTTTTTTCCATTTTTGTCAACTTTCCACAATTCATCTTTTATGATTTTTGACAGTTTTTTAACCATTTTTAATAATTTTCTAAGATTGCAAATAATTTTTTAAGGTTTTCAAGATTTCTTTATTACTTTTGACATTTTTTAACCATCTTCACCAATTTTTCAAGATTCGCAATTTTTCACTTTTTTCAACATTTTCGGCATTTTTCACCATTTTCAACAAGTTTTCAAGATGCCAACAATTTTTTTTCACAATTTTGAACATTATATTATGATTTTCAGCAATTTTTTAAGATTATTAACGACTCGCCCTCCCCAAATTTCCTGATCCAGTTCCAGAATAATAGGAGGATGCATAATAATTTTCATAGAAAATGGAGTAATTTTTCATTACTATCCATTAAAGTTTCAACTCGTTATTTGTTCCGTTTGGGGGGGGGGATGCTAATAAACCATGAAACACGTGTTGAATGAACTATTTTTAAGAATCCGAATTTTAGTAATTATAAAAATCGGTTTAATGATTTTTACATATAAACTATTTCTCCACTTTAGCAATAAAATTTTTCAAAATCTCTTCTTAGAGGGTTGGGGGTTCACATTATAAAAATAATCCTCGTCCAAATTTTACGATTCTACCATCAGCGGTTACGGCTGTGCGTGCGTCTGTAACTCAGTCAGTGAAAACATCTCCTTTTATATATTTAGATAACTAAATGTAAATCTCCTTCATATTATTATAATATTTTAAGGGTAACTATGTTTTTTAATAATTTGTACTTTTTTCAGCATATTAAGATATCATATCTTTATTAGATTTTAACTTAAGTATATTTTTTGAAATTCTTCTCTTTGGTTTAGTTAAAGAAAATTTACTTTCTCTTGGTATTACTTTATTTTTACAGATTTACCGATAAGTATACCATTCCTCTATATTTTCTAATTTTCTGTGTAATGTGAAATCCATAATTAAATAAAATAAATAGATATATTATTGCGCTTTGTACCTGAAACATATTTGGGATAATTATTATTTAATTATAGTAATTATAAAACATATGAACACTTCACCAAATTATTCCATCGTTTTTTGTTCATTTGCACATTATGGAGTTCACTTTCTTTCTATTTCAACTTTGATTATGCTGTTTAAACATTCTTGTTACTATTACATTTTTTTACAAATTATCAAATTGTGTGTCATAATTTTTTATAAAACCATTTTTATAATTTACGGTCTTTTACTGAGCTTTTGTTGTACGTTGTAAAGTTTTGGACAAAATTTTTTCGACTCCATCTAAAACATTCTTATCGATTACCTGAGTTTATTAGTTTTACAGCTTTCAAATTTTAAAATTTGTTTAAGGATTTTATTACATAAAAGGCTAATCTGACTTAAATATACCCTTTAAAATTAATTAAGAACTTGATTCCTTGTATATACGACACTGGCATTGAATGACAACAGAACACTTTGCATTTCTGAATCTTCCTAAGAACTCTTATCTTTATGTCGCTTGATACTTTAAAAGTCTAGTGCTTTAACCTTAATTTAAGCTCATGAATATTAATTAGAGATGATATTCGAATTTCGAATAAGTTTGATTTCGGTTATTACTAAGAGCGTTGGAATTCTATAATAAATAAAACCACCTCAAAGAAGACTGATTACTGATTTTGTGGATTTAGGTTTGAAATTAATGAAAATGCCACAGGATAATTATCCTAAAGGGATTAGTTATTATTTGAGTTTCAAAATATTTCGATTAGATATTGAGGAAGTTATATTACGTGAAATATTGTTTTAATAAGCCTAATTAGGCTTATTATACTTCTTCCTCCATAGCTCCCATTCTAGAATCTTGGTATTTTGTAATAATTTGTACAGATCTAAAAAATAATTACTATATATTTCTAAAGACACTTTAAAGTCTTCAAAAATTGACTGTTTCCTGCAATGAATTCTAAAATAGTA
Source organism: Altica lythri (assembly GCA_964028335.1). Taxonomy (NCBI): domain Eukaryota; kingdom Metazoa; phylum Arthropoda; class Insecta; order Coleoptera; family Chrysomelidae; genus Altica; species Altica lythri. Next base: position 26,739,721 of record OZ034808.1, on the reverse strand, counting down.
TATTACGCTACAAGGGACGAAAGTTGAATTTTCGGCCCTGCGCGTCATGATGCCCGAGGCGAAAATACTAATTTTCTTCATACCTCGGTCGAAAGTACTTGCGGAACGAGCGAAGCGAGTGCAGCTGGTCGTGGGACAGGCATCAAATACATTCGAAGAGTCAAGTTTTGTCATTGATGATTATTTTTAAGGTTATAGATAGAAATAGAAATGACACGAGAATAAACAGTCCCTAGTTACAAGTGTAACTACGCATGAGAAATTTTTACTCCCGCCGTAAACAGGGAGTAAATGTTAAAGACGACACAACATCATGACGCGCAGGGCCGAAAATTCAACTTTCGTCCCGCCGTAAACAGGGAGTAAATGTTAAACTTTCTTCCCTGCAATTAGGGACGAAAGAACGTATAGTTTATCCAAAACTACTTGAATAGGCGCGGTTAACGCTCTTTTCGAATTTCCAAGAATTCTCTTTATGGGCATACAGGTGTGAGTCGGCAAGTTAAAAGGAACATTAAATAGATATTTTACTAAGTTCGTTAATATAATGACGTTCTTTTGAGTTTCCCCTGGTAAAATCGGAAAAATAATTCCTATCCAAGTGGGTCTAGTTATACTATACTTTCGACCGAGGTATGAAGAAAAGATTATTTTAAAAATAAAAATGAATAACGGGAAATAAAAGTTCTAAAAAAGTAAGAATTTACTTAAATATCACTACAGATAATAAAATGTAACCTAAATATAAAAAATTAAAAGTTACAAATAAAACATTTAGGATAAAATCTAATCTAATCTAATCTAATCTAAGTAACCTGGCATGGTCTCATCTATGGAGTCCCATGTTTGAGCACTGCTTCCTGTGGGAATATTGTGACCAGGTTTGGCACCAAGAGTCCTTACATGCACCCGTGCTTGCAGGACTCTAGTTTGTTCAGCTGAAAATCAGCATCCCGCTGATCCTCAGGTAGGCTAGAATCCAGGTGTCCTAAATTCCTTGAGTTACTGTTGCCACAGGGCAGTTCCCTTTATAAGAGATTTGAGTCCCGTGACCAGCTCCTCAAGGTGGTGATAGGATTCAGGATTCGTGTCACCGAAGATGAGGAACCGTTTATAGTCCAAGGCCTCACACTCGAATAGAATGTGAGTTGCCGTCTCATCGTCCATGTCACAAAGTCGGCACAAGGTGGGTTCCTGTTTCAGAATCCCCATCCTCCGAAGGTGTAGTCTGAATGGCCCATGCCCGGGGGGCAGGCCCACTAGTACTCTGATCTGACTCCTGCCAAGATCCAGTATGACAGACGTGAGTTTTTTGGAGTAGCCTTTAAGCATCAGCTTCGAGTGCCTCAGCCCTACAGTGTTACTCCAGTGTTTGGTCGACTATTCCCAGACCCAGTCCTGACTTTGGTCCTTACCCAGGCTCTAGGCAGTCCCAATATAGGTTCTGGACCAGTAAATCGTGTATCCGCTCCCTTCTTGGCCAGAAGATCCGCGGTTTCATTTCCTTCAAAACCTTTATGCCCTGGTATCCACTCCAAGAAGACACTGTTTTGTCTAGCCAGTTCATTGAGGTTTTGTATGCACTCCCAGATCAGCTTGGAACTAATCCGAAATGTTTTAAGGCCAGTCCAGTAGTGCAGCCTGGCTGTCTGAGAAGAAAGTCATCCTCTCCCCTCTCCAGCCACGGGCTCGGGCGTGGTCGGCAGCCTTTAGTAAGGCGTATACCTCAGCCTGGTACACGGTTGACTCCGTTCCCAAGCTGAAGTGCTAGGAGAAAATACAAACTTATGATTTTTAGTTTTGTTTGGCCACTAACATGTAATTTACTAACTGCTCTTTGAAAAGCTATTAGTTAATTGAATTAAAAAATATTTTATACCTACAATCAAGGAAAAAATAGAATATGTAACAATTATATACTGTGCTATTAACGACGGACACAAAATGGAATTGAAACTCTCCCTATACATTAATGTATCTGCACTTATTCCTTTTTTCATTAAGTTCAGAAAAAAAATTTCCTTTTTGATGTTTTTCAGTGTCCACATTCATTTGAAGTCCAAAAAATATAAATACGTCTGATGTTAGATTTTTTATTTATTCCTTTTTTTATAGAGGATTTAAAAGGTTTGGGTGTACTCACGTATATTTTTATAACCTTTTTTAAGTTTCGTATACAATTTTCATCGTATAGTTGGAATGGAACGTATTTTTTGTATTGCAATAAATCAATACCAATTTAATTATGTTTTGAGCTGACACGAATACAAAAAAAAAACATTTAACAAAATATATGTATATTGTATAGGTAGATTAAATTTAAATGCAAGTTTCACACTCGAGATGAAGAAGTACAAAAGCAACACGAATGCGAGTGTTGTATTTTCGGCTTAACCTATGAGGATTGAATGAATGCTCGATTGGCGAAAACTACGAAAAAAATTTACGACACATGTGTACACCTCGCTTAACAAATTTGCGTAAAAGTTAAGCGTAAAAATGACCTACTAGTGGAATCAATTTATATTCTAATAGTTTATAATGTAATAAGATATAAGGTCTGTCGCAAAGTAAACAGGTCTTTTAAGAAATATTTGATACTAGTAACGGCATTTATTGTTGGGACAGCGTTCAATAGGTACATCTTTCATTGATGTTCTGTCAAAATTTCATGACAATCGAACCACTTCACGCCGAGTTATCCGGTTCATAGTGACAGTACCTACCTTCTTAGCATCAGTCGAAAATTGAGCATCGAACAAAGAAGTTAAGTTCTGTTTTAAACATTTACCGAAACTCATCGATTGTTGTAACAAGTTTTTGGTGATTGTTTATTTTGTAGCCGAGTCCACGAGTGGTTCACACGGTTCAAAGAGGGTCGTGAGTCGCTGGAAGACGGTGAACATGTTGACTAGCCGAAATTTGTAAAAAATACATTTAAATGTAATTAATATCTCCAAAGATTCGATCTATCGCATTTTAAAGTATAACTAGACCCACTTGGATAGGAATTATTTTTACGATTTTACCAGGGGAAACTCAAAAGAACATCATTATATGAACGAACCTAGTAAAATATCTATTTAATGTTGCTTTTAACTTCCCGACTCACACCTGTACGCCCATGAAGAGAATTCTTGGAAATTCGAAAAGAGCGTTGACCAAGCCTATTCAAGTGATTTTGGATAAACTATACCAGGAATTTGGAAATGCACAAGCTCACTGATGACCAAAAAAGTTTTTGAATTCCGCGTGAAAGCATCCAAGCCAGCCAAGTTCGAAAAAAAAAACGTTTGGAAAAGTCAAAAGTGAAGACAAATTTGATTTTTTTCTGCGATTCGAAGGGAATTATTTACAAAAAATTAGTTTTGATGGGCCAATAGTTAATGGTGTATATATTATCTTGGTGTTATGATACGTTTGCTCTCGCGTATTCGTCGTGTTCGGCCAGAATATCGCGAAGAAGGACAGCGGTATGCCGACATAGAAGCTATCCAAAAGACATCGAGAACCATTTTAAAGAACAAATATATGTGATTAATTTTTTTGTCAAAAAAAGGTGGATTTTAATTTTTGTTTGTCCTGGTATTATTTTCAATTTAACAACACAAAATTTACTTCTGAACTATCACTTTTTGAAGGTCACAGCAGGAGTAAGCGCATCGGTAGATTAAATTATAAATGTCGGTTTTACACAAGATAGAAAAGTACGAAAATCAAAACAAATAAGAATGTTCTATTGTTAGCATAATCTTTGCGCCTTTTGTGAATGTTTGTTTGGCGAAAATTACGACAAACATTTACAACACAAGTATATAATATTAATTTCGATTTTTTATGTAGGTAACTGCCATAGACTATTTGTAATATCAGAATAAGACTTTGAGAAGCCTGTGTTAAATCAATCATCTCTTAAAAATGGTTAATATTATTTTTTAGATAATTTCTATTTAGAAGTAATTGATTTCTAGGTCAGTGACATCAATTTATTGCTCTGTTTTGGTGTTGTTCAAAAAAAAAGTTGAAAAGGTTTTCTCGGATATATTTATTTTATTTCCTACGTTCGCTATAAAAACTTCCTTTCGGAAACCATTTTTAAATTTCGTTCAGAAACGATAACCTTATATTTCTAAAAATATTATTGACATATTTAAATGGATGCAACCCCTGTCGAATAAATTGCCTCTCAACAGAACGTCTATCCAAAAATATAACTTTTCCTCTCCATAAACTCCATAAGTTATCAATATTTTTCCGTTTTCAGTATAGATATAATATTATGTATATCTTCCTTGGGTTATATAAAAAATCATGAGTTTAAGTAATATATATGCGTATTTCTTAACGTGTGTATATAATAGTAAAAAATTGGTTTAACAACTTATGTATGATTCAAGACTTTTACATTCTATACATACCTACAGACCCCATATAAAGTTTGAAATGTAGTTTTAGAAAACAATGTGCTACAAATTACAGATTATAATAATTCAAAGCTTAAGTTTGGATATTCATATCCATTTTTCTATGTTATTCTAGCTGAACAATCAGAGCACCAGCAGGATTCATTATGTTTTACTTCCTATAATAATTTAACAAGTCGCAGTTACAAACCCAGCAGCAACAATGACAACGTGCACAATAGATGTTATTCGAGGTCAGTGCTTTTCAATGCGTTTTAGAAAATTATTGTGCACAGCGTTCATTTGCAGTCGCATCAATTATGAAAACTGAAATGTCATAATGTGCATTGAAATCTGTGATGAAGGTTAAATTAAAATTATCAAAAATAATTACAATTTTGCAGCTCGTCACTTATTGGAAAATATAATAAATATATATTGAAACAAGAATAATAGTCAAAATACTGTGTTAAAAATTTGTACATATAAAATAGGATTTATTAATTATTCATTAGCAATCTATACAAAAAATACTTTTTTCTTATATTTACAATACTAGGTGTACCCACGACGTCTTTCGCGTGTTGTTTGTTGTATAAAAATGTCTCCCCCCACTCCATTAAAGAGGCGGGAAGAATAGAATATTACGCTACAAGGGACGAAAGTTGAATTTTCGGCCCTGTGCGTCATGATGCCCGAGGCGAAAAGCCGAGGGCAACATGACGCGCAGGACCGAGATTTCAACTTTTGGCTCGTGTAGTGTATACTATTTTTCTTCATACCTCGGTCGAAAGTACTTGCGGAACGAGCGAAGCGAGTGCAGCTGGTCGTGGGACAGGCATCAAATACATTCGAAGAGTCAAGTTTTGTCATTGATGATTATTTTTAAGGTTATAGATAGAAATAGAAATGACACGAGAATAAACAGTCCCTAGTTACAAGTGTAACTACGCATGAGAAATGTTTCGTCCCGCCGTAAACAGGGATTAAATGTTAAAGACGACAAAACATCATGACGCGCAGGGCCTAAAATTCAACTTTCGTCCCGCCGTAAGCAGGGAGTAAATGTTAAACTTTCTTCCCTGCAATTAGGGACGAAAGAACGTACTTTCGACCGCGGTATGAAGAAAAAAATTTTATACACCAAATGTTAAGTTGAAAGAAGACGTACACCTGTGAAAACCGCATTCGAATCGGATCAGTAGTTTTGATGTGATGCTCGCACAAACATACAGACAGACATACAGACAAAAAAAATCTAACCACATTTTTGGGTTCTATATCGATGTACTTGCGACGTCGTTTGCATAGCGTGCTGATTGTTGTATAAAAATGTGTTTCCTCACCCCATTAAAGAGGTTGGGAAGAGAAATTTTTATACACCAGATGTTAAGTTTAAAGAAGACAAATACATCTGTGAAAACCGCATTCGAATCGGATCAGTCGTTTTTATATAATGCGCGCACAAACATACAGACAGACAGACAGACAAAAATATCTAACCACATTTTTCGGTTCTGTATCGATGTAGTAACACCCCCCGCTAAGTATTTTTTAAATAAATTTTTACAGTTTTATTATATGTATAGATTTATTTTATTTTCGGCCCATTGTACTTCAACATTTCGTAATTTAATAGTTTTTTTTTCTGAAATATTACATTGTTTTACGAGTGAACATTTTTTGAAGCGAGAGAACAGTTTACCAGCCGAGACGTAGCCGAGAGTGTTAATGTCACGAGCTTTAAAACGTGTTTTCGACGAATGAAACATTATATTTTTTTATACAACCCTCTTTATATCTTCTTAATATACTAAAAAAATGAAGAATATTTTATTTTAAATTAAATATAACAGATACACAACTAATAAGATATATTTAAAGAAAATCTTGTGTAAATGTTTTTATCTACAATAGGTTCAGTCTTTCAATTTACATTAATGAATCACCAGTCCCTACATTATGTGCCATAATCTGGTTAGCGTAATTAGTTTGTCTCTTATTTCACTATCGACTATAAATTTTGTGTCTGCCCATTGTCAGGCAATTTTGCTGGTCAAATGTCTGACATTTCTATGGCCAAATTTATCAGTTTTATCCAAATATATACCAATATGTATTTAAGACTTTGACAATCTCTTTTATTGTCATTGTTAATATAGAAATTTGTAGAAACAGGGTCGGATTAATAGACTGCCTGCTGTTTCCAATTAAGGGATTACTTCAAAGACTCTTTAACCCAATAAAAATCTAATTTAAATTCTATACTTTTCCTTGTAACAGCTTTTCACTATGTCCAAAAACTTTTCGAAAACGGAATTTATTATTTAGAGATATATCGATTGTCGTCAATCTTAAAATTAGGTATTTTTTGTTTTTTACCAAAACAACAACGAGAAAATGCAGACTGGTTTTGGAAGACAAATAAATCAAAACGACATACGAAAATGCGAATGTTAGGATGGTTTACGTGTGAATGATATGCATTGTATTTTGAGAAGGTTGGTTGCGAACAAGATGAAATATTGGAGTATATTTCATACTTTAAAAAGAAGTTGTAAATCACACCGAAAACATGTCTTCGTAACTTCCTTGTCAATACAGAAAATTGTGTATTACCTGGAGACCCATTTGAAGCTTGCGGTTCGTTTTTTATCGGATTTTTCTTTCCTACTAAGGCTTTGCAAACAAATTGGAATACGTTGGCGATATTTATGTTGAAAGGTGAAATGGGTTGCTTGAAATTATTATTTATGTCTATTACTAAAACAATCTAAATTTATGTTTTAAAATATAGCAACATGGATTGAAAGTTTGTATTTTAATTATTATTTCACTCTTAATTGACATCAGCTATCTTTTCAATTTAGATTGGTTAGATTAGAAGTTTATATTATATTGTTACAACTTTGAAAATACTACAATAATCTAATATTATTTTAATTAAACAAGAAGCCAAGTTTTAATGTTTTGAACGTAATTTCATTAAATCCCTAGAATTCTAATTATAAAGTTTGATGGAAATTCATGTTACCGATATAGTAATAGTATTTAACTAATCCTAAAGTTATTGTATTATACCAATAATTACGTATAAAACGTATACCTTATTCTATAAAACTGATTTTGTAATATAGAGTCACTTCTGATTTCTGCTTAACTGTTTAGTTTCGCATATAGCCATAAAGAGAAAAAGTATATAGACTTGAAGTACTTTATTGCTTTTTTGAAATGGGTTTCAACAAGATGGATACACTTTTGCATACGTTCAAACCATTTGATATAACAGTTCTTCTAGTTTTCCGTTTAACCCTGCAAAATCGCTTTTTTAAACGCATTGATGGCTTCTTCAGGCGACTGGAATCGCCGCCCACGCATTGAATTCTTGACCTTTGGTAACGTGAAGAAGTCTTTGGAACTTGTGTTGGGACTATACAGAGGATGGTCTAACAATTCGATGTTTTGAAGTTTCAAAACTGTCCAGTTTTGATGGCTACCAGCGATATGTTGTGTTTCCTGGTTAACAATTTTTTTTTCGGTGGTCTTCTACTATTTAATCCAGTTTCATTTAAACGTCTTATCACAGTTCGAAAAAATATCACTACATAGCGAGCAATAGCCGCTCATTTCATACCATTGTACAAGTCACTGTCATGTTTCCAAGAACAGACACACGCAGAAAGCGCTCATCTCTTGCATCCTTGTTAAGCTCTGCGATTGTAAGATCATGTTTGGTTAAAGCGTTTAACTACACGACTAATAGTGAAATGATTTTTTCCTAACAAATTATCAACATAACGCTTCTTCTGCCAGGAAGTTTTACTGCGCCATTTACTGATAAATCTCTGTCACGATTTGTTTTCTAACACTAAAACTTTTGAAACAACCACTAATGACAACATAATACCTCCTAGCAAATGAAATCTTTTGGTAGTCAACAATTTTTGTAAAGACAATGTGCTCAACTTTTAACATACGTTAAAATTATGATATTTATAATTTTAACACAAACGACTATTTAAAAGCTTGTGTATAGATTATCAAAGAAGACCCATCCCTATTCTTAAAAAATTAGAAGTGGTGCTTTAAGTTTTTCCATGAGTTTATTATATTTTTGAAATTTTTGAAATTTAGAAATTATACAAACAAGAAATTATTAAACTGACATTAAGGAGAAATTGAAAAAATGTCACATCCAGTGGGACTCGAACCCACCATCACTGCCTTATACGCAGGCATGCTTTAACCACTTAAGCTATTGGATGATCAAGTGGTTAGGAAGCGAAACGTTATAATAAACTCAAATCCCATCATATACCAAGAAACAAATATTTATAATAATTTACAATTAATTCATTTGTAAAGCTTTCTTTGATGTGTTTATGTATACCAGTAATGTAATTTTAGATTGAATTCCATACATAGAGATTTAATCAGTAATTTTATACATAGAGAAACTTCCTTCATCATCAGATGAGTAGTCAAACAAGAAACTACACAACGATACTGCACATGTTGTATATCCAAAAGTAAATAGTATTTATTCCATATAAGTATTTACATAACAATCCATTTTGTCAATAAATCAAACATTGCCTCTTCTTGACAAGACACAGATTACAATCGCAAACGTCGGTAATGTTATTTTTACTCTTTCGGCTTTCAGTAAAATAAACACAATTTAGTATAACAATATTTCAAACAATACATCCCAATCATGATTTACTACCGTATTGCATATGTTTCTTTTAAACCAACTTCTTGTTTTCTGACGTGACGTAATACATGGCTTAATACTCATGTTATTATTTTGAAGAGGGACTTTATTTAAGCCCGAGGTATTATTCAGAATAATACAAACATATATTAAGAAATTACAAAAGTGTTTCGTTACATTTGAAGTGGAATATAGCAAATGTGCAGTGAGCAACAGTTTTAAACTCTCAATCCAACATTTTTCTCATTTTAGTCCAGATGCTGATGATCCGTTTTTTAAACGCGAAAAGCGTTCCACTATCGACAATTGATTAAAGTGTCAACATTTTCGTAATCGTGTAATAATCCCTCTCTCATGGATATTCACTATAAAGAATGAAGCGATTTCAGAATAAAATAGTCAAAAAAAGTCAAAAGAATACTACTAGGAGATCGTAAATTAGTTTTTCCAATTGGGTAGGTAAATTTTAATAAAGTTTTGATCAATAAATTTGTTTAACACAAGGAGACACCCTGGACTACTTACAGAAGTTCATTCGCAGTAATGCGTTTAATATTTTTTAAACTTAAATTCCTGCAATTTAAAAAAAACGTTTAATGTGTATTAAAATTGATATAACACATCTTGATCCAATAGAAAATAGTGCTTTTTACAACATAGTAATATCTAAACATCTATATATATATATATAAAACTCAAAGGTGATTGACTGACTGACATAGTGGTCTATCAACGCAGAGCCCAAACCGCTGGACGGATGGGGCTGAAATTTGGCATGCAGGTAGATGTTATGACGTAGGCATCCGCTAACAAAGGATTTTGATTAATTCCACCCCCAAGGGCATAAAATAGGGGATGAAAGTTTGTATCAAACTTTCTGAATTTAAAACCGTTCGGGCTGAAACTTTCGGGCTGAAACTTTGCATGCATATAGTTACTATGACGAAGGCATCCCCTAAGAAAGGATTTTGATTAATTCCACCCCTAGGGGATAAAATAGGGGATGAAAGTTTGTTTGAAATTTTGTCAATTTTAAACCGATCGGGCTGAGATTTTGCATGCATATAGCATGCAAGTTTTTATAGTTTTAAAATAATAATAGTCTAATACCACTCTCGCTTTAATGTGCAGGGTGTGTGGAGCGGTGAGGCGGTAGCACGCTGCTGCTGGCCGACATGACACTGTCGATAGACGCGTAGAGTCTTGAAAATTCGAGAATAAATGTGTTTCATTACGTAGTGGTGTACTAAGAAATGACTTTTTTAAATTCCATCCCTAAGGATTTAAAATAGGGGTTGCAAATTTGTATGAAACTCGATGGCAAAAAACTAATGGTCCAAGAGCTGGCTGCAAAAAACCTGGCCTATCGAGTAACCGGATGAAATATTTTTTAAATAATACTACTCACTGTATCTATTAAAAAAATCATTTACTGCCAGGGCAAATATGGTGCATAAAATTGCTATGATTTTTTTAAGGTACATTTTTTTGGCATGAACTGAACCAATCGAGTAACCGCTTGAAACTAATTTTAAAATGTAGTTTTAAGTGAATAAAAAATAATTATAAACAAGTGCCTCGTTAAAGCTGGTGCTAACCCAATGGCACGACACTTTTTTTATTTTTTTTTTTGTTGCGTTACTGTACCCATCGAGTAACCGCTTTAAACTATAATCAAATTAAAATTTAAACCTTTCTTATTAAAAAAATACATTAGTGCCACTTCTATTCCAGTGACAAATGCCTGGCACGATACTTTATATTACTTCAAGTCCCATGCTATTGCTATTCATATAGCAAGGCTAGACAAGCTTTGACTATGTTGGAGTAGAGAGAGAAAGACTCATGTATATTTTCCATAGACTTTATGTTACTCTCTTTCAATCTTAAGGTAAGTAACCTCGGGTGCACTTCCTTGCCATTAACAAATTAACCAATTTTCTTGAAAACGACTTTAACAACAATGAGCGTCGCCCAGCCTTGCTGTTTAAGTGCCCTTCTCGGGTATACTTTACTATGCTTCATCTATGATTCTATGCAACCGAGAGAGAGACTTAACATTAGAAATAAAGATACACGGATACGCTGTCCAAACGGGTGCGATGCATGGGTGCATGCTAGTGGGCTCCGGCGGTCACATTTTTATCCCTATTTTTATAAAGGTCTTAGGTTATTTGGCTCCCGTTGCCGATTCTGGGAATTAAGGTAAAGTATCGCTAATCCAGATTAAAGATTACTAGTACGGAAGGCAGGGAAGGGATTAGTTCGACTTCGCCGAAGTGTTACCAAATCATCCTGCACTTCACGAATTTGCTGATTACTTGCTGGAGAATTACATCTCGGAGGACGCTGGTTTTCGACCTCATTCTAATGTTAAGTCTGTCTCTCGGTTGCATAGATGAAGCATAGTAAAGTATACCCGAGAACGGCACTTAAACAGCAAGGCTGGGCGACGCTCATTGTTGTTATAGTCGTTTTCAAGAAAATTGGTTAATTTGTTAATGGCGAGGAAGTGCACCCGAGGTTACTTACCTTAAGATTGAAAGAGAGTAACATAAAGTCTATGGAAAATATACATGAGTCTTTCTCTCTCTACTCCAACATAGTCAAAGCTTGTCTAGCCTTGCTATATGAATAGCAATAGCATGGGACTTGAAGTAATATAAAGTATCGTGATATTTGTCACTGGAATAGAAGTGGCACTAATGTATTTTTTTAATAAGAAAGGTTTAAATTTTAATTTGATTATAGTTTAAAGCGGTTACTCGATGGGTACAGTAACGCAACAAAAAAAAATTAAAAAAAGTGTCGTGCCATGGGGTTAGCACCAGATTTAACGAGGCACTTGTTTATAATTATTTTTTATTCACTTAAAACTACATTTTAAAATTAGTTTCAAGCGGTTACTCGATTGGTTCAGTTCATGCCAAAAAAATGTACCTTAGAAAAATCATAGCAATTTTATGCACCATATTTGCCCTGGCAGTAAATGATTTTTTTAATAGATACAGTGAGTAGTATTATTTAAAAAATATTTCATCCGGTTACTCGATAGGCCAGGTTTTTTGCAGCCCGCTCTTGGACTATAAAGTCCACGCGGATGAAGTCGCAGGTGGCCGCTAGTTCTCTATATGATCTTTCATCTGGGAAACTTTTTGCCACTAAACTAAACAATAAACCAATATACTTGAAAATGCCATTGCTTATTATTTAAACGGGATGGATATGTAAAATTTGTCAAGATCCGTCTTTTTAAATCTGAAAAAGAATAACAAAATTTTAATAGACTCAAAAAAAAAATAGTTTTTCAAGCTTTCGACAACTAGATTGGTTCTCATTATAAAAAATTAATAAATAAACAAAAAATTCTTAAATTATTTTTTGAAAAATTTAAAAATGAAGTATTTAAAGAAGATATATATAATTTGAGACATGTTCGTTTATTTTTCAAGGCAAAGGTTTCTATCTTAGCTTTAGTGAAAGTAGTGAACCCAGAAAAAATCTCCACGTAAGCGTAAGGGAGATGACCTTGTTAAATACAAGAGATATCGACTGTGCCACCTTATAATGGCGGGTTAATAATATATATAAGATATCAACTGCGCCACCTTAAGGTGGCATCTAAGTACTTAATTGAATATAATATGCTCATTTTAATATATGAAATGTTAACTGCGCCATCTTATCGTGCAGTCATAGTACTTAATTTAGTATTTAAAAATGTAGGTATTTTCTTGGCTATTTCTCTGCCAAAGATAGCATAGAAAGCATTGCTTTCGTCTTAATTCCCCGAGCTCCACACACCTTTAATTTTTTATTTTAAAAAAGGTCTAGCAACCTTTTTGATGAAAGCATAGAGAAAACTAAAGATAAATTTGTTATTTATTAAATTTTTGTTTGGCATATTCAGATTTAAAAGATGACCGTCACAAATTTGACATACTCATCAAGATTAATCAAATAAACATTAAATATAATAATTTATTTTTTATTGTAGTAGCAAAAAGTTCCCAAAATAATAGAAGAAAATAGTAAAAACTTTTGTTGATCCATCATGGGCCTAAATGAGCTTTACGTTTTCTAGATTTCTGATTGTTGGTTTAATACTAGAAATGAAATTAAGTAAGCACCGCATAACACCCAATGTTAAATTATAATATAATAATTGAAATCACTCATATAGCGTGCAGGTTTGTTTGTAGAATCAATTATTCTTTAACGTATCAAGATGCCATCTAGAAATACACTAATTTCCATGAAAATAGAGAACTAATTCGAGTTTGTTTGACCAGCTGAGCCCACTTCTTAACGTAAATACGCGACAGCACGTCTCGGAGCTTTCTACCATTCTATGTCAACAAGGCGAGATATAAACACAGCTGAACCGCCACATTAGATCCTAATAGTTTCCACAATTCTGTCTATCCGTAAAACCGTTTTGTCTTTATTATTACCACATAAATCTATACCTTGGTATTCGGCTTTTCAACATTCACTTATTCCAGCAAACAAAGATTTAGCCCAGTGAATATATGAAATTGTTAGCATATATCTGGAATAGAAAGTTTATTTACAAATACCAAAAGGTTTATTAAACTAAGTTTTTATAGTACAACAAAGTTTATAAATGTTAGATCGTAAAAATTTCTGCTGTTACTTTTTATATAAATGTGAATTGAAATAAAATAAGAGATTTTATAATTTAACTGGTCTAATAAGACTATTTTGCCTTTCAACAAAAGATTCACCACTTTCTTCACTTTATTTTTAGATGCAGAATAAATTTATGCCATATGAGTGTTAGGCAACTGTAATGATACACCTAAATAACCATAAATAAAACCGATTTCACATTTCTTCTGTTGTAACGGGCTTTTGAGATGGCACATTATTTTATGTTTGCTACTAAAAGCATTCCACAATGATGAAGTTTTCTTTTTCTAGTCTCGAATGCTTTTTGCTCGTATCTTTCGGCGTTTTCGTTATTTTTAAATCGTATAATGTGTTTTCTGCATTATACTGCTGCCTTTAATGTCCGGAGTCCTTTGAAGAGCGATGCGTGAAATTCCAGTTTTAGTAAATTGATTTTGAGCACATACAACCCAAGGATTCCATTTTAGTAAGATTTTTATTACAAAAGAATTTTAAATTTTGTCCTTTTTACTATCCATTCCCATCTTCTAAAGGTATACTCATTATTCAACCAGGACTAAAAAATGGCACTTTTAATAATAATGATGAATAATTTAGCAGTACATTATAGAAATGTAATCAAATGCATTTCTTGTACTATTTTGTGAACGAGTAAATGGATTGCGTGAGACTTGAAAAGCGTAAAACTCTTTCGTTGCGCTCTTTTGTATAAAAAAATAAACTTGAAACTTGCAAGAATCGAATTTTTCTAACAAAAGTATTGATTTTGTTATTATCAAACCAAGTATTTCAAGCCGGTAGTTGGCAGACGATAACTGTAAATTGCACTAAAACGTCACAAACTTATAAGAAGTTGTATCTGGAAAGGTTCCGAATGGTCTTAAGTAAGAAAACATTGTCAACAAGAAAGTGTTAACTGACAGATTTACGATAAAACCGAAAACCATTCTCAAAGTATTTTTAAGGGTGAGCTTTCATACCCCAAATTCTTTTAATAATTTGTATCAATTTCGTATGGCACTTGCTCTATGCATGTACAGAAAACAATGTTTCAAAAGGACAACTTGCACCCCAATAGTACTAAGTTTTGTCTTGAAAAGTTGCTGGCATTTTTACAATCCGACATTTCTAGCAATTGATTTCCCCCTCTGAAAAATTGAAGAAGAATTATTATTCCATTATTTATTACCCCCAATATGATATCTATTTAATGAGTTGTTCCAACGTAAAGATTAAGAAAATAAAGAGAAACTTGACACTAAAGTATCAGTTTGTTCTTTCTTTAAACTATAACAAATATTTATAAATTACTCTACTTAATTACAGAAAAAGATCTTTCTCTACCATCTCTTTATATTCGTACAATAAAAATTGCAAACTGTCAAAAGTTTCGTTTTGGGCATAAAAAAGCACTTCCTTGTAACATAAAATTCCGTTCATTTGCCGATAACATAAACCTTACCAGTGCTCCATCCCAATTCCTGATACGGAACAAAGGGGGAAAAAGAATTATAACTGTCCCGTGAGGACAATGAGCCCTTGGCGTATACCTGCGTGAAAATAAATTAAAAGTCACCCTTGTGGAGTTTGCGACCGGGAGGCTTATTTGAACCATATATACGTTGAAGAAAAGCTCGCTTTAAACGCAACTCTGGCAAGCCATATTTCCTGCACTTAATTCCACTTTTATGGAGATGAAGTGCAAAGCTCAAACAAAATGATGCAATTTACAGCCGGTTTTTGGCATAGGTAATATTTTATTTAATCTCGAATACCTACTATTCATAAATGAAGAAACACGAGACATTTACTGTTTTAGACATGCAGAATAAAATAAATGCAACATTTAGCTCACTTTGCTTTATATACTTTGTAAAAACCATATTTGTGTTGCCTAACGTTTGACTGTAGGTAATAACATTAAATAGTATAAAAATTTTCGTAGACGCAACAACACATTAAACTTTAAGACAACTTTAAGATGTAGGTTTTTAAATGGAACTTTAAAGGATACAAAACAGAAAAATTAAAGACAGCACATAATCAGTTCAGTCGGTGTTTAGAGTTGACACTTGTTTTTTAAGTTAAATATTGCATTTATAAACTGTTAACGACGAACGACGTAACAAAGCCAATATAAGTGTTAAAAATAAGATTACATATTATAATCTCTGATTTTGTGATGTATACAAAAGACTTGTTTAAAAGTTCGTAAATCGAACATGGAAGATCAAATAAATGGAAGTTGTTGTGCTTGAACTTGAGTGAACTCAAAGACATCTCCGAACTACTCGCACCAATACAGGCGATATTTTTTTTAAATCGGTTTTAAATCAATATGGGTAGGGTAAATCAACTATTATTTTTGAAATAAAACAAAATTCTTACAATAAATCAAGAATATTTAAAATGTATGCTGTCTTTTCAATACTCTTTAAATTGTTGTACACATTTACATACAAAGCACGAACACCCGAACTTGCAGTTAGTCAATCTGAACACCATCCTGTCCTCATGTAATCAGTCCTCAATGCCAGCAGACATAAATATTAACGGTGACATTACACATTCTTCTCTAATACTCCGAAACGAAGAATATAAAAATAATTTCTGGGTGGTGAACATCGTCAAAAGATGAATGCGCTTTCTACACTTACATAAATCTTCTGTGTTTGTCTTTTGTAATCTGCTTTAATAAATTTGTTTATTATTCATATTCACATACACAAACGTCTCTCATGTAATAGTTCCCGGATGTTTTAAAAAATAAGAAAAAAACTATACGATGACTGCGTATGTACCTACTTTGTTTTAAACCTTTGAATGGCGCTAAGCTACATGAAATAAATTAACAGTTTTTTTTAAACCGGCCAGAAATTAAATTATTACTTTTCGGTTTATTTTTAGGTCAGAAAATCTCATTCTGTTGGACAAGGCCAGAAAATAAAAATGAGTCCGGTAATAGTATTATACGTTACAAGGTCGGTAGGTGACTTATTACAGTACGAGTTAGTTTACGGACGAGGCGACGTAGGAGCCGAGTTTGGAAATGAAAACGAGGCCTGTAATAACACCTAACGACCATGTATCGTATTATATTTTATTTCATCCTGTTTTTATAAATTAATAAATTCATAAAAATGTTAACAGTAGTTCGTAACTTGACTAAAAATGGTTCGTAACTTGATTAGTTATGTCAAATTACCTTGAAAGCGATCTGTCCATAGATCTGTCACTGTCAAATAATTTTTTTATTATTAAGGTTTAATTGTTAATATAAAATTGAATAACATTGACTTCCTTTTAAATATGGATGTAAAAGTAAGTAATTAATTATTTTATTTTTATTTTATAGTCATTATAGTATTTTTAAATGTCAAAAATTAAAAGTAATTGTCTTCTCTTAAGCAATCAGTGCAGCGTTGCTAGGCAACACATTACAGTACCTGATACCGTAATGTTTTACTTACCGGCGCCAAATTGATTATAGGGAAGTGTATTTACTGGACAGGATGAAATAAAAGCTTTTACCGGACTCATTTTTATTTAAACTGTGAAAGGCTTTGATGTAGTATTTCTCATTACAAAAGTGCCCCTAAGCAATGCAATGGAACATATAGATGATAAATTCCCAGAGGACATCTCCAATTTGTTTAAACATTGCCTCACCACCACTTATTTTTCATGGGACAATAAGATTTACGAACAGATCGAAGGAGTAGCAATGGGAAGCCCTCTTAGCCCGGTAATAGCAAATTTCTTTATGGAAAAGTTCGAACAACTGGCATTGGACAGTGCCCCATACAAGCCAAAAGTTTGGTATAGATATGTAGATGACACATTTGTAATATGGAGCCATGGGCAGGATAAATTGCAAGAATTTCTGACACACATTAACAGCATCCATGAAAAGATACAGTTTACGATGGAAATGGAAGAAAACAATAAGCTGGCGTTCCTTGATGTGTTATTATCACGAAAAGGAAGATCATTGAGCCACACAGTGTACAGAAAACCTACACATACGGATCGGTATTTACATAGGGATTCCAACCACCACCCATGTCAGAAATATGGAGTCATCAAAACCTTAGCAGAAAGGGCAAGAAGGATTTGCGAACCCGAGGCACTAAACGCAGAGCTAACTCATATTCATGATGCTTTAAGGGCCAATGGTTATTCAGAACGGGAAATCAAAAGATCGATTGGACCAACAAATCGTAGACCCAAGGAAAATGAGCAAATCCACCCAGTGGCAAAAGCATTTCTGCATTTTATTCCGGGAGTGACAGACAGAATTGGTCGATTGCTAAGAAAGAAAAATGTGAAAACTATTTTCAAACCAACAAGAAAAATCAAAGAATGTCTTCGATCGGCAAAAGACAGAAGAGATCCACTGTCGGCTTCGGGAATTTACCGCATTCCGTGCACATGTGGAAGCGTGTACATAGGAACCACCAAACGCTTGATCAACACCAGGATTAAAGAGCACAAGGCCAATTGCCGTCTGGGGCAGACAGACAAATCCGCCGTAGCGGAACATACCCTAACTATGGACCATCGGATTAAGTTTGAGGAGACCCAAGTCCTCGCTACTACATCAGCATACCATTCTAGACTCTATAGAGAAGCCATAGAGATAGAGAAGCACCCGAACAACTTTAATAAAAAAGAGGAAGCAGTCAAGATTAACAAAACATGGGTCCCGATAATAAACTCTACCCTTAACGAACAACACCGACCAGAACCGATTGGAATCGAAAGCAACTGAGGCCCCGCCCACTTCCTTCCCGACGTATAAATACGGGCTCCGATCACGCAGAGCTTATTAGTTCGCAGACTGTCAACCAGGAAGCAACTTCTGAAGATGCCAACCGCTCGTGTTGGCGAAACGTCAAGTCAAAATGACAATCGATTTATTTTTATTTACTTTCCGGCCTATCTTTAATGAAAAAAACAATAAAATAGTTAGTCTAAGATAGCGGTCAATTGGTTTCTATGGTAACCGAGTTTTGTATATATTTAAAACTATAAAATAACTTGACATATTTTGAAGTTTAGTTGAAAACGTACAATTTATTATAAAATGGATATTCAAAATGATGCATTTGATTGTGAATTAATGGAAGATTAAATTTTTAAGGCGGCGACTCAAGCAACGTTTGTTAAAAAAAATGTTAAAATTAGTTAATAAAGAGTTCGGTTATAAAAATTTTAACTGAATAATATTAAGTTTATGGTACAACAATGCCCGTTTTAAAAAAATATTGTACGTAATACGTCGCAAAAGTGCTTTTACTGGACTCGCAGGCATGCAGGACTCGCCTGCGGCTCGCCCTGCAATTTTCCCACTCGTCCAGTAAAAGACCACTTTCGGGACTTGTTACGTAAACTACTATAATTTTTTAACATCTAAAAACTGATAAACTAAACTACTAGTTTTCTTTTTATTCCTTTATTTATATTTACAAACAGCGTTCTGTTAGCATTCTTTTTTAGAAGAATTGTTTAATTTTTTAGGTCATTCGCGCTTAATCTTTTTAATGCGCATATGTCAATAACTTTCAAATATTAATTGCTTCATAAAAGTGTAAATAAACACTGAATAATAGACAGCTGTTATAATACAATTACGTTCCAAATTTGTGAACGCCGGCGTGCGTTACATTCATATTTATAACAATGTTTTATTATTTGAAACATGTTTACAGCTAGTTAATTGCTTTTTTTAACATGTAGTAGGTGCTTTAGATTGATAGATTTTACAAATCTATTACAGTTGTGTTTGTAGGAGTGTTAGTTTTGAATATTACGTACTTTTTTCTGTTAAGTATTGTGATCTGATTTAAAGACAGCAGTCTTTTAGTTGAAGTAACATCAAAAACACCGCACAAGATGTGGAACGGCAATGTATGAGTCATGTAGATAAGCCATATTAGGCAGAAGCACAATAAAATTATATTTATTTGATTGCGCACGAAAAGTCCAGAGCAACTTCAGGTAAATTTACTAAGATAGTGGTCTTTTTAGTTTGGCATATAGCCGCTTAGAAGGCGCTACCAGTAGAACCTTCAGACACAAATATAATCCCAATCTTTTGTTGACATAAATTCAGAGTTTCCTTGCGATACAACAAGTCGTGTAGGTACAGTGAATTTTTGAAATCGAAAAATGGATCTTCGCCGAGAACATTTTCGAGCAATAAGTTTTTTGGAATTTTCGGAGAGGATTATCCGACAGCAATGTATCCCTGAAATGTTTTCTGTGTTTGAAAATGAAGCTTCACACCAGTCAACTAATTTCCGCTTGTATTGCGAATTTCAACATGTTCCCTCCAGTCTCATCGTCGATTCCAGGATAGGTCCACCCAAAACAGCAGTCACACAGCAAAACATTGATGCGGTTCGTCAGCTAATTAAGGATGGCCTCCGTGTAATATACTGGGAGATAGAGTATCTTTGGGCATTTTAAAGACCTCGATCCAAAAGATCCTACATAAAGAAAGTTTATTTGCCGTTGGATCCCTCATTTGCTCACAAAAGAGTAAAAAGCGATTTGCGTTAATTGGTGTCGAAAATCTTTGGAATGGTTTAAAAAAGAAATCTTAAAAAACTTTTATAGTATTGTTAATGGCAATGAATTGTGGACACCCACGAACCGCTGTGTGGGTGTTTCACGATGGTGAAAAACAAAAGTGATATGTTCTCGAAGTTTGTCAAAGAAAATGGTCGCAACTTTTGTGTCAAAAACAACAATTGCTTCAGAAAATCAAAGAATGTTTACTTCCAATTGGTATATAATTGTTTGTTTACCAGAAGTTATCGCGACAAAGCAATACACAACAGGGAATCATCCTACATCAGGACAATGCAAGTGCTCACACTGCCCAAAAGAGTTTTTGGTGCTTCAAAACATCGAATTGTTAGACCATCCACAGTATAGTCCCGACATAAGTTTCAACGACTTTTTCACGTTCCCAAAGGTCAAAACTTCAATGGATGGGCAGAGATTCCAGTCGCCAGAAGTAGCCTTTGATGCCTTTGAAACAGCGATTTTGCAGTTGTCAACTGAATACTGGAATAACTGTTTTACCAATTGGTTTGAACGTATGCAAATGTGTATCGATCTTGGTGAAACATATTTTAAAAAGCAATAAACTACTTTAAATCTTTATATTTTTTGTCTTTATGCAAAATTAAAAAGGCAACCCTTATAGAAGAGTTCTACGTAATAGAAACTATGTGAAGAGAAAAGCCAAAGACACTTATTAGTGTTAACATAGCACTATCTTCCATATCACAAGCTTGGCATTTAAAAAGTATTTTGCTAGTTTAATAAAATAGCAATGACACTACTACTTCATATCAAAAGCACCACATTTAAAAAACGTCCCAGTTAATTTAAATAAAATGTTAGTACCTAATAAACCATTATTATTCATTTCTTCATGCGCAGAACTGATAGGCAGTATGTTCCACTGTCAAGAATTGATTTTTTATGTACTATCAATTTTATTACATACCTACTTGGTTTTTGTATATTCTTGTATTTTATATTACTTTAATCTATTATTAAGACAATAAAAATGATTCATTTCTAGTATGTATGTAAATAAAACCTTTTCCCAATTTCTTACCAGAATCAGATTTTATAGATTTTTTATACTTCGTATTTGCTCACAGAAATCAATTACTGTTTCCAATTTCAGTAAAATACTGATTCTGTGGCACTGAATCCAATATTTTATAACCGGAAAAATATATCTTGCAATTTTGTTCTCAGTTAGTAACATATTTGTAAACATTCGTTATGAATAATGTCTTTATTTTAAAGTAATAAAATCTTTATTATATTATTTTTTAATGCTCGCTATACATAAAATCTAAACATTAACCGACAAATTTATGAACTGTTTTACAACAACATCAATATTCTCCATTGAATATTGGTTGAATCTTAAAGTCCATAAATTATATGCTGCTAGTGATAAGTCCATAAAAAATAAATAGATCGATAAATCTAGTTGACTATATGATGATAAATAACACATTTTGTTTAATAATTAAATTAAAGTTTTTGTTTATTTAATATTAAATTATATAGATTTAAAAATTTCTCAAAAGATGCTTTATAATACGCGCCCCATAAAGAAACAGGTTTTGGTGGGTTTCTTTTTAGGTGTAGTTAAACCATCAGCCACTCTTTTGATTTTCTTTTTTAAAGTCTATCTTGTTCTCGATTTTTATACGGAAGCTGTTTGACATATTGTCGCCGTTCTACTGCAGGCTTATTAATCTAATTGTTTTTTTCTCATTAGTTGATGACACTCATTCCAGAATCTTGGTACCCTATATTAATTTTTACAGGTCTAAGGAATAGGTGCCATATGTTTGTGGAGTCGTTTTGAAGTCTTCAAGAATTGACTGTCTGCTCTGATAAAGTTCCCTGTCGCATAATCTGCACTTAGTATTTCCATGCGATATACCCTTACCTATGCATTGCCCGCAAGGAATCCCGTTATAACTCGTAGCTAATTCCTGCTTGTTTAACGCAGTGTTTCAACTCTTCTAGCACACGTATATTAAATATACATTCTGCTATGGTTGTATCGTTTATAGGTCCAGCCTCCGGACTCTACCTTTTCGTACCCATGGAGCATAGAATATTTTAACTGCCTAAAACACAAAGGTCACTGCTTTAAATTCCTGCTGCTAAACCCTCTTTAGTCTTAGCTTTCAAACAGCTTCCATTCCTGCTGCTGAACTCTCTTCAGTCGTAGACTTATCTGTATACCAGGTGTAAACCTGATGCTTGGGTTGATTGATTGCAGTTGGCTGTTCCTCTCATTGATGTACATCTACCTATATTGTTTATTAGGTGGTCTGATTTCATGTCTTCTCGAACTTCCTGTTTTATTGTTGTGCCCTAAACTGACAGAAATATTGCTTAGAATTTCTTGCAGTCTATATATGTCAATCCTTGTATTACCCTTCAAAACAATGGAAAGAGGAAGAAGGTTTAATAGAACTTCCGTTGCTGCTGTTGAAGTTTGGAGTGCCTCTTTGTTGAATCTTTGTCCTTGATTAGTAATTTCTTAACTTCGTAAACATATCTTCTTTCTGTATGAGTTTCTTTATTATTTACATAATTTTGATTTATACTCCTACAGTATTCTGTTATCTTCAGATTGGACCTCTGTAAAAACTTAGAAACTTTTTAAGCAACAGTTTAGGTTTAACTAGCAGCTAAAAACAGATTGTACCCATATGTTTAAATGAGATCAATAAGTTGTTCTCCAATTTGAAGAGATTTTGGTATCTACGCATTTCCAAAAGCAAAATGAAGTTGAAATATAACAATTATTGATCAGTATTCGCAAGCTATTTTAGACTGTTGAGTTTAAAGTTTGATTAGAAATCTACGTAGTTACAGGGTGATTCTAAAAGTGTGTTAGAAAACTAATTTTGTATTGTATTGTATTTGTGTTAGTATTCTTTATGTGTATTATAACATTTGGAACGCAAATTTATTTAAAAGAGTTACATATTAGTGTTTTTTCTTTTATTTGCGTTCTATAATCGTCAAAATTCACGTTCAAAAATGTTGATTCGCCTTTTTTTCCATTTTTGACCATTTTTATTGATAAACGTTAAAAATGACAAATAACGTTAAAAACCGTTTAAAGATATAAATTTAACACTTTTTGTGCACAAATAGCCTTTGTCGAAATTTTGCATTAAAACCTGTTGCTTTCGCTTTTTTGCCATTTTTGTTCTTAAATTTTATACTGGTCGACAAGACTACATTTGGTTTTGCTTATTTGGTATTTTAAATGCATTTGTTAAGTTATCAGCTTAATTTTTCATTCTTTATATTACGTATCATATGATTTCGCTTGTTTCTCGAAATTTGGTTAGCATATGGCCTATATACGACTAATTTAAAAACATCAGGCAGCTAAATTATATGAGTAAAATATTGTTATGTATAAAAGAGAATAAAATTAATGAAACGTATTTGTTTTTCCTGAACATAATAATATCTGGGTCATACTTTCATGCATATGCAAATATTTTTATGCCGAATTTGCAACCACCAAAATTTATGATATATTCATTATCCTCTTTGTACATTTCACAGCCTTTTCTCACTACTCATTAAGTAACAAAAGAATGCATAAGTAATAAAACAGCCCTTTGATGTGGTGCTCTTTTAAAGCATCCTTTCGTAAACTTTGACCGCAATATTTATGCTATCTCCGTTTTGTATATTTGTAAACCTAATTCAAACGTAAAGGGATTTCTCCTCGTCTTTTCGGTGAACATATGTTCCGTTTGCTATAGTCTAAACAAACGGCGACATGCTCAATCTTCCATTATGCACATCTGGAGAAGTTTTTTAAGGTTAGGTATGCGAACTACCGTTCCCCTTTTGAATAACAACTTATTATACGACCACACGCATAAGAATGTTAGAACGAGACAAAAAAACATATCGCAGTGTGAAAAAATCTGCACTAAATACGTGTATTAAGTTACCTTTAATATTTATACAACCACTTCGGAGAAATCTTATACATATGTAAATAGGTGACTAAAAAACTCATTTCTTCTCTACATTGTGTTATTTTTATGGGTGTTGAATAAAAACAGCCAATTTTATTCGAAATTGTGATGTAGAAATGTTAATATTGAAATATAAAGCTTGCAAAGCTCAGATAATGAGTTTTTTATACCATTTGGTTTTATGACGTTCTTTCTTCGTATTTATCTATTATTCTATAGGTACTTGTGATCAAATCTTATCGTGTCTTACCTTTATTTTCTATTTATTTTTCAATTTTCCTTTAATTCTTTTTCGACATAAGAGGTGTATAGCAAAGTAAACAGGAAAAAGAATAAAATATTAAGATTTTTTTGGCAAATGTAATCTATTTGATTCGAAATAATCCCCTGCGATTCGACGCCGTTTGGATCGCCTCTACGTCGGCATTCTGCTGTCCCTTCATGGGCAAAAAGTCGAACGGTGCCATTTTTGGAGAATATGGGAAGAGGTTGATGGTTAAAATTACAGTTTTTATCAAAAAATCGGACACAAGTGCATTATAGTACCACAAGCGCCAGCTTTCTTCTTCGCGATATTCTTGCCGAACACGACGAAAACGCGAGAGCAAACACCTCATAACACCAACAATATATACATACAGTACTAACCGTTTGGTCAGCTAGAACGAATGCTTTGTGAATAATTCCCTTCGAATCGTAGAAACAAATCAACATTCACTTTTGACTTTTCCAAACGGCTTTTTTTTCGAATTTGGCTCGCTTGTGTGCTTCCATGTGGGACTATAACGCTTGGTTTCGATTGTATTATAAACGCCACGTTTCTTCATCAGTCACAATATTGTACAGACAGTTTTTATCTTTCTTGGCCTCTTTAATAATCTTAGATTCGGAGCATTTTTTAGTTATCCGTGAGCTTGTGGTTAAAATGCGATAGATCGAATCTTTGGAGATATTTATTCTCCTTTTCATGTATCTCAATGAAGATTTTGGCTCAGTTTTGATAAACAGATGCATTTTTTCGACAGTTTCTGGCATAATCCCAAATTTGGATGCCCAAAATGTTCGTCGTCACGAGCCTCTTTGAACCGTGTAAAGTACTCGTGGACTGGGCTACGAGATAAACTTGTTTCAACAATCGATGCGTTTGGGTAAAGTTTAAAACAGAACTTAATACTGCCTTTTTGTTCGATGCTCATTTTTTGAACGATGTTAAAAAGGTCAGTTTTAGTGCGATAACTGGGCGTGAAGTGATTCGATTATCATGAAATTTACAATGAAAAATGTACGTGTCAAATGCTAGCCTCAATAACAGATGGCACTACTAGTATCGGATATTTCTTAAAAGTCCTCTTTACTTTGCGACAGACCTCGTATAATATTAAGATAACTTATTTTAGAATTTACAGATTACTATATTTTTTTAACGTGAATTATTAAGA
Organism: Altica lythri; assembly: GCA_964028335.1. Taxonomy (NCBI): domain Eukaryota; kingdom Metazoa; phylum Arthropoda; class Insecta; order Coleoptera; family Chrysomelidae; genus Altica; species Altica lythri. The sequence continues at coordinate 26,713,944 of OZ034808.1, read as the reverse complement.
TATTAAATTAATGAGTGATTAATCCACTTTTCCTGTTATAAAAAATCCAGAGGACTTAAAAATTTCATCACGACTGTCCACCGTTAACATACATAATCCTAAAGCCTTACTGTATTTCATAGCATCTTCGTGACATACTAAGGGTCTCGGAAAGACGTGAAAAAGTTAGTAAAAGCCATATAAAACATGACATATTATGGTTGTGTACAATCTCGGGCCGCATTAAAAGTCTCTGTTACTGACATTCTAGGATTATTAAAAGAGACTTATTGCAAAGTGGAAATCCAAATGTGTATCTAAAGACCAGAAGGGAAAATTCATATAAATGTTATGTTATGTATCAAATGAATTTTTTATATATCGTATATATTTTTCGGAGATAATACGATCAGAATTAAGCTGATACTGAAGTCAACACACTTCGTGTAAAAAATGTACTTATTGTATTAATTGCAGATTGGAATTGTTAGATATTATTATAACATGGTAGAAACGTGAGAATATCTGAAAATGGTAGATTACTATCTAAAAAAATGCTTTTATATGAAATAATTTCTAAAATAGAAAATATTATATTGTTTGCAAAAGCATTAACAATTAATATTACACGACTAAAATTGCAAAAACTGACCATAAAAAATATATAGTATTGTTGTTTTTAATATTTATTACGCAGCATTATTTCCGTGTCAACTAATCTCTTCGGACTCTATTGTCGCTTTGTATTTTCCAATGGACTTTATCCAGTAGTAGGTATCGATACAAGTAAATTACAAAGCGGAAGTAACTAACAATAACTCTGTTAAAACTCCATTTCAAATTTCAACGGTTAACACGCACCAATAGGCCAGTATCGTGTAAAATATATTTATTTATTTATTTATTTATTTATTTATTTATTTATTTATATAGTAGATAATTGAGGATGTTTTGTTACCTAAAATAAATACGAGATTTTTATAAAAAATTGTATATTCTTTGTTTAACAATCTCAGCCTATTTTCACTCTTCGCAATTTTTAGATTTTGTAACGATCTATCTGATCTTTGTGTATTAAGAATAATTTTTCCAGACTATTGTTACCTTGCCTATATCGGTGGGAATTACTTAGTTAATAGTTGTAGTTCAAAAATGTGCCACGAGCGGTGTTACAGTAAAATAATTGACCTTTTCTCGTTGTGATTGGTGATTATCTCCCCATTACGAGTTGGTAAGTCAAACAATTTGGCCTTTGTCTTAATCCTCTTTAAAATACAAGGTACTTCCCAATTTATTCGAAGAGAGCCACCAAAGTTACTTTAACTAGATTTGATAAGTTCCAGTCATTTTGTTGAAGAAGAAGAAAAGAATTTTAATCCTGAATTTCGTCCTGAATTTTGTAAATTGAAAGAAAAACTCATCACTTCCATTAATGAGATACGAGAATAATTAGATCTTTAATTAACATCTTCTTTGATATAATATTAAGTTTTCAATATTATCATTTATTTAATTAATTATTTCTTTTGAAGTAATTAAATTTCCAAGAAATCATTTAAATCGGGTGTTTGGGTATAATTTGTGGAGTTTGTACATTAAAGCCCTTAATAACTTGTTTGGGAGAGACTGGTAATACTCTTAAAAGGTAACCTTAGTGAGCTAGCGTCTACAAAGTTGAAATTGTCAAATTGGAAGAATCAACAATTTTTTTTTAAATTAGTGCCAATGTGCCATTCAAAGCTATAATTTCAAAAAGAGCTGATAATGTATAAATGAAATTTAATTTTATGATTTGACTATTGAAAATACCTGTTAACCTGCTATACCTACGTTAGTACTAATCAGCTAAAAAAATACACCAGACCAAAAAAACTATTTTTTCAAGTTTATTTTTGACGGCTTAATATCCAGTAAACATTAAATAATCAACAATGAAGCAAAACATTATTTGAGCATGTGCTCATCAGCAGTAGGTACAATACAGTGCTTATTAAGTGCTTATACAGAGAACCAAAAACAATTAAAAAATTACTGTTATTTTTATTTTTGAAACTCAACAATCTGACTTGATACTGACTGAGCAAGATACACTAATTTCAAGCTAATGGCGGATATTGGAGAAAAGATTAAAAGGGCACCTTGAAGAAAAACTCAATGATATATACCTAATCCATATGGATGCATTCGAGGCAGGATTTAATATTCTGCTTGCAACAGCTTATATCTAAGACGAGACCTATCTATGTTTTGTAGATCTACAAAAAGCTTTCGATTGTGCACCTAGGGAAATAATTTGGCAGATACTGGAAGAGAGAGGGTTGCCCCTGGAACTGATAGAAGCAGTAAAATCTATATATAGGCATTGTAGAAACTATGTAATGAATTTTAAACGAGCAAGGGAGTAAGACAAGGAAGCATCTTGAGCCAACTACTATTTATAATATTAATGGACGAATTAGCAAGAAAAGTTGGAGGAAGCATTCGTGATTAGGGAGATGATGTACGCTGATGACATTGTGCTTTTTGCTGAGACTGAAGTCCAGTTATAACTCATCTTAAATAAATGGAAGGCTGTGCTCGATCAATACGGTCTCACAATCAACGCAGCAAATACAGAGGTACTCTTGGCGGCCAAGGATAACAAACCTATAAGGATAACCATAGGAAATGAGCGGTTTAAACAAATAGAAAACTATAGGAGCAACAATTAATCAGCTGGGTCAAATAAAAAGCGAGATTAACTTAGGAATAACCAGCGCAAGCAAGGCATACTACGCAATGTCTAATTACTTTTTTGGAAAAAGAGAAATAGCGAAGGAGACGAAAGTATGGGTGTTCAGTCATTGTGCCTATATTAACCTCCTTAACCGAGAGATTAAAATGAGAATCTAAGCATTAGAAGTGAAAGAGCTTAAAAGAATGGAAGCCATAAGACAAAGTGATAAAATAAGAGATGAAATAATAAGATACAACATGGAAGCTACACCAGTTCTACAAACTGTAGAAAATAATTAACTGCAATGGTCCGGGCACATGATACGTATGCAAGACACACGTATAGTTAAAAAAGTATGGGTAATGGGTGTACCGGAAAAGAGATACAGAGATATGCCAAGAAAGACTTGGAACAATACTGTAGTGAAGGTGCTAAACAAAAGAAATTTAAAGGCTTTGGCTGCAGGCCGTAAACAATGGAGGAAAACATATACAAAACCAACATAAACATTTACCACCTCGACACCTACATGGGTAACAGAGGTTATCGATTAAGTAAATAGTGCTACTGAAGAATAACAAACAACATTAAAAATTGTTTTTTATTTCAATTTTCAAAACCCGACAATGCTCGATTGATGCTTACTGAAAAGGTAACTATGATGTTTGGTATGCAGCAAATTAAAAACCTGACCAAAATTTAGTGCTCACTAAGTGATACTGGAGAAGAAAAAGCACCTGTGACAAACGGTTTCATAATTCTTTTCCTACCTCAACATAATTAGTTTACTAACAATTTCTATTATAATTTTTTATATTTCTTTACTTCGTTTTTTTGGTGTATACGTGATGCGTTATTTCCATTAGCTGATAGAATAATTTAATATATTTTTTGTGTCTTTAAATATCTTTTTAATACATACATCTATTGTATTGAAGACTGGGCTAATTCGATGTTTGTTAGGAAACTCGAAAATCTCATTGAAGTTAACTGACTAATAGTACCTAGTGATATTTATAGTGTACTTCAATAACTGCTTATCTCTCTTTACTATTGTATGGTCTATTGAACGTGTTAGGTGGTAATGAATTTACGACCTGATGGCTTAATTAGTCCAGAACAGGTCCACTGCTGTTTGCAGCTGCTAAATTTACATTATATGAGACGTTAATATTCCGGTAACGGCACCGAATCACGCGACTGTGAAATTAAGTTCGAATTTTTCAATCCTATTACACCAAACTGGGGGGTTTGTTAAATAAATGTGCCTTTTTTTGAGTTTACGCTAATTTACCGCTGGAATCGTATGGAAAGTACTAATTCCGATTTAGTAAAAAAAATAGTTAATCATTTATGGATCTTTTATCTTGCTGTGTAATACCTACCCCCGTAAAATATTAAATTACAACATTTTTAAAGGTTGGTCAACATGGTTTTCCTTAAACAATCTGGTAAACTTTGATAAGTGTAATTGATAAGTGTAAGTGCTATTGTAAAGAAAACCTTAAACAAATTCATAAATTTGTAAGGTACCTAAACTTATTCACAGTAAAATTATACAAGTAATACCGTTATTAGTTAGTTTATTCAAATTTTCATTAAAATAAAATGTTTGGGACAATCTTGTGCGGGATGCATTTAATTTAACCTAGATTTAGTTTTTGAGACTTAATAAGTTCTCTTGGCATCTATTTGCTTTAGACAAACCATTAGAAGAGAAATTGGGGCTTTGTGCTTATAAGTGTAGGTATATGATGTATGCTTTATGCAGCATATAGACAGAAATTTGAATGTAGTCGTAATTTCCTAATTGCTTGTTTCTGCGTTCGTCTGATACTACGTTAAAGTTTGAATTTCGTGTCTAGCACAGATATAATTGCATCTGAACGACCTATTAAGAAGTTTAGACTTTAAAACGAATTGTAACGTTTCTATACAGCAGTTCTTACACCCCTTTTTAGTCAGGTTTAGAATAAACTCTAGTTTGTCTATTATAAAATATACAACTAGAACCAGCCAAAAATTTAAACTGTTTAAATAAACTATATACTTTAGAAAAGTCATATAACTTTTTAAATCTAATGCGTTGAATGGTTTACAATAAAAACGGTACGAGGCTTATTCAAATAATACATTTACAAACAATTTAGTTTTATACTCCGATGGCTCATATGTTGGTTAAAGATAATGTTATAAACTTTTGTTATTTTTCTGTGAAATCTTAATTAACGTCTAGACGTATAGACCATAATAAACCGTTTTCTTGATTATTTATGACTGTGTAATGGTTTATACGATGAGGGAAACCGTAGTTTGCGTGAAAGTTACGATTTAATCCGAAATGATTGACTTTATTTATTTATGTATTCGATTTTATGGTAATATTATGGAGACGGCGCATAGATTTCAATCTAGATCCAAATTTATAGTATTACTTTCTGATTTTTTTAAATGAACTTTGATAATAATTTACTAGCAAAAAATTTCGTTATAATAAACTGCTTTTTTCATAATTTTCATAATGTGAATGTTGGTAATACACACATCAAAATAATCTCCTACTGTATTTACTAAATATTTCAGTATATAAGTGAAACAAATACTTAGGACAGTAAGTAAAAAAGTAGGAAATTCATTATAGTGACATTAAAAACAAAAGTGATAGTGCCCTGATTACCCTTGTCCGTCACCCCTTTTTAAATTTAGAATCCTTAAGGGTCCAACATTACGTGGTAGAAATGGCGGACATATTATCGATGACGGTTTTTTTCCAAATTTTGGTCCTATTTACCAGCCAGAGTAACGTGGTCACTCTAAGATGGTTTAAAGGACATGCCAATTGCGACAATATCTCTTTAGGATGAAATTAGCAGAATCGCCTCTATGCGGAGGTTGCAAAAAAGGAAAGAAACAGTAGAGCATACATTGTATGACTGCTTTCTCTGAAATCAGAAGATCTATATTGGGTGAGTACTGGTTTACAACAGCCGATTTCAGGGAAATCCCTCTCGGGAGTTTCATCAACTATTTTAAATCTTTAGGCCTGATGACAGCCTGTGTGGATTTCCCTACACACGAGAGGATGCACAATGCGCCATATGAGGCCTCAGTGCCGGCAGAGCATTTACTCGCCCCTCTCCTAATTTCCAGATCCAGAATGTCCTTAAACCGTTGCTGTCTTGTATTGAACGCAATATTTTGTTGTAAAATACGTCTGTCCAATATAATCTTTGAGGAATGTTCGCACGACCCTGAAGATGTACAACAATAGTTTCCAGAATAATATTCCGGTAGTATGTTGCATCAGACAAACAAGATTGGTTCTTCCTTCAAGCCTGATTCCACTCCATACTATTATACTGCCGCTTTGCTGTCTATGAACCTCCTGCACGGTGACCAGCAATGCCAGATCATCTCTAAATTCTTGTCCGTCTGGTGCAGATCTAGATCGGGACTTATCTGTGAACAAAGTAGAGGCCCACTCATGTCTAACCGAATTTTTGTGTTCTTGTACCCACTGAAGTCGCTAAGCGCGGTTTTAGCTGGATAACAAAGGTGCTCTCACAGATCTTCGAGCATTAACCCTACTTTGTGCAGTCAGTTGCTTAAAACCTTAACCATAAATGACACTTCTGTACGTGCAGAGGACCTCAGCAACATCTCTTTGACTTCTGCCAGCTGGTAGCATCTTGATACCACTGCGTTTCACAATTTAAATGATGTCTTTTTACTATTGGCAATTGCAAAACAAATTAAAAATCCACATAGACATCGAAAATCAAGTACCAATAAAGAAATATTACTTCTTGTTAAATGTTTTATAGCCATTCTTATAAAAAAAGATTAAAAATATAAATTTATTTTTGTATTAGCAGCTAATATTCATTTAAAGCTAGTAATATAGGTGTCCCCTAGATTATCATTACCACTATAACCATAATTGTTGAGGACAACCACTTAAGTACCTACATTTACATCGCAAAAAAATCAAAATGGATGATTTACATGAGAAAATGACTTCTGACCGTAATATTGTATAAATCCAGGAAAAAGTAATCTAAAACATAGCTTAAGTAACCCGATACTTTGTCTGTCAAATTCCTTCAATATCATCGTTTTTTCTTCTCGAACCCTATAATCCGCGTATATAAATAGACACGACTAGATCATTTACACAAAACGTAGCTTAACAGTGACAACTCCATTGCCACAAAAAATTGTGGTTTCAGTTTGTCTGTACAGTCGAGAGACTTTTTTTTAACGAAGTCGACTGTTAATCTTGACAATTTTGACACTCCCATACAACCGCATAGGTTTTTTACACCCCGGAAACTTGTTTCGGAAATAGGTCTTTAACAACTGACGATATTCGTTTGAAGGTATTTTTAAATTTCATTTTCTGCTGGATTAAAGTGTGAAGTTGTGTGTGATATAAAAGAAAAAACTGGTTCAAACATTTTTAAAATGCGTGTTTTAAATGTGTGGTTGAATAAAATTGGTGTTTTTGTCTTGCATGCGGGTCGTAATGAATGGATAAAATTGTATTTTTTAATTGATACATAGTTCTGTACCTCTCTTAGAACTAGAATTTCCTTAATGTTTTATACATTAAGGCGTATGATTAATTATGATTAATTTAATATATTTTATCTTTTCTTACAACATTGAAAACTTATATAAGTGGGTAAAATTACTTGCGCAACCAGAAATCATTTTTGTTTAATTGATTAATAGCTTTCCAAATTAGTTATTGATTGATGACTGACGATAATAATTTCTTAGAAAATCAATCACGAAGTTTCTACAAAAATACTAAAAATGAGAAGTAGGAATTGTGTAACCAACTTTGTAGAACAGAATTGCTCAAAGTTTCAGTTACGTATTTCCATAGAATTATTCATGTACAGTCAACTTTTTTATTCTTTTTTCAAACCATTGTGACTTACCAACTGATTTATTTATACATATCAATTTCTTTACTAAGTATTTTTTAATGTAATTTGAAATAATAATAAAATATTCCAGGGTGTAGGTTGACGATTTTGAGCTGAATGCGATATTTATATTTACGTATCTAAAGACTAATAAAACAATTTTTTTAATATGATAATATGCAACATTAACTAGAGTATAAGTATCGTCGACACATGCACTTATGATAATCTTTACAGAACATCTACATAGAGGCTTGACAACAGCAGATGTTAAGTTAACTAACTACTCAGCATTTCTGTATTTAAGGTATGCAGGCGTAAACTGCAATGTCCTAAGTTCGAATTCGAATAACAAATCATATACTTTTTATTCTCTCATATAGCTGTTGAAATTCATTAGTGGCAACGTCTAGAAAGAAATTCTGTTTAGTACATTTAATATTAAAATATTTTATTAATTAAGAGTTGAGTTACTATACAGAATAAGATTAAGTAAAGATACATTATGTTAGAATTAGAATATATCTGGTTAGTCAGTTTAAAGTGTTATTTTGTGTGGGTGCAGTACATCGAGATCAAGAATAGTAGAGTTGCTTTTATCCAATTTATTTTTTTATTCATTCTCTGTTAATCTTATTCTCTTCTTGTTCAAAATCTATTTCATACTATTATTTATAATGCTTTATTTTATTACTGCTAGACATCGCTTCGTTGCATTCCAAATTGTTTGGTACAAAATTTTTATACGAGCTGACTAGCCCGGGCTGCTGAGGCCTTAATCTAGGAGAAGAAGAAGCCTGCTTAGGCTTATTGTACTCCTTCCGTTGATTATTGTCACCCACTCCATGATTTTGGCACCTCTACTAGTTTGTACACTCAGAAATCTCTAAAAATTGTCTGTCTCCAAAATCTTGCAATGGTAAAGTATATGGTTAATTGTATCAAGTTACCTGCCGCATAATCTGCAGGTTGGGTCTCCATTAAAAAGTTCCATTCTTTACAGTTGTCTCTTAAGCGCAAGGAATCCTGTAATGACTCATAAATGTCTCCTGCATGTTTTGCGCAGTGTTTAAGTTCTTCTGGCACACGTATATTTAATACACATTCTTCTGTGTACTTGGCAAGATGTATGTTCAGGTTTTCATTTGGCCCCGGACCGTACATTTTGGTGGCCCTAAATCTGGCTCTGGACCGTAGAATATCGTGGCTGATTCATTTCTTGCACGATTACTAGTCAGCATGTTGCCTTGTATTCCTCGATATGCTGGCACCTAGTTTGACACTGTTTTGCTTGGCATTTATTGTCTAGTCTGGAGACCACTTTATATAGGAATCTCTAAAACTAAATGGCCACTTGAACATCTTTGCATATATTGATCCCTTTGATTTATAAGCCCTACAATTGTTTTTTCTCCTGTACTGCAAGTTTACATATACTTCTGCTTGTATATGTTCTCGGAGGTATAAAAGTTTTTACGCTTCCGTCTTTGCTGTAAATTCCTGCACCTAAGCCCTCTTTAGTCTAAGAACTGTGTATTATTTATAACCCTAAATATTGGATTAAGTGCTCGCATTTTTTATTTGTCACGTTGATATATTTCTAAATTGAATGAGATCTTAGGCAGGTATTGAGGAACCATGTGGTCCGATTTTATCTTCTCCAATTTTGGAGTTATTTTTGTTGTGTCCTCATCTTACAAAAATGTTGTTCAGATTATCTTGCAGCCTATAGAAGCACATTCAATTATGTGAAAAGCAGGAAGGTCTAACAGGACATTTATTGCTACTGTTGGACTGTCTCTTAAAACTCCAGTTATGCCAAGGTAACCACATTTTTGAACACTGCTTAACTTGATGATAGCATTGTTTGTTGTATTTTTGGCCACCATAGCATAAGTGCATATGTGACGGTTGGTTTAACTACTATGTTATAGATCCAGTATAAAATCTTTTCAGGTGTTAACTTCATAGCAATAATTTGCCAGGTTTATGATGACTCCGATTATTGTGTCTGAAGACAGACTAATTAAAATAACAATTTTTGTCAAGTGTTTTTATTACGATAATATTTAACTAAAATGTAATTATCGTCAACATGTGCTCATATGGTAATTTTCATAGGGTATCCACACTACATAGAAAGCTTTTGACACTAGCAGTTTTTTTTTTTAAATAACATTCAAATGCTGTTGCTCCCGGTCGACCATCTGTTTTATGCCATTTACGACAATTCATGATATTGACCATTGGGATTTGTTAACGAGCAGATTTTAAAACATTTTACTATTTCAACCGGGGCCATATCGATAACTTTATTAGTCAAACGTGTTTTGTTAATGTGGCGATGTGTTTGTCGTTCGAACAAATGATAATTTTTATTAAACAGGATTCGTTTGAAAGCTGTTTCAGTAGCTCCAACTGCAGTTTTAAATATAAAATTATGTGCAACAAATAATCTCGTTAAAAACTGCTTTTTGGTGCAAAACCTCAACTCACGACTCGGCTGATTCCTAGGCTAATATTGGTTCATGAAATACGTACATATATAGCGAGGAACTATATTCTGATAAATATATTGTTATTATTTATTTAGTCATAGTTTAATATTATCAAACCAATATCTATATTTATATTGATCGAGTATAAAATTGTTCATCAACACTTTAATCTTATTCCTTTTCAATATACAGTTAGTTGATTAAAACTATAAAGAAGACATGAAACTACATCAAAGCAATTGAAAACACTGAAGCAGATCCATAATTAAGCATGTATATTCTATCCGCACAGTATTTCATTAATTGCGTTAGAGGGAGCCACACCTAATCCTCAAATTTTAATATCCTTTTGAAAATAGTTCGGCAACTAACTAATTAGGCACATCAATAAAGCACGTCAAAGGGAATTGAATAGAATACACTCTAACTAAACAGTACAACAGGGCTAATGTAAGAGGGTTCACACGTATGTTCACGTTCACGACACGTGCCTGTTTACCCATGACCCATGAATGTTTACAGTCGTTTACCAAGTTTGGTAGTTGTAGTGGTATACGTAGTAAAACTAGTTTTAACTTAAAATAGAAACCCATATTAATGAAGAAATTGATAAAATATGTCACAAGGTACATATCTTCAAAAAACTAAATATATGTAAAAATCTATTGTGGACTATACGAAAGTTTCTTATTTAGTTGATGATAAACGTAGACCTAACCTACACTTATAAGCAAAGAGGTTAACTCAGTAACGATGATATTATCAATAGAACCATAATTAAGCTTCTGAAAAAGATTTTCTGGATCTATGTATATTTAGTCCCACTTTTGATTTTCAGTTTTGTCTGTAACTTGTAACTCAGTAAAAATAATAATACCAACAGAACCATAATTAAGCTTCTGGAAAAGATTTTCTGAATCTATACGTAGTTGGTCCCACTATTGGTTTTCAGTTTTATTTGTAACTTGAAACTAAGTAACAATGATAATACCAATAGAACCGTAATTAATTTTCTGGAATAGATGTTCTGGATCTATAGGGAGTTAATCCAACTTTTGTCTGTAACTCAGTAACAATGATAATACCAACAGGACCATAATTAAGTTTCTAAAAGTGATTTTGGTAATCCCTACATAGTTAATCCCACTTTTGGTTTTAAGTTTTTTCTGTAACTTTGGGTGTTATTTGTGAAAATTTTAAATGATTGTTAAAGAAAAGAGTACTTGTCACATTTAAACATTTCTACATTAATTTTCAGAGAATAATGTGTAAATAAAACCTTTTTAGCAAAAAACTTGATAAACATATACATTTAATGTAGTGTTTTCTTCTACATATCGCTCAGACTAATGAATTTTATTTGGTCAACGAAGTAATGCCGTAAGTTTTAGCGCGGAAAGGGAGATCTTAAATTGTTTCCGCCCTTCATGAAATTACAAATCGCTTGTTAGGGATCTATGTGGATATGTTTGTTCTGAATCACGTGTAGAAATGAGATTTTGTTCGTAATTAGCCCTGAAAATATAATGGGAACCGCGCTTAAAGGGAATGAGAAAATGTAACTGATGCGGAAGTGAGTTGATTGGATTGTTACAGACGAGTTTGAAAATCGAATGAACATATTTTCTCTTCTCTTTAGGATGAGAAAATATATTATATTAGTTTAGTCTTCATCCCTCGCTTTGTAGATGAAATCGAATGTTTTAAGTAGATTCAACTGGTTTCGTCTTGTTATTCTTGTTAATTTACAAAGTGTTTATTCGTCTTACGATAATACCCTTTCAGATTGTAACTTTCTTGCATTTATGCTAACGAAATTGTATTTCTGACCTTTAAGAGACTTATTGCATTAGTGGCCAAATGTTTCCCAATGGCTCGAAATAGAACAGCGAACGTGAATCTGCTACAATCCAGCTTCAGGTCTCTTCAATTCCCTTGTGCGCTAAAGTAAGTTCAGAAGGGCCTGAAATTCTATCTGGAACAGGCCCTTACGTAAGGACCGGGATTTACAAATCCACAGAGGTGTCGACCAGGTCGTGTCAGGGGTTGGTCTGGGATGGACGTTCGTTTTCGTATACAGGCCGAATGTAAATTATGTTCTAGTTGGAAACGGTTTTACTGTTAATAGGAGTTGCTTCTTGAATGCAAAATTAAGTCAAATTACAAAGAAATGCTTCTGGCATTTTAAATCTTTGAATTAGGTTCTAATTGTTTAGAACTTTTTGTGTTTGCAGAAATTTTGTGCAATCTAATACAACGTAGTTAATGACATACATTATTAACTTATATGTATATGGTTGATCGTTTGTTAAGTGTCTACACGCTTTTAATTTAGTTTTAAAATTTACAAAGAGAGATTTTATTTTTCTATGTATCATTTTTCCACTGTATTCCTAGACCTAGAGTAAGGGGGATCAATATAAAAATTCAATGCCAGCAACATCGAGAAAATCTGAAGTTTCTTCTTGAGGGAGAATATCTAAGATTAATATATGAAATGTTTGTAGTAGATATAAACGTCGTTTGATCTTTATATAAGAGTTTTGGAGCAAAAACTGTTTGTGAGCAAGATAACGTACGTCGTTGGGATTTTTACTTTTTAGATTTTCCAGAGACGTTACTAAACATATTTTTAAGAAAATTTATATTCAATATACTACGATCAATTAAGTCCGTATTTGGTTTCATAGTGATTTATGGGCTAATCTATTAAAAAAATTAATGAGAACCGAGTGTATCTCACTACTTTTGTGAGGATTAGGCTTTAGGGTACACTTTTTTGTTTGCCGCCATAAGCAGCAATAGGAAATCATTAAAAATTACACCTATATATGATCAAGTACAGCACAAATCATGGGCCCTTGGCGAAGGTTTCTGTGGTTCCCTTTGTCCTTGCCAAATGGAAGGGCTCCACGACGGAGAAGACACGCCACAGCGTCAATCTCCCAACCACACATTGCACCACGTGGGTTACACTCCAAAACACACTTACACTCACACCAAAAAGAAATGACTTTTTAGGCACGTTTAACCTCCACGGAAGAACGAAACGGAAGTTGGAACACCAACTCTCCAGGAATACAAGAGCGGAGCCGACGACAGACTGATGCTAACTCCTTCCCAACATTCCATCCATCCCCTGAAAAGTACATAAGTCCTACAACAGGGTCCTCTTACGCACCAAACTCCTAAAAAAATTTCCATATTTTTTTCTCCCAAACAACTCATTCTTGAACTTGAGCACAAATCATTAATTGAATGGACGTTATGCCATAAGCAACCAATAAACCCTTAAATGTTAAACTAATTTTATTGTTTTATGTTAATTGTATGTTAATAAAATAATTTACATTTTTCTGTTAAGAAGAATGAAATAGTTTTTCCTCGGCACGTCATCTGCTATTTCTTCCTTACCTTGTCGAAAATTCGACTTACCTTCGAAAGTCGATGTTCTCAATTTGAAAAGTGAAATAGTAAAAGTCATCACATTTTTTTCCGCACTTTGGCTACGATTTATTTATCAGATAAGAAGAAAATCGGTATACATTACTTAGGGCGTAATCTACCATCTCTCCGGTGAATTGCAGCCTTCAGCTTCGCCTCAAAGGACGATTCATCCGCCGAGAAAGAAAAAGAGAGATGAAGGATTCTGATATCTTGTAACATAATTTTTTATTATAAATTTTTATCTTTAAAACAATTTGAATATTTTCAACTGGATTACTTACAGATTAGATGTCTAAATTAAATAAAAAACAAGTTAAAAAACAAGTTAAATTACACAAAACGTGTGCAAAAAGGCATTGAAATGGAAAATAGAAAATGTAGCGCTTGTATTAGAAATCAGCTGCCGAACTAGTTAAATAAAACAAATCTTTTTTTATAATCATCCTACAATTATCTTAAACTGATATAACTACGTGCTAACTTTTTTACCTTGTGTTCTCACGAAGAGAATTTATTTTCGCTCTATAGAGGACCACCTTCGATCTGAGAATTGGGCAAAGATCGAACGTGAATTCGAGAACATCACACGAAAGTACTCGCATTCGTTCTTTTTCGCATTGCTTTAGACATTATGTACTTGAGAGATGGAGAATTTAATACTCGAATATATGGTGATAGAATTTATAGGATATTTCTATCCCTATGGAAAATTTAATGAAAGGATCTGGTTAATCCTATTTATCTACGGGAAACACTAGCGCATGACAAAGTTCAATAAAATCATGACTAAGGGATTGTAAGAACTCTATTTCCTCTATCTGCAAATTTATCAATACAGAACTTGCGTTTCGCCAAATTTCTTTAAAGGATCAAGGAAGACCATAAAATTGGCTTCACATTTTAAATGAAATAAATCTACTTTAGAATTTTCACACCCGCCTATGTGAACGATCCGTTTTTTCGGTTGTGTCGATTCTCTGTTGAGTTTTTACAGTGAAAAACGAAGGGGAAGTTTTCGTATATGAATGGAAACAGCCGGCGCCATAGTCGCGTTCGCGCTCTGTTGTCAGACGAGCTGCCAAATGAAAAGGGTTCTTCGAAATATCATTAAGATGATTGACATGGAACACATTAAACGATGCTTGGGATTGCATGTTACCAACAAACACACATATCGCTTAGAGATGGGCGTTACTTTTACTACTTGACTAAATTGAATGAAATTCTTCTATTATTTGTTAGCGAGTAATATGAGTAGCCGGGATAAATTTCTTGTTTAAATAGACAAATTTCCGGACTAAATTGTTATCGTAAACAATGATACTCACAAACTCTTATAGAAAGATGTTTAATAAAAACATTTTTGTCAAACAGATAAGAATCATAACAGGGTAATAAAATAAAATTTGAATATGCATTTACTGGCAATTGAGAGTTATTGGTACAGAATTGAATACTTTGAGTTGAACAACTTAGTTTAAAAAATGTTATATTAATAATAATCAACGTAATTACAGACTTAATGAAGGGGAAGATCTTCGACTATCGGACACTTAAGGAAGAATAAATATTGAAAATTTGTAGTAGTTTAATTTGTTTATTAAAGTTTAATGAACTCTTAACTCTGAACTGTTATCCTCACAGACATATGATCAGTCTCATATATTACTTTAAATGTAGTAAATTTTAATTTACATAACAAAAAAAGCTTCTTCAAAAAGGTCACCTTTTGTTGTACAGTCAAATTTTCCTCCATGACTGGAACTTAAAGCTTTAGCTTACAAAAAATAACGTAAAAATATCAATTACAACGATTAACAAAAAACCTATACCTAATATTAATGAACTTTGGCCACAATTAGTAAAGATGTCAATGAAACCACAAAATATTAATCGGACAATCTACAGAAATCATAAATATTGTTAGTTCAACAAGCCTTCTTCAACATCAGCACACACTTCGTGAACCCATGGATTTCAAGCTTTGCAGCTATTTCGTATTATGTGATCCTTGGCCCTCATCCATAACCCACAGGTTTTAGAATAAACATCTTTAAATGGTCCGATAATAGGGGACTTTGAGAGTATCCGATCTTAGGGACTCTAAAGTACGTACAAGAAAAGATCTCACTTACATTGTGAGTTATTGACCATAAAAAAATAAGTGAATTACGCCAGTTCTGTAATATAAAAATAATAATTGAAGGTAATTAATTTCGTTCTATACTCCACGACTAATCAGTCAGTTGAAGCTGAAGTACGTCCCCCGCGCACTTCACTTAGATGTAGCTTTGCAACCGCGATACGAGCAATAAATTGGTGCGCTTTTTTGGATAGATTTAAATTCTGTCCGGGGTTACGTGATCAACCCTATTTATCAATATAGATCCTAAAACATTAAATATTGTTAAACTTCGTAACTACACGACTTCTAAATAAACAATCAAATAAATCAAATCAAGTTAGACGATTAGATGGTCTTTGCATAAAGATGATCTGTTGGAGTCTCTTGTGAACTTTATTCTCTTTATTTAATGTCTTCCGAACTTTCTTTCAATAAAATATTTGTAGATATTCTCAATTTATACGACTGGTATAAATACTGTAGATACATTAATTACGTTGACACTGCACTTGAATTAACTAACATGGTAGTAATTGCATTTATCTCTTACAAGAATATATTTTACATATTTTTTTTGGAACAATTATTGGTTAACTATAATAAAATAAGAATAGATATTAAAGCTGAGTATCTAATGTTAAACCAAGTGTGTTAATAAATTTTACAACCAAAATTCTCTAATGAAATTTGCTAGCATTAGAGAACTGTTAAAATGGTCGTTAAACCCGTTTCTGGTACTTAAAGCTAAGTAAGTACAATAGCAATTATATTTTATTGAAATAAATAAAGTAAAAACTTAAGAATACTGAATATTTTGAACGTTATTATTAAAGTAAAAACTTCTATAGGTGCGCTAGAAAATTTTTAGTAACTTTTATGAGTTTTTATCAGCAACATGCTAATATCCCTTTGTAGGTGCCTGCATTTCACGCTTCTTGGATGGGTTAAATTTTGTGAGTTCCCGTCAGCGACATGTTGTAGTAATAGAAATATATCTGTAAATAACACCCTTATCATAATATTAGTGTTTTGTACAACTGTTTAATTTATTACCTACCTGCAAAGTTCTATGTGTGTATAATTTGCATTGTTTACTAGACTATACACTCGTTAACTGTACACAGAACAAACTTGTATTTTATTTATTATATCCTTCATTTAGAAATAAAATTTATATACATTTGATTCTCTTCTAAATTTGGAGTTACTACCTATTGTTACTATCATCCTTAATTTTCATCCATTTGCTCTGTCTTATTGTTGTAATTTCGTTACTTAAATCTAATCAAACATTTACAATGAACAAAGGAAGACTTTTACTTTCAACACAAAATTTTAGTTCATTCTTTGTTTTGCACACTGAAAATTGGATATTAGTTTACTTAAACGCAATTTTGAATTATCTGGGCAATATTCTAAATCAGAGTATTAATTTTTAAAAATTCTTAATTATTTTGTGATGATCTATCTAAACATCTTTATAGATACGAAAATAATATTGAATAAAATGAATAATGTTAAATATCAGCAGAATTTCTTAATAGGGAATGTTTTGCAATTATAAGTATACAATCACATTTTAAAGAATTATTTCTGTCAACATAGTGGTGTAGCTTCATAGAAGAACCCCAGATATAACTGTAACATGTAGCGAAGTTACTATTCAGCATCTCTACATCGTAGAAGATGATCTAATTATTCAAATATATATCTCTATTGTCAGAAATGAGCTAAAAACCGTTTAAATCCGAAACTTAAAAGAAAACTCTCGAAACAAACAAATCTGGAATGAAGATATCAATCATTTGGTGACAATTTATTTAGTATATGTCTCTAGAATGCAGGATATTCGGGACAAGTTACGACCCCAATTTCCTGAAAATATAAATTATGCATTTGGATTCGTGTCTTGAAAGTCGTTTAATTTCCTACTGCTTAGGAAGAGAATAAGTAACTTTTTGAATAACAGTAAATAAATCATTTCAAGAATGGTGTGTCACGTCGCGTTGCTGCTGCCCGAGGACAATGCCAGGGATTTAAAAAAAGTTTATATTCAAATTGGACTCTCTTTATGGTAATTAAACTTTTATTAAACTTAAATCTGTTAATGGGAAAATAACTTGACAAATTGTGATTTATGAAAGTACTTTAATAACTTCAACACACAGGGTGATAATATATAACTAATTGCACCACTTAAATTTACGGTTAGCCTAGATAAATACGTTTGAAAACTAGATTGGTTTATAAATTACTATAAAAACAATACACCACCCCCATTACAGGTTCTGTTCAACTTATCACCATTGCATAAATATATATTTACAGGGCGAGGCTATGGCAACTGCTCACATGCTGCTACAAGGCCAGGCTTCCATAACCTTATTAAGGGGAAAAGAGCAAGCAGAGCTATGTGATAGAGTATACGAGAAACTTTGGAACAGTGCCTTTCCAATTCAAGGGGAGTCCATCTGGTATAATGATGGCTCAAAGACTAAGAAAAGCACAGGTTCGGGTTTATATAATAAAAGACAGGATACAAGTCCAATTAAGTCTAGAAGCGTATGCTACAGTGTTTCATGTTGAATTAAAGGCCATACAACATTGTGCAACGGAGATTGTAAGTCGGGTAGAAACGTAGTCATATACTCTGGCTGCCAAGCACCTGGATAGTCCTTTTATAAAGACTTTGGCTTGTCGCTTGCCCGGTGATTTTTCCTACCACTCATGAGCCTTCTCTTGCCACCATTTTTCAATGGCTGCCTTTATGAACGTGTCAGCAACTCCGCCAAATGCTTCAGGGCCTATCATTAGGATATTAGCTTTCGCTTGGGCCAAATCATCAGCCTTCTCATTGCCTCGAATCCCTGAATGTCCTGGTCCCATGCTAGTGTCAGAGAATTCAGACTTGCGGCATGCGATAAGGCCCTAACGCAATCCCAAACCAGACTATCGAGCTGCTTGGCTGTAAGAATATATGACTACGTTTTTACCCGTTACAATCTCCGTTGCACAGTGTTATATGGCTTTTACTTTAGCCTGTAACAATGTAGCATACTTACCTAGACCTAATTGGACTTGTATTCTGTGTCTTTCTGCAGAGTTGTTGTGACACAAACCGAAACGATATTAAAATGTTTGTTGACTCAGAAAACACATGAGTCAGCTAAACTAGGTAGATGAAACATCCGTCGATACTGCCAAGAGGAGGAGAAAACACATTTCATGTCCGATGCCAATGTGAAGGCTTTTCAAGGACGCGGTATCTAATATTGAGAGAGGAGAGAAACTGGCTGCTTCAAGTTACGCCTTATTTTCAGTTTTCGGAAGCTTCTTCAGCAAGATACACTTTGTATAGTATAACGACTTTGTGCTCAGCGATGACAAATATACCAAAGATTTTTTTTTGTTTTCTGAAGCTTCTTCAGCCATTTGCTAAGGACCAATATAATCACGGATTCATATGCAGCGATTAAGTTTACAAAAATACACTGAAAACCATATATCAACAGTGCAATCAGTTAAATATTTTTTCTTTAATATTCTAAAGCTTTTTTGCAAAGACTCATACTTGATAGAGAAAAACTGATGATTAGTGACCAAACCTGCTCCAGAAACCATATATTGGATGTCTTGGGGAAAGATTTCTATAGGCTAGTTTAAATTATTCTGTGGTTTATATCTTTCGTATCTGAGTAATTAAATTTCGATAACACCTATAAAAATAATCTTTGTTCTAATGCGGTTATTAAATTAAGGTTATTGATTTATTATACAACACAATTTTTGTTTAGATGTTATCTGGTACTTATCGTTTATTTATTTGAAATATGTTGGTAGTAGAAAACAATAAAAACAAGTTTAATGCCTCTATAAAATCAATTTAAATCCTGGGTTAATATTTTCTACATCGTAGACTTGATTAATGGCAATATTTACTACAATTTGACTTTTATCTGAATGACATATACGAAAGATTGATGTCCATAGTAAATATTATCAAGTGTGAAATGATCAAAAAAGAAAAAAAAAACGCAAACACATCAATAATGGGATATTATTTGTCTGTCTCTGGTTATTTTATGAAAGAAACCAAAGTTCATGTGCGAGCCTATGGACGGTGATGGATGACCTTATACAGTTCGATTTGCGAAAATATGAAAGATGAAGCTCGACCATGTTTATCTAAATTTTCAAGACGAATAAACGTTATAGATTGAGTGTCATAAATCTCATGGTTTTTATTCAATATAGTAGAGAAAGAAAAACGTAATCACAAAAAGATTAGAAACGTCTTTGATCGATTTTCTTTACCTTCTAAGGTATTATATATCAAAAAATAAATAAAATTCATCTTTGTCCTGTTAATACTTTGTATCATTTTTCTTTGTCGAACCAAATCGAAATACATCAAATAAAGTGTAAAAGGAAAATCTATACATTATTAAAAAAGAGTTTTCTCACAGTTATTATTACTTAAAAAACTACTGAATGGATTAGAGTGTCCAACTAAGAACTTCACTATTAAACACAAGCAAATTAATTTAACCTCAAAGTGAAGCATCTACTGTTTAAAATTATCTGTAATCATGTTTTTAACAAATGGGATTTTCAACTCAAAAATAACATCTCTGATCATTACAAATTAATATAATGATACCTAATAGTGAGAAATACCAGCAGATAATTCAAAATGGGTCAAATGTAGCCTAATGGCTGGTAAAATCTAGCTTACTTCTGCTAGCTTTCCTCTCCAGATCGCAACCAACCCTACAGTACAATAAATATTTTCAACACACTTTTTAAATTACTAACAGGAATTTATAGGTTCCCTAGTAATTAGTACAATTAACAGTAATCAGAGTTGGGTGTACGTGATATCCTATAAGAATTTCTCATCTTTGTTGATCATTCGATGCTACTAAACAAGTTATCAAAAAAATATGTAGCTTTTCTAGGAGTTGCTTAAGCTTTAAGATCTGGGGTTCTTATATTCATTTTATTTGTAAATAATTTAGAAGAAATACTAGATTGTTGTAAATGATTTTTTTTTTATCTAATAAAACTGAAGATGATTTTAATAGACATCAGAGCAACGTAAAACAAATCAAGTACTAGTGCTTAATAAAGAACTTGGTGAAGAGCTAAACTGTCTTATTTACCAGAAAAAAACGTGTTACTAAGCATGAATGGACAAAGTCTTCTACGATGGATAGATATTATGGTTCAGGTAAAGATGGGATAACGCTTCAATATAGACTAAGAAGGAACGCCGAATTAATAGAAATGTGTAGAGCTCCGAATATTGTTCAAGAAATAACAGCAAAGGGAATGAGGTGGATAGTTAGTGTAGGATAAAACACCAACAGGTACGAGACCTATGGAAAGATCAAGAGTTAGATGGAAAGTTAAAGTATTTTAGTATTCTATTATTACCTTTTTCTCCATTTCTCAAGATAACTTGATATTGCTACATGTTTTAACAGTTATTGGTTAAACGGACTGTGAATCAAAAACCAGCGATTTTAAACCTACTTAACAATTTGGAGTAAATTGATAGGTTTTTATGTATTTTCTCACCTGTCTAATTGGATTTACCAACTTTATTTTTTTAATACCTAAGAATGATAATGACATATTCAAGATAGTCTATTACCACTATCTGCTTTTCATCTCGTACAATATCGTTGAATACAGATGTAATGGGCAAATTCTGATGCTCCACATTAAAATAATACAGATCTGTGTTATGCTGTATCAGAATTGAAGGAAATTATTTCATAATAGGGTACCGGACAGTAATCGAAAAAAAATCTAAGATGTGTTTTAAAATAAAGTTTGTTATACAACAATATCACTCAATAAAGATTTTTAAGAAATAACAATGACTTATATTTTTAAATCAATAAATAAAGTTGCGTAAATTATCTGTGACGTGTAAGAACCCAAACGCCAATCACAGTGCGTAACGTCATGTGTAGGTAGCCATAAGTAAACAGTACTGCTTTGTATGTTATTTCGCGTATTTCTACGTTTTATTTGCATTTTTCTAAAAATATTTAATTGTAATTACTTACAAATTGAAGGACTATAGTCATAACAGAACTTTAGTTATACATTATATCTCTAGTATAAGTGAATGTTGGAAAAAAATATATTCCCTATTTTATATGAAAGCACTAAATAAAATAATTATACACAATTTGTCAATGGTTTTTTTATTAACATTCTCAATATAAAGTAAAATAAAATGTATATAAAAGATATAATTAAGTTTAAGTATTCTCTATAGCTTCTTTGGCAGCTAAAACACAAATACAAGATTGTTTATGCACACGTAACACATTCTACGTAAGACATAACCTATAACACATAAATTACATACACACTAAATATGATTATTTGTATAATGGGCTGTGTAATAACACTCTAGGTACAGTACTTACATCAAAGTGATCTTCACAAAAGTAAATTGGTGAAGTAACAGACATTCCATCGCACTTTCGTCTTGCTAGGTCTAATCATTTCTTACATCAATAAAAAAATTATTTGGAGTAGTTACTGATGTATTTCTACATCAAGGTACAACACACCAACGATATCTTTTTCGGTCCATGATGATTAAGAAACACAAAATACTTCATTTATCCAAGCATTGATCACTTTTAATATGGTTAGAAGTTTGTTTACCTTACACATGACGTCACTTGATCTGAATTGACATGAAGTGCTGTTTTCGCGGCAATTTGAAATAAATTATGTTTTTGACGTTTTCAAGTACTCCAGAGGATTTATTTAATTAAAATATTATTTTTTATGGCTATATATATGAATAAAGATTATTTTTAAACACTATTTGAAAAGTTGTCCGGTTCCCTATTCACTGATCTTACCACATAAATAGTATAACAAAAATTATAATACTAATGATATTCTGTTTTCTTGAATCTATTTATCTGTGCATTTGTTAAAGTATAGAGGAACATAAGTAATATTCATAACACTAGAAAGACAAAAAAACTAGAGCTATAATAAAAGTAGAGAGTGTTTGTAAAAAATGTGGTACAGAACTCAACAATTAATATAACAATAATATATTTATAGATTGTCAATTTACTATACCTATACATAAATAGCTTCTTGGTATAACCGATTTTCTTACTTATACTTGTATGAATTTAAAAACTATTGAATGAATTTTAAATTTGTTGACAATTGGAATGAGGAAGATATCATTGAAAACCGAACCGGCAACTGCCGATTGCACTTTGGCAGTTGGCATGCCGAAGATAAATGTTCAGATAAGAGATTCACAGCGCATAAATATCCGAATTTAAAGCATAAAACATTCATCGAATTACAGGCATCAGTCCACGACAGAATCCAGACGCCACTTGAGCTTCAACGAAAATACTTTCGAAAGAAGTTTTAAAATAGATAAATGTTTATAACGAGTTTAGGCTATAGTTCCAAAGTAATCGGGCTAGTTTCGAAGTGATATGACAATTTTAAGTTGGGAGATATCCGGGACATAGAGGATGATCAAATTGACAAAAGGAATAGATGGAATTTTAGAAGGAAACGAACCGTTTCTAATATGTCCCGAAAGATTTATGTAATCTTAGTTTGACTTTACTTTGAGACAAAATAAATTGGATACTATTCCTACAGTTTTATTACACTTCAAACGACCATTAATTTATTGAAACAAGGAATACGAGAGTCGTTGAATAAATTTATTTATAGCAGTTTATTTTATATTCACCTGTTAATTACTTGCTTTCAGTATAGGTTTAATACTTCCCAATGCCTTAGTTGTCATATCTTAACTCTTATTAAAATTTTAATCTATGGTTTCTATAATATAGGGGAGGTTGAAAAGTTTTGAAAATTTATACGTTATTTTAATATTTTATCTTCCTATATTTAAAAAAGGCTATTGTGATTTGTCAATTCATTCTTTGTATACAAGCCATTTGAAATTGACGTGTCAGTGTATTTTTTTATAATGGAAAAAACCGAATATCTTGCAGTTTTGGAAGGTTAAAATGTTAAAGAAATCTGCTCCTTTATTTCCAGCTGTGCATCGATGAGTTTTAGAATTTAAACGTGGTCATACAAGCGGTAAAGATGAAACACGTAGTGGACGTCCAAAAAGTGCAACAACACCTGAAATTATTGAGCAAGTCTATGATATTGTTTGTAAAGATCCAAGTTTGAATAAACGTAAAATTGCTGATACCACTGAGATCTTTCATATGATTTTATTTTTGCTTTCAAAATGTTTCAACGAACCTGTAATAACAGCCGCAAAGCTTTATACAGAAAACTTTAATATATCCGTAAAACCACTTATTAAGATCCTTAACAATTTTGACAAACAAGTTTTTAATACGAACTTCTCACGTAGTAAAAGTTGTAACGCCACAAAGGCGTTATTGTATTAATTTTAAGGCGTTTGACGTGGGTTTTACTACCATTATTATCATTAAACGTTCCACAATTATTTTTATGTTGTTGGATGTTATTTTCTCATATATATGGTTTGATTAATGATGCTGTTAATAAGAAGTTTTACTAAGAAACGTGTATATATATATTGTTTTCTGAATTTTAAAAGAACACACAAGAAGAGGTTGCGTCGGTTTGGGAAGAGGCTAAAATATAGTGTTTTACTACTTTGTGCAATTTACGATTTGGATTTTAGTTATAATTTTTATTTGTTAAAATATTAATTTCTTCACTTTCAACAGAAATTATTATACACTGTTAGTTTATATCTTTATCCATCAGGCACGGAAGTGCACCTCTGTTAGCGCCAACGCAACAAATTTGAACGCTCAAAAAGACGTTCTATTCGAAGATGACGTTCCTCTAAAAAACAAAATGAAGTTGCAATGACCAAAGATCAATTAAAGTTTTTGCAAATTACAAGTCGTATTAATTAATCAAATGACGAGTGTAGGCCTAAAGTGTACGGATGAAGTATACTGCATTTACTGATAGAGTTATATGGACTGTTACACTCCAGAATCCTATCCAGCAAAGCCAACGAGCAAATAACAGTGCCCTTTTACTTTGGGTTTTGGAGCAAAACCTATGTAACGATGCCAGTAGCACAACAAATCTCGCTGAAATCGTATAATAATCGTTAATATTTAATGTATCAAAGTTCTCCGGGAGATGAAAATTGTATTTTGTGCATAAGAAAAAAGCATTTTTAAAATTCATCTTGAAGAAATGGATAATATGAAACTCAGGAAATATCGAAGGAAATGAGTTTAATTTTTATACTTAGGGGTTTTGAGAGTCGCTGAACACAGATTTCATGACGGCGATGGCCTCCGAGGTACCTGGTGCCCAGGGTGAAACTCGATGCCTGGAGTTTTAAGATATATTTATACAAAATCAGTCGATTATTATTACTCGGGGGTTTTCGGTGTCGCTAAGAATTTCATGACGACTATGGTCTCCGAAGTAGTTGGTGCCCAGGGTGGAGCTTATTGCCTGGATTCCTGGAGTTATAAAATATATTTATTCAAAATCAGTCAATAATCATTACTCGAGAGGTTTTGGGGGTCGCTGAGCACGAATTTCATAATGACGATAATCACCGAAGTACCTGAATTACCACCAACCAAATACTACATATAAGAAAAAAATGTATACTATTTAATTAATCAGTCTATTCTCAGTTTTTTCTGATGATATCAATATTTTTAAAAATGGTATTTAAAAAATCTGTTTTAAAATGCTTATGAGAGGGGAGTGGCGCATTCGATTTACAGTTATGGTAAGCGCCTTTTGTCTAGTTAGTTTGGCCTCGGTATCCATATTCTTTTATCAGAAGTATTATTTTCTGTTTTTAGATAAGTAAATCCTGATTTCTCGATTTTTAATATCGTGTATGTGTAGGTCCTGGATAATCTTGAATATTGCGATATCTTTTGTTCCTTTTAACTTCTTTAAATTGAATTTGTCATTGTCTTTTGATTTTGCGTATTAGATATATTAACATGCTTTGTCTGAATAAATTTAGATTGATATTAAATTTTGCCGTTGATATTGCCAGCTGCCATTTCTATTTAATAATATATCATGCCAGCCAAATATTTTCTGTTACATACAATGCGGAAGTCACTGAATTATATCGATGTTAAAATCCAGACAGTATTAAAATAGCTTAAGAAAGAGATGTAAATAAAGAATAAAAACATTGAAATTTTAATGACAATAACTTTAAATTTATTAGGACACTAGGCTTTACAAACAATTATTTTTAAACACCGTATTAGTGGCAGAGATTTTTCTAAACTGTGTAACGTTGTTATCTTTAAATGATAAATTCGGAAGTAAAACTTTATTTTAATGCTTCTCTTAATACTAAAGTATTAAGACACAGTTTAGTATATAACATTACTGGTAACTAACCAATCTGTGAAATAGTCTATTTCTGGATCTCCCAAGGCAGTCACAAGCTGGTACAAGTTTGCAGTTGTTCCTTGTGGAAGGCTTCATGTGAATTATATTAACAAAGATTTTGTTTAATGTTCAAAAGACAGTATAGTAGGTACGTACGCACAAGGTAAGGTCAAAATTTTTAAGTCCTTAAAGAAGTCTCTACAGTGCTCTCTATCACCAAGTCCAGAGATTAAACGGACACAATTTCTTTGTAGTCCAAACACTTTATCAATATGACAAAAGTGACCCCAGCATAAGTTAAAAGAGAATGAACGTTACTGTGATAAGCTGTTAAAAGGGTCTAACTAGAGGTTACTTGAACAAGATTTCTCAATAGGAAAAGTTCTTGGGAGAGTTTTTTTGATTAGTGGCCTATGTGCGGTTCCCAGGTCGATCATGTTTCCAAGATATCCCTGGAAAATTGGCCTCGGTTTCACATTAAGGTAGAGAATATAGAAAACAGCTAGAAACCAATGAGATAAGTTGTTTTCTGCAGTATGATAATTAAGATTATTGATTTCTAAAGGATAATAGTTAATATAAAAAGTAGTGTCATCAGCAAATAAAACAGTGTTAATTCCGTTTTTCTACGATACGGAAATCCTTATCGATCAATGTAGAGGGAAGTTGTACGAATTAGCTGAAGCTGTTAATATTTTAAAAGAACGGTTGGGATACATTTAACACCTTATTCCGGATATGAAAAAATAATCTGCGTGATGGGCGCCGCGATTGCTCATCGTCGATTAAAAACACCCGCGCGTTGATTATTCAACCGGTTTTTCGTTGCAACGTTATCGAGTGGGCTTTTTTTGACATTTTGAGATGATGGATGAGACATGCAAAATGTTGGAAAGGTACGAAAGCCGACCAAAACGGCTAAAAGACCATCGCTTGGCCAGAAAAGTTTTGGTTTCCGTTTATCATAATTGATTACCTACAGAAAGGAAGAACAGTATCGAAAGATTATTAAGCAGCGTTATTGAGCAAACTAAAAAAGTTCTGTACTAGCTCGATAATGTACCGTCGCACAGGTCTTTAAAAATGATGGTTAAATTGGACAAATTACGATTCAAGTTAGTTACTCACCCACCGTTTCTCCAGCGACACAAATCTCAAGCGGTAACATATTCACATTAAATCAGGAATTCTTTGCGGAAACCGAGGCGAGTTTGAGCTTTAAAAATTTCGTACTACACAGAAAGGACATCGATATGTTGAAAAATAGCGATCTTGAAGGTAACCACATATTGAGAAATACGTGTTTTGTCCCAAACACGCCTATTTCATTAAAAATCTCGAGACTTTTTAGCCCATGTTGTGATTACATATTTATAAAGTTTCACTGTTCAGCAGTAATGATGCACTAATCACTATATTTCGGTGAGTCTTCTATTTGTGAAAATAATTCTTTGTCGTCAGAACTGAAAAAAAAATTGTAAATAGCATGAAACTGCTCTATCCTGATGTAGTTAAAATTGTTACAGAAAAAAATATGGTTATTACTCTACGAACAGAACCGCTACTGTCTCAAAATACCAAAAGGTATTCTCTCGCCCTCTATGTGTGTTAGAGATTTGAAACAGTCACCCTAGTCTGTATGATAAACCCGAGATTCGAAGATTCTAGAACATTTGTACTGATTTCAGAGGTATTATATCCTTAATGACTCCCATATGAACGCAACCGAAGTCGGTATAAGTTTAATTAATGTATTCTAAGGGATTTTAAACTGAATAATTTTAATTTTAGTCCTAATATACAGGAATTACAGTTATTACCAGTTGGTAGTGGTAATATATGGAAAGCACGGGTGCGGATCTGATTTTAATGAGTTTACTTTGGTAATTTAATTCGTACGGTTTTTAGATATGGTGTTACTTATAAGGTACAGAATTTATGATAGATAAGAAATAGTCAAGTTGTACAACAAGGCTACGAGAAATAATTGGTTCGCAGGAGTGTGGTAGGATTAGAATAATAAGTTAAAGACCCTGCTATAGGACTTATTGTCATTTTCAGAGAGTAGATGGAGTTATCGTCAGACGTTGGCACCTCTCGGTATTCGCTTTCTAGTTTCTGGTTGTTCCGGTGTTTCCTAGGTCTTGGTGTTCCTAAAACCAAAAAATTAAAAATTCGTTTTGTGCGAGTGTAAGCGTGTGTTGGAATGTAGCCCAGTGGTGCAATGTGGGTTTAGGAGATTGACGCTGTGGCGTGTCTCCATTTGGCAAGAACGAAGGGAACCACAGAAACCTTCGTCAAGCTCTCATTTTTTTTTTGTCTACAGTTTGGAGTAGTCTTAGGGAGGGAAGGGGATCTTGATTTTCGGAACTTTTGATCTTCCTTGGAGTTCTCCATTCTAGTGATTATGAAGGGTCCTGTGGGCGGTGATGTTGGTAATCTGTAGAGTCCGAGCGACGTATCGTTGTTGTAGCGTTTGTAAGTCAAGTTATAAAATATTGATATTAAAATCAGTAAAGAAATATGTAAAATATTTAAAAAATATATTTTTCTTTGTTTGTAGGGCCATAAATATCTTCAAGTACATCTTTAGTAATTTAGTGTAACAAATACATTCTATGAAAGCTTAATATTCTTAAAGCTGTGGTACCTCTTTTTTCGAATATCGGTACACGCACTGTATCTCTCAGATCATATTAAAATGTTTAAATAATAAAGGTCGCAAAAATAAAACTTTTATTACACAAGGAGCAGTTTTGGTCACCTTGAGTGAGTGTTCAAGAATATTTTGCCTGTCTGCAATAAATTCAATATTATTATCAACTTTTAATATTTTCTTATATCTATCTCAAATTTGTCTTGGTACAATGACATTTTTAGCTCTTCTTCTTGCATTCCTGTTAGGTGACAGTATTTTCAACTTTATATTCTCCTTCTTTTAGGATATTTACCGACGCAATAAAGTATTTCTTTTGTTACATCTTCTTCAGCAGTGTTGTTGCCATAATGTAATAACTTCTATTTTCTGAATTATACATTTTGCTTTAGTTAAGTCGAGAATAAATAAATGATCTTATCTGATCTAAACGTTTTGAGTCGAGTTAGTAGAATAGTAATTTGCAATTACGCGACTATTGCATTTTAATAAAATTGTTATCCTAAATTTCCCACAACAGAAGTTACTTTGTTGTGTGTATGCTATTATTGAAACGAGGAGTAGTCATTAAGGCTGCAATATAATTTGATAATTGCATTTCTGCTAGCGATAAAATCGACCAGGAATATTATTAAAACAGAATCTACATTTACTTTCATAATTAGAATTCATGTTTCGACCTCGAGTTAGTAAAACTTACGTATACAGTCGTTAATACTTTCGAAAAATCGATACTCATATATGTACGTTCATCCACATTGTAGTCTACTCAACGATGAAAAGACAGCGCCTTAACTAAATGGAGATTAAATAAAACTTAATTATCCAGTAATTGGGTCATTATGAATAAGAGTATAATATCAACAGCAACCCCTTGTTTGAATTTTGTACCAAGCGGTGTCATGCTTTCCATTTTGTTGAATATATAGCATAGTATACAGTCATTACCTCCAAGCAAAGGGGAACAAAGCAGTGGTGGGGAATCATTGCCAAGTGTTATCAAGAATAAGAGCATAAAAACAGAAGACTGATGGTGTTGCTTAATATATATTTAACATCTTTATTCGGTAAATTAATTATTTTGAGATATCTCCCATGGGGATTTTTAAAATGTAGTTATTAAATAAACAAGAATTAAAAGAATTAAATTGTATCTACCAAGTTTTCCACCGTTTTGGATTATGATTTTCAAGGGTCCAATATTACGTGGTATTATCGATGACGATTTTTTTGGTACTTTTTAACCTTGTTTTCCACCTCTTTTGTATCCTCGCAGCTATCCGCCATTTTCGATTTAGGCTTCACAAGGGTCTTACATTACGTGTAATAACGATTTTTTGCCAAATCTTAGTCCTCTTTACCCTTTGTATCAATTCAAGTATCCACCTGTCAGGATTTCGAATTGTTGTATCAACACCTTCGACTGGGAAAATTTTTAAACATATTATCGATGACGATAACTTTCCGTAAAAAAATGACAACTTTTACCCCTTATGGCTCCCCCTGAATCATATTTGTCATATTACGGTTGAAGGCGAAATTTTGGCTCTATAGCTCTTAGACTATTTAACTGACCAAGTATTTATTATTTCTTTTGATATTATTAACAAATTTAACAATTATTGATCTGTTCCTTCTGAAAGTTGTTATGCTAATGAGTTTAATTGATTTTATTGTTTTTTCCATTGTTCGTTTGCTTGATCTGGCTTCTTTTGATAGGCGGTAAATGCATCTAATACCCAATGATTTTCTGGTGATAACAAAGTATTGGCTGCTTTACACAATTTTGCTTGTCATTTGTACTAGCTAGTTCTCTTTTCCTTAACTTAAAGATATTTTTTTTGCTATTATTTCTTGATGTGGTTGGTTTGTTGTTATATAAAATTGCCTCTGTCTCTATATTGCATCTTACAAATCATCATTTTCTTTTATTTTTTATCAACTTATATTCAGAGACTTTTGCTTTAGAATTTAGTGGTAACAGGTAATGTGTCGATAATAATTTTTCAAATTTGAAACTGTTTAAAAAAAAAATTTTGCTGTGAAAAAGTTTATAAATGTATAGGTAATTAACTTAAGAGCTTATATTCAATTAAATTTCCTGTCTGTAAAACACGATAAAGTGTCCTCTATATCGTGATATATCAGTAATATTTTAAATCTAATCGTAACTGCACGAGTTAACCCACAATAGATTATCAACCTTAATCACCATACTTCATTCATTTCATAGGTTAAATGATTGATTAAAAGTGTCGTACAAACTCCCATAAAAACAGGAGTTTCCCTTAGAGGCGAATTAAATGACCTGTGAAGATAAAATCATTAGAAAACAGTCATAATTTATGCTTGATAAACAAAAATAAAGCGTTTTTTCGTGGTACTCGTTAGGATTTTATGTGTTTATCACTTAAAGTGTAACATATATCACTTCTGACGATTCTATTAAGTATGGAAGAGATGTAATGACCGCTGTGTTTTTAAAAATGACTCTAATTTATAACCAGACCAAACAATAAATGCGTTCCTAAAGAGTAGACCGTAATGAAGCTTTTCGTCTTTAAATAATGTGATGAATTAAGCACGGCACTTTTATTATGAGGGTGTGTTTTGTATTAGAAATTAGAATAAACGAGGACCGTAATTTAATGATTCTCTTAACGTCCGCAATGACTTATTATTATTATTATTATTATTATTATTTACCATAAACGCTGAAATATTAAAGCATATGAAGTAATAAATTTAAAATTTTACAAAATTTTTGCTTTAATGAGATCCACTTACTATTTATAAGTATTTCTCTTTGCGCAGGAACAGAAAACTACTAGCTCGTGGGTGAGGTCTCACCATCTTCGAATTTACACAAAAACCGATATTTAAATGTAAAGAAGTGTCATCATCTTCTTCGCGATATTCTGGCCAAAAAGGATGAATACGCAAGAGCCACCAAGATAATACACAGCATTAACTGTTTGGCTCACTGGAACCGATTCTTTGTAAATAATCTTAGAAACAAATCAACATTGTCTTCACTTTTGACTTTTCCAAACGAGTTCTTTTCGGATTTGGCTCGCTTGACTGCTTCCATGCGGACGCTTGGTTTCGGGATTATATTGAAAACACCTCGTTTCGTCACCAGTTACAGTGTTTTACGAAAAGTTTCTTGGTCTCTTTAAGGATGTCTCTCGAATGCTGAATTCAAAGCATTTTTTGGTCATCTGTGAGCTTGTGTGGGAACAAACCGTGAAGGCACGTTTCTCATGCCCAAATTCCTGGTCAAAATGCGATAAATCGAATAGAGATATTTCATTCCATTTGCATGTATCTCAATGAAGATTTTGTCTCATTTTTAATAAACGGGCGCACTTTTACGACAGTTTCTGGCGTAATCACAAATTTCGGCTGGCCAACATTTTTTCTAGCGACTCACGACCCTCTTTGAACCGTGTCAACCATTCGTGGACTCGACTGTGAGATAAACAATCATCATCATAATCTTGTTTCAACAATCGATGCGTTTTTACCAATTTTAAAACAGAACTTAACACATGGCGCCACTAGTATCGGATAGTTCGTAAAAGTCCTGTTTAATTTGCGACAATTTCTTCTATAAACTGTTTTTGAGTGAGATGTATTTATATAATTGGAAATACAGTCTGGTTAAAATATTGCTCCGCTCGTCAAATACAGTCTCTAACAATAACCAATTTAAACGTTTTTTACACTTCTATATAAATCTGAATTCTTATAATTTATTTATATTCAAGCTTCATTTAATCTAATTTCCCAGTTGCCGCTTGAAAATCATTATAGAAAATAAAAATAATAATAATAATAATTCAAATATTTTTTAACATTTCCGGAAAGCTAAGTCAAGCGTTACTAACCCAGACAAAAGGAAATTAAGTAAAATACAACTTTTTCACAGATATAAGATGTACCCTAAGGACGCATTGTCGTGATCAACATTTATTTTTGCTTTATTTCTCCATTCTTAGCGTGGTAGCTATTCTAACAGCTCCTTCCAGGTCTGAAGAATGTGCCGTTAGTCGGAATTGTAGCTACAGGGTGTAGACCGACTTTACCATTAAAAATAAGAGCGTGCTTCTTCGATTCAATCGGTTTACAGGGCCGCTATTTAATGATTTGATATCAATGACTTAGATTATATATTTGGAAGTTTTAACTTGTTCATTTAGGTACACTTAATAACGACCTATGTTCTACACAAATATTTTCCTAAATTATTATTCAGGAAGTTTATTCCATGAAAAGTGTTTTGTTGTTGTTGTATACTCTAGTTACTTTTTGTCCATTTCAAAGCACAAACATTTGTGGAAACACATTTTTTTATTCGCATTTCCAACTAGCCATTTTAACTACATGGAATAAAACGGGTTTAAATCTAGATGATTCACAAAATGTTGTTGTACATTAATGTACACAAATATTATTATTAGTCGGAGTAACCAGCAAACGTTGTGTATGAAAGCACTAATTGGATTTTGGGAATTGTGTGTTGGTTTAAATTGTTTTCATGTGGGATAAAAAAAATTCATAAGATTCTATTTGTATTTCCCAAAATTACTCAATATACAGATGTAATTCATGAACTAGAATTTAAATACCAACTGTTTAACAAAGGGGTCCATAAAAGAATTGAAATGGACTTGGATTTTACAACCAGATGGGAGACGTATAAATAGTGGGTCAGTTACCAGATGGGTTACCAGAATAGAAAAAACACCCAGACAGAGAATAGCATCGAAAATGTTTTTTTTTTTGGTGGGGGGGAATGATTTTAAAACGAACACTTACGAGAGTTTATTAACATCTAATTAACGAAGACAATATTGCGTTTCCACAGACATGGAAAATATTTCAGTAGAAGTGACTACATAAAATGTTACACCGAGAAATGAAAAAATATATCGACCGAAATTGTAAAATGTAAAAATTAAAAATTGGAGTATATGCCATCAATTACTGTATTTAAGATAAATACATTTCCACAGTTATGTTTAAAACCGATGGCGATCCCTGTTCTTTGTATGTGACGGTAAAAAATTCTATTAAATGCTTCTAAATTTTCGTTTAAATGTGAAAACTGATCGAAAAGGTCAGTTTCTACATTCACTCCCGTAAATATCGATGTAGTTCATGACATGAATTTATCAGACCTTTTAATGGTGTTAAAGCGAATATCTGAAGCACTAAATATTTTATTTAAACACGTCTGTTACATAGTTTACGTTGATTTAAATATCGGAAAAAATCTGCAAAATGGATTCCCAAATCTCTTAACTCTGAATATTATTGGACCAGTTTGATAAAAACAATTCGTGAAAAAAAAACAGATTCGCTAAGACAATGCACAGGTTCACACATATTTGTTGATGATGACCAAATTAAACGAAATAAAGTACGAATTGCTTGTGCAATCGCATTCATCAGATTTGTCTCCCTCTGAAATTAGATCTTTAGAACCTTTAAAAAATTCCTTCGTGAAGAAGCTAGTGCAGATATGGAACAATATTTTGCAGAACTTCCGAAAAATCATTACAGAGATGGAGGATCATTGGAATAATACTGTTCAAGCTGGGGGAAATTATATTGGGTAAAAAACATTTCATTATTTTTTCATTTAAGTTTTTAAAACATTTTAACCAACCTGTAATAGAACCATCACTAGGAATTAGGATTACCAATCACTATACAAAAAACAAGTTATGGAGAAAAGATATACAGTAAAAAGCCCCTGCCATATTTAAAATAAAACTAAAACGAATATCATGATTGATAATAGACTTATACTAAATATTTAAATCTATAAACACAGTTGTTTGATTCCATTTTAACAGTAACTTTCAAATAAGTTGATTAACGTAGTAGTTAACAATTTAAGTAGAACATATTCAAGCCCAAAACGGACCTGCATTCATCAGTCCACCAATGGGATTGTTTTATAAAATCTTATTTAAAATATAAATCACTGATTTACAATAACGTTGTCGCCTAGCGACGGATTCGTAGCTACACGTTTGTAATTAATTATTCCGTGTGCGGTCACCGGGAAAACATGACAGCAGAATTATGGAGGGTAAAGGTAAGGAGAACTGTCTCCGTGTATTGAATGTGTCCGTCAAAATGTGGTAAATAAGGGTGGCGCTACGATCGTAGTAGGGTAAATTTTAAAAAAAGCGCCATAATTTTTTAGAGTAGGATAGATAAATAAACAAGAAAAGACACATTTCCGCTTTATTATGACACCATTTTTAAAATAATCATAATATACATAAGATAATCATAAAGTATAAAACGAATTTAAAATACACTAAACTGAATTCGCTGACCACGTTTTTTTGTAGCACTTATATAATTTGTGACTTATATTACGAAATCATACGACATTTCAATCAATTTGTCAAAAACTGCTACATTCATTCTGTACCCTACATCCATTCTGTACCCTACATCTACTTTAGCGCCATTGTAGTGGCAAGTTTGAGAAGTGTTATGTTCCTCTAAAAAGTGGACACATTTTTAATCATTTCCCATTTAAGATCGTTCTCCTTACCTCTACCCTCCATAAGCAGAATGCAGATAAAGAAGCACAAAACACAATCATCTCATACTCATAGAATGGCTGTAGGAGATTTTTGTTTATCATTATATGAAAACTTTTTTATTTATAATGCTAACAATTTTTAATGAGAATTATAAATGATCTTTTATTTGGTAAATTACCTATTTAAACCTATCAACGTGGACAATCAGAACTTGAAATTAACGAGCCTTATTAAGAAGTTATGCAATGTGTAGTAAAGAAATTAATTTATTTGGGGTAATATAGTATTGAAAACCTTTTATTGTAACATCGTAATAGTGCTATTAAAATATTTCAATAGGTTCTGATTGATGTTTAGAAATGGGGTTTAAAAAGGAAACGTCTGTCAATGAAATATGAAATATTTTTCAATCATTTATAATGTATATAAACATAATTAAGAATTTTAAAGATTATGTACGAGGCTTGTTCAATTGAAACCCATCTTTGGTCCAAAAAAAATTTATTAGCAAATATATTTACAAATAATTACCACTACAATTAAGGCACATATCCCATTGTTTTACCAACCGATGTATACCCTGTTTAAAGAATTCTTGTGGCTGCTGCTTGAAGAATTCTTTCACGGCATTTTTTACTTCTTCGTCCGACTGAAAACGATTACCTTTTAACGCTTTTTTCAGTGGACCAAATATGTGAAAATCGCATGGCGATAAATCGGGACTATAGGGTGGATGCTCTAATACCCTCCATTTCTTTCGTTGTAGATTTTCTTTTACTACTTCGGCAACATGAGGCCGAGCATTGTCGTGCAGCAGAATGACACCGCGTGAGAGCTTTCCTTGCCGTTTTCGTCTTATTGCTTGGTGGAGCTTGTTCAAAGTTTCATTATACAGGTTTGCGTTGATATGCACTCTAGGTTCTGTAAACTCTATGAGCAAGGGTCCTTCATGGTCAAAGAAAAATGTTAATGACCGCACGCTGATTATATTTGGACGGATTGTTAACAACAAACGCCATTTTAAAGTCGCAATACTTAAAATAGCTCTGACATACAAATGCTAGGCACTGATCAGTGTGACGTTACAAATACAACTAACATTATAAAATGTCACTTGAATGATTACAATTGTTTCCAAGGCTAACCTGACCAAAGATGGGTTTCAATTGAACAAGCCTCGTAGAATTAAATAAATCTGTTTATTTTGAAAAGAAAACCCAAAGTAGTAAATATAATTATAGATGTACCTATATATTTTGATTGAGGTCTAGCAGACACAATAAAAATGCAATGATTGCAACATTCTGAGATGATCAGGTAACTGGGAAGCATTCAATGGCCGGAATGTCACAGGGGATTGAGAACTGCTTAACATGTTCTACTCAACTTACCACCATTGTATATCTGTATATATAGGGTAAGGCTATGAAAACTGCTCACAGGCTGCTACAAGGCCAGGCTCCCATAACTTTATTAAGGAGAAAAGAGCAAGCAGTGATAGGGTTAAGGCAGGTCAAATAATGAGCGTGCTTCAAAGAGGATAATCCCCAGATATAACTTTAAAAGAAACTTTCGAGTAGAATTACTGGAAAGGGATTCATGGAACAATGGCCCCATAACTCAAGTTGCGTCAATCTGGTATAGCGATGGCTCAAAGATTAAGAAAGGCACAGGGTCGGGTATATACAGTAGAAGACACAAAATACAAGTCCAATTAAGTCTTGGTGCGTACGCGTACGCTACAGGGTTTCAGGCTGAAGTACTGGCCATACGACACTGTGCAATATAGATCATAAGTCAGGAAGTTCAGGAAGTTCAAAGGAATGTGGTGTTGGTGGGTGTGTTGGATGTAAGGACCCTGTTGTAGGACTTATGTCCTTTTCAAGGAGTGGATGGGAAGGTTTGGATGGTGTTAGCATCAATGAGCATATATCTATCTGTCTATCTATCTAAACCTTTTAATGTATTATCGTAATAGTGCTATTAAAATTTTTCAATAGGTTCTAATTGATGTTTAGGAATGAGGTATAAAAAGAAAACGTTTGTCGGTTAAAAATTTTATATGGTATATAAACATAATTCAGAATATTAAAGATTATGTAAAATTAAATATTTCTTTTTATAAAAAAGAACCCCAAGTAGTAATTATTCATAAATAGATGTATATATTTGTGGTATAGCAGACACAATAAAAACGCGATGTGTGGATAGAACTCTCTCTTCGTATTTTTTACTACAGCTTTATGATAGTTTGTATTTCAAGAGAAAACTGTAAAGTATATTCTTTATATTGCTTTTCAATTCTTGAAAACTTGAGTACCTCAGAATAAAAAAAGAACTTATAAAAGAAAATTTACATTCACTTCGAATACATCAGAATATATTCACTGGAGGCTCAATATAAGTTCTGTGGAAAGTTTTACCTTATCATTTGTAATGAAAGTATTGAATTATAGCAATTCCCATATTTTTCTTAAATTGTTCCTTGCGTTTTATACTATTCAATAAAAATTCAGGCAACGCAAATAACCGAAATACATTTTTCGAAATAAGATATAATAAAACTAGAGTATAATCCTGAATATAATAGATCACATAAATATTCTACAATCTTGTATAGATTAGGATCGTGCAGAGTAGTTTGCACTTGGAAAATTCTGGGTATGACGCTTATGTTCCCAATAGGAGGGTTATCTTTTAAGTTTTGCGTAAAGCCATAAAGTCAAAAAATATATATACTTAAAGTACTTTATTGCTTTTCAAAATATGTTTAGACCAATTGGTAAAACAATTATTCCAGTCTTCAGTTGACCTGCAAAATCGCTGTTTTAAAGGCATTTATTGCTTCCTCTGGCGACTGGAATCGCTACCCAAACATTGAATTCTTGATCTTTGGTAACGTGAAGAAGTCGTTGCCACTTAGGTCGGTACTATGCGGTGGCTAGTCTAACAATTCGATGTTTTGAAGCTCCAAAAACTCGATTGTCTTTTGAGCAGTGTAAGTACTTGCATTGTCCTAATGTAGGATGATTCGCTGTTGTGTGTGCTTTGTCGCAGTTTCGCGATAACTTCTGGTAAACAAACATTTATATACCAGTCGGACGTAACCTTTCTTTCATGATTTGAAGCAATTGTTGCCACAAAACGAGATTTTGACACAAAAGCTGCGACCATTTTCTTTGGCACACGGATCACTTTTGTTGGTTTTTGACGACAACCGCCTTTTGCTCTTCTGTGAGCAAATGGGCGTTACAACTGTAAACCAACTTCTTCATGTAGGATCTTTTGGATTAAGGTCTTTGAAATGACGAAAGCTGCCTTTATCTCCCCGTATGTTACATGGCGGTCATTGTAAATTAGCTGACGAATGACATCAATGTTTTGCTGTGTGACTGCTGTTTTGGCTAAGATCCATTTTTTGACTGACTTGCTAATTTCAAAAACTCACTGTACCTATACGACTTGTGTTATCTTAATGAAACACTAGATTTATGTCAACAAAAGATTGAGGCTAGTTTTGTGTCTATTGGTTCCGCCTTGTGCAAAACTAAAAAGACAACCATCGTATAGGTGATTGCCTGTATCAAAGCTTAAAATATATTTTCTGTTACCAAATCAGAAAATTAAGATTAATTGAACATGTTATTTCAGTTAACGTTATACTGTATTTTTTTGTTATTACGACTCAACATATTTTCCCTTATTTTGTCTTAATAAACACAGGATACTGGAAAGAAATGTCAATATAATTTTATTTTATCTCTATATCTCCGAGCTAATTTCGCTTTCGGAAATATCAATTTCCTACAGCGAAGGACAACTGATGAAAACCGAAGTTTTCTTATCAATCTCCCCTGGCGAAGCTTGTTATTGGTATATATTTGTCCTCAGTGTGTTTCCTATTAAAAGGTATTCGACATTTTATTGATCAAATTATTTGCTGTTTATATATATATATATATATATATATATATATATATATATATATATATATTATATAATACTCGATAATATCTAATAGGGAGAGTTATCTAACAACGCCGGGGAAAGAAAATTTTAATAGATAGAAGGAAGGTAGCAAAGAGAATATAAAAAAAATAATCACAAATTGAAAAAAAAAATGATGGATTTGTGAAGGATGCTAAAAACTAAAGAAGAAACATTAGTATAATGAAAAGTTATACTTGATAAGATTTGCAGAATAATATGAAAAATTAGCATAAAATTTAATATAAGTAATGAGACTTGTAATATATTTTTTTATTCTGCTTATACTGCATGAATAAGTTGTGCGACATTTCCTGCATTGTTTCAACGACTGGTTTAACAACTTTTGGTAGGATTTAGATTTTGGTAAACATGCCGGCCAGTCTAAGATTGTGACACTTCTGTTTTAATACATTCTCTAGCCTCTTTGCTTCTATTGGAAAGTGCATTTTCGTGCATAAAAATAAAGTTATCTCCAGTTGGCTTTCTCCAAATAATTGGTTCCAGCACTAAATCATTCCGACCAGTTAACGTTTGTTAAAGAGGTTGCAATAAAGTTTTTGCCCCGAGAATAATACTTACACAGAATATCATAGTTTCTTGCTATCTTAGGACTGATCTGGCATAGAGTTATGCTCGTCGTCCTAAAGCTTTGAGAAACCAAATTTGATAGTCATCGGATGTTAGGCCATATCGGGTCTATTTCGATAAAGGAATGTTTTGCAAAAAGTTATTATTATGTCTTGTTTTACAAAAAAAACCTTTGGTTACTATCTATTATCTATAAGGTTAGTATAATACTGTAACGGGATAACCGTAAAGGAAGGGACCTTAATTTGAAAGATTGTTGTTGACAGTTGATTTTTAGTTGTTTGTAAAAAAATCAACTGACCATTTTTAAATAATGTTTCTAGAAAATTCTAGAAACTTCTAAACACACTGACTAGATTAAATAATGCTGTATATAAGGGGATGCATGAGCAGTTTAAGTCAGTTCGAGTCAAGTGTTCAGAAGAGTTCATTGTATTGTCAAGTAGTTAGACGTTATCCAGCAGAGTTCAGTGTATCTTAACAATTTTGTAAATAAATTGTGTAAAAAGCCCCCATACGTGTTTCAAATTGGTGTCAGGTGTGGGGTGAAGATACAAGAATGCCTGGAAAAAAGATAAATGAACTATTGGTGGCTGAGCTCAGAAGAGAGCTCGAAGAATTGGAGTTGGAAACTACTGGAAGCAAATCCGTATTGTTAAGAAGGCTCCGTGAATACTATGTAAATAATGATTTGGACCCTGACGCTGTGGAGTTCGAAGACCCAGTTCAAAAAGCAAATTCTGAACTAGCTCAACAACTTTCCCAGCTGAAAGAGGAGCTAGCAGGACGAATGACGAGCCAGCAAGAGGAGCTATCCAGTCAGATGAAGAGCCAGCAAGAGGAGCTATCCAGTCAGATGAAGAGCCAGCGCGAAGATATGTCCCAGCTGTCACAAAGAATGACGAGCCAGCAAGAAGAACAGACGCAACAATTTTCCCAGCTATCACAACGAATGTCTACCCTATCAGATGATTTATCCAGTTCGTTTTCCCAGCAAATATCACATCTTCGAGATGAACAAAATCAGCAAGTGTCCAGCTTGCGAGACGAACAAAATCAGCAAGTGTCCAACTTGCGAGACGAGCAAAACCAGATCAACCAGCAGATGCAGTCCGAGATAAGGAAGCTTCAACAAGAACAGGAAGCTAGCCGCCGAAACCAAACCATCCACCACGGCGACGGAGATGCAAGAAGGATGGAAACCTGCCACGCAGACGTCGAACGACAAAGAAGCGAGGAGACGACCCATGTACGAACGACGATGAAACCCCCGACCTTCGACGGGAAGACTTCCTGGCCAAATTACCTGAAACAATTCGACGCAGCGGCCAGAGCTAATGGATGGTCATCCCAGGAGAAAGCATTGCCCCTAACCGTAGCTCTGCGAGGCGAAGCTTTAGACGTTTTGCAATCATTGACACCGGATGAAGCTGACAACTTCGAGTTATTGGTGAATCGTCTAGAGATGCGTTATGGTCAAACTCATCTACAACCGGTGTACCGAATGCAGTTAAAGAGCCGAAAACAGAAAAATGGAGAAACTATCCAGGAATTTGAAGCGGATGTAGCAAGAATGGTACGACTTGCGTATTCAAATGCAGCGGAGGATTTCCTGGAGTGCCTAGCAGTCCAAACCTTCACCGATGGTCTTCGAGACGTCGAGTTGCAGCGCGCTGTACGGTTGGCGCGGCCGAAGACTCTTGTGGACGCCTTGACCATTGCCCTGGAGTTTGAGGCGGCGACGGAGGCCTCACGTGGAGTTGCTCGACTAAGGGAAATCACCGGTAACTACGACCATGCCGTTCATTCCGTTAGCGACGTTGAAGCGGTAGTAGAGAGATTAATGAAGTTATCTCCAAGAAGAAGGCGCCAAGTGAGATGCTGGAACTGCGGAGATTTAGGCCATATAAGAAATACTTGCCCCCAAAAAGAAAAATCTTCTGCTGTAGTACCCCAGCAGCAGGAAAACTAGAACGGGTCGACTCCTGGAGGGCGAAATCGACCCCAAACATTCCCGAAGCCCCTCACACCATTAAATTGGCAACTCTGCGACATCACGTGGACAGCTTATATGTAGATGGCCTCCTTGATGGGAAGAATATTAGCATGCTGGTAGACACTGGAGCTACAAAAACTATCGTCCGACCAACCATCATTATGCGAAATAAGATGTTGCCTACCAGTTGGAGACTGCGTACCGCTACCGGAGATTCTGCTAGAGTTTACGGTGAGATACAGGTGACGCTACAGTTTGGTTCAACCTCTCTTGTTCACTCAGTGCTGGTGGCTGACGTTGATGAAGATGTTGTTCTGGGCATGGATGTTATGCTCCACTGTGGTTTTCATTTGGATCTTCGCCAACGTATCCTTCGTACTGGTAATGAAGAAATATTCCTGCACCGAAAACAAGTTGACAATGCCTCGATTAAGCTAATCGATGATATCGAACTTCCGGCAAGCTGCGAATGTGTCGTCACAGCGCGGTTGGATGGACTGGAGCCAGATGGTGCCCCAGCCATGATAGAGCCGAAGAACCATGACCATGAATTGGGAAAAGGACTCCTTGTGGGTAAGACTCTTGTTAGATCCGCCAAAGAGGTACCCATCCGAGTTATCAACTTGAACGATCATCCAGTTCTTCTCCGAAAGGACACGGAAATGGGAAGTTTAGAACCAGTAATGGCCATAATTCACAAGATAAATGTTATGGAAACAGATGAGACCAACGAAATTGAACAATTAATGACAAAATTAGACCCCTCTTTGTCAAAATTAGAAAAGAAACAGGTAAGAGATCTACTTTACCGTTATAAACCTGTATTTGGTTCTAAAAGTAAACTGGGAAGAACTGATGTTGTACAACATAGAATTGACACTGGTGATGCACGTCCGATTCGACAGGTACCCCGAAGGATGCCTCAAGTTAAAAAGGAAGAAGCAGACAGAGCCCTTAAAGAAATGATTCAAAATGGCATAGTCGAACCATCCAGTAGTCCGTGGGCTTCTCCTGTGGTATTAGTGAGAAAGAAAGACGGATCAATGCGGTTTTGTGTCGACTATCGAAAGCTAAATGATGTCACTAAGAAGGACAGTTATCCTCTGCCAAGGATTGATGATGCCCTCGACGCTTTGGCGGGTTCTACTCTGTTTTCTACCTTGGACCTTAAAAGCGGATACTGGCAAGTTAAAATGAATCCTGCAGACAAAGAAAAGACTGCCTTTACCAGTGGATCAGGGTTATGGCAATTCACGGTCCTTCCATTTGGCCTCTGTAATGCTCCTGCGACGTTTGAACGACTAATGGAGAACATCCTGCGAGGTTTGTCATGGGAAACTTGTCTAGTTTATCTAGACGACATCATCATAATGGGTAAGACCTTTAAGGAACATTTATCTAACCTGGAAGAAGTTTTTAAAAGATTACAGAACGCTAATCTAACATTGAATGTTAAGAAATGCCACTTGTTCCAGAGACAGGTCAACTATTTAGGACATAACGTAAGCAAGGATGGCGTTGCTGTTGACCCCGCTAAGATACAAGCCGTTCAGGAATGGCCAATCCCTATCGACAAACATCAACTCCGGAGTTTCTTGGGTCTTTGTTCCTATTACCGACGATATGTCAAGAATTTTGGAGACATCGCCAAACCCTTGACACGTTTGACAGAACAAGATAAGTCCTTCTGTTGGGATCAGGAATGTCAAAAGGCGTTTGAAATATTGAAGAAACAGCTTACGTCAGCACCTGTTCTTGCTTATCCACTTCCTGATGGTAAGCTTATTCTGGACACCGACGCCAGCAATGTGGGAATTGGAGCCGTCTTGTCACAGCTACAAGACGGTAAGGAAAGAGTGGTTGGTTACTTCAGCAAAACTTTATCGAAAGCTGAAAAGAACTACTGTGTAACTCGGAGGGAACTGTTAGCAGTTGTAAAATCCGTCGAACACTTTTATAAATATCTGTATGGCAGAAAATTCCTGATCAGAACAGACCATGCTAGTTTAAAGTGGCTACTTAGCTTTAGGAACCCAGAAGGACAGATAGCAAGATGGCTCGAAAAACTGCAGGAATATGATGTTGAAATCGAGCACAGACCTGGAACCAGACATCGTAATGCTGATGCACT
The DNA here is from genome assembly GCA_964028335.1 of Altica lythri. NCBI lineage: Eukaryota > Metazoa > Arthropoda > Insecta > Coleoptera > Chrysomelidae > Altica > Altica lythri. The sequence goes on along the minus strand of OZ034808.1, from coordinate 26,669,890 downwards.
TTCCAGAAGACCATGTCGACCTGATTGCCCCCATTGTACCCGTATGGAGCAGAACGAGGAAAAACTTGCCTTAGTTAAGGTTGTGCCAGGAGACGAGAGCTCTATGCTGGAGGAGCAACAAGAAAACGATCCCGTTCTGAGAAAGATTAGGGAGTGGAAGAGAATGGACCGTCGTCCGTTGTGGAGAGAGATATCCTCATCCTCTCCTGCTTTAAAAGCATACTGGTCCCAATGGAACTCTTTAATTTTGGACGGAGGGCTCGTTAAAAGACTTGTAGAAAATTCCGAGGGCACAGAAACAAGGAAACAAATAGTGGTCCCAAGAAATGCTGTACCGGAAATTTTAAAACAGATGCATAATGATAGTTCTGGAGGACATCTGGGTATCACGAAAACGCTGCAAAAGATCCGAGATAGATTTTACTGGGTAAATTGCACTAATGATGTTAAAGATTGGTGTCGTAAATGCACTACATGTGCTGCCAGTAACGGTCCGCACCAAAAACCGAAGGCGGAAATGCAGCAATACCTGGTTGGAAGTCCTTTTGAAAGAATCGCAGTAGATGTATTGGGGCCACTTCCACAGACCGATGTAGGAAACAAGTACATCTTTGTTGTAATGGACTACTTCACTAAATGGGTTGAAGCATATGCAGTTCCCAATCAGGAAGCTACCACTTTAGCAGATATATTGGTTGAAGAATTCGTAAGCCGATTTGGGGTACCATTAGAATTACATTCAGACCAAGGAAGAAATTTTGAGAGCAAGCTGTTTCAAGAAGTTTGCCAAAGATTAGGCATCCACAAAACGAGAACCACAGCGATGCACCCTCAGTCTGATGGAATGGTGGAACGAATGAACCGGACTATAACCAACTATCTGTCAAAAGTGGTGTCAGATTGTCAGAGGGATTGGGATCGACATATTCCACTATTTCTAATGGCAATTCGATCGGCCATCAACGAATCAACTGGCCAAACGCCTGCGAAGGTTCTGTTCGGTAGAGAAATGAGGCTACCATGTGACTTGGTGTTTGGTTGTAAACCTGGTGAAGAAATGGCACGTGAACAATATGTCACCGACCTTCAGAATCGAATGGAAAATATACACAACCTGGTGCGTGGAAAACTACATTTATCTAGTGATCGGATGAAGAGGTACTATGACACACGGACAATGGAAAAGAGTTACCAAGTTGGAGATTTAGTCTGGCTCTATAACCCCCGACGGCGTCGAGGTATTTGTCCCAAATTACAAAAGAACTGGGAAGGTCCTTACACCATCAAGAAGAAGATTAACGATGTCATTTATCGGATCGTGAAAATTCCCAGAGGGAAACCCGTCGTGGTCCATCATGATCGTTTGGCGCCTTACCAGGGAAACCACAGTGGAGATGCGCAGCAACTCCAAGAAGATGGTTTGGCTGGCTCAGGGAGTGTGCGGGATTCCGATGTAGGAAATAACATTCCAGGAGGAATGAATCTAAGGAGGGGGCAGTGTAACGGGATAACCGTAAAGGAAGGGACCTTAATTTGAAAGATTGTTGTTGACAGTTGATTTTTAGTTGTTTGTAAAAAAATCAACTGACCATTTTTAAATAATGTTTCTAGAAAATTCTAGAAACTTCTAAACACACTGACTAGATTAAATAATGTTGTATATAAGGGGATGCATGAGCAGTTTAAGTCAGTTCGAGTCAAGTGTTCAGAAGAGTTCATTGTATTGTCAAGTAGTTAGACGTTATCCAGCAGAGTTCAGTGTATCTTAACAATTTTGTAAATAAATTGTGTAAAAAGCCCCCATACGTGTTTCAATACTTTTAACTTTATCAGAGAATTGTTGGCATTGCACCAAACATAATGTTTATTTAATAACATTAAACTGCAAAAAAGAGACTAAAAGAATAGATGAGTGATTTGAAAATGATGTGTTCCTGATTGTATCATTCAACTGATGCGTTTGAGGGATCCGTTTGGGGAAACTGGCTCTAGGGAGATTGTAAAATACTGTTAAATTTGTATTTGATTTAATATGCATTAGTGTAGTGAATATCATCCTGTAATTAATTAAAATCCTTCGGAAATAAAATCTAATACAAAATTAAAATATAATGTAGTTTTAAGCAACTAAATGCAGCTTTTCATTTATTATGAATCCAAATAATGTAATATTAGCATTCTAGAATCTGACTAATAACGGAAGTATTTACCAACATAATTGAATTCTGTACATCCAGAATTCAACGATGAAAATATAATTAATTTAAATTTCCTATTGAATATTACATTCAGAACATTACTGAGTCTGTATGATAGAAAACCGGTATTAGCATTTACAAACATTTTCACTAATTAAAACGATATCGAGTTTGATTTAAAAACTAAAAATACCATTGATTTTCAAATATCAGATCACGTTGACATGTTCCAATCTGTCATAGCATATGCGGTGTATTAATTTGGATTATTAGCTTAGCAATTTTATTTAGCGGTATGTATTTACGAGTTTATCAAACCAGTAAACAAAAATTGATTCAGCAATTAAATTTTATGGATTGGTTTGCTTTATCTAATTAGTCGAAACAACATTTATAAAAACTGCTATATCTTATGAAAACTGATTACCTATTCGTTTAAATATTTCGAAAAATAGCAATGATTGCGATTTACACATAAAACCTACAAACCTACTGGCTGACGGTATCTTGCTAACGGTTGCTAAAAAGTTCTAAAAGCAAAAGGAAAGAATGTGTATTTTTTTATGGAATTGCTCTATGTATTCAATATACTCTCCATCAGCTTCAACTCACTTATTCCAATGAGTCCCTAGTAATTTTATACCACCTACGTAATGAGTTTCCGGAAGCTTTGCAAAATATTGTTCCACGGCTGCAATATAACTTCTTCATTTGACGAAAAACGCTTTCTACGAAGGAATTGTTTATTCTGAAAAGGTAATAGTCGTGGGAAGCCAAATCTGGTGAATGTGAATACGGTGGGTGTTCAAGCCTTTACTTCGTTTAATTTAGCCATCATCGTTAACAAACTTGTGTGAATACGTGCAATGTCTTGAGCAAAATGATTGTTTTCTTCTATAAACCGGATCTTTTTAACGATTTTTTTTATCTAACTGGTCGGAAAGGCAATAATATTCAGAGTTATTATAATTGTTTTACTCTTTTCAAAATAATCAAGAAGACCCATTTTTGCATCCCAAAAACTTTTTTTCCCCATCGTTCTGACTTCACGTGTTTTGGAGCTGAAGAACCAGCTTTAATTTTTGTTCCAGTTAGGTAAGGATCATGATGGTAGATCCAAGTCTCATCCATACTTACAAAACGACGCACAAAATCAGTTTAAAACGCTGCAAAATACGCTGATAATTTTGTTTCCAAATCAGTTTTTGTTGAATTGTTAACGAATGCGGCACTAATATTCCGAACAGCTTTTTGGTATGTAATTCTTCGTATAAAATATGGAGTAATCATTCATCTTGGATTTTTACAAACTATGCTCAATGATTTCTAGTCTTGTTGCACTTTCGGATTTCCATTACGTAGTTCATCTTCGACGCTTATACGGCCACGTTTAAACTCTAAAACCCGTCGATACATAGTTGGAAATAAAGGAGCAGATTCCTTTAACAGTTACATCGTTTTTTATGAATTTCTGTTGTGATAAACCATCGAAAACAGGGAATTTTATCACTGCACGATATTCGGTTTTTTCCATTGTAACAAAATACACAGACACATCAACTTCAAATGGCTTGTAAAGAAAGAATGAATTGACAAATTTAATTTAATTTTTTGTTTATTCGAATGGAAGATAAAATATTAAAATCACGTATAAATTATGATTCCTCTACTGGTTAATAGGTGTCGTTTTCAAAACTTTTCAACCAACCCTAAATATAAACTGAAGCAGAGTTAATTAAAGAAAAAGCATGGCTTATTATTATAATATTGAAGACAACCAAAGTTTAAACTAGATTTAAATATAAAAACGATTAATTTTCTTTATAAAAAATTTCGACCATTTGTAGAAGACGCTGGACTAACTCACAACAAATATATTTGTAATTCTTTAACTATATTTACAAAAACTTATAGAAAGGCCATTAAAAAGATTTTCTTACATTAATTCCAAAGCCCAAATTAAAGTCAGTGTGTAAAAAAAACAATCGGATGAAGCTTAATCTTAGAAGAAAACCTCATAATAAGATAATGTTAAACTTAAAACCAGTAGAACTCATTTCTGTATAGCAAAGAAAATCAGTGATAAAGTATTAAAAACCTGTTTAATATTATTAAAACATTATTAAAGCAGATTAGGCAATCATGATAACTGTGTGTCTAAATTTGTAGTTATCCAAACTGATGTTAACACGCTATCCAAACTGAATTTTTCAAAATTGCTTTACAAAGAAATTTGTTCTTGATGAAAAATCCTTGTTTATACCGGTTACACTGAAATTAGTCCTGAACTCTGCAGACTAATGATAACAGTGTAATAATAATAAATATACTTAACAACCTTAAACCATTTAATATAAGTGATTTTTAAAGTTTATTGTTAGCTCTGACATCTATCGTTCTCAAAATTACCTCTTTTATAATTAATCACAATAGAAGCGGCCTGTGTCTCATTTGTTGGCTCTGCCGTCGATCAATTATCTGATTCTTTATTGAACACCTGTAGAAATTGAATTATTGAAGCGACATTCCAGGCGATAATTACAGAAAATGAAATAAATGGTGTCAATTTATTGTTGTTGACAAAAAAGTCGATCCGCATTTCTTGATTAAGTTTTTCGCGCTTCAGATTTTTTTCGACAGATGTTTCTGACGCACCCTACTTTAAGATATTTTGTAATATTTGACATTTATAAATAGGAAATTTGATATTAAAGAAGAAAAAATACTAAAAGATATATTTGTTATGTCTGCTTTTGTCGTTGAATGCTTTACAGTAATCACGACCAAGAAAAAAGTCTTACATAAGGAATATTAAACCATAAAATTCATTTTACACAAATATCAAAATTTTCAAGTTGTTTTTATACTTAATATACAATTTCTTATAACAAATTATAAACTAAATACAAACTTTATAAATTTCTAAACAGGTCTTAAATATTTCTTGCAATAAAATATCATTTACCTACCTTTTGTACGAGTTTTTCGATCACAGAAGTCATTGTCAATATTTATCTCATCCCCGTTTATTGATATACGTGAAAATTTTAAAAAGAACCGCCTTAAGCGTCCACGAGCCTCGCGGACGCGTTTTCAACATTCAAACTTCGTATACATCTCATTACCCTACTCAAAGAGAATCCCTTTACCAACAAAAGGCCTGACAAGATATCAATTCTCACATTCCCTTTTCCTATATCAATAACCCTGTTTTCCTTTTCAGGTTTTTTCAGGTCCCTTCCGAGTTTCCTTTATCATTCAATATCCCGTCATTTCTAATCGCCTGAAGTGAATAAAATGTCAGAAAATTAAATCCAGACTTCAATTTTAAAGTTTTTTTTACTCTAAGATGAAATTTTTACGACAAGAATCTTGATTATTATTCCTTAAATTAGAAGTAGGATTGTTTTATTTCAAGAGGATGGAAAAAAGCTACTTATGGTTCTTTATAATCACTTTATACAAACGTTACCGATTTGCTAGCATGTGGGGTGTGTTAATCAAGGCACCTTCTTTACACCCTGTATATAAATATATAAAACCCTATTAATTATTATCCATTTACCAAATAATTAGTACAAAACAATTTTTGTCTGTTTAATTGTAAATTTAGTTGTTAAATATGCAATAGTAGACATATTTTTTGATGGTTTTATCCAATAATGAAAATCCACAAAGAGATTTTTGTAAATCCGAGAATCGTGTTCATCAGATATTAAACTAAAAGCCATTTCCAATCTTTAAACAGGATTTTAATTTGAAATCAATTTATTCGCTTTTTACTTCGACTCTCTGTCTGCAGTCATTGTTCATGTAGAAGTGACACTTTCACCGATAATAACTTTTTTTTTGTCACACCTTCTTTTATAAATGGGAAAGTTGTTAATTTTATGATTATAAAACTTTTTTCTTTGTTTTGGTGTTTGATTTAAAAATAACAATAAAACTGTTCTTACTCCAGCTAATGTGCTCCAAATTGTTCCTTTAGTTCGTAAAGCGGAAAAATAATTAATTTAACTGTCTTTTCCAGGACAATACCGATCTCCTCGCATCACTGAACACCCTTCCGACATAATCGTAGCCAAAAACGAACCAGTGACCTTAAATTGCAAAGCCGAAGGTCGTCCAGAACCGGCGATTGAATGGTACAAAGACGGCGAACTTGTGAGGACATCCCCGACAGACAATAAATCACACAGGGTGCTCCTTCCTGCTGGATCACTGTTTTTTCTCAGGACAATGAACAGCAAAAAGGAACAGGATGCAGGAGTGTACTGGTGTGTAGCAAAAAATGTTGCTGGAACAGCTACCAGTAGAAACGCGACACTACAAGTAGCTGGTAAGTTGCTATACATTATTAAATTTTATTCTCGGTTCAACTTAGCTTTATTTTATTAGGTAGCTTTATTTTGATAACAGATGATTAAATAAAAAAAAATAAAAACAAAGATTAAATTAGATTTAAAAATAAATTTTATTTACAACGCTTACTAACAGGTTCTAAAATTTTGCATAAGATCCGAGGTCAAATAAACAATATAATTTTATACATTTGCAATAGTATATTACACTACAAGAGCAGAAAGTTTGAGATGCCTGCACTGCGCGCCATGATGCCCGAGGCGAAGCCGTTGGCATCATGGCGCGCAGTGCAGGGCTCTCAAACTTTCTGCCCGTGCAGTGTATACTATTTTTCTTTGTACTAGGCCGAAAGCCCAAAGAAAATTGCCTGCTGTAATAAAAGATATTGATGCCTGCCCCGACATTTGCAGTGACAGTGACATCAGTGCACGAATAATTTCTTTCGGCCCGCTGTCTGCGCGACATTATCGCGGCATAAAAGTTAGGCTTTCTGCCGTAATATTAAAGCTGGAACGACGTACTTTCGACATAGTCTAAAGAAAAGATTTTTAATCTACCGTTAGGTGCAAAAAATTCGATCCATTTGAAGAAATAATGAAACCTTATTGATTAAACAAAAAATGTTTTAACAAAATGTGGTTCGTGTAATTAAATAAATAATTAATGTCTAGTTTTTGCAGCCTCTAGACCTAATAATATGCTTAAGACTTCGCTGAAAATCAAATTGGTCCAACTGATTTCGTATTACCTACCAGTAAATCGACAACAAGCTCATTCAAGTTGTTTGAACCAGATAACCGTGTTCGAATAAGTTTCTCATTGTGTTTTACAAATGTTCAATTGAATTGAAATCGTAACTGTAAACTAGCCAGTTCCTTCGAACAATACCCACTTCTTGTAAATATTCATTGACAATTCTAACAAACAGATCAGTACAGGCGTTTACTAGCCCAAACCATAATTGACTCTTTTCGGTCACTTTTTCCGTAATATTACATTAGGTTAATCGCTATTTTCTTTTCCAAATACTTTCGTGGCCATCTGGTAACCTTAGACAAACTTGGACTCATCCGAGAACAATCCATTGCTCCAATATACGTCATCCCAGTTTACGTATTTTCTACCAATGGTATGTCGATCTCTACGATGTTCTACGAATAGTAGTGGACAAAGAACTGGATTCTGGATAATAACTTATCCTAAGCGTGTGGCCGATGAATTATTCATTTACTTTTAATCATATTTCTCACTTCGTTTAGAAGATTTTCCAATTCAATTGAAGTTAGATTACGATTTTTTAAACATAGACATAAAACAAAAAAAATCGATTATTTTATTGATCTTCAATTCTGTATTACTCTTTGAACTAAGATGTAATATATCAGCTAAAAAGTTGAATATCGAAATATATTGTTTTTTAAATTTACTAAAAACAACATTATAATTAACAAGATACTTACTCAATGTAACATGGATGATAAAGTGTACAAATATGTATAATTCTTAAAATTTTTCGATACACATTATGCCAAATTGAACGTATGAGTGACATTAACATCACAACATATTTTTTGTTATTAGTACTTAAATTAAAAATTGTAGAATATTAATAAAAAAATCCCTTGTAAAATTCTTTATTGTTATTTAAATCTCAAGCGTTTCTTTAAAAATACCAAGTACCTTTCAACACAAGAATCACATAACATGTATTTTCAAGCAAATTCTGAAATGCCGTTTTGCAAGATGTGGATATGAACTCATATTAACGTCTGTTAACAGTCGATTTAACGATATTTGATTGTAGTGCTCGGGTGAGCGGTAGTGTGCGCGATTCCTGATGCCTCTTTTGATAGGGAATAATCGATTTGAAATACCTTGCATTTATCACTATCCGTCAGAATTTGATCGAGACGCTCGCCAGCACAAACCGTGTTTACGAGGCTATTGTAAAACTGTTATATTGATAGATGGTTGTAAGGAAATTTAAAAAAACAAAATTACAGTTAACACAGATAACGATAAGAAAATAAGTTTCAGAATCGTTTCTATATCTGATAATTAATGAATCTTGAATCTTATGATTGAATTACCTTTAAGCAGTTTTATGATTCTTTGGGATTTATATCTTGCTTGTATGCAGATAATGTTAAAAAATATTATTTAAAAACATTATTAAAAAACTTATTATTCTGACCACGTAAAAAATATTCATTTCTACTTAATATTCCGGACACTCGAAATCAGATGGAATAGAAAGGTTCATTGAAACAATTAAATCGAGTGTAAGCTAAAGTGTGGCTATCCATGTACAATCAGACCGGATCTAATTAATGTGAATATTCCTACTTTGCAATAAATTCCTCTTAACTTAAAATTATATAATAAATTACCAGATAGTACCTATAAGATCTATTAAGAAACAAAATTGCTTTAAAAATTTCGTAAAAAAACTTCTCCTGGATGCTAGCTTTTATACTGTTGATGAGTACAGCCATACTGTTTTTTCATAATATTCGTAAATCTTTTAATAGACTCCACAAGCCGTGACGTCAGCGCGGCCATTTTTGTTGGGGTAGGTAAAGGTTCGCGTTCCAAACAAAGCGTTCAGTACATGTTCAGTGAATACGAGTTGAAATAAATGATAGTAAAGTTTAATTATTTACTATAGATAAGGCTCTAATCAGGTAAGTTTAGTTCATATTTAAATACTTACTGATTAATTTTAACAGGAATTTTCAACATTTGCGCTTAATTTATTAGGAAAATTGAAGTATAAAAATTTGAGGTTATATTTATTGTTCTAATATAATTAATTTATATAATTCTAATATAGCAAGCATAACTTACTAATTGGAAATCAATTGGTAACCAATGCTAAAGCGTCCTGAATGCTATTTATTAAGGATATTGTGTTTTTACATATAAAAACGGTAATGTGTTTTGCACCCAGTTGTAAACATTACAGCGAAAGAGATGGCTGCAAGTTTTTTACATTTCCGAAGGAGCCCAAAGAACTTTCAAGGTGGTTGAAATTAATAAAGTATATAGAACTTTAACCGTATAAGCTAGAATAGTTTACATTTTTGTTACATTACAGGCGGAAGGATAAAAATCCATCAAAACATTCCCGTATTTGTAGTTGCCACTTTGAGAATCAAGATAGAAGTAATAGCCCCACAATATTTGACTATAATGTAGGAAAAAGATTTAATTTTGAAGATACAGAACCTTTCCTTTTATTGTTGCTATTTCAGCAGTGAAGCTGAAATTTTCCACATGGTTCGACTCCACGGCATTTTCACCTACAATGCAATGTGAATATTATTATATTATATTGCAATTGAAAATAAATGTAGCATTACCTTTTTTTAACAAATTTCTTTCAGAGGCATTAGGAAAGTACTCAGCTATGGCGTTTAATTTTAAAACTTTCTTTGTCGCCATTTTTTTGAATTAATCGGAAAAATCTGAAAAGATACAAAATCTACATAAATAGAAACATATAAGTACATATAAATATAAGAGAAATAATTGGCAAAAAGTCAATCATAAACAATCTACAACCAGCGTGCACACCTAGCCTCAAAATAGCAAAGACCTCTATTTCTACTTAAATCAACAAATGATTGAAATATTTAATGAAATTGGGTAATATATAGTTTTCTTGGATAAAACTTACCTGTCTCGGTGGTAATAATCTATTACAAATTTAGTTTTCGTCGCAGAAGTTTCAACTCGTATTCACTGAACGTGTACTGAACGCTTTGTTTGGAACGCAGACCTTTGCCTACCACAACAAAGATGGCCGCACTGACGTCACACTTGCGGAGTCTATTCTTATTATTTAAATTCCAGTTTACTTTTTTACTACAAACCAATGCACCTTTATGTGAAACACTGTATTTTCTATATATTTTTAGTTCTGTGTTTTAATGTTTTAAATTTTTTACTATTTTATCATCTGTGTATTCTACTTCTTGTTACTTTTAAAAACATTTTAATCTTACTATATAAGCATTCTTCTTACTACATTTGTAAAATTGTCTTCTGCTACAAAACATTGTAATGTGAACATAATATAAATATATCTATCTATCTATAATTATAAATATCAAAACGTTAAAAAATGAATAGAAAATCATATTTCACCAAATCGCATATTTCACACCTGTTAACAGACGGGTCTAAGACTAAAAATTTCTGTACCTCTTTGAACATATATATGTATTTTAAGCATAAGTCTATTCAATCTTGCAATGCGACTATTAGGTTTCTAAAGACCCCTAAAGATATCTCCAAACTTATATTTAAATTTAAACAAATTCAGACAACGCAATAATAAAGAAGAGTTATATAATTTAGGATTTTTTGTTTATTTATTAGTTTTTTACCTTTGAAAACGATAACCGATCTGGTTGTCGATCTTTAGGATTCAATAAAACAGGATATTTTTCAAAAATATCTATTAATTAAGAAACTTTTTTTTATTTTACTCCATAACGGATAGTTCCTAATTTCAAAAACAAAATATTCAACGTATTGAATAAACAGTACAGAATGTTCATCCAAACTGAGAACAAACGCACGAATGGTTTATTTTGAGCGGTGACCAAAAACCGATAGTCGATGGCTCACAGCATGCGCACTCAAAGTGGCTCGTCAGCTGAAAAGCATGCGTTAAGTAGAGGTTTTTTTCTTTCTGGAAAACACCCGCAGATTGGCGTTTATCTTCCGGTTCGTAGTAATAACTGTTCCAATATTTTTTGATTCCCATTGATGCGAACCGCTTTTTGCACTTGTGTGAAAAAATTAGGGATCCAATGGAAAACCAACTTCGTAACACTCAGTTCTTCATGTAGTATATTTTGGATAGAGGTCTTTGAAATCTCCAAAGATGCCTCTAGCTCCCGGTATGTTACACAGCGGTCATCATTATAAAGCTGACGAACCGCAACAATATTTTGCTGTGTGACTGCGTTTTGGGTGGACCTAGCCTGGATTCGTCGCTAAGACTAAAGCCACCACGTTGAAATTCGCAATACCAGCGGGAAATCGTTGACTCGTGTGATGCTGTATTCCTAACCACAGAAACCATTTCAGCGAGACATTGCTAATGTGATAATCATCTCCGAAAATGTTTTCGGCTAAGTCGATTTTTCCACCGACTTACTAATTTCAAAAATTCACTGTACCTACCTATTTACACGACTTATGGTATCAAAATGAAACTCTGGATTTATGTGAAGAAAAGATTGAGGTTAGATTTGTGTCTGTATTCTGTATGCAAAACTAAAAGAGCAACCTTCGTAGTAAATTCATAAAAATATTAATAGTAAGTTATCTAAGCTGTCACAAACTGAAATTATATTTTCTAAAATACACCAAAAGGTGAAAGATAATAAGCATGTTATTAACGTTCTAATTAACTTTGGAACTTGAAATTTATTGAAAGGGGTAATAGCATACAGAAGAATGATCTGATGGCATCAGGTTATTAAAATCATAACGAAAAGTTTTATCCATAACAAAAAGTTCTATTATAATATGATACTTCATAAAAGAGTATCAGATTGTACCAAGTTTCAGTGTTTAATATATTATTTTAGTTTTAATATCAATTTCTTATTAAATACCTATTCTTGTCTTCATTTTTTAATAACGATGTTTAATTACATTTACACTATGGAGGGTACCCTCCATAATTTACACCAAAACATTTCAAACAAAATTTATTTGTGATTGACATTCTAAAACGTTTTCTGTATAACTAATGGGACGGTTTAAAACAATCTAACTGATAGAACCGTTTAATTTATGAGCACCCTGTCCTTGAAAACCTAAACTAAAACCTTAATAAATCGCGGTAAACGTCTTGAACGTTACAAATTCGTTTCCATTTCCAAATTTCATTATGCAGACAATACCTGTTAGTTCGCGATCGATTGTTCTCGAGCCCATGATTATCCCGGACAATTTATAATAGGGTATTGCAAAACTGGGATGATTAATGAGAATAATGAATTGTTCGCTAATAAGATAAGCCCTCGAAGGGATGACAAATACCTTCATTAATTTTGCATGGGTTAAATTCTGTTCACATCCATCCAAAACGCTCTCTCACCCTGCGGAAATTGTAACTGGATTGGAACATTAAACTAGATGTATATAATGATAGTTTAATGTACTGTTTTAGGATATTAAATTGTTGATCTATTATAATCTATTATTAATAAATGTGCACGGATTTGATATTCTATCCTTTCATGTAAACTAACTACAAATGCAGCTATCATTTAACTCACAAATTTTATTATCTTTTTTGTAGGTACCGTTTTGATTACTATACCAATACAATTAGAAAAAAAAAAAATTGAAAACCTATACCCAGCATAACTGTAAAGATTGACCAAATTGGAAGTTAAATAAATATTAACCAGATACTTATTCCTGCATCAGACTATCACTTCCAATGTCAAGTTTATATTCCGTAAGAAATTCTCGACTTAAGCAACTGTGTGCATTTATGTAAAAGTTAATATTTATTGCACATTTATGTACATATTAAAGAATTTAATATGTAGTCTTCTTTCATGTTTATACCTATAACTGGTTATGTCTATAATTACACTACATTGAATAAATCGTCCATAAGAGCTGATGGTCGATAAAATTATCCATTAAACTTCATAAATATGATTTTTTTAATACTTAGCAGAATGTTATGACATCTTAGAGGATATCAAATATATTCAGAATTAGAGTAAATTATCTTTTAAACTCAGTGGGATTTTATTACAGTAATTATTTCAAATTAGGTAAACAGGTGTAGTTAACATTTTCATATAAATCTTAGGTATAGTATTTAATATGTAATATAAAATAGAAACTTTATAAACACTCGGAAAAGTTTGATAGGCGTTACCTTCATCTACTTGGTTAAAAAATCTACATTTTTTTCTCACTGCTCACTTATAAGATAATATAAGCAAGGAAGCTCCTTGTTGAAAATAACTTTTTGGTTCAAATGAAGATAATTTTGGATGTAAAGAAAAAGTTTAGTCTTAGTCAATGTTCGCTTAAAAAATATTAGAAACTGACAACTTTACACCAACTTTCGTTTAAGGGTTAAAGAGTGAACATGTTGTGAAAGCAGTTGAAGGTGATTTGTAAATTTAAGATTAGTAATAGATTAATCCAATTCGGAATTGGGAATTTTATTTTTTCAAGTCTTAACATCCAGTAAGCATTCATCGACAATGAAGCAATGTTCCATTTAAGCACGTGCTAAACAGCAGTACATATTAAGTGCTAATACAGAGGAACAAAATCCAATTAAAAGAGATTTGTTATTTTCATGGGTATATAAGCAGCAGGTTTTGAAAATAATAAAAAAAAATCATTGGTTCTTCTTCAGTCGCACTTAATGAGCACTAAATTATGACCAGTTTTGTTATTCGTTGTATACCGAATACGACCCGCAATTAATGGTTACCAGCATTTTCACTTTTTTCTTGTTGACTACGATAGGACTTTATGAGCACTAATTATTGGTTAACAAGTATTTTCATCAGTTAATTCAAACCATTGGATCCGATTCATACAATTTCAACTTTGGTTGAAATTAGCATTGCTTCAATTATCTTATTAGTTTAAAATGCATTGAGTTTGCGAAAGCAGTACTAAATTAGCACGAAATTAAAAAACAGCTGATTTCGCCAATTTGACACTGTCACTTTACATCTAAACATGTATAACTGCCACAACATATAAGATGATCTACATCTCTCTTTCACTTTCTCCTGCAGTAATATGCAGTCGTATATATGTATCCTTTTAGTCATATTTGAAATAAATCTATAGGCCAAGAACTGGAAGAATAGAACTAGGTGGAAGTTAGGTACCGAAAGATGGAGAACGCTATAACTCGGATCCTTGTATTCTTGTATCCTTTTGTCACATCTTACCTCACTTCTGTCTTGGTGCGCTTGTACACTAAATGAGATAGAAAACAGAACCCCAAGTAGGGTTAGGATAAGGAATAGATCAGTAATCAAAATTTGAGAAAAATCTAACCATTATAAAAAATTATAAAATGTGTTTGTCTTTCTTATACATTTAGAAACACGTATCTTATTACAGGCAACTTTACCTTATGCTCAAATGTCGCTAGAATCTGTGGAGGATGGGGTAAACGGGGTAAAAATGTTCCAAACATTTTCTTTTGGTAAAAGATCGGGGATCGAGGAGGCCAAGCCATTAAATCGACTTAATTCTCTTAAAATGGGCCAATGTAATTCTGGCTACATGATCTTGTTAAAAAAGTGGGTTGGGAAGCGTAATTGAAGTGCCATGCCAAATAGTTTTCCACTTGATCTTGTGGACCTAAAGGCAAAAGCCTAAGTGACGATCTTGGTGTAAGGTAGTTCTTCTGACACGTCCTGTACCTCTTGCTCTTCGTCCTGTACCTCTTGCTCTTCGTGCACAACCTTCTTAATTCCATACCCGGCAACAAACCACCACTTTATTTACACTTCTGTGTATAAGCTCACTATTCGCCTTCCATCAAATTCGCTAAACTGTTGTATATTTTCTTTTCTTTTCACTCTAGGCATAATAAACAAATTAAATCAGCTAAGTACTGTACGATAATTAATTGCAAATTGTAGATAGATAGTTATCATTTACTTTTTTGTGAGTGGAACGTTTCGTGAGCGTGACGGCTACCCGAACATTTTTCTCTGTGCCAACCATGTACAATCAAGTCGTCCATAAAAAGTAATTAAAAAAAATAAAATGGAAACTAAAATTTTTCCTGTTAAAAACTACTTCCGTATATTAACTGATTCTAAATAACCTATACACATTATTTGTCTCATATTATTTGAAACATAAAGTTGATCTGGATTATATTCGTGTTTTCATTTTTTCTATAGAAAAATTTCTTTTTTATACTTTTTCCGATAGGGCATCACTATGACAACTCCAATCCTTCAGAAAATGTTCGTATACGGATTTATTTCATGAAATCCTTTTGACCTCCACATGCTTTTCGTAGAAATTTCATCAGAAGAACAACAAAAGAAAAGGCGTCAACTCACATTTATTTTTATTTACAACATACGCAAAATATTTTATTAGTATAATATGCCTTTTTAGAATTTATTTTTACCGTAAAAAGATAAGTTGTTTCCCGTCTTATTCTTTATGGTTCATGCAATTTACATGTATTAAATATCCTTAGAAGTTGAACATTTTTATGATAGAAATCTGTTGGAAATGGTAATTTCAAAATTCTCTTATGCTGCATATTGATAATGCGATTAAAATAAATAACCGCAAAGAAACCATTAGAATCAATGAAGAGGAACATTTTGCGTAATTGCTATCTGAATCTCTATCACGATATATCAGTAATTTACGCAATAGTGTAATATATGATCCAAGCCTACTTCATTCTTAATTTATTCCTTTTGTAATGCAACAAAACAATAGTAAAAACCAGGCAAAATCGTGAAAATTGAAATAAACAGAAAATGAGAAAAATACAGGAGGTAGGAAGTACGCCGGGTCAGCTAGTTTGTATATAAAAATTTATGTTAATGTTTGTAGTAGATCGCTGGTATATTTAAAAAAAAAATCGCGGATTACATTGTTTGTTTAAGGTACCTACACCGTATTCTTCACAAAGCTTTGTGTTGTGATATTCTGTTATATTTTATTTATTTAAAATTCAGACATTATACATTGCAGCTGGCAGAAAATAAAATACACTCACATCAAAAAATAAAAAATGTTTTCCCAAGCGGTATTTTGCGTTTGATCCCGTGAATTGTTTAATTTGTATTCAAATACCAACAACCATTTGCATACTTCCGCCCTCACGAGCAAATAAATGAATTGGTTTATCTTTACACCGCTAGTACTTTTTTCTTGGAAAAAAACGTAATTCATTCTAAATTAAATGAAAATATATCTGTCGTTTGTACAATTTTAGTGAAATTAATGGCTACTAACTGAATTTTCCGGTTACAATTTAGTGTATTTTCTCTCTCTTGAATTTAAAAATCTGTACAGGTATAATAATCGTTTTGTTGCAACTAATAATTAAGTAAACCGATTTCTTGTTCCAACAGTATAGTTTAATCATAATTAAAGCTCAATCAAATGGTTATTTCAGTAAACTATTTCTCATTATGTTGAAGTAGAAAATTTGGAAACTTTTAAAAGTCAAAGATTCTTGTGTCAAATCGATAATAGCTAGAATTGACTGAAAAGAGTTTTCGTTAAAAGAAAATAATTTGTCACGAGGATTCTAGTCGGGAAACCACTCGGAGTCCAAATATAAAGTTCAAAACTACTCATCACGCCGGGTGATAGTCTTATAAATAAAGTAATAAAAAAAGATACAAACGTTTCTCGTGGCATGCTGTCAACGGCATCCAGATATAAAACCTAGATTTGTGCATAGGTTACAATTCCTAACCCTAAGCACAGAATGCTGCGACACAGGTATAAGTATCAATCAGACCATACAAGGGCAAAACCAAACTGCAGACATTTTTTGAGTGGAGATGGCGCTGCTCGACTGTGTTTAATTTTCGCAAGTAAATCCAACAAGTATCAGTCGGTCTATGCCGGGGATGTCTCTTTATTACGGACTGTACAGACATAAAATGTACTGTACTGATGAGTTCTAATAGAGCGAAACACAGTGTTTGCAGTTTGGTTATGCCCTTTTATGCTGATTGATACTTATATCTATGTCGCAGCGTTTTGTGCTTAGGGTTAGAGATTTTAAACCACGCACAAATACAGGTTTAATATCTGAATAACGTTAACAGCATGGGACGACATACGTTTGTATCATTTTTTATTACTTTGTTTAAAACTAAGTGAAACTAGTGTGTAGCTGTTATATTATAACCTCAGGAACAGAATGTCTAAGTACTGCAAGTGTAAAAAAATTGTATGAAATTATATCCTGTCGTCCCAAATTCGACTACAAAAATAAATAAAGAAGTCCTAAATTAAAACAAATTACTATATGTTTCACTAAATTTTGTAAGGTAGATACATTCCTGCAGCTGGATATTCTACTATATATTTTTAATGAACGAATAAATCAAATTCATTGCTTTTTGAACTCCAGTTGTCGCTTCTGGAACAGCCTCATTAGTGTCAAATGAAAACTACAAACCGCATCTATTTGCTTATTTTGCTAAATACCATTCAACCAGCTATTAATACCCTCTCTTCCTACGGATCATTGCATGGTTGCCAACTTTGTTACGACGAATTACTTTAAAACCGAACTGAAGTTGAAAAAGCGTTATTTTCGTCAGGTGTTAGAAAGAGCTTAAGACAGGATTAAATTCAAGATGTTCGCATTTGAAGAGATTTCAGACTTCCTTCGAATCGTTGGGGGTGGAAAGGTAGTGAGAGATTACCAGCTGGACAGTTTTCATCATTGGATTTGAAATCTGGTTTAGGGGTTCCTTAGAAGCTTTATATTTTCACTTAAATTGTTAGTGAAAGTTGTTAAAATATTTCCACAGGAAATTGGATGTTAATACAAAATAAAAATAAATTGTAATTTAAAAGTTACTTGATTGATCTATACTAGAAGTTTGTCAGATTCTTAGTAGTGGCGATTTTACTGCCGAAGTGTAATATTTGATAATTTCATTAATTTTTACATGTGTGGATCTACGTATGTAATTATTATTTTGTTGGCTTTATTTACCCTTATTGCGCAAATACCTACCTAAAGTTATATATTATCCTGGATAAGCTTAGACCATATTCTCGACGGAAATAGATGTAATATATCTTGGCAACACGAAAGAGGTAATTAGGGTTTTACGCTCATCCTTTAAGGGGGTGGTTTTGACCCTCCACACTATAGGTAGATCGTTAACCAACTACTTCAAAACTTTTACAACTCAATAAGTTGTGATGTTTAATTAACTTTACGGATTGTCTTAGATAACGATTTACTGACGAGTGTTATTAAGCTGGCTAATTTCCTAATTTGCTTCTACCTAGATTTCACACTATTCTTTTATATACTAATTTTTTACCGTTTCCTCATATTTATGTCAGTCGTTGTATTTGTCTAACATTAAACTGGTAAAAGTACCGATCAATATTAATAAAAATTATGGAACGCTTTTGCGCGATATCCTTTGATTAAAATCGTCTTCTGATAATAGTCGTATTTTCTAATTTACATTTTAATAAATGACTTGCATTAAAAATTATATGCAGATTAATAATACAATGGCTTTAATTTTTATGCTATATTCTGGTGTGATTGGTGTAAAAAAAATCAAAATAATTGACATTAACAAATCGGTGTTAATCGCTAAAAGCTGGCAGTAATTTCCGTGTTGAATATTTAAAACGTAACACACGTGTTATGCGTGATATTAAAATATTATTCAATATAGCACCTCGATAATGTAATATCCAGATGTTCCCTCTATAAATTTTAACCCGCGACGTGTTGGCTCTTTTTGCACCATCCGTTTACCCCTTCGGAAACAATAAAGGTGTCACATGCCCCTGTCTCATTCATTATAACTGGCTGTTATTGTGTCCCAGTAAAAAATGAAACTAATTTTGACATCGCCTACGGCTATTTGTATTACTATGAATGGTAATAGCGATTAAAAATAATGGACCCTTTCAAGAATTGATCCTTCAACAAAATCCATTTATTCGCTTTCAACTGGATTATTACCAATCTTATTTCATATTCTATAGTATCTGGATCTAAAAAACTGTTAAAGACCATTATATCCTCTGACTTGTTAATAAGTATCCATAAAGTTTAATAGCACTAATAAAACTGAAACTTGTGATTCCCCCCGGACTCTTGATGTGGGTACCATAAACTATAATTGCGTTTTCAGAAATTTGATATACCGAAGTGTTATGTGCCGCCTCCTAAAGTATGTAGAACATAAATTGCAAAGTTCAAATTATTATTACCTAAACCCTGCCATAGACAGGGAAATGTAAGGGAGATAATATTAAAGTTACCCTAAGAGATGTAAAGAAATAAAACAATGCAGTGTGCTTCCTAATCTACTATTGTCTATTTCCAGACAAGATATTTATTCTTTAGGGTTATTTATTTGTTGATATAATATTTAATAGGGGTGCTTTTAATCTAAATAATATTCCTATCAAAATGATGAAAGTGTTAAAGAAATCTGTTCCTTCATTTCCAACTAAGCATCCATGATTTTTAAAGTTTAAACCTACTCGTACAAGCGTCGAAGATGAACCACGTAGTGGACGTTCAAAAAGTGCAACAACACCAGAAATCATTGAGTCATTGATCTGACAAAATCTACGAATAGCTGTGGAAATCTTAACAGGTCACTGCCAATTGCGACAACATCTCTTTAGGATGAAATTAGAAGAATCGCTCCTACGCAGAGGTTGCTACGAAGAAGAGGAAAGAGTAGAGCACATAATGTATGACTGCTCTGCTTTTTCTGAAATCAGAAGATCTATGTTGGGTGAGTAGGTACTGGCTTAAACCAGCCAATGTCAGAGAAATCCCCTTCGGGGATCGTATTTTACACCTTTAGTTATAATGACAACCTGAGGTATGGATCTTCCTATACTCGCTCCCCCTTTCCAATTTTCCGACCCAGATCCAAATACATTTTAAAATCGCATTTATTGTAATCATATTTTTAACGAACACTGGCTAAAATCCTAATTTTATTTAAATTAATAATACCTATTCTTCTTTCAAAATATTTCGAGCATTTGGTTTCTGCTTATTTGATCCTTTATTGGCTATTGGCTGATATGTAACTTACTATAGCACTATTTGTTCAATAACTATCCTAACGTTTACATTTATCTTCATTGCAAACCATAAGCATCATGAATATTATCCTTTTAGGGTTTGATTCATGTTTGTTAAAGCGTACTTGAATATTGTCTTTGCTTTGCTTTTTATTAAAGCCATAAAGGCAACAACGTAGGGTCTAAGGCTAATAAATTCTTTCAGAAAATTAGTGCTTCATACATGATATAATCAAAAATGTCACAGCTTTATATATGTGTATCTTTATTTATGTTATGTTTAGCTTGTCACAAATTTTTGCACAAACTTTACTTCAATGAGAATTTATTTTATTAGAAATTAAATCTTTTTCGTAGGCTTTTTATGTTCGAGTATACTCGAGTAAACTTTGCATAGTAGACAAATAAAATTTCGTTTTCCAACAGCTAGACAGTAGAAAAAAGATATCGGATCTAAAACTTTTATTCTGCATATCGATGAGTCTAAACTTGGGATTGAATTCTGAAATCCCTGTTAATTTCAATTCAATTACAGAGGTTTTAATGCAGTACCCTGCTGGAGAAAAATTTATTGTTAAAAGTGTAAAACTGTAAATAAACTAAATGGTCTTTTGGCTGGTTTTCGATTGGCAACGTTCCTAATAGGCTATTATGAAGCTGCGTTTTCAACCGAATATGTTGTTAAATTTTCCTGTGCATAACAGTTCGCGAAACGCAGTTGTAGACAACATGTTTAACGGTATGTTTATAAAGCAAAAATATGAGACTATATTCTCGTTTAAATTTATTATATTGCTAACAGTCTTTTATTTAAGGTGCATTTCTAAATTGGTCTTTGCGCTTTGAAATAAGCCAACAAGAAACTCTTTCAGAAATTTTTCGTATTTCCAAACAATTTATGGAAAGATATTTTTCTTTAAGGTATAAAGAGATACGAATTTCTAAAGAACATGTAAATACAGTAAATACGTGATTATTTGTGAAGTGGTTATATTTATGTGATATTTATTTTCCATATTTACTTTGTCTGGAGCTTTATTTTTTATTAAAAGAAATTAGAATATCTAAGTATATATTTACTTCTTTAATTGGGGAACTTTTGCCACTAAAATCAAAATAATACAATGATAAATCAATATTTTGAAAATGACCCTTGCTTATTTATCTTGATAGATATGTCAAATTTGAACAGTTGTCTTAACCATGGTTTTTAATTTTTTTAAGGTGGCTTTTCTACTCTAAAGTTTTCTTACTTAAACCATTCTAAGGCTGCTTAATCATCTCTTATTCACATTTCATTCATATGTTTTTTTACTATAAAATGTCTTCTTCTTCTTATGTGTTTGCCAGTATTTAATTTGGTACCAGAGGTATCTTCCATAGATTCCAATGTTCCATACTTTAGAGTCACTTTTTTGTATCCCATCTTTTATTTTTGTTCGGTTAGGAGACCGGAACCATTGATTTATAGTAAACTAATTATTTTAAAATATATTATGGGACTTTTGAAATATAGAAAGTATACAAACAAGAAAATGACTGGGTATCAAAAAAAGTGAGTTAGAATTTTATGTTTGCCAAAAAATGTCTCTTTCATTAACGGCATGCATATTTGTTCTAAAGGAATAAATGAGTAAGTGACATGAGTTGAATCAAGACGATCAAAAAGCCTACTAATTACTAATCAATCTGTGGCTGAAGTGTTTAGAGTCGTTACCGCATACCTATGGGACTGTAGGTTCGAGTCTTTCCTGACCTCTTGCAGGCTAAGTACTACCTTGAGCAAAATCATTTTTGGGCCCTACTCTTCCCCCTACAACATCTTAAACGTACTTTCAAATGACAAATAAAATTATTTGTATATTAAATAAAAAAATATTAAAAAAATCATTTATAGGACTTTTACCCCGATGGCAGATTGCTCAACGTGAGAAATAAAAAAACAATACTCAAATTTGCAATTTTTTTAAGAATCATCGACCTTGCCCCGCCGACCATCCTAGTCTTTTTGTCAATTTCTCCTTAATGTCAGTTTTTGGGTTGTATACTTTCTAAATTGCAAAAATTGAATGAGACATATCTCAAATTAATTAGTTTATTAAAAATATAAGAGAGGACACAAAAAAAGTAACTTTGAGTTTATGTTTCAATTCTGGATTTGAAAAATAATCTCTCTCTCTCTCTCTCTCTCTCTCTCTCATTGACGTCATGCATACATGTGCTTAAGGGGGGAGTAAGTAAGTGTCACATGAGTTGAATAAAGATAATCAAAAAGCCGATTAATTACTAATGCATCTACGACTGACGTGCTTAGAGACGTTACCGCTTATAAGTAAAGATTGCGGGTTTGACTCCTGCTGGATGCGACATTTTTTCAATTTCTCATTAATGCCATTTTCTTGTTTGTATACTTTCTTAATTTCAGAATCCCGTGAAAGATATTTTAAAATAATTAGTTCACTAAAAAATCTGAAGGTTTATTGTCACCACCTGATGGCGCTTCATAAGCAGTTTTTGTCATCTCCGCTTGATGCGCCTCATAATTATGGTTGTATCTTAAATTTTAACGTTTATGGCATTTAGTTCTGAAAAAAAAAACAAAACTGAAACCATTTCCTATCATTACATGGTTTCTCTAGCTTCGTTGTCTTTATATTTAAGCAGCTGTTGGTTATTTAGGGTTTTACTTTACTTACAAGGACCATTCAGCTCATTTATTTTAGGCGACATTTGATACCAAATATTCATTAATTCTAATTCAGTTTTTGACACTGTTTTATCAGAATTCGTTCCGGATCGACTAATAACAAATTACTGTTTGTCAGTAATTCCCTGATAATGAACGGTACGTGGTAGTTTGACAAACTAAAATCATTATGATCATGGTTTTCAGGCATTACATAAATACATTACCCTCTAACTATGTTGCGTGGTCTCATTTGTATCTGGATTATTTACTAATTTAATTTGTACTAGTATCTTGTTAGCAATTCTGCGGGCTTTCGTGTGTGCTGACTGGGGCCTGATGATCATGTTAGGGAATAAGTTGATTGGAAGCTGTAATGACTGATTATTTAATTAAATTGATTACCACGTCGGATGTTTCAATTTAAACAATCCGATCTGGTGGATAATACGATACTGCAAGTATAGGATGTAAGTTTTTTTATTTGTACGTTCGGAGAAACACTTAAATGAATTATCACTTCATGGAATTATATGGTACAAAACATACAATTAATAATGCATTAAAAGGTTAAAGTTGCTAATTTTATATACGAGAATTATGTACCAAGAGGTTGTTGATGATATAGAGTTAATTTATTATTTTTGGGATTCGCGTTTCGCGCACAGTAAACAAAACTGATGTCTTGAAGCAAACTGTTCTACATTCTGTACCTACCTGAGTTGCTTATTACAATTATGATAAAGATTTTTTTCGCGGTCTTTATTTTATTGGTTATTTGTTTGATTTTTCGTCATGTTTCTTCTAATAATTGCTCTGTTCAGATTACAATCTTCTTTATCTTTAACATTACTTTTCACGTTAACGGGTTCCCTATCTTCATTATAATATTTATGTAGAACTTTTTATTTGTGTTGATTATCGGAGACTACCTTAGAACACTTTCTATAATTTCTGCTCTTTATACGTTTTTCCATTTTTGGTGAGTTTTGAGCTGATGTGGTGTCTTAGACGAACTACTTTATCCGCAATAAAAAATACCCATCCTAAGAAAATTGGATTGATTCATGATAGTGTCTTTAAACTCTGTGATATCTTCAGATGTCGATTTTTTTTCGACATTTATTTATACCTCTTATTTTTAAGTTTATATTTTATATACCGACAGGATCTTATACATCTTCTCGTACCTAATCCTCAAATGGTGTAAAATACAGGTTGGTTGAAAAGTTTTGAAAGCAAAAATGAAAGAAAGTGTATTTTATAATGAAATTGTTATTTTTTATTTAATATAATCTCCCTCAGCATGAACACACTTGTTTTAATAATCCTCCAGTAATTTTATACGATCTCTGTAATGATTTTCCGGAAGCTCTACAAAATATTTTTCCACGGCTGCAATAGCTTCTTAATTTGACGAAAAAGTCTTTCCACGAAGGAATCGTTTGAAGTTTCTCAAGAGGTAATAGTCAGAGTCAGCCAAATCTGGTAAATACAGTTGTCGTTCAAGCAATTTGTTTGAACAAACTTGTTTTAAATTGTGCATTATCTTGATGAAAAATTATTCTTTTCTTTTGTAAACCAGGTCTTATAGAGTTTTACATTTTACATTTTAAAAAATAATCAAGGAAACCCCTTTTTGCACCCAAAACCTTTTTTGCCGATCGTTCTGACTTCACCTGTTTTGGAGCTGAAATACCAGCTTAAGTCCACTGTAAACGATCTTAGGAGCAGAATGGTAGATCCAAGTGTCATTCATAGTTATAAAACGACGTACAAAATCGGTTTTATTCTGCTTAAAACTAACTTTCTTCATGTAAAAGATAGAGTACTCGTTCTTCTGAGATGCCCATGGTAACAGCAATTTCACGGTTGGTCAAACTTGGATTTTTACAAAAGATATCAATGATTTCTGGTATTTTTGCACTTTTTGGATGTCCACTACGGGGTTCATCTTCAACGTTTGTACGATAACGTTTAAACTCTAAAACCCATCAATGCACAGCATGTAGAGGATTTCTTTAACTTTTTCATTATTTTAGTATGAATTTCTGTTGTTAATAAACCATTCAAAACAAAGAATTTTATCACTACAAGATATTCGATTTTTTCCATTGTAATTAAATTGTCACACGTCAGCTTTAAATGACTTGTAAACATAGAATGAATTGACAAATCAAAGTAGATTTTTTGGTATTCAATTGGAATATGAAATATTAAAATAGTGTATAAATTTTGATTCCTGTACTGGTTAATGGGTGTTGGTTTTAAAACTTTACTTTATTGTAATAACCGGAAGAAAATAACATTTGTTAACATTTAAACATAATTTCGTTTACGATCTTTCCAATAAGCATTTAAATAAAGGAGAAAGCTATTAACAAAGTTAAGCCAAGTTTTATTATTTCATTATTAAACATTTAAGTAATGCAATCGATTCAAAACTAAAATTGATAATCAGCTCTCAATATAAATTTCGATTAAATTCACCACACTGTAACTAATGTGAAATATAAACTTTGTGGTCCCGTACCAACTTCGAAATGGTAATTTAGGGACCATATCATATAGAAAGTTGCATTACATACCGGTTACAATACAAATTTATTCTATCAACGATCTCCAAATCACTGAACACAAATGCCCTTAGCTCCTAAGGTTGATTAACTGGCAAAGTCATTTAATCAAAATTAAATCAAACCAAATATGAGCACACCAGTTTGTGGTATCGATAATAGGGATCGTTAGTGTTTCGGAATACTTAGTTATGTTGTAAATCATATTTAACTAACTCCATTGCTTCATCGAATGAAAAACTTGTGCGTGTGGTCTTGGACATTTATAATCATAAACAATAAACTTTTAAAGAGTCAAAGAGGTCGTCTATTTTTTATAATAATTAAAAAAATGTTTCTTATTATTAATTTAAAGGCTGTGTTTGATACAACAACAGGCATCATTTCAAAATTAACCAATTATTAATAATATAAGCACGTTTTTATTAATATGGTAGGCGATTGTATACAAAGACAACATTCGATTAAAATATTTTAGCATTGTGAGGTAGACAGGAAACTTTACTTCTGATAACCGCTTTAAAAATTGCCATATCATAACGACAAGCAGAAAAATATAATTTTCAAAACATTTTAATCTAAGTAAAAATATCATTATTTTAAAACTATCTCAAATAAAATAGAAACGTATTTCTCAAAACACAAAAATTTGTACAAAAGATTTATTATTAATATTTTTACCAAAGAATAAAGAGTTTTGTCAACTTAATTTGAATTATAACCAGAAGTCTTCTTAGGGTGTTTTATGTAGTTCATATCTATAGTTGGTGTAAATCCGAGGGAAAGTTTAATATCAAATCACTATGCAACGAGGATCCACAAAATTTACAAATAGAGGTAAGTACCTACATACCTGCTGTATGTGAACACAAGCATCTGTAACCATCCCTTCCAGACTTTATTTGCAGCGCCAAGTTTAATATGAGGTGTTAATGTCGACTTATAGTATAGTCCTGCTCTCTTCCTGGAAATTCTTGCTGTTTTCTTTAGAATTCTGTACGTGTAACAAACTTCTGATAGGTCCCTTATCTTATTGTATACTAAAATATGCTTTAAATCGTTTGCTACTCCTTGAATATTTAATATATGTCCACTAGGATTTAAGACTTTGCTATTGCAGACTATATGGATAATTCCAACTTACTTTAATTATTCGATGTGAGTTCTAGCTCTATTATGCATTAGCTTTCATAAAATGTAAAAAAAACATAATTTAACATCAGGTTATTTGTGATTTAAAAAATTCTCCATAATAGCACTATCGCACCTTTAAACTTGATGCTGAAATAACAAAATGTTACTCGTTTTTCTTTCCAGACTCGGCTCCTACGTCGCCTCGTCCGTAAACTAACTCGTACTGTAATAAGTCACCTACCGACCTTGTAACGTATAATACTATAGAATATGATGTTAAGTTAAGCAAGCACTCTAAAAAATATGAACGATGAAGTATTAGAAAGATATTAGAATATAATTCGAAATTATATATCTTTGTACAATTACTCATAATAACATCATCATACCTTTAAACTTGATGGTAAGATAACAAAACTTCACTGTTTAAAACGGGAAAATCCTAATTGATAGTAACCTATTTTTGGGACTTGTTTACTGTTTCCTTGTTGTCATAAGCTAAATTGTTAATCTTCTTGCTCATATTCTCTATCTGTCCAATATTATTTGCTTATATTCCCCATTCTTCTGTCGTAATGGTTCTTGTAATTACAATGACATATTAATTTTTTTCCAAGTAGGTACTCCTGATTGAGGACCACTAAAGTTTTTGATGTTAAAAACTAATACACGTTTCAGTTCCCAATACGTTAAAATGGGGGTACGCTTTAAAAGTTTTATTTATTTTTCTAACGAGAATTCTTTAACAAGTGTTTATAGTAAGTAATAAATTCAAGATTAAGCAATGTAATACATAGGTGTAGTAATTTCTATTATTTTCATCATTATCATTGTGCATACAAATAATTACAATTTTCTTCGTGTTTATATAACTTAACAAATACATTCGTCATGTGACTGCAATGAACTTTTATCAAGAATTGTAGGAAAGAATATTTACAGAAAGTTCAATAAAACTTTCATAATATATAAAAGTAGGGTAGTTTCCAACTGAAATATTATCTGGTGCTAAAACTTTAGGAAGGAAACCACATTTACCGTTATTTATATCATGCAGTGAGAATGAGAACTCTCATAATCTAGCTACATAAACATTCTGTATACGCAGAATGTAGTATATTTCTTTCTATTTTTATATAAAAAACAGAGCGAACAATTTTGGCACCGTCCCTTCTACTATTAATTTTCTTAGCCATTCAGGAAATAAATTCACCAAAACGATGTCCAGACTTGTGCTTCTGCAAAAAACTGATTACTATAACTAAATTTCTTATTTTATATAAAAAGTTCTAAAATTTTCACCAGCAATTTTTATCGGTATTTTTTTATTTGATAGGAAGTGAACGAAGGAAAGTATAAAACATGAATTAGCGTAATCGATTTCATTGAAAAACAAGATTTACGAGGGACCAACCAGACGCAGATCAAAAACTAATTAATTTCAGTTTATGGTGCATCTTGCGAAAAATAACCATAAAATAAACGTGCTTAAAATAGATTACCTACCAACGAACCGCTCACAAAATTTATATGGGATGATGGTGATGCTGTGTAATCATAAAACTATGTGGTTAAAAATTATTACAGTTAATCAATCTTATTGGAATGAAATAGAATTTTTGCTAAATAAATACTTATAAAATCACAAACAGTTAATTTCTACTACCTGAAGAAACTATTATATTTAACGTAACCAAATTCTAAAATATGTAATATTTAATGTAAAACTTGTACACTGGTTGTAGGTATAAAGAAATAAGAAATAATCTACTTGCACTTTACTCTTACCCTAACGTTTATATGATACTTGAAAATCGGTAGAAAGAACACAATTATACTATAATCTGCGAACTCTGAAAAGCTACTACACTTGTTGAAGTTTCTCTGTTCATAGAATTTCTAATTAGTCTATTTACTTCAAATGCACGAGTGACTATTTTCTTCGAATGCACGAACAAGCTGTAAGCTCTCACGTTCCTTGAATGTGTTTCTGTATCAAGAATTTCATCTAGATGGAGTCGGAAACATAAAAAAAATATATTATATTTTCGTCACATTGAAATGGGCAGGCAAGAAGCGGCTTCTTTTACAAATACAAAGTATTTTGGGTTGATAAATATCATAGGTCAGTCACACTCTTAAAAATGTTATCAAAAATATCTGATGAAGTTTGTCGGTATATAAAACAATTTTTCAAAAAAATATTTAGACAGTGATAAAAATTTAACCAAGATTATGTTGAACCTATATTGATTTGAATATTTTGTCAATACTAGTGCGCCCTTAAAATTTTTTAAATATTTTTTACTGGTCATAAGGGAACTTAATTAGTAACGTTTGCTTAGATTCATTGTTTTAAATAGCAATATTAATTTCAGTATATTCGCTTAGCCAATGGTAGGTACTGATCAACCATAATATGTAACAACACCTATTGATACATTTGGAATTCCTATAGACTCATAAATTATTTCTTTTACAATCTTATGATTTTTAAAACTATTTGGACAGCTTGGGGCTTCAACAGTGCAAAATGAATTTATTAAAAGCTTCACTTAATAACTGAAGAGATTACCGGGTATCCCTATAAATGCTACGTCGACAGTTATCAAGTTAACAAAACTTACTCTAGTTGGTGATCATACTAGATTCCCTTCGAGCATATACTAACTAGACAGGTTTTTAAAGCTCCGAGCACCAGAAAAATATCGACAGTGAAAGAAATTGAATCTACATATATACCATATATACTATCTGTCTTGCATTACCATTTTGATTGCTGCGTGATCCAGAATGTTGCGCATGCACTAAGTTCAGATAAACTAGAAGAGAAATGTGTTTATCGTTATTCGTCTCAAAAGCATCGAAGTCGGTTTTAACTTATTATAGTTTCAAAGAAGGTTTCATTTATTTTAATTCACTTTACTTCTAGTTCAATTGACTGTACGTTGTCTTCTTCTATCGATATTTTTCTTTGCTTGAGTTAATAGTCTAAGAGCTGGAGCTGAAATTTCACCGTCATCCGTATTATAACATTTCTCTTTTGCAACATGTTCGTTCCATAGAGATATTTATGTTCCTGCTCAGACGGATACCCTGGTGGCAGCTACAAGGGGTGAAAGTTGCCAATTCGATAATATGGATGAAAATTTTCCTAATCGAAGGTAATGATAAGACAATTCGAAATCCCAAAGGGCGGACACCTGAGTGGGTACAAAGAAGGTGGCGGGCAATGGTAAAGAGGGTCTAAATTTCGGAAAAACATCTTCATCGATAATATGTCCGCCATTTTTACCACGTAATGTTGGACTCCTGAAAAGCCTTAATCCCAAAAATGGCTGACAGCTGAGTGGATACAAAGAACAAGGGAAAAGAGGGCGAAGATTTGGGGCAAAAAATTGTCATCGATATATATTTTTATCATGTAATGTTAGACCTTTAAGAAGCCTAAATCCAAAACGACGAAAAACTAGATGGATACAAAAGAGGTGGTAAAGAGGGCCATAATTTGGACTTTGGAGTCCCTCTGTCGGGATTTCAACTGGGAAAATTTTCATCCATATTGTCAATGACGACAATTTTCCGTAAAAATTGGCATAGGTTATTCGCCTGGGTGGGAACGTAAATAACTGTATTGAATGAACATGTTGCAAAGAAGAAATGTCATATTACGGTTGACATCGAAATTTCGGCAGTAGCTCTCCTACTATAAACTTTTCCCAGTTTACGACTATCTTTTAGTTAATCTAATTTAACATGTATCTACTTCTCCGGCGAAACAAGATAAAAATTTAATCCTTCGCGTTATCCTATGTTTGTAGAGAAAACACCACTAATAATAGAAAAAAAAGTATTTAAAAGATTGAAAGCAAGTTTTATTGTAACTCATTATCTTATTTAATAAATTTCAGTTAAATATTATAAAAAAGTAATTTGTGCATAAATAAAAAACAACATTTTATATTATATTATATTATATTATACCAAAACTGATTTTTATTATCCTCCATTCCTTACTATTCACATTTCCTTTTACAGTTATGTTTATTCAGCGGCGAAAGAGTCATTTAGAGTAGAATTGTTATAAAAAAAAATAGCAAATACCAATAAGTTTCAAGTTAATATTAAAATGTTAAATTCAGTACTTGCGCCTACATTTTTCTACATTATACCCTAGTAACTCCCAACATTGACTAAATTCATTACCAATAAGAAAAAAAGTAGGTATATTTCCACTTCTCAGTGCCACTTACAGCAAGTCATATCAAGAGAAGTTGTTTATTATTACATATACACTTTGTGGAACTAAAGGGACGACACAAGCACTTATCAGAAGATATTACGATGAGACGATCTTGTTCACATCCCAATAAATTGACATTTTCCCTTGGAGTTTTATTGCTACGTTCACTAGACAACCACACCGGTCGATACCTGCACCCTGCACACTAGAAGGGTGCTTTAGTGCGTTTTTGCGTGGAATACATGGATCTTATTCTATATAAATATGTGAGTTGAAGCTACAGAGTTGGAATAGAAAAGAATTTTTTCAATTAACTTCCCTCTTTCTTATTACGAGTGTGTTGACATATATGGTGTAGTAATATATTTCATGAAATAAAGAAATATGTTTTTCCTTATCGTTTAATCCATTAGTTGGGATTTGTACTTCGATATTTTAATTAAATTTTTACTACTTGTAAATATTACCGATTTTGCAAAAAACAGGTATTGGTTCTAGTTATAATATGTTTCATAACATTTTTAATTAACTTTCACTTAATATGTGTAGTTTGGTAGTTTTTTAAGATTTAACTATAAAACCTAATAGGTGGGTACATAATCCAAATGTATCCAATAATATTATTTCATCAATTTGGTAGAAGGATAAAAAACATTGGTTTAAAAAACAGAGTTTTTTAGAATCTATGCTTTTAAACATGTATCTGATAATATAATTTTTAACATATTTATAAAAGTACTGAACCTTTAAAAGTTCAGATCCGTATTAGGATCTATATTATACCAGCAGGTTTCGACTGTACTTTTCAACTATATTAGTGAACCGCGGCATGAAAAACATAACACTAATAAATCAAAAAGAAAATAGCATATAAAGAAGAATAAATATCAATACTAACTAACAGAAATATTTCAAAAACTCCGGTCGACGACAATACTCTGAATTTGTGAATCCATAACAATATGAAACCGAAACCTGTGTAGATCAACACCTGGTAATATATTGAAATTAAAGCAACAACCAGTCGTCGTTAAACCCTCCTGATCAGAAAGTTCAGTCCATTTGGAACGAATAAAAGGTATAGCTACCTGGTTACCTGTTTTCTCTACCTAGTAAAAATCTTAATTGCAAGTAGTAATAACAAAATTGTTTAGTTTTCTACAATTCCCACGTACTTTCTAATTTAACTAATTAAGCTATTGTAATAAAAGTATACGGAAACAGCAATAAATATTTCTAATTACTAAAAACAGTGTGTCTCTAAAATACTATTCAGTTATTAGGCACATTTTAAAAAAGAAAAAACATCAACACTAAGTAAAAGTCTTTTAATTAAATTTATATTACCTACTTTGTAACTTATTTATATTACCTACTTTATGACTTAACTCTTTGATAAGCACTCGTGCATAGTTAAGTAGAATTCCTTTTAAAACCTTTTTCAACATATTTTGTTTGATTATATTTTTTATTCGTATTTAATTTAGTTCGTGCCTTTATACGGAGATTATCTATTTACTTTTGCATATAGCTATAAAAAATATATAAACTTAAAGTACTTTATTGCTTTTCAAAATATGTCCCACCAAGATCGATACAATTTTGCGTACGTTGAAAAACTGGTATTCGAATCTTCAGTTGTCACCTGCAAAATAGCTATTTTAAAGGCATCGATGGCTTCTTCTGGCGAATGGAATCGCTGCCCATGCATTGAATTCTTGATCTTTGGTAACGTAAAGAAGTAGTTGGGACTTAGATCGGGACTATACGGTGGATAGTCCCACAAATCGATGTTTTGAAGCTCCAAAAACTCGGATGTTATTTGGGCAGTGGAAGCACTTGCAATGACCTGATGTAGGATAAATCGCCGTAGTGTGTTGCTTTGTTGGAGTATTGCAATAGCTGCTGGTAAACAAACGTTTATATACCAATCGGACCATTTTCTTTAACACATATCAAGAACAGATCACTTTTGTTGGTTTTTCCTCATCGTAAAACACGGATTGCTGTTTATTTTCCGGTTCGTAGGAGTAAATTCAAGATTTATCGCCACTAACAATACTATAAATGTTTTTTGAGCTTCCTTTGTTCAACCGTTTTAAACCGCGTTTTGCTATTCCGTGAGCAAATGAGGAATCCAACGGTTTTATTGGTGGCGCCTTCAGAAAATAATTCATCTTCTCACATCTGACTAATTTCATGTTTCTTTGACACAATCAAAATTCCTTCCAACTATGGTAACAGCACTGGTAAACGATATTGTGTCTGAGAGCGATTAGTTTCCACTTATATTTTATCATTTTATTTATCCAAACCAGAGCGTGTAATAGTATATTACTTTACGAGTGGAGTAAATTGCATATTACAGCGTGTGTGTTTGGCCCATGAGCGAGCTTGCGAGCGAAGGGGCTAAAGAAACGAGCTAAATATGCAATTTGTTCCTCGAGTGAAGTACTATGCTTTACCCACGATTTACCAAATGGTTTTGTATAAAACTAAAAATAACAAATACTTATACAATTTAAATGTTGGTATAAGTTGTCAAAAATATTCGATTTCACAGACAGTTCTGTCTGAGAAATGTCAAATGTTAGTTTAATTTAATGAAAACTGTATATAACCAACATAATAATACAGGTTTCTATTTACTTACTCCACTAGTTTAGTAACACAACTACTCAATAATTTGACACTTACTGACAGAGTTATAGGTTAAAAAATACGCAATTTACTTTGAGTCGTGGGTAAAAGTATTTTAACGTAATTCTATTTTTTAGAACTCAATAGAATAGACCGTTGTTCGTATCTGTTTATTTTTTTCTATCTTATTTTCATACAACGTTGAGAATGTTGTTTTACTTTAAGGCAATTTTATCAATTATAATACCGCCTAGAAACAAAAGTACAAATTCTGAATTTCTCGTCCAACGTTTAAACTTCTGTTACAACCAATCATCTTTCAGGATGAGTATCGAATTTTCCTTATTAAGTCCATTCAATCTTTATTTGCTCTCTTCCATCCAGACAATATTTCGCTAATTATATAGATAGTACTACTACATATGGATAAAGAAAGTTATTCTAAAAGAATCACTATTGATCTTAGGTCTATCCAACCCGTAGCGTTTGTGTTTTTCTTCATTCTGTCAAAAGTAAAGTAAAGTAAAAAGTGAAACTTTTTAGTTTTTTTATAAATTCAGTGAGTGCTGTATAATTTAATTTGCTCTTCACCATAAGTAATGTAATAACCAGTGCATTTTTTTACTATCCCAGCTTATCTTAAGCAAATATGCCGTTTTTTTCTGGCCTAGTTACATAAGATGAGAACCATATAATAATTTTAAATGTTTTTTTACAAATTAACTATTTGATTTTTACTTGCGAGATCTAGATTTGTCTCGAATTTATACAGTTTTCATTAAGTAAACATATTTGTGTAAAAATCAAAAAATTTTATGATGAATAAGAGGATACCGGTAAAAAAAAATTTATCTGGGAAAACAATTTCATTTATTTAACAAATTTTTTATTTACTGTCTATTTTATAACATCTTATTTTTTGCTAGTTTTACTAAATTCTATTTCTTAATTGATCTTTATTTTAACATTATTATTTAGAAATCCACGATCCGCTTTCTTTCTACCTCCCGAACCGCTGCTTATTTTGCTTTGAATCAGGTTATCCTATCCTGTTATTTTTTATTTTATTGTATTTTAAGTAAATAAGTTGGTTCGATGACAAAAAAAATATTCAACTTTAAGTAGTTTCCAAGATAGGTTAATTCGGTCCTGTTTCTGAATTATCGACTTTTCCGTTATGTCAGACTTTTAGTAAAATATATATAGATACTTCCCATGCTATCTGATATGTCCTATCATTCCCTACAACTACTTAAAGTGAATTGTCCCTAAAATGAAATAAACAATCATGATAAGTGAAATATCAGCAGTAAAAGCCTTTAAAAACGTTGATGTTATGACAATAATTCTCGATATACACACATTTCGATATAATGCAGTTTTGATACTGCCTATAAATGTATTCTTTCAGTTCCTTCATAAAAAAATTATTGAAGTAAAACTTCTTTAGCGACACTAGGAGTAAAAAAGTTATTCTAACGGACGTGACGTCATTCTAATAACAGAAACCGGAAACAAAACCTAATACTGACACGATTTTGCATGGGCGCCGGCAGCAGGGTGCAAGAGGGTGCGCTTGCACCCCCCTGCTATGAAAGAAAATACCTGAATTTACCAGAAAATTATATATTTTTTTAATTTTTTTATTAAATTATTGTTTGAATAAAAACTAAAGGCGTCGCGGTTGCTGTCCAAATCATTCTACATTCTATATATATATATATTAGATCATAATAGTGTGTAGATGCAGATGCACCCCCTGAAAATAATCTTGGCGGCGCTCATGCGATTTTGCCTCCTATATTAAATAAAATTAAATCTGTAATTGTATGAATTGACAGCTGATCATCTTGTCAATCGAAATACATTCCTTTATATAAATAGTTTTTTGTGTATAAAGTGTTTGTATTAAATATGAATAAACAATGTGGATTTATTAATGAAGAAAGTGATGAAAAAATATTGATTGAAAATGAGTGAATAGGTAGGTACTCTATATGCATAAATTTTAATTTTGGTGTGTAATTACACTATTTATACCTAATTATTTATACCTATTATTTATACCTAGCTATTTTCGTTTTATAGACTTACAGAGCTAAAAAGAAAAAGAAATTGTGAACGTCAAAGGAGATATTATAAGCGCCAGAAAGATTTGAAGAAAAATGACGAGACAGCCAAATTCATTATTATTTGATTAAGTAAGTTTATATACATACATACATATTATGATAGTAAATAATTGTTTATACGGAATCTTTAAGTTGAGTAAAGAAGCATGTTGCACGTTTTTGTTCATAAAATAATAATATTCAAAATATTTTAACACTCTCTTATACTTATTTTAGGTTTGGTTAGGTAGCCATAAAGGCCATAAAACCACTAGTCAAGATGGCTGATCTTTTACCACCAATAACAGATCCTTCGTAGACGTGAAGGAAACAAACTTAACTCAGGATTTTAAATTTTATGGAATATGCTATAAAATGCTACAAAATGAAATGGTTATCTAACTATCGAAGGCTCTTGTGTTGTGATGTATTACAATAAGGTAGATACAGCTACAAAATCACACATTCTAAACGTAATGTGTGTATATTTTTAATATTGTTTACCTATTATTGAAGCAAAACTTCTTTAGGCACGACTAGGGGTAGATTCTAACGGAAGATTCTGATGGAAGTAACTGTATAATTTCAGCTATGGGAGGAGTTTAAATTTCCGAAATTTATTTATGAAATTTTCAAACGGTTTCAAATACATTAATGGTATTTATAGACTAAAATCTATGTTTCACATTTTAGTTATCATAAACCTATTATTTCATATATAAAAAAAATAATGATAACTTTCAAATTCCTATTTCTAATGAATAATATAAATATAACATCTCATTTTTTTTGTAAAGTATTTAGGCAATAAATATGATTGAATTGTAATTAAATATTTATTTTCCGATACGTACGTCAACAAGTTTTACTTTAATCGCGCGTAAAGGTTACACGCACACTCTTTTTTTACTATAAAATTAATTGCACAACTGTAAATTCGTCTTTTATGTAAAATGAAATGAAAATTACCATTTCATAATAATAATATAAACAAAGAATACAGATTCAGGTCAACCTGCATATGGAATAATGTAATGAAATTTTTATTGTGCTTTCATTTTTTGGCCAAATTGTACCGCGTCTGCATTTTCCTTTTTATGTCATAACAAAAAAACACCTTAAAACTGATATATGACATTCCCACATGTATATTTTATCACTAAGGTGCGCCTGTTTCTTCAAAATATTGTCGACACAACTAACAATAAACTTCCCGTGTCTTAAGAATTTTTGCGTCGCTTCAAAAATAGAAATAAAATATTTACTTATCCAAAAACATAAGAAAAATATTAGCTAACGTGTCTGTTATATTCAAGATCGTATTTTGTATTTTTTCTTGAAGTTCTGAAACGTGTTGTTTTGCTGTCGCATATGAAACATATTCTAGCGGAGAGAATGTTTATATTTGTTACCTACTTTTCAATTCCTTTAAAAGTTTTTTTTTTATTATCTTATGATATTAAGCGAGCAACTGTCTGTATATATTGCCATAGGTTCTCGAAAACCGCTCTAACGATTTCGTTGAAATTCAAAATATTGTTTCTTCAAGGTGTCCAAAACTTCTTTTATTGCTAATAAGGTTTGATTTAGATCATTTTTTTCTCTTCCGTTACCATCCTTACATTATGGACCTTACGATACTAACGGGAGGCATTTTTCGCTCCTTCAAACTCCAGAGTATAAACAAGAACATCCTTCGATATTTGGTGACGTTCCAGTCTCAACGCTTGCTGTATGTGCGTGTCCTTCACTCCATCGATGAAACTGCTCACACACAGCTGATGACTAAATTCTTCCGGTTCATCTGGATAGGCAAGTCTGGCCAGTCTCTCTATATCAGCCCCATACTCCTGTAGAGTGTCGAATGTTCCTTGTATTCTTGATTTCAATTGACTCTGATACACTTGCTTTAGGTATTGACTGTCATACCTAACTTCCTGGGCTGATACTACCGCTTCATAGTTGCGCTGCTTCTCGATCGGCTAGCATAAGAGCTGTTGCTTTCTCCTCATTGCTCCAGCCGTTACTTTCTGCAGCCGCTTCAAACTGCTCAACTGCCATCTGTAGATGTTCCAGGGAGATTCACCATCAAACGTAGGGGGCCTAATTATACCCTGGTGAGATGGGGTCACAATGGTAGATGGAGTCACAATCGTAGATGAAGCAGAGTTCCTTACATTCTGTCCCTCGAGTCGAAGAATAGCTTAGTTTCTGGGGTTTGCTGTTTATATTCTTGGATTTGCTGTAGAAGCTCTTCCTCTGTTTCGTTAACGTGCTCTTGAAGGTTTTCTTTTGTCGCTTTGATTCGTTCTTGAAATTCTTGTTTAATCACAATATTTTTTTCAGATCAAGAAATTTCTTCATGAACATTTCTCGTTCTTTCTTTCTGCTCTGTTCTTCAGCCTCTCGTTCTTCCTTTCTGCGCTGTTCTTCATCCTCTCGTTCTTCCTTTTTGTGCTGTTCTTCAGCCTCAAGTTCTTCAATCTGTGTTGTTTTTCAGCCTCTCGTTCTTTCTTTCTGTTCGGTTTTAGACGCAGTTCCATAGCTTTCAAGAATTTCCCAATTTCTTCCATCTCGTCTTAATTAGCAGGTCTTGTGTTTACCATAGACTTGGATGTCTTCTTTTACTTACTTCTGACACCTTTGTTATATTTTCGCTTCGTGGATTCGGGATAAGTGATAAACAGCAGACAAACTTAACAATCTATTGATATACAAAAATAAATAACAATTTCTTAAAATAATCTACACAACTTAGAGGCATCTTTGGCCATTTTAAAGACCTCCATCCAATAGATCGAACATGAAGAACTGTGTGTTACGGTTCGCGTCATTGGAACAGTTTAACAAAGGAAGCTCAATAAACGTTTATAGTATTGTTAGTGGCGATGGATCTGGGATTTACTCCTACGAACCGAAAAATAATTGCCAATCCGCTGTGTGGGAGTTTCACGATGAGGAAACACTAACAAAGGTGATCGGTTATCGAAACGTGTGAAATATTTGTAGCAATTTATGTGCCAAAATCTGGTCATGTTGCGATTGGTATATAAACGTTTGTTTATCAGAAGTTATCGCAAAACTCCGACAAAGCAACACACAACAATGCAAGTGCTCACTCTGCCCAAAAGTCATTTAAGTTTTTGGGGCTTCAAAACATCGAATTGTTGGACCATCCCGGCCTAAGTCCCAACGACTTCTTTACGTTACCAAACGATTGCAAGTGAAATAACTGTTTTACCAATTGGTTTAAACGTATGCAAAAGTGTATCGATCTTGGTGGGACCTATTTTGAAGAACAATTAAGTACTTTAAGTACTTTATATTTTTTGTCTCTATGGCTATATCCAAAACTAAAAAGACATCCTTCGTATATGAAAATTTGAGCACCCTTTCTCGGAAATTAAAATAAATCTGGTAAATCAAAAATATTCGTCAAAAGTTGAAACAAATCTGATTAAACGCAAATATTCGTATAGAATACCTACTGTGATAGAAACAACAGTAGGTGTTATTTTTCACTAAAAGCCTCTGTATACAGCAAGTAACGCAGAGTAAGTTATTTTTAAATTGAATTTTTTGCTAAAAAGGTATGTTTTCATTACGGTTAAAAGAACAATAGGTCCTAATCCTCGATCAAGGCGAAACGGCATGGGAAAACAAAAATCAAGCAATTCGTCGTGAAAACTGTACGCGTCAAAAACAATTTTAGGATTTGCTTATTTTAGTCGTAAAGAAGATTATGCTTAAGAGTTTTGTTTGTTCTCTAAATAAAAGTCCAATCGCTTACAACAACATCAATTTAAAGTATGAGGGATTTTAGAGTTTTACGAAATTGAAGAGATTTATTATATTGGGATTAAAAGTTTGATATTATAGATCAATTTCATTAAATATAAATGGAAAGATTCTTGAAACTGTATAATGCATTAAAATCACTTTCTTCTGTTATTTTTCATTAGAAATTATTTCAATCTGTCATCACATAAATAATCTTTGGCCCCAACTTATAAACCTTAATTTTTCCAAGCGATTACCATAATAAGAGCGTTATAATTCTTAGTCAGATTTAAAAAATAATCTCCTCATAAATACTGCTTATACTTCGTTAATCTGTTGGATAACACTACAGTCTAATTAGCACATGAAATATTTATTGACATTCTGATTAACAAAATCCGTTGTTTTGACAATGCTTGGAAATAAATCTTTAATCTTTTCTCAGGACTATTAGTTTATTACATTTTAGTAGATTTATGTATATACAAACCAATAAATCAAAAATGTAAGATAGTTTGATGTAAACGTAATACACTACGTAACTTTGAATGTCCCGAAAGAGCAGTCAGTAGATATATATTATTTATTAACAATAAACAAATAAGTTTCTCGAATATAGTTGCTCCAATGGATTTGGTCTATCGAAAAATTGCTCGATCTAAAATTGTATTTTGAGCACTTGCATTGTTCTGATGTAGGATGATTCGCCATTGTGTGTTGCTTTGTCGCAGTTTCGCGATAACTTCTGGTAAAAAAAGTTTAGGTATATAAGAATTAGAAGTAACCGTATTTAGATCTTCTTAAGCAATTGTTACCACATGACCAGAGTTTGACACAAAAGTTGCGACCATTTTCTTTGAGACACTTCAAGAACGGATCACTTTTGTTGGTTTTTTCTCATCGTCATCACCAACTTCCTAACACCCAGTTTTTCATGTAGGATCTTTTAGAAATGCACAAAGATGCTTCTTTCTCCGGGTATGTTACACGGCTGCTATCCTTAATTAGCTAACGAACCCCATCAATGTTTTGCTGTGTGACTGCTGGTTTGTGTGGACCTAGCCTGGATTCGTCACTGAGGGTGGAGCGACATTGTTAAAATTCGCAATATCAGCGGAAAATAGTTGACTGGTGTGATGCTTTATTCCCAAACACAGAAACCATTTTAGCGAAACATTGATATTGGGGTTAAATTTGTCTCTGAAGGTTCTATTGGTGGGGCCTTCTAAACGGCTATATGCAAAACTAAAAAGACAACCCCCGTATAGCCAATTTCAGTCGTTATACGTGCTTGATCTTTTATTAAAACACTTTTTTATCGTTCGTTCTAATGTCTTCATATTTTTTTACTTTTAAGCAAAGCTTTTAACGATAGTTTCGAAAGAGTTGTTGCGAAAGAAAAATCATCACAAAAATGAGTAACGGAACTTCTGCTAGCCTATCTATGCTTGTTCTCCCCTTCGAGTAAACTAACGCTCATTCGGCACATCGTTCCTCTTTTATTCGCTGCTTCCACTTTTGAGTAATTTTTCGTATATTAAATTACAATTTAGAATTATTCAAGTGGCAAATGTTATTCTACAAAATGATTCAAATCTTTTTTTTTTAAGTTTCTTCTGTACTAAATATATTGTTACGTTCTAGGGGTTCAAAATAAAATCACTGCTGAACGAAAATGTCTAATTTATTTACACTAAACGAATTATAACTAAATAACTAAACTAACTATAACACACTAATTTATGTACAACAATTAACTGCGATTTATATTCACTATTTATTTTCACTTCGTAGATCGCTCAACTATTTAGACCGTCACTGTTAAACTTAAACTTCCCCGCGGATCGTGGCTCTCCGCTTATATACCAGTCCACAGCTTCCAGAACGTCTTTCGATAACACTTTCTCGACGCACGTAGAAAGGAAGGAATTTTCCTGATTGTTCTGTTCGAGAATAAGCGCGTTGTTTACCTGGAGAGCGACAGGGGCGTACTAAGGGGTTCTCGCTCGTTACACTGCCCCCTCCTTAAGACGTTCGGTCCCCGAACACCTTGGTTGGTATGTCTGAACCTACAGGCATCTCCCTTTCTGCAGCTCCCTTGCTTTTCGAAATAGCAATCCACAGTCTTCTCCTTCATTGTGTTTCCGCTCGGGTTGAAAATGCACACGAGTATCTCTATTCCTGTCTTATGGAAAAGCACCTCGAGCATGTTCCGGACGACTCTCCAGTTGAGTTGGTCTAGACCACAACCCAACTTAGGCACAGCCAGCTTCTTCACTCCCAACCTGGTAAGTTCGTCTCTTAGGTTCAGCAGGGTATTCCACATACTTCTATAGCTGGGCTTGTGATCGGAAAACCTCTTAGTCACCATGTAGAAGAGGTGACGATGACCGTCAGTGAGACTCAGAATTTTTCCGGGATGGGGCTGTTGTCTGGAGAGCTCAAATACATGGCCAAACTTCTTCCTGAAGACTAATGCTATTCCCCTGGACATACGCAGATCTTCGGCGACACAATGGGCTAGGGAATAATCTCCAGGCACAGAGAAGAGGTCCTGCTGCTGCTCGGTGGTAACTCCGAATCGTGCCTTCCCAGTTCCACCATAGTTCTCCATGAACTGGTCGAAACTCATCTCAACATGCTCTGGGCTGGTCGTCCTTCTCAGATGGGTCTCGTCTTGTTCGTCGTAGTCCGCCTCGTATTTCGCCAACCGATTTACATGGACCACGCGCCTCTTGCCCCTTGGTAGTTTTTGTATACGGTACACTACATCATTGATCCTTTTTACCACTCTGTATGGACCCTCCCAGCTCCTCTGTAGCTTAGGTGATAATCCTCTCTTCTTCTGGGGGTTGTACAGCCAGACCAAATCTCCAGCGTTGAAACCACCTTCTGTAGCTTTGCTGTCATAGCGGGTCTTCATTCGGTCACTAGCTACTTGTATGTTTTGTCGGACCTTCTCATGAATGTAGTGTAGCCTGCCCCTCAATGTGCTCACGTAGTCCTCACCAGCTATCTCTGTTCCGGGCTTACATCCAAACTCTAGGTCACAGGGTAATCTTATTTCCCGGCCGAACATGACACAAGCTGGTGTCTCTCTAGTAGACTCTTGCACGGCTGATCTATAGGCCATGGTGAACAGATGAAGGTACCGGTCCCAGTCTCTTTGATGGTCAGAGACCACTTTAGCCAAATATTTTCCCACAGTTTTATTCATTCTTTCGACTAGGCCATCTGACTGTGGGTGAAGAGGCGTTGTCCTGGTCTTCTTGACTCCGAGTATTTCACAAATGCTCTGGAATAGGCCAGACTCGAAATTTCGTCCCTGATCAGAATGTAGCTCCAGTGGCACTCCAAACCGACTAAACATCTCTTTTATCAACACGTCTGCCACTGTCGAGGCCTCTTGGTTTGGGATGGCATGTGCTTCAACCCATTTGGTAAAGTAATCCGACGCCACCAATATGTACTTGTTCCCATCGTCGGTCTCTGGGAATGGGC
Organism: Altica lythri; assembly: GCA_964028335.1. Lineage (NCBI taxonomy): Eukaryota > Metazoa > Arthropoda > Insecta > Coleoptera > Chrysomelidae > Altica > Altica lythri. The sequence goes on along the minus strand of OZ034808.1, from coordinate 26,626,832 downwards.
CTGCGATGTCTATAGCAACTCTTTCCATAGGACTGCCTACGTTATACTGATTCATTGGCGCTCGTCGTTTTCCTCTTGGGCCATTCGTTGAAGCACAAAGTCTACATTTTCGGCACCAGTCCTTGACGTCTTCTTTGGAGTTGACCCAGTAAAAACGTTCTCTGACTTTTTCCAACGTTTTCTTGATCCCGAAGTGTCCACCGGAGGTTCCATTATGAAGTTTCTCCAATACTTCTGTCGTCCGACTCCGGGGAACTATCAGCTGAGTCCTAGCTGCAGTACCCTCGTCATTCTCGACGGACCTCTTCAACAACCCATCCTCTAAAATGATGGAGTCCCACTGCGCCCAGTAGGACTTGACCCTAGGACTCAGGTGACTCACTTCTTCCCATCTTGGTCTCTGTCCTTTTGCTTTCCAGTCAAGCAACATCTTTAGTTCGGAGTCACCTTCTTGGTCTCGCTTCAGGGATTCTGGCAGCCAATCTAGATCCACGACGGTGGTTCTTAAACAGAATTCCTTCTCTTCTGCTTTGCTGCAGTGTTTGCAGTCGGAAGGACAAGGTCTCCTAGATAATGCGTCAGCGTTGCCATGTGACTTTCCGGCCCGGTGTTCCACAGAAAAATGATATTCCTGCAGCCTTTCTATCCATCTCGCGACCTGACCTTCTGGGTTCTTGAATTGTAGAAGCCACTTCAGAGCAGCATGATCTGTTCTTAGAAGGAATTCGCGACCGTACAAGTATTTATAAAAATGTTCCATGGACTTGACTGCGGCGAGAAGTTCTCTCCTCGTAACACAATAGTTACGCTCAGGCTTCGACAGGACCTTGCTGAAATATCCTATAACTTTCTCTTGGCCATTCTGAATTTGGGATAATATGCCTCCTATGGCCGTGTTGCTTGCGTCCGTGTCCAATATAAACCTTCCACTGGTCTGAGGATAACTTAATATAGGAGCTGTTGTTAGTGCTTGCTTTAGTCGATTGAAAGCATCCTCGCATTCGGTATCCCATTTGAAGTCCCTTCCATCTTCCGTCAGTCTTGTTAGAGGCTTCGCGATGTCAGCAAATCCAAAGACGAACTTCCTGTAGTATATGCACAAGCCAAGAAAACTCCTTACTTGGTGCTTGTCCTGTGGTACTGGCCATTCTCGTACAACCTTGACTTTGTCTGGGTCAGCACTAATGCCATCTGCAGACACTACATGTCCTAGATATTTCACTTCTTTCCTGAAGAGGTGGCATTTCTTTGGACTGAGTCTTAAATTTGCAGTGCGTAGCCTTTCAAGGACTTCTCTTAAATTTTCCAGGTGTTCGTCAAATGTCCGGCCAAATACTATGACATCGTCCAAATAAACTAGGCACGACTTCCATGACAATCCTCGAAGAATGGTTTCCATTAATCGCTCGAAAGTTGCAGGTGCGTTACAGAGGCCAAATGGCATTACTGTGAACTGCCACAATCCTGTCCCAATAGTAAAAGCTGTTTTCTCTTTGTCTTTGGGATCTAATTCCACCTGCCAATACCCACTCTTCAAATCCAGCGTGGAGAACCATTTCGAGCCAGAAAGCGTGTCCAAAGTGTCGTCAATCCTTGGAATGGGGTAGCAATCCTTCTTGGTGACGTCGTTCAAACGACGATAGTCGACACAAAATCTGGTGCTGCCATCTTTCTTCTTCACCAAAACCACAGGTGATGACCAAGGACTATCAGATTGCTCTATTATTCCTTGTTCGTGCATGTCCTTGATTATATTTTCTGCTTCTTCTCTCTTTGCTATGGGAAGCCTTCGCGGTTGTTGGCGAATGGGATCGGAACTTCCGGTATTGATAGAATGCTTCACAACATTCGTCCTACCCATCTGAGTGTTGTCCATAGCAAAAACGTCACTGTATTCATGAATCAGTTTCTTCACCTTGCTAATATGTTCTGGTGCAAGTTCTGTGCAGGAAGAAGCCAATGTCTCAAATAATTTTTTTGAACTCTTGTCGCTTCTTGGTAGCGGGTTCTTCACATCCTGAACGCTTCCTGTCACACAAAGCACGGAACAGCTTTCTCCCAGGATCGTACCTTTCTTCAAGATCACAGGGTACATGTTGGTGTTCAACATTCTCACAGGAACTTCGTTTCCGCCTCTCACCAAGGTTTTTCCGACTAACAGTCCTTTCCCGAGGTTACTCTCACTGGCTGGTTCGATGAGTCTTATGCAGCTATCTCGAAGGTCTCTATCTAAATACCCCTTCACTATGGTTTCCGCCTGTCCACTTAGGTGAACATCTTCGCTGAGTAAGACTCGAGTCGTGATATCTTCACATCCCAGGAATGGAATTTCCAGACTTCCGATCCTCAGAACATCGTTTCTCATATCCATCTGGAAGCCATAACCCTTAATGACATCCATTCCCAAGATGACTTCCTCCATGATATCTGCCACCAGCACCTCATGTTCGAAAAACCTGTCCCCAATGTTGATGACGATCCTCTTCTTTCCATGTGTTGGCACGTCTTCTCCAGTTGCAGTCCGTAAACGAACCATCGCTGGTAAGGTTTTTCCATTTCCTTCAACTACACTCGGCTTAACTATAGTTCGGGTTGCGCCAGTGTCGACTAACATTTTTACGGACCTCCCATTAATTTTACCGTCGACATAAACACTTGAAGAGATGGCCTGAATTATAACCTCAGGGGCATTGTCGTGGCGGGTCGGCTTATGCCCCTTCTTGCCAACCCGCTTTAGTTTTCCTGTTCTTGGCGTTGTGGTTTAACCAGCTTCTTGCAGTTACGCCGAATGTGTCCTCTTTCGCCGCAGTTCCAGCATCTTGGTCCACCATTACGTTTCTCCTGGAGAACTCGGCGAACTACGTCTTCAATACTCTCGTCGCAGACTGGCGAATCATCAAGCTGTCTCACTTTGCTCTGTCCTCTGTGCGAAGCTTGTTTAGCAGCTTCAAATTCTAGGGCATGAGCCAGGGCGTCATCTAGGGTTTTGGGCCGGGCCAACCGCAACGTCTGCTGAGTCTCCGTGTCTCTCAACCCATCGACGAAGGTCTGGACAGCAAGTTGTTCTAGGAAGCTGTCTGGTGCTGAAGGATAGGCCAGCCTTACCAACCTTGCTATGTCTGCTTCGAATTCCTGCAAGGTTTCTGCACTCTTCTGATGGCGACTCTTGATTTGTGCGTGATACACTTGTTGGAGATGTGCATCACCATATCTCATTTGCAGTCTACTTGTCAGAGTCTTATAATCACCTTGTTGACTTACAGGAATGGTCTGAAGGATATTCAGTGCGTCTCCTCTTAATGCAACAATTAGGGCAGTTGCTTTCTCTTCATCGTCCCAGCAATTGGCGTTGGCTGCTGCTTCAAATTGTTTCTGATAAGTGCTCCAGGGTGTTTTGCCATCAAAAGTTGGAGGTTTGATCTTTGTTCGCCCTGGCTCACCCCGTTCTCCCAGCTTAACAGAACAATATTTGCTGAAGTTCTTACTCAATCGCTCTTCCATGGTTTTCACCTGTTCTTCCAATTTTACCTGCATTTCTTCCTCCATATTAACCAATCTGCCTTCAATGTTTCCAACCCTGTCTTCAAATTTCCCAATTTCGTCTTTTACGCTTCCAATCTCATTTTCCAGTTTGGAGTAATTATTCTTTAACTCATTTTCAATGAATGTCAATTTATCTCCCAAATTATCTTCCATTTTCTTAGTGTTTTCTTCCATTTTCTGGGTATTCTCATCCATTATCTTTCTAGTATTTTCTTCCATTTTATTTGTGTTTTCGTCCATTTTATTTTCCATTTTCCTAATATTTTCATCCATATTCAAGCTCATCTTTTCAAGGGCTTGCTTGAAAAATTCCATTGTCGCCTGATCCATTTTCTTCGTCTGTGATCTCGTTACTGGCATACAAAATATTCAATAATGAAGTCCACAATTTTAAATTAACACAGCAGTTTAATTTACCCCACACCTGACACCAATTGTTACGTTCTAGGGGTTCAAAATAAAATCACTGCTGAACGAAAATGTCTAATTTATTTACACTAAACGAATTATAACTAAATAACTAAACTAACTATAACACACTAATTTATGTACAACAATTAACTGCGATTTATATTCACTATTTATTTTCACTTCGTAGATCGCTCAACTATTTAGACCGTCACTGTTAAACTTAAACTTCCCCGCGGATCGTGGCTCTCCGCTTATATACCAGTCCACAGCTTCCAGAACGTCTTTCGATAACACTTTCTCGACGCACGTAGAAAGGAAGGAATTTTCCTGATTGTTCTGTTCGAGAATAAGCGCGTTGTTTACCTGGAGAGCGACAGGGGCGTACTAAGGGGTTCTCGCTCGTTACAATATCATTAAAATCTTCGCTTACATCGCAATTCACAGTTCTTTTTCATTCTATAAAATTTGTTACTGTTTTGCAGTTTTCCATCAAGTTCTTCTTTCACCAGTATTATCTGGTGGTCTGCGAATTTTTAAGAGATTAAACTACTTTTTAATTTAATTAATATATTTTTTTAGTTTTTTCATTTATTAAATTAGCAATATCTGCATGTGCATGAATTTTCTACATTATAATATTGTAGTACTTTGCTGTATTTGAAAGAAAGTAGTCTTAGATCTATAAAATATTATGTGTAGTCACTATTAAAATACGTGTTATTTCAGAGAGAGTTAGGTGCGTCCTTATTATTGTACTTGTTGAAATGAGCCATCAATCAATTTAATTTTGATGTCTTTAAAGACTTTAAACCGTACTATTGTTAGTAAATAACAATATTCCGTTAACATTCCGCAAATAAAGTTAAACAAATATTTTAAGTATTAATACTGACTAATAAAATTAATAACATATGTCTTAAAAGTTTTGGAACACAATATTTATAAAAAAAAAATGTTATTATAAATTACAACTCAATGGAATGTCTCCCATGATGTCATGTGCATTAATCAGATTAATTTCTTCCAGTTTTTTTTTTTTAATTCTTCGTCCTATTTAATTTTTTATCCTGAGCTTCCCAGTCTTCATATTAAACTTTCCTAGACAGTAGTGGTGTCGTCGAAGCCTCTTTTGGGTATTTCTTGAATAACGGCATCGGCATGATATGATGCTAGGTTTGGCCAAAACATTGTATTGTCATTAGCATGATGTTCGAAGACAAACTAAAGCAATTTTGCATGCACTCACGCAGGTTACTGAGAACGAGATGGAGAGTATTTCATTCCACCACGCCCCGTCACTTCGGAGAAGGCCTCAGGAATTTCAGAAACCTAAATAGATTGAATTGTGTTCTCACCTGCTCTTGGACCATATTCCTGGTGTCTGGCTATTGTTGCTTGCTTTTCTCTATTGTGCATTATTCTGTAGCGGTTTCCCTGTAGGTGACTCTTTTTTTATTTTGACACTATGTGGTCTTCTGGTTCTTTACTGCTGCTGGAGCTGCAATTTTGGCCTGTTATGTTTCCAGGTTCCGTCGTCTGAGTCGTGCTCTGTTAATTCTTCTAGTTCACAGTTTACTTGGTTTCTGGTTCAATTTTGGAAGGGTTGTTAACAATATAACTATTCAAAGCTTTGCCCCTCACTCTTCTCACAAATGGTCATGATACACTTTTCTTAGAAATTGCGCACCGGTCAAGGATTTTATCTGAAAATGTTTGTATTTTACATTGTCAGGGCATTTCAAAATAACACAAAGTAAAATGTTTTTTCGTCATCTAAAATAAGGATTTTTCCATTGACAATGTGTACCCGCCTCGGTTGAAGACAGCATCTTGGCAAACGAAGAATTCGCGATTGTGAGTCTTTGGAGCGATTACGTCTATTTCGATATTTAAGACCATTCCTTCTCAATTCCAACGATATCGTACTCTAAAAGATCTGTTTTGACGAGCCAGCATCCTCGTTGACATTTTAACCTGGTTTTGTGAATTTCTCATTTATCTTTTTTGACCTCTGTGCAGTTAATGTACGTGGTCTTTTACTTTTTGGGAGATACAGACCTGATATTCCATGCTCGCACTTCACTATTGTTTTATAAATGGTATGGTATTTTTTTTATTCTGAAATATTCAACAGATTTCATTTTTTTCACACGCCACCATTCTGTAAATACTTTCTCTTATTTCTAACTTATACGACGTATTCAAGTGTAAACCTCAAAATCAACAAATCTCAGCAGGCAATTTAATATTATTTTGTTTTTGTGAAAATTACAGCCAATGAATTTTGTTCCAAAATTTTAGGACATACGTTATCAAATAGTCTTTAAAATTGGTAAGGTTGAATCTAAGTTATTAACGAACTCTCTTGTAAAATTTATAGCAAATTACGATAAGGGCTTCAGAAATGCCCCTTTAAAGGAAAAAAGTGTAAGTCATCCAGACAGTTACGGTTGCGGTACAACCCTCTAATTTCCGGACCCCAGACAAATCTCCTCGACACATGCCAAGGAGCACCACAAAATTCTGGATAATTATCCAGGATTTTTCGCTTGTGTTATCAGTCGGGGTGGTTTTTGTACGACAATATCTCCACGTTCCAGACACGTGCATATGAATCGTCTGTAAAATGCAGTCTTTAGATATCGATAAATGATGACTCCCTTGGTAGCTATTTCAGAAGTATTAGACCGGCATTGCCATGCGACAGCTATTACTTTGACAAATGTCGAAGTCTAATGGTGGGTGGAATTTTTTACAAGGGTGAATTTTTGTAATAAAATTATCACTTGAGGGAATCTGTCTAGTTTAACACACTTTATATACTGATGTTGATTTTTAATTATTTACATATTCAGACTTCTTTTTGAAACTACAAATATTTTGTTTTTTAAGTTGTAAGAAGAAAATACTTTTTGTACATATTTTTAATCTGGTATAAACGAAAATAGAACAGCAAATTCATTACTCTACTTTAGCGAAGTGGAGCTCATCTTTGTCGACGTGCACTCTATGAAATGAAATGTTTCAAAAAAGATGCTACAGTATTACTTGAAGTGACGTGACTCGGAGCGACTTTTGTCACTATCAAATTTTATCTAAATGACGACAAAATTAATAAACTTTTCCATTGACCTTAATAACTTTCTGTCAAATGTGCTTATCTCCTCGAGAATATTAAGGATCTATTGCATAGTAGGTATTTATTATTGATAAATACACACCTTCAAAAAGCTAGAGCCAACAGTTTGTTCCTAACAAGAAAGTTATTTGTCTGTCTCTTATAGTTAACCGTTTTTAGTGAATCACTGTCGTAGAGCCTAAAAATATGAAATTTCGAAAATGCATTCCTTTTAAGACGTAGGCATTAAATAAGGAAGGATTTTTTAAAATTCCAACTCTTTGGGGGGTTAAAGAGGGGGTTGAAAGTTGTATCCGCCCATTTTAAAGCAAGTCCTCTGAAAACTGCTATTTAGTTAGACATTAAAAAATACATTGTTTCTACGTTTTTTAGAAAAACAATCCACTGCTTAATGGATAAAATAAGGGTTGAAAATTGATTTAAAAATCGTGAGATTTTAAAAATTATAACTGATCAAGATTTGTAGGGTGATTTTACATTTATGGAAAGTTATTCTTAACGGGGATACTGTCGGGTTATGGGAATTTCATTCTTTTTTATTTTCTCATATTAAAAGTAACAAAAAGAATGCCTTAAGCTAAAAAATACAAAAGTTGATATTTCAACTGAAGCGGGCGTGTCTGCCTTAATACACCATAGTTGATACCTAAGCTCGCTAGATGACGTACCGGTCGACTTAACCATGGTGTGTTTTTATTCACATGTGGGTGAGATATGGATACAGTTTTTGCAGTACATACTTTTAGTGTTGCTAACAACTACCCGTTCAAATTTTTAAGTAATCTGAACCCATCTTTCATTTCTCTTCACGATCTTATTCTTAAGGTTAGAGAACCAGTTATTTTATTTGGAAAACCCTTTAAAATAACGCACTGGCCTTTTCGAGAGTGGGTGTACTCAGTAATTTAGTAAATTTAGCATCTGAGAAACAGACCACATAAAAGTTTTTCAAATTATACGTTTATAAGCCTGATTCTAGTTAAGAAATTATTATAACGCGAATTCTATTTATTTATTTTTTACTTTTACAATAAATATTAATATTATTGGAACGAAGTTCCCTTTCGCGCGTTACGAACAGTTACGCTGACGCTAGGAGCTAGCCTAAAAAAATTCATACCAAAATTTGTCACGACACTATGCACTGACACAATGCACCGACAACGCATGTTTCTCTCTCTCACAGACCAAAAAATAAATAACTCTCTCTCCCTCGCTCTCATAGATAGATATATTACAATGCATAGAAAAGTGTGACGTCAGCTATGGGAGAAGCTTACAAATCTTTCTAAACAAAACACAAAACTACAAAACATATTTGCTGTGATATTTGCATTGAAAATGCCATAAAAGATTTTTCTATTACTTGTAGTGGTTTCTAATCAAAAATCTTATCGTTTTCCGGACACTTTTCATACGACCTATTGTATCCAATTTGTGATAGTGAATAAACATTGAAAGTTAGTGTAAGTGTTTAAATTTTATATGCATTTTAGTGGAATTGAGGTTATGTTTTGTTTCAAAGTTTATAAATTTTATTATGGTAATCTCGTAACTAATTATGTATTCTTTAACTATTAAATAGTATTCTGTTGCAGTAAAAATGGTGATGTGTTTCGTCCCCAATTGCAAACATTATAGCGAGCAGAAAAACTGCAATTTTTTTACTTTTTTTTTCTATTTTGCTTTGAACAGTGTAGTAGTGTCGCGACTTTGTTAATACAGGTTTTTTGTAGATAATAAATGTTAAAATAATAGAAAATAAAAACAATAATGTATCTTGACAATGTTTCTGCACAAGTTCCGGATATTGTTGATAGAGTTAGGTAAGTAGAGATTTTATACAGACGATAATAAATGCTTATGTATATACAAACTCTCTGTTGTGTTTACAAATTACAATTCCTTCACTAATTAATCGAAAGGAACTTCGTTCCATCCGGGTGTCCTTTGACACCTCTCACTTTTTTTATTTGTATTGACCAGTGTCTTTAAAACCTTTGGGTGTATACTAACTAGAGGCAGCCTTCAATGCTCTAAGGGTAAAACAAGTAACGACTGAGAGTATATCCGCTCTCACTTCTCCCTAACGTAGATAACTGGAACATGCGCATCGCTCGAGTGGTGACATAAAGTTTCATTTTATCACTCTGTCGTCGGTCGTCTCGCACTCAAAGACTTCCTCTAGTTTGCGTATACACAAAGCTGAAAAGCTATTCTAAGACAGTTTCATAGTAAAGTATAATATACAAATTTAAAATAAATACACAGAAAACTTTGACAATATTGCAGACATTCCTTGAATATAGTTAAAATTAATAACAGCCATTCCGCACGCAAAATCTAGCAATGGTATAAAGTGGACTTTACAAAAAAAATCTTAATCATAAAGTGCAGATCCCTTCTGAAAAACACCATATATTTGACATTGTACTTGTTTAGGGACGGTGAAGATGACAGTTATTTCCTACGGTTTAACCCTCCTTGAGCTGTCTGCACCAAGCTTTTATATTTTATCAAACTGTCTTTCAACTGAATGTCAGTTGGTTTGTGTTACTCACGAATGAGTTACTTTATTATACATAAGTGTACGTTTTTCTCGTTCATTTTGTCTGCGACTATACAGATTTGTTTAAGCAATTTTCCGATTTATATCATTTTAAACAAGAATTATTAAAAGCCAAACTCGGCCTTGATTTCTATGCTAGGTAAAATTCAGAAAACATTTAATCCCAAGCAAACGAATATAAAAACAATGAAAACATTGCTTCTAATAACAAATCATTCCCCTTTGCAAAGTTTATATCAATTTATGCTCATTAAATGTATAAATCCACTTTAGAACATCCAAAATTCTATTTCTACCCTTCTTATCACTCAAAGACTGCAACGCTACTAAAATTATTTATGATACATTTACTTCTGCCGGTAATATATTAGATAAAATGTTTCCCCAAATCCCTTAGGACAATATTAGGGCATGCAGTGTTAGCAAATAGAGCTTACATGTCCTGAGGGTGGCTATAGGGCTGAACGCCCTTTCCCTAAACCCCCTGTATTAGCGCTATTAGACGTATCTGGCCTAGCAGTCACTCCAATTACTGCAAATGCCAGATGCAATGGTCATTATGTTGGGAACAGTGTATGTGTAATTGACATCTATACATGTTTCAGTCAGCTATGATATTTAATACCCCATTAGTATCCATTGAATTCGTTAACTAATTAGCTGGTTTTTGTTCTTATTTGTAATTAGTTATAAACAATAAAACAATGACTTTAATCCGTATTTGATTTTTTATATGTATGACAGCAAACAAGAGAAATACGTGAATTAAACCTTGTTTTGTAAAAAATTTAAATTCTAGAATTCCAGATATATTTTTGCAAAAAATATCGCATTCCCAATTCAATATTTTTTTTTTAAATTTCCATCTTTTCGATGAAATTTTTGTCACAAAAATTCCGAATTCGTAGTGTACATATCTGATGACTTTCTTCGATTGAATTTGCACCTTAAAAACCTTGATTTTTGCCTTTAATGGTCAGAAATTGCATGGCTTCCAAAACGATAGGTATATTGAAGACGTGGGAGGGTAAGGAGTTCCACAATCTGTAGAACCTGGAGATGAAGGAACGATCAAATAGATCCGTTCTCGATGTCTAGCACTGAACAGTATAAGGATGCATGGAGTTGCGTCGCTCTGGCTGGTCTGGCAAGTGGAGAGGCACTATAAAATGGAGTTCTCCTGAGCAAAATCCGTTTATGTATCGGTAAAACAAGGAATAATGGGATAATGGGACTAGGTTTTTGGTGATACCGGTGTCGTTTATTAGTCGAACTGCTCTTCTCTGTATTGCATCAAGAACTCCGAGCCTTGACGGAGCCGCCGAACCCCATACATGCGAGCAGTATTCAAGATTAGGTCTTATTTGGGCTTTGTAAAGAGTAGCTAAGTTGGATGGAGAGAAATATGTCCGTGCTCTAAAAAGAAAGCCTAACTTATTTTCTGCTGCAGTTGCTATGGATGCAATATTCTCGTTCCAGAGTATACCAACCAGCGTAATGGAGTTGCTTGCTACTAGTGTCTGATCGTTCATTGTAATAGATGAGTCGTATGTTTGCCTCTTGTCTTGGAAGCGTTGAAATTAACAAAATTCTTTTTTTTCCACTCGTCTGCATTTCTTAAATCTTGATTGAGACAAGCCGTTGTGGATTTCCTTTCATCTTCCAGAATATCTAGGGATATAAGACGGTTGTGTGCTTCGCTACAGTAGGCTTCTAGTAAATCATTAATGTAAAAGAAATCGAGTAGGAGCTAGAGCCGATCCTTGGGGAACTCCAGCGTTGATCTTGTAGAGTTTGGAGGAATGTCCATCTACGGCAACTTGGATGTGCCTGTTGGAGAGAAAGTTAAATATTTATCTCCAAAGGTTTGGCGAAAGTTCGTATCAAGAGAGCTACATGCCACAATTGATCAAATGCTTTTGAAAATTCTAGTGACACTATTTGAGTCTCCCTATGGCGTTGAATTGCATCATTCCAGACATGAGTTACATATGCTAGCAGATCTGCTGTTGCCCTTTGTTGGCGAAAACCATATTGCCTGTCACTTAAAAGGAGTAAGGCAAAAACACTTTAAGGATTAAATCATAGTATATTATAAGTTGCAAAATTTGAGATAGATAAATAGATACAGGGCACATGGATAGATATTACAAGACATATTTCATTGGCATTAGCTAGTAATAGTTGGTACCGTATGTTAGCCCAGAATGCTATCCTTTGCTGGGAACAATTTTACAAGAAATTCTTTAAGAACACGTGTAACAAACCAGTCTTTACTTTTAAGTATTTACTGACAGCTGATCTTTGGCTAAAAATTCCTACGAAGATCTAAACATATCACTACTGTTTGGAACTTACACTAAGTTCATTAATAATATAAATATTAATAATATAAGTATTAATAACGACTCACTCTGCAATCGAGGAGGAATTTCACAAAACTGAATTAAGATGTTGTTCGCTATGTCGGTAGTAACGAAAAAGGACGTGAAGTTGAAAATTTTAAATGGATACCCCAAAAACACACCAAGCGGTTAAAATTAAAACAACAGTTCTAAAAATGGTAATTTCTCACGTTCACAGTCACACAAAATTAGGACAAATAATTTACATAATATAATTTAAAACTTTACTCTGGCAAATGATCAATAAATCTTATTTGAAAATAACAAAGAAAAACATATCATTCCATCAGAACTGTAACAAAATTTAGTTGTATTGCAATTTTGAACGAGTATATTCCTAAAAACTCTGCCCATATATAGAAAATAATACTCCATTAAATGTGTCGATGTGTCTATAACTATTAGTAGAGTGAAATGCAAAAAATCACGACCCATTAAACTCTGTCATAAATATAACTTATTTATATGCAAAATTATAGGTTTTTCCTGCAATTTACTAATTGCAAATTTAAACAATACAAAATAAATTTAACACATATTGTGCTGACAAATTAGAAACTCTTGTGTCGTTCCAATTTAAAGCATGTAATAACATATGAAACAATAATAATATAATTTCTGATGGGTATAAAATATTTTAAATATTCATATAAATTTATGATATCAGTTAATTGTAAAATATAGGGATATTTGTACTTATAATTGTACATCTGATTTTGATTTTCGTTTCATGTTTTCATGGTAATTATATTTAATTAGTGATAGACCAATTGTTGAATTTATTTGTTCGGGTAGTTAAATATCCCAAAATCAAATAACACAGTTTGTAACTAAAAATGTTTACAAATAAAATAACAGTAATAACAATTTGATGTCACGGATAATCTCCGTCTAGTGGTAGTTAAAAAGGAAATAAAACTTTTACGATATAATAAAGACACGTACATACTTGCCGATATTATTTTTATTATCTAAGTTTATTATATAGATTAAAGTTATGTTGCCAGATTTCCCTTTTACTTATCCATTTCCCTTGTTAGAAACCCTATTTATTGTCTTTAATATAACATACATAATATTTTTTATTTAATAAAAAACGAGATTACTCGATGAATCTAACATTGATAATTTCTTTTTTTTTCCGTTTTTTCAAATTTATACGATTTTGTGTCGATTTTTCTTCTTAGTTTTCACGTTTTTACTTTATACCATACGGTGGCGCTTTATGTAAGAATTACTCATTTAAATACACACAATCTAGGGATATTTAAAAACTATTTATAAAATTGTTTAAAAAGCATCTTTCCATACTAAGGATCAAGTTATCCAGATCTTCTTGGGGAATCGCCATCCAGCACCGTTGGAGAGATTGAAACAGCTGAAGTTGATTCTGGTCTTGCTGAAGCATATCCCACGCATGCTTAATAGGATTGAGATCGGGCTATTCAGCTGGCCAAGGCAAAACTGGAATATTCTGCTCTTCAAAGAAATTTCTTGTCACTCTGGCTGTATGTGAAGTAGCATTGTCATGCATCAAGATAAAATCAGGACCAATGTTTTGTGCGTATGGAACAACTACAGCTTCTAGAACATTTGTAACGTAGCACTCTGATGATAAGCGAAATTCCTGAACATACCATAATGGTGCCTCCTTTGTAGCTGTGAACCTTTTGTGTATGTTGCATTCGATTTCCTGTACCAGTTTCTCTCCAATTGGGTATCCTTCGAGAAACTGGATACAAACCAAACCGATATTCATCGGTAAAAAGAACATTTTACACTTGATTATGCCTCCATACAACACGTTCTGGCGCGGTTCCGTTGATTTAAAACTTGTCATCTCCAAGCACTTCGGCTAAATAAGTTACTTTCTCTTAACCTTCTGTAAATGGTATGTCTGGAAATATTCACGTTATGAGCTCTACGGAGATGATTAATTAACTGCGGTGCTGTCACATCAATTTAGCGCATTCCTGCCTCAATCATCCCCACAGTCCCTAACATTTCGTTTTCGGACAAATGACGTCGAGACATGTTAAAACAACTTTTGAAAACACATTTGCAAGAAAACAATTGATAAACAACGAATGACTAAATTTGTAAATTGTCAAAATGATTTCTTATAATAAATTCTTTTATTTTGTATTTCTTTGAAAAATCATTTTTTTTTTTATAGAAAGATTCTTTATGGATTAATTTTATTTGTATATTTACATTCATTTATATTGCTAGAATTGTGTTACACTGTCTAACACTTAATGTGTAAAACAAATTTAAAATATTTAATATCCCTAGATTTTCAGCATGTGTGTAAGTGAGATATCAATTGCGGCACCTTATAATGATGTGTAAATATATAAGATATACACTGCGCCACCTTACGGTGGCGTCATAGTGCTCTATTAAGTAAAAATTGCTCGTTTAATTATATGAAATATCATTTGAGCCACCTTACGGTGTCGTCGTAGTCCTTAATTAAGTAAAAAATGCTTCAATATATGAGATATTAACTGCGCCATCTTACGATGGCGTCGTAGTAGGTACTTAATTTAGCAAGTATTTTCTTAGTTGTCATTTGCGTTTTATTGTTCCATCTCAGATGTGTGTTTCTTATATCACGTTTTATTGTGACTTTCGGAAACGTGGTTAAACGGGATAAAAAGTATCCTATATCCGTCTCCTCGTTTTAAGCTACCTCTCCACCAATTTTCAGCCAAATCGGTTCGGCCGTTCTTTAGTTATAAATAGTGTAACTAACACGACTTTTTTTATATACATAGATTAGTTCTTTTAATTCCTTAAGAATCTCCCTGGATTGATAGTTTTTAAACTTTTTTATTTATAGATTTGTATCGTGTTTACCCTGTATAGTTATGGTATGTATTTCGGGTTATATTTTTTTTACAAAAAATTGTTAGCATAAATTATTTTGAACAGCATTTTTTTCAATATATCGTATTCCAAACAGAAATAAAATTGTTGAACATGATTTTGATTGAAAATATACCTACTCGAATTCCATTAAAACATTCCGGTTTGTATGCTCTGGATTTACTGAAATATAGGAATTGCTCGGTAATCACATACTAGAGTAATTAAAACTGGAAAGTTAAACATTCAAGTTAAGCACATAACTCCAAAGTTAACGTATTCATTTATGGAATTACCTCTAAATTAATGAGAAATCCTCGGAGTTAAATTTCCTCTTGCTGCTCTTATATTTGGTGAATCTGTATCTCATAATTTATGAATTTTTCAGCCAACCGGCTTAAATAAATCTTAATTATAAACTTGGTGAAGACCCCTCTGCTCTTGAAAACATGAAGAATAATTTTACTTTTTTTAAATCTTTTTTAAGTTCGTTATTATTTGTAATCAAATTTCAAAGGGTACAAATGAACCTTTATTATATTATCTACAAATGGACTTAAAATTTATATTATAGATATTAACCTACTTTATTGATAAAAAGAAATTTTTAAACATTCTATTTTTATAAAAACTTACATTACTACCTCACCATTTGCTAAAAATGAATAGAAACTTCCTTCCTTTTATAGCCATACTTTTACGATAATCTCTCTATCAGGAAAACCCTAAAATCCTATAACTACTTCATAGGTTATTCAGAACCACATTTAGATTATATTTACGAGACCCTAAGATCCTAAAATCAATTTATTCCAATATAATCTCAAAATATGTTATTTTAATAGACCGTAAACAATAAAAATCCTCGTATCGAAACGGTAATACGAAGTGGGCTATTATAATAGAGTTTCACCCCTAAAAGCGATTTTACCGAAATGAATTTCATCGATTTGAGAGTATAATAATATAATACTTACCCCATATATCAAAACTCTATTTAAAACCTAGATTTTGATTGTATCGTACTGAAACGAATTAGCGAGAATTTGATGACTCAGATTTTTATTGTGTTAATCCGGATAGTATTTTTAAAATAATTAAATCTGCTCAAAGTTGCTAAAGAAAATATGGAATTTTTGGTGTTTACTGTCACTCTACGGAAAAAATATACGCTGTATGTTATGAATCTCGAAAATACTAAAATCAATACCTACATGGTTCCTTTCTTTAGGTAAGAGAAATAGTTCCTCTATTACTTTTATTATAAATATGGTTTATTACTTATTAAAGTTATGTTAGCATTACAGATACATGTAAGCTTTGGCAGAATTTATAGGTCTTCAGTAGTTGCTGTCAAACTTATTCTTGGATCATAATCTAAAACTACCAAGATATAACAACTAAACAAAGCTTTGTATATCTGACATTTATGTATTGTTTATTCCGTTTATTAGACAAAGCAATTCCAAAACCTATTTGGACTTAACAGCATACAACTTTGAGGAACTGCATCAAACTCTAACATTGATGCCTGGAAGAGATTCCAGTCAAAAGTTTTTCGAATTATTTTAAATGCTTCATGGTACGTTACAAATAATATTATTAGACAAGATTTTTAAATTTCAACGATAAAAGAAGAAATTAGTAACGTTTCTCGGAAATATAAAGAAAGATTAACACTACATCTCAACGTATTAGCAAGAAACAACAAACTAGATAGCTTAGACGAAAAAACCCAGTGATCTACCATCGTGATTTTAAATAATGCCCAGTCCCCAGAGACAAAATTTTATAATTATATAAAATATTTATTCAATAAAAATGGTTAAGAATTTTTTTTCTAAGGCACCTTCTTTAGTAAATAATCAAAATTTTTAAAAGTGACTGTCACCGTTTAGAACATATGTGGGCAACAATTAGCCCGCTGCGCTGGTGATAACCATCAAAGCCTTCTCAACTGTTTTACACTAGAAGATTCTAAATCATCCTTCATGTTGTCTACATAAGTGGGTGGATGACCCGAATCTTTAGTTTACAGCTATTTGAGCTAGGTACTGAGAAGATAACTTCGACCAGCGATAGCTTAGTGAACTGCTAATGCCGTCAATTTGCGTTGTGACTTTATAAGCATCTTGAGTGCCAACTAATTACATTTTGTATACGAAAATAATGTCTTCTGGAAACAAACAAAAAACCGATGCAGATGGTAGCCAGTTTCAAGAAAAATGAACTGATGTATTCTTGCACAATGGTTTGCTATATAATAATGAATATTTTTATTTTCAAAAGAAGTCAATATAAAGAGGCATCCAACGCTACACTCACTGAAAAGACAGAATCCAGAAGCTTACCGCAAATTTGAAAAAGCAGTAGCTAATGGTTAAATTGGTGTTGAAGCTAATTTTATAGTTAGTTTAAAATTAAAACCATTTGCCGAAGGGAATTTTAGTAAGGAGTATATGGTAAAAGTTTGCAGTGTTTTGTGTCCTAAAAAGTGCATGAGAGAACATTTTTAATGAAGTTCAAAGGCATTTTTAACCAACAGAACTTGTGTTCGAAGTCCATTCGATTCCAGAATGTTACGAATCTGTTATTAAAAATCATCAATTTTATTCGGTCCCGAGGCCTTAACCATTGTCAGTTCTAGGCGTTTTTAGATAAAACAGTAGCCGGATATTATTACAAAGTCAGATGGTTAAGCAAAGGGAAAATGCTGGAACGGTTTTACGAGCTTATAAATAAAATAAAAGATAAACCACTACATATCTGAATTGAGTGACCCCAAATGGATTTGTAACTTAGAATTTCTGGTCGACCTTACTGACTATTTGAATGATTGAAACTTTAAAAACAAGGTATTCACAAAGTAGTTAATAATTTGTAAAGCCATTTGAAAGCGTTCAAGAATAAAATCCTCTTGTGGGATGCTGTCTGGTAACAGTTACCACTTTATTACGCTCTCTACGTATCAAAACATTGCTTATGCTACTACAACAAAAAGTAATATATAAAATGCTCCAGTACATTTGAAAATGAAATTGAGAGAAAATCAAGAAATCTCACTCCTAAAGTCTAAATTTGGAGACGTGGAGTTGTGAGATTTCTACAACAAATACCTTAAAAAATACATTTCCACTGTTTAGAAATTTCGCAAGAAGATTAATTTGTGCGTTTGGCAATATTTTTAATTGTGAACAATTCTTTTCAATAATAAAAATTAAAACACCGTACAAGGCTAACTGACTATAATTTGGAAAAATTTTTACGTCTTTGTGTCAATGGAATTAATCAAAACAACGAAGGATTAGTTTCCCAAATTCGAGCTCAAGTGTCTCATTCATTTCAGTGTCGTTATTTAATTTTGGTATCTACATTGTAATAACCCTTAAAAGTACCTACTCTCATCCTTCTAGAACCGGTTGATGTGTGTCAAACTTTTTAAATTACAACCCACCATTACAGTTGTTCACTAAAAGTACAAGGCTAACTGACTAGAATTTGGAAAATTTTTTACGTCTTTGTGTCAATGGAATTAATCAAAACAACAATGGATTAGTTTCCCAAATTCGAGCTCAAGTGTCTCATTCATTTCAGTGTCGTTATTTAATTTTGGTATCTACATTGTAATAACCCTTAAAAGTACCTACTCTCATCCTTCTAGAACCGGTTGATGTGTGTCAAACTTTTTAAATTACAACCCACCATTACAATTGTTCACTAAAAGTTATTATGTACAAGAAACTAGCATTTATAAAGAATTGCTTCCATACAAAGACAAAAAGACAACTTTCGTTTTTTTTATTACCGGAAGTCTGTTGAGTTTTCCCAGAGTGTCTTATAAATTTAATAAACATTTTCTGTACAGAATAGTTTCTGGAAAAAAGAAAGATTACTCTGTAACTTTATTAAATTGAATAAAGTTTTAACTGTTATATTGTTTAAAATGTTTACGTTCAGAGAAATGAATAACAAAAGTTTATTTGCCTGTTAACTGTTCAATAATAAATGCTGCTATATTAAAAGTTGCTTTTTGTAAAATTATTCAAAAAAATTCAATCAACTTTAGAACTTTAACAGATCAATATGCTTACATAAATCTAGTGGTAAAAAGTTTTTAAAAGTTTCTAGTTTTACATTTTTCTAAAACAAAGAGACATCATAACTTTTCTGTGCTAAAAGGTATTAAATAACCACAATCAATTCATCATTAAGTGTTTTGGTGTTTTTTTAATAGGAATTTACTTTAATATTATAAGTAAATTTTTATATTATTTCTCTAAATAAATCAATGGGCGACGCCTATTTAGATTTAAGAAAATCATTTATCTATTTGCAACATTTTCAATGAATAAGAATGAATCAGAAATCCTGAACCGAAAAAAACATCTATTGTCTTTGGATTTGGTTTTCAATAAATAAAAAAAAATACTTTTACAAATAGCCATCGTAATAGTCTTCCAAAACATTATTAATTAGAGCACCTTGTCTAGTCCTGCCCTCCTAATGAGACTTAATAGTTTTGACTATGGCCTCCCTACCGCGTCTTTGCAAGGCCTTCACATTTGCATAGGACATAAAATCTCCTCCTCTTCTTGGCAGTATCGACAGATGTCTTCATCTGCTGAGTTCAGCTGATGCCTTTCTGTTCGTTTTGGCAACATATGCACCTACACCTAGTTGTACTTCTATCATGTGTCA
Source organism: Altica lythri (assembly GCA_964028335.1). Taxonomy (NCBI): domain Eukaryota; kingdom Metazoa; phylum Arthropoda; class Insecta; order Coleoptera; family Chrysomelidae; genus Altica; species Altica lythri. Next base: position 26,607,196 of record OZ034808.1, on the reverse strand, counting down.
TATATACCCGCCTCTGTGCGTTTCTCAGTCTTTGAGCCATCGGTATAGCAGATTGACTACCCTTGAATTGTGTGGCCATTGTTCCATTAATCCCTTTTCAGTAATTTTACTTGATATTTTTCTTTCAAAGTACCTGGACTATCCTGTCCTCAGGCATACTCATTACTTGAGCCGCCTTAACCCTATCATAAAGCTCTACTTGTTCTTTTACCCTCAATAAGTTTATGGGAGCCTGGCCTTGTGGGAGCCTGGCCTTGTAGCAGCCTGTGAGCAGTTGCCATAGATTTGCCCACGTATACAGTATATAGAACTACAGTTTTTATGTTAAAATTTTTTAAAGACGACACTCTGCTAAACGTTAAGAAAACGACACCAAAAAGCGTTTCATCATCAATGTTATACTTAATTATATGACAAATTTTGAAAAATTGTAAAAAAATTTAGAAAATGCATTAATCATCTGATAAAAACTGGAAAAATTGAAGAATTAAAATTATCAAACTTTTATAACTCATTTTTACATGCACAGTAGAAGCATATATTTATTAATAAGTGTTTTTTGTGTCACTACAATCATTCTTTAGTAGGTATTTAACAATAGTATATTGTAATACAAGTGTTACAATGACAGAGGTTTCGTAGTACGAGTTCAGTTTGTGAAACGAACCGCGAAGCGGTGAGTTTCGCAAAGAACGAGTACTACAAACCGTCATTGTAACTCGAGTGTTACATACTATTTTTTATAATGAACTTTTAAAAGTATAAAAAAAAGTAAAATGAGAGTTTTTCGAAAAATTTATTTATGTTGGCAATCTTGACAGTTTTGACACTTGTCAGTTTTAATGATTTTAAATTAGAATGTTTGTCAAATTTGTATAAAATATTCCGAATTTAGCAATAACGCTGATAATGTAAATAATAATTTACTACAACATACTTCTTGATTTACTACCTGAACTCTTTCGTTGAAAATCAGTGCAGTGCAACCAATTGTGTAAAACAAAAAGTGAGATGTGTCAAGGGACACCCGGATGGAACGAAGTTCCTTTCGATTAATTAGTGAAGGAATTGTAATTTGTAAACACAACAGAGAGTTTGTACATACATAAGCATTTATCATCGTCTGTATAAAATCTCTACTTACCTAACTCTATCAGCAATATCCGGAACTTGTGCAGAAACACTGTCAGGATACATTATTGTTTTTATTTTCTATTATTTTAATATTTATTATCTACAAAAAACCTGTATAAACTTAACAAAGTCGCGACACTACTACACTGTTCAAAGCAAAATAGAAAAAAAAGTAAATCCATTATTTTCAACAGTTCGTTTCTTTTAACAAAAGTGTCCATTTATACAATACCAGAGGTATTGTATATTCTACCTAGAATTACTTTTTATTTCAATTTAATTTAAAACAGGAATTAACAATTTAATACAAAATTTTAAAATTAAAATATTTGACAGTCATCTCTGAGTCATCTCTGAGTCATCTCTGAGTCATCTCTGAGTCATATCTGAGTCATATCTGAGTCATCTCTGAGTCATCTGTGAGTCATCTGTGAGTCATCTGTGAGTCATCTGTGAGTCATCTGTGAGTCATCTCTGAGTCATCTCTGAGTCATCTCTGAGTCATCTCTGAGTCATCTCTGAGTCATCTCTGAGTCATCTGTGAGTCATCTCTGAGTCATCTCTAAGTCATCTCTGAGTCATCTCTGAGTCATCTCTGAGTCATCTGTAAGTCATTTGTGAGTCATCTCTGAGTCATCTCTGAGTCATCTCTGAGTCATCTCTGAGTCATCTCTGAGTCATCTATGAGTCATCTATGAGTCATCTATGAGTCATCTATGAGTCATGTCATCTATGAGTCATGAGTCATCTATGAGTCATCTATGAGTCATCTATGAGTCATCTATGAGTCATGTCATCTATGAGTCATGTCATCTATGAGTCATCTAGAGTCATCTATGAGTCATCTATGAGTCATCTATGAGTCATCTATGAGTCATCTATGAGTCATCTATGAGTCATCTATGAGTCATCTATGAGTCATCTATGAGTCATCTATGAGTCATCTATGAGTCATCTATGAGTCATCTATGAGTCATCTATGAGTCATCTATGAGTCATCTATGAGTCATCTATGAGTCATGTCATCTATGAGTCATGTCATCTATGAGTCATGTCATCTATGAGTCATGTCATCTATGAGTCATCTATGAGTCATCTATGAGTCATCTATGAGTCATCTATGAGTCATGTATGAGTCATCTATGAGTCATCTATGAGTCATCTATGAGTCATCTATGAGTCATCTATGAGTCATCTATGAGTCATCTATGAGTCATCTATGAGTGTGAGAGAGAGAGAGAGAGATCTCTTTTATTGACCGCTCGCTGGACGGTGACTTGAAACACTCTTTAATATTGATAATTTAGATAATCCACAATTATCTCAATTTTATAATTTTTATATTTATACGTAAATCGCTCCAAAAACTTGTTGCCCAGTCATTAGAGTAAATTACAACTTTAAAAAAGATTTTATAATTCCCGCGTATATTAAAAACTATAAAATATATAAAAAAATTAATACAATTTGAGATTCCTAAAAAATGATAACATAAAACTATATAATTATATTCCTTTTTTCTGTTCCCGTGGGATGAAAAGTAGCTTATGTGCTATTCCCAACTACCATCCCTACACCGTTCAGCCGTTTTGGCGCGATTCAAGATCAAGATTCAATAACAACTGTAATGATTTGCTTATAATAAAACTAGGATAAATATAGATATATCCCGTTTATCTAGTTCCAGACCATAATCTACCCCTGTCCCCTGTACCAAATTTCATCCCGATCCTTCCAGCCTTTTACTTAGTGGTAAAAATTGAAGCTTATTTATTCCTATGTGTATAGAAATTTTGTACAAAATTAATGAGTCATACCAATTAAAACCAGAACAAAGGATTTATTTATTCCAAAATACTAAAGGAAAAATTCTAAGATCTATTCAATATAAAACTACATCAGTATTCACGAACTGTATTAATAAACAAATAAATTATCAAATCTTTGATTGCTGTCTTCAGGAGTTTTTAATTTGAACACATTATTTATTACAAATTATTTAAATTTGTAAACAATGGTCAATTGCAACAAAACAAAGGATTGGATTCATAATGAAATAATCACAATTTATTAAAGAACTTTTTATAGTAGAAAGTTTTTTTTGATGATTTATAAGTCATATTACTATTATTAAATTATTACTCCCTTGGCAAATAGCGCTTTACAAGATAGATTACGGCATAGTCCACAGTATAGTCTAAAATTTTTAAAAATTTTCTAAATTAGTTATTTTATTAACAGTTAAAATAATAATTACTGTTGTCACATGTAAAACAAAAAAAAAATTCTCTCTCGCGTAGTCGATCCCATTATGATAACATAATAGAACTGTCACCTTGATTCATATCCGACGCTTAATCAACTAGGCTACGAACGACATATTTAAAAACTTTCAAAATGATAACATGTATACACAATTTATATCATATTTCATATCAATTCAGTATAAATTTCGAAATTAATGTATATGCCTAAACACCATTGACATATTAATACAAATGGACCAGCTGTGCAGCAAAATAATTGATTCCAGAGTGAGACGGATAAGAAGGATAGCGCTAGGTCGGGCAGAAAGCTCCTAATTTACATTTGATTTACGTTGATTTTTAATGTTGGTGTCTAGAGTCATTTTAACTATAATTAATACTTGCCACTCTTAAATATTTTTGGATACATAAATATTTCATCAACAGATAATAATAAATAATTTCGAAGTTTATATTTCATATAATAATCAAGAAGAGTTATTTAATTATTTGTTTTATTATTATATATTAGGTGTAGAATTTTCAAATTTAATGTATCAGTCTCCTTATATATAGTGTGAACCATGATATAAAAAATTACGATATGATCTTCAGTTGTATTGACGTATTTTTCGATAGAAATATTAATGCATTTTTGAATTATCTATTTGAATTCAACAATTTTTTGTCACATTCACTGTTTTAAAAAAAATTGGTATTTATTGTATACAGGGTGTCCCAGAATTAACTACGGAAACTTCGTATACGTATTCCTTGATGACAAATAAGTAGGGTCTTTCCTATAAAAAAAATTTTTTTAGAGACTCCTGTCAGAGTTATAACCTACTTTGCAAATGTGCGCTACTTGATCGCGATACACGATACTCAATTGACATGGTACTACTTTTTATTTTTTTACTCCAAACCGAAACGATTTCGCAAAAAACGACAAGGAACAAAAAAGTTTCTAAATAATCAAAACTTCCTAAAATAATTTTTTGTTATTGCAAATATTAATTGCTAAGAAAGTTACAAAAAAAATTAAGAGGGGTTCCTTGATTTGCACCCTTAGAATGGGGTAGGGCAGGTGAAAAGTGGCAGGAGAAATGCGTCTTTATTAAAATGATGTTCACCCAAATTTTTAATTTTTTATCTTGGGCCAATCAGAAGATATTAAATTAAAACCGTTTTTTACCACCCCTCTTTAAAGGGTTATAACTCTGACAGGAGTCTCTAAAAAATTTTTTTTATAGGAAAGACCCTACTTATTTGTCATCAAGGAACACGTATACGAAGTTTCCGTAGTTAATTCTGGGACACCCTGTATAAAATAATACAGTTTTTGAGCCTGCAATAATTGTTTTGTAAGTAATATATATTATTTTTGCTCAAATAAGTACACCTAAACATCAAACCAGAGTCTTTTCTCACTTATTTTGACTTAAGAAATTTTAACAAACTTAAGTTTCATCAAATACTTCGAACAACCACAAATGAAAAAGCTTTTTTTCACTACTAACCTGAGAAATTGCTATTATTTACTCCATTAACCTAACGAGAATTAATATTTACAGTTCTATAATTTTTAAGATATTGACATAATAATAGCTCACTTCTCACTCTAAGTATATAATATACTATTTTTTACATAAAACGTTATAAAAAGATGTATTTCCCTTAAGCTCTCATTTAAACAATGTGCGTTTTGCCCGGCCTACCTCCGTCTCTCTCTCGGATCTCTCTTACTAATGTTGGCCGCAGAAGCAGCTGTTGCGAATATGGGAAGCGGCCGGTCCATTTGTATTAATATGTCAATGCTAAACACACTTGAAACATGAAAATTTCAGAGCTCTAGGTAGTCGGGTAATAGGTTTAAGTTCGATTACAAAATTCCGCAGAGAGACAAAGAACACGGTGAAAATATAAAAAAAAAGTGTGAGGTGTCAAGGGACACCCGGATGGAACGAAGTTCCTTTCGATTAATTAGTGAAGGAATTAGTAATTTGTAAACATGACAGAGTGTTTATACATACACAAGCAGTTATTATTGTCTGTATAAAATCTCTACTTACCTAACAGTTCGTTTCTTTTAACAAAAGTGTCCATTTATACAATACCAGAGCTTTAAATAACACATCTTTTTAAAATTACTTTTTATAATTTAAAACAGGAATTAACAATTCAATACAAAAAATTTAAAATTAAAATATTTGACAGTGACTGACAGTTAAGGTAATTTGACGTAGTCAAGTTACGAACTATTTTTAAAATGTTTATGAATTTATTAATTTATAAAAACAGGATGAAATAAAATATAATACTATTATAGGTAATTATGTTTTTTTCTACAGTATTTTCTTTTTAATGTACATTTTCTTTTAATTTAAAATAGTGTCTTTTTAATTGTAATATATCTATCTATGAGAGAGAAGGAGAGAGAGTTATTTATTTTTTGGTCTGTGAGAGAGAGAAATATGCGTCTGTCGGTGCATTGTGTCGGTGCATAGTGTCGTGACAACTTTTGGTATGAATTTTTTTGGGCTAGCTCCTAGCGTCAGTCGTAACTGTTCGTAACGCGTGAAAGGGAACTTCGTTCCAAAAAGTTACCAAAAACAGTGTTACAATGAATGTATTTCGATACTGTTTTTAGTGTCGAAATAGAAACTTTGTGAACGTGAATTATAAAAACTATTTTTTGTTTCAGTGCTTCGCGATGAATTTAAGGTAATGCCATCAGATACGCACGTAGCTGCAGGTGAAACTGCTTTGCTGCAATGTGGCGCACCTCGAGGCCACCCTGAACCTAATTTGATCTGGAAAAAAGATGGCAAAGAGATGGATGTTGATGGTAGAAGAATACGCGTTGTTGATGGTGGAAATTTAATGATATCAGATGTCAGGCAACATGATGAAGGAAAGTATCAATGTGTTGCACATAATTTGGTTGGATCTAGAGAAACACCACAAGCAATATTAAAAGTACACGGTTAGTATTATATCATTATATATGCCAAGATACTTTTTTACAAATAAATAACACGTTAGATAGTAATTAAAGTACTTTAAGTTTTTGCTACAAAATTATGTTATTTATAGGAATACAAGACATATATCATTACAACCTATTGTACGAGTGATTATTATTAGAAAATTGCTGTCGTTATATGTGAATATCGATTTATCTTCTTACAAACTATGCTTTTAACAAGCGAGCATCAAAAGGATTTTGATGACATACAGATGTCAGGATTTTTTATAGCTCGGTGATATTTTTTTGGTGCGTGCCTTCCCGTTAGACGCCATCCAATCAAAGGCGTACGTGCAAAATACAAATTACTGTAATTTATTGAATTTGTCAAGTTAAAAATAATATTAAACATGAGTGAACATTTATACAAATAAAACAGAAAATTTTACTCGTAAATTGATCATATTAGTAAAATTTTATTACTTTATTATTAAATATAATTTAATGAAAAACAATTAGTTAAGCAGTATTTTATTGTTTACTAGCTGACCCGGTGAACTTCGTACCGCCTACTGATGTTTTTTTACAATTTTTCCAAATTTTTACGGTTTTGTAAATTATCGATTAGATATATCATATATTAACTGCGCCACCTTATGGTGGCGTCATAGTACTTAATTACGCAAGAATTGCTAATGTAAATTTATACTATCTCAACTGCGCCACCTTACGGTGGCGTCATAATGCTTAATTTAGTAAGGATCACTCTTTTAAATATATGAAATAGCTGTAGGTATCGCACCAAAAATATATTTTTCGAACTTATATTTATATGAAATCGTATAGATATCTATTAATCAATATTGATTTTGATACATGGAAGCTTTATTTAATTAAGTAACCACGTTTCCGAACAAACGATGCTCTTTCAATATAGTCTATGGCTGTGAATGACATTGACATTCGTTACGCGCGTTTTTTAAAATATGCAAAATGAAATGTCTATTTTTCAATATTTCTGAGAGATTTTCTTAATATTTTCTTCCGTAAGAACCTTCTCCTAATAATAACAAATACAACACAAAAAGAATTAGTAAAATCGGTCCAGCTATTCACGCGAGATGCCATGACCAAGGAAAACGGGTTTCATTTTTATATATATAGATTAGTCTAATAATCTACGTCATATTGTTTAGTAGAATTTTTTACTAGTTTTCTCGTTATTTTGCGAGGTACGCTATTTTGTCTTGTTTTTTTATCGTAATGATCCTGACTAAAGATAATAAAATTGATTGAGCAAGATTGTTTATCTGTTATTGCATAGGTTGGTTCAGCTAACAAAAAAATTAGCAAATTTTCTAAAAAATTTCCTGTACTTCACAGCATTATTAGACTTCAAAAATATAACAAAATAATTTACTTAATTGTTTAATTTTAAAATTTTTCACTCATACAACGACGCCAATGTGGACAACCGATGACTTGCTAGGTTGGCGCTTTTATTTTCGTCTTTTCACATTTACGATTCGATGGGTTTGAACAAAACGGCTTTTATGCCTAATATAAGTCACTTTCAGATGTTTGAGACACCGACGCTGACTTTTATTTTTTCACCGAAAAATTTATCTGCCGATCGCTGACAACGATATGTTGCATGTCGTCGTTTATCATACAAATACATCGAATTTGCTGGTTTTTGTGGAAACTAAAAGAGTTTAATCTAGGTATAGCATAAAAGCTTACTTGCCGTCTGATTCATGCCTGAGAATGGTTCAAAGGATTAATTTTCACATTTGCAAGTTATAAGTAGATCTTCATCTGATTATAAATATAAAATTTGGAATTTTAATTTTAAGTGTAGACGTTTTTGACGGACGGAGTGAACGTAAAAAGAATGACAGAAAAAAGCGTTACACTCCAGCGGTTAGGGATATATACGAGGGTTGTCTTTTTAGTTTTGCATATAGCGACTTAGAAGGCGCCAGCAATAAAACCTTATCTAATCTTAATCCGTTGTTAACATAAATCCAGAATTTTATTGCGATACAACAAGTCGTGTAGGTACAGTGAATTTTTAAAATTAGCAAGCCGAGAATATTTTGGAGCAATAATTTTTAACAATTTTCGGAGCGGAAAGCACCACACCAGTAACTATTTCCCGCTGGTATTGCGAATTTCAACGTGGTCGCAAAAGATTGATGCGGTTTGTCAGCTAATTAAGGATGACCGCCGTGCAACATACCAAGAGATAGAAGCATCTTTGGGCATTTTAAAGACCTCGATCCAAAAGATCCAATATGAAGAACTGGATGTTACGAAGTTAGTTTCCCTTTGGATCCCTCATTTGCTCGCAAAAGGGCAAAAAGCGGTTCGCGTCAATTGCTGTCGAAAAATATTGAAACAGCTCAACACAGAAAGCTCAAAAAACATTTACAATTAATCTTCGATTTACTCCACGATGAGGAATCAACAAAAGAGATCCGTTCTCGAAATGTGCCAAAGAAAATGGTATCAACTTTTGTGTCAAACTATGATCATGTGGCAACAATTGCTTTAGAAGATCAAAGAACGGTTACTTTCGATTGTTATATAAACGTTTGTTTGCCAGAAGCTATCGCGAAACTCCGACAAAGCCACACACAACGGCGAAACATCATACATCATTACAATGCAAGTGCTCACACTGCCCAAAAGACAATTGAATCAATCGAATTTTTGTAGCTTTAAAACATCAAATTGTTAGACTATCCACCGTTTAGCCCTGACCTAAGTCCCAACGACTTCTTCATGTTCCCAACGATCAAAAATTCAATGCGTGGGCAGCAATTCCAGTCGCCAAAAGAAGCCATCGATAACTTTAAAACAGCGACTGAAGACTAGCATACCAATTGGTTTGAACATATGTTAAAGTGTATCTATCTTGGTGGGACAAATTTTGAAAAGCAATAAAATACTTTAAGTCTATATGCAAAACTAACAAGCCAACCCTCGTACTGGTACATACAAGTGCTCACAGATTAATAATCTTTGATAGTAACTGCGTTTTATAATTGTGTGAAAAATATGGAAATTTATAAAAAAAAAACTTGGAAATTCATAAAATTCATAAAGCATTTAAGAATTTGGAATTTGGAAATTCACAAAAAATTAGAAAACACTTTGAAAAATTGTTTTTTAATCATACTTTTATAAAAAAAAAGACAAAATGGAAATAATCAAAGAAAATTCTTATTACTCATTTTTACGTGCAGATAACTTCTGTCGGTCAATTCTCGAATGCCAAGGTTTTTTTCTTCGAATACTTATTTGAAAAATTATTTTTCAGTAAAACCAGTTTTTAATAAAGAGCCCCAAGATGTCGTAGCTTTAACCGGCCAGAAAGTTGTTTTTGAATGCTCGGTCGAAGGGGATCCGACCCCGAATGTATTGTGGAGAAGAGAAGATGGAAAAATGCCTATCGGCAGGGCGAGGATTATGGATGACAAATCTTTGCTTATCGACAACGTCCAAACTACCGATGAGGGTTTATACATTTGCGATGCTGAAAATTTAGTAGGAACTATTACTGCCAGAGCCTCTTTAGTTGTTAACTGTAAGTACTGAAATTATTTATAAATAACTTTTCTAGGTATTTTAAGTTTTTTTTTACAAAAAAAGAATAACGCATCATTATTTCATTGAAATAATTTTTTTAACAAAATGTCTTATTTTTTTCTTGATTAAAATGTTTACTTGAAGTTTGAGTATCCATTGTGGATTTGTTACTAATCTGTAAATGGTGAAACAAAAAGTTCCAGTGTACATAAGATAATTGTTACAAAAACTTTAAATATGTAAACCGTATATTTCCACTTTACAACACAATGTATTGATGTAAACTCTGATTCAGGACTCTAAAAGTGTTCTAAACTTTGAGTTTAACAGTATTTTCAAAGCAAAAAAAAACTTTTAATAATTAAGGTTCAAACGTTTTTATTTTATGTCCTACATAATGTTTTGATCTAAAAAAGAAACTAAGATTAAGATACGAGGAAATGACATTTTTAAAAAATTTAAATTATAATTTGTTCGAAGTTAATGCGACAATGCAATGATTCATTTTATTAAAAAAGTTCGTAGAAAACTTAATTAAATAAAAATTATCTTTTAAAAATTAATTACTTTTCTTAGATATTATATTAGTTCTGAGGGGTAAAAAATAAAACTTTTTAATAACTTTGTCGAGTTGACGGACTTTCTTTAATAAAATTTTTGATTGGATTGAAAGAACTGCCAACGCTAACACAATTTGAAATATGTAGGTATATAATAAGTTATGTTTATTAACAAAAACGACTTCAAAGACCAAAACTAAGTAGAGTAATGACTTTCTAGCCCCACCGACTTTCATAGAGCGTCCCAAAGACCAAAAGGTCAGTCTCAACGGAGTTGTGGAGTTCCACTGTTCGGCTACAGGAAATCCGCCACCGTCAGTATTTTGGAGTAAAGAAGGATCACAAATTTTAATGTTCTCCGACAACTCTAATGGACACATGCACGTTAACGCCCACGGAACTTTAAGAATACAAGGAGTTCAGAGAGAGGATGCCGGATTTTTAGTATGCAACGCTCTAAGTGTTGCTGGATCAAATAGCGTCAGAGCTTTTCTTCAGGTAATTATAGTTAATGTTTATATTAAACTTGTTTGATTTACTAGTTTAAACCAAATTATGATAAACAAACTAAGAAAACAAGATATAGATAAAATACACAAACATGGTAGAATTAAATTGTGACTTTGTGTATGCCTATTTTTTTTCATATTTTCATTCAACCTTTTAAAAAATAAGCTATTTTTTTTTAATTTACTGTTTTATATAATATTATACCCTTTTGTAACTGTTCGGCAATGATCTGTAAATAAAAAAGTTAAACGCTTTGTACTGTTTTACCTAAATCAATAAGTAATTAGTTCAGAAAGTTCAGAATATATTAGTGAGTTAATACCATATTTAAAATCGACTCCATTAATTAATAGGGTAGAAAGTTGTAACTTTACTTAAGCAGGGCTATAATAATGAGCATGCCTAAGGCTAGGATAGTCCCCAGGTATAACTTTGCGAGAAATTTTCTAGTAGGATTACTGGAAAGAGATTCACCGACGGCTCAAAGACTGAGAACGGTTTAGGGTCGGCGGGTATATAAAGTAGAAGACACAGGATACAAGTCCAATTAAGTCTAGGTGCGTATGCTACAGTGTTTCAGGCTGAAGTAATGGCCATACAATACTGTGCAACGGAGATCGTAAGTCAGGGTATAACGGGTAAAACCGTAGTCATATACTCGGACAGCCAAGCAGCTCTAAAGGCAATAGTCTCGAAACAAATAAGGTCACAGCTGATGTGGGACTGTGTTAGGGCCCTGACACTGGCATCGGTACTAGGACACTCAAAGTTTCGGGGCAATGAGAATGCTGATGAATTGACCCGAGCGGAAGCTAATATCCCACTGATTGGCCCGAAACCATTCGGCGGGGTTGCGGACACGTTCAGAAAGGCAGCCATTGAGAAATGGAGGGTAGAGAAGGCCCAGAATTGGTGGGAAAAATCACTTGGCAAACGACAAGCCAAAGTGTTAAAAAAGGATACTCGGCGACATTTACTGCAGACCTGATATCAATAAGGCGAAACGATGTCAGAATGATTGTCAGTCTTTTGATAGGTCATTGTTGGCTTAGAAAACACCTGAGTCAGCTGAACTTTTCAGATGAAGACATCTGTCCATACAACCAAGAGGAGGTATCTAGTATTGGGAGAGGAGAAACTGGCTGGTCCAAGTTACGCGGAGAGGCCACTATCAAGGCTATTAAGTCTCATTAAGAGGGCAGAGCTAGGCAAAGGTTCTCTAATCCTATTCTAAAGATAATGGGTGTTCACAATAGATCTGTGAAGGTCGCAATGATACAGGCTAACAACAGCCAACCCAATGAATATCTATCTATCTCTCTAACTTTCCTTCAAAAGTAACATCTTCGTCACATCCTTTCTGATCCTGAATTATGTTGAAAACGTTTTGTATTGATTTGTCTTCACGTTTTATTTATCTTTTCTTCTTTCAACAGCTTTACTTAACAAGTTTCTCCTCCATGATTTAGTGTTGTATTCAGAGGTCTATTTAATATTCAGGTGATAGACAGTGGTAACTAATAATATTATTGTCGCGACCAATTAGTTAGTTTAACTTATTTGTTTGTTTGATAATGGCAGCCAAAACAATAACTGATAGGTAAAGAAAGTAAAAATATGTTAAAATTTTATCAAATCTTAAGAGATTTTTACAATTTTAATCCCAAAATTTTTTTTCAGTAATGTATTTTTTATTATTTAGGTAACATCGGTGGCTGACTTGCCTCCTCCTATCATCCAAATAGGACCAGCTAACCAAACTCTTCCACTTCACAGTATGGTAACCCTACATTGTAGAGCATCAAGTCCTGAAGGTGAACCTCCAAAAATAAGATGGCTCAAAGATGGTAAAACATTGAACGGAAATAATTTGCCATCAAGGTATATACTGAGCGGTAGTGGGACGTTAGATATTGATGGTAAGTGCCATACACTGCATATTATTGTAGAATAGGAAATCAGAATTCTTTCATTTATCATTCATCAAGTCTTGTAAGGCTTGGATAAGCCTAAGAAAATCTTCATTTGGCAAGAACTGTAGGAAGCAAAAATTCATTTTTTTAGTGGCCGTATTGGTAGACAATAAAGGAATACTAAAGATACACCTGTATAGGAGGACCAGAAGTGTAAAAAAGTTTTTTTGACTAGTTTAAAAGCAGTTAAGGTGTTTTAGAAACCCATACACAGAAGAAATAAAATAAATTTACAAAAGGGCAAAGGACCTCTGAACAGATTTACTGCAAAAACGAATAAGAAACTTTGAGAAATAATTGGAGATTAGATTACAATACACACAGAAGTCCAAGAAGCATTAAATTAACTAATCTTCATCAAATTTAGATTATAGAAAAATATTTCTTGGATAAGTTGAGATATGTATACGTCATTTGAAAAGCAGATAAAATACTTTTAGGTCGATTTTAATGGATAATGTTTATTAATTCCTTTTGATCCTGAGTAATATTATATTGATCGATATTAAAAGCTTATAAATAATCTTCAATCACATGTTAATAATATACTTCATTGCCACAGAGAAATAAGTTATCTTCGTTTGTCAAAGCAGCGTTTATTTATATTATTATTATTTTTTTAAACCTTAACCAACTCAGTTATTATGGATAATAAAGGAATTTATTTTTTACTGAAGTACAAACTTAGTTTTAGTCATGAAATGCAAATTGTACGGCCCTCTGTGTCCTTTGTGTGCAATACTCATATTTTAAATTGCATAACCTTCGGGCTTTATTCTTTTAAAGTGCCTTTAAATTATAGGTTTCCATTACGTTTACTCAACGGCTCATGTTGCATGGAATATTTTAAGTAGATTGCAATTATTTAAATCATTACCATGCATATTATATTTGTGAGAATTTTGCTTATAGTTATATAGGAATTTAAAAGCGATAATCAATATGTCTGCGTGTCAGTTCGAATGCTATAATTTGAAATTATTTTCTTAATAATATAATAACATTCATTAAACTGTTACGCTTTGAAATTTAATAAACATGCAATGAAACTTATAGAAACATAAAGAATAGTATATTTATTCTATAAAGAGGACGCTAAATTCCACGCGAAAGGGCAAGTTTCCCATATGAACCGAATGCAAGTTGCAAAGAGCGTGGAATCGCTATTGTATACGAGTCATAGACGGTTTTTTTAAATTTATTCAAGAAACTCTTTCTACATCAACTATCTTTTTCCCGCACAGTGTACAATAATAATTCTTCTTTCACAGTATGCATCGCTAAAATCCACGCGAGAGAGCAAGTTTGCCCATCTTATAACAATAGTCTGTGACATGTAAAAGCAAAAGCAGCCACCGTTTTACAGTAATTTAACCGTGCTGGTCATGGTCAGTAACACTTTTTTTTAGTTTGCCCTCTTAGTTTTTCAAGACCAGGTAGTGTGGGATTCTCGCAGCACTGTCCCCCGAGTACCCTTCTCAGTGACTGTACTTATTTCATAGCTGTGGCTGGGCTTGTTTTGAAACTTTATGCCCTAATTGTATAAGAGCCTGTCCCTCTTCCTATTTTTCCCTAATTTTACCCTTAACTATGTTGTGTCCAATATTTAAGAAAGGAGAACAAACAGCCTGTAACAACTATCACTACTGATCACGACATACAAAATTCTAACATCCCTCATCAGAAAACAGATTAATAAATATGCAGAATAATAGAAAATATCAAAAAGGATTCAAAGGAGGCAGATGGACGACAGATGCGATACACCCAATTACGCAAACATTTGAAAAATGTCATGAACATAACATGAATCTACACACTTTCTTCATAGACTTCAGACAGGCCTTCGACTCCATTTAAAGAAATAAATTGTTAAAAGAAATGGAAAATCTAAATATACCTACAAAGTTAATCATACTAAAAAAAATGACTGATATCGAGCAAAAACAAAAACAGAAGAAGGCACCAAAAACACAATCGCAGTAGAAACAGAGGTAAAAGGAGATGCATTGTCAAGATATCTCTTCAACATAGCATAAGAGGGAGCAGTAAAGGCCAGCGGAATCAAAGGAACTTTAGTCTACTCTTCGACACAACTATTAGCATATGCAGACGACATAGTACTTATGGGAAGAGCCAAGGGAAGTCTGGAAAAAGCTCTAACAGCCCTAGCAACGGAAGCAAGGCAGAGAAAGTAAGAAATCAATCAAAGGAAAACAAAATACCTAATAGAAAAGATAATACCAAAATAAAAGAAATCAAAATACGAAACTACACTTTTGAAAAAGTTCAACAATTTATATATATTGGGAACTTGGGAGTAGTAGTGAATGGAAAAAATGAGAGGAGTGACGAAAAAACGGAACGAATAATAGCAGCCAATTGCTGCAGATATTGGAGATACCATAACCTACTAAAGGATAAGAATTTATCTAGAAATACAAAGCTGAAAGTATACAAAATGGCCTGTATCTATATACGCAGCTGAGACAATGTGCCTCACGAATAAAGACTAAGAAGGAAGATCATAAGAAAAATCGAGGGCCCAATCAAAATGGTAAACGGGGAAATGCGAAATAGAATGAATCATGAAATTAGAGATACAATAGATACAGATACAGGAGAAGATATTGTCAGATTTATTAAAGTGTAAAGACTGAGATGTAGAGAAGAAAAAACGACCTCCTGATCAAAAAAGTTATTAGATGGGAACCCGAAAAAGAAAGACAAAGAGGAAGACTGAAAGAAAGTTATGAGGACCAGGTCGATAGAGATATTAAAGCCATAAAAGTGAAAAACTGGAGGGAAATGTGCACAAATAGAAAAGAGTGGAAGAAAATCGTAGAAAAAGCCAAGTTGCATAATAACTTGTGAAAAGAAACATGAAAAATGCGGAAATCAAATAGATGTAGAAAACCGGCAAACATCCCACTAGGGAATAAGACGCCTTGATGATGACATTCCATTTTTCTGGGAACTCCATCATTCAGTCCAATAATCATGTAGAGGCATCAGACATTACCCCTCTTCTTTTCGCCTCTCCATTTACTGCATCTGAGTACAGTGTTTTCCGTATCATCTACCTCTGCGCCACAGTCGTGTTTTTTTTTCAATTCGTTGCAAATATGATCCGAAAAATCCATGCCCGCTTAGCCACTGAGTCATATAATACTCAATCACTCGATATCTCCAATCTAGCCACTTTTTGCGTGTTCAATGACGCCCCTTGTCCATCCCGTGACCTCTGTTCTGCCCCATCTCTGCTGGTCAGCAACACTTGGAACCATCGAGAACATATGAACTTACCGATGATTTTAAGTCATTGCAGGAAATAAACGGTTCTTACAGTAATCAGCCGATAACTTTATATTTACTGGAGTAAGGAAGTAAAACGAAGATTTTATATTATAAAACAATATTTTCAACAAATTTTGGATCAGAATAGTCCCTTCAGATCAAACGAGATTCTTATGTTATTTTACGAAAAACTTATAAGCTTCGATTATTTAAAATGTCATAATAACTACAAAAGATATTAAAGTTATTTTTTCTACGTTTTATAATTTTGAACACTCCACTGCTATTTAAAACGAATGATACATATAATACAATGGAAACTGTGGAGAAAACTGTGTTAGATATTATGAAAATATATGTAACTCATTTCAGTTGTAATTATGAAGTTATTACAGCAAATTCTCCCGAGGTTAAGTTAATTTTATGGGTTTCATTGCGCCCTATTTCGTTATTTCCATAAAATAACTGATATGATGATAATGTTTGTTTCAAACAGTAACTTATCGTTTTTGCTTTGATCTCATATTCGCAAATGCCCTATCTAATATTAAATTTTAATATTCATTTTAAAAGATACTAATAATTATTATTTATTTTTAGATTTGAGATTAGAAGATTCTGGATTGTATACATGTTCTGCAATATCAGAAAGTGGAGAGAGCTCTTGGTCAGCATCGCTTAATGTTGTCGAAGGTACATCTATACCTCTTCATCGTAGTCCAGATCCGTCTACTTTTCCAAAAGCTCCTAGTGCACCAAGAATTTTAAACAGTACTGAATCTAGCATTAGTCTCTCTTGGAGTAGTGAAGAAGATGAATCAAATCTTGTTGGATATACCGTGGAATATTGGAGTCCTGACTTGCAAACAGGATGGGTGATAGCAGCACATCGCATTCAAAACCCGTACATGGTCGTGCATGAATTGAAACCAGATAGTTCTTACGTTTTTATAGTTAGAGCAGAAAATGCACATGGATTATCATCCGCTAGTCCTGTATCCAGAATTGCTAGAACCTTAGCTAATTCTAGAGCTTTACCTAGTTCAGAATTAGATACAGCTAGAGCGATTCTTAGTACAAAACTAATAGAATTAAAAGAAGCTAAACCTCAATCCTCTAGTTCTGTGAAATTAATTTGGAACTTCTCCGACAATGACTATGTAGAAGGTCATTACATTAGATTTAGGGAACTCTCCGGTGGTTCCCACAATTATAATATACTTACCGTTTTAGATGTTGAAGCTAAATCTTATGTTGTTACAAATTTAAAAAAGTATACTAAATACGAATTTTTTATATCTCCTTTTTATAAATCTGTAGAGGGACAACCCTCAAATTCCAGAATTGCTCAAACTTTGGAAGATATCCCTTCTGCTCCTCCGGATAGTATTACTGCAGGTGTTTTTAATGACACAGCTGGATGGGTAAGGTGGTCTCCACCTCCACCACAACACTGCAACGGAATTATAACTGGATATAAAATTCAGATCAAAGGAAATGTTATTCGCTCAATGACTATGAATGCTACAACTACTTCAATACTTATAAGTAATCTTACGGCTGGTGGAAGTTATACTGCAAAAGTAGCTGCACTTACAGTAGCAGGTCAAGGACCATATTCAATTCCTGTACCTTTGTTAACTTCACCAAGAGCACAAAGTCCAAGAACACTTGGTCCATTAGTTCCATTAGTACGCCAGACTTGGTTTGTTGTAGTTCTTGCTCTTTTGGCGTTACTATTATTAGCTGGTACTGGTGGTTTATTATATTTAAAGCGAAGACAATCTTTAAGTAAGCAATTGGGTCACCTTAACGTACCAGTAGTAAATGCTTCTCAGTTAAACGCCAAAGAAAGTCTCTGGATTGATAGAGGTTGGAAGGCAACTGATTGTGATAAAGACTCATCGATTCCGTTAGCTCAACCAGCAGATTATGCTGAGGTAGATACTAAGAATTTATCCACATTTTATAATTGTAAGAAAACTTTAGAAAGTCCTACTCCTTATGCCACAACAATGATATTACCTCCACCAAATTGGTCTGATATTATTCCTCCTCCGCCAGATCATCCACCACCAGATTGCCCTCGGGATAATCCCCCAGCACCTCCACCAAGAGGCGGAGGTAGCACTTGTGGAAGTGCTGGGGGATACGGTTGTTATTCAGTCCACGTTCCTACCCAATGCGGAAAATTACAACAACATGCCCGAGCTCGCTCATGTAATAACTGTGATGCTCATTGTTCTTTAGCTAGTGGTAGTTCAGGACACCGATCCACCAGTAGAGGTTATTGTAATAATATTCCTCATAATTGTGATACAAAAATATGGTTTAATCAACACAATTGGGATAATGACGATGCTGATTGTGAGACTGACAGACACTCTTGTACTAGTAGCCACGATACAACTTGTTCTTGTAGCGAATCTTCTTGTTTATATGCCGAAGCCGGCCCTTCCAATAACCCTAGACCTTTGGTTCATAACCATCAACCAAATAAACGGATAAAGTGAGGGTACGCCGACTTCAGCGTCTATTTTTAGTTTTTTTTTAGTTCGAGCATATCCCGTAACGTCTTAAAGACGAATATGAAAACTGCATATCAGTAATGAATGCTTAATTCCCTAGTCCTAGTTTTTAGAAATTGATATGCTCTGAGTAGATTCAGCTAAAGTCTTCCTGTCCTGATTGTTTAGACCATATTTTATAGGATGCAAAAAAATTTCATGATATTATCTTCAATGGATCTGAAATACCATTTCTATTTTGGTCTGTTCTAAATATTTTTATATAATAATTTATTTTTAGCAGTTTACGTTTATTAAGCAATTTTTGCTGGTCATGGTTATGAAATCAACAAAAAATAACCTATTATTCGAAATAATTATGCTCTTGAATGAAATAGCGTAATATGTTGTATTATTTACATAGGAAACTTTAAAGTGAGTAAGATGCTGCTCCCACTTTCAAGTACACTCTTTGAGTATATACTACCAGAAGTAGCCTTCCGTGATGCCTATGCGATACTGATGTCAGAGAGAAGCAAGATTAAGAGGATATACGAGTTATAATGCCATTAAAATCCCATCGGCCTTTAGCTGGCCGATGGGATTTGTGTTCTGAGTTTATTTTTTGGATAGAGTACTCACCAGTACTCTTAGCTAACTACGCGAGAGAAATAGTATAGTCTATTATTCTTCTCTCTCTCACACACACTCCAGTCTCGCATCATCAGGTCCAGAGGCTGTCTACAATAGTATCTGCTCGTGGAGTACACCGGATATCAATAAAAACTTGTTTTTTCATTGGAATTCACGGAGTTGCGCGGTTTTTATTTTACATAAATTTAAAATAGAGCGACCAAAGGTTTAGAATAGACCAGGAGTGAAGTGATAAAAAAAATTAGTATAACAATAAAAATGTAGATTTTACTGTACAATCAACGTAATACGTAAAAACCAATTTCTCTATTTCTGTATCAAAATTTAGAAAAGGCAGCTGAAGTTACCTTCATTATATTTATTTACCCTTAATGGTTAAAAATGATTTTTAAATATATATATGTATATTTTGATTGTATGCAAACTTAATTGAAACATTTTATACTCTGTTATATTGTTCCTAATTTATCCCTTTAATGTATAGACTGTGAGTAATGTTTCTTTCATATCTGAATATTTTTAACAGTTATGTTACAATTTAGTGTACCAGAAAACTTTTGATATAAAAGACTCATTATATAAATCATTTGGATTTATATTTTCAAAACAAATATTCACGATAGTTTTGTGTTTCATTAAATGTAAAAATTGTATAATATAACTTAAAAATCTATTTAAAAATAAACTTGCAACCATTTTTATACTTTTATTAAGTTTAAATTTTTGTCGATGCTCAGACAAAAACAAATAGAATAATTTTCTACTTCTTGTAAGTTTATTATACATTTATAAGTACATAGTTAACTTATATCTATGTAAAAAAGTAAAATATGTACATAATGTATCTTAGACTGATAATAACCTTCTAGGTGTTAATAACAAGAAGGTGCTATTTTTATCCAATGCTGTTATATTGTACAAAGATGGATTCAAATTGGATATTATTTTATTTAGGTGGTAAAAATGTGGTTTTAAATATTGTTAATAGAATATTTTGTTATTTATTTTTAAAATAGAAATGTTTAATCCTTAAACTAGAAAGTCTATACCGTAATACATATTTTAATGAGTCGATTGCAATGTTCGGTTTTTAGTGCAATTTTCCTAAATTGATTTAAACATAAAAATGATTTTACATTAATAAAATGCGGCGTTAGCTTAATATAAAAAAAAATGAAAAACTAGGTATTTTAAAATAAAAAGAATCCCAAAAAAAGCATTAAAAATCAATATTTCTTAAAAGTCAAACAAAAAGTGTTCTTCTTCTTTAGTAGCTCTTCAAAGTCCATCCTGGACACAGGCCTCCCCAAGACGTCTCCATTCTTTTCGGTCTGCGCTGTTTGACACCATCTTCTGCCTGCTCTTTCCTTAATGTTATCTAACCGGTCTTCTGATGCTGCGTTTATTCATTCTTTGTCTCCAGAGAGTAACCTGATTGGTCCATCTCTCAGGACCCTGTCTTGTGATATGTCCTGCCTTGGTTCATTTTGCATTTGCTACAGCAGTAATAACATCATCCACCCTTGTTTTTCTTTAAATTTCTTCGTTTTTTATGTTGTCTCTCAAACTAATTCCCAGCATAATCCTTTTGTGTTGCTCTTTGAGTAGTACGAAGTCGATTTGCTGTTTTGGTTGTTAGGGATATTGTTTCCATACCATACGTCATCACAGGTAAGATACAAGTATTAAAGACTTTTCTTTTTTCCTTTCTGTCACATTTTCGAATTTATTTCCATCTACTAAAATAATAGTTTGTTCTGTAGATAGAACTTTAGTTTTGCCTAAGTTCATGTGAAGACCAATTTCCTTTGAGACCTGGTGTAGTTCGATTAGAATATTCTGTAATTCGTTTATATTTGTACAGATGAGTATATGTTGCTTGTCTATGGCACCGTAGCTTCTGTGTGAATAAACCGATTTGAGTGTAGTTTTTTTTTTTTTTAAGAAAACCTAGTTCATCGCTGTGGTTCTTGACCATGTTTTATGAGCTCTGATTACGTCATCTTTTTTTTTTCATACGTATCTTCGGCCAAATAATACTTTAGAGCGTTTAGAAAGCTATGCTTCTCCTTGCTCAATCCCGCAATGCAACATTTTATTTTTGTACTATTTTCAATTCAAATATGGTTTCCAAAATACATACTCCTTATTTGAATTCTTTTCACAATTTAGTCGGTACTTACTAAATAAAAATAATTTCCAATAACAATCAATTATCAAGAAAAAATAACGGCATTAAATGATCGGTCCTAATACGTTATAGACTGAAACGACTGAATCCTACCCACGTAGCAATACCTACTGTAATTTGTATTTGTAATTTTTTTAATTGTGATTTGTTAAAAAATTACTGGAATCTGTAAATAGAAGATGTAAACTTGTAAATAATTTGTTATATATAATGCGTAAGTAGTAAGAATTTTGTAGAAACAAAAATTGTGTAAAAATTGATGTAGATATTTATTATTTTGCTCTGTTATTTATCTTTGAATAAACAGTACTTATATTCCGTATGTATTTTATTAATAACTATTTTTTACGTTAATAATCAAACTTTTGGGCAAAGTGAATAAATGGAAAAAGATTTAACATTATATTTATAACAGTTTTTCGTTTTGAAAATGTTCTTTCATACCTTTTGTTATAAAACGTTAAAATATGTTTTTTTCATACCATAAACAAAAGTTTAAACACTTGCTTGCCTTGACATAACTGGAGCCTTGGCATAACTGGAGCTCTGAGAAGCTCTCCAACAGTAGCCATAGAAATTCTGTTAGACCTTCTACCTCTTCACATTATTCTGAAGGATGAGGCAAGGATGGGCTTTTATAGGCTTTGAGAAAATCTGAGTCAAAATATTTTTATTAAATCAGGACACAACAAAATAAATCAGTAAATTGAAGAAGACATCTGGGTTATGAAATCAAACCATTTGGTTTACAAAAACTTGCCTCAGGTAAATATACATCAACGCGAGGAATGGCAAGATGCGAGCATTCAACCCACAGACAGAGATCGGTTTAAGACTGAAGAGGATTCATGAACAGGGATTTGACGAAAATGTAAAAATGTAAAAAGTTTTTAGCTAGATGTATGTACATCTTGCAATGCACAAGAAAAAAAAAAGTGTGAGGTGTCAAGGGACACCCGGATGGAACGAAGTTCCTTTCGATTAATTAGTGAAGGAATTAGTAATTTGTAAACACAACAGAGTGTTTATACATACATAAGCATTTATTATTGTCTGTATAAAATCTCTACTTACCTAACAGTTCGTTTCTTTTAACAAAAGTGTCCATTTATACAATACCAGAGCTTTAGATAACACATCTTTTTAGAATTACTTATTATAATTTAAAACAGGAATTAACAATTCAATACAAAATTTTAAAATTAAAATATTTGACAGTAACTGACAGTTAAGGTAATTTGACGTAGGTACCTAAATACTCAAGTTACGAACTATTTTTAAAATGTTTATGAATTTATTAATTTATAAAAACAGGATGAAATAAAATGTAATACTATTATAGTTAATTATTATTTTTTCTACAGTATTTTCTTTTAATTTAAAATAGTGTCTTTTTAATTGTAATATATCTATCTATGAGAGAGAGGGAGAGAGAGTTATTTATTTTTTGGTCTGTGAGAGAGAGAAACATGCGTGTGTCGTGTCATAGTGTCGTGACAACTTTTGGTATGAATTTTTTTTGGCTAGCTCCTAGCGTCAGTCGTTACTGTTCGTAACGCGCGAAAGGGAACTTCGTTCCAATAATTATATGGTTTATAATTTATAAGCGAAACAATATATGTACAGATAATCAGTCGGCTATTGAATTAAAAGCCCCTAAAGTGGTCTCCAGAGTGCGCGTATAGCTCGATGTTCTGGCGGAATATAATAGTGGTAAACCCATTTAGTGACAGAACAAAGATGAACACTGGGAAACTATCAGACTGATAAACTTGTAAAAAAAGTATTAGTCACAATAATCTCTCGTTCAGAGACAATTCTAGTGATACCAAAAAGTACGGTTCTGAGCCGGATGAAAGCCTGGAAAACAACTAACAATGGGAACACATCTCTGGTAAACCGCACAGCAAAATTTGTATTAAACAATCGTATGCTAGAAAAGATAAAACAGTGCGTTAAACAAGCAGGAATCAGCTAGAGTTATTACAGAATTCTTTATGGTACTTGCATCGGTCAAGAAACACTTGCAACCATGGAGCTGTTTAATGGAGAAATTAGATTATGCAGCAGGAAACACTTTGTGGCACCTAAACACAAAAGAACTCTTTGAGACTTCAGAGTGGGTCCACACACACATATATGACACCCATTCCTTAGACAAAGATCCTGTAATATCTGATATTGTAAGTGCTAGGAGGAATACGGTGTGCCATAGTGGTTTCGGATTAGGGGTAGCTGTACTAGTTGCACTTTTCACCCAGGTAGCGGAATCATCTGATAGGTATCCTGGTGAAGGCACTAAGGTCACCAAAAAAAAAACAAACAACAAATATAGTAACAAATATGCAAGCAGTAAAAATGAATAATAAATTATGTAAATAAATAATATATAAATATAATTCATTCACTTCTTATTTCAATCTCAGTAGACTATGCATTTTATTTCTTGGATTGGCACTTCAATTTGTTGGGTTGGTACCTACTGTCGAAATATTGACAGCACATTGTCAAAGGTAAAATTGTTGAAGATTCAATAACGAAATATTTGATGCTTTCTTAGATTCAATATACAATGCCAAAAAAAATAAGTACAGAAATTCACAACAGCATCGTTAGATGTTATGGTATGTTTAGGAAACAAGCTAACAGCTGTGAGAGTGTTTATTTAAATCAATTGGCCGAGGTTTTTCAAGTAAGTACGATTTTATGTGTATTTCTTTTAAATCATTGCTAGTCGCTAACATAAACTTATATATTTTGCATTAGATTAATTGAGAGAGGTTTTTGTAATGAATTTATAAATATGTATCACTTTTTTAAATAAAATTTATATTATTAAAAGAACACATAACCTTTTTTGACAGATATCATAATAAATTATATACAATGTTGTCAGATTTCAAATTTCGAAATTATACATTTTTGTAACTATAATTTAATTCAAAATTTTGTTAAATATTTTTAAATCTCTTAACTACCGTTGTGTAACTGAGGTATATTTTTTGAATCTAATTAATATGACAAACATTCTAAATGATTAATTTTTTTAGATCAGTGTACCGAAAATACGGAAGATTATTAAAGAAGGATTGAAAAATAATGAGAAAGTCGCAGATAAAGGATGTAAAACTGATACATTTGAGAAGTTTATTTTAAAAAAAGACTTACAGCGACAGATTTGGATGTACCATGCTAAAACTGAACATTTTACTTTAGACAAACTTTTGACTGATGCTAAACAAAATTTTGATTTTAAAGGGGGACGTACGACACTATACAAACTTATAAAATTAATGGGATACAAATTTAAAAAAGTAAATGGACGACATATTTTATGTGAACAACGACACGTTAAAATTAGAAAGATCGCTTTCATTCGGAAATATAAACAACTAAAAAGTCTTGCTGAGAGAGTTAGATTCGTGTACCTAGATGAAACATGGATCTATCAAAATGGTAGTTCAGTGCGTCAGTGGGTGCACGATTCTGACCTAAAAAGTAATCCAGCTCGTGTAAAATCCGAAGGAAAGCGATTTACTATTTTACACGCAGGGACTGATACTGGATTTTTGGAATGATGTGACTTGTTACTAGACTCTTCCAATACAGACCTTGACTATCACAAAAGTATGAATGGTGACCTTTTTAAAAACTGGGTTGTTAATCAACTCATTCCTGCTCTATCTGTATTTCAAGAAAAATGTGTGGTGGTCATGGACAACGCGCCATACCATTCAGTTCAAATTAACAAACCACCCTCTTTTTCAGCGAAAAAAGCAATGATGCAGGAATGGTTGATTAACAATAACATTAGGTTTGACACAAAAATGACAAAGAAACAACTGTACTCTATAATCTTACCTTATAAAACTGACGAAAAGACATATGTAGTGGATGAAATTTTAAAACAACGAGGACATGACTACCACCATACCATTGTCAGTACAATCCAATAGAACTAGCATGGGGGTTTACTAAGACATATTATAACAAACATATTACATCTACTTATCTTGACCAGGAAAGAGTTAAAAAAACTTGGACAGAAGCATTGACTAAATGTACACCAGACATGTGGCACAATTTTTGTAGACATACAGACGAACTTATTTTGGCAGATTGGACTACTTACATGGGAAACTGCTCACATGACAATATTCCTCCTTTAATTATTTCATTGGAGGAATCAGATTCTGACGATTCCGATTTTGGATTTGATAGTGACTCTGATTCTTCCAGTGAAATAATGGAAGAGGATTGATCATACAAATACACCGACAACATTTACATGTTACATCTAAATCTGCATCTGTATTTGTTTTTATTTGCTTTTATGTAATTTATTAAAATATTTTTTTCATTGTATCGGTTTGAAATGTCTAACAAATCTTAATTTTTCTAAAAAATTTCTGTTATAAAGAACATTATTAAAACATCAGCATATTTAAGTCAAATGCGACACCACCTGGGGCGGACCAGGAAAATCAAATTTTTACTGGAGTATAGTTTCCTCAATTAACCCATTGGATGTAAAATTTTATTATCCTACAGCCACTAATACAATAATGTTACACTACGATGCCATTTGGATGTAAAATAGAAGACTTTAAAAAAGATGGATACCTATAGACTTTGAGTACTGTGTTTTTATGTTAAACTCAAAACTGATGAAATAATTTTTTTTACCACTGCTTAAATAATTTAAAAGTTTTATTATACATTTGTAAAAAGGATCTTTTACTATTGCTTGAGTAATTTAAAAGTTGTATTAAACGTTTTTATTAATATATGTATATGTGCTACATTTTGAATTTTACTTATATTATTTATTTGTAATAAAATGTAAATATAAAAGTATATTTTTCTACAAGCATGCTTAAAACAACACATTTCCGCACGCATTTTAATTCAGAAAATATCTCTTTCTCTTTTTTTATTAAATGAATATGTCCTTCAATAACCTTTTGGAAAATTATTGTATTATTACTTTTATGTTGTTGTACCTACTACATACAAATAGTAAAAAATTCGAAAAGAGGTTGACCTTAAAGGCCATCCTTGCAACTTCCCGCTAGTTTTAACCGCAAAGCTATAGTAACGTGACGTATTTTGACGTTTTTGACTTTTTTTGAAATGTTTAAAAAGCCATAACAAGATGGCATTTGAGACCTAAAAACGTTACCGGGAGTGGAAAATCGGTTAGTCAAAAAATCTCTAAGTTATTGAAAAAAAAAACACTTTTTTTGAAATTTTTCGACAACGATATGTCACGAACGAATCAACCGATTTTAATTTGCAAAACGGCATTCGACGTGGCTTTTTAAGCTTGAGAGCTGATTAGGTTATAAAATTGATCAATGCAATAGCCAAGAAGATATGCCCAAAAAACATCATTTTTACCAATTGTTTTTTTCGGTTATTTTGAAATTTCTCGAAATCTACCGGTTCGAATCGGTTCAAAGTTACAGGGAATCTAAGTTAGATGGAACTCTTTGGAATGTTTTTATTTCATTCCGATCGGTCAAGCCGTTCAAAAACTATAAGAGGTTTACATACATCCACACACACACACACATCCACACGTACATACAGACATACAGACACCCTCGTAAAAATAGTCAGGGGAGGTTCCTAAGACCTCAAAACGTTGAGATCCGATGAAAACTCGATTGTCGAAAAACGGGGTGAAACCAATAACTTCCCGATTTTAAAAAAATTTTTTTTTAGCGGGAAGTTAAAAAAAGATTATTTTGCATAAAAATAGAGATTTTTAAAATGTTTGTTCTTAAAAAAATCATAATTTATTAAAACACCTCTGTAAACGTTACTCAAAGCAACAACAAACTTTAATTGTCACAAATTAAAATTTTGTTACATTGTTAGGAGTTGAAAATAAAATTTAAAAAATGAATAAAGTATCTTTTTATGCTTTTATTTAGTATCGCTTTTTGTTTGTACTAAAATTATGAAGTAACTACAATTATATTAATATAGTAACGTACTTCTGTATAAATTTGTGTTTTAATAATTTCCTTTTTTAAGATTATTGAATTTAAGGCAATTAAATAAAAAGCTAAACGAAATCACTTTTTAAATTTATTCAATAAATAGTCATCGTTATCTGGAAAAAATCGTAATATTTTATTTTATCATTATGACATATTTAGTTCCTATCACAATCTGTTCTTTTCTGCATATTACTTTTACACAATAATGTCGATGTTTCACATCTGCCAGGCGTCCCGTGACGGCTCACATTTTTTTTTTTATTGGCATTACATTTAGGTTGGTTAACTTGAATTTTTGAGACACTGTTGTGAAAAACATTTTCTTCGTTTAAAGCGGATTCTTCAGCCTCGCATAATTTTTTAATATCTTCCATGCTTGTTGTTTCTGGAAGGGTTCTGCATTTTTTTCTTAAATTTATATCAAATAAAGATTCTATAATATGGTCTACTAAACAACGATTATAGCAATTTGAACATGGATCTGTTAATTGAAACAGTTTTATCTTCTCTCTATAAAAAGACATGAAAGATTCTCCTTGTTCTTGCTTTCTTAACATGAATTGACTTCGTCGAATGCGGCCATTCTCTTTATTTTTAAAATATTCTTCTAATTTATTTAGAATCTCCGATGATGTTACTGATGCCAAATCATCAAATTTTAGAATAAGTCTTACTACGTCAGAAGTATCTTGACTGAAGAAAGACTCCAAAAGTGCAATACTTTGTTTCTTTGTTATAAGTTCCAAATTTTGAATAGCTATAAAATTATCATATTTACGTCTCCAGTCTTTGAATTGTGCATATGTTAAGGTTTCAACCAATTTCTCAGGATTAGCAATAGAATTTGATACACGTACAGATGAATTAGCTTCATTTTTAGACAAATCTATATTTTTGCTAGCTTCAAATTCTTCGACGGATGGTTGGGAAGATGTTTGTTGATTTTCATTTGTAGATTTCTCATTACGAAGTAATGTTTTCATCATATCTTTTAAAGATTTTATGTCCTCTTCGAGGGTAGTCATCCGATTATCAACGGACTCGTTCCTATTTTTGGAAGATCTTGTTCTAGGCATTTTTTAAAGCGATAATTCTATAAAATGCTTTTAATTACTGAACTGCGCCATGATATGTTATCAAAAGTACAATAAATTATCTACTTGACAACTTTATTAATTTATATCTGACAAGTCTCACTGTTCTTACTATCTTAAGATAACATAGTGTATATACTACTCCCACAGTATTTAATTTATAGCATTATCAGAAGAAGGCCCTATCCTCAACGTCATAGGGCCACAACAGCTCGAGACGACCGTTCATTAAGTATGTAGGCGATTAGGAAACGAATCCATACTGCACGAGTGCTTCAAAATCAGTTAGCAGCCACAACGGGAGAAAAGAATTTCTGATCAAACAGTACGCAATAGACTTCATCAGTCTCAGTTGCGTGCAAGGAGACCGTTCGTATAAAAGCAGAGCATCGAAGAGCTCGAAGAATTTTTCCGAAGCACATCGTCATTGGACAATACCACAATGGAGTAATGGTTTGTTTACGGATGAGTCCAGATTCTGTTTACATCACAACGATGGACGAGTTCGGGTATGGCGACGAACAAGTGAGCGTTATTTGGACTCAGCTGTGCAAGAAATTGTTCGGTTTGGAGGAGGGTCTATTATGGTATGGGCTGGTATATCGTTAAATGGATGCATCGACTTAGTGGTAATTCGAAACGGCTCCCTAACATCATTACGTTATATGAAAGAAATATTAACACCACACGTGATTCCTTTTGCGGATAATATGGGAGCAGATTTTATTTTACAGCACGGTAATGCTAGGTCACACGTGGCTAGGATAGTAAGAACTTTTTTAAATGACCATAATATTGAAGTTATGGAATGGCCGGCTAACAGTCCAGATCTCAATCCCATCGAACATCTGTGGGATACAATGGGACGATGTTTATTGGAGCGGCAGCATATACAAACCATCCACCATTAAGAGTATGCCCAGTCGTTGTGCTGAAGTTATCAGAGCCAGAGGAGGGCATACTCGCTACTAAGAATTGTTTTCAGATACTGCCTTATTTAAAGATGAAAAAAATAAAATCATTATTTATTGACTTACTGCAATTTGAAATTTTTATTCCTAAATAACTTATTCGACAGGTTTCTTTCACAAATAAAGTAGAAAACGATAACTTTTTCAAAAATCTATTACACAAAAAATGATTTAATTTTTCGGCTCCTTTTTCGTTTTGAGTAGTTTATAAAACTAACAAATTAATATGTAGGATAAAATAACCCGATCATCGTATGTGACAATATGAACCAATTGGCATAAGAAGACCGCCATACGAACGGTGACTATATGTCAGATAACTTCCATATTAAAAAAAATCGGGACTAAAGTCGATAATTTAATAGTATGAAAAATAACATCGACATAAAAAGATTGTTCTAGATATTTGGTGTGCCTCAAAAAACTAAAAATTAATAAAGTTTAAAATAAAAATTTGAATATTTAGCTGATAAATATAAAACAATCCTTTCTTAAAGCATATTCATGAAAAGCATTTAATTATGACATTTTCTTCCTTGTGCTAAATAATAAATCTTTGGGGTCAGACAATTCCTTCGGATTTGATCCAAATAACTAAAATTAGTATTCTGCACAAATCCTCTCCTCTTACAATTTAATTAAATATAAAACTGTACATAAATAATCTAGGTACTAAGCTCTAATAAAACTGACTCGAACAATTACACCCACTGGATTTCGTAATTATATATTAGACTACATAATGCACCCTTATTGATCGCATAAAATCTTGACCATCAACTGGTTAGTATATAGGCCATAATATTATGTTCGAATATTAAATTTGAAGATATGTTTTCAAGTTTTATCTTTTTCCTAACTATACACAAGCTTTAAATATTCAGTTACACAATTCGAGCATAGAGGTAGCATTCAATTGTCTAAGAGCGAGATGTAACGACAGAAAGATAATGAAACTATATGCTATATCTTTCGTACCTTGCTATGATTGGTGAGAAGGTAATGGGCAACTCCAAAAAAAATACATTTGGTGGTGCGCATACTGAAGGAATCTGTCATTAAAAAGAAATATGCAGAAATATTTTTATGCAGTCTATTTTAATAACTTTATTTGATGTTTTGTACCAAAGCTCAGATTACCAGTATTATATACATATTGCGTGCCAACTTTCTATTAATATAATGGATACACCAGCGTATTTGGTTTGAGCGATACGAACCGGATATTTGGATTGTTGCATTTGGGCGTAAGCTGATCTAAGTCCGACCATTAGGCAGTTATTCATTTGGAATCTGTTTGCAAGTGGAAGAAAACTGTTAGCAACAGTTAGGTTGTTACCCGCAACCTGTTGTTTGGAACCTGGACCTGCGAAGATCGGATAAAAAGGACATGTAATTTTGGATTTGGTAAGTATTAATTTTGTTAATTATACACTGTAAGAAGAATTGTGAAAAGAATTCAAAGATATTTAGTTTAAAAAAGAAGGATTAGATTAATTACCTAATAATATAGAAGTATATTTAAAAACATTGTCGAACGAAATATCCATTGGAAGAATTTACTAAATTCAATAATTTTCAATTTCAAAATGACTTATTGAGTACCTGCTCTGGAGTTCGAAGCAATAAAGAACATTATATACTTCAAGAAGGTAATTTAACAAATTAATGTAAGAACCATTAAAGAATTATGTGTAATATTTGTGTTGTTGTGAGTATTTGTTAAAATGGAGGGCTGCCAAGGGTTTAAATAGTGGTATTGGCGTAATATTCTACTCTCAGTTGCGTCTATTTCTGTTGATAGTGAGGGTAATTTAGGTGTGTTTTACATATGTGGAGTAGAGTGGTTGGTTTGCATTTTCCGATTCGTCCGTACAACGCACTCAGTAGAGAGACTCGTTTTTTCATTTTATCGAAGGTACGTTTAACTTCAGATTTCCAATTGAGCGTGTGTGTGAACCGCACTCCCAAATCGTCAATCTCGTCCATAACTACCAGTCTCCCCAAAGCGTCAGGTTAATGTTGTCGAAAGGATGGTTAGGTCTACAGCTGTCGAAAATATGACGAAAGATGATTGTTTGTGATTTTTGAGGGTTGATAGATACTCTCCATTTTCTGCACCAGTCTGTTAACTGATTCAGAAAACTAAACAAGGTATCGACCGATCTGTATATTATGAAAAAAAGGCAAATATCATTTCAAGTTTTCTTACTACGTTCTTCGAGTAAATGCTTACGATTTCTTGTAACTAACAACTTCTTACTTCACCCATCAACCAAATTATCTAGTCTATTCTTAATATGTCTATGATCACAGTACAGCCAACTTCCAGAGTCGACTTAACTATCTCTATGTATATTATTTGAAGAAAACAGTTAAAAAGTTTATTAAAACTTTAATTCTTTAATGGTTTTTACATTAATTTGTTAAATTACCATCGGTTTTACAGGAACTCCAACGAGGGTATTCCACATGGATCCTGCAAGGCCCAGGACACCCTTCGCACCCATTGGAACAGAGAACGCAGAGTGATCCAGAGAAAACCCAGCAGCAAAGTTTAGCATCCTCAGCAGCTAAGGCTTCTTTAAGCAGAAGGACAGTAACTTCTAGAGGAGCTCCAAAACCAACTCGAAGATAATAAAATTTAATTTAAATAAATAATATCATATTAACGAATTGTACAGAAAGTATGCCGAGGTTTACTGTGGTTACCGTCGACCGTGAAAAGGGCAATGAGTCCTACAGCTGAGAATAGGGAAAATCAATATTTTAATTACATCTTAAGAAAATACTTCTAACTTTAACAATAAACCTTTTAGAAAACAAAGAAAAGCCTAGTCTATTTATTAATATGTCTATAACTGTGATATTGACTTATGTTTCTATTAAGTATTTGACCAATCAACGTATTGGATTTGAGTATGCCGTATAATTATTTAAACATGCTACTGTCTAGAAAAATGTCCGAAATAAACGTATTCAAATAAAACTATGAAATAGGAACCAAATTTCTTACTTTCTTCAATTTCAAACTATAGGTCGACCTAGAAGCTATTTTAATTAGGTTTGCAGCACTTCTAGCATTTCTCGACTGACCTGCATTCTTGTATATAAACAAATCATGCCTACATACTAAATCTTTCGCGAAGACGAGACTTTTGTCCAGCGGGACCGTAAGGTGCAGAGAATCGAGTTCTCACACAGGCAATGGGGGCGTGGAAGTACACGCCGCATTTGACCCAAGTAATTAGAGCCCCTGTACCTGCGACTCAAAGGTCAACAACGATTCACATGTCTATTGTCTAATTACGAAACTGAAAATATCGATGTTTCGGTATTGCTCCAAGACCAATTATCGATTAACATGTGTTCAATATTTATTTGAAATCTTCCATTTTTAATTAAAAATAAATGAATAATATTAATAAAATATAATTTTAATCCACTAAACTGGATTCACTGTTATATTCTGTTGTTTGTCAATGTTAACCAGATGAAATATGTTAATTTTTATTATTAAATTAATTATATAATTACTTCTATTGCATATTTTGCTGAAAAAAGAAAGTTTGTTATTTTAAAAGTACTGTTTTTATGAGAAATTGTAACGACAACAAAGTAATATAAATTGCAAACAGGTCTTCGGTATACAGGGTAATATATTTTTCTACAAGCATGCGTAAAACAACACTTTCCCGCACGCATTTTAATTCAGAAAATATCTCTTTCCCGCACGGAGTGCGGGAAATACTTTTTCCCGCACGGCGTGCGGGAAAGATTTTTTCCCGCACGCATTTTTTTTTATTAATTAGAGATGTTGTTCGATAACTTTTTTGACAAATTATTGTATTATTATCTTTATCTTGTTGGACTACATACAAATAGTAAAAAAAATTAAGATTATTTTACATGAAAATAGGGATTTTTAAAATGTTTGTTTTTAAAAAAATCATAATTTATTAAATCACCCCTGTAAACCTTATTCAAAGCAACAACAAATTCACCTGTTTAAGTAGGGTTGCTATAGCTGCAGTCGTGTATTTATTGACACTATGAAAGATTTAATTGTCAGAATTGCATCTTTTCAAGTATCTGAATAGTAATCCAGGTGATTTTTAAAGTTTTGATTCAAAAAAATTAAATGGATAATTGCGATGAAGACCTTCCGCACAGTATTTTGGAGGCTGCTGCTGAGGCCAACCTAGAACTCCTTCCTGCGATTTCCAAACAAAGGTATGAAAGGCAGTATGATCATTTTGTTCAGTGGGCTCGTCAAAAGGGAACCAACAATCTAAAAAAAGAGGAAGTTTTACTGGCTTATTTTTTAGAACTAAGTAAAGTTATAAGACCCAATACTCTTTGGTCCCGATTCTCAATGATAAAGGCTGTTATGAAACTAAGAGAAAATTTCGATATTGGCAACTTCTACAAATTAATTACATTTTTAAAAAAACAATCTGTAGGCTTTTCCCCAAAAAAAGCCAAGGTTTTCAATAAAGAAGATATTGCCAAATTTATGGTCGAAGCTCCAGATGATGTTTATTTATTAATTAAAGTGGCCACTATCTTCGGTTTAGCAGGAGCTTGCAGAAGAGTAGAACTCACAAATATAACCTTAGAAAACATCGAGGTTAAAGAAAACTACATCACAATAAAAATAACTGATTCGAAAAATCACACATCCAGAGCTTTTGTAATCTCGGAAGAAGTAAACAACGGTAGATATTTTAAGCTTATTAAAAAATATGCATCATTGAGACCTTTAAACACACCTCATCGTCGTTTTTTTGTACAATTTAAACAAGGCAAATGCACTAATCAATGTGTAGGAATCAACTCATTTGGAAAAATGCCTTCTGAAATTGCGGCCTACCTAAAGCTTCCGGATCCTCAGTGCTATACAGGTCATAGCTTCAGACGCTCTTCTGCGACATTTTTGGCTGATTCTGGAGAAGAAATTACAAATATTAAGAGACTGGGCGGCTGGAAATCTACCACCGTTGCGGAGGGATACGTAGAAGATTCCGAAATAAAGAAAAAGAACCTATGCAACAAAATTTTAACACTAAATGAACCACAACCAGAAGCGCAGGAAGCGTGCCAATTAAACATGACTCCAGCTATATCCTTCAGTGAAAGCAGTAGACCAACTGTGGAGCAACAACTTAATTCGGCAATTAGCCTACAAAAAGCTATAAATTGTACTTTTAATATTAATATTAATAATAAATAATTTCAAATTTTGTTACGTTGTTAGAAGTTAAAATAAAATTTAAAAAATGTATAAAGTATCTTTTTTATGCTTGTAGAAAAAATATTGATCCTAACTCTTGCGGAAATTAACTTTCCCGCACTTAACTGCTTACCCGAACTCCGCTTCGCGTCGTTCGGGCATCGGCAGTTCGCGTGCGGGAAAGTATAACTTTCCGCACTTGTGAGGATAATAACTATTTCGAGCTGTTACTAGCTTATGTTAGTTGAATAACTGTCACTTAAATGTCAAATATTTCTTGACAAAAATTGGTACCTGCTAATACTAGCTAAAACACGAGACGCTTTAAATTACTAAATTTGGTACGCGTATTATTTGAAGCTTATTGGAATAGCTGTTGCTGAAGTTTTCTAGTACCTCTGAAACGTATCATAAAACTTTCAAACGGCAAGTTTATGTTTTTCTGGAGCTTATGGTCTCCTTGATTCAGTGTGAGTCGATTAAAAATGAACTGAAAGTTTTTAATCTTCTTTTTTACACATGCTTTATTTCTTCTGTGGATTATAAAGCCATGCAAATTCACCTAATCCCTACCTGAAGGTTAAAAAATTCAATTTTTTTTTCAAATTTAAAAATGTTTTATTGTTTAGCTTACAAATTATTTCTTAGAATTAAATAAGTAATATATTTTATTTCCCTTAACCCTGCTATAGGACTTAGTGTCCTTTTCAGGGTAGTGCTACAGTTTACTGTTTCCTGCTTTTTATTATAGGAGTTGTCCGTGGCAACTTTATCCTTTTTAAGAAAGACCATTTAGCAAGTTCTTCCTGAAACAGCCTATTTCTAGACCGAGACAGGTCGAACTTGGGTCGAGGGAAACCACAGAAAACCTCGGCCTTCTTTCTGTACAATTAGTTCCTAATGTATTTATTTTAGTATTTATAATATATTTAGAGTATTTTAATTATCTTATAGCTAGTGGGGCCTCTTCTAGATGGTCCTGGAGCTCCTCTGGAAGTAGTTGCCCTGCAGCTTGGAGTAGCCTCAGCTGGGGAAGCGGAAGTTTCCTTCGAGGTTTCCTCTGGATGGCTGTGTGACCTCCGTTCAAGGGGTTCGAAGAGTATCCTGAGCCCGGGTGTTGGGGCCTTGCAGGGTCCTGGTGGCATACCTCCGTTGGAGTTCCTGTAACCGAAGAGGAATTGGTGTAGTATTTTTGTAGTTTGTGTGAATATATGTGAGATGGGAAGGGTGCCAAGGAGGGAGGAATTGGCACTTTCGTAGGATTTTCCGTTCAGTTGCGGCCAGGCGGTTTTTCTGTTGGGAAGAGAGGGTAATGAATGGTACAGCCCTATAATCTACTATGGGTCGAATGTATGCGTTGTAGGTGTGGAGTAAAGTGCTAGGTTGACATCTTCCAAACCGTCCATATAACGCTCCAAGGAGAGAGGCTCGTTTCCTCATTTTATCGAGGGTGCGTTTGACTTCGGATTCCCAGTTGAGGGTGCGCGTAAAGCGCACTCCCAAGTAGTCAATCTCGTCCATTACTATGAGTCTCTCACCCCAGAGAGTTAGGTTGATATTGTCAATTTAAACCAACCAGCTCATAAATCTTCGATCTTCCTATGCTGGTGGGATACATTCTCCACCAAAACGATTTTTGCATTGAAGACACCTTTGCCGTCAAAGAGAAAAAATATATTGAGAAGTGGCCAGTATATTAACAAATTTTTCCATCAGAATGCGACTGAAGTGTAGAATGAGGAGAAAGGCAATGAAACGAAAATGGGAAAACACGATCACTGTTTGTAATTTAATTTATAATGTTGATCAGATGCGCATTCGGCTTTGATAAACGTATGATCGTAGTCCCTTTATGTTGAATACAAAAGACGAAATCTGTAACTCACACTAACGTTTCACATCTCTCAATATCATCATTTTTAACACAAAATTGTCTATATTTAATTAAAAATGGGATAAGTTTTTTACCCATGAAACTTCTTGGACTGGACTGGTACTAGGACTGGGGATTAAGTGGCGCAAAAAGTTAATTAATCCACCGAGAAGTATGAAGATGACATTGCTTATCCAGAGTCAAGAATTTGGACTAAATATTAACACACGCAAAACAAAGATTATGGTTACCTCAAAGACAGAAAATATCACAACTAATATAAGTGCAAATGGACAACAAATCTGGGATGCTGGATCACCGATGTATTAAACCCAGATGTCGAGGTTAAACACAGAATAGAATACACCAGAACAACATTCCAAAAGATGAAATCCTTTTTTTGTAATAAAAATCTAAGTATAGGAACAAGATACCGGCTGGCAAAATGGTACGCCTATTCTGTCTTATTACACGCATGGAAGCATGGACATTAAAACTTAATTCCAAGAGGAAAATCGAGGCCTTTAAAATGTGGGTGTTTCGGCGAATGTTAAAGATTCCTTGGACTGATATGGTTTCAAATGAGACTGTCCTAAAGAGAATAGGCAGATAACGAGAACTCTTAACTATAGTGGAAAGAAGAAAAACTGCATAGTTTGGACATGTACTAAGAAATAACAATTATCAGCTTCTCCATTTAATTATTAAGGGTAAAATAGAGGGAAGTCGAGGCCCAGGTAGGCGGCAACTCTCCTGGATGAAAAATATCAGAGACTGGACCGGAATAAACCTCCAAAATTTAATTCGAACAGCGGAGACAAAACAAGAATTTTTTTTTCAATGGTGGTTGCCTTAACTTGATAGAAATCCATTTAAACGTAATAAAACACTTAAAAAGGTTTAAATTTCCACTATATTAACGAATTTGCATGACGCACGTTTCGACACACAGTGTCTTTGTCAAATGCTGTGGTACAACTATTCTAAATGACACAAAACAATTATGTAAAATGTAAAAAGGATGGATAATAATATGCCAAAATTTTATTTTAGGGTGAATTTAGGTGAAAAGGTTTAATAGTGGGGAATTTCCAAAATCTGTTTGTTCATTTAATAGCAATTGTGTTACTTTTCTTTTATTTATTTCCATTATTTCTAAGAGGTTTGATTTTTTAGATTTATTTTCGGAATGTAATATTTTAAAATTATCATCAAATGAAATGGTTATCGTCAATCTTCGATAGAAGAAATCACTAGAAGAAGAAGAAGAATAGGAAGTAGTATGTGAGAAATTAGGAACTTTATTTAATTAATTTATTAACTAATTTAGTAAATAGAAACTTTATATACAAAGACCGCTAGATATTCTTAAAAATTAAGACATACCGTAATGTTATATAATTTAAGAAAATTGTTTTCATTAAATTTAATAATTGTATACTAGTTATAGTGAATCAAATTTTATATTAGCAAAATATTCTAATGAATAACAAATTTTAACGAGGACCATTCCATTTAATGAGCCTATATTCATCGTCATTTCTTGATTGAATGAATCGAGAAAGACGTACCGTTCGAAAACACGTTTCTAAAAAGTAAATAATGCATTATAAAGTTTAATATGCTTTTTTCTTCTACACATTTTGCAGAGTGGTTTTTGTTGGTGACCAGCTGCATTTCAAAAAATAAGAATGGACTTTCTATAGGTACGTATGTATCTTCGAACTGACGCAGACGTTTCATACGAAATTTTAATGGTAAAATACCAATAAGCCGTCAGAGACAGGACACCTGTACCAACTGTCAATTTTTTTGGAATTTAATTTACGACCACTATTTGATTCTTAGAAGAATTGTATAATTGATTTTATTACCTTTTTCTCTGTTCGATTGTAGACATAACATCACTGCTAAATCTGAAAGTATTAACTTTTTAACGGAAAATTGTAATATAAACGTAAAAGATAATTTTATAATTTAATCATGATAGCCCGAATAATGCAAATAGGTATATATATTTAAATTTTCTCTTTGTAGTTATCGAAAGTTCAGAAACTAAAGGTCCAGAGCACATATTTAAATATTAAATACTTTTTGACGAAGCGAACTTCGTAACGCGTGATAATCAATGTTTGTTTTCTATTTTTCGTTTTTTCCAGTTTTTACATTTTCTTGTTTTTTCGATTGATTTTCATGATTTTAGTACATTTTTTCTCAATTTTACTTTTTTTTTGTCTATTTACAGGTTTTTATTTTTTTTTATATTTTGTAATTTTAGATTTTTTTCGTTTTTCTACATTTTTTTTTATTTACAATTTTTTGATATTGTTCCTTTTTTTACATTTTTGTCCATTTCTTTTAAAAGTTTTTTTGGTTTTTCGATTTCTTCCAATTTTGCTAGTATTTTATTTTTTTCTGTTTTTAATTTTTTTGCTTTCGATTTTTCCCCAGTTTTTAATACCTACTTGTTTTTTCAAATTAACTACTTTTTTAATTTATTTTCTTACATTTTTGAAAATATTTCACGATTTTCAATAATTTTTTTAATCATTTTTAACAATTTTTCAAGATTATCAATAAT
This sequence comes from Altica lythri, assembly GCA_964028335.1. NCBI lineage: Eukaryota > Metazoa > Arthropoda > Insecta > Coleoptera > Chrysomelidae > Altica > Altica lythri. The sequence goes on along the minus strand of OZ034808.1, from coordinate 26,567,802 downwards.
TTCTTATAATTTTTAACAATTTTTACGTTTTTCAACATTTCTGTACGATTTTCGACATTTTTTCACCATTTTGAACAATTTTTCAAGATGCCAGCGGTTTTTTACGATTTTTATAAGCTTTTTACGATCTTCTGCGTTTTTATATTTTTTTATGATTTTTAAAATTACATCAGTATTTCCAAATATTTTTCATAGCAATTTTTTAAGATTCTTATCGAATCTCAAAACGTTTTTTTAAGATTTTTAACAATATTTCTGGTTTTTTAACCTTTTTTTTAGGATTTTCGTTAATTTTTCACGATTGTCAATATACAATTTTCAATTTTTGAAGTGATAACTTCTTATGGGGGGGTAACTGATTTTTAGCGTAACGCGTTAAAAAAGCGTTTATCATAACGCGTTGTTTATCGTTGAAAAAAGCGTTTATCAATTTTATCATAACGCGTTGTTTATCGTTTTTACATACAGGCGCAGTGAAACATAATAATAATATAATACTTGGATTGAATTAGTTGAAGTTATCACTTCTGTCGCGCGTCCTGAGACGCACACTTTTTTTATGATTTGTGGCTATTTTTGAAGATTCTCAAGAATTTCTTACAATTATTCACGTTTTTAAATTTTTCTTTTAATCTTTGGCATCTTTTTAACCTTTTCCTAACTTTATTAAGATTTTTTCCAATTTTTTACGATTTTCAAGGTTTTTTTAAGATTTCAAAGGAGTTTTCAAGATTTCCAACATAACTTTTCACGATTTTTAACATTTTATCACTAGGAGTACGCTAATATTTCTCGTAGAAAACGGAGTAATTTTTAAATACTATCCATACAAAGTTACAACGCCTCATTTGCATCCTTAGGAGGTGCATTCTGATAAACCATGAAACACGTGTTCAATGAAATTTTTTTAAGAGATTGAATTTTTTATATTTAACTTTTTCACCTCTTCAGGATTAATTTTTTTTTAAATCTTTTCTTATAGTGAAAATAAACATCTGTCAAAATTTCTCGTTTCTTCCATCAGCGGTTACGGCTGTGCCTGCGTCTATACCTCATTCAGTAGGAACATATTCTTTAATATATATACAGGTTTCCAGAAAAGTAAGTAATAGATTATAGTATTAAATTAAAGGAAAAGAAAAAGCGGTGTCTCTTATTGTAATGAATAATATTACCTAGATAATCAGCCCTTATATCCAATTCTTTTTAAAACCAGATTGTTAGCATCCTCCAAATTAAGTCATATAAAATTTTATATAAATAAAAAACTTCATAAGACTATCAATAGGTAGGTATTAGAAATAGGTATGAGAAAACAAGAAAACAAAAATTGTAATAATTGAGTAAAGAGTTTGTAAAAGATTGGTTTTAATTTCCGAAATCTTAGTAACCAAAAGCATCCCCAAGATTAAAAATTTTTATTTTTAGAAATAAATAATTTGTTTTAATCATTACCTTTTAACTCAAAGTTACTTTTAGTATCAATAGTATACACTCTTTACCTAGTCAGTAACAAACCGCGTGGTGCTCCTTATAGAAACGCATGCGTTTCAAAAACACGCTGTTTTGATTCTTATTTCCTCCAGTATTCCACTCCTCTTGACGATACCACATGTTTGCTGCAAGTGATATCAGGTGGACGTGTATACGATGTAAATGTACACAGACGAGAATACGATTTTGTGTGATTTCGGGAGAAGTTTGTGTATCTGTGTTAGGAAGGTGCTTATGTGTGTTTGTGCGTTAAGGATTATTTTTCTAAGGGTTAAAAATAATTAAAACAAAACAAGGTATATTATTTGTTTTAAATATTTTTTCTATCAAATAACTATAATTAATAATAATTAACTATAATTCTGAGTTATCCATGCACTGAAAACAGAAAAAGAACAGTCAAAAAATATTTTAGACACCTTTTCCTATTTATGTCCGATAAATAATTAATTTTTAACCGCCCTTCTTAACTGTATTTAAAAATATCCACCAATATACATTTAAATAGCAGGCCTATTTAATCTAACATTAGGTACTTTATACATTACCCAGAATATTTACAAGCTCTATAGTTGATTGAAGATAAATAGAATTAACTGCAATTGTGTTACCTCCTACTTGTAGATATAACACAAAAATTGTTTCACTGCTGAATATATTTTATTAACAATAACGCAACAATCACTATCTTAATTATAATAAACTCTTATCACTTGTAAGAATATAAATCGACTACGACTTTTAAAAGTAATAATACATTTCATTTGAATCATTATCGATAACCAAAACAACACGATGAATCATTTCTCGGTATTTTCTAGTTCTTCGCGCTGTCACAATCCCTCCATTTTTTTCAGCTTCAGTGGTTGAATCTTCTTTGGGGCTGGGGCTGTTTCCTGGCCGAATGTTGATGGTGCGGAGAGTCTCTGTTGATGGTAAAACGGGGGTCTGCTTTGCATTTTTTGGCTCTAGATGGGTATCAGGGTTTTCAGTTTTCTCCAAGAATGTAGGTGTTTTAAGTGGCTAATGTGGCGTTTTAATGTTTGTCCCTTATCATTGACTATGGTCAGTTCATATTTTTTTTTTTCGATGACTTTTGATTCTTCAATAAGTAAGCACCAGTACCCTGTCTCCTTAATATCGGATTCTTTGTCGTTTCTAGCACTTTCTTCCTTCTGTTTCCCGTTTTGTTTATCTAATAAGTCAGTTTCATAAGTTTCTTCATCTTTTGATTCGTATATTAAATTCGAATTTTATCGCGTATTGACTATTAAATAGTAATTGTGACGGAGCTTTTCCCGTTGGTTAATGGGAAGCGACATTAAACTTTTGAAATTCAGTTTTATAATTTAATTTGTTTGCGTGGGCTATCTGAAGTCCCTTTAAAATAGCTCTAGTCTTGAACCAGTCTTTCTTCGATTGTTTTGAACTTTCCATCCTTTATTACTGTAGAATCGTTTGGACCATTGATTGCTTTTTCAATAGATGGTGAAATGACCTAGATACCCACACTTATGACATTTTATGTTTTAGCTGGACATTCTTTAGTATTTACCTAAATGATTGCTTTTTCCACATCTTGTGCACTGGTTGTTATTAGATGCGTTACTTTTTTCTATTTTGTTGACAGTAAACCATATACTGTCTCTAGCATTTGTAGAATCCATGACTTTTGACTGACTATAGTCGGGCCGTTCAAAAGATGGAATGATCACGAGACAAATGTACTCCTTTATATCGGCCCACAGTTTATATCATCTCTGGTATGAGTACAGTCTAAACTGTCCTTCGTTTATTGCAGTTTAGAAGGCGTTTCATCGTAAGATTAAGCCGTTCAGATGCCCTATTTACTGATCACGCGTCCTTGAATTCCATCTTTGAACGGGCAGACTATAGTTATTTGTTTGTGAATCTGGCATAATTCGAGTGGTCTTTCTTTTTCTAAAAGCTTCTTTTTTTGCTCTAATGGAGCTCAACTATTACTAGGTACTGGACACTAGATACTTTCGTTATTATATACGATCTTAGCGAGCCCAAAAACCTCCGAGTATAGAGTTTTGACTAATTATTTAATGAATTTACTGAAAACACCAGAAGACGAGGTAAACAGTAGGTATGTTGTGCACCAGGTACTCCGCAGATTACTTTCAATGTCATATTTGTTTTTAGCTAGCCTTAAACCCCCGAGTAATGAGTTTCGACTAATTGTTTAATGAAATTACCAAAAACTCCAGAAGACGATGTAAAAAGTATCCTGGGCACCAGGTACTCCGGAGATCAATTTCAATGTCGTATTATTTTTTAGTGAACCTAAAAACCCCCAAGAATGGAATTCTGTCTAAGTGCATAACGATATTACTGAAAACACCAGGAGACGACGTATGTTTCTTTGACACCATTTTTAATGTCAATTCGTTTTCAGCGACCCCAAAATTCCCGAGTAACAAAATTGAACTCATTTCCTCCAATAAATAACAAGTTATATTTAAGATGCACTTTAAAAAATTGTTTTTTGTATGCACAATTACAGTTTTCCAATATTACATGATCGCATAAGGTCAGAAAGGTTGCTGATGCTCTCACGAATTGAATGCAAAAGGAATCATTAAAAGTCGTCTTGCCGTTTAGATTTCGGAGGTTGAGTGCTTCAGTACCTCGCCTAATATTAAAATGTGTGGTATTCTCTTATAGTTGTAGAAACCAACATTCTATATATTTAATATCTTCTCCAAACAAAATTTGCAGAAATATAAACAACCCATAGGAAGTCCAAAGAAAAAATATTTAAAAATACCAATGACTTTCGTTAGTTAATTTCACAAGAAAACAATTTCCTGACGAAGATTGATTGCAGAAATCGTTAAATTAGAAACACCGAAGTGAATAATTTGATTACTTACAAGATAGGAAATACAAACAAAATTAAATGCGTTCAGACTTTCTCAAGAACTCGTAAGTGTAAGAAATAGCAGCAGACTCAACAGTAAAGAACAACGCCTGCCTTGAGGATAATTGTAATGATAATGATGATTATGTTACCAGTAAGTTATTTATTAAAGAACTTCTAAAGAAGAAGTATATACGATTTAAGCTCTATTAAAGGTAGGTACTTATGTGTTAATTGTGACAATTACATTATTTTGTTCTCTAAAAAAAAAATAGGTTAACAGAAACATAGGGAAACCCGAGCAAAAGGTCTTTGGACATTAATTTCATTATAACAAATATAATATTTAATGTTAATATTTAGAAATTATAAACAAGAAAATGACATTAAGGAGAAACCGAAAAAAAAGTCATATCCCGCTGGACTCGACCCTACAATCTTTACCTAAAGACGGTAACGCCTCTAAACACTTCATAGTTGCATTAGTAGTTAGTATCCTTTTTGATCGTTTATGTCACATATGCCACTTACTTCAATTACATGTATGCGTGACGTTATTAAGAGATAGAGAAAGAGACAATTGAAACACAAAAGTTTAAGTAATTTTTTCGTGCTCTGTTTTTATTCGGTTTGGAGACTGGAACCAAAATAAACAAGAAGGAAATGGGATAGCTTTAAACTCGATCACGGTTGTCTGATATATTTCCTAATATTCCTAAGTTTATATATTAATAAAATGTTCTGTCTACTTTAATATTCAACTATTAGTCAATGACACTGTTAGAAAGATAATATGAAAATATTCTTAAAAATCTATAAACTATTTAACTCAGTACTTAATATTTCAGTGTAGTCTTCACTAATGAATTAAAGCAACTTTGTATATATTACTTATATTTAAAGACATTTTTGAGTTTCGGCAACATTGTAATTTTGGTTTGAATTAGGCAAGGAGTTTTAAATTGACGTTACCATATTGATGGTTTTGGCGTTAATACTTGGATATGATTTCTTATTTGATTCTCTCCAGTGTGATTATTGAGATTATTGGTGAAATTGAAAAATGTGAAGAAAGGTTTTTTTGTTATTTCTCGGATTTTTACGTTTGTAGAAGTATATATTTTAAATAAACAGATTGTTGGTCTGTCTGGATATATCTGTTACGGGTATTTTCTGCTGGACTAATTTAGATAAATTTTGGTAACATACCTGAGTTTAGGACAATAAATTCATCGATAAAACAACGTACTTAAAATACATTGATTAAAAAAATCATTTTTAAAAAACGGTTAGATAGATTAATACATTAAAACCGATATCATGTTTGATATTGTCAACACTGTGATTGCGAAAAGTACCTTTACTTGAACACCTGGAATAATTGAAACAATAGCGGGTATAATAGAGTAATTGGTATTAGTTATATATTTTTGCTAATAAATAATTAATTATAATACTATGACATTTTTGCGACCATTTCAAACAAGTGATCAAGATGCATAATTTAAAATAAAAATTAATAGAACTTAACAATGAGAGGATTTTTCTCAAAATATGCGTTTAATGAACTGTCTTTTTTTTGTTCATTTTCACGTCAATGGTCGGTATTGGCCTCAATGAGATTAAAAAGCCGACGATGGTAAACTGACATTGGAAGGACTATAACAAAACAATAATTCTGATGTTATACATGTTATATAAAAGATCTAGGGATTAAGATTAAATGGGTAAGTAAGTGAATCTCCTAATTTTTATGTTTGTTTAATTCAGATGTACAAACAAAAATTGTTCCATTTTAATCCCTTGTTTAGGATAAAGGACTGGTTCAAATTTAACTTTCTTTTTTGATAAAACACTGCAGTAAACATATCTTTTAATTATAAATACATTTCTTGAATTCCAAAAATTGTTAGAATTAAATGTTTTAAAGTCATTTTTCATTCGAACAATTATTGAATTTTGATCTCCTAATTTCTGTAATACTTAATAGTTTTTAGACCGAATATCTTTCACAGACATAATAAATCTGGCTCTAAAATCATGTAATGGATGAATTTAAAACAGAATATATATATAATATTGACAGTATACTAGTTAACCATTCTCGTATCGTATTATTATTTATGCGATTCTGTACTCACTAATTGCTTTATCCTCGGAGTACCACATGCTATTAAGTAATTTGTAACGATTATATTAATTTATTGTATCATTTACGTTAATTAAATCAATACTGAATTGAAAAATATTGCTTTTATATTCAAGTTTAGAAGTTTAACATGAAAAATATGGTGCTATTAAAAGAACATTGTAACTAAGTGTTAATTAAATCTTTAGTAAGTAATCCAAAAATACATGAATAATTGATTAAATCATAAATTTTAGTCTAAACTATAAAACGATTATAGTAGGTAGAAGATATAGAGAGAACCGGAAACACCATTGTCCAAGAATACGGTTGGCAAAACAATAAAAGATATTTTCATATTACATGCATTGAAACAGCTTGTTTTGATCCCTGTTTTGTCAGACGAAACAAGACAATTTCAGACCAATGCAACTGTCATTGTCAGTCAGAAACTGACAGTTTTTTCTGCCCTAGGGGAGAAACAACGTTACTTCTGCCCGGCACATTCATTTATTTATTATTTATGTATTTATTTCAAGTCTGCCAGAATCGCATTTGTAATAAACAAAAGCGAATAAAATCATAATCGTCTGACAGCTGTCGTCAAATCGTTGTCAATATATTACAACGCTATTTGTCTGAAATAGTTTTACTTCAACTGGCTACAGAGATCAAAACTCGCTGTTTCAATGCATGTGATATGAAAAATAAAGTGTTTGGCACGGGCTGAAACAAAGACGATTTCTGACCGGGCGAAGACAGCCCTCGCTTCGCCCTAGTCAGAAATCGTCTTGTTTCACCCCTTGCCACACAATATACTATTTTTATTTAAATTAAAAAACTATATTTTCATAGGAAAACCGCAATCGATAATTGGAAATTGAATTCTAAGTGTATTCGCAAAATTTCGAGAAAATTTCGAGACATCTACACATATAATAAAACTGTAGAAATGAAAATTCTGTACATTAAAATTGTTATCACAGTTTTCATCTTATATAACGCAAGTAAAAAGTGTTATAATTTATAATATTACAATTTAAACTTCAATATAACTTTCTTTAAAAAATCAACCTCCCTCTGAAGTTTCACATTTATAGATTTTAGAGGAAAATAAACAAAAAAATCACACTTGTTAAGATCTGTTACATGCATTTGCACCTGGGCCTGTGTATAATACTGATCACTTTTATTAATTTCTGCATTATTGACTATACAAGTTTGACGAAACTCACACTACTTTTAAAGTTTTTATAGTCAATAACTGGTTGTTTCTCACAAGTTTTTGGACACTTAATTTCTTAAATACCTACTCTTTACGACCCCATCCTTAATATTACACCCTACGAATTAACACATAACCACTGATTTTGTCTTGCAGGGATAAGACCTACTTGCACTTCCTTCTTTCATACTCGATTGCTTCAGTAATGGAACTTTTTGGTAATATCATCTCACCAAATAAAGAGTCAATTGCGTTTGTTCATGTTTTTGCTTGCAGTAAAACGTACTCTTCTTTCATCAAACCACTTCTTGCACATTGACTGGTTAAAAGTTTCACAACACAATCTGATTATTTCTTCATCAGTTTTTTAACATATTCGTCAAATAATTTTTGATTCAAGCACAGAAATAAATGCATCTGATTGTTCTGATAAAGATTTTTTTTAAGAATTTCCCTTACAACATTTCCAGCACTATCCATTAAAAGGTTGTCTTCCATTATTCAAATTCAAATTTTACAGAATAGAGCCATGAGAATATTGCTAAAATGCATTAGGTATACTGGTATCAAGGATATGTTATCCAAATTAAAATTTCTAAATATAAAACAAATGGTAGAGGAAGCCAATTTGGTTTTTATTCATAAAATAAAAAATAATTTAATACCTCAATTTATGTCAGGATTTTTAATAAAAGGATCTGATATGATGACCTATAATTTAAGAACGGGAGCAGATTATTTTATAGATCGGTATCATACAAATATATTTGAGAAATTATTATTGGTAGGAGGATTACGGCTGTATAATTCTCTTCCTACACATATTAAAACAATAAAGAATATAGGTATCTTTAAAAATAAACTAAGAAAAATGTATTTTCAAGTCTAATGTTAATTTTGTAAACGATTTTTTAAAATTGTTATCTTTAACAATTGTAATATTGTAGCTAAAAAGCTAAAATAAAGCATTTATTTATTTATTTATGTATTTATTTATTTATTTATTTATTTATTTATTTAATTATTTATTTATTTAATTATTTATTTATTTATTTATTTATTTATTTATTTATTTATTTATTTATTTATTTATTTATTTATTTATTTATTTATTTATTTATTTATTTATTTATTTATTTATTTATTTATTTATTTATTTATTTATTTATTTATTTATTTATTTTATATCTAAAAGTACAGATAGCGTAGCTCTAACAGCTAATTCTGGTTTATCCATTTCATTCAGCTGAATTAGATTTTAAATCCTTTGATTGAACAGATCAAGGAGGTATTTAGGGAATAAAAAATGTTGTTTTGATTCCAAACAATAATTTACAGCTTTTGCCCTTTGAATATTTTTACAGTGGAAATTGAGGTGCACTTGGAACTCCCCATTGCTTTTCGTTGCTCGTTTTTGTAACACTGATTCATATTCACACAGTAAATATGTGCAATGTGCTTATATTTCATGCTTTTATTGTATGCACTTGTACAACTTAGTTTTTCAACCTTCCTGTTATCATTTATCTCTACTTTTGTATGTTGTCTGCGTACCCGTTTGTCCAATTATTGTTGCGTCAATACAGTTATTAAACTAAAAACATTTCCTGTTTTTAGCAGTTTCTGGTTAAAATTAAATACTGTGGTAAATTGTTTTTACGCCAGTAAACTGTTTGATTGGTATGCTTTGGTTTAAGCTGCAATAAAACAGAAAAAAATGTTTCTTGTCAACAAAATTGCCTGACAATAATTATTAATTTTTCGCTGATGTTTATTTTTAAAGTTTATAAAATAATAATACATTTAATCTAAAATAATCTGTTATAACTTGTTACAAGTATAAAAACAATAGGAAATAAGTAATTAAAATAATTATTGGTACTTGATAAATTATTGGTACTTACTTTGAAGTATTTTTTATCCCTTTTAAAACTGTATATACGATTTTAATGCAAAATTAATGCAATTCACTTGAAAAAGCATACATAATCTCCGTAAAAAGTACATTCATAGAATCGATAGATGGCGATACCAGCGAGACTCACACCGAATGCCGATATCCGAATATATATATATATATATATATATATAAACAAAGTGCCAAGAAAATGCGTATTAATATAAACAAAAAGGGGAAAATTATTGGGCATGTACGCAAAAAGGATCATAGGATTACGAGTAAGAATGGTAACCGCAGACATGCATGTTTCTGGCTCATTAGCCGTCATCAGCTGGCCGAAAGCACAAAATGGCGATAGGACTCCTGTGTGAGCTTTCGTTGTTTTTGTGTTTTTATGTTTCTTTACACATGTTTCCCCAACATCCTTTGCTCCCAAGTACCCAACACTTTTGCTAGCCAAGTGCAATGCCCTACTTGGTTATGCCGCACTGATGACGGCTAATGAGCCAGAAACATGCATGTCTGCGGTTACCATTCTTACTCGTAATCCTATGATCCTTTTTGCGTACATGCCCAATAGTTTTCCCCTTTTTGTATATATATATATATATATATATATATATATATAACGTGAAGTCAATCGTGGAGTTGCAGTCATATATATATGTATGTATATATATATATATAAGTAAGCCAGCCGTATATTGAACTTATGTATGCGTGAGAGTTATTCTCTTATCGCACGAGAAGTTATTTTGGATGTAACGTTTTTTTCTGTCGCTCTTTTAACCGTCACTGCGTTCGTTAAAACGTTCCTCAACAAGTATTACTTCAAAAAAGAAATTTGCTTAAAATTATAAATTTTGTACATAGGTTTTTAACAGAAAAGACGTTCATAATTCTATAACTCTTATATATTTTTGTGTAAACGTTTTTTGACACTGCCTGCTCTTCAGTTTGCTGAGGAAATATCTATTACCTACTTTCATCCAGAGATTATCATAATAGTATAAAATATCAAATTTCAGACTTTTCAACAATGCCTTTAGAATGCTGCTACCTGACGAAACCTATGAGGAAAATGCTTTATTGGCCGGAAATATTTTGGCAATACTTCAAATGTACGACGACTTTCTGTCTCATTATCGAATTCGCCCAGATTTTTTTTGTAGGTAAGTCCAGTTTTAAGCTCTTATCTATCTATATATATAAAACTCAAAGGTGACTGACTGACTGATTGACTGACTGATATAGTGATCTATCAACGCAGAGCCCAAACCGCTGGACGGATGGGGCTGAAATTTGGCATGCAGGTAGATGTTATAACGTAGGCATCCGCTAAGAAAGGATTTTGATTAATTCCACCCCCAACGGGATAAAATAGGGGATGAAAGTTTGTATGATCTATCAACGCTCAGCTCAAACCGCTTGACGGATGGGGCTGAAATTTGGCACGCAGGTAGATGTTATGACGTAGGCATCCGCTAAGAAAGAATTTTGATTAATTCCAACCCTAAGGGGATAATATAGGGGATGAAAGTTTTTATGAAACTCTGACAATTTTAAACCGATCGGGCTAAGATTTTGCATGCATATAGCTACTATAACGTAGGCATCCCTTAAGAAAGGATTTTGATAAAGTCCACCCCTAAGGGGATAAACTAGGCGATAAAAGTTTGTATGACAGTTTGTCAATTTTAAACCGATCGAGCTGAGATTTTGCATGCATATAGCTACTATGACGTAGGTAGGCATCCCCTAGAAAAGGATTGTGATTAATTCCATCTCTAAGGGGATAAAATAGGGGATGAAAGTTTGTATGAAACTTTGTCAATTTTAAACCGATCAGGCTGAGATTTTGCATGCATATAGCTACTATGACGTAGGCATCCCTTAAGAAAGGATTTTGATAAATTCCACCCATAAGGGGATGAAAGTTGGTATAAAACTGTGTCAGTTTTAAACCGATCGGGCTAAGATTTTGCATGCATATAGCTACTATGACTTAGGCATCCCCTAAGAAAGGATTTTGATAAACTCCACCCCTAAGGGATAAAATAGAGATGAAAGTTTGTATGAAACTTTGTCAATTTCAAACCGATCGGGCTGAGATTTTGCATGCATATAGCATGCAAGTTTTTAAAGTTTTAAAATAATAATAGTCTAATACCACTCGCGCATTACTGAGCGGGGTGTGTGGAGCGGTGAGACGGTAGCACGCTGCTGCTGGCCGACATGACACTGTCGATAGACGCGTAGAGTCTTGAAAATTCGAGAATAAATTTTTTTTATTACGTAGTGGTGTACTAAGAAATTGCTTTTTTAAATTCCATCCCGAACGATTTAAAATAGGGGTTGCAAATTTGTATGAAACTCGGTGGCAAAAAACTAAAGCCCACGCGGATGAAGTCGCGGGCGGCCGCTAGTTTCTATATAAATTTAAGCACAATACTCCGGAATAAATAATATGAATATTTATAAGTTTTTAATTAACAGATATTTGTGATTCTATATAATTTTTATACCTTTAATCCACGTCTATAAAAACGGTTCTATGATTTCTTTATAGTTTTAATCTACTCCAATCATTTAAGGAATCTTTTCTATAAAGAAAGTAAAAATGCTTCGAATTCTTCAACTATTATTGTAACATTCCATATAAACATTACAAATTTCTGTTTCTTTTTAGATACAAGGAAAAACAAGCTTTACAGAAACGACTCGCCCGAGTTGTAGCAGGAACAAGAAAAATTTACGGAAAATGTAAAGGTTAGTTTATGTAACATTTATATAAAGAAATATTTTATATTTCCGATCATAAATAAGAAAGAGCAAGAATTACGAATAGATTGACAAATTATTGCTGAAACGGTATGGCACGTGCAATATTAACAGAAGTAACATATCAAATATTACCAACCTTATATCCTATGTACGGACACGGTATCGAACAAAAAGTATCGATATTTAACTCATAAGTAGAATCGGTAGAAAAGTATCGAAAGTATTGAAAACATGTGTCGATATTTGTATGTACCGATACTTGCAGTTTCCAATATCAAAATTGTTCCCTAAAATACATATTTGGAAAAAGCCTTTATTATTCCAGTATGAATCTAGATACAAACAAGAAAAATTTAAATTATAAATTTGCTTTCATTTTTTTCGTTGCAGGAGGAAAATATTGACGTATTTATAATTATGATATATATGCCCTCTAGCATATGATTCACAAGTGCTGAGCACAATATAAGCTTTGTGTATTATATAGAATTACACTTATTTGATACGAGATACGATACCTGACAAAGAGTACTCAATATTTTTTTAATTTAAGGATGTCCTCGTATGTAGGTATAGACCTAAATACAAATGTACTGAGAACATCTATTGGGACAGAAGAGACAATTTATTAATTTGGTATTTAAAGGACTGCAAGTTAGGACGAGTTGTGACGACGTAGCAAGGTAAGGAGTTCCACAATTTGGAGACTCTGAGGATAAAGGAACGATCGAATCGATCTGTTCTCGATGTCTGACACTAAACAGAACTAGGGTGCTTGGAGTAGGCACGTCTCGTTGCTCTGGCTGGTCTGGCAAGTGGAGGCACTATAGAGTGGAGTTCTTCTGAGCAAAATCCGTTTAAGTATCGGTAAAACAGGCAAAGATCAGACACTGGTCTTCGGTGTGACAATGGAGCTAGGTTTTTGGTGATAGTGGTATCGTTTATTAGTCGAACTGCTCTTCTCTGTATTACATCAAGAACTCTGAGCCTTGACGGAGCCAACGATCCCCATACATGCGAGCAGTATTCAAGATTAGGTTTTATTTGGGCTTTGTAAAGAGTAGTTAAGTTTGATAGAGAGAAATATTTTCGTGCCCTAAAAGGAAAGCCTAATTTCTTTCCTGCTGCAGTTGCTATGGATGCAATACATTCGTTACAGAGTAAGTCCTGGTAGATTGTTATACCAACCAGTGTAATGGAGTGACTTGCTACTAGTGTCTGATCGTTCATTGTGATGGATGAATCATATGTTTGCCTCTTGTTGGATAGGCAACATGTCTTTGTCTTGGAAGCGTTCAAATTAACAAGCTTCTATTTTCCCACTCGTCTACAATTCTCAAATCTTAATTGAGAGAAGCGGTTGTTGATCTTCTGTCCTCTTCCAGAATATCTAGGTATCGAAAAAAAAAGTACTCGATATCAAAAGTATCGATACTGTTTCCGTGTGCCCAATCCTATGTGAACAAACAGGTTCTTATTAAATAAGCCTATGTATCTTATTGTTGTTTTATGTAGATCTCAAATATGCTAAAAATTTAAAAATAACAGCAAGCAAAAATAAATTTGTTGGCATAAGAAACGACAGAAATAAAATAACAATGAAGTAATTAAATTAGTTGATTTATTATTATACTTTTTCATATGTTCAATATTAATTGCTATTTCTTAAATTTGCAATAATTTGGAGCAGTTTAGGAAATTTCGAAAGATCTCGAAAAACAACGATAAAATTTTACTTAAAAAAATACTAAAACCACCAGCAATAGACTTGAAGTGTATTTTTAAATGAAATCTTATTTACATTTTTTTAAGAATTAAGATAGAATAACATCTGAGTTGCTCTCAATCCAGTCTAAATACTTTCCAACATGAGTAAAAACGGATGGTGCTCCAATTTCACATAAAGATGTCCCAGCGGCCACTATTCCAATTTGAACGCCATTTAATACTAATGGTCCTCCTGAATCTCCATCACAGGTTCCTTTTTTCTGATCACCAGATGTACATATATTGTTATCGGTTATGAAGTCTATATAAAAATCGTTCTTATAATAATCTTTACACTTACTCAGTTCAATAACCGGTACATTTACAACTCTCAGTACGCTAGACATGTCTTTGATTGAAGGATTAAAAACATCATGTATTAGACCCCATCCTGTGCATGTCACTGTTTTGTTTAAAAATGTGTTTTTTGAATCATTTCTAGAGATGAGTTGAACAGCATGAATCGCAGTTGTTATAGGCGCGGGATGTAATAGCTTCAATAGAGCAATATCGTTCTGAAAATTAGTATAGTTGAAATTTCTATGGACTGTTATTTTAGAGAAAGTTGTTTTAAACTGAGTTGGCTCATTATTTGAAATATTGTGGACTCCAAGAATGATTTCGGCTGAAGAATATATCCTAAAATTTTATACTATCATTTTGTGTTTAAATAAAAATATTAACATAACATACTCAACGTCACGAAAAACAGACACTTTTTAAATTTCGTACCTTGCTAAAGGACTCTACCGAGTGATTCAAACTGAAGCCAAAATGGCATAAGAGGACTTTTAAAGAGTAGGTTATAAAGGCGAATAATTTAGCTACAAATTGATGAAAAAATCATTAAAATCGGTCAAAAAGACAAAAAGTTATCAAACTTTAAATTTGGTCAAAATTTCAAAGTGCCCGTTTTTGTGCCGATGAGTATATATTAAGCACACAAGAAAATAATATCACAGTGTCTCTTTTGTTGTTACAAAAAAATAAAAGTTTATACAAGCATGAAGAGTATAATGAAAAATTTCATGAAGAAAGTTTATACAGAAGCCTGTATAAATCGGGAGAAACTTATAAGAATTCATAAAGTTAATGAATAATGAGCTGCAATATGTTAAGTTAGCAAGTTTATAGAAGAGTCTGAAGTTTATGATGTATAGACGACAACCAATGAAGAAAACTTACTCAATTGCACAATGCGCTGCTGTCAATAAATAATTGGGAGAAATTAAAGATCCTCCACAAAAAGCTATTCCATCAATTAAAATAGCTGCTTGATAAGGATATGCATGTGGAACAGCTTCTGTACCACCGATTATTCTATATTTCCTTAAAAAATTACTATTTGTTCGTCTTATATCAAAGTTTACCTAAAATCAGTAGTAATAAATGATAGCAAAATTGTAAAAGAATGATACGGATCAAACCCAAACAAAACCTTTGAGTTTTCACATTACTACTAAACAAAATTAAGTTGAGACCTTAATATTTAACTTACTAACTCGTAAAGTAACAGATGTAAATCTAATGGTTTGTTTAAAAGTTTTGAAAGCGACACCTATCAACCACTATTTGAATATTTCATACCAAAATGGTGAAAGTTTTAAAAGAATCTGCTCCGTCATTACGAAGTGTGCATCGATGGGTTTTAGAGTTTAAACGTGGTCGTACAAACGTCGAATACGAACCACGTAGTGGACGGCCAAAAAGTGAAACAACACCAGAAATCATTGAGCAAGTATATGACATTGTTTGTAAAGATCCAAGTTTGACAAGTTCAAATTGCTGATACCATAGACATCTCAGATAAACGAGTACTCCATATTTTGAACGAAGAATTACATATGAAAAAGCTGTTCGGAAAGTTAGTGCCGCATTCGTTAACAATTCAACAAAAACTAAATCGTAAACAAATTTCTCAGCGTAATTTGAAGTTTTTAAAGGTAAATGAAACCAATTTTGTGTGTTATTTTATGACAATAGATGAAACTTGGATCTACCATCATGATCCGAAACTGAAACAAGAATGTTTACAGTGGACTGAAGCTGGTTCTTCAGCTCCAAAACAGGTGAAGTCAGAACGATCGGCAAAAAAGGCATCAGTTTTTAAGGATGCGAAAGGAGTTTTGTTGATTGATTATTTTGAAAAAGGTAAAATAATTAACCCTAAATATTAGTGCAAACTTTTGGACCAGGTTGATAAAAAAATCGTGAAAAAAGGTCCGGTTTACAGAGGAAAACAATCATTTTTCTTTCATAAAGGCGATACAGTGTTCACAAAAGTTTGTTGACTATGGCTAAATTGGACGAATTAAAGTACGAATTGCTTGAACGCCCACCGTATTCACCAGATTTGACTCCCTCCGACTATTATCTCGAATGAACAAGTTATTGCAGCCGCGGAACAATATTTTGCAGAACAAAAATCATTACCGAGGTGGAATAAAATTCTTGGAGGATCATTGAAATAACTGTGTTCAAACTGAGGAATATTATATTAAACAAACACACCAATTTCATTAAAAAACACAGATTCGTTCATTTTTGCATTCAAAACTTTTCAACCAAACTTTATTTCTATATCTTTATACTTCTAGGCAAATTTTCTATTAAGTCAGCCAACTCAAATTTCAATTTTTAACATAGTTATTATTATCAAACAATTATACAAACACGAAAAAAATATGATTATAGATAGAAGTACCTACATATAATTATTCTTACCGTAGAGCCAACTAATTGAAAACAAACAAATATAAACAATAAATCGTACATAATAAAAAAATATAAACAGTACTTCTTAATTGGGATATCTTCCAAGTAACAGAAATTCTTTACTGATAAAACACTATTATCTTATCTCCATACTGCAACTGGTATTCGAATTAAATTATAATGACAATAAAATAAAATATGTACAAAACAAATTGAACTTGTCAGGTGGAATTAGTGAATTAATTTTTATCTTATCTTACCTTCAATGTACATATGATGGTATAGATTAAGAAAAGTCGAACTAATTTGCATTTCCGTCAATGCAATCTTTAAAGTAATATTTCAATGGTAAAATAAAATGCAGTTTAGTAGGTACGTCCAGACAGTTATTTCAAGCTAGTTTAACTTATTAAATAAAGGCAATTTAACTATAAATTAAAAGAGTAGTTATAAATACCATTATAAAACAAGGAATTTTGAAATTTCTTTTATAATTAACCTTTCAGCTACATGGTTATATATTAATTACATTGTACGTAATATTCTTTATGTATGTGCAAAATTTCATAAAGTTTGCATATATTATTGGTTCGAACCTAATAGTAGTTAATTTTCTGAATCGCGACACTCGATCCTTGCGTGGTGCGAACGCAAATTACACTGTACATTTAATAAGTAAGGCTACGGCCACACAAGCGGGATTTCACGCTGCGTTTTGCTCACACAGCCTTCATTCCCAACATTATAAAAATAATGGGTCACACCAGCAGTTTTCACGCGCGTAAAAACCGTGATCATATATATACTCAAAAAGCCAAACAGCTCTTAAGGCGATAGTCTCGGCAAAAATAAGCTCACAGCTGGTGTGGGACTACGTAGAGCCCTGACACATGCCGCAACCGGATTTCTCTGACACTGGCATGGATAAGAGGACACTCAGGGTTTCGGAGCAATGAGAAAGCTGATGAATTGGACCGTGTTGGAGCTAATATCCCAAATTGGCACGGAACCATTCGGCGGAGTTGCTGAAACCTTCAGAAAGATACCCATTAAGAAATAGAGGCTAGAGAAGGCCCAGGAGTAGTAAGAAAAATCACTGGGCAAGCGACAAGCCAAAGTCTTCATAAAAGGACACTCTGCGAAATTTACTGCATAGCTGCTATCACAAAGGCGAAACGATGTCAGAATGATTGTCAGTCTCTTGACAGGACATTTCTGGCTCAGAAAACACATAAGTCAGCTGATTTTAGCATCTGTCGATACTGCCAAGAGGAGGAGGAAACCGCATTTCATGTTCTATGCTAATGTGAAGGCCTTACAAGGACGCGGTATCTGGCATTAGGAGATGACAAACCGGCTGCATCAAGATATGTGGAGAGGCCACTGTCCAGACTAGGTGCTCTAATCCTATCCTAGAGATTATGTGTGTTCACAATGGATTTGTGAAGGTCGCAGTGATACAGGCTAACAACCAACCCAATGAATATCTATCTATCGTATCAGCCATGTTGGTTTTCAGATCTTCGCGTGTCGAAAAGTTGAGCATTTGTAAAATGAACGAAATTATTCTTAATAAACATGCAATTAATGCACTTTGTGTCACAGTTGTCGGATCGCCGACATAAAAAATGCTGGATTCATCCAGTATTGACTGATCGACTACCAAAGGGACAACAAGTACTTCTGAAAACATATTAAAAGAAAACCCGATGAAGTTTTTTGGATAGTACAGGATATCCATTCCTATTTTTGAATTGATTCTATCAAAAATTAAGGGTGATATATCCAAACAAAATACTAATAAGGGATTGAATTTATAAGATTGATTTAACCAAAATCACGCCGCGTGAAATTCCGCCTGTGTGGCAGTAGCATAAAGATTAAAGTGTTTTTTGAAAAAGCGTTTCACAAAGAAACTGTAAAGCCTAGCCTGCATTACAAATTATTAAAATATGTTGGCTCCTAAAAACCTATATCTCGTAAACCTTTATACATCTAAACAGAATAAACAACAATCCACATGGCCAAAAGATAAATTATCTGAGTGTACCTACATCATCTTAGTGAAAACCTTGATACACGTCTATTTATAATGTGGAACGATTTTGCATGAATAATAATCTCTTAAAAAAGGGAAGTTGGAAGTTTACTATAGAAAATCTAAAAGGTTGTTACAAAAATTAAATCCGTTAAGGCGTTATTTCCCTAACTATCTCAACAAAGTCTTGAGTTAGCTTTAAAGAGTATTAACCAGTTTCCCTCAAACATGTAATTAAGGGCGATGTAATTAAGGGCGCCAAGTACAAACTCAACAAATTATACTCAAACACCCGTTTTGAAAAGATTTATTACAAAATTTAATTGCCTCAAAAACAAATTATTTAAATTAAAAATTATGAGAGCTGAAATAGTATATCAAAAGAAAATTGAATATGTTAATTAAAGAGTTAATTATCCTCTTATCTCTTTAATGAAAGTCTTTAAAATCTCTTGAATTGGCTCATATGTAATCTTTAGGGATGGTTTTTCTTCCAAATTGGGGGCGGAATGTCTTAATTTTCTCTTTTATTGTATTAACTCCTTCCTATTCCTTTTAAAATAACCGCAACTTATCCAATCTAGTATTTTTTTGCAACTCGAGTGGACCTCTACGAATAAATTTGGAAGTACCTTGTATTTTAAAGAGGATAAACCGGAGTATTCTCAAATGAACCAGATTGTTGCCGTATCAACTGGTAAAGGAACGAGAAGTATTAATCACAACAGGAAATGTCGATAATTTTACTGCAACACCGCTCACAGCAAACTTTTGAACTACAACTCTTAAAATGAGTAACTCTCACCGATATAGACTCGGTAACAATAGTCTGGTGAAATTATTCATAACACAAAACGATCAGACAGATCGATACAAAATTGTTAGATGAAAAGGATATATGCAGCAAACATATTTCTGCTTAAAAGAAAGGATTTATTTGATAAAAAAAAATGTGGGAGAGGTTTAAACAATAAATCCTTAGTTGGCCCTTGCCATGAGATCTAATTGAAGAGTAGTTTAGCTCTCAATTTTCGTTTACTGACAAAATGAAGAAGGTTGCAAGAATAAAATAGACGAGAGATTAAGATTGTAGGCTGCAAGACAAAAACAATGTACACTAAAGACATAAAACAGGAAGAGGAAAAGAAATCCGACTGACTAATTCATCTCATCCATCATCAGTACTTGAATTAGATGCAGCAAACATATTTTTGCTATGATTAAGAAGGAATAGATTTTTACAGACCTAGGTACTACCATACGATAAAAGGAGTAAAGTACCCAGATCATATAAGATTGAGGTTACAGTAGGTCTGAGAAGAAAGAGGATGTAGTTAATAAAAAACTATTTGGAGAAGTGGGAGGTCTTCTTGCCATGAAATCTAATTGAAGAGTAGTTTAGTTCTTAATTTGCGTTCACTAAGAAAATGAAGAAAGTTACGAGAATAAAATAGACGAGAATCGAGAATGGAGGCTACAAGAAAAAAACAATATAGAGTAAAAGACAAAAAACAGGATTAGGCAAAGAAATCAGACTGACACATCCATCACACGTATTTAAAGTAGATATATTTTGTGGTACCACTTTAGGTGAGATGAAGCCTCCTATAAATGATAAATTTGTATTTTAAGTAGATTCCAGAAAATACTTGCGAAATGTTTAAAAAAATGTCGTTATTGGGCTGGAATTTTTCCAAAATTGCTGACCGTATTTAAACACATATTATAACAAAAACTATAAAAGTGTAGTCCTACGTCAATTTCTTTTAAATAACTTTGTATAGAACAGGATATAAGTATATTTAAATTCTAAACATCTAATCATTTAATATCATCCAAATCGACAATAATAATATAATAAAGACTGATAGGTGGAAAGACAAGTTTAGTTTCATGTCTAGAATGATTTCAAAGAAAATGTGAACCTGTTACCGTTATTCTATTTAATACAAATCAGATACGCAGACTTCGTCAAGTAAATGTTATTTTTTTGGTAATAAAGATGATTTATTTATGTCGTTTATAAATGTTGTTTTGTCATATTTAGTTATTTATTTTTTTAAAACAAGATATATGATAGGTTATAACAGTAATGTTTCTTTATCCTGATTGGCTTATCTTTTTTATACAGACTTCATGTCAAATACTTATATACGAGGTATGTACAGAAAAAAAAACGAGCATTTTTGAATTACTCATAAAATTTTTTATTTATTCATCAATATCTATTTTGTCCCCTTCAAAATAATCATCCTTAGATATAACACACTTGTGCCAGCGCTTTTTTCAATTTTCGAAGCACTTCTGGATTTCGATTTTCGATAAGGCCATCTGCTCTTTCTTCGACTCGGAATTTATCTTGTTAATTGTGGCGAAACGTTGTCCTTTCATCGGTCTTTTTAGTTTTGGGAATAGGAAAAACTCACAGACGGCCAAGTCCGGAAGACTCATTATGCACAACGCCATTCTATCGAAGAAAACAGTGAGCAAAACTTGACCGAACGTGGTGATTTTTTCGGTGGCTTCTATTGGAATGATTGAGCTTTGGTTTCGATGTCATAGTCATAAACCCATGTTTCGTCACCAGTTATGATCCTTTTGAGGAAATCCGGCAGTATTAAACTGCTCCTGAGTAATTTTCATGCCACGTTGTTTTTGGTCAAAATTGAGCAACTTTGGAACAATCTTCGCTGCCACACGTTTCATGTCCAAAACATGACATGATCCAGTTGATATGCCAACATCCTCAGCAACTTTCCTTATTCGACGATTTTTCAAAACTATTTGCTTCATTCGACGTTTCTAGTTGTTGACGTGCTCGGGCGTCTAAAGCGGTCATCGTTATCAATGTCTTCTCGGCCTTCTTTGAAGCGTTTATACCATCCATACACTCTTGATTGACTCTTAGTAGATTCATCAAATGCCACAGTCAACATTTTGAAAGTATTGACATACTTTGTTTCATTTTTAACGCAAAATTTAATGCAGATTCTTTGATCCATTTTGTATGTTAGTAGAAAATCGAAGAGTATACTAAAACACGTCTAACCTTTCTGTCTGTCAAACACAAACTAACAATGATAAATAGTTGAAATTATCAACATATTATACAACATATATTAGGGACATGTGTACCAACATAACAAAAATTTTCATAAGTATTATATATGGTTGAAATCAGAAAAAATATCTTCACGTTTCTGTTATTTATTTATTTTTATTTGTAAAAAAGTAAACACATGTATTTTTTAAATTACAATAGAATTTAAAATCATGAGTGCATATCACCGGCTACTTTCAGGGTCGAGAAAAGGTTCGGATTTATGGACGGCTGCTGTTCCTACATAAGGGGGTGACTTCAAAGACTCTTTAACCAAAATAAATTATAGTAGATAAAATAACTAGATAGAACCAAAGCCAACGGATGTGACTCATTTGTTTTTTACTTTTAGTACACCATAATAATATTTTTCTGGTTATGCACTAGTAATTTGTTTTTAAAAGCGTTATACAACCAACATATTACGAACTCAATATGGCACCGTAAGTAATTAAAAGTAATAATTATTGAAAAATAAGTTCATTACTTAACTAAACCATAGTTCCTCCGCAGAAATGCGATCAGGTTACAGTTATTTAGGTTTTCAAAGATAAAAACATTAACAATAACTGTAAATTGAGTATTTCTACAATTTAATATATAACTACTAATTTCATTAAAGAAACATGTGACAAATGCCACATCTTATCTCGCATCTCATTTATTAGAACTCATTTCCATAACATTTTTACACCAACAGGATTTACATTAGCTTTACAAACTTGTAGGGACTGAGAAATTGACTAAAGTATGATTTAATAAACTGTGCATCGTATCCTTATTCAGTAACTAAGATTATCGTTGTTTTTAACAACTGTTTTCTTGTTAGTGAAAGTACATATTATGTTCACACAAATTATGAACGAAGAAATAGGAATAGAAGATAGAACTCTAAATACAAGCTATCATTTGAACAATAGTTCAAATATTTTTACTTAAAATCATAAAGAAAACGCTAAAAAGACGCACAAATGCTTAATCCATGATGATAAATACCCTGAAGATAAGGCAAAATGGGTGTAGAATGAACTAAGTAAGAACAAAATATACCATCTATATAGCACACAGTAATGCATTGCACTTAAATAAAAGTTTAACGATGTAGGATGTATTTAACAGAATAAAGTTGCTCAAATTTAAGAATATTGGATTTGTATAAATGTAAGAATAGAAAAATGAATATTTTATTTTTTCCTCCTACAAGGGTTGTCTTTTTAGTTTTGCCTATAGCAATAAAGACAAAAAATATATAGACTTAAAGGACTTTATTGCTTTTCAAAATATGTCCCACCAAGATCGATACACTTTTGCATATGTTCAACCCAAATAGTAAAACAGTTATTCCAGTCTTCAGTTTATACCTGCAAAATCGTTGCTTTAAAGGCATCGATGGCTTCTTATGGCAATTGTGCAGCCCACGCATTGAATTTTTGTTCTTTTAGATCCTGAAGAAGTCGTTGGGACCTAGGTTGGGAATATACGGTGGATGGTCTAACAATTCGATGTTTTGACGCTTCAAAAACTCGATTGTCTTTTGAGCAGTGTGAGCACCAATCGAAAGTAACTGTTACGACCGTTTTCTTCGCCACTAACAATACGATAAACGTTTTTTCTAGCTTCCTTTGTTAAACCGTTCCAATGTTTTTTGACACGAACCGCTTTTTGCTCTTCTGTGAGCTAATGAGAGATCCAACGGGAATCCAACTTCGTAACACCTAGTTTTTCATGTAGGTCTTTGAAATGCCCAAAGATGCCTTTATTTCCCAGTATGTTATACGGTAATCAGCCAGAATTAGCTGACGAATTCAACGGGAATCAACTTCGTAACACCCAGTTTTTCATGTAGGTCTTTGAAATGCCCAAAGATGCCTTTATTTCCCAGTATGTTATACGGTAATCAGCCTTAATTAGCCTGACGAATCGCATCAATGTTATGTGTGACTGCAATTTGGGGTGGACCTAGATTGGATTCGTAGCTTAGACTGGAGTGTCCTTGTTGAAATTCGCAACACCAGCGGCAACTAGTAGACTGGTGTGGTGTTTCGTTCCCAAACACAGAAACCATTTGATCGAGGTATTGCTATTAGGATAATTTTCTTCAAAAATTGTAAAAAGTTATTGCTCGAAGATGTTGTCGGCTAAGATCCATTTTTCGACTGACTTGCTAATTTCAAAAGTTCACTTGTTGTATTGCAATGAAACTCTGGATTTATGTCAACAAAAGATTGAGGTTAGATATGTGTCTGAAGCTTCTGTTGGTGGCGCCTTTTAAGCGGCTATATGCAAAACTAAAAAGGCAACCCTTGTAATATTCCCTGTCTATTTCTGGATATAGGCTTTCTCCACATTTTTCCTTATCTCCTAGTTTAGCAATTTTGAATCTAATTTCTTCTTGTGTTTTTTACTCATGGCTTCATCATGTTCTCTTTGTTGTGCGTAAGTGCCAGTTTAATAGCTAGTTAGTCCTTCTGGTTCGATGACTGGCGATAATATATTCTGCCCATTGATCCTTTCTATTACACTTCTTCTCCTTCTGATTTCGTTAATGCTCTTTTTGGATACTTTGCATATGACTGCTACTGTATTAAGGCTATTTGAGAAACGGTATGACGCATTTATAGAAACCTCTAGTTTGTTTTCCAGGTGAAATCAGTTTGTTTTATAATTTCATAAGTGGATTTTTTTTGTAAAAAAAATGTTGTTTAATTATAGATTACTGATAGTGATTTGGATATCTTCTTTTATGGATATTCCATCTGTTTCAATTAAGAATTTTGAAAGCATCTTCTAGATAGTGTCTAAACACAAGCAATATCAGATTTTTCTTGATTAGAATTCTACTCGAGTAAAAGATTTTATACTGAGCATCAGCGTCTATGTAACACTAATATAAGCTTGTCACATATATTCAATTACAGGATAACAGCATTTTCTAAAGACTCAATGTTATGGTAAATTACCTTGTGATTGAAATGCCAATTCAATACGGTTCTTTGAAGTTTAATTTAAATTACTAGCTGTTGCAATTTATGAAAATCTACACAATATGAATATAATTTCAGTTTTATATAGTAATAGATTTTTTTAATTAATATTTTTGATTGTAAAGAGGGGTTGAAGCGATGGTTGGTAATTTACTTTATAATTTTAATTTTAATTTGGGATTACTAAACACCTAAGAATTCAAGTCAGTTTTAGAATTAGCGCACGTTACACAAGGCTGTAATGGCCTAGCAGCAATATAGTACGTCACTTTGCTATATCCTTCTACCGACTTTGTTAAAAGATCATGCAATGCATACATTCGTTTAAGCAAGAGAGAAACTTTTATTTAGCAGTACAAACTGTTAAATAATTCTGATAAAAATAAAATACTTAAAAGGATTACGGAGCAACAAAATATATGTACTTAAACTTTCGCATTTAAGGTCAAAATTATAAAAGTTATTATAATTTTGATAACAATATTAGCGTAATATTACTTTGTATGAAATTTTAAAACGGTTTTTGTTTTCTTAGTTTGCGTAATTTAATGAATTCAGCAACAAATATATCTAAGTTAATTAAGCAGATTTTGAAATTATTTTATATCTGTGTAGAAAAAAACGTGAAACTGTTTCATCAAAATACCTATCTGGAGACTGACTTGCATTTTAAAAATCCTGAAATGAAGTTAACCTAGGGTAAAGTTAGCCTTGTCCAGATACAAAAATACTGCGCAAATAATGAAATTGGTGTTAAAATAGAAAAGTAAAATTCTTTGCCTAGAGCTCAAGCTTTCCGCTGACACCAATTACTTTTGGAAGATAGAGAACATGTTAAAGATGACCAACGTTCAGAGAAGCCTTCAACTACGAAATCCGGCAAAAATTTGAACAGATCAAATGTTAACTATACATTTTCTTATGAGAAAGGTCTGTACCAAAATGATGCCAAAAAATCTCACAATTAAAAAATCAAATAAACAGTATTGTCTTGATTTGCTTGACTGAATCGCCAATGAGCAAGACTTCATTAGTGGTTTGATCCCACGTGATAAATCATGAATTTTTTAATACGATCCTAAATCCAATAGGAAAGGTAAGGAATAGTACTCTGCTAGCTCTTCTTAACCAAAAAAAGCTTGAAGGAGTAAATCGAAGATCAAATCAATACTCATTTGCATTTTTTTGACATAAGGGAAATCAGTCACAAAAAAACACTCCAGAACAAACTGGTCAATCAAGTTTTCTATCAAGAAGGCTCATAATTTTGACCTCAAAATGAATTGCTGTGGTTCTTCAATCCCCCTATTGACTTGACGTCAATCTATGTGTCTTTTCGTTTTTCTCAAACTGAAAAAAGGCTTCGGAGGATGTCGTTTCGGGACTTACGAAAACAATAAAAAAAGACCTAAAGACTATACCGGTTGAAGATATCCAGCGCTGCTACCAAAAGTAGAAACGTCTTCATCGGTAAGTAGGAAACTACTTTGAAGAGAATTACATCAATGTTTGTATGTCTTTATTTGTTTTTATAATTATTGTAATTTTTTATTTAGGTTTCCTTGCATATTTTATTTTATAGTTAGGAACCTACTAGAAATTAAACACTTAATAACAGCTAGATTTTACAGAATACCTAAAACGAATATTTAAAAGGTTTTTTGTTTTATTTTACGTTAGTTTACCTACATATTTTACAAGATTTTAACATTCCAACTCTATGCGTTTATTAAATTTAAATATCAAATTTTATTTGCTACTTTACATTTGCAAGTCTAACTACCGTGTTAGAATGTAGCATGTAAATACTTTTTCAAATTCCATAAAGGTAACATTGCCGCAATAACTCTTTCAACCACCTTTGAGTAAACTAGATGGTAATCGGATCAGGAGAAAAAGAAAAAAAAAGACGATTGACTCGATTCGAATACAGAACATCTGTCACAGTTGGTTGAAATGACAGAATCTTCTCATTACTGGGCATTGACGAATCACGATAGGAAAATGCAAACTGCCAGCAGACGTCCGATCGAAAACGGCTAAAACTTGACAACAAAACAGTAACAATGTAAAACCGCTTAAGATATCTCTTATATTTAAAAGTACTGTTAGTTAAAAAATATAGTAGCAACAGTTTTACTTTAAATGCGATTTCAATGAGACTACAAGTTCATTGAAATCTTTTAATTGAAGAATTTAATTAGATTAAATTGGTCATTGTCTATCAGTTCATAGAATTTTAAATTTTACTTATTTTCAAAAATAAAGAAAATCAGTTTTGGAAATTTGCTGTATTCAAGAAAAATTTATCCTAACGATAATGAGAAAAAATGAGAAAATTGGTTATATTGTAGGAAATTGAAATCAAATTTTTGGACGAAGGAGACACTTTTTTAAGAGAAAACTAAATTCAATTTTTTAAAGCATTTTGTTGAATTTCAAGATGGAAAAAAAACTTTTTTCTTCTTTTTCTTATTCCCTGGAGCTCTTCATCATCAACCGTTTGTACATGTAGAAAAGCGTTATGGGACAGTTTGGAAAAAAGGAATAAGTTGGAAATTACAGAAGGGAATAAAAATTTTCTACAACCAAAGCGTATGGCAAGCAAGATCGATACAGAAAAGAACGAGAGGTAGACCTAGGAAAACTTGAAACGACGTAGTGGCACTATGTTTAAGATATAGATAGAAACTCAGAAGGAAGCAAGAAATAAGAAAGAATAGGCAAAATTTGTATAATCGTGTAATCTGTTTATAGCTGAAACTATTTATTTGAAAGTTTTGTAAACCTTAACACCTTCGGGTAAAAATAATATATATGTATAGTTAAAAAATAAATAATAATGATAAAAATTGCGTTATTATGTAAAAATTTTTTGTTATTTAAAGTTTATACGCGAACCGAACTTTTGTTACAATCCGCTAAACCCAATAAATAAATCAAATTAGAAATTTCATTTCGAATTTGCTTACATGCAATAATTTTTGTGCAAAAAAACTCACCAAAAAAAGCTATCCTGCGCCTTCTGAACCTACCTGAAACAAAAAAGAAAAAATATTAGAATCTCTTTTCTCCTTATAATTTTGCATCCAATTTGAACATTGAGCATTTGAGAGGCCACTTAATTAAGTTGGAAAAAGAAAACCAACAAGCGGAAATACACCTGCATTAAAGAAGATTGTAAAACTTGTCAAAAAGCTGATGAAATAATTGAAAGAAAATATGAAGACATTAAACGAGTAGACAGTTGGTAAACAAAAAACTGCAGACTCTTCTAGAAGTTTTACAACAGGGTGAGTGATAGAAAGATACTGAAGAACCCAAAGACACTTCTAGAAGTAATTCTCACAAAACGGTGTATAGTCGAAAATTACTAAAATGTTAAAGAAGCAAGTGTAGAAGTTGAAAATATAGCAAGAAGCAGATAAAGAAGTTGAAAATACCTCCAAAAACACTGAAGAAAAAAGTAAATTTTAACGAAGACTCCAAACACACTTCTAAAAGTCTTATAACAATGTGAGTGATAAAACAGAGTTAAAGAAGATTGGTAAGACTCGCCAAAAAGCATATGAATTAGCTAAAAGAAATTATGGAGACATTATACGACTAGACTGATCATGAAGATTCAACTACATACTCTTCTAGAAGTGTCGTCAACAACTGGATGAGTGACAGAAAGATAGTAAAATGTTAATAGAGCAAATGCATATAGGCATTGAAAACAACTTTGGAGACTTTGCATAAAGTTGATAAAGAAGTTAAGAATACGTTTGAAGACATTGAAAGTCATGAAACTTAAAAATGTTCTCAGTAACACTAACATTCCCATCAACCTAAAAACCAAGGTTTTAAATTCTTGCATCCCCTTAGTGATGACTTTGGTCTGGAGACAACTACGATGACTATAAAAGCCGCCAACAAACTTGGAATCACAAAGTGAGCAATAGAAAAGAATAACTTTAAAAGATTACTTCCGCAAGCATGAAATACGCAGATGTACCAAAGTTGAAGACAGAATACAATGCGCCGCTCACTTGAAATGGTACTGGATAGGACATTTTGCCAGACCAGAGGATGCAAGATGGACCAAACACATTTTGTAGTAAAGACCTAGATAGCATGAAAGAAGTGTGGATTGACCTCCCAAGAGATGGTTGGATAATATCAAGGAAATGGTATCAGATAGCAAAAGACGCGACTGAATGGAAACATCAAGGAGATGCTTACGTCCAGGAATCGACAGTTAAGGTCTGCTGAAAGAAAGAAGAAGAATAATTTTAATAATTTACCTATTTTATCCTTCCCTAATGCTGGCTCCTCCATAACCATAGTTTCTAATTTCCTCCATAGTTTCCATTCGCGTACACTTCCCGAATTTTCCCGGGTTACGTTCACTCCCGTTACGTACGAATTTTCTTCTAGAATAATTTCCCAAATTTCCCCTACGCAAAGTTGTACGATTTTTAAAAAATCATATAACAGCATATCCCACAGCCTTGTCCAAATATACCCAATAAATCTATAAATCCAAAAAACTAATTATTGGATTTATATAAATATCGACTATACCTGTCTTTATTGTATTCTGAGGAAATTGGTATAATTATCAACGCGATTTTCCGAATTCGAAAAATTACAAATTTATAAGAAAATTTTTCCGAATTTTCCCGGTTTACGTTTACTTCCGTTACGTACGAATTTTTTGTAGAATATTTTACCCAAATTTCCCCTACGCCAAAGTTTTACGATTTAAAAAAATCTTATAACAGTCTTGTCCAGTTATACCCAATAAATCTATAAATCCAAAGAAAACTAACTGAATTCATATAAATATCGAGTATATCTGTCTTTAAGGTATTGTGAGGAAATTGGTATAATTATCATTTTATCATTATCATAATTTTAATTATCGCGTGATTTACTTCTTACGATAAATTCGATTAATTAAACGCACTGAATTTACTTCCCGTTTTTAGTTTGATAAACTTTTACCCGATTGCAAGTTGAGTTGCAAAAAATATATTTTCGAAACTCGCATAAAAAACACTTTTCACTTCTACGTAGAAACCTGGAAATAAAATTTAATTTTAATATAACAAAATCAAACTTATACAAACAAATAAATTACCAAAAAAAACATCCAACTTGGATTGGATTTTAAATATCGAATCCTCCCTCGCTAATCTCGTTCTGACTTCTGAGACCTACAAACAAAAAACAAAATATAAACATTGATATTTGGTAGTTTTTAAAGCAACTATTACAATTATACAAAGAAATTAAAAATCTACTTACTTATTAGTTAGATGAAAATTGGCACAATTTCGTAAAGAAAACACTCTTTTACAAATCGATTTCTATCACAATTAAATTTGTCTTAAAATATTTTACGGTGCAATGATTTCTTAACAGGGCAATTATTCATACGCGCTTACTTATCCCACTTTTTTTACCCTAGCAACTGCCCACGTCGAGTTTTTTGTTTTGAAATTGATAACAAGGCTCGATTTTCCCCACGTTTAAAACTTTAATTGTAATGCGTTAGAGAGAGATTAAAAAAGTGTAAATACGCTGTTTGTTTGGTAATTTTCCATCATGTGGAATTCTTATTGAAAATTATTTCAGTGGCTAATAGGCATAAAAGGTATTGAAATTAATCCAATGTCGTGCTTGAAAAGTAAAAAAAAAATAGCAATTAGAAAATAAGAAATTGGATTCCAACGAAAAAATTATATTTACTAAATTTTCTTGCAATTCAAATATTTTTCAAAACTAAATTCAACTTAGAAATAAAAAATCACAATTTATAAAAAGAACTTTTTATAGTTGAAAGTTTTTTTCTAATTTATAGGTCATATTACCATTATATAAATTATTTTGTTACTTAAATTTGTATATAATGTTGGAATTTTGTAATCGAAAAAGACATTTTTAAACTGAATTTTATAAACAAATACATTTATTCATTGTAAAATTAATTTTAAAATTTTTTATGCTAATTGCCAACTTGGTTTCCAAAATTATTTTTTTTTGGAATTCCTGGCCTACCACGAGGAGGTGAGGCATGGCAATATTAGTATAAAGGGCTAAGTGTAGTGTAAACCTCATGTATGACGCTTCATACTCTTAAAGACCCGTCGGACGGATGGACAGAGGGATATTTTAAGAAAAACTTGGCATAAAGAAATTCTAAGAAGAAGAATAAACAAGTATACGTTAAATAGCATAAAACGAAACAGAAACTAAATAATTAATGAAATTACTCATCATCTTGAGGAAGATTTCGCATACGGTCCATTTCTTTCATTGCTTTTTCATTACAGGGTGCCTTTCCTGTTAGTTTTGTGATGTCAAATCTTAAATTCGAACACCATCAAGAAAACGCAATCTACTAAGTGCAACATAAGCCTGTCCCTTGGCAAATAGCGCTTTACCGAGATAGACTACTGCATAGTCCACAGTACAGCCTAAAAAAAAACTTTCTAAAAAATTTCTAATTTTATTAACAATTAAAATAATAATTACTGTTTTCACCTGTAAGAACAAAAAAAAACAGAATATAAAATATTAAATAAATGAAACAATCACTTAAATATAATATAATATTAACTAACACGACATGTTTTGACGCACAGCGTCTTCTTCAGGTAAATGGTATTATAAATAATATTGTCAGTAGAAGAAGACGCTGTGCGTCGAAACATGTCGTGTTAGTTACTATAATAATGTTGATTTTTAAGCGATTGTTTTATTTAATTAATATTTTATATTATGGATTTACACCAAGTATCGGCTAAATCAATTCAACAAAAAAAAAACAGAAGAAAACTACACTCTCGCGTAATCGATCTCATTGCGATAACCCAACAGAACTGTCACAATTGGTCGCTTATTCAATTGAGCTATCATCAACTTATATAAAAACTTTCAAATGCACTAGATAGTACCATTTTGGGAATTCTGGATGGAACCATTCTCTGCACCTGACCCAACCATCGTAAGTTTTTGCTCCCTAATTACCGCTAATAGATATGTTATATTCTTGACAGAGCTCAGTTAGTTCGTTATTTGTTCTTCCAATTTAAGATTTTTCCACCATAGATTTTACGCAGTATTTTCCGCTCCCAAACTAGCAACAACTCGTGGTGGTTTTTTATGGTGTCTCATGTTTCAGCAGCTTCCGGTCTTGTAGGTTCTTAGGTTTGCCCTACGAGATATATTTTTGCTTCTGAACAACCCATTAAGAGCATTTATAGCGTTGTTTCCGACATAATCGTCTCTGTATTTCTTCTTCACAATTAGGTTCTCTGATGAAGACAGTTCACCTTTTTAGAATTTATATTGTGTTTCCTTTGCTGTTGTCATTGTTATGTATTGCCCCTGAACAAATTGCTTATTGATTCATTCCATATACATACTTTGTTTTTACTTCATTTATGTATAATCCTTTGGTTACTGCCATCTCTGCCATATCGTCCGCAAATGCTAAAAACTGATGTTTTGTGGTAGATCAGACTTATCTTATTGATACTTATTAAAAAAATTCGAAAAGAGGTTGACCTTAAAGGCCATCCTTGCAACTTCCCGCTAGTTTTAACCGCAAAGCTATAGTAACGTGACGTATTTTGACGTTTTTGACTTTTTTTGAAATGTTTAAAAAGCCATAACTTTTTAACTCGTTATTCGATTTTGATGTTCAAGATGGCATTCGACGCAGTTTTTTGAGACCTAAAAACGTTACCGGGAGTGCAAAATCGGTTAGTCAAAAAATCTCTAAGTTATTGAAAAAAAAAACACTTTTTTTGAAATTTTTCGACAACGATATCTCACGAACGAATTAACCGATTTTAATTTGCAAAACGGCATTCGACGTGGCTTTTTAAGCTTGAGAGCTGATTAGGTTATGAAATTGATCAATGCAATAGCCAAAAAGATATGCCCAAAAAACATAATTTTTACCAATTGTTTTTTTCGGTTATTTTGAAATTGCTCGAAATCTACCCGCTCGAATCGGTTTAAACTTACAGGGAGTCTAAGTTAGATGGAACTCTTTGGAATGCTTTTTATTTCATTCCGATCGGTCAAGCCGTTCAAAAGTTATAAGAGGTTTACATACATCCACACACACACACACACACACATCCACACGTACATACAGACACCCTCGTAAAAATAGTCAGGGGAGGTTCCTAAGACCTCAAAACGTTGAGATCCGATGAAAACTCGATTTTCGAAAAACGGGGTGAAACCAATAACCCGATTTTAAAAAAAATTTTAATTTTTTTAGCGGGAAGTTAAAAAAAAATGAAAACCAAGAAATGGAAACTTTAAATGTGTACGATGATGTGAAGTACTATCGAAACAGCGAGTCTGAGAAGCACTGACAAGTGAATCAATCTCTATTCAAAGATGATAAAAGACGGTTTTTATTTACTATAAAAAATATCCCATGGATTCACACTAACAAAAAGCAATAGCTAAAATAAATCAACACTTTAAAAATAAGTTACTTTTGCTACTTTCAATTTGCTATAAACCTCATTTGGTATGCGCAATTGGTAAAACTTTATGGGTCTGTAATTTCAAGAAATTGTTTATCTGACTAAATTAACTGTCTTACTTATTCAATAAAAAAGGGAGAAACTCAACTATCGATACTTACTGCTTAGAGGTTTTTTATAAATCAGTTAACATGTCTAGAATTTTTAATTAGTAATATAGTATTTATAATTTTATGGCTTAAAATAGCAATTAAGGTAATGTAGAAAACAGAAAATTTGTTAATTAGTTGTTTCAGTAATATACATTTGAAACATATAGGTACTTATCCTTTTTATTGAAAATACCGCAAATTAAAGTAGTTTCAATTTTAAATATTCATAAGCACCTACGTTAGTTATAATGGAAAACATTTATTAATTTTTTATTTTGTTGTAAATACTTGTTTTATTTCATGTTTTTTAATAATAACACCATTCGTACCACGCAAAGTGGGAAAAGTAGGAAACAACTCGAACTACATATGTATTAGTTAAAATCGGATAGTTGAAAATTGGTTTTATTCTTCTACAGATTGGTTGAAAAGTTTTTAAAGCAAAAATGAAAGAATGTGTATTTCTTAATGAAACTGTTTTTTTTTTTATTTAAAATAATCTCCTTCGGCTTAAACACATTTATTTGAATCATCCAGTAATTTTATACCATCTCTGTAATGATTTTCCGAAAGTAAAATATTGTTTCGCGGCTGCAATAGCTTCTTAATTCGATAATAAACGATTTCCACGAAGGATTTTTCTGAAGTTTCTGAAAAGGTTAAAGTTCGAAGGGTGGCAAATCTGGTGAATGCGGTGGATGTTCAAGCAATTCGTACTTTAATTTGTTCAACTTAGCCATCCTCAACAAAGGTGCATTGTCTAGATGAAAAATGATTGTTTTCTTCTGTTAACCAGGTCTTTTTTCACAATTTTTTTTATCCAACTGGTCTAAAGGTTGCAATAATATTAAGGGTTAGTTGTTTTACCTTTTGATTCAGTTTTTGTTGAATTGATAACGAATGCACTAACTTTTCGTTTTTTTTTTCATATGTAATTCTTCGTATAAAATATAAAGTAATCGTTCATCTAAGATTTCTATGGTATTAGCAATTTCACGCTTAGCCAAACGTGGATCTTTGCAAACAATATCATAAACTTGCTCAATGATTTTTAATATTGTTGCACTTTTTCTACGTCCACTACTTGGTTCATCTTCGACGCTTGTATGACCACTTTTAATCTCTAAAACCCATCGATGTACACTTGGAAATGAAGAAGCAGACACTGTTACGGAAACGGAAATAAAGTACGTAAGGCGCAATTTATATAACGCCAGAAGAAAACTTTTACTTGTTCCACTGACGAAGAATGCATCTGAAGTACCTGAAGGCATCGGGAAATTTAGTGCCAAAACATGTAGAGGTGAACACTTCGTTTTTATTAATAATTCAGTAGACAACATCGTCATATTTTCCACTGAAACTAATATATGCGCATTATGTTAAATTGGTGCTTTTACTAATTGTGCTAAATAATTCAAACAACTATAGAGACCGAGCCCTAACTGTAGAGGCAGCACATCTGTCGGAAGTACATGGTTTTGCAGATGATAGCAACCTACTCTGTAGCAAAGCGCACGTCCCATACCTCTAGAATCTAGATATTCTGCAAGTGGACAGAAGATCCACAACGGCTTCTCTCAATCAAGATTTAAGAATTGTAGACGAGTGGGGAAGAAATAATCTTGTTAATTTCAACGCTTCCAAGACAAAGACATGTTGCCTATCCAACAAAACTTTAACATATAGGTACCACCAATGCTTGTTAATCACTTCACTCAAGATTTACTTAATGGATCTTTTTACGCCACACATCCATCCATTTATGTTTTTAATAAAAGATTTTCACAATGTTCTTTTGTATGCACACACCTTATGAAGCAGCGATAACTATAATAATTCATTTAATTGGCCTTAATTTTGATTTCAAAACTTAAGTATACAAAAAGACTCTGCAAACACATAAACACTTTTCTTCATTAAATTATTATAGAGTGAAAGCTGAACTGTTGAAGTAATTACGTTTCATACAATAACTTTGTGTTTTTATTTAGTGAAGAGTTAATTTTTAAAAATTACAGTTTTCTCGTCAATTTTTGAAAATAAGATAAAGATTAAAAAAAAATATCATTGTAATTGTCTTTTTGGGAAAACTAAAGCCAAAATGTGTAGTAGGTATCTTGTGTATTTTTACAGCGTTTTACCTATTACATAATCGTGAATTTTAAATAAATTTATTACGAGGGTTGTCTTTTTAGTTTTGCATATATCCATAAAGACAAAAAATATATAGACTTAAAGTACTTACTTTATTGCTTTTCAACATATGTCCCATCAAGATCGATATATTTTTGCATTCGTTCAAACCAATTGGTAAAACAGTTATTCCAGTCTTCAGATGGCACCTGCAAAATCGCTGCTTTAAAGGCATCGATGGCTTCTTCTGTCGACTGGAATCGTTGCTCATGCATTGAGTTCTTGATCTTTAGGAACGTGAAGAAGTCAGTAGGGCTTAAGTCGGAACTTTACGCTGGATGGTCTAACAATTCCATGTTTTGACGCTCCAAAAACTCGATTGTCTTTTGAGCAGTTGAATGAATCGCCGTTGTGTGTTGCTTTGTCGGAGTTTCGCGATAACTTCCGGTAAACAAACGTTTATGTACCAATCGGAAGTAACCGTTCTTCGATCTTCTAAAGAAATTGATTAGATTTGGACTATTTTCTTTGACACACTTTGAGTACGGATCACTTTTGTTGGTTTTTCCTTATCGTGAAATACCCACACAGCGAATTGGTTCGTAGTAGTAAATCCAAGATTCATCGCCACTAACAATACTATAAACGTTTTTTAAGCTTCTTTTGTTGAACCGTTCCAATGTTTTTCGAAACCAATTAACGCGAACCGCTTTTTGCTCTTATGTGAGCAAATGAGAGATCCACTGCGTAACATCTACAAATGCCTAAAGATGCCTCTATCTCCCGGTATGTTACACGGCGGTCATCGTTAATTAGCTGACGAACCGCATTAATTTTTTGACTTGTGACTGTTTTGGAAGGACCCAGCCTGGATTCGTCGCTGAGACGGAATTCGCTGTACTAGCGGAAAATAGTTAATTCGGTGGTGCCTCATTCCCAAACACAGAAACTATTTCAGTGAGACATTGCTGTTGGGATAATGCTATCCGAAAATTGTAAAAATTATTGCACGAAAATGTTCTCGGCTAAGATCCATTTTTCGACCGACTATCTAATTTCAAAAATTCACTGTAGCTTCACGTTCTGTATAGCAATGGAACTCTGGATTTATGTCCACAAAAGATTTAGGTTAGATTTGTGTCTGAAGGTTCTATTGGTGGTGCCTTCTAAGTGACTATATGCCAAACTAAAAAGACAAACCTTGTTTATGTAGTTATTCCGCATAAATTTAATATTTTCTTGTAAAAAGCAAAAGGAAGAAGGGAGAAAAAGAATCTGACAAAAAGGAATTACATAAAAAGTAGAATATCCTAAAACGAAGAAATGACGAATCTTATGTTAATAGAAATTGGTAACGGATATATACACAAAAATATCCAATACTGTTACTGTTCACTCAAATGATTTTAATAGACGATAGATGTACCTATTTACAAATTCAAAGACTTGTAAAGATTCATATTTTGGAAGAAAACGTAGATAGAATAAAGTTAATATAAAAGTAATAAAAAAAAAGAAATAGAAGAAAAAACTTTGCAATAATTGGACAGACCCGACAGAAGCTTTCCACCCTGTTTTGTCAAATTATTGCTTTCTTAAATCATTTTCATTTTTCGCTTTTTCATAAGATGATTAGATAAGATTTTTTTACGATTTTTTCAAACATCCAATAAGAAGCACAGCTTCAAAAAAAGTTAATATTCTGATAGTACGCTCTTTACTAGAGATATTTAATTATACGAATATTTTATGAATCAAAAACATTTTACTTCATATATTTAGGACCTTACTTGCACCCTTCATGTAAAAATTGATGATAAGAGCTTTCTTAAATCATTTTCATTTTTTGCTTTTTCATATGATGATAAAATAGGTTACTTACGATTTTTTCCAAATTTTAAAAATGTATCCAATTTTCCCGTTACCTAATTTTTTTAATATTTATTAATACATTTTTGCATGCTCTTTTCTAATTTTTTACGTTCTTTTAATTTTTTATCAATTTTTCGAGGTTTTCGTAAATTTGTATATTTTACATTTTTTTTCATGGAATTTCTGATTATGTAAACAAATTCTTGGTACTTTGGTACTTCTTTAACATCATCCGGTATAGTCAGATATTTTGTTGTATGGTTTTAGTATAAATATAAATACCTAATACACTCGCTATAGATACTGTTTAGTATGCAACCCAATATTCACTTTACGTCTACAGATTCCTCAGGTTCAACGAAAGAAGATATGATTTAAAGTGTAGATGGCAGTAGCAGATAATCTGAGCAGTAAAATATCTGCTTAGATTTCAAGTCTTTCTTTGGATTTTGTTTACCAACACCGGTGTTAGTCGATTGAAGAAGCCCATTAGCAAATGAAACTAAATAAATTATAACACATATTCAAATAGCAGGAGTATTCTGTTTAATTGTAGATATATAAAAGCTTAATTTTACAGAATTACATGTGTAAAAGTTTTTTATTAAACTAATTATTTTGAGAAATCTGTCATGAGATTTTTAAAATTCAGAAATTACACAAACAAGAAAATGATATTTTGGAAAAATTGTCGATTTAACAAATAATCTCTCTCTCATAAACGTCATGCCTACATATGCTTAAAGAAGTGTCACATGTATGAATGAGGACGATCAAAAAGCTACTAACTACTAATGCATTTGTGGCTAAACTGGTTAGAGGCGTTATCGGATATAGATAAAGTTTGCTGGGTGCGGCATTTGTGTAATTTATAAATTTCAAAAAACTCCGTTCTGTTTTTTTTTTATTTTTTTCCATTTCTATCGTTTTTCCCCAGTTTTCCCTGTTTTTTCGATTTTTTGTTGATAGTTTTTATGTTTTAAAATTGTTTTTTACGAAGATAAATCCAACTAAGCGTCTTAACTTTATTATATTTATCGATCAAAATACAAGGCCATGATTTCTGATTTATTATTCGTTTTTATCGTGTTTTATCGGTTTTATCAGTGTTACTTTTTCCTGTTTTTTTTTTCGATTTCATCAATTTTTTTTGCTTGTTTCCAGTTTCAATTATTCCTGTTTTTTTTTTGTTTTTTCAAATATTTGATTTTGTTTCATTTTTGTTTTCTTTTTGGTCGTTGTCTACGTTTTTTTTTGTTTTTTTTTTAATTTTAATATATTTTAGAATATCTTATCCATACAAAGTTTCTACCCCAATTGCACCCTTGGAAGGTGAATTCTAATCTATACATATAATAAAACTGTAGGAATGTATATGTTGTGTGCGCATCACATGAAAACTACTGATCCTATTCGAATGCGGTTTTTAAAGACGTATTTGTCTTCTTTCAACTTAACATCTGGTGTATAAAACTTTCTCCCCCACCCCTTTAACGGGGTGAGGAAAAAAATTCTTATACAAAAATCAACACTCCATGCGAACGATGTCGCGGGTACATCGAAATAGAACCCAAAAATGTGGTTAGATTTTTTTTGTCTGTCTGTCTGTATGTTTGTGTGCGCATCACATGAAAACTACTGATCCGATTCGAATGCGGTTTTCACAGATGTATTTGTCTTCTTTCAACTTAACATCTGGTGTATAAAAATTTCTCTCCTATTCCTTAAATGGGGTGGGGTAAGAAATTTTTATACAACAATCACACGCCACGCGAACGACGTTGCGAGTACAACTAGTAAACAATAAAACACATGTTTAATGAATTATTTTTATAAAAATAGGCCCCTATTTCAAGATTTTTCCTTACAAACTTTAAACCCAAATTTCACCCCTTGAGGGTCAAAATTTTTCAAAATCCCTTTTTAGTGGATGTTCATATTATGAAAATTAATCTGTTCAAATTTCATGTTTCTACCATAAGCGGTTACGGTTATTTATGAAATGTTATAGCTCCTTGAAAATGAAATAGATATATTTCGAAAGCATGGAAAGAGTTTTATTTACGTTAAGTATTGTTGTTAACCCAAAATTCATTTTTAATTTACACAGAAAAATTCAGAGGGGTAGGTTCTTTTTCCTGACTGATCAAATCATTTAACCAATGAACCAATTAAGTTCGAATTGATGTTGTGGTTGCCGATTGTACTCTGGCGTTCGATATCTGCACCAGACCCTCCACATAAAATGATCGTATTTAATGAATTGTTATGCCAGGTGGGTAATTACTAACCAACACAACAAGTAAATGAAATGCTTTTCTACAACATTACGGAAGACTCAATACAGATATCTTACACCTGCACTACCACAGCATTAGTGCAAAAATTAAAGCACTTCAACAATATCTACCCGCAGCATTCTTCATTGGACCTAAACCTTTCTGTGGCATCTTAAAATGCCGCATGTAGATGGAGAAAGGAACTGAAAAAAACACTTTAGGGCTAAAACAAGCACTACTCTAAATTACTGTTAGAGCTTTAGAAACCTGAGTAATCGCAGGAATTTTTACAGGACATTGTCCACTAAA
The DNA here is from genome assembly GCA_964028335.1 of Altica lythri. Classification (NCBI taxonomy): domain Eukaryota; kingdom Metazoa; phylum Arthropoda; class Insecta; order Coleoptera; family Chrysomelidae; genus Altica; species Altica lythri. Next base: position 26,527,531 of record OZ034808.1, on the reverse strand, counting down.
GAACCGTCTCTGTAAAATGAACAAAGTGGACAGGAATATTCAGATTCTGTCCGTATGCAGACGAAACAGCTGAACAGTTTATCTGTAACTTTAGAGTAATTGTTTACCAGCAACTTAAATATCTGGGAGAAATCTTCTTAGAACCTGATTAGGTTACATCCTAGGCGGATAATAGATTTTCTTAAAAGTCTAAAATTTATAGACTCCTAATTATATGTATGGTATACATACAAAAAAATTTAGGTCACTGTGTAGTAAGGTCATCTGGGCCAATCGACCCCACTTATAATCTATAATCTAGTACAGTTAAACAATAATATGTGCTCAGAAGTAAACAGCGGTTACTGGAAAATTACATCTTTACATATAATAAAACTGCAGAAATGAAAATTCTGTACATTAAAGTTATTTAAAAAATAATTAGTGGGGGTGTTGCTACATCGATATAGAACCAAAATATGTGGTTAGATTTTTTGTCTGTCTGTCTGTATGTTTCTGCGCGCATCGCATGAAAACTACTGATCCTATTCGAATGCCGTTTTTACAGATTTATTTGTTTTCTCTCAATTTAACATCTGGTGTATAAAAATTAGCGGGGGGAAATTTTTATACAATAATCAACACGCCACGCGAATGACGTTGCGGGTAGAGCTAGTTATCAATAAAACTGTTTTTGCATGTCTATATTTTTTTGAATCAACTTTCTCGATAAAAATAATTCGATTAAAATATAAATTGAGGGTTAATAACTATATTAATTTGGCGTCTTTGAATGGTTTCAAATAAAAATAAATACCTGCAACAACTTAATAATTTTAAACATAAAAAATTACGACATGTACCTACTTTTTCAACGACAGTAATTTATCGGGTTATACGTATTTCCGCATGTTAACTTAAGCCACTAACTTGCCTACTAATCTGACAAGTTCGTACTAGAAACCTCTCCATAAATAAAGTAATGTCGGAGTATCAACAGTAAGAATACTTAGCGGTTTATATCTTGCTTGATTGCAGCTTTATAATAGCCTGCAAAGCTGAACAATTTTACAACTAGAACTTCTATTTTGTTGTAGCGCTTAAATAAATATTTTCAAGTTCAACATTCTACAAGAAACATACATTGTGCGGGTAAAGTTGAAAATAAGTAATGTTGACGTGATATAAAGGAAAATTTCTTATGGTCGATTTATTGGTTGTGTAGACTGGAATTGAACTCGTCCATAGCGAAGTAAAGTAAGAAAATTAATCATATATGAGAGCAGATCGTAAAATAGGATTCTATTGGTTCTTATTTAAATAACTAGTTGTATCGTTCTAAAGCTTAAACGATGATTTATTTTTATGCAACTTTCATTTCTACCTGCGCCTTTCTAAAAACGGTTTTATCAAAGAGTAGTGCCGCCGCACTTTTCTTAATTGGTTAGTCTTCTTCTCCGGTGATTCTGGATATCCTTTGTGTTTTCTTAGGGTTTCGTATTGTTGACTGAAAACGAAATTTATTTACCACTAAAAGAAAAATATACAGAGTGTAAAAAAAGTGTCACTAAATGAAATGGGTCATAGTACATCCCAAAATAAGCAAAAAGTAAGATGTACAAAGTGCCGTCCCTTTATTACAATGCAGCTACGACATCTCCGCTGCAGGGACTGTCGAATCTTTCCAAAATACGTTTATTGGCTAGGATTCGATGACATGCCTGCTCTATTCTGTGCTGCAGCTCCTCGAGGTTATTCACAGTAGTGGCGTATACGAAATTTTTTAAGTGTCCCCAAAGGAAAAAGACAAGGTGATTTAAATCAGGAGATCTTGCAGGCCTTGGTACAGGTCCGCCCCTTCCTATCCATCTTTCTCCAGAAGATCCGTCTAAATGCTTTCTTACGGCAATTGAAAAATGGACCGGAGCACCATCGTGCTGGAACCACATTTGATTTATATGTATTAAAGTAATATCGTCTAAAATGTGTTTTGCAAAAAGTTTAAGTAATCAGCTACCGTTAATCGGTTAGGTAGTACAATCGGACCTAGTAACCATTTGCCCAAAATTGCTATCCAAATGTTCAACTAAAAACGTACTTGATGCCTGAATTCCACAACACTATGGGGATTTTCTTGGGCCCACATACATGCGAATTATAAAAATTAAAAACTCCATTTCGTGTCAACCCCGCCTCATCAATAAAAAGAATGTCTAAAGTAAAATTTGGGTCCTCAGCATCATTTCTTAGAAACCATGGGCAAAATTTCAAACGTGCCTGATGATCAAGTGGATAGAAAGCATGCACTCGTTGAACATGGAACTGTTAAAGCTGCTGCTCGTGGAGTATTCTCCAAACCAGACAATCTCCAACTTCTACTTCCACTGATATTTTCCGCAAACTAGTTTCTGGATTCTCCTCTACTCGTGCCAAAATTATTTCTCTTAACTCAGGGATGGACACCAACCTTGGTCTCCCAGAATTATGGGACTGTTTCCCAAATGTACCTGTATTATGCAACCCTTGGTGCAGTCTTCCAAACACACGAACAGAAGGAATGTGGCGATTAGGGAAAGTATCTACATACAGACGTGCGCTTCCCTGGCATAACCATTTGCACGACCGTACATGAAATGCATATCAGTTAATTCAAGATTACCTACTGTAAACAGACATAGCGAAAATTTGTAAAATTGTTCACCAACTACTAAATAATAGCCACAAATAATATCTAGATCGAATTTGATAAGAAAAGCAAGTTTTTGAGAATGAAAAAAGAGATAATCTAAATATGATAAAAAAAACATATCTCCGAAACCGTTAATTTGCGGACATATGTTTATTAAGACTTTTCTGGATATTTTGGGCCACACTACTACCAATTTCATTTTGTTACACGTTTTTTAACACCCCGTAGACTCTAATTCATCTTCTTTGAGATACTAATAAATATTGAGTAACATTGAAAATGTAGGAAATTTTTGTAAAAATATTAAAGTATCAAATATTTCTTAAAATCAAGATTCTGTACTTAAGTTATCTTTAATTGATTTTCTTACAAAAGACAAAAGACGCCAATGATGGCACGCTCGACCCACATTAAGTTCTGAATCTTCGAGCAGCCAATGACCCAACCAACACCAAACTCAATAACAGCGTTGCCAACAGGAATAAGAAAATTTAAAAATCTGATAGTGAAGAATTTTATTTTGAATCCATATAGTTACAATTATATAAAAGTATAAAGTTTTCCTCGATAATTTTCCTAAGAGATTGCAAAGTACTTATTTTTATAGAATTTTTTTAGTGTTTTCAAGCTTTTATATACCAACAACTATTTAAACAATTGTTTTACTTAATATGTTTTTTTTTGTTATTACAATTTTTTTTAAAGATAGTAAAATATGTATTATCATTTTAACTTAAGATATTGATAAGAAATATTTTACTTTGGCAACACTGTGAGTAAATGGTTACCAAACCAGCATTATTACATTACTTCTCACCTTTACTGCCCTTACTTCATGCGTTTTCAGCTTCATTCACTTCCAAACAAAACAGGCTAAGTATTTATCAAGTCGAAATAATTGAACGCATAATTTGAGACTTTATGAATTAACTTAATAATTAAATAATTAATTTTAAATTGGTATGAAGTGTGTACGCCACAGATCTTACACACATGAAAGAATCTACCATCATACTTAGATAGGTAATTATTAAAAATATTTGAAGGTGGTAGTTCTCGTTGAATTTTATTTATGCAAAACCGCTATATTAACTACAACCTGAAACAAGTATTTAACACACTAGATAAACTTTTTATGCACTAAAACCTTAGACCTAAATACGACCAAAAAAATTAGGTACACCTTCCACCTTCCTTAAGTATATAGCTCAAATAATTTTTTAACGAACAACAAAGCTGCAATTGAAGAAAAATATTCTGAAGGAATAGAAATCTAGTTTTACCGAAAAAAAAACTTGATTCAACGATAGTTCACAACCCTGATTCCAAAAACTAAGAAAAACGATATAGTTTTGCTCTTTAAGAATGGTTACGAATGGGTAGCATCTTCAACAACGTGATGCTCAAAATATTATTCTAACGTAAAAATTTGTGTTTTACTCGACGTTAGGATGAATACAAAATACAATCGATCGGAAATGTTCTGGAATGATCAGTGATGCACTGTAAACTAATTATGGAAAACAGATAGAAATGGCTACAGATAAGGAAGTTGGCTATTTTGTAGTACTAGCATCCTGAAAAATGATAATGCAGTTACAAGAATTTTGTCATTTTTACATTTTCAGTCGTTTCGATAATTGAACTTCGATAATTTTATTATACTGTAGTGCATTTTTGATAGGGCTAACGTTTTTTGCTTCTTGTATATTCACAAAAAACAAAATTTGCTGCACTTTCTATACACCTCGCGACTCAATTTTTACCCTTCGTGATGAGTAGGAAGCGAAAACCAAGTTCAAACCAGAGCAAACGGTGATTAACTAAAATCGATCCGAGAACGGCTTCAGAAGAAGGCAAATAGAGCTCAGCTGAAAACGGTCCAATTACGGCATTATAGGCTACAACACCAGTGCACGAGTCATAAAGTATGAACTCCCCAGAAACCATCCATTCCACGAGGTGCTTAGTGACCATTCAAATAACCCCGACCTACTCCGACGATTACTTGCACCACTTGTAGATCTTCATAACAACACCACTCTACTAACTTCTCACATCGTCATTTGGAAATTGAGACCAGTGGAAAGACCAATACCATACCACAACCGGGACCCGCTTCTGGTACATCACATTGACCCCAGAAGATACATTGTTCGCCAACAGTATTGGTACGCAAAATTTGTGACAGCTAAAGAAGTTTAGAGTTTCTAAAGACATGGCCATTTTTTACATATTTACTTTTCAATTAGAAACCATGGCTGGTTTATATAAATCCTAATTTATATACAAACAACACCCCATAATCGTAATCTTACCGTTGTTTTAATCAAAATAGTTTTTACACATTCGAGAGATGTAGATGATTAAAATACAAGTCATTAATAGATTTTTAATAACATATCCCTGTTTCAAGCAAGAGCTTTGTTTATTAAGCGGGACCTTGTTTAAATCCTGCTGGTACTGTAGGTTTTATCTTGTCCTTTTTAAAGAAGTACGTTTCAAAAAATATCTAAAGAAGTTAACTGTGTCATTTTTTTTTTACTTAATAATCGTTGTTTTAGTTTTTTGGTATCAGTGTAGTTATTATTATTTTTTGTTACAAGCAATAATACTAGGTATCCTTATACTTGATTATAAATTTGTTGAGGCACTATCTAAATTACGTAACTGTAACAATTGCAAATAATAACAACGACGTTGAGTTACGTGTTCAAAGAGCAGTTTATACGTAGAGATAAACTTAACTGGATATTACAACGTAAAATAAAAAATATAAATGCCGACGGTGGAGAAGGCGTTGTCGGATTGTGTGTGGTCTGCTCTCGTTTCAACAGGATCAACCACAATGAATTTGTTAAGGATAACGCTGCCAAATAATAAAGAAATTATTCAGTTTTATAGTCGAGTTGCTGATAATAACAGTTTTTATTTGAAAAAAAGAGTTACTAGATGTAAAATTAATACAGAATGTTTGAATGTAGAAAAAAAATTATTTTTTTACCACTACAATAGAATACTTAGTGTCATTGTTAACTCATTTCTGAGCATGGATTTGATGTGATGAAGTTGGTAAACAAAAGCATGATACCTTTCTTAAAAAAGCATAACTTACTTTCTTTCTTCCAATTCGGTTTTCAATCATCCAAGAGTAGGTACATATGATACCATCTTCGAATTTCTGGAAAAATTGTATTTAAATAAAGATTATGTTACCACTACAGTTTGCTGCAATCTATCTAAAGGCTTTGACTGTGTGAACCACAGGATACTTCTTAATAAATTGGAGAAGTATGGTTTTAGTGTTAGTGCTCTGAAGTGTTTAAAATCATATTTGTTTTAGTCAATGGGTACTGCTCTAGTAATATCAGCATCAAGTGTGGTATACCTTAGGGATTTGTCGTGGGTCCTATCCTTTTTTTGATTTATTGCAATGATATAGTTAACCTTGAAATAAATGGGTGGTTTACTATTTCTGCAGATGACACCTCAATTCTATGGTAAAACATGTGCTATGAGGTATTGAACTTTTTCTAACAATTCGTATGAAGAACGTCTCCAAATCGTGGGATTATGCAGCCTCTAAGAAAGGATACTCCGTGGGGATCTGATCGAGATATACAAAATTCTACATGGTCACTATTCACTTGAACTTAGTTTGTTTGTGCCCAGTGACGATGTGCGGAATCGTGGTCATCGATATAAATTAATGCGCGTTTAAATTAGTTTAAAAAGCTGTACCGGCAACACTTTCTTACAAACAGACTCTTCAGAAATTGGAACGCGCTTCCTGATTTTGTGGTTGACGCTTTTAAAAATTCTTTAGACAGACTTTAATAAGTTCTTGCTTATATTTTGTATTAAGATTTGTATGTTTGAACGGCTCTGTCACCTATACATAATGTAATAATAATCTCTTTAATTTTTAATCTTTATTTTATTTTTCTACATTCGTGCTCCTATTGCTCCCCTAAGATTTGTCTTACCTATTTCATCGACTGTTGCTTCCATTGATACTTCTACTTCTTACGTACCTTTATTTAGTTATTACACCGGTTTTTTCTGATGGATTATTTTCTATTCTTATTACAAAGAATCAGTATTCTCTTATTTATTTTTTTAACCTGATTTTAGTTGGTTTTTATTTCAAGTTACAGCAGTTCATTTAAATAATTTTTTGTTTGTTACTACTTGAAATAAAAGTTTGCGTCATTGTCTGTTGCTGTTATATCAGTGCTTTCAAGAAATGTTATTATAGCACCATAAACTTATGTATTTTTATTTTTATTGTTCTTAGATCCTATTTCTATAACAACTGCTCTATAAATTATAAAAATGACTTTGTTGATGAAAAAAAAAAGTCTCATCACGTAGTTTGGTGGTCACAACAATATTGCGAGCTACCATCCTATCTAATTTATTCATCCATTGAAGTGGTCAACAACTTTGTTGTTCCAGGAATAGAAGCGCACCAAACCGGATTAATAAAATGATTTTATTACAGAGGCGCCCGCAGACTTCTTTTTTTATAGGGTGGTGGTTTTTTCCTACATCCATAAACAGACATTTATATCAATCCCAAAAGACCTTATAAGATATCTGACGTTTAAAATCCATTTTCATAGAGACAATGTAAACCCAGTGATAAGAATAATAATAAACCATCATTTACCGATATTAAAAAGTGAAATTTTAGACAATATGCATTCAGGAAATTTACTTCTAAATAAAGCGATCGAATTGTTAATGAAATTCTTGGATTAACTAATCTGGTTCTGGTAAAATTTCTGAAACAGTGTCAACTAATTAATGTATCTTTAGGTAATGTATCAAAACAAACTAAATTAAAGCCTTAAATATAGGATATAAAAAATGGTAGGTATTTCTAAATATCCTTGTATTGATAAATCTCAGTTTAGGTGCAATGTAATCCTTGTATTAGAAAAGAGTTCAATAACTGTGTAGAACAGATATAGAAACCTCAGGAATTTATTCAAATATTCATTTGAGATCTGATAGTGGTAAATATTAACTTCAATGAAATTGTAAAAATATCACTTTCGTTTAATTTCTTCTGTTTACATCATCCACGATGTTAATATAGACCACATTCTCAAGGACCAGGCCAGACGATCAAAATGTAAATACAGAACAAGAATTTTTAGTCATAGTGGTGTACTTCTAGAGATGGGAGGAGTAATTTGGAACCTACATTTAAAATAATACCACAACCCTCTATTATGTACAAAAAAGATACCCACCATATAGATATTTAAATAGATAAAAGAAAAACGAAAAGAAAATTACGAACACTCGCACTATGTAAGTAACTTTCTTCCAACGGTTTGACAAATTAGATATCTATACTAATATTATAAAGAGGAAAGGTTTGATTTTTTGTTTGTTTGAAATGAATAGGCTCCGAAACTACTGGACCGATTTCAAAAATTCTTTTACCGTTGGCAAGCTACACTATTCCCGAGTGACATAGGCTATGTTTCATTTAAAAAAAAATAGGGATCCTTACTAAAATGCCATTAATGTATCCAAAAATGACCTTAAAATCCTTACATCGCGTGCGCTGAGAATACTATTGATTTTATAGAATAAAATAATGTACTACGATTTTGAAGAATATATAAATATCTACAAAAAATGCCGCGACAGCATATGTCTAACTGTTATAGTTACGTCACAATAACTAATTTTTAATTTTTTAAAAGTTTTTATCTTGGTATTAATCCTTATTAAAATAACTTATTTCATAATCACGACAGATATCACAAATTTAGCATGTGCAATGGGACGAGGCTACTTATAAAGGAATTAAAGGACAATTAAGTTGTAGCAACCAATATAACTGAACCACCAGCTGCTCAACTAGCTCATACACTGAGGATACCGATGATCCAAACTGATCTACCAAATCCATTTAAACCGCTTCAATTTCCTATCAAAACATCTTTCGCTTTTACTAATAATAAGTCTCAAGGTCAAACCTTCCAAATAGTAGGGATCGGTTTTCCTCATGGCCAACCGCCTAAGGCGGGTCGGAGCACCTGAAAATCAATTTATTTTGCTGCCAGAAAATAAAACAACATGTAATATTGTTGACAGGGAAGCGTTGACCCAATAAATTTAATGGCTTTTGTTATTTTTCTTTAATCCCCGTGCAAAGCCGAGGCGGGCTGCTAGTGTGTAGGTTTTTGATTAAGAATTAAAAAAAACGTGATAAATAATTTCATCATAAATGAACTTTAAGCACAAACAAACTTATTTTGCTCTAAATGTCGTTTTGTAGTTTGAGGCACAGAATAAGGTTCACAATAGGATAACTTGGTTAAATCTAGATAATTTGAAACGTTCCGGATGGAGATTTTACCTCCAAATGAGACCGGGAATTTATAAATTGCACCACAGATTCGGAAAGTGTAACCGTTTGTGTATAAACACATCATTGTCACCAGCAGCACTGTTCAAACTACCCTTTGAAATAATTTGGAACTTTTAGTTAAAATTTACAAATTAGAATAGAGTAACTGGGGGGCACTCACTTCAATTTGGCTCTTTTATTTGAAAGAATAACATAATCTCTTTTTAAGCTTCTGTAAAGAACAGCTTCTTCAGTTACAAGTTTTTTAGATAAGTTTCAGTAAATAATAAAAAATAATGTGTTATTTATACCAAATTCCAAATAGGTACCTATAAACTTTGACAATCCTTTTAACGCACCAATTGTATGGAACTATCGAATACTAAGGTAAATAATTCTTTTAGAAAAAAAGTAACTTGGAAAATTCGACTAGAAAATAAGTTTGAAAATAACAACTGGCCAATAAAAAACTGTACTAATTAAAATATATTTACCCATCAAAATAGTAAACATAAATATAATATTGTGTTATACCCGTATACGAATTCATTAGTTTTTTACCAGTTATATTGATGACAAATATCTAAGGAAATATAAGCTTTTTAACTATTCAGTTTCTACAAAATACAGTTTGAATGTCATTTCAAAATTTTCTGTAATTATAGTTTTGGGACATTGATGATCATTTTTGTATTGACAAGAGTGAAGAACGGTTCCAAATAAAAATCTCTTCGTCCATCTTAAGAGTCTCTCACTCCTATGATATCCCGAATTCTCTAAGGCCGCACAGGTGTAGTACAGGTGAGCGGGGAGGGTCACATGACCGGGTCGCAGGTAGAGCTGGCTCACCGAGTCAGTGCGTCTTAAGCTATTGGTAAGCGATTGTTCTTCGGTCGTTGTTTTTACGGTTGGTGTGTGTTTGTGAACTGTGATATGTCCGGAATATGGCCACCGGTCTTCCCTTTGGGTCCTGATAACTCAACATGGCTACCCTAGGCCTCTCGAAGGTCTTCATCTTAGACAAGTACTTCACAGAACTGCAAAAGTTCTGGGAGACGGAAAAGAAGCTGCAAGGTGTGTGTGTGTGTGTTGTCTTTTGAGATCTATAAAGTCTTTGTTTAGGTGCTTCTCGTCGCGGCTTGAAGATATTGTGGGTTATGTCTACCAGGGTCGTTGTGAGATAAATGCCGCCTATATACCTACCATATCACTTAGAAATAAATGTTTATATTGCCACTATTAGAATATATATTTTTAAATTGTCATCATTTTGATGTACACTTTTTTAGAGAGCGGAACATTTTGATACATTCGATAAATTTTACGCTGTATAAAAGTTACAAAAATATTTTAAGTAGAAACTTCAATCAACTGTTTCTTTTCCTTTACCGACTGACATTAATCTATTAAATAAATTAACAAATTTCTCCATTAAATTAATTGTAAGAAATGGCTGGTGAAAGAAATGAAAGGAAATAATAAAAGTTAGAATAAACCACCAAAAAGGATATGCAGGCAACGAAAACAATATTCAAAATTAAAGGCTGATTCTTTAAAGATAAGACACAGTGAAGTGATTGAGCTAATCAGAAATTTTTCTTTTATCAACTGACATTAATGTATTAAATATAATAACAAATTACTCCATTAAATCGATTGTAAGAAGACGGAATGTTAAAAAAATAATAGGATATAATGAAACATAAAGTAAACAAACAAAAAAGAAATGCAGGGAACGAACGCAATTTTTTAAATTAAAGACAGATTCTTTAAAAATAAGACACAGTGAAGTCATTGCGCAAATCAGAAACTTTTCCTTTACTGACAAGTTTCTCCATTAAATCGATTGTAAGAAAACGGCATTTGAAAGAAATAGGTAATAGGATATAATGAAACTTAAAGTAAACAATTAAAAAGATGCAGGCATAAAAAAAATTATAAATTAAAGACAGATTCTTTAAAAATAAGACACAGTGAAACATGCAAAAGAGTTTTCTTGTTAATGTTGATGGAAAAGAGCTGGGAAAGTCAGAAAGGGTGTCTGGGATTACCACAACTTATACTTATACTTAAGATTGTGAAGAAACATAACAAATAACTTAATCTTCCAAAGAGGACTAACTTCAAAATAAAAACTACTTTCCAACGACTGATAATTATAGAAGAAGGCTAATGCTATTAGAATTGGAGTGAGTTTTAAACTCTATACTCTAATTTGAGTCTAATTCATACACGAGATATCCTGAGACATGAATTAATGGAAGAAAATTGGAGATCAGGAAATTTATGAGCGGAAACTGACGTTAATCTAGAATATAGATTAACACATTTCTCCATTAAATCGATTGTAAGAAAACGACATTTGAAAGAAATAATAGGATATAATGAAACTTTAAGTAAACAATTAAAAAGATGCGGGCAAAAAAAAATTATAAATTAAAGACAGATTCTTTAAAAATAAGACACACTGAAACATGCAAAAGAGTTGTTCTTGTTAATGTTGATGGAAAAGAGCTGGGAAAGTCAGAAAGGGTGTCTGGGATTACCACAACTACCTCTAATACTTAAAATTGTGAAGAAATATAACAAATAACTTAATCTCACAAAGAGGACTGACTTCAAAATAAAAACTACTTTCCAACTACTGATAATTATAGAAGAAGGCTAATGCTATTAGAATTGAAGTGAATTTTAAACTCTATAGTCTAATTCATACACGAGATATCCTGAGACATGAATTACTGGCAGAAAATTGGAGATCAGGAAATTTATGAGCGGAAAGATACCTACTTTACAACTGACAGAAACGAACAAAATGAGTAATTACCCAACACAAAACAATCCACAAAAGTTAAAAAGCTCACCCGAAAATATAATAAATACAACCCTAATGAATGTGGATCTTTACCTGAACTAGCTTTTATACTAAAGACATGTTAAGAGATAAAATAAAATTTTAAATTCAATATAATTTAAGGAAACAGTGTTACGTTTGATAATTGTTGAAAAAAGCATAGAAAACCGGAATTTGTTTAAACCTTTATCTTAAAGCATTTAGGTACGCTTAAAATATAGGTACACTGAGACGAAGGAATCGAGAAAAATTAAAGATATTTTCTTTAAAACTAGCACAAAGCAACAAAGTAGATTAATTTCTCAAATTAGAAAAAAATATCTTGAACAGGCAGAATTGAACTACGTGTTGTAATTTATTATTTTAAAATTATCACTATGTGCGTGTATGTGTGTGATCTCGTGTTCATTAGCTATGAAAGTTTTTTCAGTACACTGTTAAAATACTAAATTATTAAGTACAGAGCATAGCATCTGTTACCATATAATTATTGGCAACTGACAGACTACGTTGTAGGTTCAAAAACTTTACCAAAAACCGAATTAACTGTAAAGCTTCAATTTTAATTGGACAACCTTGAATAAAATTTAACTACAAGAAATATTCAAATCGTTATTTATCTTAAGGCAACACGAGTCGATGACATTAATATTCATGAACATATATTTCTTTGACAAAAGTTTCTTCCAGGAATGCAACAGTTATAAATGCAGGAAATGTGACATAATTGCATTAAAAAATTCTGTAATGATGTATAATTCATAAGTGATACACGTAGTCCTTGTGATATGATTATACTTTTCCTTATATCATTCCAAACTCGGTCCTACATTATACATAAGACGGTTTCTACAAAGACATAAAGCTCTTCTTATGAATTTTTAAACTGTTGAAAATCTATAAATATATACACACAACTAACTGATAGCTTTATCATGAAATGTGTAAATAGATTTCTAAATTCTAATTTCAAAGATAGTGGAATGTTCGGAGATTGCAAATTGTATTATAATGATTATTTTGGTGATTATGTACAACTTTTACAGATGTATATTTAATGAGTTTTCATATGTTGATTTTGGTAACCGGATAATTCCCCACAGTCATAGATGCCTACACGCAAAATACCCACACAGAAAATTGCCCACACCGGAAAATGCCCACATGAAAAAATGCCCACATGGAAAAAAACACACATAGAAAATTAAGCACACTTTTATAAAAATTGTTACCAAATTAATTTTTCATTTGTGTCCCAGTAGTTCCGACCATAAAACAACTGGGAGTATAAGGTATAAATTTATTCTAACATTTACTGGAGAAGCATTTGCTATTTTGGAAGCCCTAAAAAAGTGCGGAGAGATACAAGCACACGAAATATTTATAATTACAGATTCCTTGAGCGTTCTTCATGGTTTACAAGAAATCTACACACAAAACTCTCTTATTCAATGTATTAAACAAGAATTATTCCAGTTGAAAAACAAACTCATAGAATTTTTGTGGGTGCCATCCCATGTCGGCATCTTTGGAAATGAGAAAGTTGATAAAATTGCCAATGCAGCATCCAAAAACCCAGAATCACATATCATTAATGGAATACCACTCGCTGACCACAAACTGAAAATTAACCAATTTGTTCGTAACCTCTGGGAGCATCGTTGGACTCAACAAAATTCAAAATTCTCTGAAATCAAATCCACACTATCAGTTAAGTTAAATTTTCCATCAAATAGAAGAAACCAAGTCAAAATAAATAGACTTAGAATTGGCCATACTACCTTGACTCATCAATATTTACTAAAGAAGGAACCGCAACCCCAGTGTGAAACTTGTGCAGTGCCCATATCGGTAAAACATTTAATAATCGAATGTCCACTCTTCTCTGAAGAACGCAAAATGGCGAAGATTGCTAGTGATCTAAAAACTGTTTTAACTACCAATATAGACAGAGTTCTACAATTCTTCAACCTTATTAACATGTATACCTTAATTTAATGTATTGTAATGTTTTTCACGCCGCTCATAACCCTCGAGGTTAATGCGGCTAATGCAAAATAAAAAAAAATAAAAAACGTATATTCAAGGTGCAGCAGGTAAAGATCCGCAGTTTCCCATAAGACTATGGAATAATTATTGTGAAGCTCTGGAGCGTACTCCAAAAAAAACAAATTGCTGTGAGATTCCAAAACGCGCTGAATTCAATTTTCCATTGCAGTCATCCCAGCGTACGGTTCCTATTCGATGGATTGAAGATGGACCATGCGTGCCATAAATTATTATTGGCTAACTCTCAGGTCTTCGCGAAACTAAAAGAAGAAAATACGAACAACTCCACCATTTAGTTGTTGCAACGTCGGTGCAAGAATATAAAATTTTTTGACGATAAATTAAGATAATTAAGAAGTTTGGCCAATTTACAATAATGACCTACACTTTAAACTTTTAATAATAACATAACTTTTTAAATTGCTTTAATTGTTTTAAACAAGTAATATTTTTTTCAAAATACTGGCACCCAAATACTATCAACAAGTTTGTAAGAAAAGTGTATAATAATATTTACATTAAAATAATATGCCCAGTTTTCTACGTGTATATTTTTCTATGTGGGTGCTTTTCCATGTGGGCATTTTTCGGTGTGTGCAGTTTTCCGTGTGGGGATATTTCAATCTGGGTATATTGCTTGTGGGTGTTTATGTGCAATTTTCGTGTGGGGAATTATCTTGTGGGAAATTATCATGATTTCGAATATGTTTCTCTTCAATTTTGGAATTATTTTTAAACATATCAAGTGATTTATTATCTAACTAGCTTATACCCGTGGCTTTGCCCGCGTGGATTTGGGACATTCACAAATGATTTAATGACTGTCTATTTTACATATAAAAATTTGATTTTAATTATTCTGTAGGTATATCCTTGGTAAAATAAGTCTGGCTTAACTACTTTTAATTTTTATTATTTCTTTTTTATTTAAAACTAGCTGAACACGGCGTGCGTTGCTACGCCAGCAACTAAAATAAATTCAAGGAAAATAAAAGAGAAGAAGAGATAGAGAAGGAAAGAAAGTTTATAGTTTTGTTTTACTTATCGCACCAAAAATATATTTTTCGAACTTATATTTATACGAATTCGTGTAGATATCTATTAATCAGTATTGAATTTTATACATGGAAGCGCCATCTGGTGGTAACTTCCATTAATACGAATATCATATTCATCTTACCCGTAAAAATACATCATCATACTGATTTTCCTGACAATAGGTTGACCGGGACAGAAGTTGCTAGTCTGCAGCGCCACCTGGTGGCGAGTGGCATCAATGAGCAAATCATACAAACCTTCTCCGTGGAAAAATACATATACATACCAATTTTCATGACAATTGGTTGAACGGGACAGAAGTTTCTGCAGCGCCACCTGGTGGCGAGTGGCATCAATGAGCATATCATATAAACCTTTTCCGTGGAAAAATACATATACATACCAATTTTCATGACAATCGGTTGAACGGGACAGAAGTTGCTAGTCTGCAGCGCCACCTGGTGGCGAGTGGCATCAGTGAGCATATCATACAAACCTTTTCCGTGGAAAAATACATATAAATACCAATTTTTATGACAATCGGTTGAAGGGGCAGAAGTTGCTAGTCTGCAGCGCCACATGGTGGCGAGTGACATCAATGAGCATATCATACAAACCTTCTCCGTGGAAAAATACATATACATACCAATTTTCATATTAATGGGTCCAGTAGTTTTTGAGTTCATTGAGTACATACAGACATACATACATACAGACAAACATTCAATAGGTCTCATGTTTGTCAGTCAATCACGCGCACGCTGCCGCCGCGCCGCCCCGACCGGCCTGTACCACCGCAAGCGCTACGTCCCGCAATTTGAAATCTGTAATATCTCCGAAAATATTCATTTAAGTCTTGTGCTGTAAAGGACCATATAGATCTATATTAAATCAACAATGTATTTAAGCTATTTAATTGGATAAGAATTAATGCTGTATTGGTTAAAATCGCTTCGAAAATTAGCCATTATTTGTCGTAAAAAGAAACGACAAAAAAATGTTATTGTGCGATATCCATAAGAGATAGACATATACCATCGCGGAGTTTTCTGTAGACCTTTTTAATGTGTACAAATAATTAGTACATTATTTTGATAAATCTCGTAGGGTTCAGCCTGCGTTTGCTATGTAAGCGGAAAAAAACTGATAATTAACGATAGCACATTAGAATTCTCAAAGATAACAGTATTTCTCCACTATTTATTGGATGTTTTTATACATATAAACCTTCCTCTTAAATCACTCTATCTATTAAAAAAAACGCATCAAAATCCGTTGCGTAGTTTTAAAGATTTAAGCATACAAAGGGACATAGGGACAGAGAAAGCGACTTTGTTTTATACTATGTAGTGATACCTCCATCAAGGTGGCTGACCCAAAGTGGAGAAATTTGTCGAAATTTATTTCAAAATTAGGTGCATTTTAGGTGCTATTTAGGTGCGCCAAACAAAAATTAGGTGCACTAACCGTTTTTGAAATATTTACGAAAAACCATGGGTCAGCCAGCCTTTAACAACCTAGCTGACCCATAAGAAAAAAAAACAAAAAACAAGGATTAAATAATCTTTAAATTAGGTGCTAATTAAGTGCTTTTTAAAACACGAAACATAAAATAAAAAATTTAAAAATTAAACGTCTTAAAATTGAATATATTGATTGTGTATGGCAAAATGCCACATTTCTTCTTGCACTTTGAACCAAAATGGACATCGGCAGTTTAAGAACAATTAAAAATCGGTAAAAATTTCTTGTCCTGTAATTTTTTTAATGGATAATTCGGAAGGTCACCACAAATTTTTTTTTTTTATTTTTTTTTAACTCGGACCGCTGAGCGAGACTTGCAACCGGTCATTTCCGGAAATGATGATTAATATAAAATTCACTTTGTCAGAGATTTAAGTGCTTATTAAGTGCAATAGTTTCACGAGCAAAATAAACTGCTAATGAGCAATTTCAACTGAAAATATTTGGCCAAAGTTTTCTTGCGTCTTAATTAAGGGTGTCAATCTGCACTTTTTAAGCACATGATCAAGATCAAGATCATTAAAATTTTCTTGTAATTCTATTACTTAATAATTATCTCGTCCGAAATGAAATATTTGTTTTAACTGGGACTGCTGAGCTTGTTACCGGTCACTTCCAAATATAATAATTATTATAAAAAACTTTTTCTCAAATATTTAAGTGCTCAGTAAGGGCAACAGACTCAATAGCAGAACAAACCGCTGATGAGACAAGTCAACTTGAAATTCTTAGCCTAAGTCTTAAACCAAGTGTGTCATTCTGCACTTTCTAAGCACTTAAAAACTGGTACAAATACCTACGAAATAATCCCATAAAATTTCCATAGTTTTTTTGCGCGTAGTTCCGATAATTAATTGAATATATTGATTGTGTATGGCAAAATGCCACATTTCTTCTTGCACTTTGAACCAAAATGGACATCGGCAGTTTAAGAACAATTAAAAATCGGTAAAAATTTCTTGTCCTGTAATTTTTTTAATGGATAATTCGGAAGGTCACCACAAATTTTTTTTTTTATTTTTTTTTAACTCGGACCGCTGAGCGAGACTTGCAACCGGTCATTTCCGGAAATGATGATTAATATAAAATTCACTTTGTCAGAGATTTAAGTGCTTATTAAGTGCAATAGTTTCACGAACAAAATAAACTGCTAATGAGCAATTTCAACTGAAAATATTTGGCCAAAGTTTTCTTGCGTCTTAATTAAGGGTGTCAATCTGCACTTTTTAAGCACATGATCAAGATCAAGATCATTAAAATTTTCTTGTAATTCTATTACTTAATAATTATCTCCTCCGAAATAATTTTTCTTTTATTCGGTTTATTTTTGTTTTTTTTTTCTGTCAACTTTAAATCTAAATTAGCGTCGATCAAATTCTCATTTGCATCTTTTGTAAAGTCAATTAATTATCGGAACTACGCGCAAAAAAACTATGGAAATTTTATGGGATTATTTCGTAGGTATTTGTACCAGTTTTTAAGTGCTTAGAAAGTGCAGAATGACACACTTGGTTCAAGACTTAGGCTAAGATTTTCAAGTTGACTTGTCTCACCAGCGGTTTGTTCTGCTATTGAATCTGTTGCCCTTACTGAGCACTTAAATATTTGAGAAAAAGTTTTTTATAATAATTATTATATTTGGAAGTGACCGGTAACAAGCTCAGCAGTCCCAGTTAAAACAAATATTTCATTTCGGACGAGAGAATTATTAAGTAATAGAATTACAAGAAAATTTTAATGATCTTGATCTTGATCATGTGCTTAAAAAGTGCAGATTGACACTCTTAGTTGAGACGCAAGAAAACTTTGGCCAAATATTTTCAGTTGAAATTGCTCATTAGCAGTTTATTTTGCTCGTGAAACTATTGCACTTAATAAGCACTTAAATCTCTGACAAAGTGAATTTTATATTAATCATCATTTCCGGAAATGACCGGTTGCAAGTCTCGCTCAGCGGTCCGAGTTAAAAAAAATAAAAAAAAAATTTTGTGGTGACCTTCCGAATTATCCATTAAAAAAATTACAGGACAAGAAATTTTTACCGATTTTTAACTGTTCTTAAACTGCCGATGTCCATTTTGGTTCAAAGTGCAAGAAGAAATGTGGCATTTTGCCATACACAATCAATATATTCAATTTTAAGACGTTTAATTTTTAAATTTTTTATTTTATGTTTCGTGTTTTAAAAAGCACTTAATTAGCACCTAATTTAAAGATTATTTAATCCTTGTTTTTTGTTTTTTTTTCTTATGGGTCAGCTAGGTTGTTAAAGGCTGGCTGGCCCAAGGTTTTTCGTAAATATTTCAAAAACGGTTAGTGCACCTAATTTTTGTTTTGCGCACCTAAATAGCACCTAAAATGCACCTAATTTTGAAATAAATTTCGACAAATTTCTCCACTTTGGGTCAGCCACCTTGATGGAGGTTGTAGTGATTTATGATCTGAAAAAAAACATAACTAGTGATTACCAACTTTATAATTTAGCACATTTAGAATTCTTTCTAAAAGAAATGAACTTTAATTTTAGAGACGTTTCAATGAGAACAGTTAAGGTACACGAGAATGACTTATAAAAATAAAAACACTTACTAACACAACAACAAGAAATTCATGATAAAATACGTAAATAATTACATATGTTCGTGTAAATTACCAATTTTGTTTTCTAATAACAAATCGGCATTGATATTATTCACGATTTCTAAAAACAAATAAGCAGAGCAAATATAATCCATTAAGTCTGATATAGAAACTTAAGTTTTGCTTTACAATCCGGTTGATTCATAGCTGAGTGCACATTGTTGTAAAGTGCGAACTTTTTACAGATAATTATCTGCAAAATACCAATTAATACGTGGGAACTTGATCAACTAAAAGCATTACCAGGATCACGAACAAAATGTTTGCATTATGTTATGTAACCATTATGCAACTTCACTATAGTCGGTAAACTAGTATATGAATTATGTTAGGTGATTTCCAGATATTAAAAAAGAATGGAAGTCTGTTACATTTCTGAGAACATTTAATAGTGTTCTACGAATACAGTTAATGATTAAATTGCTTTCCAATGTTGTTAAACATATTTCTTGGAAATGACTGATGTTCACAGAACTGTTTTTGTTAGATAGAAATTGTAGCTGTTTTCTCGCTAGATTGGGTCCATATTTAATGGCTTATTATATAATTTAGACTTTCTGATGAATTTAAATGTATAGATTTTTCTTTTACTCTTGGTTACCTAAGATATGCAGTTCATATTTTTTTCTTTCACAAACTATCAATAATAAAGTACCCGATTCCCTACTATTTAAAATAAAGCACTGAACCTCCAAAATTAAAAAGTCAAGGCGAATTTTAATGATTCTTTTTTTTATTCGATTCGCAAGAGCATAGAAAACTTTTACAATAATGTAATATTGGAAAATGCATCTCAAACAGAAATCGTTAGTTATTGGCTGAAATAAGTTCAATATTGTTAATTCGTGGTTTCTGGGGGCGCTAAAAACGAATATGTCATTAAAAGTGACTTACGGAGTACCTGGTGCCCAGGTCACCTTCTTTTAGATCGCTTCCTGGAGTTTTCGGTAACACCATTATGAAATTAATCACAAATCAATACTCGGTTATTTTAGGCCTCTCTGAAAACGAATATGACATTGGAAGTGATCTCTGGAGTACCTGGTGCCCACGATAATTACTGTTTATCTCGTTTCCTGAAGTTTTCTGTAACATCGGTAAACAATTAGTCAAAGCTCAATATCCTGAGGTTTTGGGCGCGCCAAAAACAAATATGACATTGAAAGTGATCTCCGGAGTACCTGGTGCACAGGATACCTACTATTTATTTCGTCTCCTGAACTTTTTGGTAAATTCATTAAACAATTATTTAAAACTCACTAGAGGGTTTTTGGTATTGCCGAGAACGTATATAATATCGAAAGCGATCTACAGAGTATCAACTGCTCAGCATACCAACCTTTACATCATCTCCTAGAGTTTCATTGAATATTTTGAAAACAAAATCTATTTTTTTTTAATTTAGTGCAACAACTCCTGTAGACAAGGTAAACATTAAGTATCCTGGGCAGCAACTACTCCGTAGATATTCGCCATATTCGTTTTCAGCATGCCCAAAAACCGTCAAGTATGGAATTTTGACTAATTGTACAAGATATTACCGAAAACTCCAGGAGATGACATAAACAGTTGGTAGCCAGATACTCCGGAGATCACTTTTAATTTCAATTCGTTTTCAGCGACCCAAAAATCTCCGAATATCAAAACTGAACTCATTCTTGCCAATAAATAACGAGCTAACTATGTCAGAAATACACTTTAAAAATGGATGTTATTTATATACACAAATGCAGTTTTCTTATATTACGTGATCGCAAAGTTTAATGATGCTCTCACGAATCGAATGCAAAAAGAATCATCTTGCTGTTTACATTTCAACTAAATTCAAATATCTAGTGACATAAAGTACAACCAAAATATCTAGAAGAGGTAATACAAACAGAAATACAAATTTAGGCACAAAAATAGAGAATGCAAAATGCTCAGAAAAAGTAATTCGTGTTGAAAGTAATGACCTGCTTCGAAAAATTATCATGAAATTTCAAATTTTTAATTGGCGATTAAAGCGCCCACAAAATCTATATTTAACTTCATTATGATCAAATATTTAATCAAGGAATATCACACTTGAGGTGAAGAAATTTAAAAACGATGTGGAAAAATGTGTAATTTAAACTGCCAAGCTTGTCTGACTAGTCACAATAGACTAATTAAGAATTCCGATTTATGGTTTTTGGAGGCGGTAAATCAATTGTGATGGACCTTCGAGTGTAATTTCTTGCAGGCTAATTCCTAGATTTAGCGTGCGACCAACGGTAAGACTTTCGCGGGAAAAAATTTACACAAAAGTTTTAGTTAAGTAGTGTGAACCTGTAAATAAACCACCACTCTCGCTCGTTATACATTGGAAAAACTGATGGAGATGCTTTTTTGTACAAAATTTGTATAGTAAGATTTAAGGACTATTATCGTTATCCTTCCAAAAACAAAGAAAGCAATATCATTCATAAGTATTCATAGATTAAACTTTTTATCGAGGATTAGTGGAAATAGAACAGACCAATTGAAAACCAACAAAAACAAGTTTACTTTCTCTAATTCATATTAGAAAAATTGAACTTGTTTTTGTTTTTCAATCGGTCTGTTCTATTCCCACAAATCCTCAATAACCATTCATAAGTATATTAATTACTGAACTACAAAATTCATAATAACTTTACTGACAATGTTAAATCTATATTTATATAAAAGAAAGTCATGTTAGTTACACTATTTATAGCTCAAGAACTGCTAAACCGATTTGGCTGAAAATTGGTAGGCAGATAGCTCAGAACCAGGAGACGAATATATCCCGTTCGATCGCGTTCCCGTTCACTATAACACGAGGTAGAACAAAAACGCATCTGACATGGAATAATAAAACAGAAATTACTACTAACAACATACTTACCAAGTTCTATGACGCTATCATAAGATGGCGCAGTTGATATATATTAAAACATGCAGTTTTTACTTAATTAAGTACTATGACGTCACCGTTAGGTGGCGCAATTGATTTCTTATATAATAAACGAAGCAATTTTAACTTAATTAAGTATTATGAAGTCATTGTAAGATTTAAACGAGCAATTCTTACTTAATAAAGTACCTACTATGAAGCCTACCGTAAGGTTGTCCAGTTGATAATGAAAAAAATAGTAAAAACTTGGAAACTAAGAAAAAAATTTGATAAAAACGACACAATAACAAACAAAAACATTGAAAACAAAAGAAAACGGGACAACATAGGTAATATAAATTTGAAAAAACGGAAAATGAGAAAAATATATTAATGTTAGGCGGTACAAAGTTCGCCGCATGATTTAGTATACCTTTAATAATTTATAGCTTTTTTCTATTTAAAGTTTGAATGTGTATATATAAAAATTGGGTTTATATTGTTAATCCGAATCATATTTGGGTATTTTAATCGATTTTAAAATAATAATCATTTTTTAATATTACTAACATGTAAGGCGTTGCTAGCTCACCCAGAATATCAAGTTGTATATCGGCTAGTTGATCAAAGCCCAACATTCCGATTATACCTAGTTTAATCGGAAACTGGTATTTTATCATTTATATCATTCGTCTTAAATTAATCTATAACCATTTGAGCGTGCTTGATATGGTTTATTGCAGCGGTAGGAAAACTTTTGATTACAAAATATCTTTTCTAGTGATGATTTCTTTTAAGATAAAGTAGGTTGTGTAAGTAAATATCTATTAATTTAAAACAAAGAGGATTAATGATTCAATTTTATTTATGTAAAAGTTCGTTGTACGTTATTTTTAAATAACCAAACAGGTATATTCAATATGACGCACAATAGATATGAAAGCAATAGCAAACAGCGAATAAAACTATTGAAAACTGATCTATTGAAGACTAATCATATCCAAAAAAACGTAATAATCACAAAACACCTATTACTGCAATGATTTAGTTCAAAGAAATGTTTTAAAATAACCCGAATAAAGAGCTCAGAAAATATAGATATTTTGTGACTCAGAGCATCACAGAAGCTCATTTAAAGTCAAGGAACACAGTTCAGCTAACAATACTGTAAATGTCAGAGATACATACTAATACATTCGTTCGAATAAAGAGCTCAGAAAATATAGATATTTTGTGACTCAGAGCATCACAGAAGCTCATTTAAAGTCAAGGAACACAGTTCAGCTAACAACACTGTAAATATCAGAGATACATACTAATACATTCGTTAAAAAAAAGTAGGAGACAAAACATTACAAGTGACGAAAATCGATCATCTTTCTCCGACGGATGAGTTAAACTATGAGACAAAGCAAACTGAAAAGTGTAATCATGAGAAAGGATGATCTACTTTCTTCCCGCGTAATATTAGCATTTTTCTACATATTTGGTTTAAAATTTGAAGCCAATGCCCGGCGTGCACACGCGACAAACCGCGAATATCAGCATTTGCTATGTTTCGCCCTACATGAATTATTTTTTGGTGGAGGGAAACCGAATTTTTCGACTCGGGTAGAAAGAAAAGATAAATTCCATAGTTATTTGAAGTTTCGGCAACTCTCAATGGCGCATGTTTGGACACTTTATAAATGCCTTTAAGTATAGATTTTTTTGTCAAGTTGTTGGCTTGTTATGAACTTGTCTTATAATAGGTTTACCTACTTAGCAAGTCTCGGCAAGCTTTCACAAGTACAAGCGTAATTGTAGGTTTACATGCTTGAAAGTCTCGGCAAGATTCTACAAACACAAGCGTGTAAAGGGGGTGTTTGGCTTGGCTTGCGCGAGATCGGAAGACTTGTTGCCAATCCAGGCCAGTTTCGGTTTTCGAACACAGTTCAAAGGAAGCTTGGGGCAAGCGCTTGCGACGTATTTACACGTTGGAGCATCTTTAGTTCGCGTCGTACGGTTGTGTGTTGATTTAACTTTGACGTCTACGTGTGTAAATGGCATTCAATCATTTGTGAAGGATTCTGGTTGCTTGCGTAGACTTGCTAAGCGTGTAAACCTACCATAAAGGGAGTGATTGGCTTTGCTTGCGTAAGATGGGAAGAGCTTGCCAGGCCAGTGTCGGTTTTCGAACACAGATCAAAGAAAATTTGCGGCAAACGCCTGCTACGTATTTACACGTTGGCGCATGTTTAGTGCCGCTCACGATTTCGCGCCTTTTATATTTACCTGTTACGGTTTCTATGGATTTTTAATATCCATCATCTTTTCTGCTTAACCTGTCACTTCCTTTGCTTTTGTTTATATTTATAATAAAAATATGTTAAGCCAAACGCAAGTGCTGAAATAAATTCAACTACGTCTTTCATGTTTGCCTGTTCGTAACACACTAGCACACTGCCAAGCGTGTAAATGGCATTCAAGCGTTTGTGAATGCTTGGAGCTTGTGAATGCTTGCGTAGACTTTCCTAGCGTTTAAACCTACTATTAGGTAAACACTGGATGTTATATAATAAACCACTAGTTTTGGCTCCACGAGCGACTAAAATCACAATACTCAAATAAAGTTGTTATTAGGAATAGGCTATGCAAACAAAGCTTTTAATGTTAAGTTCGGAAGTGGTGTTACGAAAGAAAAATCATCACAAAAATGTGTAACAGAAGATACAAGATAAAATAAGACAATAGGTAGATAAGAGAAAGTTCAAAGAAGTGTTGGATTTAAGGACCCTGTTGTAGGACTTATGTCTTTTTCAGGAAGTGACTGAGAAAGTGTAAGATGGTATTAGCATTGGTCCTCGGCTCCATGCTCACAAACTCCCCCACTTATAGTTGGTGTTGTTTCTATCGTAGCTCTTGTGAATTCTTCTGATTCCAAAGTTCCTCGAACGTGCCTTAACCGTCATTCCTTTTTTGGTGTCAGTGTAGGTGTGTGTGTGGAAGTGTAACCTAGGCATGGGTAACACACCAAATTTTTAAGTGTTGATACAATGATACTGACACAGTCAAATGTGTCGATACTTCGTATCGGCACATTTGTGTCATAACACGTAAAATTAAATTCAATACTCTCAACACGTGTATTCATTTGCCCATCTAATACAAAGAACTGAAACTAGTGTCAGTGTTGACAGCTATACTATAATTAAAAGTTAATAGTACAATGTAAATGTAATAAAAAAAAACATTATTTATAATACTTGTTAGTTTATCTTGTTAAAGAATTCTAGCTTTAGTCGTTTTATTTTTTTGTAAGATTTTAACAGATATGTCTTATTTTCGTCTTTACCGCTTCTTCAATTAAATATTTTTTTCTTACTGAGACATATTTTTTTCTCTTCTGATATGCAAATAATGATCACTATCAAAACAAAAATATTTTTAGAATATGAAAATTTGGAATTGCATCAAAATTGCTGAGAACACTTTATTTTATATAGGTATATGAAGGATAAGTACTTATAACTTATTTCTATCGCCGCTACCGCTTATCCCATATCTCGATACAAACTGGTCCGAATCATGATACAATATTTGTATCATGAGTCCGAATGACATGACACACCCGACACAGAACTTAAAAACACTTTCAGTATCGACGCAACTGTTTTGTTTTTTGAAACTGATCCGTGTCGTATAGTGTATCAATACGTCTGATTTAGGTGTTTCAACACTTGTGTCAAATAGCGAAGTATCGGCGCAATTGTGTGATACGGCACAGTGTTACTCATGACTAGTGTAACCTCTTTGGCGCAATGTGGGGTTGGGAGATTGACGCTGTGGCGTGTCTCCTCCGTCGTGAGGCCTTCCATTGTACTTCTCCCGGCATATTTATCTCTCCTATGCATCCTGTTAGCTTACGCTTCCTGCTTCCTTGCTTCTCTCATTCATTACTCCCACTTACCAATACATCATATAATATTGTATATCGAAATTCAACGAGTTACAAACGATGTTTTAGAAAGCAATTAACATTGCTAATTATTTCAAACAGACGTTCCATTAAAGAGCTAACTAAGGATAATTAGATAACTACTAGAAAGAGTACTTTTTTAAGTACTTGAAACGAGCCTATAATGTAATATTTGTTTGCTCATGTCATCACTTCATATATTTCCGTTGTATGGAAAGTTTTTATTAAAATATTGTTAACTTCTTAATTGAATGTACATGTACATGTACAATATTTTATATAAAAACTGCACTTCTCAGTTATTCACGTATTTCCCAATACATATCCATTAAGGTCTAATAAAGATTTCTTCTGATAATGTATTCAACAACTCAATTAATATTAAAATTATCATTTTAGCATGATTATCTTAAGTTTTTTTTTTTAATAAAAGCATTAAGAAGATAACAACTAATGTATTACATACGGTTTAACATAAACTAAACATTTTAGCTCTTTTCGTAAAGTGAGTTCATTGTCAAGTTTATTTAAAGGTATTAACATAAATTAATTTGAATAAGTTTTAATTTCTTCTGAATATTTAATTGTTTATTAAAATTTTTTAACTGTTATATTATTATTCATTTTAACTTTACAATATAGCAAATAAACGTCGAGAATTAAAAAAATATGGGTGTATTCAAATTTGTTTTTTAAAAGTACATGAAAATTGATTATTTTCTACTCACTATGTTGTAATTGTTTATTTATAGTTACATTCAAAATGAAATGGTCATTCTTGCACGATTTAACTTTCTGTTGTTCTCCAATTAGTAAAAAAAGATAAAAGCTATCATTAAACAATCAATTCAGTACTAGTTATTGGTTTGTGTTAGTAATAACTATGCAAAACAATCAAATAATAACTTAGCCACGTTATAATATATTAATTTAAATGAATGCAAACCTACACGATGTAGAACAATTGTTAGGAGTAACAAGCCGAATGGGTATATTACTCTTATTTGTATAATTGTGTGTTGGTGTATTTCTTAGTAATAAAAATTATAATACTAGTTCAGCTGCAATAAATTATAGGATACCGACGGCCTTTAGAAATCTAGTGCTTTATAGAAAGGCCGTTTTCTAATTTTAGTCTTCTTAACAATACTGGAAATCGTGTCGTATATACCGGTTTTTTTATATGTAAATTCTACATTGTTTTATCTTCTATTTTAGATGCATCGTCCTCAAATGAGGCAGTACATTTGCAGCAACGTCTCCGGAGTCTGAGCACTGAGCTTGTAACGCTAAGAAATCGGCTCCATGTCCAAGGAGGACAACCGACCGCCATAAAGGGAGGAGGAGGTCCTGTTCCTCCTCTTACTACTGCACCTACTGTTACTCATCCTGTTGTGCCACCTAGATCCGTACATAATAATGTACCTACGTCAGTGGTAAGTAATATATACATCCGACATTAAAGTATATTTCAATACCATAGATAGGGAGATTGTTTAAACACACAAAGTCTTTTAATAAATTGCATTTTTGCGTTAAGCGAGTTTTCTTTAAATAAGTCAATTCAGTAGTGTTAAAGCCGTTTTATTATTTTTTTCTTAAAGATTTCTTGATAAACTGCAGACATTTTTAGTGTTAAAATGTGTGGTTCTCTAGGTAGACGAGGTCTGACGTCTGACGCAAAGTAAAAATGACTTTTAAGACATATCCGATACTAGTAGCGCCATCTGTTATTGGGGGCTACTGTTCGATAGGTTCATCTATCATTGCTCTCAAAATTTCACGCGGAGTTATCGCTTTCTGTTTTAAACTTGGTAAAACCTACCGAAACTCATGGATTGTTGAAACACGTTTATGGTGATGATTGTTTAATCTCATAGCCGAGTACACGAGTCTAAGAGTGGTTTACACGGTTCAAAGAGGGTCGTGAGTCGCCGGAAGACGACAAACATGTTGGCCAGCCGAAATTTGTGATTACGCCAGAAACAGTCGAAAAAGTGCGTCTGTTTATTAAAAATGAGTCCAAATCTTTATTCAGACACAAGCAAATGGAATTAAATATCTCCAACGATTCGATTGCATTTTGACCGAGAATTTGGGTATGAGAAATGTGTGTTCACGGTTTGTTCTGCACAAGCCCACGGATGGCCAAAAAAATGCTTCGAATTCAACATTCGAAAGACATCATTAAAGAAACCAAGAAAGATAAAAACTTTCTGTACAACATTGTGACTGGTGACGATACGTGGTGTTTTCAATACGATCCGCATGGAAGCTCCCTAATGAGGCGAATTCGAAAAAAAGCCGTTTGGAAAAGTTAAAATTGAGGATAATGTTGTTTTTTTTCTACGATTCAAAGGAAATTATTTATAAAGAATTCGGTCCAGCAGGCCAAACGCTTAATGCTGTTTATTATTTTGGTGTTATGAGGCGTTTATTCTCGAAAATCGCGAAGTAAGCTGGCGCTTGTTGCACGATAATATCTCATCGATCGACACTTAAGTCCGATTTTTTGATAAATTTGGCATTTTAACCATCAACCACTCCCCATATTGTCCTGATATGGACCGTGCTACTTTTTTCTGTTCTGTAAACTACAGTTGCTCTTGAACGGACATAGAGGCTATCCAAAATGCCAAAAGGCCGAACATTTTGAAGAACATCCCGGTCAATGAGTAGAAATCCTCATCCGAAAAACTTGTGACCGTGCAAATCGCTGTATTAACTCTGAAGAGGTAAATTTTTATTAAAATAAATTCCATTTGCCGAAAATTTTTTTTTTGTTAATTGTTTTTCTTTGTCCTGTTTAAGTATATATAAATATTTATATTTATATTATCTTGTACTATACCCGAATTCCCATATAAATATATTGATGGCGAGAAGTCAGTATTTTATATGAATTAAACTGTTTAGACAACAGGACGTGAAGAAATACAGAAAAATTTGGCCCAGAGCTTATCTTGAAAGTAAATTTTCTTAATTTTTTTAACAAAATTCTAATATATCAATATCCAATATATATTTTGATCAAGCTCTGACCATTACTAACAGCTGTCTCCTCAGGTAAAATTTCACCAGTATATCGCATTTCATTTATACGATGGATGACCTAGTATAACTAATAAGGTTTTAAGATTTTTTGAGTTAAATCGTTCGTACAATAATAAAGGACTATTTTTATTAAAAAGAGGGAGTTGTTTACTATGTAGTTTTTTAATAAATAGCCACACACCATTTACGAATCTGTGCTCATAATAGAAGTGAAATATCGGTACATCTAAATGAAAAAAGTTTACCGAAATATTCAAATAAAGTTATATAGAACCAAATCCATTCATTTATTAAATTTTAATATAGATTTTTACAAGAATTAAATAATTTATCATAATATTGCCTGGAATCTTCATACAATTTTACAAGTTGTTCCTTTAAGGATAAAGACAAAAATTTTATTTTCTCTTTTAACAACATAACTTGCTATTGCTAATAATTTTGCACTATCATTTCTAGACCTTAGTGACGCAAGAGACAAGACAAACGTGATTTAAAAACGTTTGTATGAACACTCACATCAAGATCGATATAAAAACGCCAACGCAAAGTTTTAACATGACGCTTTTTA
Organism: Altica lythri; assembly: GCA_964028335.1. Classification (NCBI taxonomy): domain Eukaryota; kingdom Metazoa; phylum Arthropoda; class Insecta; order Coleoptera; family Chrysomelidae; genus Altica; species Altica lythri. Next base: position 26,497,924 of record OZ034808.1, on the reverse strand, counting down.
ACACCCATGCGAATTAGGCCTAACTATCATAGAAACTAAAACTTATCCAGAAATTCCCGAAGGGAAGAAAAAATTTGTATTCTTGTGCAGACAATTTATTAATTGTCAGTTAATGATGCAGAGTGCTTACATTTATAATGTGCTCCTTGTCAAAATGAAAGCATGTCACTCACGCGTTCAACTTGACGTAATATGATTTCCCGAAAAATCTAAATAATAATAGAATTTTATCTTCTATCAACTATGCGGATTATACATCTTGTGATATTTAATAAATTTTAATAAATTTTTCTTCATACCTGGCCGAAAGTACGTACCACGAAGGATAGATACCAGGAGTCTCAACGTAATGTTAACATTTTGCCAGCAAGACAAGCTGTCCAAGACACCGATTTTCCAGGATCCGAATGGACGGCGCGCTGCAGAATCAAAGAATAAACTGTGCTGCATCTAAAAAGTCATTTCTAACTGAAATTTGCTCGCGAATACGTCGGAATGGGCGAAGAATTTTTGAATAACGTCATCTTTTCTGATGAAAAAGTTTTCCAATCCTGTAGTAATGGTAATGTTCGAGTCTATCGTCTGAGGAACACAGGATATATGTGCATTCGGTAGCCAATAGCGGTCGATTTTGGGTCTGGATTGAAGCACAAGTAGTTGGCGTTTATTGGAGGATAGATGGTCGTCTGAATGGAGAATACTACAGAGTCATCCTGAATAATGGGATGCTGCCGTTAGTGACGTCTGTGTATCCGCCAAACTTTATATTTCAAGAGGAAAATTGTCGCACATAATTTCTTACTGGTTTAAAGAAAATAATGTGCAAAAACTTTCTTGGCCTCCACTTAGCCCCGATTTAAATCCCATAGAAAATCTGTGGGGTTTGATGTCAAAGAAGTTGAGCAGGCCAAGTTTTCGTCGCGCAAACAGCGATGAATTGTGGGCGGATATTCAATACTTGTGGGAAAATCTTACTCCTAAATACGTGAGAAATTTAGTTATCTCAATGCCCAAACGCCTACAAAGCGTAATTGACCACAACGGGGGAATGAAAAAATATTAAACTACTGAAGTTGTCTGATTTTTTGTTTTTAATTTCACGTTTAAATTACAAATGTATTTTTGTTTTTTTTTGCATTAAAGTGTTCACTATCAATTGCTCACCACTGTAGTTTCTACTACAACTGTATGACAGAAAGCCTACATTTATGCATTGTAGCAGCGTGCATGCGATCTTTTATTGTGGCGCATTACACATAACCTTAAAACTGCGACTTGAAAACTCTTATTATAAAAACAATATAATCAAGAAGAAAAAAATAACCGAATCAGAAGAATCTATGGAGTAAGAAGTTGTACGAAACTGTAAAGCCGATACGCTGCCAAAGAAGTCAGCTGATAGATACGTTTTAAACAGTCAATCCACAAAAAGCATCAATTGTCCCATTCACTAATAAAAGAGCGTTACAAGGCTTACAACCAATAACGCTCAATAACGTGCTGGTTCCAATGGCCACAGAGGCCAAATACCTAGGTGTGGTATTTGACCAGAGGCTATCATGGAAGCAACACATTCAAAAGGTCACACATAAAGCTACAATAGCCCTTGGTAGGTGTAGACAATTGTGTGGCAAGAACTGGGGATTGAACCACAAAATGAACCTATGGTTGTATACACAAGTCATTAGACCAATGTTAACCTAAGGTTCGGTGGTGTGGTGAAGTAGAACGCAGCAGTCCGGGGTGATCAGGCAGCTGGAAAGCATTCAAAAGCAGGCATGTCTGAATGTTACAGGTGCCATGGGAACCGCCCCAACGGACGCACTACAGGTTTTACTCAACCTACCACCATTGCACATTTACATTCAGGGCGAGGCTATGGCAACTGTTCCCAGACTGCTACAAGGCCAGGCCCCCATTACCTTATTAAAAGGCAAAAAGCAAGCAGAGTTATACAATAGGGTTAAGGCAGATCAAATAATGAGTATGCCTCAGGACAGGATAGTCCCCAGGTATAACTTTGTGAGAAACTTTCGAGTAGAAATACTGGAAAGGGACTCATGGAACAATGGCCCCCCAATCCAAGGGGAGTCAATTTGGTATACCGATGGCTAAAAAGACTGAGAAAGGCACAGGGTCAGGTATATACAGTGGAGGACACAGGATAAAAATCCAACTAAGTCTAGGTGCGTATGCCACAGTGTTTCAGGCTGAAGTAACGGCCATACAACACTGTGCAACGGAGATCGTAAGTCAGGGTATAACGGGTAAAACCGTAGTCATATACTCGGACAGCCAAGCAGCTCTAAAGGCGATAGTCTCAGCACAAATAAGCTCACAGCTGGTGTGGGACTGCGTTGGGGCCCTGACACATGCCGCTAGTCAAAATTCTCTGACACTGGCATCGATACCAGGACACTCAGGGTTTCGGGGCAATGAGAAGGCTGATGAATTGGCCCGTGCGGGAGCTAACACTCCAATGATTGGCCCGGAACCATTCGGCGGAGTTGCTAATACATTCAGAAAGGCAGCCATTGAGAAATGGAGGCTAGAAAAGGCCCAGGAGTGGTGGGAAACATCACCGGGCAAGCGACAAGCCAAACTCTTCATAAAGGGATACGCGGCGAAGTTTACTGCAGAGCTGCTATCACAAAGGCGAAATGATGTCAGTCTCTTGACAGGACATTGTAGGCTCAGAAAACACATGAGTCAGCTAAACTTGGCAGATGAAGACATTTGTCGATACTGCCAAGAGGAAGAGGAAACTGCATTTCATGTCCTATGCCAATGTGAAGGCCTTGCAAGGACGCGGTATCTAGTACTGGGAGAGGAGAAACCGGCTGCTCCAAGTTATGCGGAGTGGCCACTGTCAAGGCTATTAAGTCTCATTAAGAAGGCAGAGCTGGACAAGATGCTCTAATCCTATTCCACAGATAATGGGTGTTCACAATAGATCTGCAAAGGTCGCAGAGTGATATAGGCTAACAGCCAACCCTAAAAATATCTATCTACGTTTTAAACTACGAGGCTTTATGTATATATGTTTCCTCGCCAGGATGAGGTAATAACTCTCTGGCCAGTCTACAGTTCGTTGTTTCATCCCAGCACAGTATAAAGTTTTGGTGAAAGTGCAGTTTGATAAGGTCCACGACAACGAACATTGTTAGCTTGGTAGATGGGCGAGGGCTAACATATTTGGTTAGTTATGATTATGCCTGTTTAATTTTCTGGTAGCTGTCGTTTGTAGCACTTTATGCCAACACACGACAGCACCATATGTTAGCATAGGATCTATGATTGCCGTGTAGATCCACATGGTGAACTTGGGGGATAATCCTCAGGTCTGTCCTAGATAACATCTAAGTATTTCTCTTCTTTAGCAAAGCTTTATTTACCGTTGAGAAGACTAGGTGCTTTTAAGCCCCCTAAGTTCCTTCGTGAAAAGAACCATTTCTGTCCTGTTGGGGTTAATAGACAGCGATTGCTCTTTACACCGTATCTCTAAAGTTTTGAGAGCCACTTGCATTCTGTCGCTTAGAAGGTTTTCAAACTTTCCTGTTGGCAGAATTACAATGTCATCTGCGTAGGCTACTGTACAGATTTTGTCATGTTCATTGAGGACCCATGTTCCACAGTAGAGGTGATAAAACGCTTCCCTAGGTACAGCTCCTCGTACCCTTGCATCGTATCTAGACATCATTTACAGTTGTTTTTATTGCACGCATGGAGAGCATGCTGAGAATCCACCGGCTTACTTTTGTAGGTACATTTCGGGCAGTAAGCGAGTGCATTATTTTAGGGAACATAGTTTTATTGAAAGCTCCCTCGATATCTATGAATACGCCCAGGGTAGACTCTTTTCTGCCCAATGATCGCTCGATCTGACCAACTACATGATGTAGGGCATATCGATGTATTTCCCTGTTGTGTACCTATGCATGTTGATTGAGATGTAGTGGTTTGGTCTTAATCACTGTATCCCTTATATACGTTTCATTCAGCCTCTCAAACTGTAGACTAATTGTCAAACTTTGGATTATTTATTCGATTCGGGAATTTCCTTTAACACGAACGATCAAAATAGGAGTGCACTTTCAAAGTTACCGACAATAAGTCAGTGATTTACATCATAAAACAGCATTAGATTACACCGCGAACAAAGCTTATGTCAGTAGGGCGGAATAAACGCCTTTTTGGACAAGCGAGGAAAATGCATATCTAATGACTAAACGTATTTTCCTCTGCTCCCCACGAAACATGATTTAGAAATACTTTTAAGTAATTAAGTATTTTACGTTTTTATATCTAATTGACAACTAAATATCTTAATCTGCAAATCTCACATCTTTTAGTCTTTAGATCTGCGGAGACTAATAAAAAATAACCAAACTAGCGGTGCATAAGTATTTGAATGCTTTGTGCAATAAATTACAATAGGTACAAAAAATAAGCACACTTGTGGACCTTGTGGTACTTAAGCATTCGAAAACTGTAATAAATTATAATTCTAAAAGAATTAAATATATAACTTTCAATATAAAATAAATGGAATTTGCTAATTTACATTTTAATGTACGATATAATTTACCAAAATCTATCTATCTTCTATATTTATCAAACATAATAAAAAATGTATACATGCAAAGAACTCACATTAGAAAGTCCTGGTATGCCTCAGAAAGAATAATCTGCAACAAAAAAAAACTTGTTAGATTGATTTTGATATCCTCCTTCTATTTTGTGAGATTTTTTCCATATCATTGAATTTAGTAATTACGTAAAATAACTGATTAAATAAAAAATTAATAATCAATCAATTTGACTCATTCAAATATCTATTTAATCAAACATAGTTTATTATCTGTTCATACTGTAAAACAAATTAGTCTCGATATAGGCAGTTGAAAGGGTGTTTTAGGTGAGATAATTTATTTTCAGTGGCTTACATAAATGTGTAAAATATGTGGTTTTTTAGTAATAAAAAGGTAACTCAATTGTTTGTTACAAAATTGTTTCATCCCGAATTTTTTTATCTACTGTTTTTAAAGAAACAAAAACCGGTGTAGATACGTTTGTAAATTTAAACTAGACATACTAACTTTAAAAATATTTTATCTACCTATAACAACATAACCTTGGAACCATAAATCTTTAGTCTGTGTAATTAATTTAGGTATTCAGATCGCTCGGTATTTAATAATTATAAAGCACAACCGGAAATGCCAAAAGTTATACTTAAGCACGACTACTTTCAGCAATACCTTTATAAATTTAAAGAATAATATCTTCCTAGTAGCTAATACTAAATAATTATTATGTATATAGTTTATAGTGTTTTATTTAATAGGTAATACTCCGGGCAGAAAATACATTAAATATTCGTTAAAATAGTAATTTTAAATCAAGTTGTTCCAGTTATAGCTCTAACGAGAAAGTTGATTATATAGATTTTGTTGATGAAACTAGTAATCTTATTAAAATATTTTTGCTATTTCAGGGTCCAGCTCCAAAGCAAAGGCCTCAGGTACATACCGCGACTTCTTCAAACCTCGAGGACCTTATCCATCTACTTGGACCACTTACTGAAGATGCCGTTATGAAATGCTTACAAGCGCGATTTCAAGCATCCAACTTCTATGTAAGTAGTTAATTGTTTATTGTTTTAATTTAATGTTTTTATTTTAGCTTAGAAAAGATATCCGGATATAATTTTATTGTGTTTGTTATAGTTTACGTACTTTTTCTTGTGCTTCCTGTATTAGTCTTCATTATTTTACTAACTTTAACTTAAAACCTTCTCAGTAAATATTACTAAAGATTCCATTAAAATTCCATTTGTTATTACCGTCTATGTCTTCATGCCTCTTTTATAATTTTATTGTGTTTGTTGCCAGAAGCGTATTACCTTATTCTTCCTGTATCAGATTCTTTGATGCAACAAGTTTTTTGTACTCATTATTTTACTTACTTTCCTTTGAGCATATACGAGGGTTGTCTTTAAGTAGACTTAAAGTACTTTATTTCAAAATATGTCCCACCAAGATCGATCCACTTTTGCATGCGTTCAATTCATCGCTATTTTAAAGGCATCGGCTTATTCTGGCGACTGAAATCTTCGCCCACGCATTGAATTATTTAGGAACGTACAGAAGTCGTTGTTTGTCGGAGTTTACCGATAATTTCTGGTAAACAATCGTTTATATACCAATCGAAAGTAACCGTTCTTTGATCTTCTAAAGTAATTGTTGCCTCATGACCAGATTTTGACACAAACGTTGCAACTAATTTTTTTGACTCACTTCGAGAACAGATCACTTTGGTTGGTTTTTTTCTCATCGTGAAACACAGCAGATTGGCGTTTATTTTACGATTAGTAGGAGTAAATCCAAGATTCATCGCCAATAACAATGCTATAAACATTTTTTTAACCTTCCTGTGTCGAACCTTTCCAATGTTTTTCGACACCAATTGACGCGCACCGCTGTTTGCTCTTCTGTGAGCAAATGAGGGATCCAACTTTGTAACATTCAGTTCTTCATGTAGGATCTTTTGGATCGAGGTCTTTGAAATGCCCAAAGATGCCTCTATGTCCTGGTATGTTACACGGCGGTCATTCTTGATTAGCTGACGAACCGCGTCAATGTTTTGCTGTGTGACTGCTGTTTTGGGTAACCTAGGCTGGATTTGTCGCTAAGACTAGAGCGACCACGTTGAAATTTGCAATAACAGAAGGACATAGTTGCCTGGTGTAGTGCTTTGTTCCCACACAAAAAAGATATCAGAGAGACATTACTGTTGGGATAATTTTCGACCGACTTGCTATTTTTAAATAATCAACAAAAGATTGAGGTTATATTTGTGACTATTGGTGGCACCTTCTTAGGGGCTATATGCAAAACTCAAAAGACAACCCCCGTACTAAGTAAAGGCCTAAGCGGGTGACGAGTATCAACAGATAGATAAAATAAAACACCTCGGTCTGTCGTCACTTGTCTCACGCTCATATTTAGGTTTTCCTTTGCTTATACAGGATAAAATTGCAATGGGCAATTCTCATAAACAAATTAAGGAACACTACCCTAAAAAAAGATACATTCCACTCTTGCTATTAAATCTGTCTGAAAACGTTGATCTAGTTATATAGATTTCTATAAAGACATCTGGTTACTTCAAGGTTTTCTGTGATTTTATTTGACCCTAATTCAATCTGGAAACAGTTTTATACAGGAAATACTACCCTGAAAAGGGCACGACAAGATGCAGGGAAATTATTTTTTTCTTTTATTTGAACGTTGGTATTTTGCTAAAATGTCAACTGTTTTCTTATACACGTTAGTGTTCTTAATACCTTTAGGCTTGATAATTTTCTGCCTAATTAAACGCTAATTACAAAGTTAAAAGATTTTAATCACACCTGATCATAACAGAATAGATGTTTAAGTCACTAAAATACAGAATAATCTCGTAATTAAAATTAGCCATTATGGATCTTTGCGTTATATAATTTATTAATATATCTACTCGTTTCTAGGAATGTTGTAATTTTTTTTTTCAATACATAACTGTAGATAGAACAATATAATTACAAAACTTTTGAAGACTTTATGCAAATGTGACAAGTTTTTCATTTCGAATTTACCATAAAATTCATTATGTTTAATTAAGAAATCTATGAGAAAGGCGAAATGAAATTCTTTTATGTTTTTGCTTATCTTAAGTACACAAATACCTGCAGGCTGATTCTTTTTGTTGAAAAGTTAGGTTTTCTCAGAACTTTTTAAACAAGTTTTATTTAAAGTGGGCATTACTTACGCTATATAAGTATATACAAAAAAAACTTTGCTCTCGTGGAACTGACCGACACAACTAATGCTTCTACGTTGTATGTGAAAATAAAGTCTATTTTTCCTTTTTTTATAACACTATGATTGAATCACAATTGTTCAAAATTTTTCGTGACTCCTTCCAATTTTTTACGATTCTTCTATTTTTTCATGAGTTCTAATTTTCCAATATTATTCACACAATAGTGTAACACTTTTTGATGTCGTTTATTAAGTATTAACGTTTCATAAGAAACGTAGCTTTTAAAAAAATTAATATATATTGATATGGAACTCCTCCCTGGGACACCATCCACTCAATAAAATCTTCGAGGTGTGGATTCTGTACCCGACTGCTATTGCAAAAACATACAAAAAAAATAACATTTTCTTTTTTCTTTTTCGGTTGTTTGGTTTTCTTTCCTAGACTACGAAAACTCGTGTTTTATTGGTTTCGACTTGTGTTCTGGTCTGGGTTCATTTTCTTTTTTATATATTTTTCTATTTTTTTAATTATATTTCTTATATTTTACTCTGTAACTATTTTTTTAAATTATGTATTTCCTTAACATTTCTCCTTTTATATTCAATTTAAATTAATTTCATTTTCCCAATACTTCTTAATGATATTTTTAAAATTAATTTATAAATTCCTTGTTTTATTAACAAATTATATAACAAAAGTTAAAACTCCTCAAAATCAAATATTATCAACAGATTTCCTTAAGGGCGATTTAACCTTTCGGAGAATCAACATAATTTAAAAGGACATGTTAGAACAACACATCATTACCGTACTTTGAAAAAAATACTTTAGTTCAAAAGTCAAAAAATGGGATTTTCAGAAAAATTTTAGGTCATAAAATTATGTATAAAAAAGGTATTGATACTTTTTTTCTAAAATCACAATATGCATAACTATGCGACGTAATATAAATAAGAATATCAGGTAAAATGAAACCCAGTCCCTTAATTTATCACCACCGAAATTAGCTTTCTTCTTTTGTATGTACGAAGCTTCTTAAACATCTACTTGCTTAAAAAGTGTGGATATGAATGTTTCGCTAAAAACACTCGAAATATAAAACAAGTGCAATTAGCTTGTTTTCCTACAACCTTAATAGCTGTTAATCAACATCTTTTTAGGGCATATTATCAAGTTCAAGTGTGTCTTGGGTATCAACTGGACCCATAAGGCTGGAGTTGGATTCTGGTTGACAATAAATTAGAACTTTACTGAGACTTGTGCAAGAAAAACTGCTAAACAAAATTTGTACAACTGTACAAAGGGGTGCAATGCTAAAAGTGGTTGCAAACAAGTTGAACTGTTTTGTTCTTTGGAATATACCAATTATCAAGGCCGTTCGTATATTAATGTTAAATCACCAACAGTAGAGGATTCGTTTGATACTAACGAGTATGCGACCACACCGCTATTGAAGCAATTTATTTACACTAAGGATGAAGAAAACAAGTACGGGTGCGGCAGCATAACTTCCTTTTTTCAAAACTTAATAAAAACTATTTTATGCATCAGAAAATATTTATTTATTTTTTATAATGTAGGTACATGTCTAAAGTTTTTATTTACATTGTTTTGAAGATCAAATCTGTTAGATGACGTCCCCCATTCTCCATACATTGCATAAGCCGATTTCTGGCGTTTGTCATGACTCTTGTTAGCGTAGCAGGTGTTATGTTGGCAATTTCTTCTTGGATGTTGGTCTTCAAATCTTGTAGGGTTCTTGGACGGTTCACATAAACACGGGATTTCAAAAAACCCCATAGAAAAAAATCACAAGGTGACAGTTTGGGAGAGCGTGCCGGCCATTTCAAATCACCTCTAATTAAGATAAGGCGCCCTGGAAAGTTTTCCCTCAAAACAGCCATCGATGCTCTCGAAGTGTGTGCTGTTGCACCGTCTTCTTGGAACCAAGTGTCCCCCAAATGCAACTCTTCTAGCCGTGGAAAAAAAAATTCTGTAGTATGTTTACGTACCGATCCGAATTCACTGTCACTGTAACCTTATTTTCCTCAAAAAAACAGGGACTAATAATTCCAGCTGAGGAAATTGCACACCACACTGTGACTTTCGGTGAATGCAAAGCCCTTTGAAGCAATTCTCGAGGGTTGGTGTCAGCCCAGTAGCGCATGTTTTGTTTGTTAACCGACCCACACAAATGAAAATGGGCTTCATCGCTAAAAAATAACAATAGCACCCTCGGGAACGACATCAAGAAGAAGCTCACACGCGTTCATCCGAGAATTGAAGTCACGTTCTGAAAGTTCCTGCACTATCTCCATCTTATAGGGATGAAAATGAAGTTCATCACGAAGAATTCTTCTCACAGAACGATCGGATAGTCCAAGGGCAGATGCGTGTTTGCGCGCAGAACGCCGTGGTGATCGCAACATTGACGCTCTCACTGCTTCAATGTTCTCAGGTGATCTAACGGGCCGAGGGACTCCAGTTCTTCGTTTTGTCGCACTTGCAGTTTGTCTGAATGTAGTGACCCATGTAACAATTGATTTGCTTTCTGGGACGGGAGCCAACGGGGCTAAATTAAAGCGACTCCGAAACACGCTGTGTTGCAATAACCGAACATCCGCTTGAAAAGTAGGCCTCAACGGCAAAGGCACGTTCCTCACTATTCCAACGCATGATGGCGACTGAACCGTGTCGGGAGTCGGGACCATATATGTAATTACATATTACATAGATGGTCGGGACAAAACTTTACAGTACCCCCTCTTGAACGAGACCACTAGCGCTCCGCTATGACATCAACTAACTGAATGGCGCGCATTTTAAAAAAGGAAGTTATGCTGCCGCACCCTGTATAAATCTATTTTTCTACTTCTTTAATTTCCATTAATTTTAACATGTGGAGGGGCACTACTGTAGAAACCAGGTTAAATAATGCGCTAAGCACAGTAGGTACTCCAGAAGCGTGCATATTATGAGGATTATAACTTTGGAAAACAATATTGATGATTTTTTCTATAGATAGTTTAATGTTCTACATTTTTGTCTAAAGTAATCTTATCAAAAATTCTACCATTTTAGTGAAAATCACGAAAATCCTATTTTTTTCAAGTACTGGAACAATAGGAAGTTTTGACATGTTATTTTTAATTATGGTCTGAACAATTTTAGTCTTTTTCAGCTTGTTTGAAATTTATGTATCTTTGAATGTCTAATTTCAGCAGATTAAAAAAAAAACTTGAGTTCTACTTTAACATAAAATGTTTTAAAACATCAAATTAACATAAACAAAAACTAGTTTCTTAAAATGTTTGTTAACACTTTTTTCGTAGAAAACTTGGTCGCGTGCGAAAAAACTGGTTTTTTAATATACTATTTTTGTTTCTGTATTAATTATATACATCACATTAATAGATTAACATCAAAACCGCTTATCTTTTAGACATAATAACTTTTAAGTATTGCATTTATCACCTTTTCCCGTGGCTAATAAACTAATCTTCTTACTATATTTAATCGAAGTAATATGGAACAACCGTTATTTTAGATTCAGCGAAGATGACGACGGTTATATGAAATTTCACTGAATCACTTAGTATTCGTATAAAAAATTCTTTAGTTCAATCCGCCAATTTACTATCCGTTTCAAAGTTCATTTAAAAATAAATTAAAATGAAATTAAAATACTTTTAACAGTTATTCATTCTTGCTAACGTATTTGCCGCCAGTAATTACGTATTATTGTACAATAAATAATTACTATTTACAAAAATAATTACAATAACTAATTGAGAAAAATATAAACAGACAAAATGTTAAAGGTGTGAATTTCAATAATCAATTAAAAATATCGTTATAAAAATAAGAAAAAAATAGTATATTGTGTGGCAAGGGGTGAAACAAGACGATTTCTGACTAGGGTGAGAGTGAGTTGACTGCCCGAGCGAAGTGAGGGCTGTCTTGAAGTGAGGGCTGTCTTCGCCCGGTCAGAAATCGTCTTTGTTTCATCCCGTGCCACACACAATATTTTTCATATCACATGCATTGAAACCGCGAGTTTTGATCTCTGTAGCCAGTTGAAGTAAGACTATTTTAGACAAATAGCGTAGTAATATCTTGACAATGATTTGACGACAGCTGTCAGATGATTATGAATTTATTCGCTTTTGTTTATTACAAAAGCGATTCTGAATTCTGACAGACTTAAAATAAAGACATAAATAATAAATAAATGAATGTGCCGGGCAGAAATAACGTTGTTTCTTCCCTACGGCAGAAAAGACTGTCAGTTTCTGACTGAATGCTGCATTGGTCTGAAATTGTCTTGTTTCGACTGACAAAACAGGGATCAAAACAAGCTGTTTCAATGCATGTGATATAAAAAATAGTTTATTGGTTATCTATTAGGTACTATTAGATATTTTGGACCTTTATCTCCAATATTTTATATCACAAGTCAACATTTTAAGTAACTTATATCATCAATTAATTTTCAGACTAACGTTGGACCAATATTGCTCTGTGTAAATCCTTACAGAGATGTTGGCAATCCCTTAACTTTAAGTAGTACCAGAAATATAGCATTAAGTCCCCAATTAAATAAGGTGGTTCAAGAAGCTGTTCGACAACAGTCTGAAACCGGATATCCACAAGCCATTATTTTATCTGGTAAGAATTAATTATCATGCACAAATCACCTTAAGAAAACTATACTTTTTTAATCATTTTCTGTATTTGACATATTTTATTCTTATTTTAGGAACCAGTGGTTCTGGAAAAAGCCACGTATCAATGTTACTTTTACGGCAGCTCTTCGCTGTTGCTGGAGGAGGTCCCGAGACTGACGCTTTTAAGCACTTAGCTGCAGCTTTTACAGTATTACGTTCATTAGGATCTGCAAAAACTATGACTAACTCGGAATCAAGCCGAATTGTAAGTAGTAAAAAAAAATTTACACTGTTATAGTACATTGCAAATGAGCTAACCAAATTTATTTGCAGGGCCAATTTATTGAAGTACAAGTCACAGATGGAGCTTTATATAGGACTAAAATCCATTGTTACTTCTTGGATCAAACTAGAGTGATACGACCATTACCAGGTGAAAAGAATTACCATATATTTTACCAAATGCTTGCTGGTTTATCAAATGAAGAACGAGCTAAACTAAATCTGGAATCTCAGAAGATAACAAATTTAAGATATCTTCAGTATGGTGATACTAGGCAAGATGTTTCAGAAGATTCAAGCAGGTAATTAACCGAAAATTTACTTATAACTTATATTTCTTCCATTGATTAGCTAAAAAATTTGCTATATTGACTCTAAAATTGATTCTCTATTGTATTTTTTTACATATGTATATGTGATATAAGAGATTTTTATTTATAGGTTTCAAGCCTGGAAGAATTGTTTAGGAATCCTTGGTATACCTTTCCTCGATGTGGTGAGAGTTTTAGCAGCGGTGCTTCTTTTGGGAAATGTGCAATTTATGGATGGGAAAGGACTTGAAGTCGACGTCAAAGGTGAAACTGAATTAAATGCTGTTGCTGGACTACTTGGTGTATCTGGTGGAGCGCTTTTTCGAGGACTTACTTCTCGTACACATAATGCAAGAGGTCAACTTGTGAAATCAGTTTGTGATGCAAATATGTCGAATATGACAAGAGACTGTCTTGCTAAAGCTTTATATTGTCGTACTGTAGCTACCATAGTTCGTAGAGCTAATAGTCTGAAGAGATTAGGTTCAACGTTAGGTACATTAAGTTCTGATTCTAATGAATCTGTTCATAATCAAGCAGAAGTTACGAGTCAGCATGCTTCCACTATTGGAGGAAGTACTAATGCTGGAAGTAAATCTATGGCTGCGTTGAATAACGCAGTGAGACATGCAACTGATGGATTTATTGGTATATTGGATATGTTCGGTTTTGAAGATCCTAAACCAAGTCAGTTAGAACATTTATGTATAAACCTGTGCGCTGAAACTATGCAGCATTTCTATAATACTCACATTTTTAAATCTAGTATAGAATCATGTAGGGATGAAGGAATTAATTGTGAGGTAGAAGTGGATTATGTTGATAACGTTCCTTGCATTGACTTGGTTTCCTCTTTGCGAACTGGATTATTGAGTATGCTGGATGTTGAATGTTCTATCCGAGGTACTGCAGAATCATACGTTTCTAAAATTAAAGTTCAGCATAAAAATAATTCTCGATTATTTGATCCAAAACCACTTGACCCAAGATTATTTTGTATACAACATTTTGGTGGAAGAGTCGTTTACGATGCTACAGATTTTCTTGATACCAACAAAGATGTAATTCCTGATGACCTGGTAGCTGTGTTTTATAAGCACAGTTGCAATTTTGGCTTTGCTACACATTTATTCGGAAGTGAACTAAAAGCGTTATATTCGGTAGAAACAGTTCCAAGAGGTGTCAGTTTTAGGATTTCCCCTACATCGCATACGGACCTGTTGAATGGTGATGAACCCGTTTCAACTTTAACTCAAGACTTCCACACAAGATTGGATAATTTATTAAGAACTCTCGTACATGCTCGGCCACATTTTGTTCGGTGTGTCTGTAGTAATGCACAGGAAGCTCCAAATAGATTTGAAAGGGGTACGGTAGTACGACAAATAAGATCATTACAAGTATTAGAAACTGTTAATCTGATGGCTGGTGGATATCCGCATAGGATGAGATTCAAAGCTTTTAATATAAGATATAGATGTCTAGCACCGTTTGCTAAACTTAATAGAACAGAAGAGAAAGTAACAGATGATTGTCATCTTATTCTTCAACTTGTTATGGATTCAATCACTAAACAAAAAACTCCTGTATCAACAAGTTATGCTATGGGTAAAAGGCATATATTTCTTAGTGAAGGCATCAGACAAGGCTTGGAGAAGGTAAGATCAGAGACTAGAAACAAAGCTGCAACTTTAATTCAATCCACTTGGAGGGGATGGCACTGTAGATACAGAATGTCAGCTGTAAGAAGAGAGAAATCCGCCAACCAGCCAGTATCTCGAGCGGCAATAGGTGGAACCCGACCAAGACCTCAACCTATTGCAGGTACTCCACCTCCAGACCCGAATGAAAAATGTGACGCAAAAATCATTCAACAAACTTGTAACTTATTTGGATTGGACTTGGAAAGACCGCCTCCTGTACCTCCGAGTCGATCCTATACTGTAACAGGCAATACTAAATTTGGTTACCCACAGACTAGAGTCATGAAAATGACTTATCCAGAAGATAAAACAGGAGATGGTCCAGTATTACTTAAAGGAGAGACTGTTCTAGTTGTAGGAGCTTCACATCGAAGAGGTCATTTAATCGTTGAACATAAACATTGTACGCTTCATGTGCCTTTCCAATTTTTAGAATTTAAACAAAGTGTCAATATTTAATCTTGCCATTGTCTTCCATAGTCAGGTTCTGACAGGTACTGATGTTTTGCTTTTAAGATGTTTACGTCGTTATTAAACCTTGTATATTTCTTTACTTTGTACTGAACAGTATTTTTAATAAAAAAAATTGATAAAATCATGCAGTGTAATAAAAAAATATTTTGTTTATTTACCTCCATTAAGAAGGTTGGTAACTGTTCAACAAAAACGTTCTTAAATAGAAAAACATATATTCACATTTGGGTGTTGTTTACTATTTCAACTAAAGCATTAGCTAGAAATTTATCTACTGAGAACAGGGCCACAATGTTTTGAAAAATTTAAATGAATGTATATGTGCCTTTTGATATTTATAGACACCTTATATTAAGTGTTGATATTTTATATGTTGGTTAGTTAAGTAATATCTCATACAGTAATATGACATTAAATTGCCCATCATAATTCGATTGGACCCTATCCAAGGAATATATACACTGTTCTTAAAAAATTATAGTAATTGTTCACAGAGTTAATCCTGAATATGTTCTAGCAAAGATTAAGAGTTTTTGCGTCATTCTTATTAGTTGGTTAAATAATGCTAAGAAGTCTCTCCCCGAAAGATAATTATTGGCTCAGAATGGTTTATAACAAGGTGCCCAAAATCTAGTTTACCTTTAATAAGAAACTGTGTACTATATATATAGAAAAACAACTTTATTCGTTTGATAAAGGGACACATCCGTTACGATTTAACAGCCCTTTAAATATTTTTTCTCGATGGAAAAATCTTTGAGCATATATAGTCTTTAATGCTCAGCATGCGGAACGAGTAACGTAAGAGAGATGAAATGAAACAATCAGCTGTCTCTCTCATGCACCTGACTCTGATAGGAGTATTGGTTTGTGTATGCACATTCTCCTCTTTGTTGTTATCAGAGCCAAGTACAAGAGAGAGGTAGCACATCGTTTCATTTTACCTCTCTGTCGTTACTCGTCTTACGTTCAGAGCATTCAAAGCTGTCCATAGTTAGTATATGCTGATTATATTATGTTTTGCACTTGTTATAAAACAAACGCATTGATCACTGTTTAAAGTAAATAGTACCAACCTTCTTTGCTTTTTGAGGTTCTTAGATAATATTGAATAAAAAGCATAACTGAAATAATAAAACCCATTTTTATTTATTTCTTACATTTATAAAAAAATCTCATTACTCATAATGAAGATTGGCTTGTAGTGCCATATTTACAAAAATAAGTGTAAGGTTCTTAAAATACCTGCACATTCGTTTTCAATTTTCTTAAGCATTTTTTTCTGAACTAGAATGTATCGATATTAAGAACAAGTACTTTATTATTATGTACTGTTAGCATATTTTTATAAAAATGTACAAATGATTAGATACTTTTAATTATATTTAATATTATATCTTGCCTATTTAAAAAGACTTTTATTTATATTTTATTTTGGAACAAATACATATCTGTTGTATCAAATTTATTGATACCTTAAAGACAATACAAGAAAAAAAAACGAGATATGACACTCCGGAAATGATCGGGTAGAAGAAGCGTAACTGAAGTATTATTCACCGAACATACGTACGAATAACATGACGTAATATAATGTTAGTAATGTTAAAAGTAATTTTAATATTTTTTTATGGTTCATATGGTCAAAGTTAACACAATTCTAATCAGCAGTACAAAAGAACAACTTGTTGAAATGCGGAATTGAATAGGGAGTCGGCAAGAATGGGGCTAAAAATAAACATCGGCAAAACCAAAATTATGCTCCGGAACCAGGCGGTATATTTTTAGATGAACAACAAGTAGAAGAATTCACTGAATATATATACCTAGGTCACACCATAACAAATGGTAAAAAAAATCAAACATCCGCGGTAACTAGACGAATCCAACTTACATGGGCAGCCATAAGAAAGTTAAACAATACGCTTAAAAATCCCAAGATCCCTATCAACCTAAAAAAAGAGAGTCTTCAACGCAAGTAATCTTTCAGTTATGACTTATGGTATGGAAACCGTGACTCTCACCGTTAACAGTGGCAACAGACTAAGAGTAACTGAAAGAGCAATTGAGAGAAGTATGCTGGGAGTAAGCAAAAGTGAACATATTAAAAATGAGGATATCAGAAAGAAGACAAAGGTGGATGATGTCATAGAATATATTGATCGTCAGAAATGGAATTGGGTGGGACATGTGGCAAGCCAGGGAAACGAAACATGGACAAAACGAATTGTGCAATGGAGACCTAGGGAAACCAAAAGAATTGTAGGACGTCCACAAAGGCGATGGATAGATGACATTAGAGAGAGTCTAGGGAGAAAGTGGTTTCAAATAGCATGGAAACGACAAGGAGAGACCTAGGTCCAAGAGAGGACGCAAAAAGCTTGTTCTAAAAACTAAGGAAACAATGGGATAGAGAACAATCCAAATACTGGAACGATCTAGAAGGACTAAGAAAATAGAAGAGGCTCCTGAGAAACTATAACCAGAAGAGATCTTTCAGCTGTCTAAACCTTAGTAAAAAGAAATTCATCTTTATAACGGAAATATTAACCGGGCATTGCCGACTAAGAGGACACATGAAGAAACTAGGATTCATAGATGAAGCAAAGTGCAGATTCTGTGAGGTGGAGGATGAAACCTCAATAGATATACTCTCCGAATGCATTGCATTAAGTAATTCTAGGGTCAGATACCTAAGATCATACGAAATAGAAGAGAAAGACCTACCTAGCTTAAACCGCAACGATATCCTACACTTTCTAAAAAAGATCGGACTATAAGAGCTGCTATAAGTCTGAGGAAACATCAGAATTATAGCAAGAAATTGGGACACAATGGATCTTATAGGTCGCAGGTGTATTTTTGTCACCCCAATTTATTTTGCTCATACATTCTAATGCAAATGTTATTGAATCAGGAGTCCACAAGAGTTGATAGCGATGAAAATCTATGTTCCATCCTTGTAGAAGAGTAGTACTAAATGTTGTCGTACTTATCATAATTTGAATTTGGACCCCAATGAAGTGGATCTGATAAATTTTGAACACCAATTGGTAAATAATTTAGAGTACATTGTTTGTTATTTGGCTGTTCGATTATATTTATTTCACCAGAAGCTGGCCAAATGGTTTATTGTAACATCTAGGAAAAATCCGTATAGCTGAAGTATATATATTTTTAGCTTTTAAGCAACTAGAAACAAGAATAACCAATACAAACAAAATATAAATCCTGGTTGTAACCAATCTCCAGATAGAACTTTAGCACGAATTTCGATTCGACCATTAGTAAATGCAAATGAATTGGCTGAATTTATTCTTGAATTTCCGGTTACTAAGCATGCATCGTATTGTTCATTAGTTCAACTAAAAGAAACAGAATTTAAGACGAAAAAGAAACCTTATGAAGCAATATGATTTCATCCATTTAGATCTATAGTACCAAATTTCTCCCATTTCAACTGCCAGTAACGTTGGCGCTATATGTAAAATTCAAAAAAAAAAAAAAACAATTTAAAATAAGAGTACTAAATGAGCACTAAATTTTCGTGTACTGTTAATGTTTAGGTTGACCTTCTACGTATTCTATAGTTAAAGATATTACTAGCAGTTAACTAGTAAAAAATAAAAAAATAATTTATTTAAAAAAAATATCTTTTTTCGCCTAAATCAAGAGCACTAAATGAGCACTAAATACTTATTAATTCGAGTCATCCCGATGTAGGATTCTAGACATATACACTGCTAGCTTGATATAAAGCTAGCAGTTTTTGCAATTTCTGAAACCTGATAGAGCACAAAATTTGCGATACTGGCATAAAATTGTCACTAAATTAGCACTAAATATTAAGCAAAATAATTATCGATTTTGCTCATTTTGCATTGCTAGCATAACAGACGTGTCGAAAATGCACAGGGACAGAGCTAAACGATGGTTTCACCTGCATACACATACGTTGAAAACGTTGACTTTCAGAGGTGTATCCAGGGAAGGAAATGAAATTTTGACTGAGGTAAAAAGAAAAAATATTTTTTTCGTACAGCATAGATACTAGTTGTAACCTAAATATATGGTTAAGGAAACTATTATATGTCTGAAGTTAATTTTTACAATTTTAATTGTCGTATATCAACTGACTTCATATTTGTCAAACAAGACACTTACAACTTCAATGTAATTATAAAAAATACGATGTTTGAAATTTTGTAAAGAAGACCGATGATGAAAATTTGTTAACATTTATTAAAAGAATATGAAAGAAAATCACACAAAGAGAAGTTGCCATTCTTGTGACTAGTCTACAGAAACGATGCATTTACTCTGTATGTAAAAATAACTTAAAAGATTTTTCATATTTTTGTTTTTTCGGTTTTTTATTATGATTTAATAACTATTTTTCAAAAATTTACAGGATTTGTTCAATATCTTGTTTTTTTATATTTTAATGCTTTTGCAGTTTTTCGTGAATTTTCAAATATTTTACTTTTTTTATACATTTTTTTTTAGTTTTCAAGGTATCTTTTGATTTTCTAACATTTTCATACTGCCCAAACTCTTATATAATCAACTTGTAAATGACTAGTATCAGAATTTAAATTCCACGTTTGTAACCAATTGCTTCTACCATTCCAAAAGTTTGTCACTGCACTTGTACCATCAGAATTTTTCCACGGTTTTGGAGATTGATTTATTGCATTATCAGGAAAATATGATGTACCTCCAACTGCTAAATTAATTATAAAGAAAAAGTCCTGGTCAAATGGTGCCATTTTAGTCGCTCCTTGCCAAGGATTATTTAGTCCACTGTTATTAAACCCACCCATTTCCCAAAAGCCTCCATCAGGTGGAATAACCGTACCAATTACTATATCATCTACAGACACTGTAATATTATCTGGACTCCATAAGAGTTGGTATCGATGAAAGTCTGCGTCCCATCCAGCTGAATTTTGTTGAGTAAATGTGGTTAAACGATATTTATTATAATTTGGATTTGGCCCCCAATGAAATGCGCTTAATGTTTGTTGAGTACCAATCTGAACACCATTTAAAGTATAGTTTCTATTAGAACGAAATTCCATTATATCAATTTCACCTGAAGCTGGCCATGTGGAATATGCTAGATCTTTAGGAACCATCCAAATCGCTTAAAAAATATTAAACAATATTGATTCAAAATCTTAATATATAAATAAAGTATTACCTGGCCATAACCAGTCACCTGCTGGAGCTTTAGCTCTAACCTCGATTTTGCAGTAAGTAACGGCAAATGATTGAGAAGTACTGAGTCTTGCACTTTTTATAGGATTTAAAATACTTGCAGTAGTCCCTGTTCTTTTACATCCATTGAATTGTCCATTCGTACAACTAGAAATTATAAATGTTCAGCAATTATGTTAGTTGAGAAAAAAATTAGATAAAAATGCTTACAAGGCATGAGGAAACCATCCATTTACATCCAAAGTACCAGTTGATAAAAAAGATGTCCCCATTTCATCCGCCAAGACTGTTGGCGCTATATGTAGAATACCGTTTTTAACATAACTGTTACTTCGATTATTATTGTACATTTGAAACTGATTGTTACTCTAAAAATAAATGTAAAATGATATAGATTGGCTTGATCCAGTTTTTTTTTCGTCCGGAAATGTAAAGGGTAATAGAGCTGCATAGCAGTATTTTTTTTAAATGGGGAAGTTAATACCAAATACAGGAATGTCAAATGAAAATAATATATATAGGATTGGTTTGATTTTCGAGTTTCCGATCGATTAAGTAGTATTGTTTTGTAAAACAATACTTCTTAACTGACTGAAATCAATCCTATTAATCAAGTACGGTCGGTAAAAAGAAGACTTTTCTTATAAAAAATATATATATGAGTGACATAAAAAAAATACTTTTTCTACAAGCATGCGTAAAACAACACTTTCCCGCACGCATTTTAATTCAGAAAATATCTCTTTCCCGCACGGAGTGCGGGAAATACTTTTTCCCGCACGGCGTGCGGGAAAGATTTTTTCCCGCACGCATTTTTTTTTATTAATTAGAGATGTTGTTCGATAACTTTTTTGACAAATTATTGTATTATTATCTTTATCTTGTTGGACTACATACAAATAGTAAAAAAAATTAAGATTATTTTACATGAAAATAGGGATTTTTAAAATGTTTGTTTTTAAAAAAATCATAATTTATTAAATCACCCCTGTAAACCTTATTCAAAGCAACAACAAATTCACCTGTTTAAGTAGGGTTGCTATAGCTGCAGTCGTGTATTTATTGACACTATGAAAGATTTAATTGTCAGAATTGCATCTTTTCAAGTATCTGAATAGTAATCCAGGTGATTTTTAAAGTTTTGATTCAAAAAAATTAAATGGATAATTGCGATGAAGACCTTCCGCACAGTATTTTGGAGGCTGCTGCTGAGGCCAACCTAGAACTCCTTCCTGCGATTTCCAAACAAAGGTATGAAAGGCAGTATGATCATTTTGTTCAGTGGGCTCGTCAAAAGGGAACCAACAATCTAAAAAAAGAGGAAGTTTTACTGGCTTATTTTTTAGAACTAAGTAAAGTTATAAGACCCAATACTCTTTGGTCCCGATTCTCAATGATAAAGGCTGTTATGAAACTAAGAGAAAATTTCGATATTGGCAACTTCTACAAATTAATTACATTTTTAAAAAAACAATCTGTAGGCTTTTCCCCAAAAAAAGCCAAGGTTTTCAATAAAGAAGATATTGCCAAATTTATGGTCGAAGCTCCAGATGATGTTTATTTATTAATTAAAGTGGCCACTATCTTCGGTTTAGCAGGAGCTTGCAGAAGAGTAGAACTCACAAATATAACCTTAGAAAACATCGAGGTTAAAGAAAACTACATCACAATAAAAATAACTGATTCGAAAAATCACACATCCAGAGCTTTTGTAATCTCGGAAGAAGTAAACAACGGTAGATATTTTAAGCTTATTAAAAAATATGCATCATTGAGACCTTTAAACACACCTCATCGTCGTTTTTTTGTACAATTTAAACAAGGCAAATGCACTAATCAATGTGTAGGAATCAACTCATTTGGAAAAATGCCTTCTGAAATTGCGGCCTACCTAAAGCTTCCGGATCCTCAGTGCTATACAGGTCATAGCTTCAGACGCTCTTCTGCGACATTTTTGGCTGATTCTGGAGAAGAAATTACAAATATTAAGAGACTGGGCGGCTGGAAATCTACCACCGTTGCGGAGGGATACGTAGAAGATTCCGAAATAAAGAAAAAGAACCTATGCAACAAAATTTTAACACTAAATGAACCACAACCAGAAGCGCAGGAAGCGTGCCAATTAAACATGACTCCAGCTATATCCTTCAGTGAAAGCAGTAGACCAACTGTGGAGCAACAACTTAATTCGGCAATTAGCCTACAAAAAGCTATAAATTGTACTTTTAATATTAATATTAATAATAAATAATTTCAAATTTTGTTACGTTGTTAGAAGTTAAAATAAAATTTAAAAAATGTATAAAGTATCTTTTTTATGCTTGTAGAAAAAATATTGATCCTAACTCTTGCGGAAATTAACTTTCCCGCACTTAACTGCTTGCCCGAACTCCGCTTCGCGTCGTTCGGGCATCGGCAGTTCGCGTGCGGGAAAGTATAACTTTCCGCACTTGTTAGGATAATAACTATACACTTCCACCTCCCAAAGTTATTTCATGTTTCCACTTGCGCATATTTAAAGTATCAAATTCATCCTGGAAAATTAAATCTCCAGGACAATAAGGAGTCGTTGGAGCAAGAAACCCCGATATAGTCGTTACACTCATATATGCACAAGCTATGGACATCATCTTGACTGTTTGATGTTTTGGAATTTATTTTCACTTATATATCAATCTACAGCAAATAAACACTTTTGCTTAAATATATAGACGTATAAAATAATAAATAAGTTGTCACATTTTGTGAAAATTTAATAAACCATAACAAAGTCTATTAGAATAAACAATTCGTAACGCAAATAAAAGCATTGTAAACGAAAATATGGGATTGTTTTTTTGAAAGCCGTCTGATATCTAGAGTAGTCGTACTGTATCCTAGTAAGGCTTATTCTACTTCTTCCATTGGTTCATGGCACCTATTCTAGGATATTGGTTCTCTGTACTGATTTGTACAAGTCTAGAGTATCTGTGCCATATTTTTTTAGGGTGACTGTAAAGTTTCCAAAATTTTACTACCTTAT
Organism: Altica lythri; assembly: GCA_964028335.1. Lineage (NCBI taxonomy): Eukaryota > Metazoa > Arthropoda > Insecta > Coleoptera > Chrysomelidae > Altica > Altica lythri. The sequence continues at coordinate 26,474,436 of OZ034808.1, read as the reverse complement.
ACAATCCAGTACCTCGCAATTGTACAGTATATGCTTAATTTTTGCTGGTGTACTGCAGCTAGAGTCTCCATTAAACATTGCATAAATCTTAAGGAACCCTAAACGACTTTTAGTTCATTAATGCTTATTCAACGTAGTGTTTCAGCTCTTCTAGCACACATTTCGTTTAATACACATTTTGTCGTTTTCTTAACCAGAGATATGTTCCCAGTGATGACTGTGTTTTCTACAGGTCGAGGTTTTATCGGCATTCGGACCGTACTTTTTAGTACCTCTACAGGTGGCACTTTATAAATCTATTAGTCTACTTGTTGCTTTATATTCTCTATGACCTGGCACCCAAAGTAGTTTAACATTGTTATGTTCCTCCAGAACATCAAATTTTTCTCGGCAATCGTATACGATTAGAGACCACATTCGGATTCTGGAAGGCCTCAACATCCACTAATGCATTTATTAATCCGTATAGATTTATGAGCCCTCAAATTATTTTTTCTTGCGTATAGAAAGATTGTATGTACCTCTGCCTGAAATATAGGGGTATGTGTTCCCAGAAGGTCACATATTTTCACATTTCTATCACTGATGTAAATCCCTATTTCTGAACCTTTTTCAATCTTAGTCGTAAACTTGAAGCATTGGTTAAGTACTTGTGTTTTGCCTTTTCTCACGTTAATGAATATCTACCTTAAATGTATTCTAAGAAAGATATTTAGAAACAATGTGATCTGATTTCATCCCCCAGATGTCTAATCCAATTTTTTTGTCTTTTCTCACGTTAATCAATATCTACCTTAAATGTATTCTTAAAAAGATATTTAGAAACAATGTGATCTGATTTCATCTCCCAGAGTTCTTATCCAATTTTTTGGTTTATTTTGTTTTGTCCCGATTTAACATAAATTTCGCTTATATTTTCTTGCAGCCTGTAGAAGATTATCTTCACCACATTCTTCAAAATAATGTGAAAATAAGTAAGGTCTAACTGAACTTCCATTGCTATTGTTTGAGTCCATCACAAGTGTTTGATCCTTGCTTATCTTGATGATGGAATTTATTTGTTAAATCTTTGGCCACCATACCAACGACGCATATGCAACTGTTGATATAACTACTATGTTGCGCATCCAATATACCATGTCTAATTTTAAAATCCTCGTTTTGCCGTAAATGAGTTTAGCAACCATTAAAGTGGTTATTGCCCTATTGATTATGTATTCAAGATGGTGCTTCCAAGTACGCTTTGAGTCTAATGTTACCCGAAGGTACTTAACTGTTTGCACCAACTTGCATCGTTATACAATCAAACTTTAGAGGACCTGTGTCCTTGATGTTTCTTCCTCTGGTAAACAGGGATTAGTATACTTCATTATTAAGAAATGACCAAAAAATATTAAAAAAAAAAATAGGTCTATATATTTCAAAGACTAAACACATCGGAATAAATAGATGATAAAGTAAAAAATACCTACATGCAATATTTATAAAATGTAATTAAATTTCTCAATCAAGTGTAACATTAATTTTATGCAACGTGAAACGATTTTTTTTTAACAAAATAAGCCAAACCAAAATTTTTGAGGGGTTCATGGTATCCTACCTACAGATCTTTTGAACAGTAAAGTATACCTAGTATTAACGCTTTTAACCCTACTTCAGCAAATTTGTACGGCATGAATATAAAATATAAAATGTCGTACATTTTAGTTTCACCAAAAGGTCCGAGGAATTTTCCAAAAACCGAAAATTCTCTAACTTTCCAGACGCATTTTTGTGTACGACAGTACTGAAGGTACTTCGTTAACGTCTAAATTAACAACATGCCATACAAAATTATTTTCTCAAAAAAGACCCTCTCGCTCATTGAAACATAAATATTTTGATTGAGAAAAAAATACATTATGTTTAAAAAAAAATTTATTCACATTGTTTTCGAATCTTAACTGACTTTACAATTGTCCAACAAGGTGCTAACGGAACCAAAGAGGAATCGCCAAAATTAACAATTTGTTAACTTTTATTAAAACTATATAAAAGAAAATTATATTATACAAAAAATTGGCAATCGTGTGACAGACCGACAAAAGCTCTGCTATGCTTTACTTTGCATGTAAAAATCAGTCATAAGCGCCCTCTTTGATATTTATATTTCTGTTTTTTAAAACAATATGATTAAATAACAATTTTTCCAATTTTTTAAGGATTTTAAAATTTATCACAACTTTTTTCAATTTTTTGCGATTTATTTACTTTTTTGTTATTTTCTGATTCGTAAACTTTTTTGCAGATTTTTGTAAATTTTCAAATTTTTCATTTTTTTTTTTATAAATTTTTTTAGTTGTCAAGGTTTCTTTTGGTTTTCTAAACTTTTCATACTGCCCAAACTCTTATATAATCAACTTGTAAATGACTAGTATCAGAATTAAGATTCCACGTTGGTAACCAATCGCCTCTACCATTCCAAAAGTTTGTCACTGCACTTGTACTATCAGAATTTTTCCACGGTTTTGGAGTTTGATTTATTGCATTATCAGGAAAATATGATGTACCTCCAACTGCTAAATTAATTATAAAGAAAAAGTCCTGGTCAAATGGTGCCATTTTAGTCGCTCCTTGCCAAGGATTATTCAGTCTACTGTTATTAAACCCACCCATTTCCCAAAAGCCTCCATCAGGTGGAATAACCGTACCCATCACTATATCATCTATCGACATTGTTATATTATCTGGAGTCCACAAGAGTTGGTATCGATGAAAGTCTGCGTCCCATCCAGCAGAATTTTGTTTAGCAAATATAGTTAAACGATATTTATTATAATTTGGATTTGGCCCCCAATGCAACGTGCTTAATAATTGTTGAGAACCAATTTGAACATTATTTAAAGTATAGTTTCTATTGCTACGAATTTCCATTATATCAATTTCACCAGAAGCTGGCCATGTGGAATATGCTACATCTCTAGGAACCATCCAAATAGCTAAAAAAATATAACTTAAAACTGATTCAAGATTATATTATTATATGGATATACTATTACCTGGCCACAACCAATCGCCTACTGGAGATTTAGCGCGAACTTCAATTTTACAGTAAGTAACAGCAAATGACGTAGCTGTGCTAAGTCTTGCACTTTTTATAGGATTTAAAATACTCGCTGTGGTCCCTGTTCTTTTACATCCATTGTATTGTCCATTCGTACAACTAGAAAATTATAAATATTCAGAAATATTTTTACTAGAAAAGAAAAATGAAATAAAAATGCTTACAAGGCATGAGGATACCATCCATTTATATCAAGGGTACCAGTTGATAAAAAAGATGCACCCATTTCATCCGCCAATAACGTTGGTGCTATGTGCAAAATGCCGTCTCTAACATAAGTGTTACTTCGATTATTATTGTACAATTGAAACTGATTGTTACTCTAAAAACAAATAAATTTACATGTAAAAGAATGCAGATCGATTTGTTCAATTTCAGCATTTTTCAGCTACGATCGACCACGAAAAGGGCGAATACATTATTATATCTTACAGCAATATTCCAAACATGATTACTTTAGAGATTTTTAAAAAGTAAGCTTAAAGCAGACACGAATCCCAAAGTAATATTTGACATAAAAAAATACTTACACTTCCACCTCCCAAAGTTAATTCATGTTTCCACGTTCGCATATTCAAAGTATCAAAATTATCTTGAAAAATTAAATCTCCAGGACAATAAGGGGTGGTTGGAGCAAGAAACCCCGATATAGTCGTTACACTCATGTAAGCACACGCTACGGACATCATCTTGACTGTTGATCTTTTGAAATTTCTATTCATTTATATATGAATGCACAACAAATAAACACTTATGCTTAAATATTTCAAGTTAACTGATTGCAAAATAAATTAATTTCAATTTGTAACAAATAATAAAATAAATATATAATAGAGGAAACAAAAATACGTGTATGAAACAAAAATCAGAGAGAAGTATCAACCAACATAAAAAATTCCGCAAAAAAATATATTTTTAAACATTTTAAAGAATGAAAATATCTAAATGAGTAAATAGAATGTATTTGTAATAGTCTAGTCTAGTCCACAAGTTCAAAAACGTGTTAAATAGAAAAAAAGCTCCTAAAAATATGTGCCATAGCTCATTCGATTCGGAATGACGTCTAGAAAAATGTTTTTTAAGGGTATATTAGCACATAAAAAATTGCGATTGTTATTAACAAAATAAGATAATAAAAAAAGGTATTTAGTTTTTCGTTAATAACTTTTAAAATAATGATATTTAAGAAATTTGGAAAAAAGATCCTAAAAGAGGAGGAAATTTCCAATAAAAAAGTCCGGTACTCTATCTCCATTATTTATAATTTTAATTTGACGTTGAAAATAGTGCTCCGCTCGGCTTTTACAGCATTCGCGCGCTGCCGCTAAACGGGGTTTATCAGATAAAATATTTTTTTATGACATAAAATGTGATTTTAAAAATTTGAAAAAATTCCAGTATTTTCCTAACACTTGAAAGAATTTAATTCAGTTGGAAAAATCATTTTGTCACTATTTTTCAATAAGTTATTCAATTGTTAACAAACAAATTTTTTCCTAATCTCTGTTGGCATAAACAATGGGATAAAAGTTATAAATAATTGGCCTAAAAATTTGAAACTTCGTGGAGCCCTTTTCATATGTATACTTTACAAGATACTGCAATAAATGTTCATAAAAGTTTATTAATTTGTTATTATACTTTCTAATATCATACGTCACGTTAACTGTAGCGCCTACTTAACTTGCCAATTAAAAAAATTATATATCTTTTAAACTATTGGAGATATGATAAAGGCCATTTAGGTCTTTTTTATAGAAAATAAATTTCTCTTTCAAATAATTCTAAGACCAAGTTCGTATTTATTGTTTATTAGATACTACATGCATTTATTTAGAAAACTTCTTTATTTCTTTTTACTTTTTCGCAATATTTTGCAATAGTTATGAAATAGTATATTGTAATACAAGTGTTACAATGACAGAGGTTTCGTAGTACGAGTTCAGTTTGTGAAACGAACCGCGAAGCGGTGAGTTTCGCAAAGAACGAGTACTACAAACCGTCATTGTAACTCGAGTGTTACATATCATTTTTTATAATGAACTTTTAAAAGTATAAAAAAAAGTAAAATGAGTGTTTTTCGAAATATTTATTTATGTTGGCAATCTTGACAGTTTTGACACTTGTCAGTTTTAATGATTTTAAATTAGAATGTTTGTCAAATTTGTATAAAATATCCCGAATTTAGCAATAACGCTGATAATGTAGTTAATAATTTACTACAACATACTTCTTGATTTACTACCTGAACTCTTTCGTTGAAAATTAGTGCAGTGCAACCAATTGTGTAAAACAAAAAGTTACCAAAAACAGTGTTACAATGAATCTATTTCGATACTGTTTTTAGTGTCGAAATAGAAACTTTGTGAACGTGAATTATAAAAAATCATAATTAACAAATTAATAAACTTTTATGAACATTTATCACAGAATCTTGTAAAGTATACATATGAAAAAGGCTCCACGAAGTTTCAAATTTTTAGGCCAATTATTTATAACTTTTATCCCATTGTTTATGCCAACAGAGATTAGGAAAAAATTTGTTTGTTAACAATTGAATAACTTATTGAAAAATAGTGACAAAATGATTTTTCCAACTGAATTAGATTCTTTCAAGTGTTAGGAAAATACTGGAATTTTTAAAATCACATTTTATGTCATAAAAAAATATTTTATCTGATAAACCCCGTTTAGCAGCAGCGCGCGAATGCTGTAAAAGCCGAGCGGAGCACTATTTTCAACGTCAAATTAAAATTATAAATAATGGAGATAGAGTACCGGACTTTTTTATTGGAAATTTCCTCCTCTTTTAGGATCTTTTTTCCAAATTTCTTAAATATCATTATTTTAAAAGTTATTAACGAAAAACTAAATACCTTTTTTTATTATCTTATTTTGTTAATAACAATCGCAATTTTTTATGTGCTAATATACCCTTAAAAAACATTTTTATAGACGTCATTCCGAATCGAATGAGCTATGGCACATATTTTTAGGAGCTTTATTTCTATTTAACACGTTTTTGAACTTGTGGACTAGACTATAATTTGTAATTAAATGTAAAATCAAGTATTTTGTTCTTGCGCAATGTAAAGTGCTTCTATTTAAAAAAAAAAGTTTAGGTACTTGTAAAGTTATCATATCTTAAAAGCAATACCTACTCCTTACGACATTTTACTAGGTACCTACATCTAAGTTATTTAATTATTCTACAGTCGATTAGTAGTTTCTTAAAAAAACCGTACACACTGTGTGAAAACAGCCGGTAGCTTATCAAAAATTATTATTGTTCTATCAGGAGTTCCTCATGGACCGCAACTAGGCCCACTCCTCCTTAATGATTTGTCCGACTGCATTACTAACTCTCATCATTTAAAATTTGCTGACGATTTAAAAATTTATAAGTGCATTTATTCATTACAAGTTTAGAGATATTTGCTTTATCGGTAAATATGAAGTTTATTATTCAAATACAAAGCGATTACTGTCTCATTTTTATAAAAAATGGGAACTCTTGTACCAAAGAAAATCATATAAAACAACGTTCTAAGTCGTGATACTGGCCAACAGACGGTATGCTTCTACTGCATTCGAAAATGATATTTATAGTTAATAAAGCTCTTATTCATCACTTCCATTTTTTCGGTTTTTCAGAATATACATGTTTCACTGTCCACTTTTTCCATTTAACACAGATGGTAACTCAATGGACAGTATTCTGTGAGAATTCCTTCGATTACTTTTTTGATTGTCTTAAGAGATTGTTTGCAGTTCCAGGCTGTTTTGGACTCGAACGTGGTAGAATGTAGAGCCTTCAAAGCAGCTTCACCATCGAAGGCAATAAATATTCTGGCTGAATTGAGGCGTTTTTAAATGCACTCTTGAGCACAGAAGTCTTTTACTAAAAACTCCGCTTGGAAGATTATAGGAATGTTTCCCAGGAATATTGAGAGCCTAACAATAGGACCTGCAACCCCTATACCTACTCCTTCTGTTGTTTTAGACCCATCAGTATAATAAGTGAGAGCTCCTTTTGTAAGTTAAGCGATTTCGTTGTGTGTTAACTCACACTTATTAATACTAAAATTTAGTGTCAGTTCAAAATCTCGTTTTGGCGACATAATGTCTCTAAACATCTTCTAGGAATGGGTTGTTCCGAACCTTAGAATCCCAATATGTCCTTTATTCATGAAATGTAGTAGAGCACCCAGATAAAGATGTTTGAAATAATTTTATAAGTTTTCCTATGACGGTAATATAACAGTATACCAAGTATAAACAACTGTATGCCAATAATTAAGAAAAATTGTATCTATCTCAGTTTCTTGTTTGTATAATTTCAAAATTTTAATATACAATAATATTACATATATTATAAGAGTACTGTTTGTTTTTTATTTAGCTACATTTAGAGAAAAACAGATTATATCCTGTATTTTGTTGTATTTAAATATTTACTCAGACATAAAAATAAAAGGATGTCGATGTTATTTAAACATAAATTACGTTTTAAAATTTATTTCAGAAATAATATAAAATTTCCATACGGGTAAAAAATTAAATTTATGACGCTTGCTGTTCTAATTATAAATTTATAAAGCCCAAACTTTAATATAATCTAATAACAAATGGCTGTCATCCGTTGCACTGTTCCAAGTGGACAACCACGAGTCTTTAGCTTTCCAAAAATCAGTCATGCTAGCTCTTCCTCGATTATTTTTCCAGGGTTTTTCATACGGTATATTTTGAGCTATATCTGAAAAGAATGAAGTACCTCCAGCAGCCATATTCACCAAAAAATAAAACTCTTGATCAAATGGTGCCATTTTTGATCCATATATCCATGGATTATCTAAACCAGTTTCATTTAACTGTCCTAATTCCCAAAAACCTCCATTTGGGGGAACTACAACTCCAAGAAGTTCATTATCAATAGAAAATGATATATTTTCAGGAGTCCAGTGTAACTGGTAGTTATGAAAATCATCGTGCCACCTACTACCATTATTTTTATAAAAAAATGTGTAAATGTATCTGTTGTAATTTGAGTTTGGACCCCAATGTAATGTGCAGCACACTTGTTCTACTCCAATATTTACATTGTTTTTAATAAACATTCTATTACCCCGACTCTCTACTATATCTATTTCTCCTGAAGCTGGCCAAGTTGAATATTGATTCCACCTTGGTTTCATCCACACAGCTAAAAAGAAAAAGTATTTAAACGTTCTTAATCAATATGAAGAAATACTCACCTGGCCATAACCAATCACCAATAGGCATTTTAGCTCTTACTTCAACTTTTCCGTATTTAAATGCAAACGATGTAGTAGTGTGTATTCTAGCACTTTTTACTGGGTTTAGTATAATTTCTGGAGTACCTTTTCGTATGCAACCATCATAGCTAGGATTAGTACAACTAAAATTAACATTAAAATAAAAGTTAAGACTCTGCCTGTTTTCTGATAAATTGGATCATTACAGCTAGTAGTAATTTGTAATTTAAAAGTATTTTTTACATTATAAAAAAAACTATAATGTTTCTAAAAATTAAGAATTGTAAACTATTTACTCATCAATTGGTTTTGCTCCATTGATATCAAGTGTTCCATCATATAGATAATCTTCACCTCGCTCATCTGCTAACAAGGTTGGTCTAATATGTAAAATACCTTCCTTCGCAAACGAATTACTTCTGTTATTGGTATACCATTGAAACTGATTATTACTCTAAAACACACAGTTGTATGTACACCTTTAGTTATGTGTGCACTTTTTCCATTTGACTTTTAAGATCCACTTTTACAGACTAAAGAAACATTGAGACTGTGCAAACCCAGCGTAGAAGGTGTTGCACTAAGATAAGAATTACAAATAATCCACATAAATATTTTATAAATTTGTTTTGTCTAATTGTGATAATAAGTCACCCAACAAAAGAGTTATTTTCTTCACTCACATACCTGTATTAGTAAAAGTATTTAGCAAAATGTACTGAGGGTGGGGAAATAAGAGTCGGTAATTTATTCTATGGAAAGAGTTCAGTAAAATTGTATGAAGTGTTTATTTGACATTAATTTTTGGTGTATTTACCCATATAAAGACTTCTGGGTGGTCAAATGATGAAACTTTTAAGCTCATTGGGCTTTATGAAAGTAGTCCAGAAATTTGGAATTTAAAACAAATTCCATAAAGACAAAAACAAAGTACGTCATATCAATCATGGACCATCACACAGTTAACTATCATCACCGATTGTGTAGAGGAGCCATAAAGGTGGTATTACACTGTTATGGTCTTTTGAAATTCCAACGAGAACAAAAAAGAATAATGATGAACAAAGTTAAAGTGTTTGTTTTTGGATTAAAAAAAATTAAACCTAAAATACACGGTTATAGTTACAGGATTGTGCAATAAAGAAGGATAGGTATTTTGCAAAAACTTGTGCCACCTTATAGCATTATAGACGTTAACAGAGACCAGAGTCTAAATCTATCAGAACGACATTTAGTACGTATAGAAATGAGAGAGAGCATTTCGATTATGTTAATTTTACGTAAGGGTTGTACAACTCTGTTGTATGCTTTTGAATTTTAAAATAAAACAAAAGACATTCTAAAGAAGGATCAAGTGTTTGATTTTCAAATACATTCACTTTTGTTATTAAAATTGATTAGTTCTAAAAATAAAAACTGACCAGCCTTCAAAAAAGCAGAAAATAAAATCTTTATTTCTTAAAAAAAATGGAACCAACTAGGCATTTGATTTCGATTTCCTTGAAGTCGGCTTCAATGGTTTATATATTTGTAAGATATTTGAGTAATTTACCATTGGAGCCGACTTCAAGGAAATCGAAATCAGATGCATAGTTGCTTCCAATAAAGATTATATTTTTTGCTTTTTAGTGCATTTTTTCGGTTGCTACTTGGCTTTGTCACATGTGGGTGGAAATTCATGATGTACTATCTTTAAAACTTTCGACATTTCGTGCCAGAGATTGTGGGTTCAATCCACAACAGTCCTGACATGTACTAATGTGACTTTTCGGAGACATAAGTAAATTCTCTACCACCTAGAGACACCACGCACGTACGGTGAGGAAAGAAATTTTTATACAAAAATCAACACGCCACGCGAACGACGTCGCGGGTACATCGAAATAGAACCCAAAAATGTGGTTGGATTTTTTTGTTTGTCTGTCTGTATGTTTGTGCGCACATCACATGAAAAGTACTGATCCGATTCGAATGCGGTTTTCACAGATGTATTTGTCTTCTTTCAACTTAACATCTGGTGTATAAAAATTTCTCTCCCATTCCTTAAATCGGGTGGGGTAAGAAATTTTTATACAACAATCACACGCCACGCGAACGACGTTGCGAGTACAACTAGTACTAAATAACTCAAACTTTCAAAATATTCATAAGTCAAAATCTTGCACGATAATATTTAGTGATTATATAATTCTCAGAAGGTACCTACTGCCGTTACGTAACTTCAAAATAAATCGGGCATAACTCTCTGTTATGGTTTTTTTGAACTTTCAACCACAACAAATGACAATTCTGACAAAAAAAACGTCAACATTGAAAGTGAACAAAGAATACTTCATAAATGGTTATAATTATTATTAAAACATCTTCTAAAAAGACTTACACTTCCTCCTCCTAGAGTATTTTCATGTTTCCAAATATCTAACCTAAATTGTTCAAAATTGTCTTCAAATATTATTTGTCCTGAACATATTTTTCCTGTTGGTGCATGTGTTCCACTTACAGTTGTTAAACTCTGTTGGCATTCACTAAACACTTCATAGAATAACACTATTAAACACGCACAAAACAGATTAGTCTTGAAAGGCATTTTCAGATAACTGAGTATTAAAATCACTTTTATTCATATTTATTCACAAGAATCTATGATTTATTAAAAACCATTTACATGTTATCTTAATTTCTAATATTAATAAAGAAAATAAAAGTATTTAAAACCACTTTAGAATTTATTGATTTCTTATAAAAAATATTTCTAAATACAATTACATATTTTTAGTGATTCTTTTTATAAGAAAAAGGGTTATCATGTATTTGTAAACAAGAACCTGATAATATATTGATATCTAGCTTATGCCATTAATAAGAGACAATGTTTAAAGATTTAACAAATAAGTATCAATACCTGCAACATAATTGATAAGTACAAGTTGGGATTTTTATTTCATCAATCATAGCATAATAATCTCGAAAGCAGATTAAAGAAAATGTTATCAATCTAAGTTAAGATTTAAAAATTTAATTAATGTTTAATATTAATATTTAAACAGGGTAATGAACAATGTCAGTTATGCGAAAGAAAAAAATAAGAAATTATAGACCGTCGGATTTCAATACGAAGTGCAACCACGATTTACTCCCTTGTGCCGTAAGGTCCATTGAGATAAGTAGAAAAAAAGATATTAGATTGAACCAGGTCGCGTTTTCAGGGAAATCGAATTTTCTTATTTCGTGAATAGATAGTTTCTACTTTTGGCATACTGGTGCTTAAGGTATAATTATGACCCAAAAATGTTAAGTTTACAGGCTATTGTCCGGAATTTCCTCCCTTATGCCATTTGAAAATTTTATCATTTGTATAAGTAGAACGAATACTCCTCTATTTATTTCTCAAAATGGCATAAATGAGAAAATCGTTGCATAACATATCATTAACTTTGGAAAAGAAAATTCAATTTACAAGGAGACGCGATTTTCACATATTTTACTCTCCTTGATTTTATCTTTCAGTAACCTCAAAGGCATAAGGGAGAAAATCGTGCCTAGATTCCTATTGAAATCCGACGGTCTATTATACTCGATAAATAAATTTAAAGTGCCCAGACTTTAATATAATCAACCTTTAAATGAGAATTATCTGACTGTTGATTCCAAGTTGGTAGCCATGAATTTCTTGCTTCCCAGAAAGTAGTAGGAGCATTATCAGACTTATCTGACCATGGTTTACCTCCTACATTATCAGGGAAGAAACCATTTGTACCACCTACAGCTAGATTAATAATAAAATGAAATTCTTGATCAAATGGTGCCATTTTCGAATTTTTCCATGGGTTATTCAACCCTGATTCAGCTAAATCACCAAACTCCCAAAATCCACCAGAAGGTGGCGTCACCTTTCCTATTTCTGCATCATCAACTAGAAATTTTAAATAATCGGGGGTCCATTCAAGTTGAAATTTATGAAAATCAAGATCATAACCATTCGGTGAGTTCTTTTCCCAGTGAGTACGTTCGAATCTATTTAAGTTTGGTTTTGGCCCCCAATGGAGAGTACTTGCCACCATCTTTACTCCAATATCTTTTCCACCAGCAATCAACTGTTTGTTACCTCTACTTTCCATCATATCAATTTCACCTGAAGCTGGCCAAGAAGAGTAAACTTGCTTTGTTGGGAGCAACCAAAGTGCTACATAAAAAAATTAATGTTCAAATCTTTATTCTACAAAATTTAAAGATGGTAGGTACTGTTGTGAATTTTATATACAACAATTCTTATCAACGTATAGGTGGGTTTGGACTTGAGTATGCTCACTGTACTTTGCCGTTAGCGGGTACCTGCGCACGCGATCTGTCGGATGTCGGTCTCGAAACCGTGCTCAAAGGAATGTCCCGGCGAATGCCCAATTTGAATAAGTTTACTGAGGTGATCAATGTGTTTGTGTTTTCGCCAATATGGAGTGGTATAACGATACTGCGCTTTTATTAATTGAGTTGAAAAAGCGAAAAAAAAAAATAAAACTGTACTGGGATCGCTCCGACGTGAGAAATCTAAAATAACGAAGAGCGGAGGAACAGCAAAGGGTAAATTGAAGACGAAATTGGATTGCTGAAGATGCTAAATTGTTTTTTTTTGTCAGGTCAAGGATATTTACAAGTCTAAATGGTATGCATTTAACAATATGCAGTTAGTTCTTAATGGATAGGGACGAACCAAGACAAAAATGAAAGTAACTCATAAAAGCATAAACAGTCTAATTATCCTCTTTTACAAAATTATAAAAATATAAATAAGGTAATGCGTAGGCATAGTTCAAAAATAATGTTAGTGAACGGAGTTTTGAATATTCTAAAGAGGTACAACAGGCTGTCATTGATATATCACTCGCTTAAAACCGTAAAGCTATCGCGAAACGTTTTCGTTATCTTTTTTTTACAAGTTTTGAATACACCAACCTTAGTATTTAAAGTCGACACTCGACATCCGTGTAAATTTTAAAATTGGTCACATCGTATTTCAGAAGTTAAATCGCTAAGTACGTCAGTTTTATCACGAAACACCTGCGTTTTCCACTATCGACGATTTCGACGTTTCTTTGTTTCCTTTTGTAAGTTTATAAATAACAACAAACGCAGCAGCCGCAACTTCCTCTGCCAATATCGCACACAAATGAATCACTGTGAATAGGGCATTTATGTGTAAATGCTCGTACGTACTCAAGTCTAAACGCACCTTAAGATTCCATTTTTAGTTACAAACATGCGATTCCATAAAAGCCTATTTTAAATTACCAATTACCTGCCAAAAACTGCGTGGGAGTAAAAATTCAGTCATACTTTGATACAAAGATTTGGTTATGGAACTTTTTTAAAACGGAGAATAAATTAGAAGAAAAAAGGGGGCATGAACTGAAGCAGGAAAAATTAAGTTTGAAGAGAATTCAGTACTAGTGACATGGTTGAAGAAAAAAAGGCGAAAGGAACAATTTTAATTATAAAGCAATAAAAAACGTTAAAAGCTTTGATAATTAGCAATTTTTTATATAACAGTGCTAAAACGAGAAGCAATATATGCTTGCAAATTTTAAGTAACATGTTATAAGGAAGAAAGAGAAATTGATGGAATTTTGAAAAGATATGGAGTAGGTGGGACATATTGAAATAGCTTTGAAAAATTACCACGAGAACCTGGAAAACTAAAGTGAGAGGAGAAAATAGACTGAAATTAATGGGGATTAATAACCCATGTACAGATCTATGTATACGAATATATAATATGTAAATGTAAAATACAGAACTTACCTGGCCACAACCAGTCTCCTGCAGGAAGTTTAGCCCTAATTTCAACTTTGCCAAATTTAAACGAAAAAGAATTAACAGTATTTAATCGTGCACTTTTGATTGGATTAACAATATTTCGGCTGTTTCCTGTTCTTTTGCATCCATAAAACTCCGATGAAGTGCAGCTTAAAATGAAGAAATTATTTAAGTTTTTGTAACAAAAGGAATGGAAATGAATGATTAACTTGTATTGGTATTACAGAAGATGTTCATGAATATAGTCACTATACTTTGCCGTTTTTGTGAATTTTGATAGTGTGTGTATACAAACGCTATCGTGAAGAAACCTAAATAAATTTATGAATTTATTGGTCAAACTTACTTACGATAAAATTGTAGATGTAATCCCTACTAATATTATAAATGTGAATGTAAGTTTGTTTGTTACGCTTTCACGCGAAAACTACTCAATCGATCATCATGAAACTTTGTACACATATTCTTGGAGGTATTAGAAGTAACATAGGATACTTTTTATTAAAAAAAATATTTTTTTTACGAAAACTAAAAAAATTGTTTGTCAAAAAATCTCAAAAACTTGCTTCTTCAACGCCATCTAGCGGTTCAGTAATGAAGTTCCAATCCTGAGTAGGCCACCGTAAGGTAGCGCAGTTAATATCTTATATATTTAAACTAGCAATTACGACTTAATAAAGTACTATGGCGCCACCGTAAGGTGGAGCAGTTAATATCACATATATTTAAACGAGCAATTTTACTTAAGGTTTATGACGCCACCGGAAGGTGGCGCATTTTATATCTTACATATGTCAACAAATTCTTGCTAAATTAAATAATATGACGTAAGGAGTCGCAGTATAGTATACACTTACGAGAAAATATGATAAAAACAATAAAATCAAAAAAAATTACTAAAAACAAAATAAAATCGTAAAATTTGAAAAAACCAAATGAGACATCAGTTTTAAGCGGTACGAAGTCCACCGGGTCAGCTAGTAGATCTATATATATAAAACTCAAAGGTGACTGACTGACTGACTGACTGACTGACATAGTGTTATAACGTAGGCATCCACCCCCAAGGGGATAAAATAGGGATGAAAATTTGTATGAAACTTTGTCAATTTTAAACCGATTGAGCTGAGATTCTTTATACATATAGCTACTATGACGTAGGCATCCCCTAAGAAAGGATTTTGATTAATTTCACCCCTAAGGGGATAAAACAGGGGATGAAAATTTGTATAAAAGTTTGTCAATTTTAAACCGATCGGGCTAAGATTTTGCATGCATATAGCTACTATGGCGTAGGCATCTCCCGAATAAAGGATTTTAATTAATTCCACTCCTAAGGGGATAAAAAAAAAGTGAGATGTGTCAAGGGACACCCGGATGGAACGAAGTTCCTTTCGATTAATTAGTGAAGGAATTGTAATTTGTAAACACAACAGAGAGTTTGTACATACATAAGCATTTATCATCGTCTGTATAAAATCTCTACTTACCTAACTCTATCAGCAATATCCGGAACTTGTGCAGAAACACTGTCAGGATACATTATTGTTTTTATTTTCTATTATTTTAATATTTATTATCTACAAAAAACCTGTATAAACTTAACAAAGTCGCGACACTACTACACTGTTCAAAGCAAAATAGAAAAAAAAAGTAAATCCATTATTTTCAACAGTTCGTTTCTTTTAACAAAAGTGTCCATTTATACAATACCAGAGGTATTGTATATTCTACCTAGAATTACTTTTTATTTCAATTTAATTTAAAACAGGAATTAACAATTTAATACAGAATTTTAAAATTAAAATATTTGACAGTCATCTCTGAGTCATCTCTGAGTCATCTATGAGTCATCTATGAGTCATCTATGAGTCATGTCATCTATGAGTCATCTATGAGTCATCTCTGAGTCATCTCTAAGTCATCTCTGAGTCATCTCTGAGTCATCTCTGAGTCATCTCTGAGTCATCTCTGAGTCATCTCTGAGTCATCTCTGAGTCATCTGTGAGTCATCTCTGAGTCATCTCTGAGTCATCTATGAGTCATCTATGAGTCATGTCATCTATGAGTCATCTATGAGTCATGTCATCTATGAGTCATCTATGAGTCATCTATGAGTTATCTATGAGTCATCTATGAGTCATCTATGAGTGTGTGTGTGTGTGTGAGAGAGAGAGAGAGAGAGAGAGACAACATGCGTATGTCGTGTCGTGACAAATTTTGGTTTGAATTTTTTTTTGGCTAGCTCCTAGCGTCAGTCGTAACTCGTAACTGTTCGTAACGCCCGAAAGGGAACTTCGTTCCAATTATAAAAAATTAATCACATAATTTTTTTAAATTTAAACAATGTAAAATCGTGAGTGCATTAAAGCACATGCTGCGAGAGTCTGTTAGGGTCGAGAAAAGGATCTCTTTTATTGACCGCCCGCTGGACGGTGACTTGAAACACTCTTTAATATTGATAATTTAGATAATCCACAATTATCTCAATTTTATAATTTTTATATTTATACGTAAATCGCTCCAAAAACTTCCCAGTCATTAGAGTAAATTACAACTTCAAAAAAGATTTTATAATTCCCTCGTATATTAAAAACTATAAAAGATATAAAAAAATTAATACAATTTGAGATTCCTAAAAAATGATAACATAAAACTATATAATTATATTCCTTTTTTCTGTTCCCGTGGGATGAAAAGTAGCTTATGTGCTATTCCCAACTACCATCTATCCTTATTTCAATTTTCATCCTACACCGTTCAGCCGTTTTGGCGCGATTCAAGATCAAGATTCAATAACAACTGTAATGATTTGCTTATAATAAAACTAGGATAAATATAGATATATCCCGTTTATCTAGTTCCAGACCATAATCTACCCCTGTCCCCTGTACCAAATTTCATCCCGATCCTTCCAGCCTTTTACTTAGTGGTAAAAATTGAAGCTTATTTATTCCTATGTGTATAGAAATTTTGTACAAAATTAATGAGTCATACCAATTAAAACCAGTACAAAGGATTTATTTATTCCAAAATACTAAAGGAAAAATTCTAAGACCTATTCAATATAAAACTACATCAGTATTCACGAACTGTATTAATAAACAAATAAATTATCAAATCTTTGATTGCTGTCTTCAGGAGTTTTTAATTTGAACACATTATTTATTACAAATTATTTAAATTTGTAAACAATGGTCAATTGCAACAAAACAAAGGATTGGATTCATAATGAAATAATCACAATTTATTAAAGAACTTTTTATAGTAGAAAGTTTTTTTTGGTGATTACTATTATTAAATTATTACTCCCTTGGCAAATAGCGCTTTACAAGATAGATTACGGCATAGTCCACAGTATAGTCTAAAATTTTTAAAAATTTTCTAAATTAGTTATTTTATTAACAGTTAAAATAATAATTACTGTTGTCACATGTAAAACAAAAAAAAAATTCTCTCTCGCGTAGTCGATCCCATTATGATAACATAATAGAACTGTCACCTTGATTCATATCCGACGCTTAATCAACTAGGCTACGAACGACATATTTAAAAACTTTTAAAATGATAACATGTATACACAATTTATATCATATTTCATATCAATTCAGTATAAATTTCGAAATTAATGTATATGCCTAAACACCATTGACATATTAATACAAATGGACCAGCTGTGCAGCGAAATAATTGATTCCAGAGTGAGACGGATAAGAAGGATAGCGCTAGGTCGGGCAGAAAGCTCCCAATTTACATTTGATTTACGTTGATTTTTAATGTTTTTGGTGTTTATCTTATAAATTAAATATATTTGACTGTGTTTATAGTGATATTTATAAACTATGTAATATATCGCACACACTCTATAATATTTTATAGTTATTAACCTATTAAGTTGGTGTCTAGAGTCATTTTAAC
The DNA here is from genome assembly GCA_964028335.1 of Altica lythri. NCBI lineage: Eukaryota > Metazoa > Arthropoda > Insecta > Coleoptera > Chrysomelidae > Altica > Altica lythri. Next base: position 26,456,328 of record OZ034808.1, on the reverse strand, counting down.
TATAATTAACACTTGCCACTCTTAAATATTTTTGGATACATAAATATTTCATCAACAGATAATAATAAATAATTTCGAAGTTTATATTTCATATAATAATCAAGAAGAGTTATTTAATTATTTGTTTTATTATTATATATTAGGTGTAGAATTTTCAAATTTAATGTATCAGTCTCCTTATATATAGTGTGAACCATGATATAAAAAATTACGATATGATCTTCAGTTGTATTGACGTATTTTTCGATAGAAATATTAATGCATTTTTGAATTATCTATTTGAATTCAACAATTTTTTGTCACATTCACTGTTTAAAAAAAAATTGGTATTTATTGTATACAGGGTGTCCCAGAATTAACTACGGAAACATCGTATACCTATTCCTTGATGACAAATAAGTAGGGTCTTTCCTATAAAAAAAATTTTTTTAGAGACTCCTGTCAGAGTTATAACCTACTTTGCAAATGTGCGCTACTTGATCGCGATACACGATACTCAATTGACATGGTCCTACTTTTTATTTTTTTACTCCAAACCGAAACGATTTCGCAAAAAACTACAAGGAACAAAAAAGTTTCTAAATAATCAAAACTTCCTAAAATTTTTTTTTGTTATTGCAAATATTAATTGCTAAGAAAGTTACAAAAAAAATTAAGAGGGGTTCCTTGATTTGCACCCTTAGAATGGGGTAGGGCAGGTGAAAAGTGGCAGGAGAAATGCGTCTTTATTAAAATGATGTTCAACCAAATTTTTAATTTTTTATCTTGGACCAATCAGAAGATATTAAATTAAAACCGTATTTTACCACCCCTCTTTAAAGGGTTATAACTCTGACAGGAGTCTCTAAAAAAATTTTTTTTATAGGAAAGACCCTACTTATTTGTCATCAAGGAACACGTATACGAAGTTTCCGTAGTTAATTCTGGGACACCCTGTATAAAATAATACAGTTTTTGAGCCTGCAATAATTGTTTTGTAAGTAATATATATTATTTTTGCTCAAATAAGTACACCTAAACATAAAACCAGAGTCTTTTCTCACTTATTTTGACTTAAGAAATTTTAACAAACTTAAGTTTCATCAAATACTTCGAACAACCACAAATGAAAAAGCTTTTTTTCACTACTAACCAGAGAAATTGCTATTATTTACTCCATTCCCCTAACGAGAATTAATATTTACAGTTCTATAATTTTTAAGATATTGATATATCCCGTTTATCTAGTTCCAGACCATAATCTACCCCTGTCCCCTGTACCAAATTTCATTCCGATCCTTCCAGCCTTTTACTTAGTGGTAAAAATTGAAGCTTATTTATTCCTATGTGTATAGAAATTTTGTACAAAATTAATGAGTCATACCAATTAAAACCAGAACAAAGTATATAATATACTATTTTTTACATAAAACGTTATAAAAAGATGTATTTCCCTTAAGCTCTCATTTAAACAATGTGCGTTTTGCCCGGCCTACCTCCGTCTCTCTCTCGGATCTCTCTTACTAATGTTGGCCGCAGAAGCAGCTGTTGCGAATATGGGAAGCGGCCGGTCCATTTGTATTAATATGTCAATGCTAAACACACTTGAAACATGCATTGTCATCCAGATCTTAGCTATCCTGAAAATTTCAGAGCTCTAGGTAGTCGGGTAATAGGCTTAAATTCGATTACAAAATTCCGCAGAGAGACAAAGAACACGGTGAAAATATAAAAAAAAAGTGTGAGGTGTCAAGGGACACCCGGATGGAACGAAGTTCCTTTCGATTAATTAGTGAAGGAATTAGTAATTTGTAAACATAACATAGTGTTTATACATACATAAGCATTTATTATTGTCTGTATAAAATCTCTACTTACCTAACAGTTCGTTTCTTTTAACAAAAGTGTCCATTTATACAATACCAGAGCTTTAAATAACACATCTTTTTAAAATTACTTTTTATAATTTAAAACAGGAATTAACAATTCAATACAAAAAATTTAAAATTAAAATATTTGACAGTGACTGACAGTTAAGGTAATTTGACGTAGTCAAGTTACGAACTATTTTTAAAATGTTTATGAATTTATTAATTTATAAAAACAGGATGAAATAAAATATAATACTATTATAGGTAATTATGTTTTTTTCTACAGTATTTTCTTTTTAATGTACATTTTGTTTTAATTTAAAATAGTGTCTTTTTAATTGTAATATATCTATCTATGAGAGAGAGGGAGAGAGAGTTATTTATTTTTTGGTCTGTGAGAGAGAGAAACATGCGTGTGTCGGTGCATTGTGTCGGTGCATAGTGTCGTGACAACTTTTGGTATGAATTTTTTTAGGCTAGCTCCTAGCGTCAGTCGTAACTGTTCGTAACGCGCGAAAGGGAACTTCGTTCCAATAGGGGATGAAAGTTTGTATGAAACTTTGTCAGTTTCAAACCGATCGGGCTGAGATTTTGCATGCATATAGCATGCAAGTTTTTATAGTTTTAAAATAATGGTAATCTAGTACCACCCTTGCTTTAATGTGCGGGGTGTGTGGAGCGGTGAGGCGGTAGCACGCTGCTGCTGGCCGACATGACATTGTCGAGTCTTGAAAATTCGAGAATCTTTTTTTTTTATTACGTAGTGGTGTACTAAGAAATGACTTTTTTAAATTTCACTCCTAAGGATTTAAAATAGGGGTTGAAAATTTGTATGAAATTCGGTGGCAAAAACTAAAGTTCACGCGGATAAAGTCGCGGGCGGCCGCTAGTTACAGTATATAAATTAAAAACAGATTTGTTCCTAGCATATTAAAAACCATTTCCAATTAGAATTAGTTCGAATATAAATTTCTCAAAACAAATTTTTATAAATTTTTTTTATAGCTATTATTTTACTACGTTTGTTCTGTTTCTAATTTGGTATTACTTATATTTATTTCATTTTAAAATTATTATTCTTTTAAGTAATTTTGCATGTCGACTTTAAATACCTAATACGTATATTATGACGTATATAACACATAGCTAACACTTGATAAAATATACACAAGTACCTACTTTATATTCTTTAAAAAACAATTCCCGTAAACCTATTAAAATTTGAATAATTATATTTAGAGCAGTAAATAATTGTTTCGTAAATATGTAGACTTCCCATTACTTATTTTGTGTTTTTTTTTTTAATTTAAAAACATTTTAAAATAATCATTGACAAATCAACTTAATTATGAATTAGTTTTACTGACGTATGTAATAAAAATATAAATATTTGTTATTATAATATAAGTCCAAAATTTTAGCAATAGCAAGAGTATTTCTGCAATAATATCCAAAATGGTACTAATATTTTATAAAGGGAAATAATATTCACTTTTTGTGAAAGGTTCTTTTTTGATATTACTAATATTTCCGCGAGACGAGATGGGACTCTCGTCTTTTCTGTCGCTCGAGAGAACCTTTTTTCGCCTCGTCTCGCGTCTCTTCTTATTTAACCCACCTATAATTATAAAAATTATAAATTGATAAAAACAAGGCGATATATTTTACAATTTTCAGTAGTTTGAAAACCTTGTGGTATCTCATAAACCGTGATAGCTAGAAATGAAATAAAATGAATATATTAAGCAGAGTCCTAATAAAATAAACGTGTTTTTTTTCGTATTTTTTTGGTCAAAATTAATAACGATAACAGGCAAACGCTTAAAAAATATTTAAGTAGTTGTATATTACCTTTCAAAATAAATAATTAAATAGAAATAAAGTAAATATTAAAGGGGGCTCCCATACAACAATCGTAATTTTTAAGGAATTTTTTACTCGACCTTAATAAACAGGTATAGAAACTATTTGGAAATATACAAAACTATAAAAATAAATAGCTAATTTTCTCAGACTTATAGCAGCTCTTCTAGTCCTATCTGTTACTTAGAAAGTTTAGGATATCGTTGTGTTTCAAGTCAGGTAGATCTTCCTCTTCTATTTCGTATGACCCTAGGTATTTGACCCTAGAATTACTTAATGCAATGCATTCTGAGAGTATGTGTATAGAGGTTTCATCCTCTACCTCACAGAATCTGCACTTTGCTTCATCTACCAATCCCAGTTTCATGTGTTCTCTTAATCGGCAGTGCCCGAACCTCCACGATGGAGACGGCACTTAAAGAAGAAGATATTTTTCGAATCTCTTCGATTATTGTTTTTTTTTAGTTGATATGCCTAGGCCTAGACGGAAGTTAATACATATTAGAAATAGGTATTTAAAATGCCCATTATACATTTTATTAATTTAAAATGGTGTATATTATGGGTATTGCACTACAATTTTATTAATTTACAATTTATTTTGGTTATAGGCTATATCACCCGAAAATTAAAGCCTACTTATTTATAATAGAGGGCCTTTTCTCGTCTCGTTTACATCTAATTTAAAATAAAATATCTTCGTTGTCTCGTTGTCGCAGGGCAAGACGAGACGGGGAACCCAATCAAGTTCATAGGGTTTTCTGTGCGTTGTGTTTATTTGCTATATTTCATCAATGGAATTATTCTTAGGTATTCTGAGTTTACATTACATTTTTTTTAAATATTCAAAATGTTAAACTGTTAAGTAGAACAAATATTAAACATTTTGTTTATTTTTTTTACGTATTTTAAATCTCGATACGGATTAGAGAGAAGTGTGTTTAGTATTTGTTTAAATATAGTGGAATCTTAGATTTTCTTGTTATGAAAACTAAAGTTGTTATGTATTTTTTAGATCGTTTGATATCAAAATACAGTTAAAAAACAAATATTTTGATTGATTTAAACACATATTTTATGGTTAATGACCCTAATTTATTTATTATACAAAGTAAAAAGTTAAATTTGAAATTAAGAAATGCGAAAGCTTCCAAAAATAATGGTTAACATTTGATATTATATAGAAAAAGCGATTTAAAATGGGAAATAATTAATGTAAAGCAGTGGAAGATTGAAATAAAATAATAAAAATGTCTAAGTGAACGTTAAATATAGAATAAAATAAAAAAAAATCCCTAAATAAAGTTTAGAAATTACGCAAACAACAAAATGACATCAAGGAAAAATTGGAAAATATCGCATCCGGCAAGACTCCAACCTGCAACCTTTACCTATAGCAGATAACGCCTCTATCCACTTTAGCCACAGATGCTTTAGTAATTAGTTGGCTAAATAAAGCATACATAAATAAACTAAAAGCAACTTACTGGCCATTTAGATCTATTGTTCCACTATATAAAAAATCATTTCCAAAATCATCGGCTACTAAAGTTGGTTTAATATGTAAAATACCATTTTTAACATAACTGTTTTTTGCATCCGCAGTATACCATTCAAACTCCCAATTCTATACAATACATTAATTAACATTGATCATAAAAAGTATTTAAAATTTCACTTACACCACCACCACTAAGTGTTTCTTCATGCTTCCATTTCGAGGTATCCAAGTTATCAAAATTTTCTTCAAAAATTAATTGACCAGAGCAAATTTTAGAAGGCGCTTTTGATCCGGAAGCAGTTGTTGGAGAATGGTTACATTGAGTATAAACATTGTTAATTGCATAAATAGAACATACAAAGAAAAATGCTATTTCTTTCATTTTTAAACAGTATTCACTAACAAATTTAGTTATTATACTTTATATAGATCGGAGCTGTGTAACCTATTTATGTTACCACAAACGTGATAAGAGAGGGAATGATTAGGGAAAACCTAAATGAGCAAGTGCGAAAGTTTATATGTATATACCGTGTTTAAAAAACAAATTGATATTGGCTTTTATTAAAATTTTATTCAAGATTTTATTTTTTTATATCAATACTTGTTAAGGTAAGCATACTGTACTCATTAACAAACTTGCTTTTTTTTATGTCTCCAAAACTGTTTGTGGTGCTCTTATCTTTTTTTGTGAAAATCTTTTCTGTGGAAATCAATGGTCAGTCCGACTAATTTTCTTTAACTCAGCGGAAGTATTCTCAGGGATCCATACTGTTTTCTACCATAATTACTTGCCATTTGCAATCAATTCATTTTTACTAAGAAAAGATTTTGGACTGATGTTTTCAAAACTGGTCTTGGTGCTCTAGCATGTTTTCGTGAGAATATTTTCTGTTGAAGTAAATGGTCAATCAAAATAATTTTCTTCAACTTAAATACAGCTTTCATTTTTCCAGACCAATCTCCTAAGATAAGCTTTTGGCCTTTTGTCTTTAAAACTGTTCGTGGTACTCTAGCATTTTTCTGTGAAAGTCAATGGTCAATCCGACTAATTTTCTTCAACCCAGTGGAAGTATTTTCAGAAATCCATATCTACCATAATCACTTGCCATTCTCAATCAATTCTATTCACAAATGATTTATTTATTACAACCAAAGGAAAGGTGTTGGACGGACGTCTTCAAAGTGTTTATGTTGCTCTAGCATTTTTTCGTGTGAATCTTTTCTGTTGAAGTGAATGGACAAACCGACCAATTTTCTTAAACTCAGTGTAAGGTATGCAATAGTCACTTGCCATTGGCAATCAATTTATTTCACAAATGCAAGTTTGATTTTTCTCCAAAGGAAAGCTTTTGTACTGATGCCTTTTTGAATTTTTTTAGTTAAATTCGACTAATTTCCTTCAACTTAGTAGAATTGTTCTCTGGATTCATGCTGTTTTCTGCCATAATCACTTGCCAATCGCAATCAATTCATTTCACAAATACAGCTTTGATTTTTCCAGGCCAAACTTCTAAGGATAGCTTTTGGACTGATGTCTTCGAAACTGTTAGTGGAGCTCAAGCCTTTTTCCATATAAATCTTTTCTCTTTATATTAATGGCAAGTCTGACATATTTTCTTCAACTCAATGGAGGTGTTCTCAGAATCAACACTGCTTTCTTTCATAATTTTTTGCCATTCGTAATCAACTCATTTCACACACAAGTATAGCTTTAATTTCGCAGACCAATCTCCTAAGGAAAGCTTAATGATACCAGAAAAAAATACTGGATGTGTATGAAGAATCTTGACAAATTTAATTCATCTAAGAAATAGTATTGCACTTTAATTTACTAATTTCTAATAATTTTTATCCCATTACTACGGAAAAACATGTCGATCACCGTTTCTTAACCTAAGGAAAAAATAAAGAATACTGACGTAATAAGATATCTGTGAAATATATTTTAAAGTAAACAGGAAGAATTAGATTAATAACAAAGTAAAATTTATTAACAGATTTTATAACTAAACATAAAAATTTTAAAATATTTTTTTTTATAATTACAATGCCCATACTCTAACGTAATCAATTTGTAGGTGAGTATCTTGTGATTTCAAATTCCATGTTGGTAACCACTGTTCTCTACCTTCCCAAAACGTGGTTAAAGCATTAGATCCACTATTAGACCAAGGTTTTCCGCCTGGCATATTCTTGATATTATCAGGAAAAAATTGTGTACCACCTACAGCTAAATTTAAAATAATATAAAATTCTTGATCGAAAGGAGCCATCTTAGAATTTCTTTTCCAAGGATTATCTAAACCTGAATGTTGAAAATGTCCCACTTTCCAAAATCCCTCTTCCGAAGGAACTACCTTTCCTATCAGTTCATCATCAATAAAAAATTTAATATAATCAGGTGTCCATTCTAATTGGTAATTATGAAATGCCGTATTGTAACCTGTTTTTAAGTTCTTTAGAAAATGTGCATAATCGTTTCCATTATGGCCCGAATTTGGACCAAAATGAAGACCAGTACTTATCTGTTCAACTCCAACATTTGTACCAGATTCATCTGTATACTGCCTATTGCCACGACTTTCCATAACATCAATTTCACCGGAAGCTGGCCAACTTGAGTAATCACTCCATTTAGGCAACAACCAAATAGCTAAAATAAACCAAAAACTGGAATTTGGGTCAGTTCATATATAATTTATATATGAAAAATATGTTGAAATGCAGAGTGAAAAAGTGAATGTAATGATTTTTACTTAAGTTAGTTACACTTTAAAACGCAAGGAAGTTTACTTTATAAACTGTTGGTTTTTTCGACCCTCTTTGTTTTTAATCGTCTTTATGTTCTTATCATGAAATAAATTATTAAGCTAAACATGAATCTGTACTACAGCTCATCTAGATCAGTGTAGATTTGAATAAAATTTTGTCTCCCATTTTTCCTTACTGTTCGAACTACAACTAACGTTACAATCATTATCAGTGTAGCTTTGACGCAGTAGTATTCGATACTTTAAATGTGTGTGCTTTACCTGGCCATAGCCAATCACCCACGGGTAATTTTGCTCTAACTTCTAATTTACCATAAGTAAAGGCAAAAGAATACAGAGAACGTAAACGTGCACTTTTTATTGGATTCAAAATATTCGTACGTGAACCAGTTCTGATACATCCGTAATCTCTTGGATTTGTACAGCTGCAAAGTAAACTTAATATGAGTACCAAAAGTTCATAAATTAATTTTATATCACTTACTGATCTCCAAGTTCTCCTCCATTTACATCCAAAGTTCCTGAATACAGGAAATCTATTCCATAATCATCAGATACTAATGTTGGCCTAATATGTAGTTTTCCATCTTCTACATAACTATTGCTTCTATTATTTGTATACCATTGAAATTCCCAGTTCTACAAAATACAAAAAATTAATAAATAAAAAACTGCAGTCTTTTGACTAATCGGCAAACTTTATGATTCTACTTTATAGATAAAACTGATCTTTTCGAACTTTTCGAAATCAATAATACATTTTGTTAGACTAGTTGTATTCTTTTTAAATTGTAAAAACAATAAATCACCTTAAGTGTTCGTCACGAAATAATATTTAACACCGTTAATACTACTAATCAATATATACATAAACTAATTAAAAAAAATAGAATATATAGGAAATCGTCTGTTAACAAAATAATCTCTCGCAAAAAATACTCAATCTATAGGTTAAAAAGAGGTGTTGTTGAGGGTTCATGAAAGTAAATATTGAATTTATTATCGGTCAAATTTAATTTCTATTATTTGATTACTGAAAGTTCCCTAAAACAAAATAGAACTACCCTAAAAAGTGTTGCTAATTAGTTGTTTAATGACCGATTTTGTAGCTCCAACCGATTCCCCAAAAATCAAGTTACTGCTATCTTCACAATAAGCAAGCAGTAAAATCGCGAAAGCGAGGTTAAATAAAACGAATAGTTCGTCGGAATTTGTAGCTAATTTGAAGCTGAAAAACAGCGGGAGAAAAATATGAAAAACATTAAAATCGGCAATGCCTGGCTACCGACCACTAATGATCACTATCCCAGCAACCTCAATAAACAATTATTATTGACTTATTGACTAGACATCAGAGTCCTGTCTTGTCATGCGGCCCACATATGCGAATTGTGGAAATTAAAAACTCCATTTCGTGTAAATCTTGCCTCGTCAGTAAAAAGAATATTTGCAATAAAAATAGGGTCCTCATCATCACTTCTTAGAAATCAGCGGGAAAACTCCAAACATGCCTGATGATCAAGTGGATTCAGAGCATGCATTCGTTGAAGTTCTCCAAACCAGAGGAGCTCTAATTCCTACCTCCGCTGATATTCTCCGCAAACTAGTTTCTGGATTATCCTTTACTCGTGCCAAAATTTCTTTTGCTGTCTCAGGGGTGGACACCGACCTTGGTCTTCCGAAACTATGGGAGTGCAGTCTTCCAAAAAAAAAAGTCTGATTTATAGACCGCCCGCTGTTCCCAGGTAAGGGGTGACTTCAGAGACTCTTTAATAACCTTCTCTGGATCTGGAAATTTGGGGAAGGACGAGCAAGTGCTCTGTCTGCACTGAGGCCACATATGGCCCATTGTGCATCCTCTCGTGTGTGGGGATATCCACACCTCAGGCTGTCATCAGTCCTAGAGATTTAAAATCAGTGATGAGGCTCCCGAGAGGGATCTCCCTGACATCGGCTGGTGTAAGCCAGTACTCACCCAAAACGGATCTTCTGATTTCAGAAAAAGCAGAGCAGTCATACATTATATGTTCTACTCTTTCCTCTTCTTATTTGCAGCCTCTGCATAGCGGCGATTCTGCTAATTTCATCCTAAAGAGATGTTGTCGCAATTGGCAGTGACCTGTTAAGATTCCCACAGCTGTTTGGAGATTTGGTCTGATCAATGTCTTAAATTTTTTACTGTTTCCTCGCCAGTATGAGGTAATAACTCTCTAGCCAGTGTACAGTTCGTTGTTTCACCCCAGCACTGTATAAAGTTTTGGTGAGAGTGCTGTTTGATAAGGTCCACGACAGCGCACATTGTTAGCTTGGTAGATGGGCGAGGGCTAACATATTTGTAGCCCGCAGCCCTCCCTGCTAAATTGTCCGCAATGCGGTTCCCTTTAGAGTTTCCATGTCCTTTGGTCCAGCACAGACTGACCACGTTAGTCTGGCTGGCCTTAGTTAGAGTTTGGTGACATTCTAGTACTAAACTTGAAGTAAACCGTGTAAATATTTACATTCCTGTCTGTGATATTCCTATTGATTAATTCTTTTACAGCTCTTTAACCTGTTATTTACCTCCAAATTTCACAATAAGGTACTTTTTGCATATTTATTATTAAAAATACAAAAAAAAATAATAACAGCGTTTAATAAATATTTAATATGTCAATGGAAACACACAATATATTTTCAAAATCATAAAACCAACAATTTTTGGTCAAGAGAGTTCAAGAGAGACGAGAATTTTTCCACGAAGAAGGTTCTCTCGTCTCGTCTTAATCCTATATTCATGTCGTTGAAACAAGACGAGAATCTTTATGCCAATGGCCCAATCACAGCAATTTTTGTCTATGTTTTAAAACTATTATCACCTAATTATAAATATATTTTTTGATAATGGCGATAAATGTTATATTTATAATTACACTCTTACTTATACGTCTTAAATAAAATATGATACCTACTCCACCTCCTCCTAGAGTTTGTTCATGTTGCCATTTTCTTAAATCGAGTTTATCAAAATTATCCTCAAAAATTAATCTTCCAGAACATATTTTAAAAGGTGCATGAGTGCCACTAACACTGGTTATAGATGGTTTACAATGGTGTCCGTAGACACTACCAATAATAAATATTGGAACAATGTACAATATCATCGATAATATTAACAATTTTTTAATCATTTTTTACTAGATAGGTACATTCATTACTTCATAACGGAAATGATTGGTAGGTATGTAAATGATTTATATCAGCATTATTTACTTAATAAATTATTGCTTCTAGGACAATGAGTATATTGGATAGAGTTTAAAAGCTATTTGAATTAATTAATAATTAACTAGTAATTACTTTAAATATACCACTTACTTTAAAAATTGTTTTAAAGTTAATATTTATATTAGACCAGTGATCCGGGGTATTTCGTACCGCCTAATTATCAGTAATTTCTTCTTCTCAATTTTTGAATTTCTTCGATTTTTTCTCGTTTTCTATGTTTTTACTATTTTTTATATTCGTTACATTTTGAGTTTTTCCGGATTTATTTGCTTACACCAACTTTTTTAAACATTTGACAGGTATAAACTTTGAACCACTCAACTAAAAACTTCTCATTATAATAAAAAACTAAACAAAATGCTCAATAATGAATGAATTTTGCTGATCAAAATACTAACTGTAAGTGCCTTTATTATTATATGGAGAAATACATCAACCACGAGATCCTGAGCTACCTTGACACACACAACCTTTTAAGTTACAGGCAATATGGTTTTCGCCAACAAAGGTCAACAGCCGATCTGCTAACATATGTAACTTATGTCTGGAGTGAAGCCATAGGGAGACTCAAACAGTATCACTAGACATCTCAAAAGCATTTGATCAAGTGTGGCATGCAGCCCTCTTGAACAAACTGCCTTCATACGGACTCTTGCCAAACCATTGAAGATGGTTATCCAACTTTCCCTCCAACAGGCACATCCAAGTTGCCGTAGATGGCCATTCCTCCAACATCTACACGATCTGTGCTGACCTAACACTGCACAAATAAAACACTTCACTTCTATTAACTATTTACTGTTTTAATTACTGATTAATGATTGGTAAATACAAATCAAACGAACTAACAATATCAAGTAATTCCTTTAACCCATATACGTTGGCCTGAATCACCAGACTGACTGACTTTGTGACTAACTCCCTTCTTTAATCCGGAAATGTTATATCACTTCTTAGCCAGGTACCACACGATCAACACTGGAATTACTCTGGAATGAACATATTGCATCCATAGCAACTGCAGCAGGAAAGAAGTTATATAAAAGCTCCCATTATGTATTTTTAATAGTATATTATTCAACGATCGTATAATAGCCATTATACACGAATAGAATACTATACTTTGTCCACGACACAATTGCTATAATCACAACTTGAAAATTATAAATTTACGCTATAATTAATGTAATTGAAGTTTCAAATGTATATGACTTACACTAACTACGATCTAAATTTAAAGATTAAAGTGTGTAGCTTAGATTAGTGGTAAAAGGTAGGTCGATTCTTTATACATGTGTTTTGTTTGTTTACACCATTGACATATAAATACGGATTGAAATGTCAAAGGAAAATATAAAATTTGTCTAATATGAGTCATTCTCTTATAAAGTTTGGACATACGTTCTGTTGTGACGTCATGCAGTGAATAATGAACCATTATTTACTAGTGAATAATAGGTACTATTATTCTTTATGAAGCACTAGTATAATGAACGTTTTGTAGAACAGTCGTGGACAAATATATTTGCCATGTATACACACAGCTACAGTTTTATGATAAGTATGGATAAAAAAGAGTCCCTATTTAAATTTTTAGATAAAAATTTGCAGAATTATCATAAGGCAAAAATTTGGGCCAAAAATCGTCATCCATAATATGTCCGCCATTTATACCACGTAGGTAATATTTGACCCTTAAGTAGCCTAAATTCGAAATGGCGGACAGCTGGGTGGATACAAAGAAGGTGGTGGTCAGCTACATGGATAAAAAGAAGGTGGCAGATAAGGGCAAAGATGACAAAAAATTATCATCGATAATCTGTTTGCCATTGCTACTACGTAATGTTGGGCACGATTTTTGACCCAATTTTTTGTCCTCTTTACCCTTAACCGCTACCTCCTTTGTATCCACTCACGTTTCTGCCTGTTGGGATTTCGAATTGTCGTATCAACCTCTTCGGCTGGTATAATTTTGATCCATATTTTCCATTACGACAATTTTCGAAAAATTGTCAACTTTTACCCCTAGCTACCACTTGTATCCATTAGGATCCGCAAGTATACGTTTATGGAATTACAGTTATCGAGTTTTTATCATTTTCCAAACTATGCTTCTTACGAGACATTCTGGTGATCGTGCTAACCAGTTAAAAAGCGAGAACAAAAAGCGTTTCCCTATTTATTGTAACAATTAATTGTGTGAAAAAACCTGACAAATTAGAAACAAACGCTTGCAAAATCAGAATATTTACAAAAAAAAAGGAAATAAATCATAAACACTTGAAAAAATTTTTGAAAAATAGGAAAACTGTTTGAATAATTGGTAAAATTATATTGAAAAATTGAAAATGTTATTAAAATGAAAAAATGAAAATGATCAACCACATTTTTATATGCAGAGTAAAAGTATAGCTTCTATCGGTCAGTCCCACGACTACCAAATTTTTTTATATTTAGTTTCTTTACACTGAAATATATTTGGTATTTGGAAATATGGAAAGATATACTTTAATCAACGAAAACAAAAAATTATAACCTTTGAGGTACCTTGAAAACAATGAAAGAACTAAAATTTAGCTTGCGAGAAAAAACCATGCAAGACCTCTGGATACCTAAACACAAAGAAAATTTCACAAAAAATCAAATGTAATTTAATATTTCCAAACTTACGAATCTCCAGGTGTGCCCCCATTAATATTTAATGTCCCAGAATACAAGAAATCAAGTCCAAATTCATCTGATACAAATGTTGGTCTTATATGTAAAATCCCATTTTCGACGTAACTATTACTTCTGTTATTGGTATACCATTGAAATTCCCAATTCTTGAAAATATATTATAATAAAATTTACAGTGACGCTGATAAAATACAAAGTGTAGATAAATCTATAAGGTAATATTATTATCAAATATAAATTTGTAAAACCACTGAATTCTGACGAATTTAAATAAGGAAATATATTAATCTCCATTATCAACCACAAGTACCTTTATGGTTTTCCTTTAAAAAAATATAAAGGAAATAAAGGTATACATTTAAACTTACTTGTAATAAATAAAAATTCTCACAGAGGTTGTTACACTTAATACAGAATGAAATATATTAAATAATAAATTGGATGATTAAATTAAAATTGCTTGAATAACAGTTCACCTTTTAAAGTAGTAATTAGAAACTATATAAAAATAAAAAATGAGAATAAAATAGTATAGATATATAACTATAAATATATGATAAAAATAAATAATTAATACTATAGTTGTACTAATTACAGTTTTTGTTAGACATATATATGATAAATAGTCGATAAGGAAAATGATAATAACAAAATGTTCCTCGACAAAAGACTATAACAATTTATCCGATAAAATTTACAATTGTTAGAATGAAAAAACTTTGTCTCTAATGCATAACAAAAAATCCCATTAAACACATTCAGAGCGAAGCTTCTAAATCTTGAAGCCCTATCTAATTTTGAGAGCAAGCTGTTTCAAGAAGTTTGTCAAAGATTGGGCATCCATAAAACTAGAACCACAGCGATGCACCCTCAGTCGATGGATTGGTAGAAAGAATGAATCGGAATATAACCAACTATCTGTCAAATGTGGTGTCAGAGGGATTGGGATCGACATATTCCACTATTCCTAATGGCAATTCGATCGGCCATTAACGGATCAACAGGTCAAACGCATGCGAAGGTCCTGCTCGGTAGAGAAATGATTCTACCATGTGATTTGGTGTTTGGTTGTAAACCTGGTGAAGAAGTGGCCCGTGAAGAATATGTCGCCGATCTTCAGAATCGAAAGGAAAATATACACAAACTGGTGCGTAGGAAACTTTAATTATCCAGTGATCGGATGAAGAGGTACTATGACACGCGGACAATGGAAAAGAGTTACCAAGTTGGAGATTTAGTTTGGCTTTATTACGGCCGACGGCGTCGAGGCATTTGTCAGAAAAATTACAGAAGAACTGGGAAGGTCCATACACCATCAAGAAAAAGATTAACGATGTCTTTTTTTGGTTTGTGAAAAGTCCCAGAGGGAAACCCGTCGTGGTCCATCATGATCGGTTGGCGCCTTACCAGTGAAACCACAGTTGTGTTAAAGTCCCCATAACTGTTTCAGTATGTTCATACATGTAATAAATAAGTATCCACTGCAAAATTGTTGTTTTTATTTATTATAAGCCTCACAAATTAAATATTCATAGATAAATAAAAAAAATATACTTAGGTCTCAAATTAGAAAAAAATAGCATGTTTCAATGATTACGTCTCAATAAAGGTCCCTCAGACCCCCCCTTTAGCTGGTTGATATCGCTCCCAAACTCTCCTTGAATGTGTCCCGTTTTTTCAAGTTTATGAATTGGTCAACCTAGCGTAATTACTTTTCAGTTGTATATTAGTTCTTATAGTAACGAACCTGCCAAACCACTTGGCACTTCAGTGAATGCCACACACTGTTTTTAATTCATTATTAAAACTGTAATGGAAAAATGAAAATTCTATCAAGCAAGTTAGTAAACGAAGGGAGTGATAAAAATCGACAATTATAACACTTAATTGCGATTGGAATATGTTATCATAATTTTATGAAAAACCGAAAAATGAGAATGATCAGAAAGAGCTGGTATAAGTGTGAGAAAGCAAAAAGGTATTTAAAAAACGTAAAGACACAGAACGTAGATAACAGCAAGATTATTGATGCTATCACATCAAAGGTCAAAGAAACGAAAATTAGAATTCAAGCAAAAAGTAAATATAAGATTCATAATAATAATAAAATGTAAACACTACGAGCCTAGTAGGCCCATGGTGAACCATTCTTTTTCACCCCCTTTTGTCAGTTGCTTTTCTTACCCAATCCGTTACGTTAAGTCTTCTCATATTTTTTTTGTTAGGTTCTTGATAGAGCTCTGTTAGCTCGTTATTTGTTTTTCTTATCCATTGTCCATTAAGTTTTTCCACCAAAGAATTTGCGCAGTATTTTTCGCTCCCAAAGTAGTAACAACTCTAGGTGTTTTTTGTTGTGACCCAAAAATCGGCCTTATTACGGTCTTGTAGGTTCTTAGTTTTACTCTACGAGATATATTTTTTCTTTTTAAGAACCCAGCATTTATGAGAGCATAAATAGCGCGGTTGCCCGACATAATTCGTCTCTGTATTTCTTCTTCACAGTTACATTCTCTTGAGAAGACTGTTTCCAAGTACTTAAATCTTTCAACTTCTTCGATTTTATATTGTGTTCCCTTTGCTGTTGCTATTGTTATGTATTGCGCCCTAACTTCGTTTTTGCTTCATTTATTTCTAGTCCTTTGGTAGCTGCCATCTCTTCGAGCTTCATGACTGTTTCAGTCAGTTATATTTGGCTTCAAGCCAAGATTACCAAATCGTCCGCAGATGCTAAGCACTTATCTTTTTTGTGATAGATCATATCTGTTCCATTGGTATTTGCTGTATAACTGTATAACCCTTATTAATATTATGCTAAACATTACAGATGATAATGGATCACCCTGCCGCAGTCCTTCTTTAACCTCAAAGCTTTCTGTTATACTATTTTGTATCTTGACTTTATTCACTATCCTTTGTAGAGTTAATTTTATCATTTTATTTAATTTTATTTAAAGATAATCGAAGAAAAAAAATTAAATAATTTCAGTGATTAAATAAATAATATATGTTACCTACTCCACCTCCAGATAGAGTTTGTTCGTGCTGCCATTTTCTTAAATCAAGTATACTAAAATTATCCTCAAAAATTAAGCTTCCAGAACATATTTGAGCTGGAACGTGGGTACCACTAGCTGTTGTTTTGGATGGTCTGCAATCATTTCGACGACCATGAACATTGCGAAGTTTAACAACACAAAATATCAAAATAATTAAAAATATTTTAATCATTATTTACTCAATACATTCGCTACAATTGAAATGAATTGTACTTAAATGTTTTGTGCAGACAATATTCATTATTTATAATATGTCATGAGTCACACATGTTTTAATAGCATATTATAAATTTAAGATCATGTTTCTTATTATTTTATTAATGAACCTATAAATAAAAAATTCTGTATAAAATGTAATAAATTTTTGAGGAAAGTTGATTGTTTCTCCTGGTGGATAAATTACCCTCACTTGAAATATAATCGACTATTTCATCCTACCTTAATTAAAAATTCCATTTCCCTCACTATATACTTTCGTCGAAAGTCGATGTTTCTTCCGCGTTTGCATGCAGAAGCAAAACAAAGTAAACGCCAGGAGCAGCTCTGTTGTTTGTCCGCATTTACGCCGCACATTAGCTACAAATTTTCGACCGAATAGGAAGAAAAATAGTATCCAGTAGTCAAGGCGAAATTAGATCATTCATCCGACAGATTAAACCCTTCGGATTTGCTCGCAGAGAAATTTATCTGCAGTGAGGGATGATCAACATTCGTCTGTTTTACTATTTTGTAAAAACTTTTATATATCAACCACATAATAAAAAACGTTAAATTATAATTAATTTATTTATTAATTTAACTACAACGCCCATACTCTAACATAATCAACCTGTAGATGAGAATCATCACTGTTTAAATTCCACGTTGGTAACCATTGTTCCCTTCCTTCCCAGAATGTAGTCATGGCATTAGTACCCGTATTAGACCATGGTTTGCCACCTGGCTTATTATCAGCATTATCAGGGAAGAAAGAAGTCCCACCCACAGCTAAATTCAAAATTAAATAAAATTCTTGATCAAAAGGCGCCATTTTAGTATTTCGTTTCCAAGGGTTATCTAATCCAGAATATTGTAAATTTCCTACTTCCCAGAATCCTCCTTCAGGAGCAGTAATCATACCTATTATATTATCGTCAACAGAAAATTTGATATAATCAGGAGTCCATTCTAGTTGATAATTATGAAAATCGACATTATAACCTTCTTCAAGATTTCTTTCATAATGAGTATAATTATATCTATTATAGTCCGGATTGGGTCCAAAATGTAGAGTACTACCAATTTGTTGAACTCCAATATTTTTACCAGATTCATCTGTATATTGTCTGTTACCTCGACTTTCCATTATATCAATTTCACCGGAAGCTGGCCAAGAAGAGTATTCATTCCATCTAGGTAATAACCATATGGCTAAAATAACATGTTTTTATATAAACTATATCTTATACTATGGGAAAAATATAATTAAATACAACTGCAGTAACAAACATTAAATACTGGCGAAATGATATGGAATCAAACCTATGATTAAAAAAAAAATGTGTTGCTAGAATGTATTGAAATAAAAAAGACTATTATTTTTTATCTTTTAGGACGGAGTTATTGTTTTAATGTTGCATTGTTTAACGTTTCTCCACACTCAAAGGAGACGCGATCCAGGAGATGCTCGGTATCAGGATTCTGGTACTCATCATGAGTATGGTATGGGTCTGTATCCAAAAGTAAGGAAAGTTTCCGTTGAGGAATGGAAATGGTCAGCTTAGATACTCCCAAAAATCATATATCTTCCCGATAAATGGAACCAAAGATGGGAAGACTGCAGTTGAATAATTTCAATAATTTATAAAAGGTGGATGATGTGATGGAGTACCGTCTGATAATGGCCATGGACATCGAAAAATGGAGCTATAGGGACCTTAAAAATGGACAGTGGTTGTTAATGGAGTTACAGACAGACCAAAATACCAAAAAGGGATCCGTCTAGCCAGCGGTGGACCTGGCGGTTCCTAGACGAGAGCAAGACAAGACATTCTTCGAGAAGAGCCGATTCTGACATATATGTGGCAGATTATTAATTTTATAAAACTCATTCCAATACACCCCTTTAAGCCAGAGCCGAGCAAAGCCAGAGGCTGGTTTTAAGGAAAGGGGAAAGGGGCATGTTACATACGATGATAGGGTAGTTTGAGTCTGGGCCGTTGACAAATTTTTCGTAAGTAAATGTGTCATGCCACCATGTAGTTTATTTGGTAAGATTAGTTAAGATTATTGTATTCACTTAATTCTCATTCGTAGTTTGATTATTTACTTTTATTGCTTGTTTCTTTGTTAATATATTTGTTGTTTTTTCCTATTGTTTACTTTATCTTCCACTTGGTGGAGGAGCCCTACCAAGTGTGTAGATAAATATGATCTGGGTGGGAAGTGCCTCTAGTAAAGCTATTCCTCATCCCAACCACTAGAGCTCATTCTCAATGTGCCCATGCAGGCGTGACAATATTTATACCTTACCTGGCCATAACCAATCACCCGCAGGTAATTTGGCTCTAACTTCAACTTTTCCATAAGTGAAAGCAAAAGAATGAAGTGATCGTAAACGTGCACTTTTTATTGGATTTAGTATATGTGTTGCTGAGCCAGTTCTGACACATCCATAATCCCTTGGATTGGTACATCTAGAAAAAAAAATTAAATTGTAAGAAATAGATGCCCCTCTAAGACAAGAAAATTCTAATCCTTCTTTATAAACTTACTCATCTGCTGGAGATCCCCCATTAATATCTAATGTACCATAATACAGGAAATCAATTCCATTATCGTCAGATAGAAGTGTTGGTCTGATGTGTAATATCCCTCCTTCGACGTAACTGTTGCTTCTGTTATTTCCATACAATTCAAATTCCCAATTCTGTAAAATATAAGTCATAAAGTTTACATCTAGGATTAGAAAAAATAAAAAGATACAATTAATAACATTATTATTAGATACCTACACTTTTACACGTTAATTACGAGAAATACTAAAAAAAAAATTTGTATCCAGTGTGTACCTATTTGTTATTTCGTTCTATGAATTCCTAATAAGTTAATTTATCGATATAAATTTATCCTATTATTTGAAATCTAGGTTGCGGAGATACTTGGTAGATGGCGTTGTATTTCGATTTATAAATAATACAATTAGAAAGATTATATTATTTAGATTTCTCTTCTTCGTGAAGAAACTAATAACTCTTAAAATATGAAAAAATGGAAATAAAAAAATTAAGAAAGTGAGAAGAAATTGGAAAAATGCAAAATGATAAAAATGAAACGAAATGAAACCTTTTGTTTAGAAACTAGCAAAAAATAAATAAACCAAAAAGCAAAAAAGAAACTTGAAGAAAAATATAATTTACGAAAAAATGTCAGAAATTGAAAAACAGGTGAAATTAAAAATAAATAAATAAAAAATGGTTATAAACGGGTAAAAAAAACGAACAACTGAAGTGAAGTATAACAAAATCGATGAAATGAAAAAAAAAATAAAAACCAACATAATATCATGAAAAATGTGAAAAATCAAAGAAACAACTGAAAAAATCGAAACATCCGAAAAAAAATTATAATATAATCAAAAATTATATAAAAACTATGAAAACTAACAAGAAAATATAAAAATTAACAAAAACAGAAAAAGACATGAAAAACATCGAAAAAACCAAATTAAAAAAACAGAAAAATTTGAAAAAAGAAAACAAACAACAGGAATGTTTTAAAAATGGGTAAAAAACTGGAAACAAGCGAAAAACTAATAAAAGCACAAATTTTGAGAAAATAGGAAAAATGATAAAAAAGTAATACAGAAAAAACACAAAAAAAACGAAGAATAATAAATCAAAAATAATGACTTTATTTTCGTAAGCTAAATAATCAAGCTAAAAAGCTTATTTGAATTTGTCTTCGTCCGGCATGAAGAAATTTATAAAAAAAAAAAAATAAAAAAGTATCAACAACATGGCAGCAAAAATCGAAAAAAAAAGAAAATTCAGGAATAAATTTAGCAATACTGGGAAAAAACGATAGGAAAGCAAGAAAAAAAAATGAAAAAAAAATAGAACAAAATACAGAAAAAAATAAAACTAAAGATATTTAAAATCGATGAAAGAGAAGAATTAAAAAAAAATCGAAAAATTGGTAATAAAAGAGAAACTAAAGTAAATTGAAAAATAATCGAAAAAGGGTTGAAAGGAGAATAACTGAGATAATATCACAAAAATTAGAAGAAGAAAAACTGAAAATCGAAAAAACAACAAATAAAATGGCTGGGTCAGCTAGTACTTAATAAAAAAATGAGAAACGTGGTACTTACTCCACCTCCTCCAAGTGTTAGTTCGTGTTGCCATTTCTTTAAATCCAATTTATCAAAATTATCTTCAAAAATTAAACTCCCTGAACATATCTCAGCTGGAGCATGAGTGCCACTAGCAGTTGTTTTAGATGGTATACATTCTTTTAAACCAGAAACGCTAGGAATAATGCTAAGAGGAACCGCACAAACTATAATTACTACTAACAATATTAAAGATGTTTCTTTTATCATTTTTAATGTGATGCATGCGGTGCTTACTCTATTAAAGGAAATGATTTTTATCTAAAGGTTTTATATACCTAAGCATCATTTATTTAATTTAATACTGCTTCCAGAAATCTAGTATTTATATTTCGGAGGGGAGTTCAAAGTGATAAAGAATTACTTTGCATAGATTCACTTTATTAAAAATGTATATTCAAGGTTATTATTATTATAAATGGAATTTCAGTCAGTGTCTATTGTTAATATAAAAATAATATACGTATATTGAAATTAAATTATTTCTGACAACAATGGTTATACATCAGTTTGTATCTAAAATTGCGATAAATATGGTAATTTTTGTGTTAAAAAAATATATATAGTTATAGAAGGGGTAATTTTATCAAAGTACTTAATCTTTCAATACAATAACAAATCATTTTTGGTATCTATAACTTAAAAAAAATTAATAAATTAATAAATTTTATTACAGATCGATTACAGTTTTTACAGTTATTTGAAAAAATAAAGACATGTTGGCTATCCAACAAGAGGCAAACATACGACTCATCCATCACAATGAATGATCAGACACTAGTAGCAAGCGACTCCATTACGCTGGTTGGTATAATGATCTCCCAGGACTTACTCTGGAACGAACATATTGAATCCATAGTAACCGCAGCAGGAAAGAAGTTCGACTAATAAACGACACCAGTATCACCAAAAATCTAGCCCCATTGTCTTACCGAAAAGCAGTGTCTGATCTTTCCCTGTTTTAAAGATACTTAACCGGATTTTGCTCAGAAATGATCCGCTCTATACTGCCTTCACTTGCTAGACAAGCCAAAGCAACACGACGTGCCAATTCCATGCACCCTTATACTATTCAGTGCCAGATATCGATAACGGATCGATTCGATCATTTCTCCATCCCCAGGGTCTCCAGATTGTGGAACTTACCTTCCTACATCTTCCTCGCTCGTCCTAACCTGAGTTCATTTAAATCCCAAATTAATAAATTGTCTCTACTGCCCCAATAGATGTTCTCGGTATATTTTTATTTAGTTCTATACCTACGAGGACATCCTTAAATAAAAAAAAATATTTAAATTTAATATATTCCAAAAACTTAGAAAAAACTAAACAACGTTTACTTTGAACAGATGTTATCCAAAAACTACAATTAGACCCTTAAAAGCAGGTACATACCTATGACTTGCTACGCTAATAAAAAATATTTATCTTGGAAACCCCATAATTATTAAATTCACGCAGTAATGGGTAAGTCCAGATCGATAAAAAGCGATAGACAGAAAGTTCATATTCAAGTTACAAAATTTCAACTAAGAGAGGAAATTTTTAAATTTTTATACCATTTATTTTTAAAATATGCAAAATAAATTGTGTTTAAATGTTGTTTGAAATAAGCACAAATATACAATATATGCATCTATATCATTTAAATTTAACCAATGATTTGATGTAAATGATATATACCTGTTGTAACCTTTTTTTAAAAGAAAGATGTTAAATGCTCGACTTAAGATTCACAATTGCGAAACGGCACTCAGTTGTTTGGTGGAGAGTGAGCGTGGGTTTTTACGAGCTAAATGAAAAATTATAGAAATGATGTTAAAAATCGGTTGTTATTTAAATTGTGTATACATAAGGTAGTACAGAATAGAAAAGAAAAAAGAAAGAAAAGGAAAATGGGCACCACGTATTTATCCTATGGATGGGGTAAGATAAGAAACCCAAAGAAAAGATAAAAAAGAAATATATAATTCAGATAAGGTAACCCAATAGATTGTTATTACGAAATTAAAAATTACACACATTTATCTAAAACAACTAAAAAAATAATAATAAAAATAATTCTTACACTTCTTAACTTATCCTTATGATTTCAAACAAAATAAATAAAAACTTAAAAGAAAATATTGATCGAAACAACACACACTAGTCAGAAATGAAAATATCTGGATAAAATATAACAATGTTTATTCATTTGATGAATAACTAAAAAAACAAACGACATAAAACAAGATACATGATAAGATATATAGGTAGTTATAAAAAAATACATTAAAAAATTCATTTTAAATAAATTTCCAAAATCGTTATTATGCACATTAAAAGATAATAGGTAAGTTGTAAATATTGCTATCTATGTGTACTCTCTTAGAAACAAAAATAAACATTTATTGTTTTTAAGATAATTGGAATTTAGATTAAAGATACAAGTTTAGAATTTACTAAAACGATAAAAAAATCTAATTCACATTTTGCTTTTGCTATTAACTCGAGTTAAATGAGTACCTTATAATAAAGTTATAGATATTAAACATACAAAGGGATGCAATAAAAAATCACACACACTGGTTTTTTACAGATAGATACGGCAATGCTCACTAATTGATTCATTGTAGTTCGATATATGAAATACAACCTCCAAAGAAATAACTTTAATTAGTTATTTAACGATAGTAGATCTTCTTCTTATGGTGCCATCATCAGTTATCGGAGGTTGGACACAATTGTGGAGAACTATTGTCGATCCTGCGCTATTCGGAACAGAGAATGGGCATCTAAACAAGTCCAGTCCCGAAAATTCTTAAGCCAGTAGTGCTTCTTCCTTCCAATGCCGCATTTACCTTCGATCTTTCCTTCCATTATAAGCCTGAGCAAATCGTACCTATTATTTCTCATTATATGTCCCAAATAAGCGGTCTTTCGTTTTTTTCTTTATTTCAAATAGCTCTCGTTCACGATTTGCTCTCTTCTAAGCACTTCAAATATTCGTGATGTGGTCTACCCATGAAATCTTTAGCAGTCTGCGTAGAACCCACATTTCGATAGTAGATACTAGTTACGTTTTCTTAATGGTCAGAAATAGGTAGTAGAAATAGATAGACTAAACTTACGATAGCCTTCCAAAGTGTACGATAATTCGACCTATCTCTAGTTATAAATACCAGGTATTTGAAGGAGGTAATATAGATAACGCTATCTGGAATTCGTCCTTAAAACCTTCAATAAAAAAAAAACAGACACTTGTAGCACAAAACTAGATCGTAAGTTTAAAAAGTGGGTAAAACTAAAAAATTTTGACAGGTCTATCCAACCTAGATTAAAAGAAATACCGTCCGAGCAAAGACTTAAACCGTGGAACCTTAGATTAATATTTCAATATCTTACAAAGTGTGATCCCGAACTGACTTGCAGTATTTTGGGTGAAAAAATGGGAAAAACAACTTTTCTCAGACGTGGTACCCAGCTATACCTGGATTTGCACTCACATGGCATTGACGTCATTTGACGTATATGCAAGTAGACCAATACGCGGTAAGTCTTTCTAAGTTAAACCTGGCAACTACGCTTCATTCCTACCGCGTATTGGTCTACTTGCATATACGTCAAATGACGTCAATGCCATGTGAATGCAAATTCAGGTATAGATCAATTTTTTCCTCTGTGTGCACCGTGCACCTATGTTTCAAATTTCAACGAGCCGTTTTCGAGAACCTATGGCAATATAATATTTTTACTAAATATATTTTTTTTTTGGTAACACTGGGCAAACCGTAGCGAAATGTGGTACAAAGAACTTCAAAGGCGGCGGGAAGAGTGATATGCTACTTTTCTTATCTATATACGGTTCAAGTACTACTTGCAAATACTTGTTTATTAATACAGTTGAAACGAAAGTCCAAATCTAATTACTTTTTACAATTAAAGATCTGCATTTATTTTTATTAGTTTTGGTACTGATTTTTTTAACTGTTAAAACAATGAGAAATAACTAATCTATTTTGAACAGTATAAAATTCTATATATAAATTTATTTTTATCAAAGAATGTTAAAGAATTTTATTATCATTTTGATGGGTCTGTTCGTGTTCATAAAAAAGATAAAAAGTTAAAAAAGTACATAACAATCACTATATATATACATAACAATCAAATTTTTTAAATAAAACACATCTCACTAACTTTACGTTCGGAACGCAAGAAAGCATAAGTTGGAACGCACCTATTGATTTGTTCTGTGTTCTGTAAGTTCTGTTTATAGTTGATATAAATTTAGGGTTATGTTTTGATCAATTTCGAAAGTGTAAAAAATATAGATATATGGAATGTTTTAGATAATTATGAGTGATCCAAATTCGAAACCTTCTACATCCGATAATAAAGAAAGTGATAATGAACAATCCTTGGCACCAGATGATTCAGAAAAAAGTAACAATTCTTCTAGGAGAAATACAGTAGATCTTCTTGAAATTCACAGGCGTATGATAAATGATAATGAAGATGCTGAAAGCAGTGTCATTTCGGCTAGAATAGATACAGAAGAACTTCCTGAAATGCACCGTGGTATCCTAAAAGCCCGTAACTCCAAACCGATGCAACTGAGCGGTGTTACTTTCACAAACGAAGAAGAAAATTTCACCGAATTAAAAGATATGGCAAGAGAAAGCATTCATCAAGCACTAAACAAAGAGATTGATAAAAAGAATGAACAAAAGGTTGCTGAAAAATTAGAGAGACGATTAAATAAAGATGGTAAAGGCGGTATTATAAGTCCATCAGGTTTTATTAAATTAAGCGAAACATCGGTTGTTCAAGACGATTTAGGAACAGACATTATGCTTGAGGATGAGTCTTTATCTGAGTCATTAAGTACCCTTGATTTTTCTGTTGGATCGGCATTTGTCAGCATAGACAGTAAAATATCATTAGAAAAAAGTATTGACGAAGAAAGAAGAAAAACTACTGCTATGAAATACGGACCTTTAATTGGGGCTATTGATGAAGGCACTTCTAGTACACGATTTCTAGTGAGTATAATTATTTATTTTCATCATATTGTACGTATTGATTGTTATTAAATTTTATATTGTCAAAATCAAGTTCCTGCTTTATAAAACTTCTTGGTTGATTTATAATAAATTTAATTTTTCCATTGTCAACCTTTATCAAAAACTTATTTGTCATTTATAATTTATTTTCATTACTTATATTGGGAACCTGCGACAAACATTTTAATAAATCATTATTTAACTTTGTTTTCGTTATTAAAATGTTATCTACAATATATTAATTAAATAATGCGTGTTTTCTTACCAGTCTTTCATTTTAAGATACAAATTTTAAATCAATGTATAATTGACTAAAAAACAGGTATTTGCATCAAAGACTGCTGAAGTTCTCACATATCATCAAGAAGAAATATCTATGATAGTACCACGAGAAGGTTGGTATGAGCAAGATCCTATGGAAATACTTGCAGCTGTAAAAACGACTTTACAAGTCACCTGTGATAATCTCGCTAAATTAAAAATTGATTACCTAGACATTGCTGCAATCGGAATTACAAATCAAAGAGAAACAACTATTCTATGGGACAAATATACTGGAAAACCACTATTTAATGCTATAGGTAAATAATTTTTTCTGATTTGATCAGCTGGTTATATCGTTATTTTGTTGCAGTATGGTTGGATTTACGAACAACTACTACAGTAGATGAAATTTTAAAATATGGAAGACGGAACCAATATTTTCTTCAGCATGCTTGTGGACTTCCAGTGAGCACATATTTTAGTGCACTAAAAATTAAATGGTTAATGGATAATGTACCTGAAGTTTTAGATGCTATTGAACAAAAAAGATGCCTGTTTGGAACTATAGATACTTGGTTAATTTGGGTAATTTTTTACATTCAAATCTATCTTTTTGTCGACAGCCACTTTTTAGTATTGTTTTAAATTAATGTTTTTAAGATAGAAATGTTTTTTTTCCTGTTTCTACTCGTATGTTACATACGTCGACTTTTTTTGTAATCTGTTAAGATTATTTCTTTATTGATTACTTTTCTGTTTTGTAGCCATAGTATGCATTGGTTTTGTTTTTGGATTCAAGTAATTTTCTAGGCCCATTTTATTTTTATCACACCCATCGAGCATTTACTAACTAGATGCAGCCTTTAATGCTTTTTGACGTGAGCCAAGTAACGATAGTCAGATAAAATAAACCTATGTGCTATCTCTTTCGTACACTTTCCTCAATTTTCTGCATGCAGATAGTCTCAGTTTATCGATTTGTCTTTACTGCGTGTTTTAATTTTAAGATATTGTAAATTGAAATTAATAATGAGTGTGTGAAAACAAAAACTGCTGTGTAACACCATTAATAATGTTACTGTAGTTAGTAATTAGAATTAGATCGACGCTATACCTACTATTTTATAATTTTTATATTTATTCTATCACCAATCTCTAACTCCCTTTTATACATTTTGTATTGATTTTTTCTCCCTATTTGTTGGAAACGTTGTCAGTATCACATTATCCCATGATCATATATTTATTCGAATCTTTTTCGTCTTTTGTAACTTCTCATAATATTCTATATATTGCAGTATTTCCCATTCTATAATTTTGATTGGTTTATATTATTTTAAGATGTGTAAAACATTTTAGAATCTCAGTGGAGGAAAAAATGGTGGTATGCATGTTACTGATGTCACGAATGCTTCAAGAACAATGCTTATGAATATTGATAAATTGCAATGGGATCCTTATTTATGTGAAGTATTTGGTATCCCTATGAATATTTTACCAGAAATAAGAAGTTCGTCTGAATTATTCGGATGTATTGTTAGCAACTTAATATTAGATGGTGTCCCAATAACAGGGGTAAACAAAGTTGTTTTTATATCTTTCGCGAAATTTTTCATATTTTTCATACTTCAAGTACCAGCCATTCTAAACCGGGGATGTCTCTTCATTAGTGACTGAAGAGACAAGCCTATACTGTACTGATGAGGTCTAACAAGACCGAAACATGTCTACAGTTGGTTTTGCCCTTGTATAGACTGGTTTATATTTATATGTACGTCGCAGCATCATAGTGCATTTGAGTTAGGAAATTCTAACCATGCGCAAATCTAGGTATCTACCTGGAGATTGACAGCATTACGCAAGGTAATTGTATCATTTTTCATCTTTATATATGTTAATAATATATATGTATATTTATTTATTTACTGTATTATTACAGTTAATGCTTCGTAATTATATTCGAATTCAGTAAAGAAGTTGTAAAAAAAAATTAATATCACAGATTAAAAATAAGAAGATTATTGGTGAATTGATTTTATATATATTTTTTAATCCTATTATTATATAGGTATATTTAATATTTAATTATGTTATTTAAAAAGAGATTTATTATAAATACCATAATCAACAATATTTTAACGCACTTTCCAATATAAATTTTTGCTGGATTTTAATATATATTTTTAACTTATTTCTGGAATTTTTATCCCTAAGGGAGATTACACACGAAAGAGATAAGCAATAGGCGATATGCGATACGCAACAGTGATATCATTTCTATTTTCAGACCGCAACGATGCAAACATACCAAATAAATCAATAAAAAATGGCAACCACAAACTTAAATAACGTTTTGATTGCATTTTATAGGCTACGTAGACGCAGGCTGAGATTTAAAAAAAACGTTTTTTGGGTACGGCCTTTTTCCATAGCAAATGTATTTCGTTCAGCAACTATAGTTCCAGCAGAAATGGAGTCATATAAGTTGTAACCCTAGGCTAGCTCCTGGGTTCGTGGCTTCCTTCTGAGTTTTATCAATTCTCTCCAAACATAAAGACAGGGCGCAAAAGTACAGACAAGCAAATAATACGCAAAAATCAGTTTTAAGATGATTTATTAAATCAAGTTTCAAGAGTTATAGTTAAAATTTTTAAATAAATAATTAATTAATTCTCTTATCTTTAGTTTTCCGGAGGAGTTTTGAGTATTCTCTTCAGGATTTCATTCATTCAAATATGGATGGTACGGCTTTCTCTTATATAAATCTTCCTATTTTCAATCCCGGGATGGTAGGTTTTTGTCTTCGTTACGATTCTCAATTACAGCAACAAAATGGCGGACGGCTTGTCACGTTCTCTACCTGATTAGATATTCCTCTAATAGGGCCCTTCTGGATTTGGCAAAATCCTATTTGAAGGGCACCGGTCAAATGAAGAATCGGCGAGTAAAAATGAACGAACGGATATACTTTACGTTCAAGGAAACCGAATCGTCTCGTCTCCCACTTCAATCGTAGCACAAAACATAAAATAACTACCAACCTATAGTCAGGTGGATTTCGGCACAAAAACGAACGTTACAAAGTTAAAAAAAAATTATAGAATGAATCAAGAAAACTTTTTAATATTAGTTGAACTAAAAACTTAAAAAAGACACAAATTACCGACTGGCTGTGTCCCCCGAAGAAAATATTCTGCTGCCGACGATGATGTAGATCTGTTAGAGCTTTGGCGTATACTGCAGGTGCAGATCTGAATGCAGGTGATGGAGTTCCACATGGTACTTATGAGGGAATAGACTCCTCTCTCTCCTTCTCTTGTAAGAGTGTGTCAATTAGTTGAAGGACCTCGATTTTAAATCTTCGTTTCCGCTTGCAATCAATTTTGTCAACATCTGGCAAGAGACTGCGAAAAATCCATATCTGCATTTGGCATAGTAGGGGGAGTTTCCTTTTTTTAAATTCTTTGATACATGCTTCAGCTTTTTCTGTTAACGTAGATTTTGAAGGCCTGTAATAAATTCTTTTGTTTTGTAGTTTTTATGTCGAATATGTGAAGAAATTTTCTTTTGAGTTTGCTTTTCAGTAGTAACACTCCACCGACTGTAATTTTGGGAAATATATTTTGCTGGTAGTTCATCAGTATCTTGCTGATTTGTCGAATCTTGTAAAATTTGATTTTTCGAGCAATTTTATTGGTTTGACTTTGAAGCGTTTGACGTTTCTGCTTCCAACATAGGTTCGTCGCCTGGGGTTGGGGTAGGTAAATTACCGGATTGTTTCCTTGATTATATAAAGGGCAAGAAAAATGCCATATCCTCTAAATAATATTTTTTATTACTATCCTTGTTGCTTGAACGATTAGCATCATGTATCTCTCACAACTTGTCTCAAATTTTTTTCAGATACTTATCGCTTGACGATATTTTTTTGGAACGATATCGCCGTCTTTTCGATTTGAACAGGTGTCATTTAACCCAAAGTTATTTACACTAGCGAAGAGTATTGCCTAAGCCGGCTCTCACACCGGAGCAATATGCAACTAGCAACATGCAATAAGCAATATTATCGCTAATGTGTTTTTCCATTACATTTTTGTTGATCTCGCACACCG
Organism: Altica lythri; assembly: GCA_964028335.1. Lineage (NCBI taxonomy): Eukaryota > Metazoa > Arthropoda > Insecta > Coleoptera > Chrysomelidae > Altica > Altica lythri. The sequence goes on along the minus strand of OZ034808.1, from coordinate 26,425,548 downwards.
ACGCAATACGATATCGCTATCGCCTTTCTAGAGCAACATATATTGCTAACAACACGACGTGTCGGTTGAAAAGCAACTATATCGCCCATAATTTGCCAATATTTCGTTCATCAAGCAGTGTTAAATTATTAAGGGTTTTAATTTTTCACCCAACATGTCAGTTGATGACAATAGGAATTCGTCTTTAACAGAACAATAATATAAATTATTTATATTTTTTAGTTTTTTCAATACAATACTTTTTTATGTATTTTGTAGTTTATCTTACCTTAATGTGATTAAAAGTTGTTCCTGTGGGCTGATCGCATATCTGTAATTGGTGTCTTAGGTGCTATCAGCTGAACTAACGTTTCAAAAGTATTCGGACTCATTCGGTAACAGTTTTGAAACTGTGTGGGATGCGTCTTTAATTCATGAGCACATATACTGGCTCCATTTTTACTCAACGCTTCAAATGCTGGATGAATCCAATATCGTGTCCTTTTTCTTTTCTTTCTCCTTAAAATTTGCCATAACATTATCACTTCGTCTTCATCAGACGACATTTTCAACAAGTGATTTTTTATTGCTTTGGTTTGCGAAGTACAACAAAATATGTTGCTTATTGCATATTGCTCAGAAGTGCGAGCCGCCTAACGCGTGTCGCTTATTGCTTGTCGCTTATCCCTTTGGCGTGTAACCTCCCTAAGAGACGTTGCAAAAAAATCGTTTGAAATATATGTATATCTAAAATAAATAAATAAATAAATAAATAAATAAATAAATAAATGACTACGATAGATCTTGGATAGAGTCAACCTAGGTTGGGTATACCCTTTACGAAACTCTGTTTTTACAATAATATATATTTTAAAAATAGAGTCTCATTAGCATACCCAACCTAGGCTGAATCCCTGTGATCCATCGTATATCTTTAACTAGTCAGTTGTGACTAAAAAATTCCTATTTTATGTATATGTATTTGTAATGATGACAAGATAAATCATTACACTGAAATTATTGTGTATTTAATAAGGTATTGGGTGATCAACAAGCAGCTCTAGTTGGCCAAATGTGTCTACAAACAGGTCAAGCAAAATGTACCTATGGTACTGGATGTTTTATATTGTATAATACAGGACCCCGTAAAATAATATCATCACACGGTCTTCTTACCACAGTTGCCTATCAATTTGGACCTAAAGCCAAACCTGTTTTTGCTTTAGAGGGATCAGTTGCTGTAGCAGGTTAATAACTCGTTTTTTTTTTTTAATTTTAAATTTTTTAACAAGATTTTGGTTTATTTTTTAGGAGTAGCCATAAAGTGGTTAAAAGACAAATTAAATGTAATAAATAAAATCAGAGAGACAACAGATATGGCATTAAGTGCAACACCTGAAGGGGAAGTTATTTTTGTACCTGCATTTTCGGGATTATATGCTCCATATTGGAGAAAAGACGCAAGGGGGTAACTTCAGTTTTTCTTAATTTCTTAATATATTATTTCAATGCTCTAAACGCGAGCTGCTTAACGACAGAGAGATAGAAGTTTTATTTTTAATCCGCTTGCGTTCAAAGCATTGAAAATAACGAATAACGTTATTTTTTGTAGTGTTATATGTGGAATATCAGAAGAGACTAAACCAGCTCATCTCGTAAAAGCAGCTCTTGAAGCAGTGTGTTTTCAAGTTAGAGATGTATTACAGGCAATGACAACAGAATGTAAAATACCTGTAAATAAATTATTAGTAGATGGAGGTATGACTGTTAATGATTTCATGTTACAAATGCAGGCTGATTATTGTGGTATTCCCGTAGGTAAGTTTTTAGTATTTTTAAGTAAAAGTTTTTTTATTGAGTACAATAATTTTCTATAGTAAGACCAACAATGACTGAGGCTACTTCTTTGGGAGCAGCTATTGCCGCTGGTATTGCGGAAGGCGTACATGCATGGGAGATCGAAAATATATTGCCAGTACCTTGTGATACATTTATACCTCAAATTTCTGAAGATGGTAAGTGATAAACCTAATTTTGTTTTTTATATTATATTAAATTATATTTCAGAAAAAGACATGAAATATACCAAGTGGAAAAAGGGGATAGATAGAAGTCTGAATTGGGCAAAAATAAAAGACGAAGAAGATGAAATTAGTAAGTTAGTTATTTTATTTTTCTATCTATAGTAGGTCTCACATTGTTGAAAAAATAATTCTTTTTGTTAGATTTACCTAGAATGGTAGAGTGGGATGATGAAAAGAAAAAAGGTAAATTCATTATATCATTGGTTTTTGGTTGTTGTACATAAATTGAATATTACTTAGAGAAAACATACGTTAGTTAATAAAATAAGATGTGGCACTCCGGGAATGGCCAAGGAGGGGAAGCATAACTTTTTTTTAAGTAATTTAAAAATTTTATTTTATTAATATCCAATAAATTTGCTTTAAAGGAAGTATGATAAACGGTTTGATCGTTCAGCTTCTTGGTTTGTTGAATCTTTCGGTTGGTTAGATCATTTTTTTCGTTTTTTGGAGTTCATACGTCTCAGCGATCCATAAGAAAGTTATGCTTCCAATAAAATTAAGTCAATTAATGGTTGTATAGATTATCACGTCATTATGCTTTCTGTATAGATAATTAGTTTTTCACCTCTTTCAGAGTAATATTTTTATTAATCAACGTACTTTCTTATAAAAAAACTGCGAATGCCAAAAATCTGGTCCCGATATCTTTTCAATGCTTAATCGTGACACTAAGACCTTAAAATATAGCTAAAGCTTCTCTTCCGTACTTGAATCAGAAATAACGTTCACAATTTACAAAAATATTTTTTTTCATATTTTTTACCACGTACTTTGGTTTATGTAAAACGACAAATATTAGTATTTAATTTTTTGAGCGCTTAAATCGCCCGTACGTTAATAAATTTATTGTATTGTATTCAAAATGTGCTTAATTTTTTAGTAAATAACATAATATCGTTTAATAATTTGTCTATGTTGGCAAAGCGGATCGGGTGTCTTTGCGATGCATGGAAAATGCGCTTACGATTCAAATCCAATGAGTATACATTTTTAAAAAATACTTGTATGGGTAACTCTAACGCGTAAAAATTTTTTTTTTGCTACCTTGAGATGCATATCCGCAAGAAGAGTTTAGAACATTCTTAAATAGCATTGTAAATACATCTTTTGAGACGCCACAGATTAGGTAGCGATGAAAATATCAAAAGATTTTTTCGTAAAATCAGACTTTTTATTTAATAGTGGTATTAATATATATATTGAGATGATATGAGTTACTATGCTATATTAAATAAGTACATATAGAGAAAATTAATGGAAATAGAGAAAGGAAAATATTCTTATTCCAAGGCAGAGTGCAAATGCAGTAAATTTGGTATAATTTATCATCATCTTCTTCACAATTCCTAAAAAAGAAAAATAAAACAAAATAAGAAATTAAAATATACAAGTACATCTAAGAGATATTTATTTTAAAGATTCAATATAGTTTAATCTATAATATATAAAATTTTAATGATCATGTATTAAATAGATAATAAGAGTAAATATTTAAAAGTTTATAAATTTTACGATACATTGGTAATTAAAAACAATTTTAAATAAATTAAGATAAAATAAAATAAGAAAATTAAATGTTAAAACATTACATAAATTTTATTATAAAATATTAGAAATCATAGAAGAAATATAAAAAAATTTTACTTACTTTCAAAATATACAATGTTTGTTTTCAAGCCATATTGTAATTTGTTATTAGTTTAATTTCCAAATGAAAAGTTCTGAAAATAGAAAGATATTAGATTATATTGTAGATAAGATATTATAAAATTAACAATTCATCAAAAGTATAGCAAATTTTAAAAGAATGATTATTGTATTAAATGTAAATAAGGAATTAAGTATTAGATTTTTAGTAATTTTATTTGACAAATAATTAGTAGGCGAATAGGGAATAATAATGTATAGTGTAAGTTTGTTTAGAGATTCAGTTGTTAAGTTGTTTATTTCTGAATCGCTCTCTTGTTTTCGACCTTGTGAAGAGGAAAGATGTAATAAAGTTTGCTCCGTTAAAATTTAGATTTTTTTTTTCAAAATACTTATAAAAGAAAGTTTAAAAGTAGTCAAAAGTGTTAACAAAACTACAAGAAAGTTCCTGATAGCATCTGGTAAGAAGCAAAGTCTATTTTTATGAAGAAATAAATGTTAGAAATTGTATGCTGAGCAGTTCATTGATATAAATGCTTCCTGAATTAATTTAAAGAAAGTAAAACCAGTTTCTAACAAGAAAGAAGATTATTAGTTTACTTACCATTTGATGTAAGAGCTGATTGTTTCCTGATTAGAAGAAATTTTATTAGTCAAAATCTCTAAAGTGTCCGTATATCATTGCTGTCCTGGGAAATGGTGGATTCTAATTGAAAAGGAGATCCTGAGCCTTAGCTGTGCAAAAAGAATACAAGATCTTCATAACACGGTATCAATTTCCAGTTTTTAATAATAAAGAACTTTTCTGTGTTTGATTTTCACGTATTTAATGAACATTTAATTACACTATACACTGTTTCACTGTTTAATTAAGTTATTTTTCATTATTAGATAAGTTTAATTTGATTTAGTAGTTACAAAATTCAGAATTTTTCATACCATTTGATTTAACTACATTTGGTTTTTGAAAATAGTGTGTAAAAGCGCACAACACTATAAGAAAAAAAAGTAAGGTTAAGGTTAAGATAGAGTCATCGTTCAGAAAACATAATTTGGTACATTATTTCTAAATTTTATAATCGTTTGTCAAAATTTTCAACATTGGTTGAATTTGAATCTATTTATTATTTGAAATTTTTGAACTCTGACCCTAAGAAAGAGAATAGCCAGGAGCATATTTTAAAATAATAATATTTAAAATAAAAGAAATTAATTTGAGTCTTACCTTCTTCACATTTATATTAAAATTTAAGAAAATTCAAGGTAAGGATTATTTTATAGCATGGTAACTTATAGAATACTTTAGTCAAGAGTTACTATATGTTATAATATATATATCGAATAAAAACAGAGCAAAAAAGACAAATTTAAAAAGCTCATATTTATTTACAACAACCAAAATGTTTAGAAAAAAATCATATTTACATATTCACCAGTTTTACATTTGCATTAGTTAGCCTTTAAAGTATCTTAACCAAAATATATTATTAATTTTTGAAAATTGTCATGTTAACTATATATCATTGCGGTTCGTCTAAAATGCACAAAGATGTGTGATTTTCAATTATTTTGTTTTTTTTTTGATCTTGCAACTCTTGCACAATCACATCAAAGCACTAACACAATTCAGTTTTCTACAGAACAGAAGAAAATGACAGTTTTTTTGATTGAAGTGTCATATACACATTCATTATTTATTTCATCCTAAAGTTCTAATAAACAACACTGTATACTATTAAAGCAAAGCAGGAGAGCTAAAGCCTAAATTTTGCCGTCATCCGTAATATGACATTTCTGCTTTGCAACATATTCATTTGATACAGGCATTTTCGTTCCCGCTCAGGCGGACACCCTAGTGAATACAGGGGGTAGCTATAAGGGGTGCAAATTGCCAATTTGTGCGGAAAATTGTCGTCATCGATAATATGGATGAATATTTTCTCAGTCGAAATCCCAACGGGCGGATAAAGAGAATAAGGAGGGCCAAATTTTGGCAATCTTTACACTTTTCCGACACCTAGCTTTCCACCATTTTGGGTTTAGGCTTCTTAAGAGTCCAAAATTACGTGGTAAAAATGACGGGCATATTATTATCGGTGGCTTTATTTTGGCCCTCTTTACCCTTTTGTATCCACACAACTGTTCGCTATTTTGGATTAAGGCTTTTTAAGGATTCACCATTACGTGGTAGAAATGGCGGACATGTTATCGATGAAGATTTTTTGTCGAAATTTTGTCTCTCTTTGCCCTTTTCTGCCACCTTCTTTATATCCACCCATGTGTCCGCCCGTTGGTATTTCGAATTGTCGTATCAAAACCTTCGACTGCGAAAATTTTCATCCATATTATCTAAATTTCCCTGACCCGTTCTCTAACTATCAAAGAAGCCAACGTTCTTTTTGCCTCGCTCATTTGCTCACCCACTTTCGAGTAAATCAAGCATGCACCAACTCTGACCTCGTGTATAACTGTTAGAACCACATGTCTGTAATTTTCATGTATTAAATTAGTTATTTTCAAGTGGCAAATATTGTTAAACAAAATGATTCTAAATTTATTTTTCCACCCTTCTGCGTCAAATATATCATTAAAAGTTTTTTTTTTTTTCGTCTATTGAACACCAGATGTGTTTATTAGAGCAGTGATAATATTTACAAGCGCGATATATGCACGTTTCATAAATCATAGAAAATATATAGAAATTTCATCATATCGAGGTCTTCTAATCAGAGAAGTATATAAAACGTAAGAGGAAATATTTTCCGATCTATTGATAAAAAAAATGTGTAAAATTACTATTAGATGACCTGGTATTATCTCAGATTAATTACAGTTTTACCTCTGGTAACTCTCCCTCAGAAAATATAAAAAAATATTATTTGTGCATTTATTGCTTTAGGATCGCATGAAGCTTCTTTAGCAGGAGAACTGATGTCAATGATTTTTAGCTGCAAAAAATGATATTGGAAATTAATGCACAATGTCGCTTCAGTATGAAAATCAGCCTTGTACTGGCTGTTGTTAAAAAAAAATTAAATTAATTTACCCGTCAACGTGATGATGTCATTATAACAATATTATAATATTACTAACAATGGGCAGAACTTGTTCCATTCAAAATTGCAAAAGCGTTTTTATTTCGATTTTTTTTTTCAACTATTGAATCCGTCCTTATGATATGAACGTATACACATTAGTACTATTATCTGGATCTGGGAATTTGGGGAGGGGCGAGCTAGTGCTCAGCCAACACTGAGGCCACATATGACCCATTGTGTATTCTCCTAGTAATTTAAAATAGGTGATGAGGCTCCCGAGGGGGATCTCTCTGACATCGGCTGGTGTAAGCCAGTACTCGCCCAACACGGATCTTCTGATTTCAGAAAAAGCAGAGCAGTCATACATTATATGTTCTACTGTTTCCTTTTCTTGTTCGCAGCCTCTGCATAGCGGCGATTCAGTTAATTTCATCCTAAAGAGATGTTGTCGCAATTGGCATTGACCTGTTAAGATTCCAACAGCTGTTCGGAGATTTTTTCTGGTCAATGCCTTAAAATTTTTTGCTGTTTCCTCGCCAGGATGACGTAATAACTCTCTGGCCAGTCTACAGTTCGTAGTTTCATCCCAGCACTGTATAAAGTTTTGGTGAGAGTGCTGTTTGATAAAGTCCCCGACAGCTGACAATGTTAGCTTCGTAGATGGGCGAGGGCTAACATATTTGTAGCCCACAGCCCTCCTTGCTAAATTGTTCGCAATGCGTATGCCTTTAGAGTTCCCATGTCCTCTGATCCAGCTGAGAGTGACCACGTTATTTTGGCTGGCCTCTGTTAGAGATTGGTGACATTCTAGTACTAAACTGGAAGTGATACGATTACTATTATTTCTTAAACACCAAAAAACTGATCTTATACCCCTGTCAATATTGGTACACGTCCAATAATTTCACTTTCGGTTGATACGCCTTTCTGACTTAAAGCCTTCGATTGTGTGTCTTGTTTTACTGTATAAACACTTATATATCTTTTTACTAGGAGAAAAACTATTTGCTGCGATTCCAGCAGGACTCTTTCTTATTGGTGCGGCGGCCATGCTAGTGATATCAGAAATTTACTGTTCAAGAAATCAGATAACTTCATAGTATTCCAGTACTTTATAGATCTAATTAATCTTGAAATCGGGTGTAAGTAAGAAATTGTGGCAGATAATTTTAAAAAATAGTTTAAGGTTTTAATTTAGTGTATTTTCACAGGAAATAAAATGGTTTTATTGAATAATTGGTAGATATGATATTTAGTTATCAGTTTTAAGAGTGAAATATAGAGGCACCACTCTTAATGCTTTCAACTAAGATTAAATCTTTTTTCCTAATTATATTGTGTTAGGGCTTCCATATATCGCACACCTTCGTTAAAAAGTTTAAAACTAAAAACTGACATTATTTTAATCGCAGAATATTAAATTCTCATATAATCAAGAAAAATGATAAATTTCAAGAAATTTACTTTTTGAAAAAATTAATACAAAAATTAAAACATATGTGAGCTACTCAATACCTTTCAGTACAACCAATATGCTCTTTTTACCGACCATATGATGTTTGACAATTAATTAAATATATTCCCACGTTGTTTACTGCTAATCAGATAATTTACTGAGCTTATCCTATATAACACCATGAAGAGTTAAACAATAGGAAAATACGTCATTGTATATAACTTAGTTGCAGATGCGCAGTAAGATGATGTCCTTTTTTATATCTGTAATGAAATCAATACAAGATGTGCAAAAATAGTAAAACTTTTTCTTTGTCTAAAGTCTGTAATCTTTCCTTTTCTTTTTTGGTTAATATTTTTGTTTTGTAATAATAACGTGTTAAATTGGATCAAACTTTGTCATAATTGAACGAAAACGCGTCTTAAGATTTCAAATCAGTGCAGGGTTAACAAAAAGCTGCTATGTTCATCATAATTCAGGACAATAAGTCCATCATTTTAGCATGTGATCTTAAACCCATTAACTCAGGTTATGCTATGTAAACCTCAAGATTATAAGTACTGTTCTTTGTTTGGCTAATTTTTGTTTATACTATTTGCCAGATTACCAAGGAAAAGCTCAAAGTCTCGTACCACAAAAACATTTTATTTAAGGGCTACTAGTTTCGGGAATATTCCCATCAAGAGGCCCTCAAAAGTATGCACAAAAAAGAAGTAACATTCGACAATGTGGAATTGAAGCCAACTATTCCCGTTTGCAGTTAGAGTGACAATATAACTTGTTGACCGGTTTCGGCCTATTGGGTCTCGTAAGTACAAGGTGTAGGTAGTCGTCAGCGTGCTTAAGGCATAATCGCTGACTGAAGAATGCACTAAAATCGCGATCTATTTATAACCACAGAGTAATGAAAATGTAAATGATGCGATAGTAGTGACATCTTCACCTCCAACGGCAAAACAGAAATCGATTTGACTGAAATCAATTCACACATATTCAGTGTTTAAAAGAAACTACAAAAATGACGGATGATGATCGCCAGACTGGCATTTTTTAGAAAGAGAAAATCATCCATATCTCAAATGTGGTCCAATGGTAATACCAAAGAAAAGCTCAGTTTCGTACCACAAAAACAATTATTTAAGGGCTACTAGAAACTAATAGCCCTTAAATAAAATGTTTTTGTGGTACGATGCTTTAAGCTTTTCTTTGGTATTACCATTGGACCACATTTGAGATATGGATGATTTTCTCTTTCTAATATATGATTAGCAAATTAATGAGTTTCTGTGGTGTTTCTTGTTTGTGACTGGTGTACTAAAAGGTTGGTGGTCACATTTTGTCATTCGCTTCATCTTACAAATAATCTAATCTTCTTGATTATAAAAGAAATATGGATCTGAGCTTAGTTCGTGATAGACTGCATACGAGTACTAGTATAAAACTGACACTTTCTGTCCAAATCCATGTCTGTTTAAGAAAGTGTACCTGACGGTACCCCGTCAAAACAGCCCCGACAAAATAGCTCCCATCAAAGTAGCTCCCGATAAAACAGCATTCCAACAAAATAGCTCCCACTAGTTTTTTTTACAAGTGCCTATTTATATACTTTTAATAATACAGGAAATTTTAATAAAACGTTGATAAAAATGTAAAATTTAAAGTGGTATATTGTCCTAAGATAATCCATATTGTTTACATTTTCATAATTTTCTGTAACTGTCTGAATGTTCTATTTAACTGCATGTATTTAGTTTTGGATGCTGGAGGACCTCTGAAACCTGCCACATACCGCTCAATTTCAATTTTTACTTTTTTGTTTTGCTTTTAAATGAAAGATTTTAATATTATCTTTCTCTTTACTTTAATATACAATTGCTGCCCATATAATATATTCTAAATAAGGATATTAGGAGCTGCATTGTCGGGGGGGGGGGGGGGGCTGTTTTGTCAGTGCTGTTTTGCCGGGTCACGGTACTTGACTATCTTCATGTAATTTTCAATATTTTATTTGAAATAATGTTTTTATTTATTTTTCTAATTATATAATATCCAAGAAAGTGCCATAAGTTAGGTATTAAATTAGACTGATGATTCAGTATTTGTTGTAATATCTTTAGATTTGCGGATTTAATAAATAAATTAGATAAATATGCATAAGTGTTTAAAAAATATTGCTGTTTTCTAGCATTTATTTTTTGTATACGTATATAATTTATTTTTTGTTGAGAGGTAGTTTATACTGTGATTTGTTTTTTATGTTGCCTTTCATAGCATATTTAATTTTAGCTTACACCAAAAATGAATGGGTTTGAACTGTGATTTAAAAAAATGTTATATGAAATATATTGTTTTAACTTAACGTGTTGTTTTATTTTTGTCCCTTTTTTTTATTTAAAATCTTGGAGTTTCAAATTTTTTCTTTTGTTAGTATATAATACTTTAAAGCACAATTGATGATTCATAAAAGCATAAATAATGTAAAATTAAAACAAAAAAATGGCCCTTGGTAAGCCAGGCGCATCAGTAGATTTATATTAATTAATTATATTAAAAGTATACGTTTTAGAAAAAAATGTTTTAGATAAAAGTTGTAGGTCTCTTTAAGACAAACAAAAAAGTCCCCTAACATTTTTTTGTACAGGGTGAAGTAAAAAAGTTGCGAATTTTTTTCCATTTTGATTTGATGTCACGCCCAAACGGCCTTACCGATTTGGCCCATTAACGAACTCGACCGAGATTTTGGGACGATTGATTTTTGTACCAAATTTCATTTCGATCCGTTAAGAAATGCGACCGCTATCGTGTCCACAGATATCGTTATATCGGAACTATACATACATATATATATTATAACATATATTTATAATAATGATAATATGTTTTGATAATATCAACCACTATGTTATAAAATATTCCTTACCTTTAATTAATTTTAAATATAAATAGTGAATAGGTAAGAATTAACTCAGTGTAATTATTTTCTAATATGATTAATTAAATATGCTACCGGCTATTCCCTTATGTCAAGGTCAGAGTTCAAATATTCAACCAAACTAGATTCAAAATCAGTGAATACACAAATTTGCAATAAAATGACTGTATAACCGCACTATCCTAGACCATCAATACTTTCCAGGCATGAACTGCATATAAATTTCTAACCTTTCTAATTCAAAATGTGTCAAACTTCAAAGATACCGTTGATAAACCAAAACATGCATCAAATATATAAAATGAAGTATTCTGACTTGAGTTACTGAGCAATTTAGATTAAACTTATCAAAAAATGAATAAAATTAATTTAGTTAAATACATAAAACAGTGAAATAAAAATGTTCATCAAAATTTCAAAAATCAAACACATATAAAACTCTTTATTATAACGAGTGCAAAGTTGTTACCATTTGTGTGAAGCTTCACCCTCTTCTGGAATCAGGATTCTGTTCTTAGGAAAATCTACTTTCTTCCTCCAATACAGCAAAGATTTCAGGAAACTTTATGAAGATCAAATAATCACTTCCTCTTCAAAACCAAGCGATGGATGACTACTATCTTCTCTGGTAAGTGTAATTATGACTTTCTTTCTTGTTGAATATTAATTTAATCTTCAATTGCTCTCTCTGGTTACCTTGGGATAATCTTGATACTTTAAACTGTTTTAATACTTTCTATTCTCAATACTTTCAAAAAAAACTCAAAATTTCTACGGAGCAAATTTTTAATACAACTTCTCTTTCAACAACCAGAAAACAAGTGAGATTCTATCAGAATCAACAAAAAAAACAACTGACAAATTCAACAAACTTAAATCTATACATCTTTTCCATCTAATCGCCTACTAATTTCTTATTTAAATAAAATTATTAACAAAATCTAATTCTTGATTCAATATTACAATTTAAAACAATGATCATTCTTTTTTATATTCTTATGAAATTTACTAGCACTACAAACTAATAATTTTCTCTTTTTCAGAATATTTCATTTGGCATTTGAACTATTAATAAATTAGAATATGGTTGGTAAATTTATATAATTTAAAAGTAAGTAGAAGTTTTAACATGTATTTTAACTATTTGTGATGTCTTTTTTTTTTATAATTTAATTTTCTCATTTACTTACACCCCTAATTCATTTAAAATTAATGTTTGATTACTAACGTATTGGCAATTTTATAAACTTTTAATTATCTACTTTACCCATTTATCAATTTCATAATTATCAAAACTTTATATAATGTAGATTAATCATTTTTGAATCTTTAAATAAAAATCTTTGAAATGTATTTGTATTTTTTTTTCTTATTATTCTATTTTCTTTTTCCTTTTTTAGGAATTCTGAAGAAGATGATGATAATCAATCCCAATGTTACTAAATTTGCGCTCTGACTCGAAATAAGAAAATCTCCTTTCTCTACTTTCCATTAGATTTTCCTTCTACATTCTTATTTAATATAACATAGTAACTAATATCATCTCAAATCCCCCAATTAAAATTTTTACATCAAACATTTCATTGATGTTGGATTAAAAATTATAATTTGAATCTATTTTTTTTTTTTTTTTTTTTTTTTTATAAATAAACACTCATTTTACAAAAACTTTAGCCTCAATTAATATTATTTGCACAGATTGTATAAACCTTTTTTTAATAAAACCATTGAATCTTAATTTGATATTTACATCTTAATACTATTATTTACAAAACTTTGCTATTAATATCATCTACCCCTCTTCTGGTATAAACTTGTACACATCCTTAATATTAAAAACTCCCCTTAATCTCCCTGTATCCGGATATACTAAACGATAGCTGTTTTCAGCATTATGATTATCTACCACATATGGTCCCTCAAAAGGCATTAATAATTTTGCACACAAATTTTCCCTTTTATTCGCTACTTGTAAAGCTCTTATTATGACAAGTTCTCCCTTTTCAAATTTAATTTTCTTTTTCAATTTCTTTTCTTGTCTCTTGACATATCGTTCTGCGTTTCTTTTTAAATTTTTATTAACTTTTTCTAATATTTCTTGTATTTCTTGTCTTCTATTCCATTCCCATTTTCTTTCTGGTACTCTACCTTTAAATAAAAGCTCTGGACATTCTTTCGTCACTCCATGAGGTGTTTCATTCACATATCTTTGTACTTTATCCAAGTTATTTTCCCACTGATCGTGTTCTTGTATACATAAAATTCTCAAATATTTAATTACTTCTTTGATATATCTTTCAGCTGGATTTGATGATGGATTTCTTATGCTAATAAAATTTACTTGTATATTATAATGTTGACATGCAGATAAAAATTTATAATTCTCAAAATATGTGGCATGATCTAAAATTAATTTCTCTGGTTTTCCATGAATTTGTATATAATTTTTAATGCATTTTAATATTGTATTGGTATTTGTTCTTTTACAAGGATACATCTGTACATATTTTGTAAATATGTCTACCATGACCAATATGTGTTTACATCCCTGAATACTCTCCACTAAATTACTTATAAAATCTATTGCTAAAATTTGTAATGGTTTTTTTGTCACTATTGATTTATTTATATTGCTATTATGATAATTTTTTTCTTTGGCTAATTGACATATTGTACAAGCTTTGCATATTTCTTTGGCTCTAGTTAAATCCTTTTTTGCATAATAATTTTCCCTAAATAGCATCCATAATTTTCTTACTCCGATATGACCATATTCGTGATGAAGATTGTATAGAATTTCCTTTGCATAATTAGTTGTAATAACATACGTATCCCAATTTTCTAGTTTTTTATAAATAATATTGTCTTCTGTAAAAGTTCTTTTCTTTTCCACCTCTGTCAAATAATTCTGATCTTGTATAACCCTTTCCAAAGTAAATAATCCCTCTTTATCCAATAATTTATTTATACCTATTTTGAATTTTTTATGGTCCCCTTGTTCTTCACTTTCCCTACTCAATGCATCTGCTATGATGTTACTTTTTCCTGGAATATATTTAATCTCAAAGTCGTATTCTTGCAACAATAACAACCATCTGTGTACCCTATTATTTGCATACCTATTTTTCATCATCGCCGTTAAGGCATTATGATCACTCTCCACTATAAACTTTGCTCCTAACAAATAAAACCTTAATTTGGTTATACAAAATACCACACTGGCCATCTCCAATTCCGTAACCGTGTACTTCTTCTATCTCTCCTTCTTCCTGTGTCTGTCCTGTTTGAATCAGCTCTTCCACTCGATAATCTCCGGCTCCTAACACTCTCTCTTCATGTACTTGTACCGCCACACTTTCCATCTCAATCTCTCCTCCATCACTACTTTCACTCTCATCTCCTACTATCTTACCATCTCTCAATCTCATTTTTCCCTCCATATTCACAATTTATTCTATCGAGATAAATATAACTAATATGAATCACAAAAAAAAAAAAAAAATTTCAAATCAAGTTTTCAAAGAAAAATATTTTAAATATTAATTATTTAAATAGGCTCTAGTTTTGATTGTTTAGAGCGAAATAATAAAAAAAAATTTAACAAAATTCTCAAATTTTAATTATTTGAATCGGCTCTAATTTTGATTGTTTAGAGCCCCACGTTGGGCGCCAAAATTTATAACATATATTTATAATAATGATAATATGTTTTGATAATATCAACCACTATGTTATAAAATATTCCTTACCTTTAATTAATTTTAAATTTTAAATATAAATAGTGAATAGGTAAGAATTAACTCAGTGTAATTATTTTCTAATATGATTAATTAAATATGCTACCGGCTATTCCCTTATGTCAAGGTCAGAGTTCAAATATTCAACCAAACTAGATTCAAAATCAGTGAATACACAAATTTGCAATAAAATGACTGTATAACCGCACTATCCTAGACCATCAATACTTTCCAGGCATGAACTGCATATAAATTTCTAACCTTTCTAATTCAAAATGTGTCAAACTTCAAAGATACCGTTGATAAACCAAAACATGCATCAAATATATAAAATGAAGTATTCTGACTTGAGTTACTGAGCAATTTAGATTAAACTTATCAAAAAATGAATAAAATTAATTTAGTTAAATACATAAAACAGTGAAATAAAAATGTTCATCAAAATTTCAAAAATCAAACACATATAAAACTCTTTATTATAACGAGTGCAAAGTTGTTACCATTTGTGTGAAGCTTCACCCTCTTCTGGAATCAGGATTCTGTTCTTAGGAAAATCTACTTTCTTCCTCCAATACAGCAAAGATTTCAGGAAACTTTATGAAGATCAAATAATCACTTCCTCTTCAAAACCAAGCGATGGATGACTACTATCTTCTCTGGTAAGTGTAATTATGACTTTCTTTCTTGTTGAATATTAATTTAATCTTCAATTGCTCTCTCTGGTTACCTTGGGATAATCTTGATACTTTAAACTGTTTTAATACTTTCTATTCTCAATACTTTCAAAAAAAACTCAAAATTTCTACGGAGCAAATTTTTAATACAACTTCTCTTTCAACAACCAGAAAACAAGTGAGATTCTATCAGAATCAACAAAAAAAACAACTGACAAATTCAACAAACTTAAATCTATACATCTTTTCCATCTAATCGCCTACTAATTTCTTATTTAAATAAAATTATTAACAAAATCTAATTCTTGATTCAATATTACAATTTAAAACAATGATCATTCTTTTTTATATTCTTATGAAATTTACTAGCACTACAAACTAATAATTTTCTCTTTTTCAGAATATTTCATTTGGCATTTGAACTATTAATAAATTAGAATATGGTTGGTAAATTTATATAATTTAAAAGTAAGTAGAAGTTTTAACATGTATTTTAACTATTTGTGATGTCTTTTTTTTTTATAATTTAATTTTCTCATTTACTTACACCCCTAATTCATTTAAAATTAATGTTTGATTACTAACGTATTGGCAATTTTATAAACTTTTAATTATCTACTTTACCCATTTATCAATTTCATAATTATCAAAACTTTATATAATGTAGATTAATCATTTTTGAATCTTTAAATAAAAATCTTTGAAATGTATTTGTATTTTTTTTTCTTATTATTCTATTTTCTTTTTCCTTTTTTAGGAATTCTGAAGAAGATGATGATAATCAATCCCAATGTTACTAAATTTGCGCTCTGACTCGAAATAAGAAAATCTCCTTTCTCTACTTTCCATTAGATTTTCCTTCTACATTCTTATTTAATATAACATAGTAACTAATATCATCTCAATATATACATATATATATATATATAAACTTTTGAACGGAAGGTGTTTTTGAGGTCAGGGGGACCTAAAACGAAAAACTGTAGTGAAATTTTCCCGAAGTCGTGACCTGCGAACCAGCTGAATAGTACATATAAATCTACTAAAAGATCTAAAACCTAAAAAAATGTTCTTTAATCAACTCGGCCCATTCGATTACAAACTATGATGCTGTAAGTATAAATAATTTAACAAAATAGCTACCTCGTCTTCGCAAAGTGCTTGTAGCTCTTAAACTACTAATCCTGTTTTTTATAAAACATTACAAAGAACCACCGCGATGAACAAAGCTTTGGATAAAAAAAATGCACTCAAATCAGTTCATTTAAGCAGAAGCTATGATGCCACAGATAGGTCAAATTTATAGCACCCATCTTTTTTCGTCGGAGGTTAATGAGTTTAGCTGTGACGGTTTTTCATGTTATTAACCGAATAATAGTCTGTTTAAAATATTTATCAAAACAAGAGGAAAATGTATTTCACACTTCTTTTCAGAGCGCATCCAATTTGGTGTCCTAGATCTGTCACTGGATTACCACCGAAACCTAATTACATCAGAGCCCATTTTACTTTTAATAAAAAATTTAAGGTGTTTGTCATGAAATTTGTAATAAAGAGAGAGATACATATTTCGTATGAATATAAAAATAGAGTGTTGGTGTCCTTTTATTAGATTTATTCAACGATTTCGTTCATACGTGCTAAAAATAAATAAATATACCAATAACGTCCAAAAATACTTATAAAAACGTGTACGCTAAATATGTCTTTAATGAAGAAATATGATTTTTGTTCATTTAAGAAGTTACGTCGTGGGAGTAAATATATTAAATTACAAAGCATTCTGTGAGATTCCTTTGTTTTTTACAAATTTTCAATAATTTTTGAATTACCTACTTACAGAGATTATTGAATTTTGAAATCAACCACCTGGACATCGACCGCAAATGTACGAGATTTAGATACATAGTGCTGGTACCAGACCGAAAACGCTTTCTTTTTGTTTCTTGGATAATTCTAAACAACGTCGCATCATTTCTGAGATATTTGCGATAAAATTTTCAAAAATCGACTTTTTTCCAACGGTTAGAATTTTTGATTGAGTATTTTTTTTTTTAACTCTGTGGCAAAGCTCTAAAAAAATGATTAAAGACAATAACTGTAATTTGTATAATACTTGCATGTAATACTCGAACCCATATCCGCGTAGAGCTGAAGGTTGCGGGTTCGAGTCCCTTTTTTTAAATTTTTCCTTAATGTCATTTAATATATTCTTGTTTTTATACTATCCAAACAATTTTTTTCATCATCACTTATTCCGTTTACTCTATTTTTACAATTTACTCGAAATTAAAGGCTGGACGGCCTTAACTTACTTGAAATTCGTATTTAGTGGGTCGAAAAACATGCCAGTAGATAGGTGGCGCCCCAGACAAGTAATTTTTTGTGTGCCGGTGCAATCAACCGTCAACATATTTTATAGGACCTCATTTTTACGAATAACGATCAACTAATAACTCAGCTACAATACTTGTCAGATCACGTAGTTTCAGCTACAAATTCAAATAAACCCTGAATACCAAAATCACTGTTTTTACACGACGATTAACTATGAGAGTGTCAGATTGAATCTCGAGTCAATAAACTGTAATAAAATATTAAGGCCCCTAAATAATATAAATAAATATATATAATATAAAACTTTTTCGGATATCTAAACAGAATTAGTAACCAAGAATTCCTTTTCTTGATCTTCCAAAAAAATCTTCTAAAACCTCGAATTAATTGCGAAATGTCATTAATTCAACGAAAAGTATGTAAAAAATATAAAACCACGGAAAGCGTACAGAACTTTTTGCCCCATCCACCAAAAGGGCAAAAATGGAATACGAATACGAAGAAAATACTGAAAATTCAGACAATCATAAAAAACTGAACAAAAATGTTCGAACAAACAGGTTGTTATACCTTGTTTAAAACATCCATTTGTTACTTTCGCCCCCTCTGAGAATGAGACCACTGAAATGCTTGCTGAAAAATTTATTTCATGGAAAACTGCTTCAGTTACTACAATCTACAAAAAAACTGTTCTTGAATACGGGGATGGTGTGGGGTGTTCGGTATTGGTGCGCGACCAAAATCTTCTCGAAAGTGGTCAACGTCGGCCCACTAGAATGTCGTATGGTTGTATTCGTTCTTCGTATGCGGAAATTCTAGAGATTGCAAAAATTTCTAGTTTTTCAGATCGTCGTCTACGTGGTAATTTAATTACTACTTTTCGAATTCTTAAATACAATTATGGCAACCTAAACAACAACGTCCACAATAGCCTATGAGGTCACAATTTGAAGTTTATAAAGTGCAGCTTTAATAGCAGGAAAAGACCCTTCCTTTAAAACCGTATCTTCGGATGTCGGAATAATCTTAATGACGAACTTATTCGTGTGAGTTCAATTAATGTATTTAAATACAAAATGGATGAATTTCTGTTTTCCTAATTAATATGTGTTTAGCTAGAGTTATTAGTGTTTAGGCTATCAAAGGTTTAGGCCTCAACCTTTAGCAAATTATAATAATAACTTTAAGTAGCAAATTTACGTTACGGGAAGAATTATTATATTTATGCGGGTCTGACTAGCTAAATACATTTCTCCATTAAATAAAAAGTAACGTTTTTTTTTGTAAAATTTTACTAGTATACAACGTAAAACACGAAATCTTACTCGCGAAGAATGTGCATTAGTTCTGTTTGACGGTTGGAGTTACTAAAGAATTGGCGTACAATTGTCATACAAACATTTCACGGGTCATAGAAGAATACAGAGACACTGAAAACCATGCTAGTACAAGGAAGGATGCGAATAACGACCTCGATTCATGAGAGATTTAAAAGACTTTTAGCCCTAAGACAACGTTTTGTAACAGCTTGTTCATTTAAAAGTCAGTTGCAAGATGCCGGTGGCTCACAAGTTTGTGGAGAAACAGTTCGTAGTCGACTAAGGGAACATAATTTGAGACCTAAAATAGCTGCTTGATGTCCAGCATTAATCAAGAATAGCAACAGGTATTATTTACTGAAGGGTCCCGTTTTTGTTTGTAGAATAATGACAGGCGTATGCGTGTATAACGGACGGAATGCTCCGTTTAATTTTTCAAATAACACATTATTTGGAGGAGAATCTGTGATTGTCTAGGGAGGTATTTCATTGACTGGTCACACGTTACTTGTGGTCATAAATAATGAAAGCATTACAGCTCAGAGGTACATATTGGAGATCTTAGGTCAACATGTAGTGCCATTTGCGCTATATATAGGACAAGGAATTTTGTCAGGCCTTATGTTACTCGAGTAAACAATTATTTCGCAGGAGTCGGAATCAATACCATGGCTTGGCCAGCTCGAAGCCTGGATTTGAATGCCATAGAGAACATCTGGATCACTGTTGGAAGATTAAACGCGTTGGAAGACGTTGGGCGGAGACTAATTCAAATATGGAAAGAAATGGACGAAAATGATATATTATGGGTCGGCGCTGTCAAGAAATTATTCATACCAGAGGTGGAAATACTCGCTATTGAGACTTTCGTTAACCATTACTTTTGTTATTAAATTTGTTTCTCCAGGAAAACATGTGTTTCTCTTGTAGTAGCTAAGATAAAAATGAATCGAAAAAACAAAATGTTATAAAAAGATAAGGCTACAGTTTGCGTTGTATTATAATTTGATATTATAACTGCTGAACCCCACAGGGTGTTATATATAGTTATGGAAAAAGACCTTTATAATTGTTACACTCTGTATTTACAAAAAAAAATATTCCAATAGAGTAGTATACTAACTTTCTGAAAGAGACAATTTGTTATTAAAAAATCCAAATCCAAATCGGATAAGTGGTTTCGAAAAATATTAATTATAAACTTTTGGTTACTTTTTGGTGGTGCGTTAATTTATTGGATAAGTATATTTTTGAAAGTAACAATTTGAGCGTCCTACGCTCAGTAATTATTTCCCAAAAGTCTCGCTAGATGCTGCTCATTTGATCCTATTCCAGAGAAAATCGATACATAACACAGTTTTTCCGACAATCCTACGCGGAAATTTATTGCAGAAAATTAAATCGGTTAGTTCAGCTTCCCGCTAGGTGTCGCCGACATTATTTCATCTTATTTTATCAAAGATATAAGCCAAAAGAACACAAAAATCGATATGCAGCTTCCTCCGTCTCTGTTGCTCCCGGTTAAATTCGTAATGCGCTGTTCGTACGGTTTTGGTCAGCGCACATAACAAGATACGTACGGGTTGTACTGTACGGATATTTTTACACGGGTCTGCTTATTGCAATTTTTAAATTAAGAAACATTTAAAGCAACTCAAACAACGACCAACGTTTTAGTGTCAAGACATTTATGTGACGAGATAACTGCTCTACGCTGTAACATTTTCCGGTGCGTGTTATCGGCGAATATTTAAGGACCTTTTTGTCAGTTTAAGGGTGAATGTATTTTGGTGGTTCACGGATTGATTCTAAAAAGAGGTATTTTTATTGCATATTAATTATATTCAATTAAGTTGTAATTTAATTTGTCTTTACTGTTTGGTGGAACGTAACTTGTGTTGTTATTACTTGTTTTTAAAAGAAATAAATCAAAGCTTCTGCGACGTGAAATCCCTTGATTCCCTTTTGACATTTGTGGATTGGAGCAAACCTGCAAGATTTACTACTGTTGCATTTTTACTCCAGTTATTTATTTTGAATTGGATTTTAATGTGAATATTAATCGTAATATTTAAAAATATATCATTTAGTCTAGCACGTTTTGCGTAAATAATAATAATTGTGAAATTTGGATTTCATCCAGAAAAAAAATATACGCAGGGTTTCCGCCAATGATTAATTTGTACGATGCACGTCATTTGTTTGTATTTTTTTTCAGACATTGATTTTATTGTCAGAAATTAAACAAAAGACAATTGCTTTTATTTTCTATTCATGAATTTGCTCATGATTTGAAGATTTTTTTTCGTGATTATTTTTTAACTCGGCTATTTTTTTCTTGTTGATTCAATTTTTTTATAACCACTGTGAATTTTCTTTAGATAAAAAAGTCAAAGTTTAAATTATTTTTCGGTTTTTAATTATTTTAATGATTTTATGATTGTTGGGTTTTTATTTATTCCTCCCATATTTCGCAGTTTGCTATTTTTCATTTTTTTTTTATATTCAACCACATTTCTGTTCGCATGATTTTTTAATCTTTAATGATTTTTTGTGATGATTAATTTTTATATTTTTACGATATTTTAAATACTGAAAAAGTAAAAGATGGACATGCGACAGTTTTTATGACAATTCCTTTTTGTAGATTAATAATTAGGTTGCATAAATTTAGTTATAGGAAATCGATTAAAATACAAAATTTAACTTATTTTAGTTAACCCTCTATCGCTCGCGCCTGAATTTGTCACACCATCACTCGCGTGTTAGATTTTATCTAACATTCAGTTATTTTACAATTAGATCATCATTTTTTAGAAGATTTTTTCATGTATTGACCAGATTGGTTAAAAATTATTTAACTAACATATGTTAAAAAATCATTGTCACATTATTACTTGAACTAAAATATCCATGGATAGGTAGTCTAGGCGGGATCTGTTTTGGATTGGACATTTTCCATAGGAAGCTATTTTTTTGCTGGAATCTCTTTAGCATTTGCCAAAATATGGATAATCACGATATTCGACAGTTGCAAACTCTGTGCTCAATTTTTTAATTAACAAAATCTGAAAAAATTGAATATTTTTTTGTTTCTATTTTCGTGTATAAATCGGAAAATATTGCTCCTAGAGAAAAAATTAAATGTTTCGTTATTTAAGTTTACACAATCTTTCGTTAGTTAGAAATTGAAAATTTAATATTTATTTTTTTAAAAAAAGTATAAAATCCTTTAGTTGTATTTCGACCCTCTAAACTTTAGTTACAATCTCCACTTTTTAATATGATTAATACGTGTGCTAAATTTCGTTCAAATAGTTTTTGCATAATAATGGCAAATTTTCAAATTCATACTACTTAGGCCCTAAATAAAATTCTCAGATAGTCGCCAATTTTTTTACATATAAAGGAAAGTTCAAACTTTCAAACGCTTCTTGTAAAATTAAAATCGGTCCACTAGGAAAGCCTAGAATCTTTTTTTAACTTTTAAATATTTTTTATGCTTATAAACAATTTAAATAACTTTACGACCTTTAAACATTTTATACACTTAAAGAACATTAAAAGACGCTTCTCTTAAAAAAAGATACATTCGGCTTACTGGTTGCCCAGATATTGAAGGTCAAAGTTGGCATAAATCATAAATTTGCTGCGTAACCATAAGTGATAGAGGGCTAGTTTTGAAACAAATACTCTCTTCTTGTCAAGTACTTTTTATATAAATAGTTTTACCTAATGCGCTTCATCGCAACATCCACAAAAAAGACAAAACATTACATATTAATATGTTTAAAGCTCGTAAAGTTATTCAAACTTGAACGTTTGAGTATTTCTTTATGTGTAAAAAAATTGGCGACTATCTATTATTCTATTTAGGGCCTAGTATGAATTTGAAAATTTGCGATTTTTTTCCAGTAGACCTAACGAAATTCAACACACCTTTTAATCATATCAAAAAGTTTGTCTATGCGGAAAATGGAGGTTGTAAGTCAAATTTAGAGGGTCGAAAACAATTAAAGAATAAACTTTTTGTACTTTTTTTTCCAATTATTGCTATTTTTCCAACAATAAACATAAAATATTCAATTTCTAACTAACGAAATATTTGTGTAACATTAAATAACGTAATTTGTAACTTTTTATATTTTTTTTCTCCAGAAGCAATATTTTCTGAATTATACACGAAATTAGAAGCAAAAAAATGAGAAATTTTCATTTTTTTTCAGATTTTGTTAAATAAAAAATTTAGCACCGGGTTTACGACTGGCGCATATCGTGATTTATCGGTGTTGGGTACATCCTGAAGAGATTCCAGCAAAAAAATAGCTTCCTATGGAAAATGTCCATTATGGTCTGCAGTTCGACAGATCTCGACTGGTCTAGGAGTCAACTTTGTAAATTTTGTATTTTTGCTGGTTTGTTGGCAGTATACTGCCTAAATCGGAATTTGCCGCGAAACGTTTCTAACATTTCATCAATGGTTACATAAAATTCCGGAGTGTAGTTTTTTTGCGATTTTCTACAAATGAATCAAATATTTTTCGAATTGTTGCGAGGTTTTTAATTGCAAAGTTCTGTGGTCGCATAATCAAATCTTATAGCTTGTACCAATTGATGTTTTTGACATCGTAGCTACAAAGAAATCAGGTGCCGTGCCATCAGATCTCCAGAGTTCATCGTTGTTCAAATGTTGCCTCTCTTTACACCAGCCATTTAAGTAGTCCCACAAAAGCTTATATCTCTTCATAGTCAGTCGGAAACAATCTCGAGGGCGCTGGTAAGAGGTTTTTATAGATTTCAACTTTTGTTTGGTGTGTTTTACAATTTCATTTATTATAGCATCTCCAATAAATAACTTCCAGCATTACAATCTAGTTTGAGCTTGTTTTGCCAGGTTTTTCGGCTCAAGTAGCCTTTAGCCTTGTTTGTAACTATATTACACTTGTTTATTTTATGGTTTTTAGGTTCAAATGGTTTATGTTTTATCTTTTCCGTAGAATTTAGGAATACCATTGTTAAGACTGAGTCGGAGATCAGCAGTACTAATTGGGATTTCGTAAATATTGGGTTGTAAGTCATATTGTCTGTTTCATCTACATCTGTCTGATGTTTATCATGCTCCGAAACCCTATCACTCAAATCCTCGTCAAAATCTAAAAGTTCCTCATCCGTCTCGACCTCCTCATACCATTTCAGTGGCATTTTCTCAATTTTTTTTCCATGTTTTACTACAAAATTAACTTATAGAATAATAAAAGCGCTTTAGTACACAAAACAAATCTCACCACAATACAAAATTTTAGCATCGTCGTCACTCGCGTAGTTAGATTTTTTTGTAACACTTGACAGAACCTGATCACTCGCATATTAGATTTATACTAACAATTTGTATAATTTTGGCTCTAAAGGAAATATTTTGCCCCAATCCAAAATGCATTTATTGTGGGTGACGTGTTTATAACATTCCTGGACGTACGGCCACATAACAACAGATTAAAAAAAAAAGCGGCCAAGTGCGAGTCGGACTTGCCCATACAGGGTTCCGTAGCAGCAAGTAACAATATACAAGTTCTTGTAGTTCGTTGTAACTTTGATCAATGTTTAAAAAAAACTACTTACTAAATCTTGATCAAACCAATTTTCGGTGGAAGTTTACCTACATGGTAATCTACATCATATATTTTTTTAGTTTTATAATTCTCTTATTCCGAACACACTTTTTACCACTTTAAAGTATCTCTCGCGCAAACTATTCAGGTAAGAAAAAAATGATATCACAAACCTAAATATCATTTTTGAAGACCTATCCATAGATACCCCACACGTATGGGTTTGATGAAAAAAAAATTTTGAGTATCAGTTTTAAGTATGGGGAACCCCCAATATTTTTTCTAGTTTTCTGTAAAATCTTAAGGCGGCTTACACAATACATCACTTACCAAGATTCAACAGTATAGTTCTTAAAGTTTCGAAAAGTAGCTGTGACATTCAGACGGAAAGACAGACAGACATGAGGAATCTATAAGGGTTCCGTTTTTTGCCATTTGGCTTTGGAATTCTAAAAGTATGACTGATTTACAAAAAATGTTAGATTCTTTCTAACGGTGCGAGTGATGGAGGGTTAAAGTAAACTTTCGGTTAATTAAGAACAAGGTAATGAAGTGAGTTCGATATAAAGAATTTGTAGAATAAAATATTGTTATTTTTTTAAAAGTAATTTTTGGAATAGACACATTTTATAGGGAAATATATACAATTTTATTAAAAAATTGTAGGGTGTTATTATTAATGTATTTATAAATGAAAATACGTGGTATCATTACATATCTGTTTCGTGACTAGTAAAGAACAATAATATTTCCTTACGTGAAAATGCACTTTACCAGATCATTTCAGAATTTATTGGTAATATTTTGCTAGAAATAAAACCACAATCGAATTTACTATTAATAATTTATTATATTTTTTCTGTTCATTGTTTTTTTACGCTATTGCTTAAAAAATTCTTTAAACAGATAAACGAATTGTTGTACCATCTTTCAAACAGATGAAATGTTCATTAAATTTCTAGGTAATTTAGTAAAATATAAGTAAATATTTCTTAATAATACCTATAATTATATATTTCACAGCTTGAACTTGAACCCAACATTATAAAAATACTCTTTCAGTACACCATATGTTTAATTTCAGATAGACGGAGACATACCACAAAAATGTCGAATCCATTTGTATTTTCGATACAACTTTGTCCTAACTAAGTTACAATCGAAATGGAAATTGTTGTGAAAAGGTTTTTACCCTTTACGCTTCTATTAATACTCCAGAATATCTCGATCCAGTGCCAAGATGGAACAGAAAAAACAAGAGGAGAGAAAGACAGCATAAACCTCAAAATTAATACGACATATACACCAAGGCACCAAGAATTGCGTCCATTTAGATATATAAAAGATGATGAAGTTAAAGATATATTTAACCCTGACTATTATAATCCGAGGATAACTTATTTTAGGTAAGTAAATAATAGAAAAGTCATTTTTATTAATCGAGTAGACAAACAAGCGGTTTGTTGAAAGTTAACGTGAAAATTACCACATGTTTTAAACTTATTATTTAATTTAGTAGATGTTCTTTGTCGAATCACAATAATAACATTTATAATAAAAATTGCAATCAACTCTAACAAACAAAAATTTATAGACACTTTTTTTTACTACTAAATTAGATTGAGAATGTTTTGAATAAATTATTTTTATCAATAAAATCGAAAGCAATAATCAATAAATTAGCAGAGTAATTTTTAATTCTACAAATTCATAAATAGAAGAAGAAACAAAACAGGAAAAGATAACATTTAATTCATCTCGGAAAATGATTTTTCCACCTGTGTATTATGGCGTGGAATCGATTGCGTTTGGAACAAAAATCTTGCCTCACCACAATTTAAATATCACCAAAACCTATTTTTCACATACAGTAAGGTAATAAGAAATTTCAAAGAGGGAAAATTTCGTAGGTTAATAGAAGATTTTAAAGGGGGAAAATTTCATACGCATGTTGTGTCAATGTAAAGACTAATATTTTCGCGAGTGATGCCATCCACCGCCTTGGGGAGACTAATAGTATCACTAGAGATCTCAAAATCATTTGATTAAGTTTGGCATGTCTTCGCCAAACCTTTGCAGATGGATATCCAACATTCCTCCAACCTCTACAAGATCAACGATGGAGTTCCTCAAGGATTGGCTCTAGCTCCTTCTCTATTCCTATTACACAATAATGATCTACTAGAAGCCACTAATAACCCGACACACGGTTTTGCAGATGATAGCAACCTACACTGTAGCAAAGCACACAACCATCCAATATCCATAGATATTCTGGAAGAGGACAGAAGATCCACAACGGCTTCTATCAATCAAGATTTAAGAATTGCAGACGTGTGGAGAAGAAAAAATCTTGTTAATTTCAACGCTTCGAAGACAAAGACATATTGCTTGCCAACAACAGGCAAACATACGACTCATCTATCACAATGAACGATCAGACACTAGTAGCAAGTGACTCCATTACGCTGGCTGGTATAACGATCTCCCAGGACTTACTCTGGAACGAACATATTGCATCCATAGCAACCGCAGCAGGAAAGAAGTTCGACTAATAAACGACACCAGTATCACCAAAAATCTAGCCCCATTGTCTTACCGAAGAGCAGTGTCTGATCTTTCCCTGTTTTACCGATACTTAACCGGATTTTGCTCAGAAATTATCGGCGCTATAATGCCTTCACTTGCCAGACAAGCCAGAGCAACGCGACGTGCCACCCTTGTAATGTTTAGTGCCAGAGATCGAGAACGGATCGATTCGATGGTTCCTTTTCATCCCCAGGGTCTCCAGATTGTGGAACTCCTAACCTTCCGACATCTTCCCCACTTACCCTAACTTGCAGTACTTTAAATCCCAAATTAATAGATTGTCTCTACTACCCCAATAGATGTTCTCGGTACATTTGTATTTAGGTCTATACCTACGAGGACATCCTTAAATAAAAAAAAAATAACATGGAAAACAGAGATGTAATAGGAAAAATCATATGAAAGTTGCAATTTTTCCATTATATTTCCATTTCTATGACGACTTCTTTAAGTCTGGCAATGGCAAACTCTCCTGGATATTTCTGTTACAGATTCGGGCATATGTAGCATATGATACTAGAAATCTTTTCTCTTTATATTTGCTTATTAGTTTTAAGTTTCCACTCGTATGGTAAGTTGTAGTTAACTCCAGTTCGGAAATATTGGTTTCTATAACTGTAACAAATTTGTAGGAAAAATTTTTTTTACGAATCTGATACTTAAACGGAATATCTAAAAAAACTTCTTTTTGAAGTGGTTTCATAGCAAGATTTTGATACTCCTGAAGCTATCGATTCCCTGCCCCAAATAAGATGAAGATTGATTTCTGAGCTGCATTAATTGTTGACCCAAAAACTCTGATGGCTTTAAATATCTAAGAATAAATTACACATACTCACATACACTCATAATAATTAACTATATTTTAAAATAGGTTATATCAGTCAAAAAAAGTGCCACAAAATAAAATGGGTGATAGTATGTCCCAAAATAAGCAAAAAAGTGTTAATTAACTGTTTCAGAGATACGCACCATATTGCGTTCAAAACAATTTTAATGTGTACAAAGAACAATGATATTTATTAACAAACAACAGAAACATAGAGTCAAATAAGATGTTCCAAGTGCCCTTCCTCCATTTCAATGCTGCTACGACATCTCCACCGTAGGTACTGTCGATGAATTCGTTCCAAAATATCTTCATTGGCTAGGATTCGATGACATCACTGCTCTACTCTTTGCTGCAGATCTTCTAAGTTATACACAGGGGAAAAAGTCAAGGGGGTTTAAATCAGGCGATCTTGCAGGTCATAGTACAGGTCCGTCTCTTTCTACCCATTCTCCAAATTCCGTCTAAATGTTCTCTTACGGCAATTGAAAAATACACCGGATTACCATTGTGCTGGAACTACAATTTGATTTCTTTGTATTAAAGGAATATCGTCTAAAAGATCACCCAATTTGTTCTGCAAAAAATTTAACTAATCAGCTCCCGTTAATCGATTAGATAGTACAATCGGACCTAATAACTTGATGCCAGGATTCCACAATATTATGGGGATTTTCGTCGGCCCACATATGCGAATTATTTTGTGTAACCCTACCTCATCAGTAAAAAGAATTTCTACAATAAAATTGGGGTCCTCAGCATCATTTCTTAGAAACCAGCGGCAAAACTCCAAACGTGCTTGATAATTAAGTGGATTCAGATCATGCGCTTGTTGGACATGGTACGCGTAAAGCTGCTGCTCGTGGAGTATTCTCCAAAGCAGAGGAGCCCCAATCCCTACCTCCAGTGATATTCTCCACAAACTAGTTTCTGGATTCTCCTGTACTCATACTAAAATTGCTTGTTCTGTCTCAGGGGTGGACACCGACCTTGGTCTCCCAGAATTATGGGACTGTTGGTGCAGTCTTCCAAGCTGAAGGCACGTGGCGATTAGGGAAAGCGTCTACATAAAGACGTAGCGCTTCCCTATTACTGTAAACAGGCATATCGACAATTTGTAAAATTGTTCACCAACAACAAATAATGTCTAGATAAAACATCGGTCGTATTTGATTAGAAACGCAAGTTTTTGAGAATGAAAAAAAGAGATAATCCCAATAATACAAACACAAAACCTTTAATTTAAGACTTTTCTGCATATTTTGGGCCATACTATCACCCATTTCATTTTGTGACACTTTTTTTAACACCCTTTATATTTTCATGTGACTAAAGTATGCTATTCACCTTTTAATTCATCTAATAATCCATATTGCTGTAATGATCAGTATTAACATTTTTCTTTAGGAGCAAACGAGGCAATCCACCCGCTAGTTTAGCAAGCATTAGACAAAGACTAAATGAAGAAAGACGAAAAGAAGAAATGATGGCAGCAGATGCTAATGCCAGAATGGCCTCAAATGATACTAATTCTGGTAAACTTGGTGCTATGGTTTTCGACTACGGATTAAAACATGGTATAACAATAACTATAGTTTCAAAAGCTTCAGCATTAAGTTAAATGCGTATTAATTAGAGCCAATATGATTAAAGCAAAAATATATAACTTAATGCCGAACTTAAAATTATTACAAGAGACAAAAAATTGTTCTATTGACTTCGAAATTTTCCATTTGGTTATTCATTCCCTTTGGTATTGCGAAAATTAAATCCGTGTTGATGCCATGTTTATATGCTATTGTTTACTACTTTTAACTGGATATTCACATGCATTGTTTATTCAAACAAATCATATTGGAACACTTAAATTTCCTATAATGAACAGTACAATTTGTATATGCTAATGTAGTTTTTTTTTTTATTTAACGTGATGGATCTTCTCCACTACCCTTCAACCTTTATTTTAGTCATCTGATCAAGTTTTGGTCGTTTTTCCATGAGTTTTTAATTTGTTACAGTTGTTAAATAACATCTTGAAACATAAGCTGTTCTCAAGTCTGTTGTAGTAATTTTTGTTGAGAAGTGTAGTGTATTTGAGTGAATTTTTCATCTTCATTCAATTTTTTTTTTATTCTGTGTGAACATCCTAATCGCTGTTCATATTTTAACGATATCTATTTATTTATTCAGTTATTTTTCAAAACATGTAATGTTCGTATCTATTTTAAAAACGGTATGTATTATACAATATTAAATCGCAGGAGGGATGAACAGTGAACAATTGTATAATATGAGGACCGACAAAATCCGAATTCTCAAGCAACAGCATGCTGCAGAAAAACTAAATGAATTCGAAGCGGGAATAGACTGTGATTTTGAAAATAACTGCCTATGGTATTGGAGGAAAGATATTGCTAATGGATTTTTCATTGAGTCTGGTGCTAATTTTAAACCGGACGAAACTGGACCCAGAACCGACGCTGATGATAGAGAAGGAGGTAAGATATATAATTTTTTATTAATAAAAAATATAAACTTGCGAAACAATTTACACTGAAGTACATTTCAACACAATTAGAACGTTTGATATCAATATTTTACCCATCACAATTTTCTCCCTCATGCTTTTGAGAGTAGGTACTGAAAGATACAATCAAAATTAAGTAAAATATGTTAAAAGTATATGGTTTTCTGGCGGCATCTGCGAGAAAATTCATTTTCCTTTTGTTATTAAAAACACACCTGATGCGACGATTTTTTCCTTATGCCTTTTTGGCAACCCGATATAGGAATTTCGGTTTAAATTTATTTATATACTTCCGATACTCCTCCATCGTTTAAAAAAAGACATAAACGCACCACACGAGTTTGTTTACAAAGGAAAGTTCGATTTTCTGAAAAGCGCAACCAGGTTCAGCTTCAATTTTCTTTTTTTGCACTAATCTAATCTAAGTAAACCTGGCATGGTCATTCCTGTGGAGCCCCATGTTTTAAACACTGGTTCCTATGGGAATATTGTGACCAGGTTTGGCAACAAGAGTCCTTACATGCACCGGATGCGTGCAGGACTCTAGTTTGCTCAGCTGAAAATCAACACCACGCTGATCTTCAGGTAGGCTTGAATCCAGGTGTCCCAAGTACCTTGAGTTACTGTTGCCACAGGGCAGTTCCCTTTATAAGATATTTGAGTTCTGTGATTAGCTCCTCAAGGTGGTGATAGGATTCAGAGTTCGTGTCACCGAAGATGAGGAAACGTTTATGGTCCAAGGCCTCACACTCGAATAGAATGTGAGTTGCCGTCTCATCGTCCATGGCGCACAATCGGCACGAGGTGGGTTCCTGTGTCAGAATCCCCATCCTTCGAAGGTGTAGTCTGAATGGTTCATGCCCAGTGAGCAGGCCCACCAGTACTCTTATCTGACTCCTGCCAAGATTCAGTATGTCAGACATCAGTTTTTTGGAGTAGCCTTTGAGCGTCAGCTTCGAGTGCCCCAGCCCTACAGTAGTACTCCAGTGTTTGGTCGACTCTTCCCAGACCCAGTTCTTGACTTTGGTCCTTACCCAGGCTCTAGGCAGTCCCAATACATGTTCTGAACCAATGAATCGTGTGTCCGCTCACTTCTTGGCCAGAAGGTCCGCGGTTTCATTACCTTCAAAACCCTTATGCCCTGGCACCCACTCCAAGAAGACCCTTACCCTGTTGTGTCTAGCCAGTTCATTGAGTCTTGTATGCACGCCCAGATCAGCTTTGAACTAACCCGGAATTATTTTTAAGGCCAGCCTGGCCAGCAGTGCAGCCTGGCTGTCTGAGAAGAAAGTTATCCTCTCCAGCCACGGCCTCGGGCGTGTTCTGCAGCCTTTAGTAAGGCGAATACCTCAGCCTGGTATACGGTTTTTTTTGCACAAACATTCTGTTATATTTTCAGTACACAAAAAGGAGTAAGGGAGAAAACCATGGTTTAGCTTCGTATTGAAATCCAATTATCTATATTATTTTTGGCCCTATAAGAATATATGTGAAAGACGGTTAAAATTTCTTATGAGTCATTATAATATTTAAGAATGACTGGAATTACAAAACTGAAAATTTGTAATAGTTGGTTAAGAATTTTTTTATGATTTCATGATGTTTAATTTCCATTTAATCTCATTGGACTCCAGTCTAACTCAATACGCCAAAATTGTTTTTTTCATCATAAGACGGACACTAAAACCAGAATTTATAAAACGAAAGTTTATTTATCAAAATTTCTATCATAACAAAATAAATAACATAACAAACATCTATTGATAGTATTAATATTATGGTCGTATCGAAGAAAAAGCACATCAAATCAGATTAACAGATTCTTCAAATAAACAAAATTTTAAGTAGCCAATGAAGTTAATGGCACAAAGGGCTTAAAGCTAAGTTTAAAATAACCACGAACAAATATAAATTAAACCAATGTTTGAAATTCAAATTAAAATGCATCAAAATAAAAATTGTACACCGCACGCTTTTTCTTGGTTACAAATAATATCAAAGTGGACATAATATAGTTTGCTAATTTGTAATGAAATCCTAAATAGAAATATATTCTCTATATGTTCTTTGTAGCATCAATCTTTATTTTGGTACGTTCTTGCTACCAAAAATAAAAAAAAAAGTTTTACTAAAAGTTTTCAGAGAGATTATCAATAGATACCTTTACAACGTAATAGTATATTACTTTACGAGTGGAGTAAATTGCATATTACAGCATAAAGAAACGAGCTAAATATGCAATTTGTTCCTCGAGTGAAGTACTATGCTTTACCCACGACTTACCAAATGGAATTTTATAAAACTAAAAATAACAAACATAAAATTTAAATTTTGGCATAAGTTGTCAAAAATATTCGATTTCGCAGACAGTTCTGTCTGAGAAATGTTAAATTTTAGTTTAATTTAATGTATACTGTAGGCAACCAACACAATAATAAAGGTTTTTATTTACTTACTACACTTGTGAAGTAAATGAAACTATAACTATAACACAACTTCTCAATAATTTGGCACTTACTGACAGAGACAGATATAGGTTAAAAATGGGCAATTTACTTATGAGTCGTGGGTAAAATTGGAAAATCGTTTAATAAGAAATATTGAAAATAAGTAAATGATCTGTACTAATGGCAAAATTGATCTGGATGAATTACATTACAAACAACTATACTTATAAGAGTAATTTGATCCACTATGATTCTCATTTATTATTTACTAATTAGTCCCTGATAATGAAGCTTTGGCAAACTGTTTCTCTTTTTCCTTACTTTCTTTGATAAGTTGATCCAGAGCTATCATTTCATTTAAAATCTCTGGATTTTTACTCTCGATTCTGTAGGCTTGATTGAGGCGTCTTTTTGCCATATTAAAATCTCCCAACATTTTCAAACATCTTGAAGAATTATAATAAATTTTTGCTGATATTTTAATATCAGTTCCTTTAACCATCTCGTTAATCTTGTTAAAGTTCATACAACCTTTCTTTGGTTCTTCTATTTTGGTATATGCAACTAATAAATTTGAGTATAACTTGAACAGTAAGTTTTGCTGTTTTATCTGATCTTCATAAGTATCTAAATAGCACATTTCCAGTTTAGCAACAGCAGTATTATATTCTCGAATTGCCGCATTGACATTTACCGAATACAATTCTTTAGCCTTGGCAACAAGAGCGAGACAATAATCGTAAACGTAAGTAAATTTTTTCTGATCTTCTGCAGATAAATTATCAAATCGAGCTGTTGCAGCAACATCTATAATCTGAAGTAATTCAATTTCGAATAGTACTTCGGTATTTGGTGGAATCCTTTGGAGGCATCCAAACCTACCATAAGCGAATTCAGGTTGAAAGATAAACTGAGATTTTTCGTTGATTCGCATACTTTGCACAGCTATATCTAATCCCAGTATTACTTCACCACAATTAATTTTAAACTGAAGTGGTTTATTTCGTCTTGCGTATGTAGAATCGAATGGTTCTGCATTGTATTCTATATATGCGTTGTAATGAATATGAACAGTCATATTATCTCCTGGTTTATCACCGTAACCATCTCGTATTATTCGTTTTTTAACTTCTCCTTTTTCAGTTATATTTAACATTTTAGAAGAAATTACTTCAAATGGTTGACCTTGCACATATGAATCTTCATCTTTAAAATCAACACCAACTACTTGCATGTTCATAAATTTCAAAAGATTTTCTTTGTATTCGTGATCATCTTCTGTTTCTTTTTGAAACTCATTAGCTATATCTTCCGAATCCACAGAAAATACTACTCCATCCTCAAGAAGCTCTCTAAAAAATAGGTTAATTAATACACAATGATTTTCGCATATAAATGAAAACTTACTTAATGTTTATAGGTTCTTTTACAGACATTGTTGTTGTTGTTATATCACGGTAAATAATAGCAGACAATTATGTGATATGATAATCTTTCATAAACTTCAAACAAATCATAGACAAAATCTCTGCTTGAACTTGACATGCAGATCAAATATAGTATAGTAATTTGTGAGATCAAATACAGAATTTAGAGGTTATAAATATTATTGACAATTTCACTCTACCGGACAATAAGTGAACATCTGGTTAGTTCGTATATTCTTTGGTAGATGGCGAATGTTTCATATATTAAAATTTTTCAAATATTTGAAAATCATTTACAGAAGTTTGTAACTTTTTGAATTAATAAATACACAAAAATAAACTGTTTAGAAATAGAAAATAAAAAAATCGTAAAACTATTGGTACTGAATACGGTTTTATATTATATATGTAATATATTAAAGAGGATTGTGATTTATTCACTAAGAAGACGGTCAAAAACAGAGTCGTACAGCGTCCAAGCAATCTTAAAATAACTTTATTTTATTGCAACAATCATCTGCTTATTTTTTTATTTTTTTTACTGTTTTAACTTTCATCCTTGTATTTGTGAATTTGAACGCCAAATAAGTAAATTTAGAATGCTTTTTCCAAATGATTTGTACACCCTCTAATATATGCTCATCTAACTTCACAACTTCAAAATATAAAGCAACAGCAATAGAAATTGTTGACATTTTATGGAATTTATTTTATATAGCGATTTGCACGGTTTTTTAAATGAGGATTTCAACTCATTTACCAAAATGTTCTTCAAAAGGATCGTGGACCTCTATATAAATAAATAAATAAATAAATAATCATTTATTGCATAATTTTACAAAATAGGTAATTTATAAAAAAAAATACACAAAGAGTGCAAGGACGACTAGCGTTTGTTAGCTTACACTCACCTAACCTAGAAACAAACAGCAACTGCAAAAGCGCAACGATATCCTACAGCAAAATATTATTGCGTATGACATAGTCTTTAAGTTTTCTCTTAAAACTCATATTACCTTGAACTTGGATAATCTCAGCAGGTAGCATGTTATGTACCTTTGCGGCCCAATATGGAAAAGCTGCTTTGAAAAAATACGTCGGCACTGCTGTCCCTTCATGGCCAAATGAATATTTGGGAGTGGTTGATGGTTAAATTGCCATGTTTTGTCGAAAAATTGAACCTCGAATCATAGAAACAAATCAACATTGTCTTCACTTTTGACTTTTCCAACCGGCTTTTTTGGATTTGGCTCGCTTGGGTGCTTCTATGTGGAACTTTGACGCTTGGTTTTGGGATCGTATTGAAAACACCACGTTTCGTCACCAGTTAAAATGTTGTACAATTTTTTTATCATTCTTAGCCTCTCTTTCATTATGTCTCTCGAATGTTAAATTCAAAGCATTTTTGGTCATCCGTGAGCTTGTAATGAACAAATCGTGAACACACCTTTGTCATACCCAAATTCCCGGCGATAGATCAAATTTAATTCCATTTGCATGTGTCTCAATGAAGATTATGACTTATTTTTAAGGAACAGACGGACTTGTAAACCACTCGTGGACTCGGCTACGAGATAAACTATCATTACTATAAACTTGTTGTAACAATCGATGTTTTACCAAAATTAAAAAAGAACTAAAAATTGGCTCGATGTTCATTTTTTGACCGATTTTTAAAAGGTACTGTCATTTTGAGCGCCATAAATCGGCGTGAAAACCAGGATTTCCATTCCTTTCTTTTTTCCCAATCAAAGTCCTCTCTTTATCCATTTCATCTCTCCAGGATTACTTGGACTCCATTCTATTATCGATTTGCTTTCCGCTCTTGTGACTTGCCAATACCTTAAAAGTCTCTTTTCTTGAATGTAACTAATGATGTCATTCCTTGCATTCTTCTGGGTATCTTCTGGTTCGTCACTGTATCCATTCTTGTAAGACTGCAGCATCTCCTCCAATACTTAATCTCTGAGCCGTAGGTCATAATGCTTTGGACTGTAGCCATTCTAGCTTGTCCTATTCTACTGCTGATATCTTCTTCTGTTGTGGTAATTTTGGAAATGATTAATCCCAAGTTCATTACGTCCTCTTCGTTGGTAGTTAAAAATTCATTTCTTTTTAAGTTGATTTCAATACCGGTTTTTTGGTATTCTTCCTGTAGCTTCCTTATCATGTAGCTGAGATCCTCTTCATCTGGTGCTATCGTAACCTGCTTGTGTATAAAGATGTTCGTCTCCAATGTTTATTCCCATTCCTTGTAACTTTTCCTTTCATGGTTTTAAGGTAACTCCTAGGAATATTTAAAGAAAGGTTGACGAAGTGTGACTTCCTTGGAGCGGTCCATTTTAGGTTTTAAATCTGCTGATAATTTGGTTTTCTGACTTTATGTGTACTGTATTGCCTTTGACTGCTCTTTTTAGTCTTCTTGGTAATTCGAATCTTTTCATAGCTTGCCAAAGCCCTTTTAGGGTTTCATGTCTATAAACGTCTCTATTTTCTTTTCTATTACTTGATAGGTGGTATAAATGTGATCCAAACGAGACTTTCTTCCCTTTTATATTATGTTCCAATTTACCTCTTATTATAGTACCATATAACCTTTCCTCTATTGTCAGCATGATAATTCCTCTATAGTTTTCACATTTTTTCTATCTCTTTTTTTTTAATATAGATTCACTTGTGTTTCCTTCCATTCCATAGCATTAATTCAACCGTAATTCCTCCAGGTTACCGACAGGCACCGATTAAGGTTTTAAGCGCCCTGGCCTAACTTAGCGCTTGACGCCTCCTCTCTGTCTCTCCCAGGAGTAGAATTTTTTATTTTGAAAAAAGACACCCGGAGCCACAAATTATATACTTAAATTAAAGTTAAAACTGCTTTTATTTGAATACTTATTAATTGAGCATTAAGGTAAATATAAGGAAATAGTTCTATTAAACATGGAACTTAACAATGCTTTTTTCTAGATTTTATTTTGGCAAAATTGTCTATAATATCAGAGATATTTATGTTCATTGTAATATCATTTTCGCAGGACATTAACACTAATGTGTTTAATTTATTTTGGCGAAGGCTTGACCTCTTTGAATTTTTCACTCTTGTCAATACCGAAAACCCCCTTTCTGCTGTACAGTTATAGTTATTGGTAATGTTAGGAAGATTCGCAAAGCCACTTCTAAATTAGGAAAAGTTTTGGTCAAGTTGTTACTTTTTATGTAGTTATAAACTACTGGTATTGTCTTTAGGTTTTCCACTTCAATACCTATACGGTTTAAAATGAGAACATTCGTTGACAAATTCATCATTTATACCATCCTGATAATATTTAGCGAGTTTTGTTGCCGCCTTCATAATTGAATCGTTTGACCAAATATCATCTGTTTCCAAAACACATGATACCAAAAGGGTTAAAATCTTAAAACGGTCTGTCAAAACTTCTTGAAAGATTTGAAATTAATGAGTTAATGTTTTTTAAATATACACCAGTTCTAAAAGCTGTTCTACCATCAAATATTTCTTCGGTAGCACAAATTTTATCGTGAAATAATTTGCCTTTTCTTACGCGAGCGTAAATGGGTGTCTTTACTTACATAGAAGCAGTAAGTTTCTCATGTTCCTCAAATTCATCAATTTTCCACGTAAAAAGCCTCCCAAAGTTTGTATATTTTTAGTGGCTGCTACGATGTTAAGGGATTTCGTTTGAAGATCTTTATTAATCCTATCAATCCTCCCAACATATCATTCAAAAATACGGACAGAAAAGTGGTTTCAAAGTTTTTAATTTCTTTTGGTCTCTACTCGAGCGATCTGCAGATAACTGGTTTGGAACATTTTGTATATCCTTTAACTAGAGCTTTCAGAGCATCTGCTCTAGCCGACCATCTGTTATCATACAAAGGCTTCAAGACAGGAATATGTTTTTGTCCACCAAGGGCACCATGTGTTGTTTTGGAATATCCTATCTCTAAGAGGATAAGGAGATATTTTACTTCTATCAAAGGTTCACAAAACTTTGCATAAACAATTTATTGTCAGGGATATAATCAAATTATTTCACTTCTTCAAATGTTTTGAAATATGTAAATTTATATATTTGTGTTAGCAATCTTCTTTTTATTCCTGTATAATTTAGTATTTTTCTTGCCATTCCAAAGACAAAAAATGTAGAATGTTTTTTTATAAAAACAATTAGAACGGCATAATAAATTATCAACAGATGTTTTCAGAATGTATGATTATTTAAAAGATTATATTTATATATGTAGTATTAAACTTTTTCAAGAAATTTTATACATAACTATTGTATTTTTTGTAAATAAAAATGGTAAAAAGTAACCACATAGCAGAAAAAAATGGTAATCATATTTGAAATTACAGCTGATGTGGCATTCGAATATACGGATGCTAAAACTGATGAAATTATTGTTAGGAACTTATAATAAAAAGAGTAATTAAAAATAATAATTAGACAATAGGTAAAATTTTAACGAACATATTTTTATTTTAGGTAGTTTTCTTCTACTACGTTCCCCCTTGAAATCTACAACATTCCAAGTTAATAGTCCATACTTTGCTCCAACAGTATCGTCTTGTAAATTTGCATTATCAATTTATCAAGAGAAAATGGAAGGAAGTATGATTAAAATCGTAAGCGATATATTTAATATGCAATGGGTATTAAGAAGTATCTCTGGAGATGATAATAGAAAATGGACTAAATATGAAGTGTCTGTAGGGAAGATATCAAAAAATTTTAGTATTATTGTAGAAGTGGTACCGTCAGAAAATATATCTTCTGAAGCAACTGTAGCATTTGATAATATACAGCTATTCCAGTGCTACCACAAAAATGACGATTCATGTTCTGTTCTTCAATATAAGTGTAAAGGCACGACAATTTGTATTAATAACACTAGTATTTGTGATATTAATCGCGATTGTCAACATGGAGATGATGAGACACTAAATTGTGGTAAGTTTTAATTGTATTTATTATATTAGAAAGTTTATTCTGTAGTATTTTTAATTTAAAATATAACAGTGACAATTTCTCATCAGATAGATGCTTATTTTACTTTCTATACAGGGTGTTATTAGCTAGGATTCGATGACATCACTGCTCTACTCTTTGCTGCAGCTCCTCGAGGAGTGGCAAATACGAAATTTTTTAAGTGTCTCGAAAGGAAAAAGTCAAAGGAATTAAATCAGTCGATCTTGCAGGCCATGGTACAGGTCCGCCCCTTCCTATCCATCTTTCTCCAAAATCTAAATACTCTAAATGCTCTCTTACGGCATGAAAAAAGAGATAATTCAAATATGATACAAAAACACAAATTTATTCCCTATCTCCGAAACCGTTAATTTCTGGACATATGTTTATTAAGATTTTTCTCCATATTTTGGGTCATACTATCATCCATTTCATTTTCTGTCACTTTTTGTAACACTCTGTATTGTTTTAAAACAAATATGGACCAAACGAGAACAAATCGCATACCAAATTTGATTTTGGGTCGCAGTAAATTTGGTCTGCCAAAGTTATCATTGAATTGCATTTAAAAGCGGACAAATAAACACGATTAGAGCACATTTTCCTAGTTTTGCATTATAAAAAATATTTTGTTGGTTAGTTCATATAAGTTTCAATAATTTTCATGTAAAATTTAAAAATCAAATGTAATTGTAGATCAAATGCCATTTGGTTCACGTTGTAACTTTGAAGATGATTGGTGTGGATGGCAAAATGTCGATGTTAAATTTCTTGCATGGATCCGTCATAATGGTTCAACTCCAACTAATTTTACCGGTCCTAATTATGATCACACCTATAAAAATAGTACTGGGAAGTATCTGTTTGTAAATATGCTTACCGAAAAAGCCGAATTTGCGACTGGGGCTACTTT
This sequence comes from Altica lythri, assembly GCA_964028335.1. Lineage (NCBI taxonomy): Eukaryota > Metazoa > Arthropoda > Insecta > Coleoptera > Chrysomelidae > Altica > Altica lythri. Next base: position 26,385,013 of record OZ034808.1, on the reverse strand, counting down.
AAGAAGTGTTGATTTCAATCCTCCTCCAAGAGTGCATGGAAATTTTTCTTCTAGATTTTACAATTCCTGTGCAGTAAGTTCTATAAAATAAATATCTTCTAAACTGAATTTACTATTTATTTTTGTTCAGATTCGATTTTATCTTCATAAAACTGGAAAACATAAAAGTGGTATTATGTTACAAGTCACCGAATTGAGACCTTCAGAAAATGTTTCTACGGAAATGTTGTGGAGTTATAATGATCATGGGGATCAATGGATTAGACAAGTGATTATTTTACCAAATATAACATATAGGTACATCTTCAAATTCGATCCCGATTTTGTTTTATACTTATATTTAATTTTAGGTATTTTATTCACTTTGAAGCAAGAAAGGGAATAAGATATATCAGCGATATAGCAATTGATGATGTATCATTAAGTCCAGAGTGTTTTGGTATTAACATACCAAAAGAGGAACTTGGTGGTTATAATTATTGGGACGTTAGAGAAGGTCATGAAGTTGATAAAGAAACTTTTAAAGATTTTGTCAACAAAACTTGTAAGTGTAAAACCGTAGCATCATTTATGTTCACAGATATATTTAATAATAATGTTTATTAATATATGTATACTTTAAGATTATGTGATCACAACTTGTAATGCAAAAGGAAGATTTGGTCCTACTCAACCTGATTGTGCCAAAGCTTATAATGGTACTGCTGTAAATATCAAAGTAGTGCATGAACCGGGATTAACTGGTGTACAAAAATGGGTGGTACCAACGACAGGATATTACACGTAAGTTCAATTTAATCAGTAATATACACAAGAATAATAAATACTCTACCGAAAGTTCCAACATAAAGATAAAATTGTTATGACCATACTATTAAATAAATAAAATATTACGTCTTATTGTATTATTTTAGTTTCATCTTAGCTGGTGCCAGTGGAGGTAGAGGAAGTTCTGCTATGGGCTCTTCTAGAGGTGCTATGATAAGGACTATCTTACAACTTCAACAAGGACAAGAAATTTATATATTAGTAGGACAGGAAGGAACCAGTTCATGTGTGAAGGTAGTGCAACATTTTTCTTTAATATTATTTAGTTAGCGAATTTGAGTATATAGCATTGTCACTTGAAAAGATAATTAATTCGGTAGATGAATTTTTGATTAAATAATTCTAAGCAACAAAGCAACATTTAAATATATAGATTTTAAATTTGATTGATACAATCGCGCAAGATTTGCGAGTTTATTAGCAACAAAGCGAAATAATCTTAAATCCAAGAGGTGCAATTGATCCTTTGATATGTATACGATATACACTTTTAGAGCCTTGGAGGTCTGAGAAACTCATCCTGTCATTCAAATCAAAACTTTGGTACTGGCATAAGAGGAGTTTTAAATATAAGCATTAATGATAGTGGTGGAGGGGGCGGAGGAGGAACATTTATATTTCTAGTAAGTGTTACTAATTCAAATTAAGAATCGTGTTTTAGAATTTGTATTATTTAACTAAAATTATTAATTTATTCTAATTTATTTTTAGCGTAATCGTACAAAAGAGAAAATACCTCTAGCAGTTGCAGGGGGCGGTGGTGGACTGGGATTAGGTCACTTTAGTGTGGATAATGTAGAGCAACATGGTCGTACTGTTAGTAATAATAAACTGCCGTACACTGGAAAAATGTATGGACCTAAGTAAGTTATTTTTTCTTTGGTATCAAAATCTATCTGCCAAATTTGTCTGTATTTATTCTTTTACTCTAACCGCTTCCATTTATTATGTTCAAAACTAATAATGACAATCTCCTAAGCGAAGCTTTTAAGGAGGTATTACTGTTTAGCAAAAATTATATTATCATTTGGGGTTTTGAGAATGTGTCCAAAATATTAAGTTGAAATTCGTAGAACTCCCAGAGTCTCTAAGGTTGCAGTGCGTTGGGGTGGGCCAGGTAGTCATTCCCTTTACTGTTGTGTCTTAGGGCCTGTCTCTCTGTGTTCCTCTTGTTTTCCTTGCAGTCCAATACCCAAGGTAACCTTACAAATGGTATACTTCTGAGCTCCGAACGAAGTAGGCGTGCGTATTTCAAAAATGGGTGGAAAAGGCAAGCGAGGTGGCCATACATATAAGCCGACACAAAAAAAAAAGAAAATTTCAAGGAAATCTATACAGGTACGAAGCTAATACTGAGCCTTGATCACCAAAAAATTAAAAGATTTAAGCAAATCCTAAAAACAATAGATGTATTGGGAATGAAAATTGGCCCCAATGCTAAAAAATACGCAAACTGTAGAGGTAACGAGCATATACAACAACAGTCTAACGAACGGACGTCTATCACATCTAAAAACCACCAAAAGAGAAGTGAGTGCGGCTCAATATTCATTTTTCGAAGCTATAAGGAAGGTGGTCTCGATATAGCTGTTGAAATCAGTCGTTATCCACCGTATATTTAGCCGTATTAGTGCTAAATGTATGGGAAACTTTGAACGCGTTTTTCTCAAAACAACATTTTTCAAGTCGGGCGAACTTTTTGCTCAAAAACTATTGGACCGATTGACTTCTATTTTTGCACACTGTGAGAGAATTATCACCTATAGTGTGGGCTAGGATTATACCGGTAACTTTTATATTTTAGCTGCGCTCTCATGTTTTAGTTGAAAATTGATCGGGAACATAAAATGTTTATTTTCAAACTGCTGCGATAGCGATAAAAAATTTCGTAGCATCTCTTACATAACAGCATGTAACTCGCATAAATATTACTTTATACACAAGATTCTAGACGATAATACCGTCTTAATTATATCTGTGCACTCGAAAGTAAGAGCAGCGCATGAGATAGGCAGGAAGCGTTGGTCTACCCTAAATTAAGGGCAAGTTCCGTTGCTTATTTTTCTGTCTTAACATCTCTTCTCAGCATAACATTTACAGTTTCGTTTAGTGAGTAGTGGCAATATATAATTAACTTTGTTCTGTAATATATACTATACATGTCACCAAGTATTTTTCCATTACGTTATGATTTTTATTTCATAAATAATATTTTTATAGGGGAGCAGGTGCTGGTGGAGGCTGGAAAATGTTTCCAGGTATAGTTCAAGCCATGCATAAAAGTTTAATGGGTAGTTCGTTGTTAGCAGGTGGAATTGGTGGGAAAGCCTGCTATAACTCAACTGATGAACGTGGTGATGGAGGCTTTGGAGGTGGCGGTAAGTACTCACATTTTATTTTTTACTTGTTTGTCCTAATACTGATTAGCATTTATTTGAACATAATTATTTAAGTATGATAATTAATTTTTTTATTTTCTGTAAGGTGGTGGTTGTGTATTTGGAGGTGGAGGCGGTGGTTATGCAGGAGGAGATGCTCCCTCTCCAAATTCAACGAACGGAGAAGGTGGATATTCATACCTGGATTTTTCAAAGGCTTTGCCCCATTTTACTACTATAGAAGGTGGCTATAATACCGGACCCGGTTATGTTATTATTATTCCAGAAGTCGATGGTTGTTCGTGTGATTATAAATGTTTAGCTTTGAATGAGAGACGGTCTGAAACTGCTTGCATATGTCCACCTGGATGGAAATTAAAATCTGACAAGGAGACGTGTAAAGGTAAGTGAATTTTTTTTTTTAATATAAATTTAATTTATTTTTGATTTTGCAGCTGTGAATGACTCTGCGGTTAAAGTGGAAGGAGCGTATCCCACATGGTTTGTTGTTGTACTTATAGTGACAGTTTTTTGTCTGATTATCGCTTTTGGTGTTGTTTGTTTCGTTTTATGTAAGTATACAAAATATACCAATACAACACAGTACATTAAATCTGAATTTTACAGATAATCGATATCAGCAGAGAGCTACCGGTATCATGAGAAGAAAAATGCTCTCTGGAGCTGATCTACAACTAGATAGGTTAAGAATGGCCTCTGATGGAATGATGACAGAATATAATCCTAATTATGAATTTGGTGGTGTTGTATATACCCTTAAAGATCTCAAAGACATTCCTAGAGATCAGCTACGTTTAGTGAAGTAAGTAACAAATATCATACAAAAATTTTTAATAAAATGATTTATTGCACTTCTAGAGCATTGGGCCAAGGTGCCTTTGGAGAAGTGTACCAAGGTTTCTATCGACAACGTCCATGTGATACTGTAGAAATGCCAGTGGCTGTTAAAACCCTTCCCGAAATGTCTACCTCTCAAGCTGAAATGGATTTCCTAATGGAAGCATTGATTATGTCCAAATTTAATCATCCCAACATTGTTCATTTTATTGGGGTTTGTTTTGACAAGCACCCTCGATTTATTGTACTTGAATTACTAGCTGGGGGTGACTTAAAAAATTTTCTTAGAGAATCTAGGCCTAAACCAGTAAGAATATTCAGAATATAAATTAAAATTTTATTTTAATAATGTATTTTTTAGGAACGGGCAACTCCACTGTGTATGAAAGACTTAATTCTAATTTCTGTTGATGTTGCTAAAGGATGCAAATACTTAGAAGACAACAGATTTATTCATAGAGATATTGCAGCAAGAAATTGCCTACTTACAACTAAAGGACCTGGAAGAGTTGTGAAAATTGCTGATTTTGGTATGTCAAGAGATGTTTATAGGTCTGATTATTACAGAAAGGGAGGAAAAGCCATGTTACCTATTAAATGGATGCCACCGGAAGCTTTTCTAGATGGTATTTTTACTAGCAAGACTGATGTTTGGTCATTCGGGGTTCTTTTGTGGGAAATCATGTCCATGGGTTATATGCCGTATACAGGCTGTGCAAATAGAGATGTTATGCAATTAGTAACTAGTGGGGGGAGACTAGAACCTCCTGCAAATTGTCCTGGTAAGTTTACAATACTATTTATGTCTATATTAAAAACTAGGACTTTATTGTTTTAATACCAAATATTTGTTCTGTTAATGATTACTAAATAATTCTTTACATAGGTCCAATTTATGGTATAATGACACAATGTTGGCACCCAGCTCCAGAGCACAGACCGACTTTTGGTACGATTCTAGAAAGATTGGGATATTGTACTCAAGATCCACAGGTAATGAATGCACCATTACCTGTTTTCCAACGTCCTCCATCCTATGAAAGAGATACAACGGTTATGAGACCTTCAGGATCAGAAGAAAATTGTCTGCAGGTAAATATCTGATATATTGTTAGTTTTGTGTTGTTTGTAAAGTATGGACACCGAGGGACAGTGTCTATTGACTGTTGTGATACCCACACTTTTTAAAAGAGTTAATATGTATAAGTACTATATGTAAATATCAACTCTTTGAAATAAAATTAGTCCATTCTAACCATTACGACATACCAAAAAAACAGGGTATATGTCAAAGTTGTGTTTTTGTGTTTCTTTAAGGTGGTACCTACATCCTCAGATTATCTTATACCAAACCATTCAAGTCCCATTGCCCCTGACCAAATTGAATCTACCTCTTCCGTGGAAAAATTACTACCAGAAAATTCAGACAATTGGGAAACCTCCTTCATAATGCCCCATTCGAGATCCACACAACCTTTACTGTTGGATAACATTAAAGAAGATGAGGGTGCCACATCTGTAAGTTTATATGTGACCAGCTAATTTTAATTAATTTTGTGTAATTAATATACCTTTTGTATAAAGATATTCTGTTTATTCACTTAGTAGAACTACAACCATTTAAACCGAAGATCGGAAGTTAAGTTAGCGAATTTATTTTATCCGGTTATGTACTCCAATTTGTATTTAATGAAATAAAGTAGAGAATCAAACAGAATATCAGATTTTGTGAATATGCTTTATTTTATCAGAATCAGCAAAATATACCACATCTTCTAGTCGAGGCAATGAAGCACCGAAACTCCGAAATTTAAACGACAAGGCCGTATGCGGTCATGTAATATTGGAAAACTGTATTTGTGCATACAAAAAACGCATTTTTAACACGAATATGATATTGGAAGTGATCTCCGGATAGTTACTGTTTACCTCTTCTCCTGGAGTTTTTGCTCTCCAGGAATTTTCGGTAAATTCATTAAACAATTAGTCAAAACTCATTATTAGGGAGTTTTTGGGCTCGTTAAGAACGTATATAATATCGAAAGCGATCTACGAAGTATCTAGTATTCAGCACAGCAACCTTTACATTATCTCCTAGAGTTTTATGGAATACATTGATGACAAAACCCATTTTTTTAAATTTAGTGCATAAACCTTGGGATTAGAGTCTTGTTTAATTGCATAACGATATTACCAAAAACTCCAGGAGACAAGGTAAACAGTAAGTTTCTTGAGCACCAGATACTCCATAGATCACTTTTAATATCATATTCGTTCTCAGCAAGCTCAGAAACCTCCAAGTATCGAATTTTGACTAATTGTATAACGATATTATTGAAAACACAAGGAGATGACGTAAACAGGTACAGGACACCAGGTACTCCAAAGAACACTTTCAATGTCAATTCGTTTTCAGCGACCCCAAAAATCTTAGAATAATAAAATTGAACTCATTTCCGCCAATAAATAACGAATTATCTGTGAGAAGCAATTTAAAAATGCGTTTTTTGTATACATACATGCAGTTATCCAATATTACATAATCGCATAGAGTCACAAAGTTTCCTGACGCTCTCACGAATCGAATACAAAAGAATCATTAAAATTTGTCTTCACGTTTAAATTTCGGAGGTATGGCCGATTTTAGTGCTTTATTGCCTCGACTATTTGCTTAAAAATTAGTTTATATTCCGATATAGTAGTTGTTTAGTCGGTTGGTTATTGATTTTGTTTTTGAACCGATGCCCCGCATTCCTAAACGGTAAAGGAAAATCAGCTGTATAAAATATAGAAGTAACAATCCTTGCAAATTTGTATTAAGATCTGTACATACGAGGTAATCCTTAAAAAAACGACCCAACAACGACTCCATTGGAATATTCTCTTAAGAGTTTTAAGTGTAAAACAATAACTAATTTCTTTAGGTGGATAAACTACTTTCAATCGACAACACAACGTCCAATCCAAAAATCTCGCCAATATCATTACAAGGAAATATTTTGAATCAAGCCAACCACAATAACAACACCAAAACTGACTACAATGTTAAATCTGGTGTATCATTAGACCCCAGCGCCCTCGCTAAACAAAATATAACACCTAATTCCAACAAGTACGCTAATATCAACACAGGAGATGGTCCTACAAGTAATGGAATGTTACAGAATGATCCATTTTCCAATCACATTAATGCTAATCAGAAGGCAGAAGTAAATTGTTAAGTTAGCTTTCGTAACGAAATTTTTATTCTAACGATAAATTGAAATTTGTTCAAATAAAAATTTATTATATCATTGACAACTATCCATAGTTAAGATATAAGAAAAAGAGATAAAATCAAAATAATGAATGAGTTTGAAGACATTAAAACAAAACAACAAATCTTTAATAGATCTGAAACTAACACAGAAAATCAAAAAAGCCTTGAGGAAAACCTAAAATTAAACTTAATGTCTATATATCAATTTAGTAATGATAATTTAAAGACAAGGTAAATAATCTTGTTGAATGCAAAATTAATGGACTTAATGGAGTTTCGGAATTTTATTGTTGGAATGAAAAATTTTTAACAAAGCTTATCACGGCATATCGATATGTAAATTGAGATGAAGTTTCTAGATTTTTTACATCTTTAACTGTACACGTGAGTAGAAATTTCGGAAAAATCTGTTATGACATAATATTTAGTGGAAAAATAGGGTAAGGGATTTTTGTAATCGGAAAATTTTGTACAGACACTGTAGCTAGAATTTGATTCTAGAAAGGAGTTTAAAATTCAGGAATGAATGTATATTGTTATTAAATTAAGTTTTTTTTATATATAGGTATACATACACTACAAAAAGTGAGAACTCTTGTAAGGGTATAAAAAATTAGAAAAACTGTTATTACAAACAGCGAAATGAAAATGTATTTATTTATTTATTGATTTTGATAAGAAATATACTTGTAACTAATTTTATTTAGATTTGATAACGTTTTAATATTTATTTGTATTGATTCTGAATAATCTAATTTAATAATAATTATTGTTGATAAAATAACAAGAAAGTAATGTTTGTAGGTTTCATAGTATTTATTTTAGATTATTCTTCTTCTTCTTCATGTATCTTGTCCGTTGCGGACGTTGGCTATCATCATAGCAATTTTAATTTTATTTAGATTATTGGAATTGATAAAACAAAGGACTATTAGGAAAATTCTCGCGGTTCATGTATTAGAAGAAGAGATATGCACTGGGTGGAAACCATAGAGGTCTAGGCAGGATCAGTTTTGGATTGGACAATTTCCATAGGAAGCTATTTTGTGCCCAATATCGATAATCACAAAATGCGCCAGTCGCAAACCTTGTGCAAAATTTTTTATTTATCAAAATTTGAAACAAAATTTAAATTTTTGTTTTGAAGTAAAACTTCTTTAGGCGCGACTAGGGGTAACTCCGATTTATTTTCTGACGGAAGTAATTCTGACGGAACGAAGTAATTCTGACGTCAGAATCTGACGGAAGTAACGGTGTAACGTCAGTTATAGGAGGAGCAGAAGTTTATAAATTTTATTATGGTAATCTTGTAATTAATTTTCAAAATTTTTAAAATTTTCAAAATTTTTAGAATTTTCAAAATTTTCACAATTTTCAAATTTTTCAGAATTTTCAAAATTTTTCAAAATTTTTTCAAAATTTCCAAAATTTTGAAGATTTTTAGAATTTTCAAAATTTTTTCAAAATTTCCAAAATTTTCAAAATTTTCAAAATCTTTAAATTTTTCAAAATTTTAAAATTTTTCAAAATTTTCAAAATTTTTCAAAAATTTGAAAATCATGAAAAGTTTTCAAAATTTTCAGAATTTTCAAAATTTTTCAAATTTTACTTCAATCGCGCGTTAAGGTTACACGCACACTCTTTTTTTTCTATTTTTGTGTATAATTCGAAAAATATTGCTCCTAGAGAAAAAATTCTAAGAAGTTAAAAGTTTCATTAGTTAATTTTACATAATATTTCGTTAGTTAGAAATTGAAAACATAATAGTTTTTGCATAATAATTTTGCAATCCAGCTTACTGGAAAACAAATTGCAAATTTTCATATTCATATTAGGCCCTAAATAAGGCTCTCATATAGTCGAATTTTTTTAAATATTTATTGAAACGCTTGTTGTAAAATTAAAATCGGTTGATATTTCAATATCTTCATCTTCGAGCTGTATTTTGTTTCCTTTATTAACAATCAGATATAATACATATTTAATTTGTTGGTTGTACAGTTATATAAGATTAATAATTGTACATTGTGCTGGCGTGGAGAGGTAAACATCCAGCGATGTTTCCTCAGTTTCCTCTTAGGTCAGATGGCCAGCTTCTTCTGAGTCTACAGGTTGCAGTTGTGGATGCAGTAATGGATTGGGGTGGTCTTTGATGTTGTTTTCTCGAATGACTTCGTTTACATATGGAATTTTTAGGTCAATAGGTAGAATTTGGTTTGATACGTACCATGGTGCATGAGCCAGTAGAGTTCTTTGGTTTTTAGGTCAAGTTGTGTTCTTTTCTTTGTTATATGGTGTTTCCAGTTGAGTTTACTGTCAAAATGAAGCCTGTCATCCTCGAGCTGTAAATTTAATGTTTTTTCTCCTTCATCTAAAGCTTCATCTAGTGTCTCTAGAAAACCTACAGAATCCATCGACTCTATATCACGTTCATCCTCTTTCAACATTTTACTTAGCTCAATATTTTTACATGTCAGAATATTTGAGCCCGTGTTTTATACAACTGCATGTTTTTGTACAATGTTCTTTATATTTCCAACTAATATTTCTCAACAATGAGTTAGGCAGTATTACCTACTCAGTTCGTATTGGCTCAAGACCATTTTGAGTTATTTTCAAGTCACTGCTGTAAATATAAATACTATTTGTTAACTCAAAATAACCATTTACTTTAGTGTATAGATTGGAGGCTAAAAAAATACATGAAGAAAAAGTTCAATTACTTGTTTAACATACAATTGTTCTTTGCAAATTTCGCAATTTGCAATTAAAAATAGTATTTGAAAATATCATATTTGAAATGCAAATTTTAAGCGCGCGCTATGATTTTAAAATTGCCTATTCACATTTCGAGTAAATTTCCCCCACCACCACCTCCCATGCACTCCAAGCTATATTTTACGCGGAAACGTTTTTTTTTTGTATTTTTTATGGATGTTGCCATGAAGCGAAATAGGTAAAACTTTTTATATAAAAAGTACTTGACAAGACGAAGAATTTTGTTTAAAAACGAGCTCTCTACAACTTAAGGTTTAACAGCAAATTTATGTCAACTTCGACCTTCCAATATCTCGGCAACCAGTAAGCCGAATGTATCTTTTTGTTTTTAATAGAAACTTTTTATAATGTTCTTTAAGTGTATAAATTTTGAAATTAATATGTTTAAAGCTCGTAAGGTTATTCAAATTGTTTATAAGCCTAGTTAACCGATTTTAATTTTACAAAAAACGTTTGAAAGTTTGAGCATTCCTTTATATGTAAAAAAACTGGTGACTATCTGAGAGCCGTATTTAGGGCCTAATATGAATTTAAAAATTTGCTATTTTTCTCCAGTAGGCTGGATTGCAAAAACTTTCCAACCAATCGTAACGAAATTTAGCACACGTTTTAATTATATTAAAAAGTTTATCTAGGTGGGATATGGTGGTTCTAAGTCAAGTTTAGAGGGTCGAAAACAAATAAAGGTTAAACTTCATTTTTTCGTATTTTTTTACAATTATTGCTATTTTTCCTGAAGAGATTCCAGCAAAAAAATGGCTTCCTATGAATAATGTCCATTATGGTCTGCATTTCGACAGATACCGACTGGTCTATAGATTGTTAGCACCTTTTTAGCAGTGCAATTTCGATAAAATTTTATAAATAAATTTTCAACCGTTTGAGATCTTCTTACTAAATTGGTCGATTTTTCATAATTAAAAAATGTGTGCAAAACATTACTATTTTAAATATTTTCTTCATAAGAAACCTATTATCATTACCACTTATTTATAGTTAAAAGCCACTGTTAAAAGTTTAATAAAGATTAAATGAAAATATTTTTATCAACATTTTAAATAACGCATTAAAGATTTGTTAGTGAATGTCTAAAATGGACTACACGGTATTAAATTTTTAGAATTAAGGGTAGAAAGACTACTGTATTTGAATACAGGGTAAAGCAAATGTTTTGTTTTATTATGTTAAGTTTAAATTAACATACTAGAGTTGAATGAATCATTTAGTATGTAAAAAAAGGATGAACGTGGGTATGATTGAACAATTTTTTATGAGTATTATAATAAAACTGTAGTTTAAAACTTTCGTAAATGTCTTTATTTGCATGATACGCTTAAAAATATACAAGGTGCGCCCAGAAAAATGCTGAGATTTAATTGTGATAGTTTATTGGAAGGTTATTTTCTGGGCTTTTAAGCTCGTAGCACTTTGTATATAGAAATATTTGTTGCCAAATAGGTACCTAAATGTATATTTATATGAAAGTCTGCAAATATCTTTTAAATGGAATTAATTTAACAAAAAAATTGTAGTAATCACTAGTCAGATAGTAAGTTTGTCTGGAAACATAAGCTTATCAGACACATATGGGTTCAGTTTCTTGTTTTCCTGCGGCGTCCTGGGTTGGAATCAAGAGAAGGTAAAGTTTTTGATAGAAGATTACCGTAAAAACAACATTTTGTGGGATTTGCGTAATCCGTCATATAAAGACAATCTTAAAAAATAAAAAAATTGCGAACCACTTTCCATCGGTATAGAAAGAAAAAGACTGGATCCGGTAGTCACCACTAGCCAAAAATCTAACAGTGCAATTGTCACGCCTGGAAAGATTGGGTATGTGCCATAGTGTTTGCGATGAAGGGGTAGCTTTCTGAAGGCCCGTCCCACCCAGGTCGTGGTTATTTACCCCCTGGCTAAGTATCCTGCTGAAGGCAGAAAACCAACCAAGGGGAAGATGGGATAAACAACAGGAAACAAACAACAAATATATTAACGAATAAATAAGCAATAACAATGAATAATAAACAATATGAATGTGGAGAATGTCCTGTCTTGCCCTCGTCTAGAAACGCCAGGTCCACCGTTGGCTAGATGGATCCCTTTTTGGTATGTTGGTCTGTCTGCAACTTTGTGAAAAACCATATTTCCATAGCTCCATCTCTCGAGGTCCATGCCCAACATCAGACGGTACTCCATCACACCATTCACCTTAATACATTTTTACAAACTATACATTTACAGTCTTCCCATCTTTGGCTACCATCCTTTGGGAAGATCTGATTTTATTGGGATTGTAGTACCGACGCTAACCATTTCCATTCCTCGACAGAGACCTTTCTTACTTGTTGAGACAAGACCCATACCATACTCAGGATGAAGGACCCTTTCTCTCTAGAATTCTGGTACCGAGCAAGCATCTCCTGGATCGCCTCTTCCTTAAGTAGATGTGGGGACCATGGCATATAAAACTCTTGGGCGAACCTCTCGCCCCAAATATACAATATTATATGCTCACTGCGCACAAACTCGCCTGCTATCTTCCAGCAGACATTATCAAACTCTTCAAGATAAATATAGATAAAAGTATCTCAACATTATGCTAAAGAACACACTGTACGTGGCAAGAAAAATGATATAAAAAAGGGCTACTAATAGTTAAAATTAAACTGGGACATGGAGAAAAATATTTGCATAGGAATGTAACTGTTACCGGTACACAAAATCGAAAATTTGTGTCCAATTAGAAGATCTACTAGAATTAGAAGGTTATCAAACTCCTTTATCTCCATTCGTGTTAAATTTCTGAATGGTGTCCCGTGATCAGCCATAAGTTTTTCAAAAAATAATCTCGAGATTCATCACTGTTCACCAATAACTCTCTACACCATGTCTTGCGTCTTTGCCTCTTTCGCCTTCTTCTGGTAAACATTAAGTAAGCTATCGATTACACAGACATCTCGGGATTGATTGAGTTCAAAAGATGACGCAACAGCAGTATGTGTAAAAGGAATAGTCGTAAGTTGTTGTGGTTACTCCAGATCGCATGCTGCAAAAAAATTGAGGAGTTTTTCCACAATTGCATGCTGTGGTCAACTAGATTGCCTACAGTTGCCTCAATGAAAAGCTTCCTTAAGAGTTTGGTGCAAGGTTTCAACTTACGATAATGTTATTCTTAGTTCCAGTTGTTTAGTGTTTCCAAATTATTTATTGGAAACCTTTTATCGGATAATTTATTTTGGTTTCTGGCAGCTTCTCGAATTGCGTTTCCTTTAACTATAAATTTATCCTGGGAAAGAAAAATAAAAGGGAGGCGCATAAGTTTGGGTTGTCTTGGGGGTCATATAAGCACGGGTTTTCAATTTATTCACTGTTTCAAGATTCTTGAGGAGTTCTAGTCAATCGGTATAATAGACCTTGAATACGACTAATACTTAATTAGCCAATAAACTGATTAATTGGATATATAAGAATTTGTTTATAATTGTATCTGATTAATCTTTCTATGTAGTTGAAGCCCTAGACTATCCAGAGAAACTTACAAGACAAACTTTATATTATTATTCATGTTTAAATTTAAATTCCATTTATAATGATTACTCTACAAACGTTCTTTTTACGTTACTGAGTTGTTATTCCTAAATGTAAGAAAAAAAACTTTATGGTTGTGTATAGTGCACTTTTTATTGTAAAAATCGAAAAATATTAGAGCTCAAAGATATTACTTATTACACTAAGATTTAGTTACTTAGTGCAATAATCTGATAGGTTGTATTTAATTTTTATTTATTTTATGTTGTAACATAGATATTAAAGTAGATGTTATATATCTCATATGTTTTTAAAAATTAATAAATATAATGCTTTACTTAAACATTAAGTTCTGTACATAAATGAGTGTATATGGTAACTTATATCCAAATGGAATGTTCTTATTGATTTTTACTGAAATTTGAACTTAGGCCGTTATTATAGAATATTTTTTATTTAAATGTTTGTATTTAAATTTAAAAACTTGAAAAAATTTGAAATTGAATTTCATAATTAAAATTTATTAATAAAAAACGGCGTATGGCACTTGAAGATGTGCCGACAGAAGTGTAACCTTTTATGCTCGTGTTTATTAATTTAAGTATAGGGTTAATTTGTCTATGGGTTAAGTGATTAAACTCTATCTTATTTACATCACCATAAGTTTATACTATATAGTGTAAAATATGTTTTATCCATTCAAAAGACAAAATGTGTGAAAATAATAAAAATTTTAGGATCCATTCATTTTAGCACGATGTGGCCAACTTTTGCAAATTTACAGATTTATTTAGAAAAAATTTTAAATTTGCAAATTTATAATACATAAAGATACCTAATCCACGCACTGGTTGTTCTGTGTCAAAAATGCTTTGACTAAAGCCTTCAAACGGCTAATAAACTAGTTAAATGCTTCCCAATTGCGAACTTGTGATAGTTTGACCCACTCACATAAAATTGCCTTCTTAAGCGCATACATACTGACAGATTTTGTAGAAAGCAACTTGCTGTGTAAAATGGACAAGATGGAAAAATCTATCGGATTTGCGTCTGTTAAATTTGAAATCCATTGCGTCAAAATGAAGCGTGGAACATGACTTTTTTAACCATCCTTGGTTAAAATTTTTTGCTTTATGGCCCATATCATCACTCGAGAAGGAAACTTAATTCGGGTGATCGGTAGTGGGCTCAAATTCTCGTAGGTGCGTTCGATCATTTTGTTAAGTATCAAAATTTTTCTTATCAGTAAACACAATATTTGAAAATATTGGAACTCGGTTGCTCTATCAAGCCATTTTTTTAGGCAGTGCTTTAAGATCGTGCACTTATTGACACTTGTATGGCTTGTCATGGAGATTATTTTTCAGTATGCATCGTTGCGATATTCGGCTCTTAGGTCATTTGTTTACCACAACGCAGTGGATTTCGCTCAATTCGCTTCTTCATTTCCGAAACCATTTCAGGTGATGTTGCCGTTTTTTTTTTCGCCCACCATTATAGGCCAGACTGCATCGATGCAAAATCGAAGTGGTTATTATTCTGCTTTTGTTGACGAATAAGATTACAAACATGTAGGGGAGGTACCAAAAGATATAAAAGACGAAGAACACTTTTCAACCATTTTTAAGTACCTACTTAAAAATCATATGTCTGATTCATTTTTCTTGAAACTTAGAAGCAATGTTTTAATAAATATAAGTAGTGGTCTTGTTGCACCTCCTAAACCTCACACATTTTTATTAAATGTTTGTAATATTGGAGAGAAAAAAAGTACTTAAACGAATTTATATCTAGGTACTCATTTAGAATTGTAATTTTGATCTAATTACTCAAACCAAATTGCATATGTTTAGTGAAACAAAAAGAAAGACTAAGATAAACGGAAAAATAGTCAAACCTTCTATATCCGCAGAAAATGTATTTCAAAGAGCACTGCCTGTATCGAAAAGTCGTATAGACGTTAATTTGCAATTAATTGTTGTTCTTCCTTGTACTTCTATAGGTACCATCATCGTTGTTTAAACCAGATGGTCGCAGAAGAACCACCAATAAGCCGGATTTATTACATTCAATAGAACCGGAATCACTTTCATCTAAAGAAGTTTCCACAACATTTTTACGATAATCAGTCGCAGTTACTTTGACACTTGGTTCGATAAAAACAAATGCAGAACTCCTATTTGCGGTTACAGATTTCCATATCACTAGAGATAGGAACTTATTTCGAGTGACCGTTGGCTGGCTCAATTTCTCGTAGGTGCGTTCGGTCAAATAAACACGATCATTTTGCTCAATACCATAAAGGTTTCTTATCAGTAAACACAATATTTGGATATTCGTCACGTTCAGCCAAGCGTAAAACTCGGTTGCTCTGTCGAGCCTAATTTTTTGGGCAGTGCTATAAGATCGTGCGCTTATTGACACTTGTAGGTATGGCTTGTCATGGGTTCTACCTACCCTCTACTTCAAAGTTCACATTGTACCGAGGGTAGCTTTTTATTTCTAAAATTTTCCTTTTATGTGCCGAGTCTTGTTGAAACGTCTACGGTGTACGTCCAACTTTTGTGCCCTCAGCTCTAAAGAAGTTTCCAAAACATTTTTACGATAATAAGTCGCATTTACTTTAACACTTGGTATGATAAAAACGATTTCAAAACGCCTATTTGCGATTACGACTACTTATATCATCACTAGAGAGCTTACTTCGGGTGACTGTTCGCTGGCTCAAATTTTCGTAGGTGCGTTGGGTCATTTTGCCCAATAGAATTTTTTTTCTGATCAGTATACACAATATATGTTGCTCTGTCGAACATAATTTTTTGGGCAGTGAGTAAGATTGTGCGCTTATTGAAACTTGTATGGCCTGTCATGGAACTTTTTTTCCAGTATTGGTCCTATGCTTCGTTGCGATATGTGGCCATTTGATTGCCACTATGAAGTGGATTTCGCTAAAGTTGCTTTTTTCATTTCCATAACCATTTCAGGTGACGTTGCCCATTTTTAACCCTTATACTGTTTAGCAATGCTACCAGTATCATTATTACGAGTTATGATACGATGTACAAACGTTTTATTTGCTTGGAGATATTTTAGCTTAAGGAAAAAAAGCTGGTTGTGATTTCCCAGCCAAATAACGCGCGCTTGAAAGTTTATACTTCTGAATACAAATTAAACACATTATTTTAAAACCATGGCAGTTAAAAAAGTAGCTCTATAAAAGAAAATGATACAAATAACAAACATTTGTTAAACTGTAACATCCAATTATATTATTATTTTTACTAAACATAGTAAAATAAATATTTATGAAAGAAATGGTGCTACTTATTATTAGTTAGGTATATTATAAAAAATTGTTAAGAAGCATATAAATTAATTTTAGTAAATTTATAAATAGATAAATATGTTTATTGGAATTTTTCAGCGGAGATATAAATTCAAATTTCAGTAGTGTTACTCCAAACTGCAAAAAATGTAAAAGAACTATTTTTGTTGAAGCTGATGTTGTTCGAAAAATTTAGTTGCTACTTTATAAGCTTCGTGTATATATTGGCGAAATATTTAGAGAAATCTCTAGAACATTTATTGAAATAAGACTGGTTATTTAATTGATATAACATCAGTTTCAGGATAAGTAGATCTGTAACGATGTAATATTTACAATATAAGTGTGTTTTGTGTATTTTAGGGTATTGTCGAAATGCATTTAACACTCTCTCTTTGTTATATTACATTAAATATATAGGTGTTACAAATATAAAATATTTTATTTAAATCCTTTAACACTAGTTCAAAAAAAAACTCATTAGTATTCAAGGTTTCGTGAAGAGTATTTTTGTATTAGTTTTCATAATTATCTCACTTTAAAAAAGGAAACACTGCGCTAAATATAAATAAATTAATTTAGAGTTAGATAATACAAAGGAAAAATAAAATAGGTAAAGATAAAAAATATAGCTTAAATCAGATGCAGATTAAGAACCTCGGATTATTAGATTAGATTAACATACTAGTAGAACAAAAAAACATTTTATTTAATTAATGTCTCGGTATACAAAACAAATAATTAAATCAATGACCAACTATAAAAAGTAACGTATTTAATTTTATAATTAATAAGAAGAGTACCTATATTTTTGAATATTTGATATCGAAAATATTAAATGAAGTAAAACATTATAGCCTAATAAATAGAAGAACAAAGGGTTAATCATGATTACTGAAAACATTCCTTGAGAATACAACTAGACAACTATATTCACTTTTGTAGGAAAAATCTGATCTCTAACTCGAAACTGATTTTTTAATAGAAAACGACGCAATTTACATTCCGGAACTAATTGCGATTAGTTCTCCACTTAAAAGAGAAGGAAAATTAATTTTATAGACTTTTATGAAAGTCTATTATCTGCTTAGGATGTTCGTTTGTAACCTGTTTAGCTGTTTCGTACCTATGCATACTTAGAGAATTAGCTTTTTTCACTTTGTCAATTTTACAGAGATGGTACCTTAGTGAACAGTATCCTGTGAGAATTCCTGCGATAACTCTGACTTCATATTTCTGAAGTTTTAAGAGTAATTTAGAGTGGCGCACTGAGTTCCTTTTCCCAATTACAAACTTCATTCATAATGTGGCTCATTGAGATGCCACAGAATGATTCAGGTCCGATAAAAATAGTTTTAGCTTATTCTTTCGTGAGACTATCAGCAATCTCGTTGCCGACAATCCCTGTTTATGCCTTGATACCCAAAGAGCAAAGTTACTATCTTTTGTTTAGCCAGTTACTGAATAGACTGTTCGCAGTTCCAGGCGGTTTTAGACTTGAACGTGGTAGATTGTATAGCTTTTAAAGCAGCTTGGCTATTGGAGTCGACAAATATTCTGTCTGCATTGAGTTTAAATGCACTGTTAAGCACAGAAGTCTATTGCTAAAAACTCCATTTAGAACATTGTATGAGTTTTCTTAAAGGGCTATTGAGAGCTTAATGCCAGGACCTGTAACCTCTATACCTAAGTTAAGTGATTTCGCCTAATACTCATTAACTAACATTTAGTGTCTTCTTTTCAAGATATACCTAATACTCTAGTCAACATCTTCAAAAACGTGAAAAATTAAAATAAAGGTCCTAAAAATATGAGCGATAGCTCATTGGATTCGGAATCACCTCTAGAAAAATGTTTTTGAAGGAAAAGTGTGCAGGCAAAAAATTGCAATTGTTATTAACAAAATAAGATGAAAAAAAAAACAGATGTTTATGTTTTTGTTAATAACTCGAAAAATATTAATACTTAAGCAATTTTGAAAAAAGCTCGTTAAAGAGGAGGAAATTTCCGAAAAAAAAGTCCGTCCTCCCGGAACTCTATCTTCATTATTTATAACTTTAATTTGACGTTGAAAATGGGGCTTTGAGCGGCTTTTACGGCATTCGCGCGCTACCGCTAAACGGTGTTTATCAGATAAAATATTTTTTTTATGACATAAAATGTTATTTTAAAAATTTGAAAAAATTCCAGTATTTTCCTAACACTTGAAAGAATCTAAATCAGTTAAAAAAAACATTTTATTACTGTTTTTCAAAAAGTTATTCAATTGTTAACTAACAAATTTTTTCCTAATATCTGTTGACATAAACAATGGGATAAAAGGTATACATAATTGGCCTAAAAATTTGAAACTTTGTGGAGCCCTTTTCATATGTATACTTTACAAGATTCTGTGATAAATGTTTATAAAAGTTTATTAATTTGTTAATTATGATTTTTCATAACTATTGCAAAATATTGCGAAAAAGTAAAGAAAAATATAGAATTTTTTCAAATAAATGCATGTAGTACCTAATAAACAATAAATACGAATTTGGTCTTAGAATTATTTGAAAGAGAAACTTATTTTCTATAAAAAACTCCTGAATATCCTTTATAATATCTCCAATAGTTTAAAAGATATATAATTTTTTTAATTGGCAAGTTATTTGGCGCTACTGTTAACGTGACGTATGATATTAGAAAGTATTATTAACAAATTAATAAACTTTTATAAAGATTTATCGCAGGATCTTGTAAAGTATACATATGAAAAGGGCTCCACGAAGTTTCAAATTTTTAGGCCAATTATTTATACCTTTTATCCCATTGTTTATGTCAACAGAGAAAAGGAAAAAATTTGTTAGTTAACAATTGAATAACTTTTTGAAAAACAGTGATAAAATGTTTTTTCCAACTGATTTAGATTCTTTCAAGTATTAGAAAAATACTGGAATTTTTTCAAATTTTTAAAATAACATTTTATGTCATAAAAAAAATATTTTATCTGATAAACACCGTTTAGCGGTAGCGCGCGCATGCCGTAAAAGCCGCTCAAAGCCCCATTTTCAACGTCAAATTAAAATTATAAATAATGGAGATAGAGTTCCGGGAGGACGGACTTTTTTTTCGGAAATTTCCTCCTCTTTATCGAGCTTTTTTCAAAATTGCTTAAATATTAATATTTTTCGAGTTATTAACAAAAACATAAACATCTGTTTTTTTTCATCTTATTTTGTTAATAACAATTGCAATTTTTTGCCTGCACACTTTTCCTTCAAAAACATTTTTCTACAGAATCCCAAAGATGTCCTCTAAGATAGCCGGGTTTTAGAGACTTGTGCTTGTTAGCCTGTAAGCCTGTAAGGTTTTATCGTCTGCCTTTTGTGTGTAGGGTAACAGAATTTATGACTTTGTTTTGAATGAAGGAATAAAACTGCCACTAATTGTAAATCGCCAATTGCTTGGGATTCCTGTCATCAGTAAATTAAAAGTAGATTATTATTAGACTTCGGTTGAATTTACAATGTACATTTTATTCATTTTTGTCAGTGAATTTAAGGAGCTAACTTATGAATTTACTGTTAATGATGTTGATCGTGAATATCTTCTGTTTGGTCATTCTCGAGATTAATAATAATACTTATGTTTTTAGATCTCTAATACCGGTAGAGCTCCATAGAGGTATTATTACCTTTATGTCCTTCCTTTGTGTGACAGTGGATAGAAAATGGCGGATGAAAACACCTATATTTTTTAGACACTCTGACACTGGCATGAATATCAGGACATTCAAGGTTTCGGTGCAATGAGAACACCGATGAATTGGCTCGAGCGGGAACTAATATCCCAATCATTAGCCGGGAATCATTCGGCGGGGTTGCCTACACGTTCAGAAAGGCAACCATTGAGAAATGGGGCTAGAGAACGTCCAGGAGTGGTGGGAAAAATCATCGGGCAGAGACAAGCCAAAGTGTTCATAGGCGAAATTTACTGCAGAGTTGATATCACAAAGGCGAAACGATGTCAGAATGATTGTCATTCTCTTGACAGGACATTGTCGGCCGAGTCAGATCAACTTAGTAGATGAAGAAATCTGTCGTACTGCCAAGAGGAGGAGGAAATGGATTTCATGTCCGATGCCAATGTGAAGGTCTTGCAAGGACGCAGTATTGGGAGAGGAGAAACTGGATGCTCCAAGTTACGTGGAGAGGCCACTGTCAAGGCTATTAAATCTCATTAGGAGAGCAGGACTAGACACAGTGCTCTAACAACTCGTTCCAGACTGTACGGATTCGAATGTTTGATCGAATCGAAAAAATCTCGATTTGCTCAGGGCACATATAGTTTTAAAGGTGCATGTTCACACGATTCGATCGTTTATCGCAATCGAAAATTTTTCCGTATTTGGTCAAATCGAGTGAACATGTACATTTAAAACTATGTGCCACTAAGCAAATCGGCATTTTTTTGATTCGATAAAACATTCGAATCCGTACCGTCTGAACGGGCTGTAATCCTCTATTCAACAGATGATGGATGTTCACAATAGATCTGCAAAGGTTGCAGTGATACAGGCCCACAGCCAACCCAATGGATATCTATCTACCTAACCAAATATATATTCAAACGTTACTTTTAATTAACTAACCAGAATGACTACAGTTGGAATCAAGACAGGTAGCTCAAATACTGGCAATGCCCACCCACCTTTCGGCATAAGGCTCAAGTTTCTAATCACTATCCTGTGGTCCCCTGACAAGAAAAACGCCATCCCAACTCCTACTTTCCCAAAAATTAGAGTTGAAAGTCCCCTTGTATTATTCAAAAGAAAAAGAAAAGCAAGTTAGATATGAATCAATAAGTTTTAAAAACAAAAATACAAATTCTGCTCTTAAAAAACAAAGACTAGCTACAAAAATATAAATCAAATTCCCATTCATACCCAAAAACACACACAAATTACATTAAAGAAACAAAAATAGTTCACATGCTTAAGGCCGTAATTATCTCTGGCCGTATTAGTGTGCTGCCTCCATAGACAAATTCTATTATAATATCTCTGGCTGTCTCATACATCAAACGAGCAGACTGTTAGTCCAGGTCTGAGTCCCTTCTGCCCATTCGTTCAGCTAAGTTGTTAGTTTGTCGTCAATCATGGTGGATAATAATAGGTACTCATATTTTTAGTGCTTCAAAGTAATTATTGCACGATATACCTTGAGTATAGTGTTGCCTAACACAATTCAGAACTATACAACAATAACCTATATTTTTAACTATTCTTATTGTAGATTTAAAAGGTACCATTAAAAATATATTCTAATATTTTCTTTCAGATAAATTTTGTTTCTTTTTTGGTTATCCCCATTTAGCAGCATATCCAGAAATAACCTATAATTATTAATTACTTGACCGGATCGGTTGTTCCTAAACCTTTCCAATTGTATATAATTAATTGTTTACTATAGAATGTGTCACCTGCCTGAACAATTAAGTAAACATAATAAACTAAATAGACTAGACATAATGCGTAAAGTCCCTAAATTAACACAACCTTGAAGAAGAAATGTGTGGCCTTGCTTATTGAGTCATCCCTTCCATTTATATTTTCACATTTTCGTTTTCAACATTTTAGTTATTTAGTTGTCTACTAAATTCTAATCGAAGATCGTTGCGTTTGTGTTTATCTTTAAAAGTGTACAAGTAATTAAAAGAATGGTAAATAATCTAATTGTGAGTGAATTTAATTGTTAGTTCATCATCTGTTAAAGTGTGTCACCACCACCACTGTTAGGTTAGGTAAGTCGACAAAACACAATCGATATTTTAGTATTTCTTGTTTTGGTATTTTCAGATTAATAAATAATGATTCCTAGGTGTTTGTGATGATTAATATGTGGCGTGTATTGTAAAGTTGTGTTAATTATATATGCTAATTAAATTTATAATATTCTGTTTTATTGTCTCTTTGGGCCTAACCTGAATTCTAACGATTTACTGCCATTCTAATCCTAACTATGTATCAACATGCGAATCAAATGAGGGGACACACTATTCAATTTAACTTAATTAAATAAATTGAAATGGTAACATAAAACAATGCTAGTTAGTTGTAAGCACGGTTAGCAAAAACAATAGGTATGAAAAATAAACACCTCACGTTGGGTGCCAAAATAAACTAAAGTAGATGTTATAAATGTATATTTATGGCATAAATTTTATCCGTGGTGAACTCAATTTCTAAATATATTAAAGTACATATACTAAAAGCACCTATTTTTAAACGGATAATTACACAAACATTTTTACAAGCTGAAACTGTTTACAGTAAAAGTAAATGTTGTAATCTGCTACAAAGATTTATATGTAATAATGACTATATAGATAAAATTAAAACTCTCTGATTAATACTAGATCGCTAACTAATATTTAAAAATATTAGTTATTAAATGACATCATTCGTGACGTATTTGTATATAATAGAAATAATTAACATCATATAAACATTCTTATGTAGCTAATCATTTTATGGCGAATTGTAAATCTAGACATGATTTGAAGAAAACAGATGTAAGTTGTATTTTGTTTAAAAATAAGTATTCGTCGATGAAAGATATATTAAAAACCGGAAATTCCTTATAGCTTTCCTAGTTAATTATTGCTGATAAACAATTTAAAACAGTGCGGAAAAAATCCAGATACCTATAGACCATTTTTCATTACGCTGGTATAATAAAACCCTGATAGGAAAGTGGTGTCTTAATAGTAGGTAGCTGTATATTATATATATATATATATATATATATATATATATATATATATATATATATATATATACCTAATATAGTGTTATTGGGATTATCTTATTTGTACTACAGAAGTGATTTAGTTTTTTTTATTAAGGATGTCCTCGTAGGTATAGACCTAAATACAAATGTACCGAGAACATCTATTGGGGCAGAAGAGACAGTTTATTAATTTGGGATTTAAAGGCCTGCAAGTTAGGACGAGTAAGGAAGGTAAGGAGTTCCACAATCTGGAGACCCTGGGGATGAAGGAACGATCGAATCGGTCCGTTCTCGATGTTGGGCATTGAACAGTATAAGGGTGCATGGAGTTGACACGTCGCGTTGCTCTGGCTGGTCTGGCAAGTGGAGGCATTACAAGTTTACAAGAACTTTGCTAATAGAAATATGTCTTCTTCAAGTGCATTTTCGACCTGTGTTCCATTTTTTAGAAAGGACTAAAAATAAGCTAGATGAAAGTATTTTTAATATTCTAAGATGGAAAGTGCACCAATTTTATTTTAAGAATGAAATAGTATTTAACCGTACTGGCCATTACCACGAGGATATGGATTCCAATGTATTCGAAAAATATTTTACCAAATGATTAGAGGGATTAGTTATAGTTATGAATAACGCAAGTTATCACTCCCTAAAACTAGAAAAAACTCCCGCCGGATCATGGCGAAGCGAAGACATAAAAAACTGAATGAGGCAAAAATAAGCTTTTTTAGGAAAACATGGTAAAAAAAGATTTTCTAGCTATCACAAAGCCTTATAGACGGCAATATTCCGAATAGGTATAGGTATCGTCGACAACATGCAAAAAATGAGGAATCACTGTTCTCCGATTACCACCTTATCACTGCGAACTTAATCTAATTGAATTAATCTGGATACAAGTAAAGCAGTATATAAAAAATAAAAAATTCAAAATAAAAGATGTATAAAAATTATTTTATGAGCACTAAGTACAGTGAATGCTGACAACTGGAAAAAAATGTGTTGAGCATGTTATTATACCTCGAGGTCCAATTGTCTGTCAGTGACGTTATTGTAACGTAAATCAAAGTGGAACCAATGCGAAGTTTGAATGAATGCCAGTTGCCATGTTCAACTTAGAAGACTTACTATAACTGGAAACTGCCATAACTTCTTTTTTAATTATTTGAAAAGACGGTATAAAATTTCGAGAATAAAATTCATAAAATTTTCTTCAAATATTTTTCATCATACCTTGATCTAATTTGATAAGAGATCGTTGTATTCACTTTTTTTGTGGATACCACCTTTTTTATCGATGGCTTAGAAATTTTCGTTAACATGTGGATTTGCTCTGACACCATAATTTGAGCCATTATTTTCCAACATCAATGGTTTATACGTATTTCGAACAATCATTTGAGTTGATGGTGACATCCACATACCATACTTATTGGTAGTATTTTCCTCGTCTTCTACATCACATTCAGATGAAATTTCATCTCTTTGTATTTTATTAGATACATTTTAGGACATTTTCAAAAGATTTCTAATACGTCATATTACCACATAAAATTTTCACAAAATAAAATTTCAATACCAAATCAAAATACAATACTGGAGAGCAATTAAAAAAACTGAGTAAACTACACAAGGCTAACACAAGTCACCCTCGAAATAAGTAAAATTATTGGCTTATAACAGTTTAATTTGACTCTTATTACACTTATTATCAACCAATAGTATTTAATGATTATACAGCCGGACCAATAAAAATTGAGAATTTTCACGAATTAATAGCGATAAGAGATTCTCCGTAAAACAAAGGTGAAGAAAAGCAATCTAGCCAAGCATTAATTAATTCTAAGTATCATAGGTTTATAAATACTAACTATAGTCGGGCCGTTCAAAAGATGGAATGATCACGAGACAAATGTACTCCTTTATTTCGGCCCACAGTTTATATCATTTCTGGTATGAGTACAGTCTAAACTGTCCTTCGTTTATTCCAGTTTAGAAGGCGTTACATCGTAAGATGCCGTCCAGATGCTCGTATTCACTGATCACGCGTCCTTGATTTCTATCTTTTGAACGGCCCGAGTATAGTGTTTAATATAAGGGTCACATTTTCTTTGTGTTCTATTTCAGATTATATTTGGCAAGTACTATTTTGTATTTATTAGTTGGTTATCGTTTGTCGGCATTTTCTGCAGTACTGAAGTGTGAATGCAAAAAAAAACAAAAATTAACTTTGAACGAAAGTATACAAGAAACCCTAACGAAGTCAAGTTGTTTGTTTCATAAATGAAGATATGTCCGGAAACGGAAATTGATTACTAATAGTTTTCATTTTTAACTATATACCGTTTGAAACAATTTAGATAATGGACAAAATAAAAATAGAAACTATACATTTATTTTCTGTATATTGTTGCGTAAAATTATATTTAGACATTTAAAACGTTATAAGCGTCGAACTAGAAATTAAATGTATCCATAGGAGAAAATGGAAAATCGTTGAGTTTTGCCAACAGTATTACTATTTATAAAGAGGATATGGTACATTAACTTTAAGCGTGAAAAATGATTTTTCTTTGGTCAAATATAACAATAACCTTTAGTGTTAGTGTTAGTATACCCTTCTCCAATTTGAACGTACTAAAAAGTTCATTTCATTAGTGTTTAGTGCCTCTGTTATTCCTAATCTAATTTACATGTTAAGAAGCATTACGTTAGCTGGTGTAAGCTTTATTATAAAATAAAACAACTGTGGTCGCAAAAAAGATACATTATTTGGATTGTAGATTACAGGGTGTTAAAAAAAAGTTTCACAAAATGAAATGGGTGATATGACCCAAAATAAGCAAACATCCTGGCAAACAATCTCCGCAAATTAACGGTTTCGGAGATAAGGATCATTTTGTGTTCAGAAAAAATTTTAATGTGTACAAAAATAATGATACTTATTATTAAACATAGAGAAACATAGAGTGAAATAAGATGGTCAAAGTGCCCTCTCTCCATTTCAATGCAGCTACGACGCAGCGACTGTCGAACTCTTTCCAAAATACCTTCATTGGCTAGGATTTGATGTAATCCCTGCTTTACTCTTTACTGCAGCTTCTCGAGGTTATTCAAAGGAGTGCTGTATACAATTTTTCCCCAAAGAAAAAGGGTAAGGAACTTTTAATCAGGCGATGGTACAGGTCCGCGCCTTCCTATCCATCTTTCTCCAAAAGATCCGTCTAAATGCTCCCTTATGGTAATTGAAAAAAAGCATATTTACATGCAGAGTACAAGCGTAGCTTCAGTCGGTCAGCCCCACGATTGACAAGTTTTTGCCCTCTTCTAGTACCTCACCTCTTTTGTATCTACCCAGCTTTCCGCCATTTTGGATTTGGGCTTGTCAAGGGTCCAACATTAGGTGTTAAAAATGGTGAGCATATTATCAATAAAGATTTTTTGCTCCAATTTTCACCCCTTATAGCTACTAGGGTGTCCGCCAGACCAAGAACGTAAATACCTGTTTGGAATGAATATGTTGCAAAAGAGAAATTTCATATTAAATTTCGGCTCTAGCTCTTAGACTATAATTGATGTAAGGGATTTAAATAAGCCAATGCTGCATTGCCGGATATAGCATTTCCCTATCCGAAACCACACTAGCAGGATAATGAAATATATTATGCATATACCGCAATAAAACTTTATATATACCTGTTGTATATCATATGATAATAAAAAGTGATAGAGATGGTGTGAGATTGTGTATTATTGATATGATTTATTACGTCGGGTTGCTGCTTAAATTTAATCATCTAAAAAATACATTTAGTAATTCAAATAACTTTATTAAAAAATTATAAAGTAAATAATCTGGATGATCTATTTATATTTTAGTTGTATAATTTAAAACATATATGTAGGATTTACTGCGATCACGAACTTAACTTAAAAATAATTAAACAGAAAAAATTAAACGATTTGACAAATAATCTCCCTCTTATTAACTATATGCATACATGGGCTTAAGGAGGAAGTGAGAAAGTCTAACATGTGACTTGAGTTGAATAAAGACGATCAAAAACGCTGACTACTTATTAAGGTATCTGTGTTGGAGTGGTTAGAGTCTTACCGCGTATAGGTAAAGATTACTGGTTCGTGTCCTACCGGATGCGCCATTTATTCAATTTTATTTTCTTGTTATTTACGCTCTAAATTTCAAAAATATCATGAGAGATATCTCAAAATAATAAGTTTACTAAAAATCCATGGTTTTGGTATCCTAACCGAATAAAAATATACAACAGGGCACAAAAAAGTGACCCAATCTTTGATGTTTTTATTGTCTATTTGACAAATAATCTTTCTTATTAATGTCATGTACATAATACATGAAGTCTGTCCCAAAAGTATCCGACCTGCCAGTATTTTTCGGCGCTTGGCTTATTCTTCGTCATGTGGTTGGCGGCATTCTTCGAAGTAGTTCCCATTTAATTGTCGTGTGCTTTAAGCGGCATTTTCAATCGAGGAAACAGCCAAAAGTCGAAAGAAGCTAAGTTGGGACTTTATGGACGCTGCCGAAGCTATACAACACCGGTTTGCCAAAACTGTGGTCGTTGTCTTCTAATTGCAGGAGCATATTCGTGTTGCACGACGCCATCATAATCGAAAAAAATCTAAATTAACTTGATTTTGCTCCCACTGATGTGCTTTTTTTGGACGGGGCGAAGAAGCATGCTTCCACTTAGAAGACTGTTGTTTTGTTTCAGGATCATAACCTTATACCCATGATTTATTACCAGTAATAAGCTTTTTGAGCAAATTTTCATCGCTATTGATCATTTCTAGATCGTCCTGAATCGAAGGCTTCTTTGCTGTTCTGAGAGTAGTTTTTGGGATGAACTTAGCACACACACGAGTCATGCTTAAATTTTCGCTAAAAATTCGGTAAACTGTACTTTTTGGTATGGAAAGGTCATCTTCTAGTTCCCTAACAGTTCAATTGTCGCTCGTACACGCTCAACATTATTCAATGTTTTTCCCTCGGAGGTCGACCAGAACGAGAATCACTGTCAACCGACTTGCGACCATTTTTAAACCGTTTATAACACTCTTTTATTTGAGTTTTGCCAATACAATCGTCTTCAAAGGCCTTTTGCAACTTTTGAATAGTTTCTGTACAATTTTTTTCAAGCTTAAAGCAAAACTTGATGTAAATTCGTTTCTCAACTTTTTCGGTCATTTTTAGCCACTTAAAAATCCGACGAACTTGAAAAACACTTTGAAAACAAACTGCTCATAAAAACGTCCGGCAAGTATCAGCAAGCAAACAAAAAATTTGTCAGGCTTTACCGTTGACGTTCCCACCCGGTAGAGTACGCTAAAGCACTTTGGCGTAAAGATATAAATGAAGGATACTTTTGGAACCGACCTCGTACATGTGCTTAAGTAGGAAATGGGTTGTCTCAAGACGATCAAAACGCTGACTAATTATTAAGGCATCCGTTATGGAGAGGTTAGTGTGTTACCGCGGATAGGTAAAGGTTGCAGGTTGGTGTCCTGCCGGATGCGTCATTTTTTTCAATTCCATTTTCGTGTTTATATATTTCAAGATCCAATGAGAAATATATCAAAATAATTAGTTTATTAGAAAGAATAATAGTTAACATAGGACTTCAATGTACATGTTTGTCCTAAAGAAATCTGTTATTTTTCTTTAAATATATAAAATTTGTAGTACAACTTTTTAGAAAATATCAAAGATTTTACACCAAAGAAGATTTGGTGTGTTTGAAATTTCATTTTTTGTTAATGCTGTGTACCTATGTATCTACACTTTCATCACTATATAAATCAAAAGTACGAAAATTTAAGTCGTAAATATGCAGAGTTGAACGAGATTCAAGCCAGCCAGATTACCTCGACCTTGTATATTTCAGTGAGAAATATATTCGTCTTGAATATGTACAGCATATTCTGTTAATTCAAAGGTTAACTTATTGTTTTATTTCATTTCTATATAAAGTGCAAAATCTCTTTTCAGAGTAATAATATTTGACGTTATAGTATGTTTTTATAAAAGATGGGTTTGTACTACATTGAATCTAATTTTGTTGTCCGTGAAATTTACCGTCATTACTTATTTCCAGTTCTCCAGAAAAAGGTGTGTCGATTGATTCTGATTCAGTTTCAGTCTTCGTTAAACTCGTAAAACGATAATAAATTCTGATTTAGATGTACCTATTTTAGTTGATTGTGCTTAAGGATTTTATCGCAGACAATCAGGTATTATAGAAATATTGTAATTTTGCATAGCAGTTTATAAGATTTTTGTAATAAAATAGTTAAAAACCATAGGAATTTATTTATTAACATTAAAAATCCGAGAAAATTCTTAGAAAGTTCTAAAATATGCTACAGAATCCATAATACGTAAAAGTAAAAAAAATAAAGTAATAGTTTACCTTAAATACTCTTAGAAAATAATATGAAATTCAAAAAAAAATTAAGACCTATTGTTAAAAAATAGGTAATGAGGTAAGTTCAAAGGAAAATACTGAAAAAAATAAAACTAAAATCACAAAAACTAATATTAAAATTCGTAAAACGGCAAATAATTTTTGAAGCAAAATTAAAAATCAAAAAAATTTGAAAGTTAAAAAAGTAATACCGATCAACACGGTCTTTGAGTCTGAGTTCTGTACCTCTGATTTTGATTAGTTATGTCTGAATTAAGAAAGGAAATAGTATATTGTGTGGCAAGGGGTGAAACAAGACGATTTCTGACTAGGGCGAGAGTTGACAGCCTGAGCGAAGCGAGGGCTGTCATCGCCCGGTCAGAAAATAATAGCTTTACTTTTAGCTTCTGATAGTTTTGGGAAAAATGATTTTAAATATTGAAAGAGCTCAGTTGTCTTGAGGAGGAGCCTTCACAAACTGTTTCAAGAGACCTAATTTTATGTGCAATGAAGACATTAAAACACGATCAGGCTCTACAATTGGTTTACTTTTGACATTATGTTGGTCGTTTCGTTAAGGCCATGAGTGCTGCTGGTAGTGAAGTGAAGCGGCACGACTGTCCAATAGACGGGCAAGTTAAAGTAAGCTTCATAGGCTTCACAAAGTGTCTTATTTCATGATAAGTTAAATTTTTTGTCCCTCACTTTAATGAATTCAAGTCAAATATAGCAAAATTGTTTTACACCTTTTGGATGACATTTTCAAACTTCGCGACACAAATCAGGTTGTTTCTTTAGAACGCGCACGCGTATCTTACCGTGACACTCTCTCACTTCCCGCTTCACACCCAAAATCTCCCCAAACCCCTTCTTTGCCTCATAAATGCAAAAAATCTGCGAAAACTACATATATTTCGTTTTCATGATAAAAAGTAGAAAAACAAACTTTATTTTTTATTATTTGGGTTTCTGTTTACTTTTCAATGCATATAATCAGAAAATAACAGACTCAAAAAATAGTTTTTTTGTTGACCGGTACAATTGGGTGACTATCATTTTTTTAAAATCTGCTTTTATTAGTACTGGCTGACTCGGCAATAAAGAACCGAGTAAAGAACAAAGAATAAATAATTTGACCACAACCTTCAAAAAAATCTCATCATTGTTCACGTTTTTCTAATCGTCCTACACATTCGTAGTTTGTAGATAGGTTTTTGTTAAAATAAATAATTCGAATATAAATTTGTAAGTAACGATTTCTGATAGTGATAAGTTTTTACCCTATCGCACCCAAATATTTGGCGCATTTGGACGACGCCAGTCCCACGGCGCCAGAAATGTTTCGACTAGATTGTTTCTCTTGACAATTATCTAGAGTTTCTCATTTTGTCGTGTTCTAATGTCGAAGTTTGAGACCATTTATTTAAATAATGTTTACTTATATTGTATTCTAAGGTGTTTTTGTGATGATGAAATATAAACGTGACGAACGCCAGGGTCAAATAATGAAATCAATCAAAATCGCATTTAGAAATACATAAATAGGTATTGTAATTATTACATTCTTTTGATAATATATTGTATAATACTAATTATTCTAAGAATCTATATAAAACAGAAGAATATAAATATTAATATTATTTTCAGTTATACTGTTACACTTCCATAAGAGTTAAGTGAATATGCATCGTCCAATGTATCCCGTTGTGCCTTACGCACAATATTTTAATGCCTATCCACAAATGCATTATCAACAACCACCATCTGCTGCAAATGGATATGGTTGGCATGGGAATGGTTATGGTTGGCAGCTAGATCCTAGATCTTGGCAAACTCCTCCAATTGAGCCCGGTGAGGATCAGCCAGTTGTACAAGAAACTCCTATTCAAGCCCAAAAGGTCACCAAGCAGAATGCATGGGTAAGTTTATATGTATATACTAGCAGACCCGGCCACGCGTTGTGGATTAATAGTAGATACTATAATGTAAAGCATACTTTACTATACTATAATTATCTTTAGAACCATTTTTTCTATCTTTTGTATCTGTTGATTTTTAAATTGCATTATATTAACATTTTTTCTTTTCTTTTAATAGTTTCAGCCAAGATTCGATCCGGTAAGTCTGGCAATTTTAGTAGCTTGGTGTAACCATACCTAGTTTGTGTTTTTTTGTTGTTGTGTTTGTATTCTAGTCTAGATTTTTTTAGTTGTAACATTCCAGCACATTCAATTATAGCAAAACACTATTCCTACACTAACCTTATTAACACATTTTATTTTATTTATTAGTATCAAACAAGTGTTGTTAAACCGGTAAGTTTAAAGTTATAATAACATTTTTACGGATAAACGCCTACAAAGACAGTTTTTTTCTCATTTTACCAATTTTAATTAGATAACTAAAATTTCGCGAGACTTTGGTTTTAACTAAAATCAGTTATGAGAATAATTATTATTGTTTCAATTAACCAAACCCAATGTAAAGAGTTCCATAGTTACTTGCTTTACACTATATAACGGGAATATCTTTTAACCGAATTAGGAAAGGATCTTTAGATAACAGACTGTTTTAGGTTATGCTTTAGTGACTGTATAGTAAAAACTAATAGTCTAGTCTTTTCGAGAAACCTAATCTAACCTAATTCCTTCATACTAGAAGAACCTAGAATATTCTGGAGTATAGTCACTAAAACATATCCTAAAACAGTCATTAAATTAAAGGTCCTTTCCTTGTCCGGTTATCCTTAGATTCATTGCTCCCGGAATGTTATTTCTTAAATCGGGGATCCCTGAGTCAGCCAAACCATTTTCTTCGAGCTGCTGCACATCCCCACTGTGGTTTCCTTGGTAAAGCGCCAAACGACCATGATCGACCATGGCGGGTTTCCCTCTGGGAATTTTCACTATCCGATAAATGACATCGTTAATCTTTTTCTTGATGTTGTATGGACCTTCCCAGTTCTTCTGTAGTTTGGGACAAATAACTCGAAGCCGTTGGAGGTTTTAGAGTCAGACTTAATCTTACTCTAGTTAGTATATGCTCAAACGCCCTTGCATTTTTTTTAATGATTGTCAAATCTACAGTAAACTTGTCATTAATCATTAATCATTTAATCAAAATTTTAAAACATTAAGTACATACCTCATGAGTTGCTTATCAAATTACTGTTCTACAAGCCCCTGCTTCCCATTTAATCCATGTATAACAAATTCCAACAATCCATGTGATCCGTGCTTACCCAGTCGATGTACACCATGTGGGGAGTGCTTTAACCCATGCGGGGTACCATGTGTTAACCCGTGTTTCCCTTGCTGGCCTTGTCGACCTTGCCCATGTCCACCTCCAGAACCACTTTCGATACCTCCATGCTTTCCAGATTGTAAGGACAAAAAGAAAAGGAAAAAGAAAAAGAAAGATCCTCCAAAGGACAAAGAAACTTATACTGGTCATCCGAATGTCACCAATGAAGCATTAGGAAAACCATGTCATTGTTGTAAAAGATGCTGCTGCTATGGTCCACACCCTGATGAACCTTGCAAAATTGGACCGTGCGTGTGCTGTAAAACGTGCACTTGTGAACGCTGCTTATCACGTCTTCCCCCTTGTTCTTGTAATCCACCACCAAAGCTTTGTACTTGCAAATCTGTATAAGCAGTGCAGTATTAAATGAAAATGAGGCTCGTCCAGTGGTTTAATGCTTTGTAATACTTTTTCGTTACGGATCATTTGCAATGTCAACAAAATAAAGTTGGTTAAATTTTCTATTTGCTTGTTTTTTTTAATCGAGTTTGCAAATTGTGTAGATATTAATAAGTTTACAACTGGACATATCTTTTTGATAGATGTATTTTTATTTAATTTTATAAATACAACTCTACCTTGTCGATTTATTTTATAAATATTTCTATTTTTTGTTAAATCCAAGAATGTTTGCATATTCTGATAATTCAGATATAAAATAATTCCTGGTAATTGTTTATTGAATATGTAAAAACATGTTAACTCAAAAGATATCTTGATATAAAACCTCTGAAAGAAAAACAGTTATTTGGTTAGTTTTACGAAGGCGACTTTTAGTACTACTCCAAAGTAGTTCTATCGAATTAAAATTGCAATAATACGGAGGTAACCGAAGAATCGTGTGCCCCTTTTGTCGACAAATTTATCTATGGCACATTCTTGTTGAAAAGTTTGTGATTATATTATTTTTATTAATTCTTTCTTTACAGGATTTTTTTGGGGAACAGTTATTTTTATTTCTTTAAGAAACGTTAGTATATCGGCTTTCTTAATAAGTTTACGTGAATGATATGATGCGTTATCCAGTACAATAACTGAGTTAGGCGGTATGTTTGGCACCAGTTGTTCAGTAAGCCATTTTTCAAACAATTCGGCATTCATGTCCTGATGGTAATCAGCAGAACTATCTTTTATGATTTAATATAATTAGTTATTAAAAAATACCTTGGTTCTGTTAAAAAGAGCATCAATATTTATTTTTGTCCCGTTTTAGACGTTAATTCGAATTTTGAAAAATTCTTTAAAACATCTTTTGAATTTTTGGTATGTTAAAAAAATTGCATTTCAAGGCTCAGAAATTATAGTTTTCATAGATTTTTTAAATTTTTCGTGATATTAATGATAGATTTTGTCTTCGAAATTTTGACAATTAGATTTTATTGATTTATTACCATAATTGTTGAAAAGGTTAAATAATTTCATAATAATAAAAAGAAACTATTTGTTCTTGTATATTTCCACAAAATTATAAATATTAGTACAGTACTTCGTAATTATAATCTTCGAAAATAATCAAATACAAATGACGGGTTTCTTCAGAATTTCTTTTTACTCTAGTCAACACGTTTAAAAACGTGAAAAATAAAAATATAGATACTAAAAATATGAGCGATAGCTCATTGGATTCGAAATCACCACTAGAAAAATAATATTAAAGCATTTTTGTGCAGGTAAAAAATTGAAATTGTGATTATCAAAATACGATGAAAAAAAAATGGTATTTATGTCTTTGTTAATAATTCGAAAAATATTAATATTTAAGCAATTTTGAAAAAAGCTCGTTAAAGAGGAGGAAATTTCCGAAAAAAACGTCCCTACTCCCGGAACTCTATTTCCATTATTTTTAATTTTAATTTGACGTTGAAAATAGGGCTTCGCGCGACTTTTATGGCATTCACGCGCCGCCCCTAAACGGGGTTTATCAGATAAAATATTTTTTTTATGACATAAAATGTTATTTTAAAAATTTGAAAAATTCTAGTAGGTTCATAACGCTTAAAAGAATCTCACCCAGTTGGAAAAAACAGTTTATCACTATTTTTCAAAAAGTTATTCAATTGTTAACTAACAAATTTTTTCCTAATCTCTGTTGGCATAAACAATGGGGTAAAAGGTATAAATAATTAGCCTCAAAAATTTGAAACTTCGTGGAGCCCTTTTCATATGATTACTTTACAAGATCCTGAGATAAATGTTTATAAAAGTTTATTAATTTGTTAATTATGAATTTTCATAACTATTGCAAAATGAAATATCTAAAAAAAGATGATAAATTATTATTTTTTTTAATTATTATTTTGTCATGCCTGTTTTAATATTAAACAATGGCAGTAATTAACATACGTTTTAATTTTTTACTGTATTTGTTTATAAAATTGGTTTAAACAAATAGAAAAATTGAATATTTTTGAAATAAACAAAAAAAAATTCAAAAATGTTCAATTTTTCGATTTGTTTAAACCAATTGTATAAACAAATTAAGTAAAAAATTAAAACGTATGATAATTACTGCCATTGTTTAATATTAAAACTGGCATGACTAATAATTAAAAAAATAATAATTTATCAACTTTTTTTAAGTATTTCATTTTGCAATAGTTATGAAAATTCATAATTAACAAATTAATAATCTTTTATGAACATTTATCGCAGGATATTGTAAAGTATATATATGAAAAGGGCTTCACGAAGTTTCAAATTTTTAGGCCAATTATTTATACCTTTTATCCCATTGTTTATGCCAACAGAGATTAGGAAAAAAATTCATAGTTAACAATTAAATAACTTTTTGAAAAACAGTGATAAAATGTTTTTTCCAACTGAGTTACATTCTTTCAAATGTTTAGGAAAATATTAGAATTTTTTCAACTTTTAAAATAACATTTTATGTGATAAAAAAATATTTTATCTGATAAACTCCGTTTCGCGAATGCCATAGAAGCCGCGCGGAGCCCTATTTTCAAAGTCAAATTAAAATTAAAAATAATGGAGATAAAGTTCCGAAAGTATGTATTTTTTTCGGAAATTTCCTACTCTTTAACGAGCTTTTTCCAAAATTGCTTAAATATTAATATTTTTCGAGTTATTAACAAAAACATAAGTACCATTTTTTTCATCTTATTTTATTAATAACAATTGCAATTTTTTACCTGCACAAAAATCCTTCAAAAACATTTTTCTAAAGGTGATTCCGAATCCAATGACCTATCGCTCATATTTTTAGGACTTTTATTTTTATTTTTCACTTTTTTAAACATGTTGACTAGAGTAGGTATTATAGACCCAACGCCCTGCAACCTGAACAAAGTCTTGGGGCACATTTATACTTAGGACGAGGACAAGAAGGTCTGGGTGGAGGATATGACAGCTTTTTTGGTTTGCCACAACCTTTGCAAAGTGTTTTTATTGGAAGAAGAGATTTATTTTCCAACGTTTCAGCACTTTGACAAGAAGCGTAGGACACAGGTTCGACTCGCAGTCCATCCTCTTGGTAGTCTTGTCTAGTAGTAGCAGTAAACGGTTTTAAAACGGTTGATGTAGATCTAGCTACTATGATGGCTTTGGGCTCAGGGTCGTGTAAATCTTCCGAGACTTTTACTAGTTTTCTGTGACCACACTTTTCACAACGTACTAATTTAGTGTTACGTTTGACAGATGTATAAGAATTATCACATACATCACCATCTCCGTTTCGGTTACCTCTAACACAAGAACATAGTTTAAACAGCGGATTACAAGAACATGATGTTGGAGGAGGATTGGGATTACACAGTTTACATACATTACACGGACAAACTTTACAGCACCCACATGGACCCTGGCGGCACGATTGATCAGGTTTCAGGCCCATGCAGGAACATCGTCTGCAGCAATTACATGGATTTTCAATTGCTTCTACATCCAGATCTGGTTCACTTTTGGATGCTTCTTTCTCCTCTTTAGGTCGTTTTTTCTTCTTTTTTTTCTTTTTCTTTTCTTTGAAATAAGGGAAGCACTGGGGCATGGACAGTGGTTCTGCAGGACACGGACATGGCGTGCATGGCCAAAATGGAAAGCATTGATTAATGCAGGGAAGAACTGGATTATACATTGAGAAACAAGTGTCGCGTGATGGAATAAATGGGTCACATGGATTCAGTTGAAAGTATGAATTATATGGAGGAAAGCAGCTGGTTGGACAACAATAATTTGGTAGCAAGTAATTCATGTGACATTTTATACACAAGAATTTTAAATAATGACATTTTATAGTTTGTCATAATGATTTAAATGAAAAGTATCGCTAATCGATGTTTACTGATGACGTTCGAAATCAATAAAGTCAAGTAATCTTCTTTCCTTCAAGAAAATAAAAACTTTTTTAAAAAAAGCCGACTTCAAGGAAATCGAAATCAGATACCTAGTTGCTTCCAACAATGTTAAAAAATAAAGATTTTATTTCTGGCTTTTCGTGCATTTTTCTTTTTTTTTTTTTTGAAGGTGGTTCAATTTAAAAAAAAATATTTTATCCTTTATAGTTGCTACTTGGCTTTGTCAGGCAAAATCATAATTAAAATCTTTACTTCCGATGTGACTTTTTGGAGACACAAGTAAATTCTCTAACACCTTTTTAGATGTATTTACACCATGCACGTACAGTAAAGGAAAACATCGTGATGAAACATAGACTTAAGTGTCTGAAATTACCAAGCCGCAGTGAGCAAGCGTGGTGATTAAATGCCCAATCCTTCTCCTTGTGAGAAAGGCCTTTGGCTTTAGAGTGGAATAGTAACGGGCTAATTATTATGTTTTAATGTTATATCATTATTAACATATTAACTTAACTTCAGAACTTATTCTGTTGATTTTTGTGTTATTTTCTGTAATTTGTAATATCTTTCACATTGATGATTAGACCTAAACCAAATTAGGACCTCACAGACACTCTACTCTTTTGAATGCAAAAAGAATTTTCTTTGTACTATGCCGAAAGTATGTCGTTCCAGCTTCAATATTACGGCAGAAAGCATAACTTTTATGCCGCGATAATGTCGCACAGACAGCGGGCCGAAAGAAATTATTCGTGCACTGCTGTCACTGCAAATGTTGGGGCAGGCATAAATATCTTTTAACACAGAAGGCAATTTCCTTCGTACTTTCGGCATAGTACAAAGAAAAATAGTATACACTACATGGGCAGAAAGTTTGAGAGCCCTGCACTGCGCGCCATGATGCCCACGGCTTCGCCTCGGGCATACATAAAAAATATGGTCGAATTGAGAACCTTCTCCTTTTTGAAGTCGGTTAAAAATCAAAAGATATGACAAATAAGAACAATTAAGTGAATAAACATATTTTACCCTTTATATAAAAAATATTCAATAATTGAAAGTACTTTATATTTATAATAGCCAAGTAGGCACAACTATAGACGGTGGCCCATTTAGATATCAAGTTGAGACATACCTCGTTTGAAAGCTTATGATGAGTGCTTTTCAACAAGGTATATCACAACCATACCACACATAGCACTCATCATAAGCTTTCAAACGAGGTATGTCTCAAATTGATATCTTAATGGGCCACCGTCTATAGCGCCGCCGAAAAGTAATGTATCAATTTCTTGAAATAAGATTACTATGAAGTTTCTTGTTTGTATATAACCTTTTATTTGCAAATTTTCACGCAATTTGTTCAAAATAAATCGCAAATTTATTTACGTTTGAAGCCAAATCAACCGTAGTGCCTAATATCAAAATGCGAGGAAATTCGGATCTCTTATTGCCTTTCATATTATATTGAGTAGTAATCTACCAAAATTTCTATAGAATCTCGTCTGATTATTATTTTTTAATTCCAAGTTTATAGTTATTCATTAATCTACTAATGACTGAACTCTACGAATATCCCATAGATCAAAGTTGTGGTTATAGATATATAATGAAAAGAAAAAAACAATCTAACAATTGACGGAATTAGTAGTGAATAGGAATGAATTAGGATAAGTAAGGTA
Source organism: Altica lythri (assembly GCA_964028335.1). Taxonomy (NCBI): domain Eukaryota; kingdom Metazoa; phylum Arthropoda; class Insecta; order Coleoptera; family Chrysomelidae; genus Altica; species Altica lythri. The sequence continues at coordinate 26,345,554 of OZ034808.1, read as the reverse complement.
CTCCCAAAATTACATTAAGAAAAATCAAACAATAAATTTTTAATATCCAAGTATATCAAAAAAAATCGGTACAGATAATTAAAAATTTTATTGTAAATGAAGCGATAATTAGATTTCCACAATTACAATTATCGGAAGTATCGTTTAAATAAAGGCATTATTTCAAACGGTTTTTTATTTACATATTGTAGGTATTGTACAGTATTTTTATTTACATATTGTCGTTTGGGTTTTTTCATTTTCAGTTACAATGTGTTTTACTGAAAAATGATTAGGAATTATGTAGATTTATAATCCTAAAGCTTTGCAACCTGGGCAGAGTCTTGGCGGACATTCCGGTTGACATACTTTCTTTTTCGGTTTACCACAACCGGAACATGAATTCATTATAGTGGGCTTTGGCTTATTCTTAAGAATATCTGCACTTCTGCAGCAAGCATGATCCACTGGTCCTGATCTTAAACCATCTGTTGGAAAATCCAAGTTGAATGTAGACATTGGTGATGTACCTGTCTCTACAATGGGTTTGGCCGAATGTTCATTAGTAGAACTAACCTTTTTTCGATGACCACATGTTTCGCAACGTACAAATTGCGGTTGCTTTGGAACAGCTTCGCAAGAGTCTGGACATACATCTCCATCTCCAATTTTCTTTCCACACGTACAAGGTGGGTTTGGTGGATTACAAGAACACGGTGGTGGTGGTGGAGGTGGCGGTTTTGGTCTGCAAGCATTACATGGACATAATTTGCAGCACACACAAGGGCCTTTACGGCAAGGTTGATCAGGCTTGGGGCCCATGCATAAACAACGTCTGCAACATTTACAAGGGTTTATTACTTGTACTTCCTCATCTGATACATCATGATCTTCTGGTGGTGGTGGCTTAGGTTTTTTTGGTTTTTTCTTTTTTACTTTCTTCTGAGGTAGGTCCGGAAAACATTGCGGTATTTTCAACGGCTCCGCAGGAGGACACGGACAGGGTCTACAAGGCCAGCACGGAAAGCACGGATTGATGCATGGGAGACATGGGTTGTAACCCGGAGGGTTAAAACATGGATTACACAGCGGATAACAAGGATTTGTACAGCAGTAATCCGGTAAGAAGCAATTCATGGGACATTTTATGATTTAGATCATGGAGATGAAAATTTTGATGGCAAACTGACGTAAATTTCAATTAAAAATCAAGATTGTTTTGATAGTTTTATACAGGGTCATTTATATTTTACAATATGAATAAATTTATACGACTTGTAAATTCGAAAAAAACCTTACGATCTGTCGATTCCTCTTTAATTCTCCATTCTTCTTTAGGGTGCCGTCTCCTCAGTGGAGGTTGGTGATGACTTCTGTAATTTTTGTTCCAATTTGAGCTTTTCTAATCAAACTAGACTCTCCATTGCCTGATGTTACGCAACCAAGTCATCTGACTTCTTCCAGGACCGTGTCTGCCTTCTATTTTCCCTTCCATTATTAGTTGTAGGAAGGAGTATCTCTCGTGTCTAAATATGTGTCCAAGGTAAGAGGTTAAGCGTTTTTTAACAATTTCTAGTTCACGATTGATACTCATGCGCCTTAAAACCTCTTCATTTCTAACATAGTCGGTCCATGGAATCCGTAGCATGCGTCGAAATATCCACATTTCGAAGCTTTCCAGGCGTCGCAACGAAATGCCATTCAACGTCCAAGCCTCCATTCCGTATAAAACAGCACTGTATTCATAACATTTTATCACGCGATATCGAAGAGTAAGATTAAGACTCCGAATCGTAAGAAATTGTCGCATATTTATAAAGGTGTTTCTGGCCTGTTCTATTCTGCATTTGACCTCTTGTTCTGGGTATGAGGTCTTAGGTATCAGCATCCCAGATATTTAAACTTCTTACCTTGTTCAATTTGTTTGTTGATTACTAATATGCTTAAAATTGGTGTATTCCTCTTGGATATCACCGTTGTTTTTGTTTTCTTTGCATCCACCGTAAGTACGTATTTTTACCTTCTTGTAATACTTTGTTTAACTATGTTTATAGTTCTTGTTCACTTCCAGCAATCAGCACTGTATCATCGGCATATCGGAGTTAACAATCTTTTCGTTGACTTTTATACCATCTTGTGCCTCATCTAGAGCTCGAGAAAATATTTCTTCTGAGTACAGGTTGAATAATGATCGTGATTTGTACACAACCCTTTTTGGATATTTAAGGTTTCAGTGTTTCCCATTTCTGTTCTAACAAAGGCGTTTTGGTTCCAGTAGAGTTCATGTAGGTATTATATTAGACTAGAAGCCATAAATAACCCGGTTTTGCAGATGATAGCAATCTACACTGTAGCAAAGCGCACAACCGTCCCATGTCCCTAGATATTCTGGAAGAGGACAGAAGATCCACAACGGCACCTTATAATCAAGATTTGAGAATTGTAAACGAATGGGGAAGAAATAAACTTGTTAATTTCAACGCTTCCAAGACAAAGACATGTTGCCTATCCAAGAAGAGGCAGACATACAACTCATCCATCACAATGAATGATCAGACACTAGTAGCAAGCGACTCCATTACGTTGGTTGGTATAACGAACTCTTTGGACTTACTCTGAAACGAGATCATATTGCATCCATAGCAACTGCAGCAGGAAAGAAGTTGGGCTTTCTTTTTAGAGCACGGAAATATTTCTCTCCATTCAACTTAGCTAGTCTTTACAAAGCCCAAATAAGACTTTTTCTTGAATACTGCTCGCATGTATGGAGGTCGGCGGCTCCGTCAACGCTCAGAGTTTTTGATGCAATACAGAGAAGAACATTTCAACTAATCAATAAAAAACCTAACCCCATTGTCCATCGAAGAGCATTGTCGGATCTTTCCCTGTTTTACCGATACTTAAACGGATTTTGCTCAGAAAAACTCCGCTCTATAATGCCTACACTTGCCAGACTAGCCAGAGTAACGCCAGACAACGAGAATGGATCAATTCGATAGTTCCTTCATCCCCAGGGTCTCCAGATTGTGGAACTCCTTACCTTACCACGTCTTCCCCACTCGTCCTAACTTGCAGTTCTTTAAATCCCAAATTAATAAATTGTCTTTTTGCCCCAATAGATGTTCTCGGTACATTTGTATTTAGGTCTATACCTACGAGCACATCCTTAAATAAAAAAAAAAATAGATGTAGACAGACGACAGTATAAATTTATATATATTTTAATAAGTCTTGTTCGAATGAAGATTAGAGGATTAGTCTAGATCCTCGCAGATTTTGCTTAGTAGAAGATCGAAAATCCGACAACAAGTAAAAACTGGATCCAAAGATACAAAAGAATATAAATGACAAACTTTGTTGGAAAAAATACAAAGTCAAAACAAACTATAATAAAATATTCTGAAAAAATAAAAAAAAAATACATACCAGGACATAAGATAGTAGGAAGAAATATTGAAGACAAAAGCTGCGATAAAGCCTTTGTGGTAGAACGAGTAAAAGAACAGAGTTTTTACTCTGGATACAGAAGTAAAAATATTAACAAATTAGTTAAAACGTACCTACTACATCACAAATTAAACTACCAAATTTAATCTGATACGAAGACGTAGAACGAAACTCAGTTTCTAACATTACAGTAAAACGAAATAATAATATTAGTAACAATACAATAGTTCAAAATAATGTTATAGATTTTCCTTGTAATAGTAACAGTGTACCTAGCAATAGTAACATTCCAATGGCAAGTGAAAAACCTGTGTTAAATAATTGTAATGAAAATTACAAACGATCTCACTTCGGTCGCTTTCCGAAAATTAGATCTTTGAGCGAAAGGTGTTTAATATTAGTAACTTTACTTAGTAAGAATCGTCAGAATATAGGTTAAGTAAAAGTAGAAGTAAACAGACGTATAAACATACACGTACTAGCCAGTTTAAATTAGACAAGTTTATTTTTATTTATCAAACATATCAGGTTTATATTTTTAAACTTAACTTCCAATACGAATATGTGGACAACAAGCCTTACTGCTCAGTTCGACACATGTAGGATTTGGTCCAATTTTAATTTTTGGTAAACAAAACATAGTTGGACAGGAACCAGAACAATCTGTTTTACATTTACATGAATTACACGGTTTATTCGAGGATCTCTTTGGTGAAGTGCTGTAACTTTCTAAATCCACAACACAACCAGGTTTTGAATTAGATGTATGTTTTTTTCTAATTTTCTTTTTTCTACATCCACCGCAATAGTGTGGTTGATTATCTGGTAAACCAACTTTATGAGAACAATGCAAAGATGTGATACTGTCGTATTTATTTGATGAAACTGGACTACATTTTCGTTTCTTTTTGTCTTCAGCATTTACTTCTATATTAATGGTTTGGTAATTTGCTACTTTTTTCTGTCCGTTTGATTGCTGTTTAGGTTTACTCGACTTTTTCGTGCGTAGTTTGTTCGCTACACAAGGAGGCTCATATGGCATTTTTTGCCCACAAGAATATGGGCACGGATCACAAGAATTCTTAGAATTACAACGGGGTACACAAAATCTACAGGGTTCTCTGCAAGAGGATCTGTGACAATATATTCTTGGATAGCAAGGATGAGCGTACATACACGGTCCTCTATATACACACGGTAAACGCGGGAGTGGGTCCATTAATCTACACGGCATTCGATATTCGCAAGGTCGTGAATTTTTTTGGGGTGGAAATCGAATAGGAATTATTCTGTTTTTAACTCTACAAGGAGAGGTAGGCTGGCAGGGCCTACAGGGTTTACAGTAATTAGGAATAGGCCTGTTTGAACCTGATGACCTACATATAACTTTTTTATAATTTTGGCCTGTATTTGCATCTTTCACTTCTTTATGAGGAGTGCACGTGTAGTTTTCGTGTAAAACATAGAAAGCTTCGACACTTTTTTCATTTAAACAAATACCTTCGCTTTGAACTAGCTTGGTTTCAGTTTCAGTTGTCACCGTGTTAATCTCTTTTGGAAGGAGTTTTATTTGCATAGGTGAAAGACTAACATTTTGTGTATCATTTACTTTTTCAATGCTATCAATACTTTCTGAACTTTTACGTTTATGAATATTTTTAACATTTCGAGCTTTTAGTCGAGTAGGTGATAGCGTATGTACTTGCCTAGGTCTTGGATAATGACTACAATAAAGCTCTCTTTTGGGTGTAAGAGGCTTTTTTGGTACTGATACATTACTTGGAACATTTCTTTTAGGTGAAATGTCTCTAGCTTTTCTAGACGAACTAGGAACAACTTTCTTTGCTGTTGTTTCTTTAAGTTTCTTCTTAGTTAAGATATTTTCTCGTGGCGTACTTCTTGCTGATGAAATAGCAGTTCTAGTTGACTTTTTAGCAGAGGCAACAGCATTTGGATTTTCGAAGACAATAGTAGAACATTCTGGTTCAGGTTGGCTATAAGACGAAGTTGAGCATGGTCTAGAATAATATGGTGTTGTCGATTCTGATTTATCTTTTCTGCATGAAGGATTGCAGTTATAAGAAGGACCTGATGATCTCGACTTATAAATAGGATGATGACGATGTGAGCTCCTCATCAAATTATAAACTATCAAATTTTGATTATTTGTCAGTATTTCTAAAGGAACAACCTAGAATCGTAATCTGACAAATAGACAACAGGAACTAAGTATAAGCTTCTGTATACTGCTGAAAAATATATTAATCGTATCCAATCAAAATCATCCTATTTCACTTATTTATATTAAAAGTTTGATGTATCCTGCTTGATTATACAAGAGCTTTACTAAATTATTTAAAAAATTATATTTACAATAAAGCTTAAATTATAGATTTAGTTTACATACACATTTAAAAAAACTATGCGCCACTAAGCAATCCGATAAAATATCCGGACCGTACCGTCTGAACGTTAGTTTATGTATTATGCACGAGAGCAGTACGAAGAATTTTAAAGTTAACGCGTTTATATTACGTTTATGCCAATTGGCTAACATTGGCTAAACTTGCTCTAATTAAACCAGAAAATAATTGTCTTGGTGTGGCAAGCAACATTATTTAGAAAAATAGTTGTTAGAACATTGATCCTCGCTTCCTAGCGGCGGCTGAACGAAGCTTTCAACATACCTCTATGACTTTTAGTCGTAGCCTGGTCGTAGCCTAGGATAGTAACCATTCACATGACGTTTATTTTGTCAACAAATCTGAGTGTGTTATTTTTTTTTGTTAAACACCGTTTTGTCAAATATTCATGTCGCAAATTTTATACATTCTACATTATTTTACACCATTTTGAAAATTGAATATGTAGATAAATATGTGGGATTCGTTCTTAGATAGAACTTCACATTCATGTGGCCGTTTACCTCAAAATTCATCGTGTTATAAACATACAAAAACTGATATATTTTCTGTGGAATCACTAAATTACATCCCGAAAGAAATCCTATGCTCTTTGGATCCCTTACACATGAAAGATACTAAACCATCGAATCCAAAAAAAGGTACTCCAAAGTCGAATACTCAAAAGAGTACTTCTAGTTTAAAACAATATATACCGGTTCCTGTTTACTACAAAGTTAATACAGAAGGAAAGACAGCAAGAGCCATCAGCGCTCCAGCATGTAAGAAAATTCGTGATTGTAAATGTCGAGGTCCACAAAAGAAATTAACAGACTTTGATAAGTTATCAAAAAATTTAGATCAGTTAATACCAGAAGAAACCTCTCCTAAAGCTGATCCTCTTGCAGGTTTAACTCAGAAAATTGGTAAATATTTTTATGATCAATACAAATTCATAAAAATAATCTAAATGAATCTGTATTTATTAATGTCATTTTAATACAATATGTTTCTGAACCACATACTGCAATTTTCAATTTTTTCTTCAGAACAATTAAAACGAAAACTAGTCCCACAACCAATATTAAAATCATCGTCATCAAATGATTTTGGAAGCATAGATTCACTACAAGAAAAAAACTATAGTTTAATATCAACAAATATAATTATAAAATTAAAAAAACCATGTGATAACAAAATATGTAGCCCAGAATCAAGACGTATTTATAAGGAACGAAGACGAAAGCGAGCTTACGCTAGACAAGATTTTTGGAGGACTGTTTGGGTAATTTTAACAGTTTTTTAACAAAATTAACATTAATTGAACAATATTTTTTACACTGATTACCCAAAAGAATGGTAAGTTTCGTAGTGGATGTTAAGACGTAACATTTTTTTTAAATCGATAATTCCAAAACTTGTTGCTGTAGAAGAAAATCGGGAGCAAAGCTATTGGCATTTGTAAAAGGTTGCAAACATGAAAGGGTACATGAAATTATTAATTAGCGTAATGCGCGATTTTCATTATCAGCATTAGATTAAATACCGCAAGTGTTCCTGTCCCGAGACCGAGGGTTAGGCACGATACGATATCAAATTGAGATATTTTTTTTTTCAGTTTGCGTGAAACATTCGTAAGCGATGTTCGTGTAATCGAGCTGTGAAAAAGACCGTGTATAGATATATATATATAAATAATTTAATAAATAATGGAAGAATCTATCGGAAAATCGAGTAAAAAGCCTTTACCGTATCGCCGCGTCGTTCCGAATAAATCCGCATTACCTCTTCCGGCGTTTACTGAAGATGGCGATAAAATTGAACAGAAACGTTCCGTGGCGGGTATCGAAAGCGCGCCGGTTAATAACTCCGAAAAAACGGTCGTAACCGCGTCGATTCCGGATAAACCGAGTGCCGTTGTTAAACCGACCGCGAAATCAAAGAAAACGTCTGATGATGATCGAGCTTTAAGAACTGTTAAAGTCGAACCACTCTTTAAGGTATATAATCCATTTTTCTTGTCACTTTCAAACTAAGATAATTAACGAAAACTTATTTTGAATATTTACTGGTTTTGATTTTATTTGTAAAAGATTGAAAAGGATTAAAGTCACTTTTAAAGGATTCATCTAAGTTTATGAATAGACAGGTTATATAAAACAATAAGATTTATTACGATTCAGTCGTTGCGCCGATTATGAACACCTATTTTACAATTTTCAGACAACACTTTTATTAATATTGTTATTGAGAACCCAGAAAAAACTTAATAGGAATATTTACTAAGTGTATGTTATAGTACATTACAAGCGATGAAAATGGATCGACCTTTGTCTCGAGTAACGTATATTATTTTTCTTTCTATCTGGTCGAAAATTCGTAGCCAGGAAATGTAGGGCAATCATGCGGCGGGACCATCTAGGTAGAGAAGTTTTCGACCAGTGTAGGAAGAAAAAGTATTTTTCCCGAGGGTTAGACGAATACTTGACACATTAAAGGCTGTGAACGGGATAACTTAAACCGTTTACGGAATATACTTTTACGTCGCGAAAATTTCTGTTCTATCAATGAATTCTCGTCTTGTAACAAACCAACATTATATAAATATTTGTTTTTAAACTTTAATAGTTAACTGTATGTATGTATGCTTGAGCAAATTAGGGGTAACAGATACACCTACGACTTATAAAATCCCCCTTTTCTTGCTACAATTCTGATGTTTCCTCAGAATTTTAGCAGCTCTTCTAGTCCTATCTTTCTTAGAAAGTTTAGAATATCGTTAGGCTTCAAGTTAGGTAGGTCTTCCTCTTCTATTTAGTATGACCCTAGGTATTTGATTCTAGAATTACATAACGCAATGCATTCTGAGTGTATGTGTATTGAGGGTTCATCCTGTACCTCACAGAATCTGCACTTTGCTTCATCTACCAATCCTAGTTTCTTGATGTACCTCTTAATGGGCAGTGCCCGGTTAATTTCTCTTTTGGTTATAGTTTCCCAGGAGCGTTTTCGATTATCTTAGTCCTTCTAGATCGTTCCAGTACTTGGATTTTTCTCTATCCACTTCTTTCCTTAGTTTTCTTAGACTGAACTACTGCTGATTCCACAAGATGGGTCTGGTCCCAAGTATGGGGTTTCAGCTTCCTTTCATTTCTATGTATCCTGTAACCCATAAGAGGATAACAGTGTTATTTTATCCTAGTTCATTTAGTTTGCCTAGTCATTTCCAGACCATCTTTGAACTGATTGTGTGCGAGTTCAGAGCTTTGATGGCTGCTGCTTGAGTATCTGACATGATTACAATCTTTTGTTTACGATAGTTTCTTTCGATATTTAATTCTACACATCTTTTAATGGCACGGATTTCCGCTTGAAAGTTGCTGGCGCATGCACCCAAGCTTTCTAAGTATTAGGCTCTAGGTCCAAAAACCCTTGCCTTTGTTCCTTTATCTGACTTGGAGCCATCCGTATACCATTTTCTGGCATTTTAGCTTAGCCCCAATATGATGTCTTTGTCCCATTCAGATTTGTTACCCAGTTTTGTGGTGAATTTTGTCACAAAGTTAAATTGCTTTGGCATGTCATCTTGGGGTATTTCTCAAGTTTGGTTTTTCCTTGATTGTTTTCTTTGGTCATCGTTTTCTTCCTTACACTTTCTAACTGAATGTGTAGTGGCGTGAGATTTGCGATTACTCTCGTTGCAGCAATTTTCGTGAGGTTTGTCCTCGAAGTAGTGAGATTAGCTCTCATTCCCCAAGCTACTACCCCATAAGTAGTGGCTGGTCTCACTATTGCCCTGTACATCCAGTGCTATGTCTTTGGGTTACAAACACCAATTTTTTTCTGCAATGTTTCTGCACACCATAAGGGTTTTTGTAGCTTTGTGTGTTATTTCGTTTTCGTGTTTGTTTCAGAGTCAACTGTTACCTAGAATTAGCCATAGATATTTAACCTCTGTTTTTCACTTAACGATGTTCTCACCTACTTTGACAGTTTTAAAGTTAGGTTTCTTTTTCCTTGTAAAGGCTGCTAAAGTGGTGTTGCTGTGGTTGATATTAAGTCGTCCCATCTGTACTGTAAGAAACAAAACAAATAAGAAAAATATTATATCTAGTTGAAACGAATTGATTTGAGTCTTTAATTTAGATTTTTATTTTTTGTTTGGAAACAAATATGACTCTTAATTAAACGCAAACATTAAAATAATTGTAAATTTTAAACATCAACAACTTGTGTATTCCTAAGATAAGGAACATTAGATTTCCACAACATTTATGCACATTCCAGATCATCACAATTCATCAAAAATCGAATTTACCACGCCTAATTCCATATTATTCATTCTTAATTAAAACCGCTCGTAAAAACATCTTAACATGTTAAAACCTTCAAAGACAAAAGAATCAATAGTGATTGAACTAGTAATATTCCAACGAAAATATGTCTTCTAAAAATAGAGAGTGGATGATATTTATAAAAAGGTATTCAGGATGATCGTTAAGAGTTTACAGAAATATAATGCTATTATTGATTTAAATGTTATTATATTGAATTTGTTAGATTTCTTCACAGATGAGTCTGTGGCTTAATCGAATCTTTTTTTTTATTTTGTTTATTGGTATTATTTAAAATAAATTAGTTGTGAATATTAATTTGTTATAAAATAATTTATTAACCGACTTCAAAAAAGGAGGAGGTTCTCAATTTGACCATATTTTTTTATGTATGTTATCGAATATCTCCGGTATTTATAATCCGATTTAAATATAGTATATTACACTACAAAGGCAGAAAGTTTGAGATTCCTGCAGTGCGCCACATGATGCCCGAGGCGAAATTGTGGGCATCATGGCGCACAGAGCAGGGCTCTCAAACTTTCTGCCCATGTAGTGTATACTATTTTTCTTTGTAAGTACGAAGGAAATGGTCCCATAAAAATTTGGTTAAGGTCTGTTCATCAATGTGGAAGATATTCCAGGAAATAACACAAAAATCAACAGAATAAGCTTCGAAGTTAATATGTTAATGATGATTTATAACATAAAAACATAATAATTAGCCCGTTACTATCCCACTCTAAAGCCACAGGCCTCTTCTTACAAGGAGAAGGAATGAACACCACGCTCACTGCGGGTTTGTGATTTCAGACAATTAAGTCCACGTTTCATCACGATGTTTTCCTTTACCCTACGTGCATGTCTCCAAAAGTCACATTGGTATGTGCTGGGTCTGTTCGGATTGACCCCACAACCTCTTGCACGGTATTCGGAAGGTTTTGAAGAAAGTACATCTTAAATTTGCGCCCACATCTGACAAAGCCAAGTAGAAACTAAAAAGGATAAAATAAAAACTTTGTTAAAAACATTGAACCGCCTTCAAAAAAAAAAAACGCACCAAAAAGACAGAAATAAAATGTTTATTTCTTAAAAAAAATTGAAAGCAACTAGGCATCTGATTTCGATTTCCTTGAAGTCGGCTCCAATGGCAAATTACCCTCTATTTTAATCTTAGCAATTAAATCTAGATTTCAAATGTAATTAACTCAAATCTTTTACAAAGATATAAACCATTGGAGCTTACATGCGGGTTCGAGTCCTGCTGGATGCGACATTTCTTCAATTTCTCCTTACTTAATGCCATTTAATATATATTCTTGTTTGTATACTTTCTACAAACTTCCTGAATTTTTAAGTTGTTAAGTATTTTTCTGATATTTTTCAGTATTCAGGTGATCTTTGTAGGTTCATTTCAATAAAAAAAAGAATATTATAAAAGTATATTTTAATTTCATGAAATGTTATTTTCAATTAAACAATCTTAAGATTATAGTTCAACATATTAAACAGTAATGCACTACCTGTATGAAAACACTATGTATAATATTCATTAAAAGAATTAAAACGGTTGATTAAATTAATTGTATTAACAAACTTATTTTTATCACTTATATTATTGTCGGAACTCGATGCCTAGTTTAAAGTTATCCATTATTCCATTATTGCATGTGCGTGCGCCTGTGGCTATTCTTGATGAATATGCGCGGCCTCAGTCCGGACACTGAAAACTACAACAGGGTTGAGAATGGAAGTTCGACACCATTTGTCTCCAATTGCACCTATTAGGCTGCTCGCAAACACGACTACCTACGGTCGCCACCGGTGGCCGCCACCAGCAGCTCTATACGACGGCAGCTCTATACGACGTTTTACTGGCTGCCACTGGTGGTCGCAACAAAACGCTCTATGCCGCTACCAGTGGCTGGGACAAGCAGATTTTCTGGCTTCAGTCTCTAGAAATTGTTTTTCGAAGAATTGCAACTTCACGATGTCAATTTTTTTTGTATTTTTGTAATGAGATGTAGAAATTTCAAAGAATTATTATTCCTTAAAGAACCGTTGAAAAAAGAGGATACACGAACGCGAAAAAGTATAGCAACAGTAGAAAGACTTTCTATAACATTGAGGTGAATAAATATTAACGGTTTTTAAATCATTGGACTACCCACTAAATCTATAATTTTGTTAGTGTGTGTGTTCTTCTAACGTCCATTTACTAACTACACATATGAACGCAATCAACTGAAGTGGCTCAAAGAAGTGTCTGTGTTTACGCGGGCAAAAAGTGGCCGCCACCGACCACTAGCAGCGAGAGTCGACGGCTGCCGCAGTTTGTCGCTTGGATGAACCACTTCGGAAGCCCTGTGTGCGCCTGGTTCATATACATACCATGAAAGTTTCAGTCCGCAGCTAGTGGCAGCCAACGGTGGCGACCACAAGTGGTCGTGTTTGCGATTAGCCTTAGTTGCAAAGCGTTCCCAGTTGCCTGCTAAGTTGACTGTTTTCAGTGTTTCGTGTAAAACGTCTTTATAACATTTTTCATGACCTCCTATGAACCCCCTCGCTTAGTTCCTCAAAAAGTACACATTTTTCTAACTGATTGTCATCCAATCGATAGATATGACCAGCCCAACGGAGGCGAGTATGAGAGATCAGAGTCTCTATAGGCAGACACTTAGCTCTTCATTGGATATTCGACGGTACCAGCGAACGCGCATCATTTGATGTAAATGTCTTTGTTGTGTGCGCTAAAGAGTTTTAGTATGTCTTCTATATGGAACCTAGGCCTCGTATGCGTATATTAGAGTTGGCAAGACAGCTGCTTGGTATACAGCCATTTTTGTTTCAAGTGTTTAATCGTGGTTAACGAAAACTCTGCATAACCTCCAGAAAGCATTGGATGTAGCACTGACTCTATTATGTATTTCTTTGTCTATATTTGCTTTGGTATTTACCAATCACTTATATATCACATTAATTAACAAAAGAATTTTATCAGATTTTCAGTTCTACTAAAAATATATCATTAATGAATCAAATTTAGAATCAATATTGACATTGCAATTTTTTATTTCTTACCCAACGAAAGCAAATAAGTGTTGTTACAGTTTTTATTACATTACACAATGACTATTTATTTATATAATTTATTACTAAATTTTTATGTGTATTTCTAAGATCGGATCACTGCATGTGTGTTAAAATATATATTGCTAACAAAGTAAATAACACATAGAGTAAATATTTTGTTCATAAATCCTTTTAAACTTTTGTAACAATTTATATTTTTTTATTAGTTTGGAGAAAGAGGATCTGGTACACGTACAAGTACAGGTGAAGCCCAAGATTTTTACAAGATTCAACAAGATTGTTTGAATAAAGGAATATTATTTGAAGATCCAGAATTTCCTGCTACAGATGAGTCCTTGTTCACCACTCAAAGACCTGATAGATGCTATGAGTGGAGAAGACCCCATGTAAGTAAATAATTTTATTGTAAATAAAAGAGTAGACTTAAAGTTGTAATGTTGTAGTAATATTATCAACACAAATAAATTAAATGGGGTACTGATGAAAAATTTAGCGTTCACAAGAATCAGTTTATTCATTTATTGTTGACATACGAGGTTTGTCGCAAAGTAAACAAGAAATATTCGATACAAGTAGCGCTATCTGTCAGTGGGGTTAGCGATAGGTACATCTTCTATTGATGTTCTGTCAAAATTTCATGACAATCGAACCACTTCACGACGAGTTATCGCGCTCAAAGTGACAATACCTTTTAAACTTGGTAAATCATTTACCGAAACGCATCGATTGTTGAAACAAGTTTATAGTGATGATTGTTTATCTAGTAGCCTAGTCCACGAGTGGTTTACACGGTTCAAAGAGGGTTGTGAGTCGTAGGAAGACGACGAACATGTTGATCAGCAGAAATTTGTGATTACGCCACAAACTGTCAAAAAAGTGCGTCTATGTATTATCCTATTTATTACGATACATGCAAATGGAATTAAATATCTCCAAAGGTCGCATTTTGACTGGGAATTTGGGTATGAGAAAGGTGTGTTTACGGTTTGTTCCGCACAAGCTTAGGGATGACCAAAAAATGCTTTGAATTCAACATTCGAGAGACGTCATTAAAGAAGCCAACAAATATAAAAACTTTCTGTATAACATTGTGGATTTTGACAAAACGTGGTGTTTTCAGTATCATCCCGAAATCAAACGTCGAAGTTCCGCATGGTAGCACAGAATTTGTTCCAGCGGGCCAAACGGTTAATTCTCTGTATTCTCTTGGTGTTATGAGCTGGCGCTTGTTGCACGATAATGAACCATCACAACGATCGACATCTGTCTGATTTTTTGACAAAAAAATACCATTTTAACCATCAACTGCTCCCCAATATTCTCCGGATACGGCACCGTGCGACTTTGTCTGTGTTAGGTAGACCACATTTGCCCATGAAGGGACAGCAGTATGCCGATGTAGATGCCATCCAAAATGCATTGACGAGCATTTTGAAGAACATCCCGGTCAATAAGCTAAAATCCTCATTCCAAAAACTTGTGGACCGTGCAAATCGCTGTATTAATTTTGAAGAGAGGACTATTTTGATAAAATAAATTCCATTTGCCGAAAAAAATATTTTCATTGTTTTTTTACTTTGTCCTGTTTACTTTGCAACAGACCTCGTAATAATGCATATTTCAGAAGTTATTTTTATTTATAAATGTTTATTTCCTTTACAGTTAAAATATATAAAAATTAAAATTAATTTATCTGTATTCACCACAGTACCTTGCATACAGGAACTTGATAACTGTGAATCTCTTATCATTTAAAATTATTGGTCAAGGACGGAAAAACACATTAAACCCAACTTTTTTGAATTTCACACGAAAATTATAATTTAAAAAAAAAACAATAATCAGTTAGAAGGAGGAGAAAACCGCAATTTATGTCCTATGCCAATGTGAAGTCCTTGCAAGGACGCGGTATCTGGTATTGGGAGATGAGAAACCGGCTGCTCCAAGTTATGTGGAGAGGCCACTGTCAAGGCTATTAAGTCTCATTAAGAGGGCAGGGCTAGACAAGGTGTTCTAATCTTAATCTAGAGATGATGGGTGTTCACCATAGATCTGTAAAGGTCGCAGTGGCTAACAGCCAACTCAAAGAATATCTATCTATCTAAGCGTATATACACACAAACCACTAGTGTCCGACACCGGTGGCGACCACCGGTCGGGCGAGTCTTTACATAATATGAAGCCACTTGTGTCCTAAACCGGTGGTTGCCACCGGGGACGCATCAGCAGGGTATACAAGGTTCTCCTTCAATAGCAGTTACAAAATCCTCAGTATTGCATTCAAAATATTTCTCCATAATAAACGATCAAACAATTTCAAGATATAGACACTAAAAGTGGTTGGTGTGTACATCTTTATTAAAAACAACGTACTGCTAAAAATAAAATTTAGGAAAGTGGCCCGGCCGGTGGCGAGGGTAGGACACTAGCGTAGCGGCAGTCGAGCAGTTAGCGTATATACACACGAACCACTAGTGTCCGACACCGGTGGCGACCACCGGTCGGGCGAGTCTTTACACATGAAGCCACTTGTGTCCGACACCGGTGGTTGCCACCGGGGACGCATCAGCCGGGTATACAAGGTTCTCCTTCAATAGCAGTTACAAAATCCTCAGTATTGCATTCAAAATGTTTCTCCATAATAAACGATCAAACCATTTCAAGATATAGACACTAAAAGTGGTTGGTGTGTACACCTTTATTAAAAACAACGTAGTGCTAAAAATAAAATATAGGAAAGTGGCCCGGCCGGTGGCGAGGGTAGGACACTAGCGTAGCGGCAGTCGAGCAGTTAAAACTGGTGTGGTCCGCAAAGTGGCTCGTCTGTGATCGTACATTTAAAACAATGCATTGCTATCGGTGGTCGCCACCTGTGTCGGTCACTGGTGGTTCGTGTTAATAGACGCTTAGTGGAGTGGTCCGCAAAGTGGCTCGTCTGTGATCGTATAGTATAACTAGACCCACTTGGATAGGAATTATTTTTACGATTTTACCAGGGGAAACTTAAAAGAACGTCATTATATGAACGAACCTAGTAAAATATCTATTTAATGTTACTTTTAACTTTCCGACTCACACATGTACGCCCATGAAGAGAATTCTTGGAAATTCGAAAAGAGCGTTGACCGCGCCTATTCAAGTGGTTTTGGATAAACTATACATTTAAAACAATGCATTGCTATCGGTGGTCGCCACCTGTGTCAGACACTGGTGGTTCGTGTGTATAGACGCTAAGGACCACACCAGCTTTTATTTAAAAACAATAATATACTGAATGTACAAATAAAAGCAAAAAGTAATTGCTTTAATATCTGAAAGTCATTATAAAACTTGCTAACGAACCTGTTTATAAAATCTATTTTTTATGGAAAATTAGTCTTCCCAATTTAGTTAACAATAATTTCTTTATTAAAAATAATTTCTTTATTAAAAATAATGTGTAGTAACTGATAGAACAAAATTTTGGGTAGATCATGTAAACAAGTGGAATGAGTTTAAAACATTTTTTTTAAGAATAAATTAAATATGATGTTGTCATTCTGTTACATATCTCATTGGATTATTATAGCCGATACGGTACTAAGTCGTGGGTTGCTTATTTATCCTTTTATAGAAAGTTAATTAATGGTTACGCTATTTTAAAACATGGTCGCAAAAAGCACAATATAGATTAAAACCTTGAAATATATTTTATCACATCCTTGTATTATCAGATGTTTTTAAGTAGGTACAAAATGAGTTTGTTTTATTGCAGTTCTCAATGCATAGTTTAAATTTTTAAAGAAAATTATTCATGTTAATCAAAGGAGTGACAACTAAAATTTAAATTTTTTGTGATATATCTCTGGATCTGGAAATCTGGGGAGCATATGTCCCATTGTGCATCCTCTCTCTGTAGGTATATCCACACCTCAGGCTGTCATCAGGCCTAGAGATCTAAAATAGGTGATAAGGCTCCCGAGGTGAATATCCCTGACATCGGCTGGTGTAAGCCAGTACTCGCACAACACGGATCTTATGATTTCAGAAAAAGCAGAGCAGTAATACATTATATGCTCTACTGTTTCCTCTTCTTGTTCGCAACCTCTGCATAGCAGCGATTCTTCTAATTTCATCCTAAAGATATGTTATCGCAATTGGCAGTGACCTTTTAAGATTGCCACCGCTGTTTGGAAATTTTGTCAGGTGAATGCCTTAAACTTTCTTGCCGTTTCTTCGCCAGGATGAGGTAATAACTCTCTGACCAGTTACAGTTCGTCATTTCATCCCAGCACTGTATAAACTTTTGATGAGAGTGCTGTTTGATAAGGTCCACGGCACCGGACATTGTTAGCTTGGTAGATGGGCGAGGGCTAACATATTTGTAGCCCGCAGCCCTCTTTGCTAAATTGTCGGTTGCCTTTAGAGTTCCCATGTTTTTTGATCCAGCTCAGAGTGACCATGTTATTGTGGCTGGCCTTAGTTGTTTGGTGATATTCTAGTACTAAACTTGAAGTGATACGTAGTATATCCAAGGTCAGTAGTGCTTGTCGGCAGTCCGTGTAAATATTTACATTCCTGCCTGTGATATTCCCTTTGATTAATTCTTTTGCAGCTATGGTTATGCCTGTGAGTTCTGATTGAACCACACTTGACAAGCGATCCATAGCCCATTTCATTTTTGGCTCAAGGATCTGGAGTAAATTCCACATCTCACACGTTGCTGCGTTTTTGATCCATCTGTATAGGCGCTCAGAGCATTAACTACGTTAAGATCTGCTGTCTTGTCTGTTAATATTTTGTAGGGTTTGTTAAAGACAAATCTTGGTAGCGATTCCCTCCACAGATGGAAAACAGGTGGAAAATAAGTTTTTACCAATTTTTTATCTCTATTTTAAGAATGAATTTAATATGATGTTGTCATTCTTTTATATATCTCATTCGATTATTCTAGCTGATACGATAATAAGTCGTGGGTTGCTTATTTTTTTTTCTTTTATAGAAAGTTATTTAATGGTTACGCTATTTTAAATATGGTCGCAAAAAGCACAATATTTGGATATAGTTTAAAACCTTGAAAATATATTTTGTCACATCCTTATATTATCAGATTTTCTTATTTACAAAATGAGTTTGTTTTATTAGAGTTTTTAGTGCAGAGTAATTAAATTTTATAAAAAAATATACATGTTAATAAAAAAAGTAACAAATAAAATTTTATTTTTTGGTAATAATATAAACGGTACTAAGTGAACTCATGACAAAATAAAAAATTGTTCTTTTTTTCGTGACAAGAATTAATTTTATATTATATTATTTTAGGAAATTTCTGATGACCCCAGATTTTTCGTGGAAGGTTTTTCCCGATTCGATATACAACAGGGAGAGCTAGGTGATTGCTGGCTTTTGGCAGCAGCAGCTAATTTGACCCTTTACAGACGTTTGTTCTTCCAAATCATCCCAGACGACCAAGAGTTTGATGAAAAATACGCAGGCATATTCCATTTTCGGTAAGACCTTTTTATAAAAATATAAAAAATTAACATTACATACAAGAATATCAGGAAAGGGCCTCCTTGGAAAAGTACTTCCCGTCACATTGACTGAAATTTCGTGAATTGATTGTTTTACGTGAGTAGAACAAAAGTCTCAATGGGCACCAGGATATCTTATGAGATATAGAGATTTGAAGTTAGGCCAAAATAGTGGTTTACTGAACAGGTCAACATTTGATATACTAAGTATTTCTACATCTTACTGTTAGATTTTTTTTTTAAACCCTAGGATACTCTCGATTTTGTCCTCTATCACATCAGGTTCTTTTAGAATTCTGATTTTTTCCATTCCCTTATTTCTAGTATGTATTTTTTATGTGTTATTTTGTAGAAATTATTAATTTCAGTCTGTTCATATTTTATATGTTTTATCTCAGAACAATTTTGTTCCATTTGAGTGTTTATATCTCTTAAGATTTGCTTAATATCTTGAATGTCATATTTATTTCGTTAATTTTCTCTTAAGTTCTTGTTTAATGTGTAGCAAATGCTTTTTTATTTCTTTCTAATATTAGATTTTTTGTATGGTTTTTCAAAGGTTGGGCTTCTTGTTGTAATTTTACTTCTTCGGAAAGCTTTCTTTTGTTCTTCTGTCGGTGAATTGTGTTCTGGTTTTTCTCTTGTGGCTCTTTCTTTTACTTCTATTTCTATAATTTTGCTCACATGCAGTATTTTATATGTACTCGCTCTATCACAACAGTAGTCGTGCAAATACCTTCTGATTGTTGCTCATAAATAAATAAGGGGCCAAAAACCTGTCACATCCCCGTCGTTGACCAAGGGATGGAAGTTCATCACATACATACGATTATATGTGCTTGTAATTACGTGGTCTTGTATGATATTGCATATATATGAAGCTTCTAACACAAATTTTAGATAGCGTTGCATGGTATTGAAATAACCCCTAGGTGACCTTGCCAGAAAAGGTAAATGCCGGATTCCTTGAACCTGACATGATAGAGGTCAATCGACAGCAGCGACTCCAAAAACCGAGGGTATCCTAGGCTTTTTGAGAAAAATCTAACAGTGAAGTCTAAAAATACTCAGTATATCATATGTTGACCTATTCAGTAAATCACTATTTTGGTCCAACTTCAAACCTCTATATCTCACTAATTCTTCATCCTTTAGCTTGGTGTCCATTGAGCCTTTTATTCCTTTTATTTAATCAAAAAATTTCGGACAATTTGACGGGATGTACCTTTCCATGAATTTTGTGCGGGGTTCTTTGCAAAACATAAAACTTTAATTAACCGTGACGAAGTAACAATCGAAATTATTCAATATTTTGACGAAAAATTGAGTAAAGAAGGTTCAGAGATATATGGAATTGACTTTTTTTCCTACCCTGTACAAACATTCGAATTCTCTCCCTAGATAAGCCGATGTTCTCGTTACATGTTCATGCAGTAACAAAAGCATAGACAATAAATCATTATAGAGTTAATTCTTTCATATATATTCTTAATTTATTGGTAGATTTTGTATTATATTTCTCACTTCAGAATTATTGACCTCTGTCACAGATTATGTTATTCAAGATT
The DNA here is from genome assembly GCA_964028335.1 of Altica lythri. NCBI lineage: Eukaryota > Metazoa > Arthropoda > Insecta > Coleoptera > Chrysomelidae > Altica > Altica lythri. Next base: position 26,325,218 of record OZ034808.1, on the reverse strand, counting down.
TTTACGGTTTATTTTATTCAACATTTGTAATTAATCTTGTTTTATTTAGATTTTGGCAATACGGAAAATGGATAGATATAGTAATAGATGACAGATTACCTACCTACAGAGGCCAATTAGTTTATTTACATTCTACAGAAGAAAATGAATTTTGGAGTGCGTTACTAGAAAAAGCATATGCAAAGTAAGTTAAAATTATTGAAATTTAGAATTTGTACAATATTTTTTTTTAATATAGATTGAATGGTTCCTATGAGGCACTAAAAGGAGGATCAACATGTGAAGCTATGGAAGATTTTACTGGAGGAGTAACTGAAATGTATGAAATGGATTCAAGTCCTCCTAATCTTTTCCAAATTATTCTTAAAGCTTATGATAGATCATCACTTATGGGTTGTTCAATTGAGGTATAGTTTAATTAATGGATATAAACTGAACAGATTATTAAATATTAGTATTTTATTTTAGCCCGATCCTCAAGTGCTGGAAGCTCAAACTCCAGAAGGATTAGTTAGAGGCCACGCTTACAGTATAACACGAGTACAATATATAGATATTCAAACGCCTAATGTAACTGGTAAAATTCCACTACTCAGGCTCCGAAATCCTTGGGGAAATGAGTCTGAATGGAATGGTGCTTGGAGTGATGGGTAAGCAAGCATATAGTTTTTATTGGTCAATATTTACGATAACATTGATATATTTTAGTGCCCCAGAATGGAGGTTTATCTCTGATTCTCAAAAAGAAGAATTAGGTTTAACATTTGACAATGATGGTGAATTTTGGATGTCTTACAAAGATTTTATAAAATACTTCAGTAGGTTAGAAATCTGTAATCTTAATCCCGATTCTTTATCAGAAGACGAAATACGTGAAGGCAATAAGAAAAAATGGGAAATGTCCGTATTTGAAGGCGAATGGGTCAGGGGTGTTACTGCCGGTGGTTGTAGAAATTACATAGGTAAAAAACTAAAATAAAATGAATGATCAGTAAAATAAATGTAGTGTATTTTTTATTACATTTACAGATACTTTCTGGCGTAATCCACAGTATAGGATAACTTTGACTGAATGTGACGAGGGCGACGATGATAATACTTGTACAATGATTGTAGGTTTAATGCAGAAGAATAGGAGACAAGTTAAAAGTATTTCTGGAGTGGATCTACTAACTATTGGATTTGCTATATACCATGTAAGTCATAATTAACAGTGATATATCGTTCAAGTTTTCTGTGTAGCAAGTTTAAAACTACCGAAAAGGTATAGTAACAAAACTATATTAAAGAGGTTCTTATAAGAAACCAATAGAAAAATGAAATCCCTCTCAAATTCTTAATTATTAAATGGGCCATAACACGTGTGCATTATCCTTTCTCTTAAAGTGGAGTGCTCTTTGTTTTTTCAAAACTTTTAGGTAATTCACAGGATTTTTGACCAACTTAAATTATGGAGTAGATTTGTATTTAGAAAATAAAATTAAATAATCTTCAGCAACTTTCTTCAATTTTCGTATACTAACTAACTGCAATACTCTGAACGTGGAGGAGTAACGAGAGAAGTGAAACTATGTGCGATTTCTTTTTTGTGTGGTTTGTTTTATGGAGTGGAAGATGTGCATGCGCAAAACTATCTCCGAATCAGAACAAGATAAAAGAGAGTTATTACTAGTGTCATTTTGTCTCTGAAGTCATTGCTGGGCTCGTGTTGGGAGCATTTGGTCTTAAATAATTTTATACATACGACTTACTATCAGCTTCTGTGGTCTAAAAATAAATAAATGTACACAGAAAATTTGGATGGAGACAAATTCGTTAACTTATGTTCTAATTGTATAATTTTCTGTTTTAGCTTCCTTACCCAGATAGAGTACCAAAACCATTAGATCTGAACTTTTTCAGATACAATGCATCAGTAGCGCGTTCTCCGTCGTTTATAAATTTACGCGAAGTGAGTTGTCGGTTTAAATTACCGCCGGGTACATACTGTATCGTGCCGTCGACTTTCGATCCCAACGAAGAAGGCGAATTCCTGTTGAGGGTGTTCACAGAAAAGCAAAACGTTATGGAGTATGGTTATAATTATGATAACATTAGGCATATTCGAGGAAATGAGGTCGATGAGGAAGAGGATAACGAAGAGACACCTAGTGCTCCTTCGTTTCCTGAACCTCATAACCCCAGTTCCTACTCTAGCGATCCTTTTCCTAGTTATCCTGGAGGAGGTGGAGGAGGGTATTCTCATCCACAACCTTTTTCTGGTCATCATTATCAACCAAGTTCGCCTGGTTATCCCAGCCCAGGTTATCAATCACCTGGTTATCCTAACATGGGTTATCAAGCACCTGGTTATCCTAACTCGGGTTATCAATCACCTGGTTATCCTAACTCCGGTTATCAGTCACCAGGTTATCCTTCAAATCCAGGAGGATACCCTGGTCATTACCCGCCTCCTAATCCTTCATATCCTCCACCGAATTATCCTCCTAGATCAAATAATGATGAACTTCGGGATCCTATTCAAGGCATTACAAATTTCTTTAACAAGCTATTCAAATAATTATTTTGCTAGCTTTTGACAATTATCATAGTTGTGATGTATCATGAGATTTTTAATAAATAAGTTTTAAATATTGCCACTTAGTAAAAAGAACCAAGTTCCATTCAGAGCAATTCATTCTTTTACGAGATTTACAAAAAATAGATTTTTGTTTAGATACCTACTTTTTTATTAATGGAGTATTTGTACAAAAGCAGATATCGTTATTTAATTTTATGATTTTCGAAATTATTTTTTCTGTTAATAGAAATAGCTTTCTGTAGATATTCGATTAATGAAAATAGTATTTTACGTAACAAGTCCCGAAAGTCCTGCAAGCCTGCGAGTCCAGTAAAAGCACTTTTGGGACGTATTACGTACAATATATTTTTTTAAACCTGCCAGATTTTAGTAATTTCAAGTTTATTTTTGGTCAGAAAATCTCATTATGTCGGACCGGGCCAGAAAATTATTGTGATAGTCCGGTAAAAGCTTTTACCGGACTCATTTTTATTTTCTGGCCTTGTCCAACAAAATGAGATTTTCTGACCCAAAAATAAACAGGAAAGTACTAATTTCTGGCCGGTTTAAAAAATAGTATATTCCACGCGTTAGATCATCTAACTTTTTGGCCATGGGTTGTATACTATTTTTCTTGATCCCAATCCGAACATAGTCCGCCAGAGCGCGCTGTAATTCAAGCAAGCCATAAAAGTTGGACTTTCTGGAGCAAAGAGCTGCCAGAAAGTACGTATTTTCGGGTAGTGGATCAAGAAAAAATATTTTTCCAATATCTGCTTTTGCTATCAAATTCATTTTTTTTCTTAAACAGTAAATTATGATACAGTTTTTTTATGATATTGTAAGATTCGAATTCTTCATCAATATTTCTTATTCTATGTATAGTATTAGATTTTTATAACGTTTTAGCAGCTAAACAATATGCATTTACGCTTATTTTTCATTGCTTATATTTTTTTGTTAATGCTTACCATTATTTACATATTTTTTAATTTGTATTTTGTTCTGGGAAAAGATGGTATTTTGGTTTTATTTTTAATTTTGGATTTAAAACCTGACATATTTAGCAAATTTCTTAAAAAAAAAACTAAACCTTGTACAGTGTAATTTAATAGCACCAATATATAAATTTTATTGTACAAAAGAAGCATATTTGTTTGTAAATAATTCGGATTATTTACAAATTGTTTATATACATTTCTTTGCAAGTAAAATTGCAACATGGTGAAGTATATAAAACTGATAGTATCGAATCAAACACTTTTTGGTTGCTTATACGAAAAGACAAATGAGTTGACCAAATGTAAAAGGAAATAAGCATATCTAGAAGAAACGAATTTAGAATAGAAATACCCTCTAAAAGCGTAGAGTGAAATTACTTTAGAACCTATGAAGATCATACATGAAGGAATTTTTGCAATGTATCAATATGATTTTTAATTCAAGCTTCACTAACACATTAAACGCTCAGGTTTTTTCAAAATTTTAATGTTGTAAATCCAAAACTTTGGGGTCATTAATTACATAATACATAAGTTTGTACATAATCATTTTTAATGTTGAGATTAATATTTATTAATGTTGATAAAAATAAAAAGTGAGTTCAGCATAAGAAGTGTTATTTTAACATGTATATTTTTTCTTTAACCTTCCCTTGGTGTCATACAATTTTAATTTAGTACTAACAATATATTATTTATAGGGAACACGACGAAGAAGTGCAATATGGAGATATCGATGAGCTAGTAAGTTTATATTATTGCGTTTTTTTAGCTTGTGATGCCTTCTGAAATATACTTTTAATCTCCTTGTTTGTATATAGACCATCTTCTATATTTTGTGGGGTGTTTTTGAAAGTTCCTATCAGAAATATTTATGTAAATTGGTTAATCAAGACGTTAAAATTCTATAAATAAGAAGTCGCTATTCCATAATTTCCCATGTATAAAGGGAAAGTGGGACCAAAATATCTGAACCATTTTTACATGCTCAGAACCGTATACTTGTAGGTAATGAATTATGAACAACTTTAAAGGAAGCACATAACAATGAGACTAATCGATAAAGAAACGGATTTAAAATCACTTATATCTTCAAGAAGTTGTCATGTGATAAAAGCTTTATTGAAGATAGGTCATATTCAAGCATAAGAATCAAAGCAAAAATTGTGGATATAGGAAGCAACTACTTAGAATCTGTATTATTATTACTCATGGTAAAACCAATTTCAAGAGAACGAAATACCAAAATAGTAATACAAAGGAATAATATACTCAGTGACATTAGAAGTGTTACACCCAGAAGGAATAATTTCTTAATCTTAATTTTTTGGCAACATGGTAGATTTACATCGTGAATAAAACGATAACATTTTCCAGAATTTTTAATAACGTATAACAAAAAAAAATAATAATGTGTTTGGCGACCCCGTAACTGAATACACTCATGCACACGTCTAGGCATTGACAAAATGAGATGATCAATGTCTGCTTGTGGTATCTCGTTCCATGCAACTTGAACTTCATGGATTAACTGTGCCAGAGTTTGTGGAGGATAATGTAAATTGGACAGTCTTCTTCCCATCATATCCCACATATTTTCGATGGGATTTAAATCTGGTGAATGGGGTGACCACGGCAAAACATTAACGCCAGCTTCTTGAAGAAATTCCATAGAACGGAAAAAAACCTGACGTTCGTTTCGGAATTCATTCCATGCGTTTGGGTCGTAAGAATTGAAAAAACCTAATAACGTCGTTTTCTCTTCTTCTTCATATCTAACGCCAGTAAAAGGGCAATAGTAATCAATTCATTGTCGTCGTCCATTAATGCTTTCATAGCAACATCGCTATTTGAACTGACAGTATAAGTTCCTAATACAAAAAAACGGATGTATGCGCTAGGCAGACGGAATTCCGAATCTGAATTCCTGATCCGGAAACCGAATCAGGAAACCGAGCGTCTGCGCCCAGCCTAAGACATCATCAACATAACTCCAACTGTCCTGTGTACATCATAGCATTCTTTAAATATAGTCATTCTGTTGTCAAAAAATTAAGATTAAGAAATTATTCCTTCTGGGTGTAACACTTCTAATGTCACTGAGTATATAAATTGGAAAATAACTGTTATACGCAAAGAACTATAAAAATGTAAAAATGAGCTAAAAAAGAATTAAAAAACCTACTCACAAATCTAGCGTAAAGCAAACCCAAGTACACGAAGAAAAATTCGTCACAATAGTTGAAAATAGTTAAACTGTAGGAATTCTTGAAATTCTCGCCATAAATAGCTTTTACTAAGTTTTTAATGACTTCCACTTAATAAATTGTTCAAAATCAAATTAATAGTATCGATTTAAACAAACTAGTTGCTTATCAAAGTTCTCACACAATTTGGTTTAAAAGTTATTCTTTAATTCTCAATATCCACACTCCACGACTTAGTAAACAGATGCAACAGAGGAAGTTTATATCGTGATGTATGAGATTATGTCTTATCTGCTATATCAATTTCTTTCCCCTATATCAGTTTAACTACAGTTAATGTTCTTACCAATTTCAAGTCCTGATGCTATGCATTGTATTTATTTTTTAAAAACAAATATTGTAAACCAACATCATTTAGGTTAAAACTGAACCAGACGAAGAAGAAAAAGAGGAATTTGATAGAGTAAACGAATTTTTCTTGCAATTAGCGGGAGAGGACAAAGAAGTAGATTGGTTGGAACTCAAGAAAATATTGGATTTCTCTTTAAAATCAGGTAAAGTGCTTTAATCTATTTTTAAATGTGATAATTATGTAATTGATGTATTTCTTCGAGCATATACTACCATAGAAAGCTTTCCGTGCTATCCTATACTGTAGTGTGTGATTTAAGATTAATTTAATGAAAATACTGTATTAAAATATTAAACGTTACAAAATCTGGTATAACATATCTGGGTAATGATACTGTTTCGAGGTTAGATAGATATTCATTGTAATGGATGTTAGCCTGTATCACTGCAACCTTTACAGATCTATTGTGAACACCCAAAATCTCTAGAGTTGGATTAGAGCCCTTCCCTCTTATTGAGACTTAATATAGCCTTGATAGTGGCCTCCCCACGTAACTTGGAGCAGCCTGTTTCTTCTCTTCCAATACTGGAAGCCTGTTTCTCGCGAGATTCGAATTTCTCATGCAAACTTCAAATAAACTCCAATGGCAAACGAATATATTTTCGTAACCTCGAAACAGCACTGTTACCTTAGAGTTAACCAATTACTATCAAGATACCAAAATATAGATTGTGGCAAACGCGAACTCCAGTTGCGACTGAAGGATTTTAGTTGCTCATAAATTTATATTATATAATTTAACCATTTTTGTGCTCTTATTAAAATCTGAATCTAAAGGTAAACAAAATTAAAATGCATTCAATTTAAATCTATTTAAACAAAGAGAAAAGTACGTTCCAATCCACAAAAGAACCATTTTTGCAACGATTCGTGTCCACTATTCCTACTACAAAATTATGATTAACACTTAAAAATTGATACTGTTACAAAATACAGTCATTTGCCTTAAAAATACCATATATACGAGGTCTGTAAATTAAGTGATGAGACTGGCAACGTTGCGTTTCATCTGGCAAAACTGAAAGCGCGGGGCTTGGTGGGGCGGCAGAGGAGCATGTTATCCACCTTCAGTACGAGTTTGACCTCGCTCCAGTCATTTGGTTGTGCGTAGCAATTGTTTTTGTGAAACAGTTTTTTCTATTGTGTTCTAAAAATGAATGACATCAATTTCGAGCAACGGTGTGCTAACAGGTTTTGCTTCAGACTGAAACTCTTCTTAAACTTCAGCAGGCCTACGGAGATAGTGTTTTGTCAAGAGCCCAGGTTTTTCGGTGATGTAAGGCATTTTCAGAAGGAAGAGAGTCGATTGAAGATGAACCAAGAAGCGGAAGGCCTTCATCTTCAAGAACCGATGAAAATGTCGACAGAATCCGGGATCTTGTGCGTTCAGATCGTCAGTTGACAGTCAGAATGATCGCGGAAGAGTTAAATTTGACTCACACCACCGTTCATCAAATTTTGACCAATGAATTGGGGATGAGAAAAATCTGCGCAAAAATGGTTCCAAAAAACCTTTCGCAAGACCAGGAGAACATCAGGAATGAAAGGTGTCTTGACTTTTTGAATTCAATTGAAAATGGCCCCCATTTTCTGGAACTTGTCATTACTGGTGACGAGTCTTGGGTGTTTGAGTACGACCCAGAAACCAAGCGCCAGAGCATGGAATGGCACACTTCAACCTCTCCGAGGCCAAAAAAGGCAAGGATGGCAAAGTCAAAGATCAAATGCATGCTGATTTGTTTTTTTTATATCCACGGAATCGTCCACAAAGAGTTTGTACCCCAAGGTCAAACGGTCAATCGACACTTTTATTGAGAGGTTCTTGAAAGACTTCGAAAAAGGGTCATTTGTGTGAGACCAAACATCAAGAACAAGTGGGTATTGCATCACGATAATCCTCCTTGTCACACAGCTATTTCAATAAACGAGTTTTTGGCCAATTAAAAATATTCCTGTGGCTCCTCAGCCTCCTTATTCACCTGACTTGAGTCCTTCTGACTTTTTTCTCTTTCCAAATTTGACCAGTCCCCTCAAGGGAAATCATTTTGAGACAGTCGAAAACATTCAAACGGCTGTAACCGACCAGCTGAAGGTTATTCCAGTATCTGAGGAGTGGAAGAAACGTCTCCACAAGGAAGTTATTTTGAAGGTGACAATATAGAATTGTAATTCTTTTTGAATAAAAAAATCAGTCTCGCCACTTAATTTACATACCTCGTATTATTCAGTTAGGATACGGTACGTGAAACAGACATAAACTTTTTCATGTCAACATATCTCTTATTACTTAATTCATTTAAACAAATTTTGGTTGCATTTTTTTTAAGATATTAATTATGTCGTTGAATAGTTGTAAACCCAGCTAGTTGGAAGAAATCTAAATTAAACAAGATATTAAAAAAATACAACTTAACATTTATTAAAGCTTATTAACAGTAATGAAAAAATACATTCTTTCAGAACGTTTACTTATACGTATTTTATTATTACAAGATATCATCAGTGGTATCTAATGCTGTATTAGCATTGGTATTTGAATTGCGACAAAAAGGACAATGTCCATTTTGAAGCATCTGTAACTCAAAATCGTCGACATGGAAACATTTGAAACAAAAATCACACATGCTTATTAGCAATTCGGGCAAGAGATTTCTAAAGTACTGATAACGTAACGGAAGTGGCCATTTACATATTAAAACACTGGAACTGTCAAGTGACATAAGCGTTTTTCTTCCAACGATAACATGTTGGAATTGAGCTCCTTTAGGTACTTTAGTGGTAAATGGATCAGGTTCATATTCAGGTGATGGATCTAGTTGTAAAGTTTGATGGCTATCAGATATGTTTTCTTTCCAATTTTCTTCTTTCTTTTCCACTACGGGAGTTTCTATAAGCCTTACTGCTTCTTCATCGCTTATACCATCTTCTAATTTAAATTCTACCAAAGGCAACAATTCAAAACTTACAAATGAATAAATAAACTTTTCACCGCAATTTGAACAATTATTCGATGTAGCTGATAAAGTATTATAGGTTGAACAACGATAGCACATTGGAAGTAATTCTTCAGGATCACTGTAAGGTTTAGCTCTGGACGCTATTGTAGCTATTTCAACTTGTTCTTGAAACTTCTGTGGTATTCGTAGATTTTGAATTCGATCAAGTAATTGTTTTGCTAGTTTGTTGGCACCAAGCTTTTTGGCCTATAAAAAGTAGTAGTAAATGCATTAAAATGAACATGGTCCTATTCATTGACGTATAAAAAAAGAGAGACGTCTAATAGACCATATTTCGGCGGTCATTCATTAAACTTGTTAGTAAACAAGAGGTTTGTTGATATTACACTAGAAATTTACGCGGTTGCCGCATCGTTAAGACACGGCGCTCTCCATTGATAATTCTTTTTTTGGTCATGAAAATATTAAACATACCCCTTAAATGTTTGTTCTATTTTTATGATATTGTGTTTAAATAAACCCTATTTTTTAAATTTCACTTAAAAAACATTCACCCAAATCATTTTTTATTACTTTGAAGAGAAAAATTTATTTCTATATTAACCTACTCAAATATTTGAGAACGGACGTGACAATGGTGTTATAATATCGGACAGTCCCGTCTGCGTCCGTCGTTACGAGCGAGAGTATTCATTCGCGTTGTTGCCAGGGTTGGTTGAACATCGCCTACTTCATATATCTGCCGATCTTAGCTAGCGGTGTTGCCACAACTGGTTGAACTTAAATTCTGAGATTTAAAGACTGACCGCCTTGGGTATATGGAATTGGCAATTCATTAGGTGTCTCTCTTTTTTTATACGTCAATGGTCCTATTATTATTAATGAAAATTTAAATAAAAATATTACCTAAAATATTAAACAATTTATAAGTATTTAGGGACTTCAAAGAGATGATAGAAAGTCGTGGTTCTTGATTAAGAAGCAAGTAGTGTAGTATTCTTTGTTCAATCAGCTAGGATAAAAAAGTTATGTTGGAGGTTTTAATTGGTTGCATATTAATGAAATGCCATTAAACTAAACACCCACATTAATTCTATAGGACAAAACCTCCAGAATTTTTAGTTTTGTGGAATTACCTATAAAGGACAATCGATACCACTTATCTCTTTTAGCTACTGTCTCTTTACTGTGCCTGTGTAAAGGTGAAAACCAAGTTTTTGTCTTTGCCTAAACTTTTGTTTAGAATGTTTTTTAGAAACGGTACTTAAAATTTAGAGAAAGTTGTAAAACTCTGTAAGGGACAATAAAATCAGTTAAGGATTGGTTCAGATGAGAACCAAAACAATCATTGTCTTTGGAGAAATGTGATTCTTGCTCAATAAGTCAGTAGCACTGTCTGTACAATCAGCCTGGACAAAAGAATATGCAGTTTTTAAACTTTTATAGGACTAAGACATGTTTGTAGAATTACTGATACACGACAATCGGTGTAGATAAAGGTAATGTTCCTACTATTTACATCTCATGTAACATAATGGGTGTAGAATATGATGCAGTTATGGATATTAATAACAGGTATATATCTTCAAAGTCTTATAACGCTTACAGATTTATTACAAATCTAAACAGACCTATAAACACTAACAACCATTAAACAATGCAACTGAAAAATAAGTGAATTTTAATTACCAAAGTGTAGCAATCAGTCAGAGAAACAATGATAGAATATAAAATAATTTAAAAACTAAACCCATGGTCTGAATAAAATAAACAACTACCCTAAGCCAAGCACATTAACGGACATCAAAAAACACAATTTTAACGAGAAATTTAATGTAAACAATAAGAAACGTGACTGAATAAAGAATATAAAAACTGTTGAAAGAAAAACAATGAGATCATTCTTTAGATCAAAAATAATAAACAAATAAAAACCTACAAAGGAATAAATTAGATATAAGGAAAAGGCAGGTAGAACCCATAATAAACAAAAAATGATGAGACAAAAAAATAAGAATAATGAATAAAACACAAATAATTATAATGAAATATATGAATAATCATAATCGTGTTTAACTAGATACAAGCTAAACAAAAATTTTCATTTTTCATAAGTGACTAATTAATGTTTAAGTACTCTAGTGGCAGTTAGATCTCGATTAGCTGTTTTCTAGTTAACAGAATTAGAAATCGTTAAAAAAAGGAAGAAGAAATGAATGAAATTATTACCTGTTTAGCTAAAGTATAAAGTATGGCAAAATTGGATATTCCTTTCATTCTTTGCCTTTGTCCCGTAACTTCTGTCATAAGAAATCTTGAAATATTAAATAAAGCTTCAGGCATAAATGATGTAAATGGTTCTTCTAAATATTTATGAACTGTATTATAAGCGTAATAGATTTCTGCCAGCTTCTCATTATTTCTGAAATAACTTAAATACTGTTCTTTTTTTGGTTCGTTTTCTTTGACCATATCCAAATATTGTCTGGATATTATCCAATAATAATAACTTGCATCTTGAAACCTACAACAGAGTATTAATAATGAAGAAAAAATAAATAACGAGAAAAGTAATATGCACCTGGATTCATTGACAGCATTATCAGTTAACTGTATAAATACTTTGAAAGCTTCTTGTGATTTTCCAGCCTTGTGAAATGCCCTTTGAGCTTCAACAAATTTATCACTTTCTGCTAACCAATGAGCATAAGGCACGTAAACTAAGGCATTATATTGGGGCTGATCTCGTACAAGAGCAAATGCTTGTTTCCATTCTTTTGCTTCTACGTGCAAACGTAAAACTGCTTCAGAATCTCCAAGTCTGCGATATATTTCAGCAGCTGCTGATGAATTATTAAGACGTTTTAAATGTTTTGCTATAGTTAAAAGAGTCGTTCTTTCAGACTTTTCTAATTTTCTTGCCAAATCTATCATTTGATCAGCCCAGCTACAAAAAGTTCGATTAGTATAAAAAATAAATAAATCTAATAATGACTCACCCATTTTCAGCTAAAATATCAACAGCAGCCATATGATCTCCAACAGATAGATACATATCAGCAGCCGCTTTATGTTCATTGATATTTTTCGCCCAATCAGCTTTTCTTCGTATTAAATCTGTGTTATCATTTGATCCTAAATATTCCTGGGCCTCATCAAACATTCTTAAGTCAGTATACATTGTTAAAGATTTAAATTCATGGCCTGCTCTTTGGTACATCTTAGCTGCTTCTTTTAATTTACCTTTATGGGCTAGTATGTCACCCAACATTACCTCTCTCGGATAGTTTCCTAAAGACGAAAATATATTTTTAATCACATTAAAATTGTGTTAAATAGAAGTTATTATTCTATATTTTGCATAGATGGAAATGCAGTTGGTTTAAAATAATGTAATTTTTATGGATATGGATATAAATCCAATAATTACCTTTTTGTTTTAATTCTTGCAAATCCTCTATCAATTCTAAATGAGTAAAATCTTGCAGTTTGACAAAAGCTAAACGAGCGATCTTAAATTCTAAATGTTCGAGAGCTGCATGAGCTAATTCCTCCCAATCTCCTTGTGTTACTCCTAAACACGCTACCCTATAAGCTTCATCATATAGTTTTTTATCAATATACTGGTACATAGGAGTGCTTAAGGGCAGCTCTAAAGTATTCATACTAAATCCATTAAGGCAAAATACTTTGGAGCCAGTAAGACCAACAACAAAACCACTCATAGTTTGAGTATGAGCGGGAAAATCCATCACCTAAAAAGGATAAAAATAATTTAAAATTTTCTAATAGTATTTAGATCTCTTACTTTTATCGAAAGGGTATTGTCTCCACTAAAAGCCAACATGTCTTCATAAAGATTATTAAAAGCAACACTATTAGTATTTGCTTCTTGAAACAATAGCTCTCCTAATTGTGAATGAAATATTTGGCATAATCCTGAATCATCCACCACTGCCAACTTTTGTTTTTTCTGACTTAAATCGAGGCATCTAATACCTTCATTGACAGTCACCTAAAAATAATCCAGTTAAACATTATTTATTTTTTTACAAAAATTTACCTTTAGTAAAGGATGCAGATTATCCAAATGCACTTCCCACACTTGTCCATTTTTTAAACCTAATAATAACCCTTCCTTTCCTGGTGGTCCACCTATATTTTTAATATATCTAATCGGACTATCAAATGTCCAAACTTTCTCTTTTTCGCCGGAAAAAAACATGCTTTGTAAAGTTTTTTCTTGACAAATAACCAAGTGCTTAGAACAAACTACTAACAAACTACAATCTAGTTTTTGTGTTATTTTCTCTTTCGCTCTATAATGCATATCGTTCGTATCTTTGGAGTATAATTCATATATAACTACCCTTTCTGGTAGTTGAACCTAAAATTACAAATTGAATATAAAAATAATCAACTAAATAAATATAATTTACCGCTAATCGATCTGTATAAATGGCAATCTTTTTTATCAGATCTCGACATTTGATTCTAACCTTCTGCTCTGTAATCAAATGTTGTATAATAATATCTGTCATGTTTTCTCTAAATGCATAACGTTCTCTATAAAGTCCGTGTACCATATTAAAAACTAATTGATAGTAAGCCACAGTTCCATCTTCACAACCTAGAGCCTATAAAAAAGTGATACAAGTTTTATATCTTCAAATATAGTTTTTATTACCACAAAATTTCCACTTGGATGTGCTTCACAACACCAAACCCAAGAATTCTGTATATCTCCAATGAGTCCTAATTTAATTCCTTCCTTTGCATACATAGTGCAAGCCATGTTTAAACCACCAATCAATATAAACTCTCCTTGTGGAAAATATCTTACTCTCAACGCTTCATATCCTAAATTTCTCTCTTTTCCAACTAACTTGCCACCGAGGGTATAAAAAACAAGACTTTTATTCCAGTCTGTAACACATAAAGTATCTGTCTGATCTTCTTTATTTGTACACCAACTAATAGCCCATATTGCAGGATTGTTAGGTCTTTCAATCTTACTTTTTTCTTCTCCCAATTTATTACGAATTGAAATTACTCCATTACTTAACCCTAATGCTAAGTACTGTCCATCGTTTGTCCACGAACAGGTATTAATTCGTGCCTAAAATTTTTGACTTTTAGTTTAAATTTTATTTAAAAATAAAATTTTTCTTACACTTATTTTGTGTTTCTGTACAGCTTTTTGTTCTGTGCTCCAAAATGCAAAATCAGACACAGCACATGAGGCTAATTGATGGGACAATGGGTTAAATGCGAGACACTGTACTGAATCACTATGACTATACTTTAAAAGACCTTCTAGTTTATTAGACCATATTATAACAGATTTGTCTGCACTACCACTGGCAAATTTTTCTCCATTTTTTGCATAACATACAGCATGAACTTTGTCTTTATGACCTTTTAAAAGTTGTACCAAAGAGCCATCGCTAGTGTCATACACCAAAACATGATTGCCACCTGCTACCACTAATTGAGTACCATTAGGATTGAAACACAGATCATAAATACTGAAACAAAAATATCGTTACAAAAAACTTTATCAATTTCTTTGTATAAATTACATGATTGGTTGGGTATACAATTATAAATATTGATCAAAACATTTAAAAGTACCTACTACAAAAGTTTAATCTTATACTTTATAGTGTACAACAGTTAAAGACACACTTTAGTAATATTTTTAGGGAAAACCGTTTTATATATATTCTACAATGTAGTACACTCATTTAACTCAAGAATTAACGTTTTTTGATTTATGTATCATAACGTTTTATATATAGATTAACATTCCTAAGAAATAAGGCTGGGAAACCTCATTTAGTTCAATAATATATAAAGTGATTGCTGAGCTTTACAGATTAACATTGTAAATTATTTGCTACAAAAATAATAGAACTTTTTTCCAACTAAGCAATATTATAGTTGTATGATATTTTATCAAGCTTTGACACCGGTACTTGTTCGTATGAAAATAAGTGATAAATCTACGAGAATATACATTTTGACTAGTACAGATTTTTTATATAAAGTTGAAACTAGTTGATAGGAATAGAGAAATGTTCATTTACTTCCATGGTATTGAAATCTACTAATGTTCCATTAATCAATTGATAACACATTGGATATTAAAAGAATTAACTTACCATTGTCCACATTTCTCACTATCTTGAATTTTATCAACCCATTTCGGTATGTACCTCATTATTCTTCAGTAAATTAAATCAACCGTGCATTTTCAAAATATAGATGATAAATTTATAACTTGTAACCACCGTGCTTGGGAAATATGTAGATTTTTCTTATTGTTTTCATTGTTGTAATTCAAAAATTTCATGCTGTTGCCGGAGCAACATTTGAGTCATCGCTACAAATTATTATATTTAATGACATTAATTTGAAGTAATTCATATGAAATTCTTGATTCTAATAAAGCAAAATATTAAAACGTTATAAAGTTTAATTAAAAACTTACTTTAAAATGATTTAAACCATAGACAAATTTAAACACAATATAACTGTCACACAAAACAAACACAAACAACACACCGAAAAACTACACGACATACGTTTTCGCGACAGGTGCTCCTATTTGAACAAACAGGTACCATTCAGGTGAAAACAAACTAACGCATTCGATTCAAGTTGGATGCACATAGGCGTCGAATAAAATTATTTTTAGGGTCACGATATAATAATTCGAAAAATGAAATTAAGAAAGAAACATCCACGATTAATATTAATGAATGTAGTGTGATCGCTATTTTTGCAACGATATAAATAATGTAATGAAAAGCATTTTTATGTTCCACAACTAATAACCGTTTCAATAAAAAAAGCAGTTTTTGTACACGACTGAAATTTTTTAAAGATTTTATCATCTTAAATTACTAACAATTAATTATTGCAAATAAAGATGTGAATAATATTAAAACTTTTGGATTTTAAATAATTATTACAATATCAGAAGAAGTTGATCCGGAAAACTCCGTAACGCCGTAACTCAAGTTTATAATATTTTTACTTAGTTTAAATTCTGGAAGGTCTTAGTTTACACCCATGAATAGACTCTCTTTCACGTAATATTAATTTCGCACTTATTTAAAAATGCCCTTTAATGAGTTAATCGGTTTTCTAATAAGTGGAAAATCCATTTACTATTTACGTCGTATAGAAAATCGTAGAGATTACAGATCGTGCTAAACATTAAAAAAAAAAACAACAAAAAGAGTTACTCTAGTTATTGTGATAGTCAATTGTGTAAATAATCTTAAATAATTGAAAACAAAAAACAGAAAATTCATAAAAAATTAAAAACTTGTGGAAATTTGAAGAAGACCACAGAAACCGTAAAAACATTATTTAATCATAAAATTATAAAAAATATTATGGAAATGATCAAAGAATCCCTATCTAACTCATTTTTACTGACACAGCAGAAGCATAGCCTCTATTGCCCAGGTCCACGACTATTTAAAATACCATGCAATTATAAAAATGGTGTTTTTACATAGAATTAATAAATTGAATAGTGTCCAAAACTCATTATTGCATTAATGAAATATGATAACTACAAACACAAACCTATTTTTATATACATAGTATCATACAATTAATTGACTACTTGAAGTTATCTTTAATTTTTACAAGAACTGCAACAGAAGAAGCTTATTGCTGAGCAACCAAAAAAGACGGTCAAAGAAGTAAATGCGACTCCTTCCCAGACAGAAGAAATCAATGTTAACTGTTTTTCAGCAGCTATGTCTTTAATTTGTGGAGTATTATGCAAAGATTTAGAAACAGTTCCAGTTCCTAATAGTAACACTATGCCACTCAATGCTGTAATGTCTGGTAGGTGGAGGCTGCATGTATTTGGAATGCGTTCAAAATGTGGTCATGGACTAACTGTCTAGAGCTGTTATTTCAATAAATAATTTTATAAATATTCGATTATTTTTCTGTTATTGCATTTAGGGCGATAAAATTTTAGGAAAATTATGTCAGCAGAATGTAGAGTTATTCTTTTTAGGAGTATCTTTTCGAACCGTATAAGCTTTCTAAAGGAGCGTATTAAAAAACTTTTCATAAGCTACCTCTGAGAACGTTTAGCATAAATAGAAATTAAATTTACTAACTGAGAATTTGTAAGTCTAAAAATTATCAACTCTTTATTAATAAAATCATTGTTTAGAACATTATAATAACAGCTGTTGGACAAATAGTTAACCATAACCTATTCAAGCTAAGCTAGCTGTTTGTTCGTTGAAGCTTGGTTCGGCTTGTAAATCAAGCTTTTATGGTGCAAATAAGCTTAGCTTGGCTTGAAATATATAACGAACGCTTAACTGGTAACACAGTGTACTAAAGGAGTTGCATGAATTTTATATTATGTCGTAACCGCTTATTTTGCATGAAGGTGTTTTACTATTTATTAAGACGGCTCCACACTCAAGCTATTTCTCCTGTTCAGTTGTCATGAAATATTCAAATAGTCCTTTGGCTAGTAAGGGAGAAAAGAACTATTTTCTAAGTCTCCAGTAGTCTCGCTTAAACTGTGTAGAGCCGGCTTTAGATTTATTGTACCACAATTTTGGTTTAGGAAAATTATATTTATTTGTTGGTTTCACGTATTGCACAGATTCAGAGAAACTAATATTTTACCACATTTTTGTCTGTATATAAATGTTATTAATAAACCTACTTATACACAGATTTAAATCATTTTCCAATTTTATTTTAGAATTAAAAGTTGAAGGATTCTCAAAGGATGTTTGTAGAAGTATGGTAGCAATGTTAGATTCCGATAGATCTGGAAAATTAGGCTACATTGAATTCAAAGAGTTGTGGGAAGCTATTAGAACATGGAAGGTAAGTACTATGTGCAAATGGAGTATTACAAACTATTTTTAAGAAAAAAAAACAAAAGACCCAATACTATTTGGATCTGATCGTCAAAATAAAATCAAATCAAAATCATTTAACTGTCTCTTATTTTCCAAGTCTGTCACATTCTCGTCTTAATGTTGCGGGTAATAATAAATTATTATGATTTTAGAATGTTTGGTTGATGTACGATCAAGACAAATCTGGAACATTTAGTGGATTTGAACTAAGAGATGCCTTAAATTCAGCTGGTTACAGAATTAATAATAAGGTGTTAAATATTCTGATGCATAGATATGGAAATAGATCTGGACAACTGGAGTTTGATGATTTTATGATGTGTTCTATTAAATTAAAATCAATGATAGGTAAGCATAAATGCAATCCCTTTAAAACAAAGCAAAAAGTAAAGGTCTCATTTAAAATTTATTTCAATAATTTTTCTTATAACATGTTTTGTAGAAAAAATGACATACCTTTAGGTCTTAAACCAGTAATGTTACATCATGCGGTTAGTTTTTTCTTTGCACAATCTCAGAGGTTCTAATTTTGTCATAGCCGGTGTAAGAATGGTTGAATACCGATGTAGGAATGGTTGAATGCCAGTATATTTGCATATCTACTTTAAATTTTGAGAATATGTAATACAGTATTGTATCATCTTTATTGTATTTTTGTGATTCAGAAATTATACCCACATTAATTGATATTAAGGAGAAATCGAAAAAAATTTTACATCTGGCAAGATTCGAAACTGCAACCTTTACCCATATAGCCAGTAATACTTCTTCAACAACTACAGATGCATTAGTATTTAGTCGGCTTTTATTGTCTTGATTAAATGATTTAACTCGTATGTCACATATAACACTTACTCAATTCATCCTTAAGTAATAAAAATATTAGACATAAAAATCATCCCCACAGCCCTTAACATTTCGTTTTGGGTCAACTGATGTCGAGGCAATTTAAAAGAATTTTTCATAACACCTTTGCAAAAAAACAATTGACGAAATCTCGACTAAAATTGTAAATTA
Source organism: Altica lythri (assembly GCA_964028335.1). Classification (NCBI taxonomy): domain Eukaryota; kingdom Metazoa; phylum Arthropoda; class Insecta; order Coleoptera; family Chrysomelidae; genus Altica; species Altica lythri. Next base: position 26,306,143 of record OZ034808.1, on the reverse strand, counting down.
TCAAAATAATTTCTTATCATAAATTCTTTTATGTATTTCTTTAAAAAACATTTTAGTTATACTTCTATTCGTACACACTGTAGAAAAAGATTGTGTATAGTTAAATGGGAAAAATCATTACATATGTAATGGTGTGAGTAAGAGAGAGACAGAAACACTTATAAGGTATATTGGTCGGTAAAAACAAAGATAAAATATATACCACATGTTATTAGTCATAACTATAAGTCCTTTGAATACCGTTTAAACATTCAGTACATTGAAAAGGGATAGATATACAAAAAACAGTCTGAACTAATGTATAAATATCATAGTGACGGACCACATGATTATTTGACAGATTATTTTATAATTCTGTCACGTAAGTATACATATAAAGTTTAGCATTTTATATTAATAATAATATTCAGTAATGAGTATTGTATTGTAGTCTAAAATACCGTCACATGGTTGCAGTATATTTTGCTCCATGCTTTTAAGGTTGTTGGATACATAAACAGAGTTTTTACCAATAGTGGAGGAAATAAAGCACCAAAACCTCCGAATTTTGTAACGTAAGATGGATCGGAATGCGTTTTTTTGCATTGGATTCGTTAAAGTATCAGGAAATTTGTCGCTATATTTTATAATTTAAAAATGGAAATTGCATTTCTGCATTCAAAAAGTACATTCCGAACAGACAATAGAGGGAAAACTTACAAGTAAGTATTGCTGAAAATGGGTTCAATTTATATACTCGGGGTTTTTGGAGTCGCTGAACACTAATATCACGATTCCAAAAGTCTCCGCGGGACTTGGTGTCTAGGGTATTTACCTCTTCTCCTGGGGTTTTATGTAAATTCTGTACGAAATCAGTGCACACTTGGTACTCGGTGTTTTTTTGAGTCGCTAAATACAATTATAATAATAGCGATGGTGTTCGAAACACCTGGTGCTTAAGACGGACCTCGTCTCCAGGAATTTTATGCAAATTCGATACAAAAAGAGTGTGCACACGGTACTAGGAGGTTTTTGGAGTCGCTTACCACGAATATCATATAGAAGTATAACTTCTGCCGGCAGTCCCACTGACTGCCACACTAGTTTTTTTTTATACGAACATTCTTTGTGGATCAATCTTATTTGCATATTTATATTGATACATATTGCTAGAATTGTGTTACACTGTCCAACATAGCTCAATGTTTATAATAAAAAAATATTTAATATCCCTAGATTTTGAGCATGTGTGTATGTGTCCTCAGTTGAATCAAGACGATCAAAAAGTGAACTAATTACTAATGCATCTGTGATTGAAGTTGTTAGAGGCGTTACCGGCTGTAGGGAAAGATAACAGGTTGCAGTCCCACCGGATGTAACATTTTCTCGATTTCTTCTTGATGTCATTTTCTCCCTATAATTTCTAAATTTTAAAAAATCATTAGAGATATCTAAAAAAAATTCGTTTACTTTTATTGTTTTATTGTATTCTATGTATTTTATTTTATTCCAGATATTTTCAATAAAAAGAGCAAGGCTGAAACAAAAACTGCCAGTTTTACTATGGAAGAATGGTTGGAAGCCACACTATATTCATAAATATTTTTTAATGATTTTTTTAAATTTAATAATTTTTAGTCTTTAATATAACTCTACCTATATTTTTTGAAATCTCTGATTTTAATATACAATTTTCAATTTTAAAAATTTACAAATTCTATATATTCTCTACATTACATTCTTGTTAAAAACTTTCACTCATAAATAAAATATTTATTTATTTATTGATAAAACGCTTTTATTTGTTTTAAATTGTGATATTTTTAAAAGGATTTTTATCTATGATTCAAGTTATTAGCGTATGTGTTTATGCCAAAATTATTTTCGATAATTATTCTGAAACTGTTCACAAAATATTCATTAAAAAGGAATTAATTGAATTAATCGTTACATGATTTTCATTGCATTATGCACGAAAATAAAATAAAGATAATTTCTTAGACGTATAAATAGGTAAGTAATTTTATCTTAAGTAAAGAAAATCAATACTCAAAATATATGTATTGATATTACCGATTGTGATAAGATAATAAAATACACCAATTCTCATCTAAAATATAATTAGTGCAAATTTTGTACCGGTTGATCAATTGTATGTCAAGTGCCACATATGACTTAAGTTATTATGATAAGCACAACTACGAATCAATATTCACAGAATACCAAGAAAATGTGTACCGGTTTTGACCCAAAAAAGATTTATTTGGTAAGTTTAAATTAAACTCACAAAATATTTTGCTAGCTTTTTTCTTAAATAAGAAATGTTCGAAATGGGTGTGGGTGGCAATCACAGCTTAATTTTTTTTCAACATGCAAATATGCGAGGAATGTTCCGAAAAAAACGAGAATTTTTTAATAACTAATAAAATCTATATCTATTTTGACCCCTTCAAAGTAATCTCCCTCTCACACTTATGCCGACGCTTCTTAAAATCTTCGAAGCACTTCTGGAACCCAATTTTGTATATGGCCATCAGCTCCTTCTTCTTCGTGGCCTTTATCTCGTTAATTGTGGCAAAAAGACGTCCTTTTGTCGGTCTCTTTAGTTTTGGGAATAGGAAATAGTCGCAGTCGGCAAAGTCCGGAGAATACGGTGGTTGAAACATGATAACGGTGTTGTTTTTGGCCAAAAAACTCACAAACAAGCAGTGACGAATGCATTATCATGGTGCAAAATCCATGACTGATTTTCCCATCAAATCCTTGCGATTAAGTCGTATTGCTTCGCGCAAACGTCTCGTAACTTCCAGGCAATATTCCTTGTTGACCGTACCACCTTGTGGCACTACACCATTATTGTCGAAGAAAACAGTGAGCAAAACCTTCACATTCGACCGCACTTGACGAGCTTTTTTCGGTCTTGTCTCCTCTGGTCGCTTCTATTAGGATGATTGGGCTTTGGTTTCGATGTCATAGCCATATGCCCATGTTTCGTCACCAGTTATGATCCTTTTGACTGATTTTCCCATCAAATCCTTGCGATTAAGTCGTATTGCTTCGCGCAAACGTCTCGTAACTTCCAGGCAATATTCCTTGTTGACCGTACCACCTTGTGGCACTACACCATTGTTGTCGAAGAAAACAGTGAGCAAAACCTTCACATTCGACCGCACTTGACGAGCTTTTTTCGGTCTTGTCTCCTCTGGTCGCTTCTATTAGGATGATTGGGCTTTGTTTTCGATGTCATAGCCATATGCCCATGTTTCGTTACCAGTTATGATCCTTTTGAGGAATTCTGGATCGCCGTTGGCGGTATTAAACAGCCCTTGAGCAATATTCATGCGACGTTGTTTTTGGTCAAAATTGGGTAATTTTGAAACAATCTTCGCTGCCACACGTTGCATGCCCAAAACATACAATCATATGACATGATCCAGTTGATATGCCAACATCCTCAGCAACTGCCCTAATAGTAATTCGACGACTTTCCAAAAGCATTTGCTTCATACCTTTTTGGTTTACTCATAGTAGATTCACCAAATACCACAGTCAAATCTTGAATGCATTGGCACACTTTATTTCATTTTTAACTCAAAATTTAATGCAGATTCTTTGATCCATTCTGGTCGATAGTAGAAAATCGCAGAGTAAGTATACCAAAACACTTCTAACCTTTCTGTCTGCCAAACACAAACTAACAATGTAAAATGGCTGATAATTCAACATATATTAGGGACATGTGTACCAACCAGGGTGGGTACCAACATAAGGAAAATTTTTGAGAATTGAATGTACGTAGCCCGAGAAATTTAAAATTCTCGTTTTTTCCTCGTATTGTCTACAACGCTAAAGAAAATATTTGTAAAAATATGAGTCTTCTTCCACAATCCTATCATCGTAATTTTGAATAAGAAAAAAATATTTTCATATTATCTCATGTATTGTATCTATTATTTTTAGTTAGGTGAAAAATATTCGGGACTAAAATCAAGGGGTACGTTACAAAGATTCGAAGATATACGAAAAAATTGTCTTTCTAAGAAAATTTTATTTGAAGATCCACAATTTAGTCCAGAACAAATTGGGCTTGGAGAACAGTGGGATGATGATAGGAATAAAATAAAATGGTTAAGACCTAAGGTAATGAAGTAATGCACCAAATAAATACTATTTAAAACTAGATTAAATCTTTAATTCATATAATTCTTTCATGTGTATTATAAATATGCTTACTGATATGTTCATCCCAAAAATATACAATTTTTAAACGTAAAAAATAGAGTACCTAGTAGATGAGTTTGTATTGATCACTAATATTAATAATTACTTTAAGGAAATAGTTTCAGACCCATATTTTTTGGATGACAAAGAAAACAGATTTGATATTAAGCAAGGTACATTAGGGGACTGTTGGTTTCTTGCTGCCTTAGCAAATATTACACAAAATCATGAACTTCTAAAGTTTATTGTCCCAGAAGATCAAGGTTTCCAAGAAGGATATGCTGGAATGTTTCATTTTAGGTAAGTTACAAATGAAACTCCTCGGAGTTTCAGTAACGTGTTCGAGCGTTAATTATTTGAAATCAGTTACATTTCTGTAGTTATAGAGTTTATATTTTTTAATCCATTTAATTTATTGAGTTTAATACCATGAGAAAATTTTTAATTACAGATTTTGGCAATATGGTCGATGGATTGACATTGTTGTTGATGACAGACTTCCAACAGTGGATGGACAACTTATTTTTGATAGAACCCAATATACAAATGTCTTTTGGACAGCAATATTGGAAAAAGCATATGCAAAGTAAGTTTTTACCATTCTTTATCAGTGATTCAACAAAAGAAGAAAATTTCGTAATAACTCTTTGCTCTGAATTAATTGATTCTTTTAAAATTGAATTTATTTAGATTATACGGATCATACAAAAATATAGAAGGTGGGTTCATTTCCGAAGCATTAGAAGATTTAACCGGAGGATTAAATGAAGTATACACGGACTTAAATCAAAATAGTACCAACGTTGATTTTTATAATATGTTACTAGTCTCTTACAACAGAAATTCATTTATGGGATGTGGAATTTTAGTAAGGCCTTATTTTATTTTTGAAATTAATAATATAGTGTTATTTTTTTTGGAGGATTCTGGTGGTATTGAGGAAAAACGAATCGATGGACTTTATTCAAGACATGCCTATAGTATTACAGATGTAGTTGAAGTAAAATATAAGGCAGGAGTTGTATACAAATTGTTAAGAATAAGAAATCCCTGGGGCAAAGGAGAATGGAATGGTGATTGGAGTGACAAGTAGGTTGACTTTAAATAGTGTATTTAAATACAGGTACTCTCATCCTAGAAGCTTTTCACTTGAATATTGCAATGTATTGTGATTTACACATATTTTAGAATCTATACCTTTTTCTTTCTGTTCATTCGCTGCTATAGGAGTATTAAAGTATTGACTATTGTTCTTAGCTACTTATTATAGTCAATAATTCTATGGTGCTAAATCCATTTCTTTTACTAGGTCTTTTTCGCCGTTTTTATTAGTTGGAAGAGACAGTTTTGTCGGTAAAATCAAAATAAGAACAATTTAAATGGGACATATTTCACTTGTATGTATGTATGTACGTATGATCAAAATTAGGGGTAACAGATACATCTGCGACCTATAAGATCTATTTGAACCCTTTTTTTTGCTATAATTCTGATGTTTCCTCAGACTTATAGCAGCTCTTTTATTCCTATCTTTTTTAGAAAGTTTAGGATATCGATGGGCTTCAAGTTAGGTTGGTCGTTCACTTCTTTTTCGTATGACCCTAGGTATCTGACCCAAGAATTACGTAATGCAATGCATTCTGAGAGTAACGGGTATTGAGGTTTCATCTTACTTCAAGAATCTGTACTTTGCTTCATCTACGAATCCAAGTTTCTTCATGTGTTATGTGTCCTCTTAATCGGCAGTGCCCGGTTAATATTTCCGTTATAATACGGAGGCGTTTCTTACTAAGGTTTATATAGCTGAAAGATCTCTTCTGGTTATAGTTTCCCAGAAGCGTCTTCGGTTGTTTTAGCCCTTGTAGATTGTTTCAGTACTTGGATTTTTCTCGATCCGCTTCTTTCCTTAGTTTTTTTAAAAACTGTACTACTGCTGATTCCACAGGATGGTTCTGGTCCCAAGTATGGGGTTTCAGCTTCTTTTTTTGCCAGCTTCTCTGCTGTTTCGTTTCCTTCTATTCCTATGTGTCTTGGAATCCAGTGTTATTTTGTTTGACTAGGCGTTCCCAGACCATCTTTGAACTGATTGTGTGTGAGTTCAGAGCTTTGATGGATGCTTGACTATCTAACATGATTATGTTGATTGATTTTCGTACTTTTTTATCCAAATTTCTTCTAGCTCCACTATGTGGAATCTTCTTCCAGAAGAAACGACGGAAAAACTATTGGCACGAAAAGAAGATGGTGAGTTTTGGATGCAGTATGAACACTTTATCGGCGCATATAATCTATTAGAATTTTGCCACACAAATCCAGATTCTTTGGCTTACGAGCAGGTGGAAAAAAATCATTGGAAAACATTTATAGTAGATGGTGCTTGGGTAGATAGAGTTAGTAACGGTGGATTACTCTCTAGTAGAAGTAACTTCAGTACTTAATAGAAATTTTTTAAATTAAAGTTGTTATTGTAGATTTTTGGCTTAATTCTCAATACATTTTAACAATAAATGAAAACAGTGATAGTGTGCATAAAGTTATTGTGGCAGTGATGCAAAAAAATAGACGACTCCTTAACTTACCACAGTTATCAATAGGTTTTGCTATATATACTGTAAGTTCTTAGAAATATGATAAAGAAATTTACATAATAATATAAGATATTAAATTTTGTTTCTCCAGCTAAAAGCAGCTGTTAATGGAAAATTGACACAGAATTTCTTTTCATCTATAAAACCATCTTTTATAAGACCAGCTGAAGCATTTAAACAAGTCACAGGTCATATAGAACTGCCAAATGGAACTTATTGTATAATACCGTTTACTACAGATACTAACGATACTTGTGAATATTTATTGAGAATATATTCCAGTGTTAATTTCACTATGGAGTAAGAAAAATTTTCGTATAAAAAAATAAAGGAATTTTAACTTTTTTATATATTTTACAGTGAGAATGATGTAGAAGTAAAATTGATAGACAATTCTGGATTCACAGGTGTAAGATTAGTATATTATAATCTAATAGTACTCTTTTATTTAAACTTTATCTTCTACAGTTTGGTGTGCGTGGTGATACAACTGATAGCGCATCAGCAGATAAAGCAATCCGAGAAGTTTTTGAAGGAATAGCAGGAAAAGAGATGAATATGGACTGGAAGGGACTTAAATCAGTACTTGATCTTCTTTTGAAACAAGGTAAATCTTTTATGCATATATTTCAATCAATATCAATTTTTGTGTACCAGAGCTGCTTATATAATAATAGCAAAAAATCGTATTATTTTGTAGAAAAACACGACTTTTCTAAAGAATTATGTCGAAGTATGGTTGCTTTGGCTGATACTGATTATAGCGGAAAATTAAATTTCCATGAATTTTACGAGCTTTGGGAACAAATAGGGTATTTAAGGGTAAGTACGTAACATTTGTCGCTTGAATAAAAGACTTCCTTTCTGGTCAATCATTTTCTTGTCACTTTAAGTCGTTTCTGAAACTTTGGTCCTAATTTTCAGGTTGAGAATCTTCATATTTCTTACAAATACAGCAATGCTTTATAGTCTTTATACTATTAACAAAAAGATTTTTTTAAGTTTATATACTTGTTGTTTAATGTTCAGAATGGAGTTCTCTGCAATATGTTTCTTGAGGTGTCAAAGATTATACGATTGGCATTCATCGATATGGAAACTCTCACACATTTATCTGCTTAGTTTTCTATTCTAGTACTGTGTGTTACCTTTTGTTAAATAGGTACTAGAAACTACATTTTGATTTCCTTTACGGAAAGTAGATTTATTTTTTAAATAACAGCTCATTAAATATATCTGCAAAGCGTACACTGTGGTAGACGACGACGAGATCGATAAAATTCCTATTCAAGAATCAGGCAGGACTGTGTTCTGTCTCTAACGCTGTTCAATGTGCACTCTGAATCAATATGTAACAAAGCCTTGGAAGGACAATGCGAATTGGTGGAGAGACTATTAACAACAACCGATATGCGGAGGAAACAGCAATTGTAGCAGAGAATATCGAAGATCATCAGTTTCTTTTAGGCCGAGTCATTAGAGAATGCAACAATAACGAATTGACCATAAAAATATCCAAGAAAAAACTACTCGTGTTCGGTAAAAAAGACGTGGGTCCTGTTCAATTGAAAACTGTACTCTGCAATCCCCAGCTGAACCTACAGCTAAACATTATATTATTAAAATGGTACGTATATCCCGTACTGCTGTATGGATGTGAGACCTGAACCATGAAAGTTAACATGATGAACAGGTTGAAAGCATTCGAGATCTAGTCCTACATTCGAATGCTCAGAATATCGTGGGTTCAACGCATTTCAAATATGGCAGTCCTAAACAGAATCAGTCAAGAGGAGGGTGAATTAATAAAAACGATAAAAAGGAGGAAACTTGAATACTTAGGACACACACTCAGAGGTGACAGATACTCTATACTGCGGTTAATACATAATGGAAGAATAGAGGGAATGCGGGGAAATGGCTGGAAGAAATATTTATGGCTCCGAACCTTCGTCAGTGGACTGGCCCATCAGCAGATGAATTGTTGCATGCCGCATAAGACCGAGAAAGATATCGTCAAATTGCCATGGAGACTATCAACGCCTAAATTGGGCATGGTACCGAAAGAAGAAGAAATATATCATGCCAACTCCTTATATATTATAGACGATTAAATCAGCTGTAATTTTAATAATAACTAAATTTGGCTTCATCTGACTATTTATTTGGTATTATTTTATTCAAAGCTTATTTGCAATGCATGTTTATGTTCTCTATAAAAGTCCAATTTTCGTCTTTTTCTAGTGGTTCTCAAATGTTATTTATTGCAAGACGATGCTTTGTTATCAATGAATAATTCGAACTAAGAAAATTAAAACTGGCTTTACAGAATTGTTCATAGTTGTTCTATCTTACATTTGAGTCAAACTAAAGCTCAATTTGGGTTAGCTAAAACTATATTATAGCTATTATGTATGTGACATTATATGCTTGTTTATTCTGTAGGGAATTTTTCGTAATTATGATTCCGATACTTCTAATGGAATATCTGTAAGTGAACTACGAGCAGCTCTGAAAGCGGCTAACTTGCAAGTAAATAATAAGATATTAAGAATGATCATTCTAAGATATGCTAACGAAAAGGAAGAGTTGGAAATTGAAGATTTTTTGCATTGTTGTATCAAGCTAAAGATATTAATAGGTAAGTTACATTAACTCCTTTTAGTCAATAAAATGTAATATTTATTTTATTTTGCAGAGGTTTATAATTCAAAGACAGGAAGAGAATTCAGCTTAGAAAATTGGTTATTGGAAACAATTTATACTTAAAATAATTAAACATTTCACATCTAAATGTATTAATTTTTGCCAAAATTAAATCTTAAACCAACGGAGTGACTTTTAATAACCAACCAAATTCTATAAAATTTCCCGTATTTGAAATAAGAACTTACATTTTTTATATTAAAAACTTCAAAAGTATTTTGCCAAAAAGTTGTTAAAGACAACATAATTACTCACAATGAGACATCATTATTATTATGTAAAAAAGGCTTACCTATACACTTACTCAGCAAATGCTGGTTATATTCACCTATCCCAAGCATAAACGCAAATTCGACACGTATTCAAAACCACTGCCTTTTGGATGTCGATGAAGGTATTTTTTGGAGTCCCATCTCATTAAGGCTTTCTAAGATACTCTTGAGGATCGGGCCTGTAGATGACACGGTCACTGGTATCACTTCGACCTTCTTAGCATACCTCGTCTGTTGCATCTCAATGGCAAGATCGGTGTAATTTACCACCTTCTCGTTGTATTTATTTAAAACGTTGTTATTATTATTTGTCACAGCAACATCCACTAGACACTAGACGAACTGAGTTAGCCTCTTTATCCACAACCACAATATTTGGCTAATTATGCGTCACCTGTTCATCGTTGATAACAGGTCTATCGTAGTAGAGTCTAAAATGAGCATTCTCAAGCACTACCGCAGATGATACTTGTAATAAGGAGTATGCTAAGTAATCCAAATTTATTGGCCAACTTCTGGCGTATGATGTTGCACACCTAGTTTTGTCTGCGTAGGTAATTGGTGCCAGCCCGATGTTACGTACTGTATGGATTCTGTGGTTTGCTGGCATTTCATAGACTTGACCGATGCACAATTTGGATCACCTATAATGAATTTCTTATAGTTGTTGGTATTAATGACCTGATTTTGAATTGCAAACATAAATCCTTCCGTTTCAGAGAACAATGTGCCATCAGAAAGCCACCTATTTGACGCTTCCTTGTCAACGTGGTATTGTCCATATAGAGCTTTCTGAGCCCATTCCACTACCCATCTCAGTTCCCTTCTGATGTCTTTAATAGAACTTTGCAGTCAGCGTTGCCAGCAGGACTTGTGCTCTTACATTGATAAAAGAAATAAAGAAACATATTTTTTTATGACAATATTAAAAATTTTCTAATTGGACATTACACATTTTTCTTAATAAGAATATGTTTGTATGTTAACAAATACTTTTTAAAATTTTTACTGATTTTACTATATAATGTATTTTTTCTGGCTTAAATCTCATACATAAGTCAATTTGTGTAGATTTAAAATATTTTTTTAATATTATTTTTGTTCCAACTGATTTTACCCAGAATGGCAACCATAACGGCTTCTTTATTATTGTGAATAATAACTAACATTTATTATTTGACTATATCTATTTACTCTATAATGGTATAAATAGTTGTGTTAGAAATTTAAAAATTATTAATTTATATTTTTTAAAGTCGTTGCTAAAAAATTTAAAGAGATAATAGTCAAAAAATAAATTTACTATCGATACTTGCCATCTATATAAAAATATTTTCAACTGATAAATAAATTTCTTATAGATAATTTTAAGTATTTAAGTTTCTCCACGTTAGATGGCAGCGTAGTTACAACAAATTTTATTCTGGGTAATATATGTTGTCCATTGTCCACAACAAGAAATAGGGAATGTCTATAAATTCAGCGGCAAAGGAGAGCGGAAAATAGTCTACGAACATTACTGGTCGAACTGTTAAGGTATCGGTATAAGAGCATAAGAGGGTTACCCATATGGGTGGACATTACCAAAAACACTATTATTTGAATATAGAGCATACAGCTGTAGAGCAAAAAGTAATTCATAATACAGACTACTTAGTTATTCTTGTATTTTCCGGTTATAATAAGTAAGCAAGAGATATTAGTTAAAGAGTTTACGAATCTTTCAAATACTAGAATACTTTAGTATGCAGTTTTCTACAGTAAAACCTCTAAATCTCTTTACGCTCACAAATACAGATTTGGGAATAAGAGTTTCCACCTTTCCACCCACTTAATCAACACTCGTCCCAATACGTATCTTGAAATGCTACATTCATATGTTATATACAGCTTTATGCTTAATTTAGTTTTAATCCATAAACATTACACAAGTAAAATTAAGTTTTATTCTTGATTTACAAACTTACATCCATCGTTTGTCAAATATCTTCCCGAATGATAAACTTCCTGGGTTATCGTGTAACCTTATGTCAAAGGGGCATATTTCCCCTTGTTCTGTGGTCTGTACACGTGGTCGGTCGCGTGTACTCTGTCGACATTGTCGACACTGCCATCAATCTACATTAGTGTTAAAAGCTTCCTTAATAAATTGCACATCATCACACCGTGACTAGCTAGTCATACTTTTCCTATTAGAAACAGCAACTCTGATATAAAATTTTATCTTTTTTGTTTGGACGTTGAATGTACAGTTCATTTTTTAAAGGAGAAGCGCAGGTATATTATGTTTACTTTATTGACTGCCGTATTTTATATAAGAATATTGCGTATTCGAATTTTATAACGTTTCAAATAGATTTCATATATACTTCAATATCTTAATTTAGTCTGTTAGTATAGCTGCTAAACAAATTGAAAACTTTAACCAGTACTTTGTGGAAATAACACTAATAATTTTGGCTCCATTACTTCCGAAATATGACCAGGTATACCGAAACAGATAATGACCGCTACTAGCCAGTGACTTCACCAGCTACAAATGGAATCACTAGCCAACTAGCAGGTGGCTTAGATAGTGAGAATAAAGTTAAAAGCTCGAATGCTCGCTGAACCTTAGCGAATAGTATACCTAGACTAATAGTAAAAGTAAAATAGATCTGTGTAAGTTTCCTGGTTTTAGTGTGCCAATTACCTGCGTAATGAGCTAGTGGACAGTTTTTATTGGTAATCTCCACGATAGCATTAGCTGTCTTGCTTTACCAAGCATATCATACCTGATAGTGGGTAAACTCGCTCAATGTTATTAATTCTTACGTTGAAATTTTAGAGTCTAAAACTGTCTGTGATTGCATATCACTTTTATGGAGATGATGCTTCTACTGCCACGATCACAATAGGAATAGACCCATTTTTTCCACGCTTCATAATTGGCGAAGTGCTGTATAGCCAGACCATGTGCCATCTGTCTGGTGGATACGGCGGGTAGGACAAGACTTGCCATTTCTGACCTTCCACGCATGTTTTGACCACCGCATTAACATGTGGTCAGGCATTGTCATATTGAAGGCTGATTTTGTCATGTCTGTCGTAGTATTGTGTCCATTTATCCTTCAATGCTTATAATCTACCACACCCAGCTGATCCCAACATATTCACAGCAATCAGCATCAGCTTATTGCCATGAATATTTGGCTTTGGCGTCGATGTGGATGCGTAGCCAGAATATCTATATGATTTTTTGCGCTTGGGATTATCATAGAGGATCCACTTTTCATCGCCAGTGATAATGCGATACAAAATACCTTTTCTTTTCTGCCCTGCGAGCAAAAATTCACGTGTGAATTAAACTAGGATCTAATCTAACATTCATACAATCACATCCTGTACTTGCATGACCCTAAAAAATGAAATGCGTGGCTTTGTGGGGATGTAAGAATCTTGAGAACCACACACTGCTTTCTCATCTTCTTACTATGCTACGTGATTTTGTTGGGTTAATTATATAACAAACAAGGTAGTTTTGGGAAACAATCCACAGTTATGAATCCTAAAATCAAGTCAAAATTAGAATACTTGAGTTATATATTAAGAGATACAGATCCACATAGTTCTCATACAAAGAATTCTGCAAAGTAAACTTGGAACAAAAGACCAAGAAGACAAAAACTCCTACATGTTGGTAATACAAATTGTTATCGAAAGCAAACATAACCTACCTTCATGGTGTGAACCAATGTGAAATTAAATGGAGGATATAGTGCTTATATCAGAGCATATCTTCAGGCTAGATGTTCAGATAAAAGTTAACGGTGCTGAAGAATGCATAATTATTGGTAATAGCTATTGATGAATAAAAAACTAGACAAAAAAATGTAGGCATTTAATAGTTAAATCTTAAACTTTTACCAATAATAATTATAAATAATAAATATGCTTAATCTGTTTGAATCGTAGTATGAGAAGTCAAACCTGGAGGTGTTAGTGTATGCCAAATTTTGACATTTTTGAAAACAAAGACACAAAAGTTGTCAAAAATATTATGGCCCTTAATCTGAAATTTGTTGATTAATATTTGGTTTGAAAAAGTTTTTTACTGATAACGTTATATTTTGTTCATGCGCGTTTAATATCTATTGGATTTAAGCGAACCACTTTTGTATAAAATGAGTGGCGAATATTATGGGGCGAATGAACAACAAGCAAAATTTTATACAGGTGAGAAGGTTTTAACTGCCCAATTTAAAATATTTTTACTTCTACTTTAAACAGTTTTTTTTTTAAGTTGTCTTTAATTTAATTTTAATAAATTCTACAGAAGTTGACAGATTTCAATATGGAGCTATATAACAAATTCGTAGGCTTTGATGGTATTAGATAACGACAAAGAGTTTGTTTTAACATAAATGTTCCTGGTATTCATTTTAATTTATTATTTTAGTTTAACAATTTATAATAAAATACTTTGTTATTTTATCACAATTCTTGGCTCCCTTATGTTTGTTGAAATAAGACACTATTATTATAAGTCAAAAGTGTAATACAAAGTACATTTAGTATTCGATGCAAATCGCGAAATTAAATTTTAATCCAACAAGGTAAAATAATATAAACTAAAAACAGTTCGTAATAAATAGATAAAGGATTTTAATATTTAGTAGGAAACCATTTAGCGTGAAATTAAATACGCATTAATATTTTATGTGTATCTGGTCTGTGGTAAGGTGTCAAGTCGCTTGGGCATAGAAACAAGGGGGTAAATGGTATCCATTTTGATCTTGTTCCATTGTACATAGTCGCGAGTGTAAGCTCCTGGTGGGCGCTAGCAGGATTAATTCAGTTTGAGATCCAATGGAAACCCATATGTGCTCAATGTGATTCATGTTTGGCGAGTTTACTATCCACGGCAATCTTTAATTATTTTTAATCTCTGATGTATTTTATACTCTTCTCGTGCAATTTTATTTTGAAGAAAATAAATAATAGGTTCAATAATGGTCCAAACATATATATCCCCTTCCATCGTGCCTGGAATGAGAATTAGCTCCGTACCATGACCATGCATTATGCGTCTCCAAAACATCACTGATCCTTCTTGGTATGGAGTGACTTCTGTAGCTAAGGATAGTCTTTAATCTCGCACTGGCCCTCTCAAAAGTCTGTTTCAGTACAATACAAACATGTCTCGATTGAGTTAAAATCCAGTGTAACTGTACCTTCTGTAGAGGAATTGTCTGGAATTAAACTGGTCTTCTTGATCGCAAGTCTATACTATGAAGTCTTCGTTATATTATGGTACTGGAAATTAATCGACAATGCATTCTTCTTAAATGAATTCGAAGAACTCAGACTGTTATGGTTTGATTTTGACCTACAAACCTGCTAGATACCGGTGTTATCTCTTGCATTATTACCCTATGAGGCCTGGTTTAACGTTTCAAATATTTCGTTGTAAAATTGTATAAATTTATCATATATCTTGGTTTTGTATTGAAAAACCGGCTTAAAATGTCACAATATTTATAAACAATATTCTGTATAATTGATAACTGGAATGTCACCAATAACGGGATTAAAAAACCTATAACAAATTGAATAGCTAATAAATCAATTATAACTTGTATTAAAAATGTAACAATGTTTGTGGTAAGCTAATAAATATACAAAAGGTATAATTATAATTTAATTGGAATTCTTTAAAATTACTTTTAGAAAATACCAATACTAAATTGATAGGTTTTCATACTTAATGATTTTTGGATGTAACTAAAGTTAAGCCTGACATTTTGTGGGTAGATGGTATTTTATTATTCTTTTTAAAAGAGCTATCCTTTGAATTCCAATATGGTCGTTTTAATATATCTGCTATAAGTCTGTATAATAGTAATAACTAAGTCTTTGTTTAGTAAAAGAATTAAAGAAATAGAAGAAGTTGTTATACTTTAATAATTACACTTATCTAAATCATATTTTATTTCAGATTATGAGACAAAGTCTCTACTTTCAAATAAAGAAAAATATGGTCAGGAACATCGTTTAAATGGTAAGTTTCTTTATTTTAAATCTTATAAAATATATCTATTCAACATCTCATTAGGACAATAGAAATTTATTTCTTGAATACATTAAATAATTTTTGAAAGTGTCTTTGTGATATGTTAAATACACAGAAGTCTCTACTATTATATTGTAAGTACGAACTCTAGTGATGTCAGTTTTTGATACACTTAATTCAATTGTTTTTTTAATCTTTCATGACTTAAATATTGGGTATTAAAAGCATAAATATCCAAAAAGTTTTAATAAACATAAAATTTAAAAACCAGTTAGAAAATACTTTTCCTAAGGTTTACGATTTCCGTTATATTTTTCCACATTTTTCTTTATGGTCAATTTGGAGGTAGTTCTAATTCGTTTAAAAAAGAATCAATTTGTCATCATCTTACAATACAAAAAAGTATTTACATATACATACATACTGCCCCGAGAACTATACCCACCATAGCTAAACGTGCTACTTGGAGTCACTTTTCTTCACACATTGTTAAAAATGTAGCTTTCATGGCTATGGTACGCTTTGGCACTGTTGCTATTGAACCAACTGTAGCAGCCGGCTTCTTTGCTAAGTAATATAGATTTTGCCGCACCATAATTTGTCTTAGAAAAACCCTTTAAGTTATGGAATGTGGTATCTAGTTGCTAACATGTATAACCATATCCTTCAGATACCTCACCAAAAGAAACAACAGACAAAAATGAACATATTTACACGGATTGTCGACCATCATTCTAATCCTACCAACTAAGGATACTCAGAGGAACATAATCACCCTCATCTGGATAATAGGCATGGCTACTTTAAACATGTTTGGTCCTCAATCAACCACCAAGCTACTACAAGAAACGTGCTGGGATGAATCCAGTAACTGTAGATTTGCCAGAAAGTTATTATCTTATCCTGACATGAAAAATTAACTAATTGTGTGACCTACAACTGGTCATTTCCAACATCTTTTCAAGGAAAAATTAGCTGAAACACCTGTATATTAAAACGCACATACCCTGAATACTTTGGTTGACTAGGAGATTTTCAAGCAAAGCTTAAAAGAGAAGGGTTGTGTTTTCTTGGCTATGCTGATAATTTAGTTATTGTGGTACGCGGTAAACATAACAGTATTATAGCTGACCGAATGCAAAGTACCTACCTTAAACTTCATAACTACTTGGTGGTCGAAGGAACGACTTTCAGCGAATCCTGCCAAAACGACACTCATTTTATTCACAAACAGAAGAAAATCAATGATAAATGAAGTGATTCATTCTCAGAAGAGGTAAAATATTTTGCAGTTATCGTTAACGGGAAACTTACGTGAAATCCACACCTCGGAAATATAATTTTTAAAACTCCAAAGGCTATGCCGTAGGTCACATTGGTCACATGTATGGGTTGTCAGACCCTAATCACCTTTGCTGCGCTGCTTTGGGGGAAAAAACAATGCAACAAAAGACAATAATACAGACTCACTTGTAAAGAGATTACTTGCACAAAGAGATCGCGACCCAATGCGGCTATGGAGGTAATTCTAGGCCTACTCCCCTGAGATTTACATGTAAAGAAAATTGCTCTGGAATGTGTCTAAAGCTTAACAACAAAGAAGTCTCTAGAATCTGGTAATCAAACAGAACATTTTGGACTTACCCAAAGTAATAAAGATGCCTACAGACATTGTCACCAAAACGAGAATTCGAACTCATACTAAATGTAAGTATTAATGAGTGTGAGTTAACACAAAACTAAATCGATTAACTTATAAAAGGAGCCGTCACATATTGTACTGATAAGTCTAAAACACCAGAAGGACTAGTTATAGGTGTTACAGATCCTAACGTTAGGCTCTCAATAGTCCTTATGAAGCTCTTAGCAATAGGCTTCTGTACTCAAGAGCGCATTAAAAAACGCCTTAATTTAGTCAGAATATTTAAGGCCTCGGATATTCAAGCTACTTTAAAGCCTGCTTAATTTACCACGTTCGAGTCTAAACCTGCCTGAAACTGCAAACAGTATGTTAAGTAACTGGCTAAACAGAACAAAGTAGTTTTGCTGTGAGTGGAGAGGAACTTCCTATCACTCTGGGAAATTGCACTGGGTTGCAATAGGTCAAATTTGGCCTAAGTGCGGGTAAAATAGCAGCTACCTGCTTCTTCTAGGTTGCATTTCAATAGAAAATACAAATAATCTCCTAACTGCATTCATTTTTGGTATACAGGTTTGGTTTTTGGTTCAGTTTGTTACAGTTTTCTGAAATCATACTTTTACTTCTAATTTAAATTCCTTTTAATGTATTCTTTACCTATTTATCTTTAGTAGAAATGGTGCGAAAAATAAAAATATTGGTATAAAAATAAAATGATTGTAGCTTTAAGTAAATATTTTAATCGAAATTAATTATTAACATAACACATCGAATTAGATGATGATGATGAATTAGGTTTCTTCGTCATTCGGTAAATGCGTTCACAGAAGCAGTTAAACGATAATGATTTTTCAAAAGTATCTCGAGCCATATCTCCTAGAAAAATCTGTAAATGAGGACTTATTAATACCTTTTTCATAGCCGCTGCAAATACTTTTGGTTCCGGATCTAATATTACCCCTGACAGCCTGTGAACTAGAAGTTTAGACGCAATACCTTTATTAGTGGCTATTATTGGTTTTCCCAAACACATCGCTTTAAGCAGAAATTCAGAGGAAACATCGTTTACGGTTGGATGTATAATCATAATTGCTTCGTTTATTAGTGTTTTTTCGTGTACCCTTGGGAGCTGTCGCAGAAAAGTAATTTGCGAGGCATACACTCGTTGTTTTGCCATAGTTAACAGTTCAGAATAGTGAAACTTTTCTTCTGGAGATTTACAGTTGCCTGCTATTATTAACTGGAATCTTCTAGTAACAACTTTATCTTCAATCAGATCTAAGAACAATTCAAATGCGTCTAACGCTAATTTAAAATTAGATGATCTTCTAAATTTTCCTATAGTCAGGAATAATAACGTACTTTCATTTATATCTGGTGCTATTCTTTGTATATGTATAGAAGGTTCATTCCATATTCCTAAGTCGATAGAAGGATACAACACTTTTGGATGTTTTGTAAGAGATGGATGTGATTTCATTAAAATTTCTGCGAATCCAATCGTTTCTACTATAATTTCGTCAGATAATTTAATCCATTTAGCAGTTAGTAACGAAGGTTTTACCTTAGAATGTTCAAAGCAAGCATCTTTGTTTTTTAAATCACTAAAATTTTCCACGTAATAGACTTTGTAATTGGTAAAACATTTCATTAAAAACAAAGCCAAAAGACTGGTATCTAGAATAACTATTTCTGGTCGAGGATCTGGAGGACAAAATATTAACCTACAAGCCATTACTATTGCCTTTAGTCCTGATACAATATTTTCAAAAAATGAGAATTTTAAATTTCCACCAGGGATCCACCATCCAGAATACTGTATTTGTATTTTATCTGAAAACTATTAAATTTTAAGATATATATGCTTACTATTGTATAAACACAAACAGTAATACCCTGATATCAGTGATGCAGTCTTTTTTGTCGAACTGGGATGTAAGAATTGTCACTTTATATCCAAGTTTATGGTAAGCAAGGGCTAGATTAATTATATATCTATCGATTTTTCTTTTCGATAACTTTTCATGTAATATAACCACATGAGACACTTCGTTGTTGTACTGTAAAGGTTCAACTTCTAGAGGTTCCAGGTCCATTTGAATTTTTTTTTATTGATGGTGTTTAATTGACATATTTTGATATTGTTTGACATAATGACATTTTAACATAAAAATGTGTTCATTGCTTCATTCAATAAGAAACAAAGTGTACTCTAATAGTGTTACAATCGGATTGCAACGATTTCCGTGATTTATTTACGAACATATTGAGGTGATGCCAAATATACACACATGCTCAAACTCTAGGGATATTTAAAAACTTTATATATAAAATGTATTACATGGAATCACTTGTGTACCTAAGTGTGATACTTGGGAAGAGGTTTATGAACGAAGATGTCCCATTTTCATAAAAAAATAAGAATAATTTAAAATGTATGCAAAAATGAAATTTATTAATCCATTTTTTTTATAAAAAAGTTGGCAATGGAATAAAGAAAAAATATTTTAATAAAGAATGTGGCCTCCTTGTGCATTTATCATGGCTCAACAGCGTCTTTCCATACTGAGTATCAAGGTATCCAGATCTTCTTGGGGAATCGGCATCAAACAGTGTTGAAGAGCTTGAAAAAGCTGATTGCGATTTTGAAATTGCTTCTTGTCTTGAAAACCTCTTTGCTAAAGCATATCTCACGCATGCTCAATAGGATCGAGATCGAGTGATTTAGCTAGCCATGGAAAACAGGAATAGTCATCCCTGCCAAAAAAATTCTTGTCACTCTGGCTGTATGTGGAGTAGCATTTCCATGTATCAAGATAAAACCAGGACAACTACACTCTCTAGAGCATTTGTAACTTAGCGCTCTGATCATAAAAAACGATCCAGCAGAACGAGCTTCAGTTCTACTGCCAAGCGCAATTCCTGTCCATAAAGTAATTATGCCTCCTCTGTAGCTGTCAACTTCTTGCACCAGGTTCTCTCGATATGCGTATCCTTCGAGAATCTAGATATAAACCAAATCAAGATTCATGGATAAAAAGAACATTTTGCCATTGATTTTGCTCCCATATAAAATGTTCTTTTGTACAACGTAGTCCACTGGCGCGATTCCCCCGATTTAAAGAATGGTATCTCTAAGGTCTTTGGCTAATTAAATTGTCTTCTCTCAACCTTCTGTAGATCGTATTTATGGAAACAGTCATATTATGAGCTTCACGCTTCTAACTGAATATGTTGTCATCCTTGGTCGTCCAAAATGCCTTTTCCGAACGTTTCCCGTTTCACGATAAAGATTCCAGAGACGTGAGATAACGTTCTGAGTGGTTTCTATAGCGTTTCTCACATCAGTTTGGCGTATTCCTGCCTCAATCATTTCCACAGCCATCAAAGATTTAATTTCGGCCAAATGACGTCGAGGCGTGTCAAAAAAATTTTGGAAAGAAAACAATTTATAAACAACTTATGAAATCTCGACTAGAATTGTAAATTTTTAAAATAATTTCTTATCATAAACTCTTTTATTTTGTATTTCCATGAAAAAACAAGTTTTTTTTAGATCACCATCTGCGTGTAGTGTAGTCTCTCTTACTAATACTCATTCAATAAGCATTAGGAATATAGTCAATTAAGTTTCTAGCATCTTTACAGAAAGCTTATGTTAAAATATTATATGAACTTTTTATATATAAAATAACACATAGAATCACCACAGCGGGATTGGTTATAACTAAACTAATCAGTAATTCTTGATCTACAGATATTGAAGAACAATTAGAAGTTGCTGAAAATAGATGTAATACATTAAAAGATCAATTAGATTATATGAAAGAGTTTTATGGTGTTAAAAAAGTTGCTTCTGTTAAGTTTAAGTCTAGGAAGATTTCTGCATCAACAAAAAATAAAGCTTCAGGTAAAGAATAATATTTTTGAAAACCACTTTATTCTTTCATTTTGTATTAAACAAAATACGTTAAAGAAGTTGATGAAAGAGTAAAGCATGTATAATATGGGTGATTCTATGTGTTCGTTAAAAGTTCATATAAATGATTAGTAGGACGTAAGAATTATTGATATATTAATTAATTTATTTATTTAATTATACGGTTTAAAACATTCCCAAATTGGCTGTGTTTTAATTAATGTAGAATCACCTTAAACAATTACATTAAAAACTTAAAATTCGTATTTTTTCTTTTTAGATGATGATCTATCCATATCTTCGATTGGATCTACTGAACACAATAAACGAGGCTTTTCAAAAAGGCAACAACATGCATCTGCCATAGGCACTGATAGTAGTGGAGCTGCGGTTAGAACTATTAATAACATTCTCAATGGCATTACGAATTCAGTGAATCGTCTTTCAGAACTTCATATACAGATTTCGGACACACCAAGGAGTCGGGTTGCTTCCGCTCAGATTTCTCCAAGTAAGATTTACTCTTCATCCTTTTAATCTGCGTTATTGTGTTTACTGTATTTCAAATTTGAATATATATTTAACCAATTGCATTCTTTTCACTTCAGCGTTTATCTATGCTAAGTTGGGTCCATGATTAAAACTAATAATTTAGTTTCATACCTACTTTCTTTTTATATATTTTTAATTCTATTTTAGATCAATATCATAGCGAAGTAAACCCCCTTCTAAGTGGCGGACCTCAGATGCCTCTAAGCGATCACAGGAAACAAATGGGCCAAATAGAACCGGGAAATGTTCATTTATCTACCAGCAGTAGCAAAAGTATTGCTGTTGGTAAATCTAGAAACATAAGGAAACGTTTTAGAGATCCAAAATTAGTGAAACGACAGGGTTCGGCGCAAATTATTAAGAAAAGTGTTAAAGTGGATAAGAAAATGAAAATCAAACCTACGTTAGAAGAAGGATCGTTGATTTCGTCAAGTCGAATGGTTCCTTTCAGCAAAGGAAATAATAAAGGTAAAGATATTTGTGTTTTTGTTTAGAACGGTCTTTTAATCCTTGTTTAATTTTTTGCTAGCGAAATTGGTTGAAATATTTCATAACAAAGAAGCAAAAAGCAGTGACTCCGACGACGGTCACGCTAAATCTAAACATGTAAATTCCGAAGGAGATCATTTTATAAATGAAAAGAATCACTTAGATCCAGATGTTCCAGCATTACAATTAACAAATTGTGAAACCGGTAATGATTTACGAGTACAAAGTAAGAGGCCGCCGCCTAAAATAATACCTGATGAATTTTATGACCCACTGGATGCACCAAGGGCTCTGATGGACTGTTTTGAAAAGAGTTACCAGCTTCCTACGATTGCTTCTCGCATGAAGCAAGTTGCTAAGAATTATTTAAATACTTTTAGTTTTAAGGTAAGTTCTCTTAGTTCCCAAAGTTGGAGTAAACAAAATGTTCAAATATATTATAAGAGTCTTGTAAATATTTATACCACTTTTTTTATAGACCATGGCTAATACCATTGTAGGAGTACATAATGGCGCTTCAGGTCCCATGATACGTACAAAAAAGGTATTTAGAACAGCTTATTAACTTAGTTAGTTTAACTTTTTTCTCTTTTAGGCGATTCCATTCTGCCCTGCGATTTCTACAAGTCCCAGTCATAATATTGGTATAAATATACAGCAAGTAATGAACATATTAAAAAATAGACAACCTATAAATGGCATATCACCAACGTTAGCACATAATATTGGACTGGCAGCAGAAAGACTTAATAGCCGACCACTTTCAACGTTGGTTTCTACAATTAATTCAAAAACGTGGTAATTTCTGTTAACTTCTTCCAGAGGTTCTTTTCTACCTCTTTTACAATTTAATCTCTGGCCACTACTTGAATCATGTCTAGAGGGCTGTGCAATGTCTTATACTTTTACATCTTGAGTTTCTACAGGTTAAGTTTTATTTTATCTGTAAATATTTATTACAATATTTTTTTTAGTTATGTAAGGCCTCAGGCATGTCCTTTATCAAAGTGTAATTTAAATTATCAACAACTTCAAGATCTAGCAAAAAGTATTCCAGAAGAAACGCAAGAAGAAGTAGACGGTGAAGGAGGAGACTCACCTGAAGTTAAAACTATTATTATAACAGGTCCATCTGGGGATATGGAAGTGAAGAGTAAGAACTTACCAATGTGGGCTGTTGATTCTTCGAAATCTACAGAATGTACTTGCATTCCACAGACTGGAACAGATCTTCATTATGTTGCCAATAAATATAGAAGACCTGGTAAAGGGATTACATCTCAGATGTCTATATCAAATGTCCATCCATATTCACAGGTATACAGTTAATGTATCATAATATATTTGTACTAATCTAAACAAGTCTTGGTTCGCTTCCTCAAAAGAAAGTAGAATTAAAATCAACTGATTTAGGCATTGTACTTTCGAGTTTTCTATAGCACAGAAGCACGGTTTTTGTATTTTACACGCGGATATCGTTTTAGAGGCAACCAGCTGTCACCAACATGTGGAATCCCAAAGTATCTAAACGACCCCATACAGTCGCTAAACCTAAAGAGATACCTGTACCTAAAGTTGAAAAAATTATCGAAAAGCAATTAGGAAAAGCCGAGTCAGAAAATCCACTAATTGGGAAAGAGAAGAATTTAAAAGAAGTGCTTACCAATCTTCACGATGAATTTGAACAACTTAACAAGTAATGTTTTAATATGTTGTGACCAAGTTTTACTTCTATTTATACCCTCTTTTATAGGAGATATGAAGAACTGTCTCAAAATGCAGCCCCATCAGATGAAGGTGTCGCCAAAGAAATGGAAAGATTAGAAGAAGAACTGAACAAAAAAGAAGAAGAAATAACTATGGTCATGACTCTTTGCAAAGAGGTAATGGCACTTAAGAACCAGATAAAGTCACTAAAGAAAATCTCTAGCCAATGCAGCGTTTCCCAGGAACCTAAAGACAGCACAACCTCCGCTAATTTCAATGATTACAATAATCCGCAAGCAGCATTCCACTTAACGAAGTTACTAAAACAAATTCAAACATATCAGATGAGATATAAAAACGGTGTAGGAGTTTAAATTTGTCAAGTGCATTTTGTCCAATATTTTTTGAATATTACAATATTACACAAAACAAGTTGTTTTATTGGCACCACATTTAATTTTAAATATAGGGCGAAATAAACTGATATCTTTGTAATTAAGTTTTAAATAGGTAGCAGTAAAAAAATAACAATGCATTAGGTTTCATTTAAAACTACTGGTTATATTTTATCTATCTTGAGTTTAGCGACGGCTTAGATATAGATATTCATTGGGTTGGCTGTTATCCTGTATCACTGAGAACTTTAAATGGTTCTCCGTTAAGATTTCGTCCCTTATATATCTATCAACCAGTTTTCGCTACGAATGACAATAGACTTATTGGTCTATATAAATTGGTAGGTTGGTCCGTCATCCTCCCCACTTTAAGGATATATAAGACTTCCACCTTTACCACTTAGATGGTATAAATCTATAGGCCAAACAAGACTGTAATCACATCCTGCTCTTTCTGGAGTAGGGCCGAGTATATTCCGTCCGTTTCCGGTGTTTTAAATGGACGGAATGTGCTGATAGCCCATCTGATTCTTGCGGGCCTATTTATTTCGGTAGCTAGCTTCCAGTCATCCATTGAGGGCCTTAACGGTCTTTGACCGTGGCCTGCGCTATCCTGTTCCGCTACCATAATCCGTGAGCCAGGAAAGTGTGCCAGTGTTAGCATTCTTAAACTTTCCTCCATCGTTTTGGTGTATGTATGGCCCTCCGTTTTAAGAAGGCCGATCTTTATTGCTCTACTATCCTTAGCCAGGACCTTGTGATTCTTGAGCATGCGAGGGTGGTTTGAACTTCCTCACAGAACCTCCTTCAGGAGTCTCTTTTGGCTTTTCGGATTTCTTTATTGTATAGCGTTAACTTTTTTCTGTACTCTTCCCAGTTATGAACGGTTTTAAACAACCTTCTCACCTGAGCTCTAAGCTTCTTTAGGTGGGCGTTACACCAGGGAGTGTTTCTTGTGTACTTCGTTGTCTGTTTCGGACAGCTTTCACGATAAGCAGACCTTATAACCTCGCTTACCCTGATCACCTCCCGGACCAGACTGTATACATCTCCTGTTGACACCGGTCTGTCCTCGAAATTTTCATTGAGGGAATTTACATAGTCCTCCTAATTTGTTCTCCGAGGATTTGTGAACTTGGTCTCAATAATTTGTAGAAGGCGGGTATCAAAAAGCAAGTCAATTTTAAATTAATACTTTTATGTATACACTAGCATTAAATATTCCATGGTTTAAAATGTTATGCTTCTCCATTTCGTGGTGTTGATTTCTCTTTTCTTCTGTATTTCCAATACCAACTTTTCCAAGTATCTGTATCTTCTGATTTCATCTGTTTTTCTGTCAGCCTCTTCGTTTTTTCTCACTGTGTGATTAAGTATTCTTTTTCGTAATAGTAGGTGTTCTACTGTGTTCATAGTTTAAGAGCTAGAGCCGAAACTTCGTCGTCATCCGTAATATGACATTTCTTTTTTGCAACTTGTTCATTCATTACAGGTGTTTACGTTCCCGCTCAGGCGGTCACCCTAGTGGTTACAGGGGGTAGCTATATGGGGTGAAAGTTGGCAATTTTTACAGGAAATTATCGTCGTCGATAATACGGTTGAAAATTTTCTAACTCGAAGGTTCTGATACGACTATTCGAAATCTTGATGAGCGGACAGCTGGGTGGATACAAAAGAGGTGGTGGACACGGGTAAAGAGGGCCAAAATTTGTGCAAAAAATCGTCATTGATAATATGTCTGTCATTTTTTCCACGTAATGTTGTACCCTTGGAAAGCTTCAATCCAAAATGGCGGACAGCTGGGTGGGTACAAAAGATGGTAAAGGTGGCCAAAATTGAATAAACATCTTGCAAAGGAGAAACGTCATATTACGGATACCAGTAAAATTTAGACTCTCCTGCTATCATTTGATCTTCTTTGTTTTAGTTCTTCCAAGTTAATCTTTATATTTTATTTATATAAATAAATGTTTGTCAACTTTTTTGTTGACCTCGTATTACAGATAGAGGGTGATATGTAGGTAATTTATATTTTAAAATTTGCTACCACATAGTAATGGTGCTAACTTTGTTAACAGACATGTCCATGCTTACCATTACTTCTCATACAAATTTTCTGGTTTAATCTGGTTGCAAATCATTCGCTTACTGAGCTTTAAGTAATGAGTTTAGTGTATAAATGTCAAGTCAATATTGCACACACAACGACATCTTTTATTGACGATTCTTATTTATGGGTAATGGTTTCAGTGTGGGAGTTCTCTTCACAGGGATAAAATATTGAAATTGAAAAATTGTTGTTGCTGCAATAGTGTTATGAAATGTTGTTCATTAACGAATGAAGTCAATTACTAATAAGTAGGTAATAATGTTCCACACGAAGAAATGATATAAAATTTAATTTTTTAGCATCTGATTTATAAATTTATTGTAAAGTATTGCACGTTATAATAAAACTTAATCAAAATAAAGATATCTTAGATCTTCACACAAATTAAAGCCTCTATTCTGTATTCAAAAGGATTTTCGTATTACCTAACCCATGTAATGTAGGATACATTAAGTCTAGGTGCGTATGCTACAATAATTCAGGCTGAAGTATACAACACTCTGCAAAGGAGATCATAAGTCAGGGTATAACGGGTAAAACAAGGCGACAGTTTCTGCTCATAGCTGGTGGGGGACTGCGTTAGGGACCTGACCCACAAGTCAGAATTCTCTGACACTGGCATGGTTACCAGGACACTTAGGGTTTCGAGACAATGAAAAGGCCGATGAATTAGTCTGAGCGGGAGCTAATATCCCAATGATTGGCCGGACCCATTCGGCACAGAAGGCACAGAAGTGGTAGGAAAAATTACCGGGTAAGCGACAAGCCAAAGTGTTCATAAAAAATACTCGCCGAAATTTACTGCAGTGCTGATATCACAAAGGCGAAACGATGTCAGAATGATTGCCAGTCTCTAGACAAGACGTCAAGAAATCAACTAAGTCAGCTGAACTTGGCAAGTGAAGACATCTGTCGATACTGCTAGGAGGAGGGGAAAATCGCATTATGCCAATGTGAAGGCCTTGCAAGGACGCGGTATCTAGTATTGGGAGAGGAGAAACCGGATGCTCCGAGTTACATGGAAAGGCCACTGTCGAGGCTATTAAGTCTCATTAGGAGGGCACAAGTTGCTCTAAATCCTATCGAAGAGATGATGGGTGTTGACAATAGATCTGTAAAAGTCGCAGGGATACTGGACAACAGCAAACCCAATGAATATATATCTAAGGTAGGATACCTTAGTGCCCGTTATTTAAAATTCGATACATATACAAGATCATCTTTCTCATATTCATTTATTTGTATTTTAAAAACTTGGAAAAGCAGGTACCTATAGAATTTAAAGCTCATCGCCTACTCAGAGAACGGTCGAAATAATTCGTCTTAATCACATTTGCAGAGCCAGACATAGAGGTAAGCTTAAAGCCATCATTTTTTATATCTTATAGATACCTTATTGAAAACAGAAATATATTTGTAATAAAACTATAAAAGCTTTCCATTAAAAAATAAGTTTAATAATAGAAAGCAATGAAATTAAAAAAAAAGATAATATATATCTGAGCATCGATAATAATATAAATCTAGCAGCTCTACATTAACTAGATGATTAAATTAGCTTACAGCCCTATAGGCGAAGTGTTAAATATCGGGTTAATGGCCTGGCCTCAGCTTAGTCGGCAGTCACTAGCCACAGATGTTTTCGAAACACAATTCGGTATCGATTCGATATTAATTGTAGTCAATAAAACATAATGACAGGGGAATATTAGAATGAACGCCTTAAGTCATTTGTATGAATAATGTTGCGCATACGTTCTTCAGCCAACTAGTTCTTTTTCGTCGACATCATCGTCTTATTTTCTATTAACGCTTTCTCGTATCTTCTTGATTTACTAGATTTTGTTAATTGTTTTGAAGATTGTTTTACTGGTGCAAGAATTTATGCTGGTTTTGGAACATAAAGATAAATAAAACTTGCACACAAACAAAATTAATTCCAATCGACACAAGATGAATCCCTTGTGTTAGTTGGTATTTATTACAGAGACTATTTGTACAATTTATCTAATTAATTACACATACACTTAGTATTTTTTTAACTAGTTAGACAGTGTACTTAACATCATTGTGTAAGTATAAAGGATATATTTACGGTAAAATGTTCATCAGTCAATCACTGTTCGTGTTAGAGGAAATAATCAAAACTAATTGAAGATAGCGGTAGAGGAGTATGTGTTTTTAACTAAGGAGGTATAAAGTATTTTTGTCAAAAGAATCACCGCTCATGGTGCCGCAGCTAAAGATGGAAGAATCAAATAATAGAAGTGGTTGGAAAATGTCTGGTAGGAGTATTAACCACAAAAGATATACAAAAATGTAGAAATCAGTAAGAGAGGAAATAAAAAAGAAAGTACACAAACAAAGCTTACGTACTTGAAGAAGATAGCACTGCAGTAGTTGTAAAATAGAAATATAGAAAATCAAAACATATATTTATTTCGAATACAATAAATTGGTAGCGAAGCTTTTGGTGGTATCTGTTGAAAGTGGTAGCCGTAGACAAATTTATTATCTCTGATGAGAGCAGTGAATGACCAGAGGAATTTCCGTTACTCTTTTTTTATGACGATTACTGTTATTTTAGTGTTATAATACACGAAACAATGGTACAAAAAATAAAAGTAGCTCTTAAAACTTTAAGATGACCAGAGTTGGGTACCTATTTCAAATAAAAGTAATTGGAATACCTATTTAAAATACAAAATGGCATTTTCTATTTTGTATTTCAAATGCTTTTTTAAAATCCATTTTGTATTTTGCATTTTAAATGAAAAATTTCGTAGAAATCCATTTTGAATACAAGTATTTAAAATAGATTTGCCAGACTACAAGAAATGTTTTGTTTTGCTACTCTCATCGGTTTTTCCAAGTCCTATTTAATATAGGACCAATATATTACCTATTTTGTATTCATTTTTAGTTTAATGTTTATTTTCGGTATAGGGCAGGTAGATGGATTATAAAAACCGCTTATTGTATTTACATCCTGTTTTTGTTATAGTTGCATTATATCTACAATAAATGAATTTTTATTTAAAAATTTTGTAATAGACCCAAGAAAAAAAATATTTATACAAAATTAAGCTTTTATTGCTTTTAATAATCAACAAATTTAAGCTTTGATTAAAATTAAAAATATTGAAATAAGAGTTGCTCATAACATAATATAAATTAGAGTCTCTTAAATAAATTTCTCAATTTTTTTTTAGCAAGGAAAATTGTTATTCTTATAAAAAATATTATAACCCTCCCATACAGATGTTGTTTCTATATTTTATTTAATAACTTTATAGTCGAATAAAATTATTTTAAAAAAATCAAAGATGTGATTGTAATGGCTTTTTCTCATGTAAATTTAAATAATCTCCTTGTTAATGAATTAAAGACGCAGAATAGTAACAATGTTAATTTAGGCAAAATAATAAATGCAAAACCAAAAAAGAAACTGATAGGTAATTATTATATGTTTGACGATAGTGAATATACTGATGCACTAGGCAAAGAAAATAGTTTAGAATTAGAAGCAATCCAATATTTGGCCTCAAAAAATGTAAATATTAATATGTTAGAAACTTTCCCGAATATAAAAAAGTTATTTTATAAATATAACACATGTTTGTGCACGTCTGCGCCAGTGAAAAGGCTGTTCTCATCTGGCGGAATGATTATGCCAGCTAAAAGATGCAATTTAATAGATTCCAACTTTGAGAAACTAGTTTTATTAAAACTAAACACAATTTTTTTATAATATTACCATAAAATTTTGTTCAACTTGTATATTTTTCGTATTTTTTCCATGAATATATTATTTAATAATTTTTGTTTTTATTTCAAATAGCTATTTTCTATTTTGCATTTTGCATGATTTTGAAAAAAGCATTTTCCATTTAGCATTCCAAATAAGTTTTATAAAAGCATTTTGCATTTTGTATTTCAAATACTTTTTTTTAGCAAAAATACCCAACTCTGAAGATGACAAACCAAAATTTGTTACATTATAAAAACTAATGTGATATTGTCTATGTTTTTAAAAGCACGAGGTTATTTTGCTTTTCTAATAACCAAGGGCGCATTCCTATGATGACCGCTAGCATTTGTAAAAACCATAACCATTATGCATTCCTTATAAAATTTATATCCAGGTGCTGATACATTTTTTGCATTTATATTTTTTTTAGATAAGTAGTAGGTAAAGCTCTTTCTAACACTTTACTGGAATTATCCAATTGTAGATAATCTGTAGTAAAAATATAGTATTATGCATGGTTCTAACTATAGTAGATATCATTATATATACAATGACTTAATAATTTAGCATTATATAATAAATAAAAAAACCTAATATAAAAAATAAATTGGATATAAAATTTATAAACTACCTACTAGTTGACCCAGCGAACTTCGTACCGCCTAATAATCAAAAATTTATTTTTTCAGTTTTTTGTTTCTTTTTTATTTCTACGATTTCTTCTCAGGTTTTCGATTGTTTTCAATGTTTTTGTTAATTTTATCATATTTTTTTTGTATTAAGAATGTCCTCGTAGGTATAGACCTAAATACAAATGTACCAAAAACATCTATTGGGGCAGAAGAGGTAATTTATTAATTTGGGATTTAAAGGCCTGCAAGTTAGGACGAGTGGGGAAGACGTGGGGAGGTAAGGAGTTCCACAATCTGGAGACCCTGGGGATGAAGGAACGATCGAATCGATCCGTTCTCGATGTCGGGCACTGAACAGTATAAGGATGCATGGAGTTGGCACGTCGCGTTGCTCTGGCTGGTCTGGCAAGTGGAGGCATTATAGAGCGGAGTTCTTCTGAGCAAAATCCCTTTATGTATCGGTAAAACAAGGAAAGATCAGCCCGTGCTCTTGGGTGGGATAATGGGGCTAGGTTTTTGGTGATACTGGTGTCGTTTATTAGTCGAACTGCCCTTCTCTATATTGCATCAAGAACTCCGAGCCTTGACGGAGCCACCGATCCCCATACATGCGAGTAGTATTCAAGATTAGGTCGTATTTGGGCTTTGTAAAGAGTAGCCAAGTTGGATGGAGAAAAATATTTCCGTGCTCTAAACAGAAAGCCTAATTTCTTTCCTGCTGCAGTTGCTATGGATGCAATATGTTCGTTCCAGAGTAAGTCCTGGGAGATCGTTATACCAACCAGCGTAATGGAGTCGCCCGCTACCAGTGTCTGATCGTTGATTGTAATGGATGAGTCGCATGTTTGCCTCTTGTTGGATAGGCAACATGTCTTTGTCTTGGAAGCGTTGAAATTAACAAAATTCTTTCTTCCCCACTCGTCTACAATTCTCAAATCTTGATTGAGGGAAGCCGTTGTGGATCTTCTGTCCTCTTCCATTATATCTAGATGTATAGGACGGTTGTGCGCTTTGCTACAGTGTAGGCTGCTATCATCTGCAAAACCATGTATCGGGTTATTAGTGGTTTTTGTTTTCTCGTTGAATTTTGTAATTTTTCATGTTTTGGCCTTTTTTTTCAATTTCCCACGTTTTTTTCCAATTTTTGAGATAATATCTCAATTTTCCTTCTTCCAGTTTTTTTGATTATTTTCCATTTCACTTTAGTTTCTCGTTTGTTACCAATTTTTCTTTTTTTTTTCTCGATTCTTCCCATTTCTCGATTTTACACATTTTTCGATGTCTTTTTTCCTATATTTTTCGATTTTTTCTCTTTTTATTTTTATTTTTCCTTATAATCTATTTTTCTATTTGTTTGTTTTTTTTTTATTTGTGCTTTTTCTATTTCTATCGTGTTTTCCCCAGTTTTGCTAGTTTTCACCGTTTTTTCAATTTTTTTTTATTTTCCCACATTAACGGCGAAGACAAATCCAAATAAGCTTTTTAACTCTATTAATTATCAATCGAAATCCAACGCCATTATTTCTAATTTATTATTCCATTATACGTGTTTTTTCGGTTTTAATTTTTTCTCATTTTTTCCTTTTTAATTTTTTTTTAATTTTATTTTGTTTCCTCATATTTTTTCAGTTTCATCCAATTTTTTCGCTTGTTTTCAGTTTTTTATCCATTTTTCAATTAATCCTGTTGTTTGTTTTGTTTTTTCGATTGTTTTTTCATGTGTGTTTTTTTTTCGGTTTTTGTCTTATTTTTGAACAGGTTTCATGTGGTTTTTACGATTTTGATCATTTTTCTTAATTTTTAATTACCAGCATTTCACATTATATTATTAATTATTCTATTGACGAAGATGACAAATATAAATAATCTTTCTAGCTGCATTATTTATAAATCGAATTACAACGCCATCTACCAAGTGTCTCCGCAACCTAGATGTTAAATGATGGAATGAATTTATATCGATAAAATTAACTTACACTTCCATATATAAGAAATTCATAGAACTAAATAGTAAATAGTATTGAAAAATTAAATTTTCGTTTTTAGTATTTGCCTTTAATAATTGTTTCTTACCGTTTAAACCTTCCCTGAACTTCTACAAATAATTCGATACCAAAATTAGCTAAATCGGTCCAGCAGTGCTCGAATTTTAACGAGACTAACGAACAGCAATTCAGTTTTATTAGAAAGTTTTTTATATTTTCGCCGTGTTCTGTGTCTCTGTGTCATTCCGTGGAATTTGCAATCGAATTTAAACCTATTTCCCGACTACCTAGAGCTCTAAAATTTTCAGGATAGCTAAGAACTGGATGACAATGCATGTTTCAAGTGTGTTTAGGCATATACACAGATTTCGAAATTTATACTGAATTGTTATTAAATTAAATATGTATACATATTATCATTTTGAAAGACTTCACATAAGTTTGCGGTGGCCTATTTGGATAAGGGGTTAAGCGGTAGATTGAGACAATTCTGTTGGGTTATTGTAATAGGATCGAACCCGCGAGAGAGAAGTTTTTTTTCTTTTTTTTTTTGTTTATACATGTGAAAACAGTAATTATTATTTTAACTGGTAATAAAATAAACTGTTTAAGAAAGTTTTTAGATACAACTACCCTTGATTTTGTTAACAAGGAAACAATCTTCTCTATGATCAATCACAGCGTTGTATGACTTAATCTTTTTACAATGTCAGGGATGCTGTGCATTGTTGAGATGACACTATTCGCTGGGTGCGTAACCCAAGCGCCACCTACCGATACAACTTACGGTGGCTCTTTTGTGAAAATTTACATGCATTGGACGTCAAATAGTTATTAAAAAAATTAAATAAACTTAATTTTTCTTTCAATGTAAAATGTAACAAACACAGAGTGTAGGTACTTTAAATTACAATTTTTTGTTGGGTCAGCTGAAAACAGTAAGTAAAATAAGCAGAATAACTAAAACAAGTATCAAGTGAATTAAGTTATAAGTAGTGTTAAAATCTATCAAGATGTTCATTTTTGAAAAATTAATGTTGAATGAAAAATCAGTATTAATAATAAATATATAACAATCTGCAATTATATAAATGATAACGAATCGTTCTATTTACCTTCATTTTATATTTACGAATGAATGTTAATTTTTTATTTTCTTTATTTTATTTGTAATATAAAAAATGGAATTCGTATTAAGAATCAATTAAATTATTATGTACTTATTTTTCTTACAGGATGTACATATGTATAGGATAATATTTTATACAATACGGTTATGGGTTACAGTAACACTTACTTTTGCCTTTAAACAGCAGCTGTACATTTTTTTCGCTGATTTAATTTTTACTTGGCAACCAGGAACTTGTAAAATTTAAAATTGCTGTTTCTACCAGTATTTTTGCTATCGACTACACAACAACTTTTGTGACCAATTTTATTTTATTTATCTTATTAAACTGACACACGTGTTATTTTTATAGACTTATGTGAT
Organism: Altica lythri; assembly: GCA_964028335.1. Classification (NCBI taxonomy): domain Eukaryota; kingdom Metazoa; phylum Arthropoda; class Insecta; order Coleoptera; family Chrysomelidae; genus Altica; species Altica lythri. Next base: position 26,271,654 of record OZ034808.1, on the reverse strand, counting down.
AAAGAGCCACCCTTAGTTCTGTATTGTCCGTAGCGGGCGCTGGCATCAGTTTGGTGTCCCCCACTATGACTTACGCACCCAGCGAATAAATCAGTAAAAAACTTTCTATTATAAAAAGTTCTTTTTTATAATTCACGTTCACAAAGTTTCTATTTCAACACTAAAAACAGTATCGAAATAGATTCATTGTAACACTGTTTTTGGTAACTTTTTGTTTTACACAATTGGTTGCACTGCACTGATTTTCAACGAAAGAGTTCAGGTAGTAAATCAAGAAGTATGTTGTAGTAAATTATTAACTACATTATCAGCGTTATTGCTAAATTCGTAATATTTTATACAAATTTGACAAACATTCTAATTTAAAATCATTAAAACTGACAAGTGTCAAAACTGTCAAGATTGCCAACATAAATAAATATTTCGGAAAACTCTCATTTTACTTTTTTTTATACTTTTAAAAGTTCATTATAAAAAATAGTATGTAACACTCGAGTTACAATGACGGTTTGTAGTACTCGTTCTTTGCGAAACTCACCGCTTCGCGGTTCGTTTCACAAACTGAACTCGTACTACGAAACCTCTGTCATTGTAACACTTGTATTACAATATACTATTTGTAAATTGTGCTTATTTTATTATTATGTATAAAACTAGCAGCCAAGCCCGCCCCGACTTTGCACGAGGATTAAAGAAAAATATTTTTTTACAAACACACTCACTAAAAAGGTTTAAAATTCGAATAATATTAGTATATTATATATATATTTTTGTTTTTAATAATTTATTTTTCTTAGTATTATTTTATCATTTTTTTTTTGTTTTTTTCTTAGTAGGTAGGTACTATTGTTTGTTATTAATAAGTTTTTTTAAATATTTGATTAGTTTATATTTATTTGCACTAATTTTTGTGAAAAGTTTTACATCTACAAACAAAATCCATTAAATTTATTGGGTTAACGCTTCCCTGTAAACGATATTACATGTTGTTTTATTTTCTGGTAGCAAAATAAATTGGTTTTCGGATGCATGATCCGCGTTAGGCGGTTGGCCATGAAGAAAACATTCTTTTCGTAAGCTGATTCCTACTAATTGAAAGGTTTGGCCTTGAGACCTATTATTAGTAAAAGCGAAAGATAGGAAGGGTTGAGTGAATTTAAAAATTCCTGTGGATAATGGACTGCGTCTTCAATATTTGTGATGATATCTGTCGTCATTATGAAATAAGTTATTTTGATAAGGATTAATACCAAGATAAAAACTTTTAAAAAATTAAAAAATAGTTATTGTGACGTAACTATAACAGTTAGATATATGCTGTCGCGGCATTTTTTGTAGATAATTATATATTCTTCAAAATCGTAGTACATTATTTTATTCTATAATCAGCGATGTAAGGATTTTCAGGTCATTTTTGGTTACATTAATGGCATTTTTGTAGGGATCCCTAATTTTTTTGAAAATATAATATAGCCTATGTTTATCGGTGAAAGAATTTTTCAAATCCGTCCAGTAGTTTCGGAGCCTATTCACTTCAAACAAACAAACAAACAAAAAATCAAATCTTTCCTCTTTATAATATTAGTATAGAAGGAAGATATATGTAAAATGGTTAAGAGACAAATTTGTAATTAAAAATTTAAATATAATTATTTAAAATGCATCAAGTGATTTCACAGATGAAATCATTGAGGGTGTTAGCGTAAAATTAAACAATTATCTATTATTCATTCAGGAATGAGTAAATAAATTTTCAGGTTTAACCAATTGACATTGGCATTGTTTTTACTCAGAACGCCTACGGGTTAACTGCGCGTGTTGACAAGTCACTAATTTCGTTATTACCTAGTATATATTTAAGTCCAATGAAATTGATTTTTGTTTTCTGAAATTCAGCTTCGAGCTATTACCTACACGTGAAGTCATGTAGAATTAAATTTAGTAAGCGACTTATTTTAGCTTATATGTTAGATCTGATCTCATAGATTATATTACCGTTAGTTTTAGAAGTAAACATATAGATAATTTGTTTTATAAATAAAGACAGAAAAATACGCTAAACACTAAATAGAGGTAAATTGAATCAATAAGGTTTTGATATAGCCTTTTAAATTCTTGATAACAATAGGCAGAATATCTATATATTAATAAAAGTTTCTAATAAAAATTAATAAGTTCCAGTACGATTAACAGTCAAAAAATTTTGCCAAAAGAATAAATAACTGTAATATTTTTTTATGGAAGTCGTCTGATATATAGTCACTGGTCGTACTATATCCTAATTACTCTTATTGTACATCTTCCATCAGTTCAAGCCACCCATTCCAGGATCTAGGAATCCTATACGAAAAGATGGGTGCCATGTGCTTATGGAGACACTCTGAAGTTTCCAAAAATTGACTATCTCTTATGGTTCAATACAGTATGTATTTTACTGGATCAAGTTCTCCATTAAACTCTCCGTGTTTTGCATGTGTTTCTTGACCAGTGTATGTCTCTTAAGGAATCCTGTAATTCTTGCTGTTTCATCTTTTCTAGTATATTTCTGTTTAATACACTACATTCTGCCATATGCTAGACTAGAAATGTGTTCCCATTGATGGTTGTGTTGCGTACGGATCGACTCTTTTATCCGGCTTCGAACCGTACTATTTGGTGCCCCTAAGAATTGGCTCTGGACCGTAGAATATTGTGACTGGGTTTTCGGTTAAGTATGGGGTTGGTTGAAAAGTTTTGAAACCGATACCTGTTAATCAGTAGAGAAATTAAAATTTAAACGCTATTAGCAACACGAATTCATACAAAAATGGTGAGAAATTTTTAAAGGAATTTGCTCCTTCATTCCCAAAAAGTAAAACAACACCAGAAATCTATGATATTTTTTGTAAACATCCAAGTTTGACTAAGCTTGAAATTGCTGATATCATAGGTATCTCAGATGAACAAGTATTCCATATTTTATAAGACGAATTATATATGAAAAAGCTCTTCGATAAGTAAGTGTCCATTGATGTTAGTTTCTATGTTTCGATTGTTAAAATTGTAAAATCAAAGGTGAGAGGTTAAATTCCAGCAACTAATATTCGACATTCCAATTGAACCTATACTTAAAAAAGTTATTGTTTTTAACGAGACGTACTATTTAGCTATGTAAATTTAAACAAATACAGATATCATACTTTGAGTCTAATAATTATTAAAGGAAGTTTTTAAAGAAAATTATACATATGAGAAACCGTTGCCTACATGGCTAACTTACATACCACAGATTATTGCATGTTTCACTAAGAAACAATAGTGGTGTTCTAATAGCATGTTATTTTACACTGTCCTATACGTATAATTTGCGACAGGTGACAATTGTGTTTGTACTGAAAGATTTAATGATAGTACACATTGGGTATTAGTAAAATACTGCTAATTCATTATACATGTAAAACTACATTTTTCTACTGACAGTTAAATGGATATACAAATAAATATTGTCTTTTAATTTCCATCACTATTTTAGTCTTTTATTTTTTTCTTTTGATAATTTTCGTGGATATTCAGTACAATATACATAACCTGACCATACATCCTGCTTTGGACGGGACAGTCCCGCTGTCATACTTTCTGTCCCGCTGTCCCCATGAAGAAAAAAGTGTCCCGCTTTAGCGTATTGTTATTGGATGTTGGGTTCTCAACGCTATCAAAACCACCGCCAATTGCCTTCCTGTTGACTTCAAATGCATAATTGTGAAAATATATTTTTATTTCTACATCTACAGAGTTCAAGTAGAATCTTTGAAAGAGATATGTGATTCCACTGACACAGAGGGTTAGAAACTCTTTGGGCTACAGTAAAACAAGGAAACAAGGTGGCTTGCGTTAATGCCTTAAGAGATTCTTCAAAATTTTGAAGTCTAGGAAAAGCTACTTCTTGGAAATCGAAAAATATCCAAATGTTTTAAGAGTACTTTTTAAAAATCCCTGTCTTAAATTGTGGTTATATTCTTCCTCACATAAATCATAATCTGCTAGGAAAATTTCAGACATCTGAGCAGAAGAACATGCAAAACTACAGTAGTACTGTAGTTTTCACTGTTTTATCATCCGCCGCGTGTACATGGCCTACCACATCTCAGGATGTCTTCTATGTAATGGTTTTTATTCACTCAGTTGATTTAATAGACTCGCCTGCGTCTTGTGTTGTATACTTCATCTTCGTGAATAACAGCTACCACTATATGCTTGTAACTTTTTAAGTTAGGGATATTTAATCTCTATAATTCATACATTCATTTCGGCTGTAATTTGCTGTTTACTAGCTGACACTTCTGCTGAATTCTTATATGAGATCGTGCTCCTTAACTCCATATACACACAAACTTATTTCGAATGACAAATGTAACTTTGCATACGTTTTTAAAACACTGTTGGGCTGCACAAAAAGCATTTTTTGTAGTTAATTAATTTATTATTATTTTACTAAAACATAGTTGGGCAGTCAACTCTCGCCCTAGTCAGAAATCATCTTGTTTCACCCCTTGCCACACAATATACTATCTACAACGTTTTTGAATTACACTTCTCCAAAAAATTAACGCTCCACCCTAAAATTGTCACGCCTGGAGGGATTTTGGGAAAACGTGCCTTAATGTTTTGGGATGAGGGGTAGATAACTGAAGGCACTTCCCACCCAGGTCGTAGTTATCTACCCCCTGGTTAGGTATCCTGCTGAAGGCAGAAAACTAACCAAAAGGAAGATGAGATAAACAACAGGAAACAAACAACAAATATATTAACGAATAAATAAGCAATAACAATGGATAATAAACAATATGAATAAGGAATAACTAAATACAATAATCTAATCCAATCTTACCAAATAAACTACATGGTGGCATGTCACGTTTACTCAAGCAAATACGTCAAGAGTCACAACGGCCCAGACCCAAGGGTCTGTTTTAGGGATACCCCAAAGGGTGACCCTTACAGACAACCTCAGACTCCGAACTAGTCCGAACTCCTCGTATGCGACCTCAACGACGCTCTTTTATAGCCAATTCATACGCTACGTGAGAATAAGAATTAAACTATATAAGGTCGCCTTGAAATCTAACGTACTGACTTTGGCCTGGATAATTACAACACAAAATAATACAATCAAATATAAAACAATTAAACTACTTACCCTATTATCGTATGTGACAAAATTATAAAATATTTTGTTTTCTTTTATAAGAATCTCAATTATTATAAAATATTCTTTGTAAGCCCCTGGTATACTCTGTTTCTTGTAGTGCTTAAATTTTACGATATACTTATTTTTTTTTTTTGTAAAAAACAAAAATAATGCGAAAACTTAGAAATAAAGCAATTTAGTTCCTAAGTGTATGGCAAGAACTGTGTTTTTTTAATTATTGTGTTTAACAATACTTATTAATTTTGTTTATTATGTAACGCCGAAATCGCAATTTGACTCGCGATGAATGCTCCCAAGCCGTACTATTACGCGAAAATGGTTGGAGCTACAGAAGAATAGGTCGTCGATTTAATGTGGATCATACAACCATCTCTCGAGTACTACTAAGGTTTCTGGAGACAGGAGATCATGCTCGCAGGGCAGGGCAAGGAAGAAAGCGAATCACAACACCAATTCAGGATCGATTATTAAGAATTTCTACTCTTAGGTAGTGATTTGTGACATGCCATAGCCTACAAATTCAACTACGAGAAGTACATGGTCTGCAGGTTAGTGCCGAAATTGTTCGATTACGTTTAAGAGATGCTAATCTAAGACCCAGAATTGCTGCCCGGGGTCCTCTAATAAACGTACACCACCAAAGAGAAAGACTACGTTTTGCTAGAGAACACCAAAATTGGGTTGAGGCTGACTGGAAACGTGTGCTCTTTACAGATGAGTCCAGATATTGTCTGTACAATAATGATAGACGTATTCGTATATTTCGACGGCCTAACGAGCGTTATAGTCAGTGTAACTTTTCAAACACCTCGTTATTTGGAGGAGGATCCATTATGGTTTGGAGTGGTATCTCTTTAAATGGACGCACGAACCTAGTGGTTATAAATAATGAAAATATGACAGCTAACAGGTACATACAGGATATCTTACAAGAACATGTTGTATCTTTTGCCCCATATATTGGCGATAATTTCTTGTTAATGCAAGATAACGCCAGGCCGCATGCTGCACACGTTGTAACAAATTACCTGGAAGAGGTTGAAATTAATAATATGGAATGGCCATCCCGTAGTCCAGACCTTCTAATCTAATCTAATCTAAATAAACATGGCAAGGTCTCTCCTGCAGAGCTCCATGTTTTAAACACTGCTTCCTATGGGAATATTGGTATGTGTCACCGGACATGGTGCTCTGACTGGTGGTCACATTATAAACTAGCGCTAGGGTGACAGCTGGTACTAAAATACATAAAAATAAGGCAAATTTGTATGCTGTTAAATTTTGTTTATTTATATTTTGTCTATTAATAATAAAAAAACTGTACATCAGTGAAAATTAACATTTAACTATGGCCTCAGATTTATTAAATAATTGTGGAGCTAGATTTTCTTCAAAAAAAATCAAAAGTAGAAAATACTGTTGTGTTTAAGGATGTTCAAGTAATGCAGCCCAAAATTCAGACGTTCGTTTTCATCATTTTCCAAAACCTAATCGGTTTTTTGTTAAAAGAAAAACAATGAAGAAGGTAAACTATATTCAGTGTCATTAAAATTTACACTTACCGAGTACAATATAATAACACCGCTGTGATGTGTTTACATCTTTCACTAAGTCCAGCTGTACAGCTACACTTTGATGAAACAATTTGACAATTTTTTTGTATAACTGTTTTTATTTCATGGGGTTTATCACGAAAAGCTGATGATTGTATACAATACGACAAAATATCGTATTGATCATTGTTTTGATTTTCCTACCCATTATACATTAAAAGTCCTGCATTAATTATTTTCTCTCCTTCTACAAAATTTCGAGACTTAGGAGTAGCGTCAATAAAGTCAAGAACTTGATTTAATAATAAAAACATTTCAATTGTAAATAAAAACTAAATAACTTTGGGTAATTAAATCACATCTATCATCCTAGCAGTAGTAATATTTTTAACCACCAGAGCGCGTAGCGCCAAGTGACACTTACCAATTGTGACCAAGAGTCCTTACATGCACCCCATGCGTGCAGGAGGATTTGGATGACTATCGTTGAGTTACTGTTGCTACAGGGCAGTTCCCTTTATAAGAGATCTGAGTCCTGTGACTAATTCCTTAAGGTGGTGATAAGTTTCAGGGTTCGTGTCACCGAAGATGAGGAACCGTTTATGGTCCAAGGCCTCACACTCAAATAGAATGTGAGTTGCCGTCTTATCTTCCATGGCGCACAGTCGGCACGAGGTCGGTTCCGGTGTCAGAATCCCCATCCTTTGAAGGTGTAGTCCGATTGGTCCATGCCCAGTGAGCAGGCCCACCAGTACTCTTATCTGAGTCCTGCCAAGATTCAGTATGTCAGACGTCCAGACCTTAATCCTATAGAAAACTTATGGTATATTCTTAACTGGCAATTGAGAGCAGAACAAAAATCATATTCCAGAACCTTGAAGAGGTGGTGGAGCGGTTAATTCAAATCTGTGACGAATTGGACAAAAATAGCTTATCTTAAGTATGGGTCAACGTTGTCAGGATGTGCAAGAGGTGGAAATACTCGAATTTGAGAACTTTTTTTTCATTTTTTAGTTTGTTTTAATATTATTATCAATTTCAAATTTTCGTTTTGTTTTTTCTAGAATTTTTATCCAAGTTTAAATGACGTTTTATCATTACAATAATTATAGTAAAAAAATATAAAATAACTCTACAAACTTAGTCTTTTATTTTTGTTTCTTATTATAAATAAAACCAATTTTGTAAGTGGTGCGTTAATTTTTTGGAGAAGTGTATACATGGAGAGAGTGTATATATGGAAATCAATGTAATTTCTGGTTTTGTCATTTAGCACACTCTATCGGTCGATACTGATGGTGTCGTAGCTATACGAGCCGTAGTTTCCTAGCAACATGGTACAACCCACTTGGCATTGGCTACCGTTTGTAAGCCAATCCAATCAACTCTCGACCGAATCACTTATTCATCTATTGTCATTCATTTATGAGTAGTCCACATTATATAAAGCTATGGATTAGTTTCTATACCTACTCTCTCATTGCAATATCAGTAAGAGACATCAGCGAGTAGACACGATTATTATACATTAATCTAAGAAAAAAGCAGATATTATTAAACTCTTTACTTTAACAGAATTAGAAATTATTACTATAGGGCAAAAATCTTTAAAACAATAGTATAGGTGTAAAATCCTTTTTATACTACTAACATATAATATTGTCATTCTTCTTACAATTTTTAAGTACCTACGGAATCGATAGCATTACCACATACTGTTCAAGAATAATTATTCTCGCACAGTGTGTGGGAATGAAGACAATTGACACCGAAATAAATCAATGTCTTGGTAATTTGCCAGCTATCTACTAAATTAAAAGATTTTTGTAATAGTTACTAATATTCAAATTTAGGGCTATTTATTTATTTTTGCACTTCCGGGACTAAAGTGACAACTTTAGTCCCGTATAACAGGGACTAAAGTGTATCTTTTAGTCCCTAGGGAGATAAAGTTGCATTTCAAATCCCTAGGGATAGGGACATAAAGTAAGAATCAAACTTTACCGCAGCTACATCACTATTAATAACTAGGACAAAAATTAGGAAATATTCCATTATGAATCTTTATTGATTGAATTGACATTGTAAGTGATACTAACTTATTTGATTTTTCGTTGAAATAAACCAACAAAGCGTTTTCATTGTAGTTTTCCACTTTTTTCTCCTTACACCAATTAACAAAGCCTTCATATTGCTGTTCGTAAATTTTTCTTGATTTTTTGGGTATTAATTCTTACGTTATCATGTCAGCTTCCTTATCTATATCAAAATATGTAGTTTCATTTTCTTGATATTCTGTTAGTTAAGTTGCGATTCGTTTTAAATGTCAGCATTAATTAAAATGTCACTGAATTGAAAAATTTTGTTGACACTGTCGCTATAACGTTACTTACTGAGTAATCCAAGTACCGTGTTTATATAACTCATCAAAATTATTAATTGTATCAAAGTTAAAAGTTATAATACTGGGAAGTGCAAAAAATAGCGTATATGCCTCAGGACTAAAGACATATTTTATCCCTTACGTGATTATTGGCCCTCGGACTCTACGAGCCCTCAGGCAATAAACATCACGTGCGGGATTAAAACATTCACTTTAGTCCCTTGGTATATAATATACTATTATTTACTTACGAGAAAACCCCATTGCAGTAAAATATAAACGTAAAACAATAACAATAATATTAATAACAATAATAATAGAGACTATTAATAATAGTTATATTAATCTATTGAAACCGATGTCTATTGGTATTTTTTGAAGGAATATAGATTCATAGAAAAATTAATATCCAAGTCATTAGCTATTCTTACCATTCTCGACAAAGGACTAAAATAAGCATAATTTGTCAATTGAAATGGAACGACAAAAAATCTTTGCTTTTTGTAAACCTTTGAGGTATTCGGAGCTGAAATTAAACCCGAAAGTAATTTAAGACAGTACCTCAGATCGACAGTGGACGAAATTCTAACAACTCTAGATTCAATGACCTCTGTATATACTTATACTCATATTCTCCATTTCTCAAACCTAAATTTGTATCCACAAAACCTCAAAAACTTATTTTGAACAGCTTCAATACACGAAATGTGAATATTGTAATAAGGCGCCCAGGTGGGCAAGCCAAACTCTAGCAGTGATCTAACATATACACAGTACACTTGATAATTGAACTAAATGAGAGACCAGTGGAGTTTCTTTTAAAAGAATCCAAGAGTTTTTAGAACTTTGCAAGTGGTTTGATTAATCTAATGGTTAAATGTCAGATGTTGATCAAAAAGTACTCTCAGGTCTCTTATCACGGTTACTCTATCGAGGACTGTATTACAAATTAAATAGTCAGTATATTGTGTATCTAGTAGGAAAAGCGATACATTCCTGGACGACAATGTAAATTGTTGGCCGAGGCGTTTAGCCGAGGCCAACAAACATTGGCGTCCGGGAATGTGCTTTTACTAAGAGATACACATACTATTTTTTCTGAAATCGCATTAAATATAATCGTAAATTAAGAAACTTTTATATATGCATAACTGTTTTTGATTATCATCTTATTTTCAGTAGTAATAACCCAAGGACATTGATAATTCGAAAACATTTTATAACAGATTTCGAAAGCTTGTTGCTTGGAAACAGACCGACGCCGTAGGCGGAGGTCTGTTGCCTGTAAGCAACAAGCTTCAGAAAGTTGTTAAAAATTTTTTGAGCATTTATCAATGTTCGAGGGTTATTCGGATAGAAAATTTTTTGCTGGTTATGAAAAAAAAATACACAGCAGAAACAATTTATTTAAATGTCCATAAACGCTTTCCATACAAATTTTTTACTGTAAACAGTATTCTTTGGTATATTTGATTCGATAATTTCATTAATATTCTCATCAGTATTACAACCAAATCGTGACATTTTGAAATATTGAATATTTGAAATGTCAAAATCGAAATGAAACGAAATGTAGGTATCCATAGCTACATGATTGAGTGAAAACAGCCCATGGGATCTGTTTTCAGTATAATGTTGGTTTTATTGGTTGTATTCAATCAGATGACCACAAATTAATTGATTTCATTGGATTTCTAATTGAGCAAAAAATTTTCTATGAAACCGTTTCGTTGACATTGTTTGTTAATCATTGTGTATAATTGTCATAAAAGTGTCAGTTCGGTTAGTTAAATATTGCTTAAAATATTTTAAATTATATTTAAAATGGACAGTGACGATGATGTCCAGAGGTGCAAAACGCCTCCAGAGTTACTAAACACCGCTACTAATGTGGTTTTAAATTTATTGCCAAATAAATCCACGGCAACATATGAGTTTGCTTATAAACGTTCTATGTATCATTCCCGTACAGTACGGAAAAAATATTCTCGTACAGTACGGAAAAGTTCGTTGCCCAGCAACGGACTAAAATACAAAAATAGTGTATTTTGCGACTCGAATTTGATCCGAGAAACTGGACATTTCCAAGCGATTTCAGAAAAAGACTATTTTTTTGCACCCTGCCGAATGTAATTGTGTAACATTTTAAAATATTTAGAGACATACAGTTTTTCAGTGACCAATCATTAAGAGCTTGTACATCGATTTGGAGAAGTAGACAGTCAATGACATTACGAATAGCCATGTAAAGTTTTAAGTCATCCGCAAAAAGTAGAAACTTATCATATTTGAAAATACTACCAACGTCATTAATGAATAGTAGAAATAACAGGGGCCCCCAGTGAGATCCCTGTGGAGAAAAGAAAAAGTAAAGTATATGACTCATATGGAATCGCAATTCCATGCTTGTGACCGGAAAAAAAGTTTATTCTATACTCGTTAAAATATTTAAGCTGACCGGCGGCAAAAACGATCATTTTGAAATTTTGACCAAATTTAAAGATTTCAGCCGAATTTAAAGATTTTTTCAAAAATTTGCAGCTAGATTATTGAACTTTATAACCTACTTCTAAGGTAAAAAGAAAAGATCTCTTATGCCAATTTTTTTTTTTGTATAAGTTTGAACCACTTTGTCAGTAAGTCATTTAACAGGGTACGAAATTAAAAAACGCTGACAATTTAAAATAATTTAATTTGAATCATAAAAACAAACCCTACCTAACTAAACAATAACACAGAAAGACAAAATTAATACCGGGTACTACCCCCTCGAGCTTGGATGGCAGCATCTATTCTTCTATCTCGGCATGCTTTTCGGTAAACCGCTTATGTTCTACGGAGGAATAGCTGCCCATCGCTCCAGGAGTGCTTGTCGTAATTCTTTTAAATTTTCGGGTACAGGTTCCAGCCTTCGAATTCGTGTACCGACCGACTGGACTGGGCGATGGATTAGAAGAACATTAGCTCCTACTATCTCTGAGTATGGAACAACATAACCTGCTAACATTTCATTTGCGTACCGTGGCAGAATTAATAGCTCCCCTGGGAACAAGATATAAATCTGTGCGGGATTCCATAGAAATGCCTGCCCACACCATAACTAAACTTCTTAAAAGCTTACCCTAGGACTAAATATATTCAGCATAACGCTCACCTGTTCGACGCCATACCATTTTTCAGCCATCTGGACATCTTAAGCAATATCTGGATTCATTGATAAATAATACATGCCTATAATGATTTTCAAATCAATTCCATCAAATCGCATTTAATTTTTGTCTATACGTTTTTATATTGAAAACTACCTTCTTCTGTTAATAAATGTTTAAATATATTTTGAGAAGCATACGCAATATTCTTCAAAGTATGTAATTGAAGTAATATATGTGATTTTATTAACAACTAGCTGAACCCGGCGCGCGTTGCTACGCCAATAACTAAAATAAATTTAAGAAAAATAAAAGAGGAGAAGAGATAGAGAAGAAAAGAAAGTTTATAGTTTTGTTTTACTTATCGTACCAAAAATATATTTTTCGAACTTATATTTATACGAATTCGTATAGATATCTATTAATTAGTATTGAATTTGATACATGGAAGCGCCATCTGGTGGTAACTTTAATTAATACATATATCATATTCATCTTACCCATTAAAAATACATCATCATACCGATTTTCATGACAATCGGTTGAACAGGGCAGAAGTTGCTACTATGCAGCGCCACCTGGTGGCAAGTGGCATCAGTGAACATATCATACAAACCTTCTCCGTAGAAAAATACATATACATACCAATTTTCATGACAATCGGTTAAACGGGGCAGAAGTTACTACTCTGCAGCGCCACCTAGTGGCGATTGGCATTAATGAGCATATCATACAAACCTTCTCCGTGGAAAAATACATGTACATACAAATTTTCATGACAATCGGTTGAACGGGACAGAAGTTGCTACTCTGCAGCGCCACCTGGTGGTGAGTGGCATCATCGAACGGGATAAAAAGTATCCTATGTATCTCCTGGCTCTAAGCTACCTCCCTACCAATTTTCAGCCAAATCTGTTCTGCCGTTCTTGAGTTATAAGTGGTGTAACTAACACGACTTTCTTTTATATATATAGACTAGCGGACCCGGCGAACTTCGCACCGCCTAACACTAATGTTTTTTCCAATTTTTTTTTATTTTTACTATTAATTTTTTGTATTTTTTATCATATTTTCTCGTTAGTTACCAGTTTTTACTATTATTTATGGTACTTTGTAATTTATCGGTTAGGTATATTATATATTAACTGCGCCACCTAACGGTGGCGTCATAGTTCTTAGGTAAGTTAGTTTTGCTCTTTTAAATATATGAGATATCAACTGGGTCACCTTACGGTGGCGTCATAGTACTTAGTTATGTATGAATTACAGGTGTAAATTTATAACATCTCAACTGCGCCACCTTAGGGTAGCGCCATAATGATTAATTTCGTAATAAACACGTCCGATCGCTGCAAAATTCAAAGTGCTATAAGGAAAATCGCGGCCTCCGATGCGCTATTTATAGGCACGTTACCGCCGCCCTGGCCCGCCAGTACCACCGCAAGCGCTACGTCCCGCAATTTTAAATCTGTAATATCTTCGAAAATATTCATTTAAATCTTGTGCTGTAAAGGAGCATATTTAATTGGATAAGGATTAATGCTGTATTGGTTAAAATCGCTTCGAAAATTAGCCATTATTTGTCGTAAAAAGTAAATGACAAAAAAATGTTATTGTGGGATATCCATAAGAGATAGACATATACCATCGCTGAGTTTTCTGTAGACCTTTTTAATGTGTACAAATAATTAGTACATTATTTTGATAAATCTCGTAGGGTTCAGCCTGCGTTTGCAATGTAAGCGGCAAAAAATTGATAATTAACGACATCACATTAGAAACCTCAAAAATAACAGTATTTCTCTACTATTTAATAGATGTTATTATACATATAAACCTTCTTGAATCACTCTTCTATTTAAAAGAACCGCATCAAAATCCGTTGCGTAGTTTTAAAGATTTAAGCATACAAAGGGACATAGGGACAGAAAAAGCGACTTTGTTTTATACTATGTAGTGATTTTTAGGGTTTAACGATCATTTTGCACTGTTTTGCACTGTTTTTTACACTTTTTATGCGTTTTTTCGTCGATTTTAAGCGAAATTCGATCACAATTTGTGTTAACTAATCGTAAATGTCAACTTCTGTTAACTCACTGGTTTTAGATGGCGTTTTACTTGTCAGCCGAATTGATAGATAATCGATTTTTTTAATATAATTCGTAAAATTAACGACATCACATTAGAAACCTCAAAAATAACAGTATTTCTCCACTATTTAATGGATGCTATTATACATATAAACCTTCCTCTTTAATCACTCTATGTATTAAAAAAAACCGCATCACAATCCGTTGCGTAGTTTTAAAGATTTAAGCATACAAAGGGAAATAGGGACAGAAAAAGCGACTTTGTTTTATACTATGTATTGATTAGACAATATTAAGGAGTTTAAATTATGATAATAAATAAATAAAAAATGTATTTTGATTTCTTAAAAGTCTTAAAAACTGAAGTATGTAATTAATGGTTATGGGTGTAGTATATTCTCTATAAATTTATTTATTAGCCATACCTATTAGCAATATCTACAGTGATATATATCATGCACTAACAATAGCAATTATAGTAATTTATGATTAAGGACCAAATGGGGCGACACTCATATAACACTGAGTATGGAACACTATATTTTAATTTTTGTTACAAGTAAGTTATTTCAGTCTGCCTTCATCGATTGATAGAAACAATGAAAGATGTACTGAGGATGGTCTTAAGTACAGACCACTGGGTGTGTTGAATAATTTTATGTAGAAATTATTCAAAGTAAATAACCTTTATGACTAGCGTGAATTATGGACCAAAGTGTTTTTATGTTGAAATATTTAGGTGATTACAGATAAAGCATAACGTTGTTAGAATGAAAAATTAATGGCAAATCGTTGAGGCTATTATACAATCCAACTAAGAAGGCTAGTTTACTTACATAATTTAGGGAGGATATACTTAGATGACAATTAAAGAAATATTATTGTGTAATTGTTAATTAAATTGCTGCCATCTAAACTATCCTGAAATGAAATCAAAAAACGGTAATCAATACAAAGCTTTTTATAAAGTGAATGTTAAGCTATAGGACAGTAAAAGTTAAAAATAAAAAAAAACATTAAAAAAATGAGTTTTTCCACTAATCAGTTGTTTTTTTAGCTTACTAAGGCTACGGTTACTATGGATACGAATTCTGACGAAATTTTGTTCTGACGAGTACGTCCGAGATGCTCGTCAGAACAAGGTGGTTACACTATCCGTGTTTTCTGACATTTTGATAGTCAGTACGCTTCTACCGCCCAGTAAATATGGACGAATTTGACGAATTTTATTTTCTTGAAAGTCCGTAAATGAAGTTACTGCTGTTAAATGGAGAAAAACAGAGCATTTCAATCCTTTATTTTCTAGTAGGAACGACAAAGTAGAGTTTGTAATTTGAAGAATTTCCTCCCTCTTTTGCCGACAAATATCTATGTTATGATAATTTTTTTCTCTCATATCCCACAATAATCTGTTCTCGTACACAAGAGTAATTAATTTATCGTTGTCCATGATGGAATAACTAAGTAACTACGCAAAAACAGACGCAAGTCGTACGAAAAAATCAAATCTGTTTGAACGCTCAAATGGTTCTGACGACGTCGTGCATGTTCTGACGTGCTGGTCGCTGGCAGTGTAAACACGCTCATTGGGAAACAGGCGTTTGTTTATTCGGACGAATTCGTCAGAACTTGTCAGATCAAAATTTCGTTAGAATTCGCATCCATAGTAACCGTAGCCTAATTAATCTATCTGAGGCCTTCTTGTTTTTTTGAAAATCGACATTCGTATTTTATTTTTTCAAGTTTTCTTTCTACATCTCTTTTACATTTACATTCTCTTTATAGCCTTTAATATTTAGTTAGTAACGAACATCAAGAATAACTAATAGTACTTTACTATGGTATACACTTTTTTTATAAGAACTAAAATACTGATTATAGGAGGGTAGTCTTTTTAGTTTTGCACATAGCCGCCTAGAAGACGCCATCAATAGAACCTTCAGACACAAATCTAACCTTAATCTTTTGTTGACATTAATCCAGAGTTTCATTGCGTTATAACAAGTTGTGTCAGTATAGTGAATAAGTATTTGAAATTATCAAGTCGGTCGAAAAATGGATCTTAGCAGTCTCAGCGAGGAATTCAGGCAAGTTCCACCCAAAACAGCAGTTACACTGTAAAACATTAATGCGGTTCGTTAGCTAATTAAGGATGACCGCTTTATAACATACCTGGAGATAGAGGCCTCTTTGGATATTTCAAAGATTCTATACATTAAGAACTGAGTGTTACGAAGTGGTGTCCCGTTGGGTCCATCATTTGCCCACAGAAGAACAAAAAGCGGTTTGCGTCAATTGATGTAGAAAAACATTGGAACGGCAAATCATCAAACAACAGGACAATCCAAGTGCCCACATCGCATTTTTAGACCACCTACTGTATAGTCCCAACGACTTCTTCACGTTCTCAAAGATCAAGCATTCAATGCGTCAGCAGCGATTCCAGTCGCCAGAAGAAGCCATCAATGCCTGTAAAACAGACAGCGATTTAAGGGTGTCAACTGAAGACTGGAATAATAGTTTTACCAATTGGTTTGATCGTATGCAAAATTGTATCGATCTTGGTGAGACATATTTTAAAAAGGAATAAAGTACTTGAAGCCTATATTTTTTGTCTTTGTGGCCATATGCAAAACTAAGAAGACAACCCTCGTATACCTAATCAATTTACAAAAAAAAGAAATTTTTTTTTTTTAATTTCTCATGACAAAAATTGTCTCTATTTGGATACGCCAGTGTGATAGAAGAAAGGAATATCCTATTTTATCATAAATAACAATTAGTAATAATCTATTGTCATCTCTTTTTCCAACACCTACAAGTGACTAAGAGTGCTATATTTGAAGAGTTATCTAAAGGCTCGTGTTTAACTATAGAATTATTGTCGTTAAACATTTCAATTACAAAGACACCGCCTTTGATAAATTATCGAGGAAATTATTGTAACAATATTTAATGTTATTGTTGGTTTAGTTAGTTGTTGACATTTTACTTCCTCGAATCAAGTGAGTTTATTAAATAAAATAGGTTACTTATATGACAAAATGTAATACAAACAAAAGATTACCTACTTAAACTCATAATATTATTTATAATTATAATACATATTTCATATCCACAGACATATAGACGACACAATATAAAAAGGTAGAATTCTAGACTAGCACGAATAAATAATAATATAGATTTTTCTGATTTAATCCTGACCAAATCTATACATATAATAAAACTGTAGAAATGTATATGTTTGTGCGCGCATCACATGAAAACTACTGATCCTATTCAAATGCGGTTTTCAAAGACGTACCTATTTGTCTTATTTCAACTTAACATCTGGTGTATAAAACTTTCTCTCCCCTCCACCTCTTTAACGGGGTGGGGAAAGAAATTTTTATACAAAAATCAACACGCCACGCGAACGACGTCGCGGGTACATCAAAATATAACCCAAAAGTGTGGTTATATTTTTTTGTCTGTCTGTATGTTTGTGCGCGCATCACATGAAAACTACTGATCCGATTTGAATGCGGTTTTCACAGATTTGTCTTCTTTAAACTTAACATCTGGTGTATAAAAATTTCTCTCCCATTCCTTAAATGGGGTGGGGTAAGAAATTTTAATACAACAATCACACGCAACGCGAACGACGTTGTGAGTACAACTAGTCTATTTTATGAAGACACTTTCTTGGGATTTTCAAGGCTTAATTATATATCAGTAGTTGAAAAATCCCTACAAGCGAGTAGAATATGTAGATGTAACCAATAAAATAAAAAGAATTAAAAACCAAAAAGCTTGCTACCAGTACCTCGTACCTCGTGTAAAGTTACCGTTTATGTTGATATATTTACAAAGATTAACCGTATGAAGGATCATCTATTAATTTATTAGGTAGACATTAATCTTCAGCTACCCCCGCGAATCTAATTGCTTGTAGGGAAGCCACCCACCAGCACATTATGTAATTAATGAGCAATCGTCACACGATGGAGATGAGTTGTAGATGGTCATTATTTAACTAAACAAATAGGTTATCGCTGTAGATTTTATGTTACCGTTTATCTTAATGTTTTTTTGTTATTACTATCATTGAGACATCATATTGTATTATAAATAATATATTGCAGAATAAATATAGGTCATTATGTAACTTTTTTTAACAATAAACCATGTGGTACCTATCCAAATGTGACCAGTAATCGCAAACTTCCTGCCTGTAGTTGATCGGATCATGGATCTGATAATGGCGCCGAGACACTGACAAATTGTTTATTGTATGAATGATTCTTGCGTAAGGTTTCATGTGCGATGACCTATGTGTACTTTAGTAGCACTTTTTAACGGATGACTTGACCAAAAAATTGTCACACTTTGTTCTTCTTTCCGGTTACTACAAACCAAAATTTAACATAATTAGTTTTAATTTTTTTATACACAACTGCTTGGATAAATGAAAAATAGTGTAATTATTGGTGATTTTATTTTTTTAATTGTAAAAGAGTATGCAAAATAATATAAATACTTAATAGAAAATCAAAAAGGAACTCCAGCAAGAAAGAATGATGCGTGGGGTTCTAAGTCTGCCACGTACTTTCCGATTATTTTGATTATAAGTATATGTTTTTATATGCATAAACATTGATGCTTCAGTGACGTAGGTATTGTTTTAATTGAAAACCTGATAACCTGATAACCAAAACCAATGCAAGACGATTATTTATTTTATTCATTATTCTATAACAAAATAAAATGATGAGTAGATACTTAAGAAGAATAAGATGAAGACTGACAAAACATACATAAGAACTATAATAAATGCGCCAACTAAACTGAAAATCATAATGAAACCGATAGAAATAAAAATATTAAGAACGGTCAAGGTATAGAATAAGAAACCACGGTATCCGGGATGGGTTAGAACACGCAGCGGTGCGGTGGTAGAAATACCATAAGATTAAGATACCATAAAAGAGATGAGCAAAGTCGCAGAAACTAAACCCGCAAAGACTGGTGGGCTCTCATATCATCCAAAATACGGTATGAGAGCTGGAGCTCAGAGTTACAGGAAAAGCTTCGAAGGGGGATAATTGTAACGTAACCCACAGCAAGAGAAACAAGAGAAGAAATAGTTTAATATTTCTTCTTCCATTTAAACACACAAAAAATTCTATTTTGATTTGTCAATTCATTCTTTGTTTACAAGCCATTGGAAGTACACGTGTCAGTATATTTTATTGCTTCCTTTCCAACTGTACATTGATAGTTTAAATGTGGTAACTATGGATGAGACCTGGATCTACTATTATGATCCTAAACTGAAACAAGAACGTTTACAGTGGACTGAAGTTGGTTCTTCTGCTCCAAAATGGGTGAAGTCGAATGGTAGATACTACGTATGGCTAAAAGGAAATAACAAAGAGAGAAAAAGTAAAATAGTTCGTAAATGGTAAAGCAACAATACAACTGAGTAAAAGTTTTCTTAATTTGAAACAGAAAGAACGATTGTTTTAATGCTACTACTGTATAAGCATATTTTTTTATTATTCAATTTATTTAAGATACGCTACTGAAAATAACAGGTAGCATTTACAAATCTCCATTGTGGGGCTACTGAACAAATCAAGTTGACTTCTTTTAGTTTAGAGGAAGCTATCTTGATCAACAAAACGTATTATGAAGACCAAATCAAAGCCATATATATGTTCTGATGTCAGATTCAGATATAGTGACTATGCAATTTTCGAAAGAAGATTAGCTCTTATGCGAGACCATTTTTTCTAGATATCGCTGATAGTAAATTCCTTGTAGGTAGGTATTTGATCTTTATTCATTGTTCTCCTCTAACCGTGGATTTCGTCTTGTTATTGATTATAAACCATGTTGATTGAAAAATGTTTAGCGTTGTACACACAGAATAATCGATTTATAAGTAGAGAGTGATATGACGTATTTTTCTAATAACTTGTTACTCTAATTTATTTTTTAATAATATATTTACTCTTCATTATAATGGATATTCTATTCAAATAAAATTTGATTCCACGAATTAGTGTTTAGAAAAATAATATATTCATCTCAACTAAAAATATGTGTTTATGACGGTGATTGTCTGTTTTTGAATGGAGAAAAAAGTATGCACCAATGGTATTATATCATAAATTATGGTGTGTAATATATAAAAAATAACATTATATAATAAAACGTCAGAAACATAGTATGACACGTTTAGGAATATCAACTTATCCAATTTACAACAATGCCATATAAAAACAATACTACACTTTTCCCGTTCAACATAAGAATACAACAGAAGAACAAACAAAAATATCAGTCCGGAAAACCGTTGTGGTTTTCTGCGCTCCCTGTTACTCCTTAGCGTAATAGAAGGTTCTACCCGATCAAAAGAAACTGTTTCTTGTTCTTCACTCGAGACTCCAGGTGGAACTATTTTTTGAGTTGAGTCATCAAACAGTGTCGTCAGATCGCACTTTGGAGCACCAAAAAGAAAAAGATTAATTCATTCCTTCTGCTTCGACTTTGCTCAAAGGAAATGGGTGTCTGAAACTCAAAATATTGATTAGAACCGAAACCTTGGTCGTTTCACAGCCGTATATCATCCGGATGACGTCTTCTTGCTACTCCATCATCCATAAACACTCTATAAGAATATTTGTTTGCGCGCTGTACAATCTTTGCTAGTAACTTTTTTTCCAGGCTTTTGCGTACATAGACATTCTACGCCCGAGAATGTCTTTCTCTTCTTTATTCAGCTGCTGCTTCACATTTAAAAACGCTAAGAAATCCCTGACATTTGGATTGATGTTGTCAAATAACGCACGAAGTCTTCTTTTAAATACCATCTTATTTGGTCATTTACCAGTGGTGTTATGTGACGTGTTAGGGAAATGGAAAAGGAAATTCTAATGATTTTGTGTTTGTGTCAATAAACTTGATTGACTAGTTTTCGTTCAGCCAACCCATTGGTTTTTGGATAATTTGTGGTAATTCAAAATAATTAAATGTCGCATACAATTCTTCACACAGTGTCTGCGTTGTAATTGTTTTAAGATGTTTGACATCAGCCCATTTCTTCCTCGAAAGAGCCAGCAAAGTCAAGATGGATCCGTTCCCAGACAGTTTCAGGTATCCACCACGAATACAATGGTATCGTTGGTTGGTGTTGTCTACATTGTTGGTAGCTTCTAATATAATTTTAAATATTCTTACCGATATTTCGCCACACTTAATAACGTGACAAGATGTTGGAGTGCCTTTGGCACGACAATTCTGTCGCCAGTATGTTATGTTGTAGGATTTATAAGGCACTATTATTCTATTTTTTTTTTTGCTTTTGTAATATACTTATAACATCTAGTATGACACGTGTAGGAAGATCAACTTATCCAATTTACAACAATGCCATATAACAACAATACTACAAAAATGTTTTGTTACATTTAGGTGTACTAGCTTTAAAATTAAAGAAAATCAGGTCAATTTATACCAAAAATCATAAAAAAAATAATATAACTTGGTTCCAAAACTTTATGAATGCCAAGTAACAAAAAATGGAATAAACAAAAGTTAAATATGAAATACCTATCCCAAACCAAATGCTATAGACAAACACACAACCAAAAAAGAGTAAAATATTTAAAGTTTGCGTTTGTCGGAAGAATAAAAGATTTAAAGTTTTTAAAAAATTAAAAGAAAAACTATTGATTGAAGAATACACAAATTCAAAATTGCCCTCATTGTACGCAGAATGCTAATTAAGAAGTACCAAGAGAAATTCACAGAATGTTAATTAGGAAGTACAAATAATTCACAGAATGTTTATCAAAAAGTACAAAAAGTACTAATTCACAAAATCAGTGAGTTGAGGTGAATTTTCAGAACTTGTTCTGTACAACTGATCCAATTTAAAGAATTGTTAACAGTAATTAATTAATATGTCATGATTTGATTATTGGTGATTTGCTATCAGAAAAAATGTGAAATACCAAAGACATTTTTTCCCAGCCTTATGTTATATATGTATAATAATTAATATGGTATGCTTATATATTAATACTATTTCTCCATATTTATAAAGCTAGTTTAATAAAACTAATATTATTTTTTATCTAAATAAATGAAAAATATTTCTTATTTAAATAATATGTGTATTGCATCCAAGGCCAAGGTTAGAAACTTACATACAAAAGATCATAAAATGTTCCGAACCATTATTAAAATCAATCACACATATTTTTAAAATCGTGAGCTTCATAAATAAACATACACAAGCGTACTTATCGGAAAAGCAATATTTGTAAAGTTTCAATAAAGAATTTTTAATCAAAGTCTAATTTTCCTTTAATATTAATTGTTTTATTTATTAAGCGACTATAGCAAAATATTGTAAAAGCTTATACTGAGTTACACATATTGGTTACATAAAACAAAAAAAAAGGAATATCTGTGTATAGAAAATATATACAGAAGAATATTTAAATGAAAGAAGGTTTAACATTTTTTGTGATTTCACAAAAAACGACGTACCTTCCGAGTTCCTTAAACCCCGTTTCAACCTGATTAATCTGAAAGCGAACGAACATATACCTATTATATACCAGGGTGAAATAGGGATTAGTTTAAATTAAACCCATAGACACTACTTAGTTTGAAATTGGGTTTAAGCAAAGTAAACATAAAAACATAAGGTACTTAAACCTTTCACAACGAATATATCTTACACATTTCTTATAAGCTGCGTTGTTGATAAGTGTAAATCCATATGATTGTTAGTTCGTAAGATATAGCATAGTGAGTATTGTATTGTTAAAAAATTGATTAAATAGATTTTCGTGTGTTAATGAAGAATTCCTTTTTGGCAGGAAATATATTGTTGAAGCCTAGGCTTCTGCACCAGAAAAAATAACCGTTGAGAAATAGTTTGTTAAATTTAAACGATGTATGTATGTATGTATGCAGTTAGGGGTAACAGATACACCTGCGACCTATAAGATCTATTGTGTCCCCCTTTTCTTGCTATATTTCTGATGATTTCTCAGACTTATAGCAGCTCTTCTAGTCCTATCTTCATTGGATATCATTGGGTTTTAAATTAGGTAATTCTTCCCTTTTTATTTCGTATGACCCTAGGTATTTGACCCTAGAAGTACTTAATGCGTATGTGTGTTGAGGTTTCATCCTCTACCTCACAGAATCTGCAGTTTGCTTCATTTACTAATCTTAGTTTCTTTATGTGTCCTCTTAATCGACAGTGACCGGTTAGTATTCCTGTTATAATTCGAAGGTTTTTCTTACTCAGGTTAAGACAGTTGTGAGATTTCTTCTGGTTATAGTTTCCCAGGAGCGTCTTCGACTGTCTTAGTCCTTCTAGATCATTCCAGTACTTGGATTTTTCGCTATCCATTTTTTTCCTTAGTTTTTCTAAGATTGTACTACTGCTGATTCTGGTCCCATGTATGGGGTTTCAGCTCCTTTTTTGCCAGCTTGTCTGCTGTTTTATTTCCTTCTATTTCTATGTGTCCTGGGACCCATAGGAGGGTAACAGTGTTATTCTGTCCTAGTTCATTTAATTTGCCTACGCATTCCCAGCCATTTTGAACTGATTGTATCTGGGTTCAGAGCTTTGATGGCTGCTTGACTATCTGACATGATCACAATCTTCTGTCTTTAAATTTAAACGATGCTAAATGAGTATCGAAATCTACGCAAGAAGTAAAAGCCCAAAAGAGACTGTTATGAACGAAACAATCAAATAAGTGATGCCATCCACCGCTATGGGGAGACTCAAATAGTATCACTGGACATCTCAAAAGCATTTGATCAAGTGTGGCATGCAGCTCTTTTGAACAAACTGCCTTCATACGGACTCTCGCAAAACCTTTGCAGATGGATATCCAACTTTCTCTCCAACAGGCACATCCAAGTTGCTGTAGATGGACATTCTTCCAACCTCTACAAGATCAACGCTGGAGTTCCCCAAGGATCGGCTCTAGCTCCTACTCTATTCTTATTACATATTAATGATCTACTAGAAGCCACTAATAACCCGATACATGGTTTTGCAGATGACATCAACCTACACTGTAGCAAAGCGCACAACCGTCCCATACCTTTAGATATTCTGGAAGAGGACAGAAGATCCACAACGGCTTCTGTCAATCAAGATTTGAGAATTGTAGACGAGTGGGGAAGAAAGAATCTTGTTAATTTCAACGCTTCCAAGACAAAGACATGTTGCCTATCCAACAAGAGGAAAACATGCGACTCATCCATTACAATCAACGATCAGACACTAGTAGCGGGCGACTCCATTACGCTGGTTGGTATAACGATCTCCCAGGACTTACTATGGAACGAGCATATTGCATTCATAGCAACTGCAGCAGGAAAGAAATTAGGCTTTCTGTTTAGAGCACGGAAATATTTTTCTCCATCCAACTTGGCTACTCTTTACAAAGCCCAAATACGGCCTAATCTTGAATACTGCTCGCATGTATGGGGTTCGGCGGCTCCGTCAAGGCTCGGAGTTCTGGATGCCATTCAGAGAAGGGCAGTTCGACTATTAAACGACACCAGTATCACCAAAAACCTAGCCCCATTATCCCACCGAAGAGCAGTGGCTGATCTTTCCTTGTTTTACCGATACATAAACGGATTTTGCTCAGAAGAACTCCGCTCTATAATTCCTCCACTTTCCAGACCAGCCAGAGCAACGCGACGTGCCAACTCCATGCACCCTTATACTGTTCAATGCCCGACATCGAGAACGGATCGATTCGATCGTTCCTTCTTCCCCAGGGTCTCCAGATTGTGGAACTCCTTACCTCCCCACGTCTTCCCCACTCGTCCTAACTTGCAGGCCTTTAAATCCCAAATGAATAAATTACCTCTTCTGCCCCAATAGATGTTCTCGGTTCTCGGTACATTTGTATTTAGGTCTATACCTACGAGGACATCCTTAATAAAAAAAAAAAAGAATAATCATGAATAATAGTAAAGAGGAATTAATAGAGATATAAACGGCTCTTTAAATATCAAAGGACCGTACTGGACGTAAATTGTTTGAATATTTGAAGATGTGAAAGCTGTGTGAAAAGTGAGTCCAGCTCGTGCTCACAATAGATCAAAAGCAACACAGTGTTGATGAATCATATGAATGTTTAGCGATATTCAAACGTATTTAAGACGAATTTTTTCGTCGATATATTACAATGGCTCCATCTCTACGCTTTTGAGTCCAATCGACCGTCAGCTAAGAGGACTTACCGCGATCAACAGACCCAAAAGCGCCAAAAAGACGCAACAGACTGCTAGCAAGTTTTGCGTATCAGTATTTTTGAATAAGCTAAAATATTTATCGATTACCGCGAAAAGGGCCAGACCATTAAGAGCGATTATTGCATGGCGATGTTAGAGAATTTAATAAAATAAAATCAATAAAAAAAACTGACCCATTTAAACAAGGAATAAATGCTTTTTCATTAAGATAATACACCATGTCACAAATCAATAAAAATTAAAATGGTAAAACTGCATAAATTGCTTTTACATCCAGATCCAGATCTCCAGAACTGCTTTTCAATGAATTCATCCTGTAGCACACCTCAAAAGAATGTTTGCTGGAAAGAAATTTTAAACTAATGAAGAGGTAATCGCCTATTTTAAGGCTTACAAGAAATCGTAGGTACTTTAAAAATAGTATCAAAATATTCTATGACATATTAGCTTTAATCGTTGCATTGCAAGGAAAGGCAACTTATATTAAATAATTAAATTAAATTTTACTTGTTTAACTGTGTTAGCCAACAAACTTTTTAGATAAAGTATTAAAACAAGAAAAGTTTGCAAAAATAACCAGTGGTAAAGAGTGACATACAGATTCAATGAAAAAATAAGACCAACAGTAACCACGAATTGTAAAAAAAGTAAATAAAATGCTATTTCAAACTACTAAACACAAAACTAGAGACCAAAATTGTAAATTATAAGTTGGATCGATTGGCCTAGATGACCTGCGACCAAGAATATCTTTAATATATACCCTACATCTAATTTTGTCTCCATAAGGTCTAAACCTTTAAAAAAGTCTATTATCAGCTTAGGATGTACGTTTAGGACCTGATTAGCCTCTAAGAAAACTTGTCCCATATATTTATTTTATTGATGAAAGATTCCTCTGCACTTCCAGATAATATTTTCATCCGTTTCGTTTGCATACTCATTGAATCTGCATGTTTCACTGACCACTTTAACTATTTTAATGAGATCCTACCCTAGGGACAGTGTCCTGTGAGAATTCCTGTGATAACTTTGAGTTCAGGTTTCCGAAAGTCTAAGAGTAGTTTAGAGTACCGCAGTGAAGGACGTATTAACCTTTTTATCTGGGGAAAAGCAGTCGCTTCCGGTAGAAACCTGAATACCGGAAGAAGATTAGTAAATCCTGGGTGTCGTCTGGTTCCCGGAGTTAGCATAATCTGCAGAGGCTCTGGATTTAGTCCAGTTACCACTGTATTTATCGGTGAACAATACTAGTTTTTCACGCTGTTATTCCAGATATCAGTGTCCAGTTCTAGAACTTTAAACTACCGTCTGGTTAATGCCATGCTTATGGTATTCTTAAGCTTCCCGTTACAGGGGCAAACTAGACGCCAAAGAACGACTATGAATATAAGTTAACAACCACTGAAATTAAAAGAAATACATTGAACAAAAAAGAACTAGAACCAACAGTATACGTTAAGAAGAGGAAAAGCTAAGAAAGCACCGAGGCTATATTAAATATTATCTGTGTATAACAGTAAATATAGTAAAAAAAAGAAATAAATTTAGAAATTGCACTTAGAATAAAAAGAGCATATTATCCATTATTTTGTAAATATATGATACGTGATTTTATTTTAAATTGACACGTGATCACATCCCACTTATATTTATTTTTTATTTACTGTTATTTTGTGCATATAAATTAGTTACATTCAATTATTGTTTTCAAAATTATTTTCAATTATTATGCATAAATGTGAATTCCAGCTCAAGATCAAGGTCTATTTGCTAATAAAATATACAAGAACATATAATAATTGATATTTTTTTCTTAAAATCGTGACGATCATGAATAAATAACTTTATTTCTTTAAACCTCAAAGTAGGTAACTTGATCTTGGTCGTCATAGAACATTTATTATACTTACATTCTTCTTAGTATAATAAATTTTTTAATTGCATTAAATATATTTATATTCTTTGTCTTTTGTTCTCCACTTATTCTTAAAGTACTATTATTATTGTATTTTTAGTAAATAAATCATTGGTTTTACGATAATACCGTTTATAATGATTACACTTAAACGGATAGTTAAAGTTATTGAAAATATTATTATACAGCAGTGATTTACTTAGATTAAATACTTGATAAAAATCTGTATTGTTTTAATGCGACTTTTACTTGTGTTTTGTTTGTTTACCAATATCCGGATACATAAAGAAAGTAGTTTTCCAAAGAATATTATTTATTATCATTTTTATAACTTTTATTAAATAGTGTTTTACGATTGCTGAGTATGTTTTGAGAAAGTTTGCATAGATTCATGTATCAGTAGCACAAAATGTTTATTTATATAGTTATTGGCTTATGTAGTAAGTTTGATGGCCTACTTTTTATGTGTTTAAAGTAATAATAATAATGTAGATAAAGTTAGAAGGTTTATTTAGTTAATTTCTATAAAGGGTAGGTGAAGTGATACTAGCTATTAATAATTGGTTCCCAACATACAAATGGCAACAAATTTAATGTCTTTTACAATACGAGGTTTGTCTTTTTAGTTTTACATATAGCCGCTTAGAAGGCACCATCAATAGAATCTTCAGACACAAATCTAACCCTAATTTTTGTTTGACATATTCAACAAGTCTTTTAGGAACAGTAAAGGGCTAACTATTGCCAAAACAGATTTTTGAAAGATTGTCTAACCTTGTACATTGCTCGGTTAACCTTTTTAACCATTGACGTTATCATAGGAACCCATTTTAAATAAATTGAAATTACAATTTCAAGATATTTCTGTTGGGAAGAATTGGCAATATTTACACCAACATACAAATGGATACGAGGACACTCAGAGTTCTAGAAGCCAAGAAGTACACCATTGTTCAATTCTCTGATCGTTACTTAATTCTTCATAATGTAAAAGTGGATTAGAAAAGAACCTTCTATCATCTGCAAATAGTGATACCGTGGGCACAAACTGACACCATATCGATGATATACCTATAAGTTGAAGAGCAGGGGCCAATCACACAACCTTGCAGTACACCACTGGTTACCAGAAATTCATACGATACTTGATGTTCAATTTTGACTTCACGTATTCTCTCAGATAAAAATGAACGCCTCCAGGACAGCAATGGATCTCTTACTCAAAATGCTCCAATTTACATAGAAGACGTTTCTTTATCGAAAGCGTTCTTAAAATCAAGGTAAATTATGTCAACAGAATTTCTCTTATCTATTTCGGACGTCCAGATATTGGTAGATTGCAGAAGGTTTAAGACAGTAGAGTGACCACAAAAAAAAACCGTGTTGCAGTGGATGAAGAATGCCGTGTTTGAGGAAAAAAATCAGTTAGGTTTTTAATAATTATTCTTTCTATGCATTTACAGGATAGATAGATGTTTATTGGGTTGGCTGTATGACTGCGACCTTTGTAGATCTTTTGTGAACACCCATTATCTCTAGAATAGGATTGGAGCATCCTGTCCAGCCCTGCTCACTTAATAGCCTTGATAGTGGCCTCTCCGCATAACTTATAGTGGCCTCTCCGCATAACTTGGAGCAGCCCGTTTCTCCTCTACCAGTACTAGATACCGCGTCTTTGCAAGGCCTTCACATTGGCATAGGACATAAAATGCGGTTTTCTCCTCCTCTTGGCAGTATAGACAGATGTCTTCATCTGCTAAGTTTAGCAAACTCATGCGTTTTCTGAGCCTACAATTTCCTGTCAAGAGACTGACAATCATTCTGACATCGTTTCGCCTTTTTGAGAGCAGCTCTGCAGTAAACTTCGCCTAGTGTCCCTTTATGAAGACTTTGGCTTGTCGCTTGCCCGGTGATTTTTCCCACCACTCCTGGGCCTTCTCTAGCCTCTATTTCTCAATGGCTGCCTTTCTGAATGTGTCAGCAACTCCGCCGAAAGGTTCCAGGCCAATCATTGAGGTATAAGCTCCCGCACGGGCCAATTCATCAGCCTTCTCATTGCCTTGAAACCCTGAGTGTCCTGGTATCCATGCCAGTGACAGAAAATTTTGACTTGCGGCACGTGTCAGGGCCCTAGGGCAGTTCCACACCAGCTGTGAGCTTATTTGTGCCAGGACTATCGCCTTTAGGGCTGCTTGGCTGTCCGTTTAAGTATATGACTACGGTTTTACCCGTTATACCCTGGCTTACGATCTTCATTGCACAGTGTTGTATGGACATTACTTCAGCCTGAAACACTGTGGCATATGCACCTAGACTTAGTTGGACTTTTATCTTGTGTCCTCTACTATATATACCTGACCCTGTGCCTTTCTCAGTCTTTCAGCCATCGGTATACCAGATTGACTCCCCTTGGATTGGGGGGCCATTGTTTCATGAGTCCCTTTCCAGTATTTCTACTCGAAAGATTCTCGCAAAGTTATCCTGAGGCATGCTCATTATTTGATCCGTCTTAACCCTATCATATAGCTCTGCTTGCTTTTTCCCTTTTAAAAAGGTCATTTACAGGATAAAGAATTTATGCTAATTTATCGATAGTTCTTGGATTTAACTTATCGCCGATCTTAAATAGGATCCGAGCACTCACGATTTGACTACTTCCATAATATCAATCCTCTTAAATGGATAACGCGGACTCTTTCTTTCAGTTTGCTAATCGTTGCATAAAATAACATATAAAGCTTCGCTTTAAAATTCTTGTTTTGAATCTTTTCACTGAAGAGTTTTAGTTGTTGATTACGTAGTGACGGTTATTTGTTTTTATATAACAATGCGCTAATAAATTAATTTTTTATGCTAATATACAACATTGTTATTAAATAATAGGTTTTACCTATTGCGACATAAGTTAAACGTTAGGCTTTTTCGTGAAAAGACTAGGTACTTACATTTTTTATTACAAACCGGAAATGTATAACACACCGGACGTGGCAATCTAGTTTTAGATAAATATTTGTAGGATTAAATAGTCGGATAGAATCACAATTTCTTAAGACAATATTTACTTAAATTTTTTACTTAACCAGACTCAATAACTTGTTATATTTCTTTGAAAATTCTTATCTATTTTAATAGCAACAAAGAAAGATTGCTCATAATTACTTCTTTTGAAAAAATTAATGTCTATTTATCATTTATTTATTGTTTTTTTTTTATGTGTAAACATGTAATGCTTTCCATAAATTCCAATCTGAAGTGTAATCTTATCTATTTTTTATACAAATGTTATTATTATTTATATGAAATTATTGTTTAATTTCTAGACAGTCGTAGCGTTAAATAATAGTATATTGTGTATCTAGTAGGAAAAGCGATACATTGCCGGACGACAATGTAAATTGTTGGCCGAGGCGTGCGGGAAAAATATTTTCCAGCACTCCGTGCGGCAAAGAGATATTTTCTGAATTAAAATGCGTGCGGGAAAGTGTTGTTTTACGCATGCTTGTAGAAAAAAAATATTCCGGTTGCCCAGTAACGGACTAAAATACAAGAATAGTGTATTTTGCGGCTCAAATTTGATCCGAGAAACTAGACATTTCCAAGCGATTTCAGAAAAATGATTTTTTATTAAAAACATTTATCATTAAAAATTAATAAATAACTGTTTTTTAATAAAGCGTAAAATTCATATTCACATCGATTAGACATTTTGTTTTTTATTCAACGAGATGAGTTAATCTTAACGCAATAAATCCTAGACATTCATTAGAAAATCCAAATCAGTCGATTTAAGTGACTAAATAAAAAAATATTTATAAGGAGTTATTAAATAAAATTAAATGTTTTGTTAGTTAGGTATTTCCCATTTGAAATCATCTATTTTGCTCAATGAATGCGCTATAAATCTGTCTAACAGTAAATCAATTGAAATGCATCACAACAGCAGCGTAACTTTTTATAAATTGAGTTAAAAAAATTAACAGGCATTAATCTATAAATCGTCTTAAACTTTATGATTAACAATAAAAAAATATGCAAATTTTAGAACCAGAGAAAAATGGAAAGGTTGAGAACCTTTACTGTTTGATCTTATATCGACTTGTTTAGTACATCCGTTCCTACTTGCTTTACAAAAAATAATAAAACCTTCTCAGAAATAGTCATTATAAATCGTCTTATAAAGTGCCTTTACACTTTCAAAATGAGTAAGATCATATATCATAAGATTATTCTTTCTCTTTTAAAAATATTTAATTGAAACATCTTGTATTTAACTTTAAGAATTTGGTATATCTCCTATTTCTAATTATAACGAAATATATTTATTTGATATTAATTACTACGAGATTTGTAACAAAACCAGGTTATACATAAAAAAGATTAAAATAGGTATATTTAGATAACTTTAATAAAGTGGAACTATCAGGTAACCAAATACATTCGTGCGGTTTTTGGTAGAAAAATATAAATTTTTATTGAGAAACAATAAGACACTATTAATTTGTCCAAGTAATTACAATCATACAATGACCTTTTGTCAACGTGCAACCAATTTTTGTATCGTAGAACTCGTTGGTTTTACTTACTTACTGCTTGGCTCTACAACCCTGGGTGGGTCTTGGCCGACTGTACTATTTGCCTCCATCGTCGTCTATCTTCCATTAGAGTTAAGTGATATTCAATCTCCATACTTCTTAGGTCTGCTTGTATGTTATCTCGCCACCTCATTCTAGGGCGTCCTAGGGGACTTCTTCCAACTGGTACTCTATCCCAGGCTCTCTTTAACATTCGTTCTTCCGGTTGTCTCTTTACATGACCCGCCCATTTCAATCTCTTCGCTTTTATCTCCTTCTCGATGTCTGTATCTCAATATAGTTCCGTTATTTCTTGATTGCTTCTTCTTCGGTACTGTTCTGTTAGTGGGATTCGTAGCAGTGCGAATATCTTGCGTAGCACTTTTCTCTCAAAGATTCTCAGTCTCCTTTTGTTTTCTTTTGTAAGCGTCCAGGTTTCACTAGCATACATGACGGTAGGTCGTATGACTGTCTTATAAATTGTGTTTTTTGTTATTGAAATATTTTTGGATGCAATTGTAGTAATTAGTGCATACAAGCACTTATTTCCATTCTGAATTCGGGTTTTTATTTCTTCCGTCAGACCATTGTCTAGTGTTATTGTTGCACACAGGTATAACTTAAAAGTTGTTACCCTCTCACAATTATACTCCCCTATCGTGACATTTTGTCCAACCCTATCTCTGTGTCCTGTTCTGCTGGGTAGCATATATTTAGCTTTTTTGCTCATTATATGGAGTCAGAAAATTGGTGCCTTTATTACACCATCTCGAGTTGTAAATTGTTTGTGCCTAATACAGTTGTCAAGAAACTACTTTCCGGGCTATGTGCCCCGACGGATATTAAATTACACTTCAAAGCTCGCTGACGGATAACATATACCTTGTACTGACGAGACCCAATAGGTCGAAACCGGTCTACAAGTTATGTTGTCCCTTCTAACTGCAAACTAAAATGGTTGGTTTAAATTACCTGTTAGATATGCCAAACCCATTTGACTTTGAAGTGTAATTCAATATCCGTCGGGGCACATAGCCCAGGAAGTAGTTGTTTCTTCTTAGTTAAATGGTCACTGTTTTTGAAAATATTTTTCAAAACTAGTAAAGCGATATAATAACTAATATTCTGCATTTTGTAACATTTGTTCGCTCTTTCTACTTCCGCGAAAAAGCAAATCTTAAACAATTCAAAGACCATTCAATAAAAACATATTCGAAGTCAATTACCTACATGTTTATTTCAAAATTTCTTGACTTAATTATACATATATGTCAATTATAATTCTTAAAATGAATTACTTTTGTAAATAAAATAAATACTTTAGAACACTGGTTATTCTTATTAATATTGGCATGTATATTTTGTAGTTAGTTTCAATGAGTGATAATAACTTCTGTAATGTTTTCATACTGACGGGATGTTTACTTGTGAGTTAGCTAAACAAATGTATTTTAAATTGAATCGTGAATATTCACGCACGATTGCTTGACAAGCTTTAAAGGTTTAACCTCAAAATATGATGATATTTGTTTATCTAATTCTATTATATAACTAAAGATGTGGAAAATGTATTGTTAAACTCTTTTTTTATGCATTTTTAGAATTTCTTTTATCTCTTAGAACAATTTTTCTGTTGAACATTTCTCTAGTGTAATCTAGGCTATTTCTTTCTTCTGATTTCATTTGTTCTCTGCTATTTTTTTTTTCTTTAGGCTAAAAGAAGCTAAAACGAACCATGCAGGTACTACTATACAATGGTCCACTTTGTTAATTTAACGATTTTATTAATACTACTGCTACATTAAAAATACTTGCTTCTAAATTAAATCAATTAAATTATTATTTATAATGAGTTTGAAGTGTTTACTTAATAATAATTTATAAGTACATTTACATTACACAAAAATACAGTACCTACAGTAAATACATGAAGCGTCTTCTTTGTTACAGTCGTACACAGTATCTAATTTAGATACTAAATCGTCACTGCTGCTGTCTCTTTCCTTAATCTTCTAAGACTTTACAGCTTTAGCTTCTTGTCCACTCTTTTCCTTGTGCATTCCTCGTTTGTTCTTTTGTCTTTTGTTTCATTGATTCTTCTAGTTGTAATTTATAGAGTGATGATGTACTCTTGGTTTGCTTTGCCTCTTTGTGTGATTCGAAGTGGTGGCAATAAATGACATTGATAGGGTAATTTGTGGCGATACCAACAGTTTTTAAATTCCTGGTCAATTAGTTGATGATATAACAGGAATATTTTCCTGGTTCGTTGCTGCGGATGTTGATAGCAATGAACTGCTTGGTTGGGGTCATTTTGGTGTAATCAAAAGTCGCTACTTTTATCACATCCAACTGTTGCAAGGTTAATTGCCTGATTATCGTTCACTGCAAAGTAATTATCACTGAACATGTTTTTATTAAAAGTTTATATACCTGTTTTCTTAAATGCCTTAGTAGCTATTTCTGAAATAGCTGCCTTGTTACTAGCTTATATAGCTAAATCAATAAAGATTTATTCATTCCATAGGCTTTGTTAACTAATTTAGAACCTCGTAGAATCCTTATGGGAAATGATTATCTTCGGATTTTTCTGAAACTTTACAGAAACTGAAACTGAAACAACAAAAACAAAACAAGTTGGCAGCAATCCCTTATCGAGTTCCTGTTTTTGAAGTGAAAACTTCTTTAGCCGTGTTGAGCATATTTTCTGTAATGGGTAAAAAATCTTAAATTCGCGTCAGGACACGTGACCCTGATCGAAAAAACGTAAGATGACAAATAAACAAATTAAAGAGACGTGCAATCATATATTTTGTAGTGGTGAAAATAGGAACTAAACCAGCTGGTAGCGCGAAAAGCGGAAAAGTAGTTATAACCGGATAGTACCTTAGTAAGTACTAGTAGTGTTATTTTAATATAATTTTTTAAGGTACTTTAAGCATAAAAAGTGTGTAGAAGTATAGTGAATAGTTTTAAGCATGGTGCACTGATGTCGGAACTTGTTGCCAACTTTATATTATGCATCAACACATCTGTTCTATTATTATCTCTGGTTTTGTAGTTGACATTGGTCAAAACATGGCTTTCGATAATACCTATGTTTATAGTGCCTTAGTCTTAATAAACTTATTTATAAATAAAATTATGAAATTATCAAGTTGTGAAAAAATTATATAGGTTTTAAATAGATCTCGGTGGTCCTCTATCTTTAGGTTCTCTTTTCATATTGACCCGAGGAAAAATTAAAAATCTACGATTTTACCATTTCTTGCCATAAGGCACAGAAAACATTTTGGAATATAGTTCAAGTAGAGCTTACACCAAATTTTTTATGAAAAACGGTGTTGGTTAACAAAATTCCACAGTAAAACAGTATCTTACCAGTAATGACTGGCCTAAAGTTTATTATCAGAATATCTAAACTACATAGATTAACTTTGATTGATATAAGCAAATATTTTGTTAGTAAGAGTTAGAATAAATAATAAATTTTAAAATACGAGTATAGTTTTTATGTAACCTAAATACTTAATATATAGAATGTGTAGTTAAACATTAAATCAAAAAGTAATAAATAAAATCAAATCGTCAAATAACCACTAAACATGCCACTAGATGTATCAGTGCTTTAAGTCGACTTGGAGTAACAAAGAAAATGGGATCGGAGATAACATCTTTTTTATATTTTGCACCTATAATATTTTTCATTATGACACCCAAATGAGTACTATAATGTTTCATTAAAGCACTCAACTTTGGAAAATTTTCCTGTATGTGGTTGGTAGCATCAGATAGTATGATACGCCAAATAAATAAACATCACGAAGTAACATCGTAACAAACAAGGAAAAGTTTGTTTGTTTGTTTGCTACCAACTCATTTAAAAAGAACTAAAATAAAATACAAAATTTAAACTTATTTAAAAAAGCAATAAAATAGCAAAATATAAAAAGTATTATAAACAACTTATTTCATATGGCCGTTATGACATTCGTCCTTTAAAAAACTCATCGCTACGCGATTCGTTTTTTAAATTTGGACTCGTGTCATAACAGAGCGCCATATGAAATGCGTTATTTAATATACTATTTCAATATTTCTTTCATTTGGTTCTTGTTTATCCAACCTCTGACTTCATAAAAGGATATTATTTTATTCTTCTCCTACTTTAAGAGAATTATAATTTTCAATATATGGCATACCTTGAAATATTAATTAATAATATTTTATTGGATTGGAATAAATTTCTTAGAAATTTAATGTGGTTTAATTAAATTACGTTTAATTCAACACGATTGGAATGTCGAAGGAATTATACGGTAATCAATCAATTATTATGTATAGGTATAAATAATTGCGGAATATTTCGGTATTAAATTACCGTAGCATTTGATTATATAAACGGCTTATATATCAATTGAATGTGTCGCCAAGATCTATACTTGTCGAGAGGTAAGTATTTAAAAAAAATTAATTAAATCTTAAATCACTTCATTTATATAACCGATGGTTTTCAATGAATATATAAAGCGTACTAAGAACGAGTATATAGTTTTGTGAATATAAGCGTTTTAATGATTTAAACATCGTTATCTTTGTTTTTTGCTTAAAGTTTTCTATGAATTCTTCCTTTTTACCTTTCTGTTTTATTTATAAACGAAATTCCAATTTTGACTCCTTATAAGTAATTAACGTACGAGTTTGTCTTTTTAGTTTTGCATAAAGCTGCTTTGGAGGCACCACTAATAGAATCTTGAGACACAAATCTAACCTTAATCTTTTGTTGACATAAATCATTGCGATAGCACAAGTCGTGTAGGTACAGTGAATTTTTGAAATAAGCAAGTCGGTCGAAAACTGGATCTTAGCTAAGAACATTTTCGAGCAATAATTTTTGACAATTTTCGTATTATCCCAACAGCAATGTCTCGCTGAAAGGGTTCCTGTGTTTGGGGAAGAAGCACCACACCAGTCAGCTATTTCCCGCTGGTGTTGCGAATTTCAACGTGGTCGCTCCAGTCTCAGCGACGAATCCAGGGTGGGTCCATCCAAAATAGCAGTCTCACAGGAAAACATTGATGCGGTTCGTAAATTAATTAAGGATGACTGAAGTGTAACATACCGAGAGATAGAGGCATCTTTGAGCATTTCAAAGACCTCGATCCAAAAGATCCCACATAAAGAATTGGGTGTTACGAAGGATCCCTCATATGCTCACAGAAGTAAAAGAGCAAAAAACGGTTCGCGTCAATTGGTGTCAAAAACAGTTTCTGTGTTAGGGAATAAAGCATCACACCAGTCAACTTTATCTTGCTGGTATTAAGAATTTCAAAGTGGTCGCTGCAGCGACGAATTCAGGCAAGTTCCACCCAAAACAGCAGTCACACTGCAAAACATTGATGCGATTCGTCAGCTAATTAAAGATGACCACCGTGTAACATACCGCGAGACAGAGGCCTCTTTGGGTAGGTATTTCAAAGACCACAATCTAAACGTTCTTATATTAAGAACTGGGTGTTACGAAGTGTTGACCAAAGAAGAGCAAAAAACGGTTCGCGTCAATTGTTGTCGAAAAACATTGGAACGGTTCAACAAAGGAAGCTCAAAAATGGTTTATGGTATTGTTAGTGAAGCTGAATCTTCGAATTACTCCTACAAACTGAAAAATAAACGCTATTCCGTTGTGTGGGTGTTTGACGATGGGAAAAAACAACAAAAGCGATCCGTTCTCGAACTGTAACAAAGAAAATGGTCACAACTTATCTGTCAAAATCTGGTCATGTAAAGATTAAAGAACGATTACTTCCGATTGGTATATATACGTTTGTATATCAGAAGTTATGCGAAACTCCGACAAAGCTACACACAATGACGAATTATTTTGTTTCTGGATTATCTCCTTCGTAGTGGCTCATTATTATAGTGTGTACAATAATAGATTAAGACAGACAGATTGGATTTAACTGCTGTCACGCCTGGGGGGGATGGAAGATGTGCCATAGTTTCTTGGGATGAGGGGTAGCTTACTGAAGGCACTTCCCACCCAGGTCGTGGTTATCTACCCCCTGGTTAGGTATCCTGCTAAAGGCAGAAAACTAACCAAGAGGAAGATGAGATAAACAGAAGGAAACAAACAACAAATATATTAACAACGAAACAAACAATAACAATAAATAATTTAAATATGAATAACGAACTATATACAATAATCTTAACTAATCTTACCAAATAAACTACCTGGTGGCATTTCACACTTACTCACGCAAATACGTCAAGAGTCACAACGGCCCAGACCCAAGGGTCTGTTTTAGGGATACCCCAAAGGGTGACCCTTACAGACAACCTCAGACTCCGAACTCCTGAGTGCGACCTCAACGACGCTCTTTTATAGCCAATTCATACGCTACGTGAGAATATGAATTAAACTATATAAGGTCGCCTTGAAATCTAACGTACTGACTATGACCTGGATGATTACAATAAAAATAATACAATGAAATATAAAACAATTAAACTACCCCATTATCGTATGTGACATGCCCCCCTTCCCTTAAAGCCAGCCCCTGGCTTTGCTCGGCTCTGGCTTACAGGGGTGTATGTATAGAAATGAGTTTTACAAAATAATTATAATCCGCCACACTACTGTCTCTGCTCTTCTCGGAGAATAACCTGTCTTGCTCTCGTCTAGAAACGCCAGGTCCACCGCTGGCTAGACGGATCCCTTTTTGGTATGTTGGTCTGTCTGCAACTCTGTGAAACACCATAGTCCCATAGCTTCATCTCTCGAGGTCCATGCCCAACATCAGCCGGTACTCCATCACACCATTCACCGGAATACAATGTTACAACTATACATTTACAGTCTTCCCATCTTTGGCTACCATCCATTGGGAAGATCTGCTTTTATTGGGAGTATCGAAGCTGACCATTTCCATTCCTCGACGGAGACCTTTATGAAATATATGTTTTTTATTTCGGGGGGGGGGGGATACCTCTTGATCCCCCTTGGCTACGGCCGTGTAATATAGTTATTAAGACAATATGAATAAAGTAAAAACTACGCCAAGAACCATGAAAAGAACAAATAAAATCTTGTAATATGAAACAAGTTTATAAAATAAGTAAAACTTGGAATTATCAAACTATTACAATATGGTCTTTAAACTACTGGAGCGACTGTGCACGAAATGATGCGATTTCTAGACTTACGTATATTTTGTAAGTACGCAAAAAAAATTTAGCCCATATACAGGGTGTTTCTAAATTGATGCGAAATATTTTACAGGGTGATTTTTCATCAAAAATTAAGGGGGGTCTTTGATATAAATTTTTGTTCAAAATCGCTCTCCCTCCAAGTTACAGCCCCTTAAAGTTGAGGGAAAAAATTGTTTTTATTTAATATCTCCAATATGGAAGAATTTAGAAGAATGAAATGTAGCAGATAATTGATGCTAATAAAGTGGCATTTTTTGACAATTTTTGTAACCCTGCAATGTTTATACAAGGGGGTGAAAAAATCAACCCTTATGATATTTTGCACCAGAACTTTTTTATTCGTCTACATTTTCCTACTTAAAAAATTGATTTAAAAAGACGGACTTAAACTGCAACTTTTTTATGTCTTGACTATTCCTCGTAAAATTGTTAGTTTGATCACAAAAAAATAAAATAAGTTACAATTCGATATTACTTATACCTTTTTCACATAAATCCAGAAGCGTTATTGTTTGTTAAAAATAGAGTAAGCAGGTGTCAAATAATGTCACAATTGGCAGATAATTATTGCTAATAAAATGACATTGTTTGACGGTTTTTGTAGCCCGCAATATTTATACGAGGGGGTGAAAAAATCATCCCTTATAATATTTTGCCTCAGATTTTCCTAGTTAAAAAATTGATTTAAGAAGGCGGACTTAAACTGCAACTTTTTTACGTCTTGACTATTTCTCAGTAAGTTGTTTCTTTGACCATAAAAAAATTAAATATTAGGTACTCATTACCATAATTCTTGCCTAATTTGTATAGGAACATCTTCAAGAAGAGTGGGCAACACTTCTTCGAGGAAATGGCCGTAGTCGTTTCCATTTAATCTTATTGGTAGAAAATATGGTCCAATTAAATAATCATTAACTGTTTGTCATTATGATATCATTCAATACTGGCATACTTTATTTTTTTTTAACAAACGATAACCCC
This sequence comes from Altica lythri, assembly GCA_964028335.1. Classification (NCBI taxonomy): domain Eukaryota; kingdom Metazoa; phylum Arthropoda; class Insecta; order Coleoptera; family Chrysomelidae; genus Altica; species Altica lythri. The sequence continues at coordinate 26,231,311 of OZ034808.1, read as the reverse complement.
TCTGGATGTATGTGCAAAAGGAATGAGTAATATTTTATTTTTTTTATGGTCAACGAAACAACTTACTGAGAAATAGTCAAGACGTAAAAAAGTTGCAGTTTAAGTCCGCCTTCATAAATCAATTTTTTAAGTAGTAAAATGTAGACGAATTAAAAAGTTCTGAGGCAAAATATCATAAGGGTTGATTTTTTCACCCCCTTGTATAAACATTGCAGGGTTACAAAAATTGTCAAAAAATTCCATTTCATTAGCAATAATTATCTGCCCATTATGACATTATTTGACACGTGCTTACTCTGTTTTTAACAAACAATAACGCTTCTGGATTTATGTGATAAAGGAATTACTAATATCGAATTGTAACCTATTTTATTTTTTTGTGATCAAACTAACAATTTTAGGAGAAAAAGTCGAGACATAAAAAAGTTTCAGTTTAAGTCTGTCTTCTTAAATCAATTTTTTAAGTAGAAAAATGTAGACGAATTAAAAAGTTTAGAGGCAAAATATTATAAGGGTTGATTTTTTCACCCCCTTGTATAAACATTGCAGGGTTACAAAAATTGTCAAAAATGCCATTTTATTAGCATCAATGATCTGCCAAATTTCATTCTTCTAAATTCTTCCATAGTGGAGATATTAAATAAAAACAATTGTTTTCCCCAACTTTAAGGGGCTGTAACTTGGAGGGAGAGCGATTTTGAACAAAAATTTATATGAAAGACCCCCCTTAATTTTTGCTGAAAAATCACCCTGTGAAATATTTCGCATCAATTTGGAAACACCCTGTATATTGAGATTTATACCACTAGAGAAACACACAAATTGAGAATTAGATGCCCAAGAAACCATGCGTTATGGTAAAAACATGTCATTACACTAAACTTATGAGATGTATAAGTATGATGTAGGTATGTATTTTGTTTTCTCACAGTTTATGGAGCTTTAATTACTTTTTAAAATCAGTAAAATTATGGATTATTCAATAAACGCGACTAATAAATTTTTATGACATTATTATGCAAACTTTCTAATCTTAACGTGACTTATCCAAAAATTAAATCATAAATCATTTTACTGCGCTCCATAAGTATTTTTTATCACTTCATAAAATACCAGTTGACATTTTTATAACTAAAATTTCGTTTGATTTTATCGGGTTTACAGTCCCGAGTCACAAATAAACTTTATGGCTTTTATCAATTAACAATATTTATAATCGTACACATATCGGTTTAATTACAATAAAAAAAGAGCATGTACTGTTATTTATTTGTTGTTAAGAACCAGGTGTGCAGAAACTAAAATCTAATTCGAAGAGGAGAATTATTAGTGCCTTCGGCAATCGAACATTAGAAGAATTCATTGGCGTAACTTTCAATTAATTTCATAGAAGATATCATAGCATGCATTATTTATAACTGTTTTTATCTTTCAAATCGGATAACAGTAGATAAGTAATTCATAGTCTTTACCATTCAAACATAAATAATTTATTTCTTATGTTTTAAATTAAATTTTATAGATACTGAAGAAAATTCAATATAGTTTTATCTATGAATAAAAAATAATAACTGAGATCTAAGGTTACATATTAACGAAAACACAAATAATAGAGATTTAAAGATCAGAAAGAAAGAAAGAAAAAAGCAGACCAGTTAAAATTTGACACAAGAGAAGACTTTGAGGAGCAAAAAAATCTTCAACACTATACCATCGAAAATATTCGACGACCATTAGCTGACTACTGGTGTATAAAATTCAAGACAGCATAAGGGGCTGAGCCGGATTGCGGCGATAATTCATCACCCATAGCTCCCAAGAAACAGGTATAAATGAAACGACAACCGGACCGCGGCTGTAGCCATCAGGTAGACGTATTAAGGGCAATTAACTCCTACATTAAGGACGTATTTACTTAAGTTTAAATATTTAAGGCTATTTTCAAATGTTTGTTAAAATGGAGAAGACAATTCTCGAAATAAGTTAAACATACTAAACTATAACAGACCTTGAAATACTGTCTTTACATACTTTATGTGCTTCTATCTTCTGCAGAATTGACATATTTGAGGTTTTGCGTAGCGGAGTAAAGATAATAATAACAATAATAATAAATGTCTTTATTCAAAAAAATACAAAGAAATGAAATACATAATAAAAATTTTATGTCAATGCCTGGCGCAGTCTAGCTTAGAGCTACACTACTGAACCATTCAAAGACAAAAAGAAGTTAAGGTAAATCCATTAAATGGCGCATAGTACAAAAATTATAAAAATGAATATTCTTTACATTGTACAATAAAAACAGTTGTAATTACAAATAGACAAAAAAATAAACCAAATTATTAGGAAGACTAACAAGAATTGTCAGAGTCTTCTGAAGTAGAATCGTTCCCAGGGTCATTACGACAGGGTGTCATTACCCTAATCTTTATTGGCCTACCTGTCGCCCGCCGGTCATGGGGTATTGAGGGAAAAAATCTGAGACGGCCGCAATATGGTTGTTTGACTTTAGCATTTGATACCAATCGCCGCAATCCGGACACACCGGGCATAACGACCAATATAATTAATAAAATCTATTTAGATGGTAGTAGAATTATTTTACCTTAGAGAGATCTATTAAAAATGTATGCGATGTTGGAACAAACCAAAGAAGTATCAAAGATGGAGCTATGTGAAAATATTAAACCTATATAATTGGGTATCTACTGAAGTTGGGACATCGTAACAAAAACTAAATATTTTTCAAATTTGTTCCGAGAAAGACTTGCTATTCCTTCAGTGTTTATATTTTAAAATAAACCTATTTGTGTATTTTATTATCAAAGTCTATTTCTAAATAAATCTACTTGTCTCTTACATAAAAGAGTCGTTTCCATGCCACGCATTTACATGCATCCACGGATTTATTTAACACGCGTTCTATAATGATTCCGCTTAATTGGATTAACTGGCAACTAACTATTTGGAATATGCCATTATGCCATCTAACAAGGATTGCGCATTAGGTGACAATTTCGATTGCACTCACTTGCTCGACTGAAATGCCGCATTAGAATATGGCTGTTATTTGACTGTGTTATGTTGTTTTTTAACCGGTTAGCATAGAGATAAACACAATTTGAAATTATTGGCAAAAGCAGTGACGTTCACAGGTGCATTTTACGGATATATCTATTTTTGGTATTTAACGTTAATGTTCAGTAACTGTAGTTTGTATTGTGTGTGTGTTTTTTTGTTCTATTTTAAACTGTTATTAAACATACTTTACATTTTAACCCATTTAGCACTTAATGTTTTATTTCACTTCATGTTTCTTAATTTTGGTTTTAGGTTAGTCGAGGCTTCCAAAGAAGTAGACAAGATGATCGCGCATGTTGGTTTGGCATTAAATTTAAAAATGTTGAAAAATGAAGTGAAGAAAAATATGAAAAAAAAAAGTGGTTGCTTACAGGAATAGTACAGTCACCTTAACTTATTACGTGAGTTGAGAGAAGAGGAAGCAGACTATCATAAATAGTTGAGAATAAATAAAACATAACATACATCTACACGTTAACTTATAACGTCAGTTGAGAGACGAGAAAGCGGACTATCATAACTTCTTGAGAACGCATAAAACATTATATCTACGACTGCTCTTATTTTTGTCTCCTCACATCCAGAAGTAAGATTTAATTATGAGGAATGCAATTTCTCCACACGACAGGTTAATTGCTACTTTAAGCTTCCTTGCAACTGGACTGTCATATAAATACTAGAAATATTTCATAGCAATATCGCCACATGTTTTTTCCTTCCTTTAGTTGCTTCGAAGGTTGTGAATCTTTTCCACCATTGTATTCTTTACAGCAACAGGCTCAGACTCTCTCTGCTTAACTTTACATCTCTTGCCTCTATGCTCTACCACTTTCAGTTCTAGCCTCTCTGCTTTTAATTGCTTCTTCCTTTTTTATTTATTGATATTTTTTATGTTACTGCAATTATTTTCCTAACTTAAAACTTTTTTACTTCATGACATGTTAGTCACAATATGATTATTGAAAATCATGTTAAAGTAATTGAATTTGATTGCGTCCAATATTTGATTAAAATCTAACCCTTATTCGGGAGCACTAAACTAAACCATTTCGGCTTTTAACAACTTTTTTTACAATTATCATTAATGAAAGTTGACGTGACAACAACGTACACAATTCACGGCTGTGTGTGACCGGTTCTGGGACTTCGGCAGTTAAAATGCAGTTGCTCCATAAAAGCTATTCATTTAATTTTTTTTTTTTAATAAAATTTATATAATTTTTTTGTCGTAAACTGTTTCGAAATGTTGATACGATTACGAACGTAATTTCTGAATACGTAACACCATATGCTAGAAGAGTCAATTGCTTTTTGATAGATATATACATCAAACTGTCTTCTCACGGCACATATATCATATCATTCAAGAAAAAACAATTTGACACAAGACCTTTTTTGCTTGTATTAACATTGAAAATAATTCGAAAGATATTATCGTGCAGGTGTGGCTTCGATTTAGATAATGATCGTATTAAATAAAGCTAATTTCCTACCTCAATTTTATTTCCAATGTCCTTAGAAACAATGTGCACTTATAAGTGAAATACTGATGAATGTTTGATTTAATGTCGATAAAACCGGCACACGATTCTCATTCTAGATCAAAGACATTTTGCAACCTTCTCGTTATTGGCTGTTAATGAGAGATAACGAAATTAGAAAAAAGAATCGTTACACTTGAATGAAGCATATTTTAGTATTTTATTGTTAAATCGATTAGAAAAACTACTATATATGAATCAATGACCTTCTTACTGCTAGTAAAAAAACTTGGCAGTCGTGGGACTGACCGAAGGAAGCTATCCTTCTTACGTGTAAAAAGAATATAAGACCTATCTTTAATTGTTTGTATAAAAATATTTTTAATTTTTAAAGATTTTCTATTTTATTACGACCTTTTACAGTTTTTGGCGATTTTTATTTTATTTTTAATATTCCTGGTTTTCTCAAGGTTTTGTAAAATTTTCAAGATTTTTCACACAACTAAGTATTTGTGTCGTTTTTAGAACTTTCAGACGATAGCCAGTACGTCCTGTAAGTTACATTAGCTTAAAAACATAATTAGAACACAACACCTAACTGTAATGCTATATAACTATACGTGTACGTATGTAATAATTGGTCGGTCATACGATGAACTGTCGTTTTTGTGTGCATTATTCCCTTACTGCAGGAGTAAGAGAATATTTTTGTCTTTCTTTATACGTTCACGCCGTCGACCAAAATGACCCATAAGAAGCATAGCTTCAAGACCTGTACGAGAAAATATTGTAACATTGATAAAGTAGGTACTGTGAAACTAGCTATGAAATGGTAGAAATGGTACAATAACAGTGCAGGGTGATTGATACCAATGCTAAGAGTAGACTATATTCTAAGCATTATATCATTACATCTCTATTAAAATCAAAATAGGTAATAACCTAAATGAAAAAGATGGTGACGGAGCTTAATCTTTACGTAAAGTACATACACCTTGTTAGAATCAGTTAGATTCCCACTGAACTGTATACTGTAAAAAAGCAAAACATAGTTGACTTTGACAATTCTTTGTAACTTCATTTTAATATTAATCAATTGATTTCATCAACTAAATTTTGTGTATCTTCGTTACAAATTATCAGCAATCAACGTCAATTCTCACACTAGTAATCTAGCACCCTCAATATTGTAAGATATTTACAGAAAATTAAAAGTAAGAAACCATCTAATCCTTTCATTAAATCCCCAAATAAAAAGAAAACAGCCATTCTCCCTGATTTGCGCATGGGTCATCAAGCCGGATCGTTCGAAAGAGGAAATAAGGGGCGCGAGTGTAGAATAGCCTCGATTTGCGAGCTCATAGGTTTGTATAGATTTGTTAACTATTTGGTTAAGATCATGTTTTAAGCTCTTAATGGCTGATTTTCAAATGCCTTCCCAATGGGGCGATCTGGAAGATATAAACCTCCAAGAATAAGCTAATAAATAGTAAGTTGTGTTTGGTTATTTTTAAAAAAGTTAGACAGTTCTTTAAAGTTCCTGCCAAGTTAGTACCATTATCACTGTAGGGATGCCTCGTCTAGAAAAAAAAACGTCTTAGAGCAGCAAGAAACGGTTCTATAGAAAGATCGAGGACAAGTTCAAGATGTACAACTTTAGACGATAAGCATATAAACAAAACTAAAAACCTGCGATGTGGAGCCTTGTAAAGATGTGAAGATTTAATGCAAAAAGGTCCTCCAATATGAATTCCTACCTTTTGGAACGGTGTAAAATGGATAATTCGTCCAATAAAAAATTTGACAAAATTTGCTGTGCGGAAATGGCTCTGAACCTGCGACACAGAAAGTAATTAATGAATTCTCTTTACTTCACGAAGACCATTGAAAGGCGAAAATTTTAACCTGACATTGAATAGAAGATTTTAAGGTCCAAGGGATGTTTTTGTTGAAAAGAGATAGTTGCATGTTTAGTCGACCTTCAGTAATATTTAATTTATTTACAGGGAGTTAAAGATGGGATTCGTTTATCTCAAAGATGTTGATTTAAGCAAACAGTATTAATAAGACTAAAAAAATGAATCTGTTCAAATTGCTTAATGAAAAAGGCTAAAGCATTGTCTAAATATATGGAGAAACGTGAGTTAACTGATGAAGATGACAAGAGTTGCAAAAAAACTTAGGTGTAAACGAATCTTTCATCTTACGTAGTTCAGTCTAAAAATGTAAACAATTGGTTTAAACGTATTAATTTTCACAAAAAGTAGCGTTGTATTATTCGCTGTAATAAATTTCTAAAATCCTTAACACTACATACCCATAATGGTATATATCTGTACTCGTGACAAAAGAAGAATCCGTTATCACGACCGGAAGACATTAGAATGAATTTTTCCCGCATGAACTCAAAAGGGATTAATTCAACTTTCCTAATACGGAACGATTCGAATTTTTAGCTTGAAATATACCTAATTATTCACTTGATGATATTTAAGCCCGTGTTATTTATTACCTCTAACAAACTGTTTACATTCATCGTATTTCATGCTTATTGACATTTATGTTGGATCTAATGTAACTGCAGTAAGGTGTATTTTCTAATTACGATCTTATTAATAATAATTGGTATATTCAGGAGAGTTATATCAATATAAGAATGGGTGTGTTAACACTACCAAATAACGAAAACCAAATAATTGAGTTAGGGTAATCTATAGAATTATTTGCTGAATGCTGGACCGCGTTTGTAAACAACAATTAATAGTTAATAAAATTTGTAATGAACCACAAAAACAATAAAACATATTTAGCCTTATTCAGTCAAAAAATTCTCCAACTGCATTCTATATGGAAATATATACCTACACCTACAGTCGAAACCAGTATTGATAATTTTAATATCATAGATAACATTTAGCAACTTTTTGAAATTTATAAATTAGATATATCATTAAGAAGAAATCAAAAATGTTACATATGGCAGGATTGAAACTTCGATATCCACCTTAAAATATTCAGCTACAAATGTCTGACTTTTTAACATATATTGATCTAACTCAGCTCCCACAGGACACTTAGATAGATAAATATATAGATATTCATTGAGATGGCTGTTAACCTGTATCACAGCAACCTTCACATATCTATTGTGAACATCACCCATAACCTCTAGAGGAGGATTAGAGCACCTTGTCTAGTCCTACCCTTTTAATGAAACTTAAAAGCCTTGACAGTGGCTTCTCCACGTAACTTAGAGCAGCCGGTTTCTGCTCTACCCCAATACTAGATACCGCGTCTTTGCAAGGCCTTTACATTGGCAAAGGACATGAAATTCGGTTTCCTCCTCCTCTTGATAGTATCGACAGATGTTTTCATCTGCCAAGTTTAGCTGACTCAGGTGTTTTCTAAGCTCACAATGTGCTGTCCTCAAGAGACTGACAATCATTCTGACATCGTTTCGCCTTTTTACTCTACAGTAAATTTCTCCGAGTCTCCTTTTATAAAAAATTTTCACTTGTCGCTTGCTAGGTGATTTTTCCCACCACATGTAGTTATTCTCTAGGCTTTATTTCTCAATATCTGCCTTTCTGAACGTGTCAGCAACCACTCCGAATGGTTCCGGCCAATCATTAGGATATTAGCTCCCACTCGGGCTAATTTTTCAGCCTTCTCATTGCACCGAAACCCTGAGTGTCGTGGTACCCATGCTAGTATCAGAGAATTCCACGCAGTTCCACAGCAACTGTGAGCTTATTTGTGGCGAGACTACCGCCTTTAGAGCTGCTTGGTTGTCCAAGTATATGACTAAAGGTTTTACCCCGTATACCTTAACTTACTATCTCCGTTGCAAAGTGTTGTATGACCATTACTTTTACCTGAAACACTGTAGCGTACGCACCAAGACTTAATTAGACTTCTACCATATATACGACCCTATGCCTTTCTCTGTCTTTGAACCATTGGTAACCTTAAGGTTGGCCTTGTAGCAGACTGGGAGCAGTTGCCAAAGCCTCGCCCTGTATATAGATATGTAATGATGGTAAGTTGAGCAGAACCTGTAACGCGTCCGTTGTGGCGGTTCCCATGGCCCTTGTGACATTCAGGCATGCTTGTCTTTGAATGCTTTCCAGTTACCTGATCGCCTCAGACAATTGCGTTCTACTTCACCGAACCACCAAACCATAGGTTTGGTGGTTTGGTGAAGTAGAACCAGAGGGTCATTTTGGGGTTCAGGCCCTAGTTTTTGCTACACATTTGTCTACACCTACCAAGGGTGAATAGAAATTGAACAAACAAAAAATACAGGACCTCGAAAACGTTTGGGTTTACGCTTAACGGACTTTAAATAGGGTACAAAAATTTTATTGTGTAACAATCTGAAAATACAATATTGTTTCAACGTCTTGGTTAAATTTTAGATTGGAATTTTGGTACGATTGCTGCCGTTTTTTCATCTCTTGAAGAAGTCTGTATTTCCTTTCATTTTAGTATTCATGCTGTGTCATCTTTATGTCCACAATTTTTTGGGTTCCATTTTTGACCTAATCTGTACTCTGTCTTCGTTAGTAGGTACACACTTTTTTACAGTTGTATATAAAATCTATCAAAAACAATTTGATATCATTCGAAATTTAAAAAGCATGGTATATAATTTTCATTCAATCTTGAATGAAACTGACCTTTTGATTTCTTCTTGTTTAGCACTTTTTCAGTACATATTAGGGACAGATTATTTCTGACAAGAATAATAATTTAAAAGTTCCGCTCGACATAAACTTATTATTAAACGTTTAAGAATAGGTACATCCCGACGAACATTTCTTGAAAATTTGGACATTTTGAGGCCATCCATGTCTGTACTCGTGCGTTATTTACAGCCTTTCATCGGTGATGCATGAACAGACTCCCATGATTTATTCAAACATTTATTGCCGTATCTACATATCTGACCTTGTTTCCAGTTATTTAAAAAATTATAACAACATTTCTGCGAAGTGAGATATAATTAAAAAGGATGAAATTGCTACACGGCAGTAAAACGTAAATCTTTGATTAAGCAGTTGAGGATAGATGTAATTGAATGTTCTGTGAATATTTTATGGAAATATGCAGCTTTAAGAGCATTATGATTGTCACGTAAACAAAAATGTGTATTTTATAAGGCTTTATTTAAACATTACATACTAACAAAGTAGATATTGAAAAGTCAAGGATTTTTATAGGGTCTAGAAATTATGTACATTACATCACCTAATGGAATCTGTTTTGAAGAATCTGTAATTGATTTAACAGGAGAAATTATATTAGGTCTACAAAGTCTGATACGTCAAGGTTGTTATGATGGAAAGTCATTATATACTTTACAATCCACCACAAAAGCATTTGCGTCTAAGATATATTGAAACAAAGTTGTATTCATGTATAGTAAGAATGATCTGATAGCATTGCCAAATTTTATGTTGACAAAAAAAGGTAAACTCTCTTAAAATAGTTTTTTTGAAAGCGAAAGAGCGACCTACAATAAATCCAAGCCATAGTAGCATTTGAATGGTCAAAGAGCTAAAAATATAACTGAAAAGCATAGGACGAATACTGAAAAATGTAAGCCTTACAAGTGCACAATCTTTAGAACACACTCAAAAATTTCTACTCGACATAGCTAAAGGGTCATAACAGTTAGCTAAACGTGGGAAATTTCCAAATGTTGTGTTCTAATAAGCAAAATTTTCCTATCAACCAGTTTATAAATGCATTTACGAGAAATTGAACTAATGATCGGCTACCCGAAGCAAGTTTCCATCTTAAGTGTTAATATGGGCAGCCTTTGTCACAGATATGCATTTTCCAATAGTTTTTATCGTGATTTCGAAGTAAATGCGACTTATGATTGATTAAATATTTTGGAAGCTGCTCTAGAGCTGTAGGCACCCAAACACTTCGATTGTAGAAGATGAACGTTCCAACAAGCATTAGCACCATCATATCAAGCGACAATTTACCAAGAATGTTTAAGAAATAATAATCCACATTTTACTTAGTCGCCACAATGGCTTTCGAATTCGCCAGACGTAAAACCGATAGACTTTTCTATCTGGATCATTTCAGAATGCAAGTTGTGAACAAAATTTGTCAGTATCAATGCACTGAGAAAGAAATTGTACTTGAATGGTTCAAAATAACACATTGAAAGGTTTGAAGGTCATAGTAAAAGTGGCCATTTTGAGTTAAAACAAATAGTTTAATCGTCTAACCCTGTAATATATAAAATATAAATTTTTCGACTTGGCATTCCTGTGTTTTCTGATATTGTGGTTTCAATTACTTATCTTAACTCAGCAATCTAAATATACTACATTCTTATCCTTTTTATCAAATTAGCATTAGTTGTTTTCAAATATATTCCTCCCATTCCAAGATTTGGATGTTCCTAATAAAAAACTACCTTACTAAATACATCTCTGAAATGAGTGGGCAACTTTTTTCAATTTATTATTCATCGGACAAATTAAAATTTCTACCTGTCATTGTAGCACAGGTGAGAAATGATCTATGAATTTGGTAAAGATAAAAGAGAACTTGAGTCGGAACTAAGGTATAAAATGATAAAACTCAGCTTGATATTTTCTGTATTCATCTCTGGTTGTTTTTTTGTATCTGATAATAATTATATTATGCTTATTTAATGTCCATTTGATTTTAAATAAAAAACAACATGAACGGTGCGTTAATTATTAAAACAGTAAAAGGTTTTGGGTTTTATGGGTTTTAATTATGCTTGTATTATTATAAACGTATATCAAAGATGTCTTTATTGAATTTTCGACGCATATTAACGAAATAGTGGTATTCTTCAATCCCTTCCCTATAATATTATAAATGTGAATGTAAGTTTGTTTGTTACGCTTTCACGCGAAAACTACTTAACCGATCATCATGAAAATTTGTACACATATTCTTGAAGGTATTAGAATTAACATAGGATACTTTTTATTTAAAAAAATCACAAAAACTAGCTTATTCAACGCCATCTAGCGGTTCAGTAATGAAGTTCCAAGCCTGAGTATGCCACCGTGAGGTGGAGCAGTTAATATCTTATATATTTAAACCAGCAATTACGACTTAATAAAGTACTATGGCACCACCGTAAGGTGGAGCAGTTAATATCACATATATTTAAACGAGCAATTCTTACTTAAGGTTTATTTCGCATATATCTCATATATTTCAACAAATTCTAGCTAAATTAAATAATATGACGTAAGGTGTCGCAGTTGCTATCTAATATATTTAATCGATAAATTACAAAATATAATCAAAAAATAGTATACAGCTGAAAATTTACGAGAATATATTATAAAAACGATTGAATCAAAAAACAAGTTATAATGGTGTCGTGGGACACCAGGTGTAGGAACTAAGTTCCTTCGGCTAATGTAGAATCGACACTACTCGCTTGTGTATACGACTGTAGCGCCTGCGCACGTCTCATTTAACGGTTTAATTGCATGGACTTTTTTTTACGGTTTTACTATTACATTTTTTTCAGTTTGGTCGCGCAGCAAAATCCCTATCTCCTCCAAGCCTTGGATTATACTACGTTATAGATTAATAATTACATTTCTTTTGGTTGTACATATTTTCATAATTTTGTACTTTTCGTCTGGGCAGCTTATATATCAATAAATTCTCTAAAGATATAATTTTTATAATGAAATAATCGGAATAAGATAATTGAATTAATTTTATTTAAAGCCAAAATAATATTTATAGTTTTTTGTTTAACACTGGAAAAAACTAAAAAAAAATACCATCCCGCGTATTCGATTCTCCAACGATATCCAATCGTGAAGAGCTTTCATACGCTAGTCAAATTATTTTTACTGCATACATTTTGATCATATTAATATTAATAATTTATTATAAATTTTGAGATTAACATTAGTAACAGGTGTAGATAATCCAATTAAATAAAATATTACAACATAATTTACACATTTTACATTTAAAAACCAATGATTTTCATTAATTTATAGGACATCACAAAAGTTGACATCGTTGGATATTTCTATATTGTTTACAATGTTTATATTATATTATTAAACTTACCTTTCGTTAGGAGATTCTGTAATGAGAAGATCATCTTTTGCTTGATTCATTATACCTATTATATTTTTTGTAAACACTTTCAAGAAAGTTTCGGTGACAGTTAAAAATTATATCATAACTGTCAACATTATGTCTATCGTATACTGAACACTGAGTAGAGGCTAGCGTTGTTTGGAGGCTAGCGGTAACCTGCCTACTAGATATAGTGGCACTATTACAAGCGTTACGGTTTTATTGTTACGGTTTTTTACTATTACATTTTTTTCAGTTCGGTCACGCAGCAAAATCCCTATCTTATCCAAGCCTGCCGTAAGGAACATAGTTCCAAAAAAAATTGAAAACAAAATAAAATCGTAAAAATTTGAAAAAACCCAAAAATACATCAGTTTTATGCGGTACGAAGTCCGCGGGGTCAGCTAGTAATTTCCCATTTTTTTATAATGCAGTTGTGTCACCTGGCCATATAACCGCTTTTGCTTAGAGGGATAAGATTTTTCACACCAGTACTGTTCTATATCTGTATTTTAATTCTAATAGTAAATGTTTTTAAAAAGATTAAAGTTATTGTTAAAGCAAGACTGAACAGAGTCGGATTCGTATTCTTACCTTAAAAATTCGATAATAAAATAACATTTAAAAAAACAATGTTTTTATACAAATGATTTAAAAAAATGTTATATTGTGTTATAAAAACTCCACAATGTATAGGTACTTACTATAATAAAGTTTTTTATTGTAATAAATTCCAGTAAACAAAATATTCCTGATGGACCTAAACCGCGAAATATTTAAAACATTTGCATTCCGTTTTAACAGAGTCGGATTCATTTTCAATAAAAAATAACGTTTGTGAAACTGACAACTATAGAAATACCTTAGTAACGGATCTGTCATAATTTTGTCGCTGAAATATTACGTATTGTCAATATGAAACGTGCCGTTGCTATGCAGTTTTGTCAGTTAAAAATAGTCTAGTGAAATAGTCATAAATAAATAAAAAAATTTCACTTGTATATATTCATATATAAGGGAAAGTTCCCACTGACTGAAGTATAGACGCACGCACAGCCGTAACCGCTGATGGTCGAAGGGTGAAATATAATGTGAACACCCACTAAGAAGGAATTTAAAAAAAATTTAACTCTGAAGGGGTGAAATAAGGGTTGAAAGTTTGTAGGAATAAATCTTTAAACCTGCACCGATTTTTATAAAAATTAAAATTCAGACTCTTAAAAATATTTCATTGAACAAGTATTTTATGGTGTATTAGAATTCACCCCATAAGGATGCAAATAATGGGTTGAAACTTTGTATGGATAATATTAAAAAATTACTTCGTTTTCTATGAAAATTATAATGCGGACTTCTATTTATAAAATGTTAAAAACGTGAAAAATTTTGTTCAAAATCTTAAAAAATCGTTGAATATCGTGAAAAATTGTTAAAGATTTAAAAAATGGTGAAATAATATCGAAGATTATAAAAAAAAATCTGGAAAAACGTAAATAATTGTAAGAAATTCTTGACAATCTTGAAAAAGTGATAAAATATGGTTAACTGTCAAAAATCATAAAAAAAAATGTTGAAAACTGTAAAAAAATTGAAAATCGTAATTGATGAAAATTCTAAAAAAAAATTATAAATCCAGAAAGATTTTTGGAAATCGTGAAAAAATCGTTGGAAATTGTGAAAAGTTCATGAAAAGCGTGAATAATTGTTGAAAATTAAAAGAAATTTCTGATTATCTCGAAAAAGTGAAAAAATGAAGAAAGTTGAAAAAGAAAGAAAAAACTAAAAATCTGTTGGAAATAGTTGAATATTCCAAAAAAACAGTGAAATATTATTAAATTTCCCGAAAAGTGTTAAAAATGATAAAACAGTTTTTGAAAATCGTGAAAAATTGTCGAAAAGTAAAAAAATATAAAAGTGGGTAAATTTAGAAAACGAGAAGGTAGGTATAAAAAAATGGGAAAAAATCAAAAATACAGAAAAAGATAAAAAACTAGCAAACCGAAAAAACAGCACTGAGGCACATAAGGCCCATTGTGCATCCTCCCTTGTGAAGGGATATCTACACCTCAGGCTGTCATCAGGCCTAGAAATTTAAAATAGGTGATGAGGCCCCCAAAGGGGATCTCCCTGACATTATATGCTCTACTGTTTCATCTTCTAGTTCGCTGCGTCTACATAGCAACGATTCTGCTAATTTCATCCTAATGAGATGTTGTCGCAATTGGCAGTGACCTGTTAAGATTCCCACAGTCGAGTCGTTCGGAGATTTTATCTGGTCAATGCCTAAAATTTTCTTGCTTTTCCTCGCCAAGATAAGGTAATAACTCTCTGGCCAGTCTACAGTTCGTTGTTTCATCCCAACACTGTATAAAGTATTGGTGAGAGTGCGACTGCGGACATTGTTAGCTTGGTAGATGGGCGAGGGATAACATATTTGTAGCCCACAGCCCTACTTGCTAAATTGTTCGCAATGCGGTTGCCTTTAGAGTTCCCAAAGGGGATCTCCCTGACATTATATGCTCTACTGTTTCCTCTTCTTGTTAGCAGCGTCCGCACAGCAACGATTCTGCTAATTTCATCCTAATGAGATGTTGTCGCAATTGGCAGTGACCTGTTAAGATTCCCACAGTCGTTCGGAGATTTTGTCTGGTTAATGCCTAAAAATTTCTTGCTTTTCCTCGCTAAGATGAGGTAATAACTCTCTGGCCAGTCTACAGTTCGTTGTTTCATCCCAACACTGTATAAAGTATTGGTGAGAGTGCGACAGCGGACATTGTTAGCTTGGTAGATGGGCGAGGGATAACATATTTGTAGCCCGCAGCCCTCCTTGCTAAATTGTTCGCAATGCGGTTTAGTTGCCTTTAGAGTACCCATGTCCTTTGATCCAGATCAGAGTGACCACGTTATTCTGGCTAGCCTTAGAGATTGGTGACATTCTAGTACTAAACTTGAAGTGATACGTGGTCTATTCAAGGTCAGTAGTGATTGTCGGCAGTCCGTGTAAATAACTACATTCTTGCCTGAGATGGTACTATTGATTAATTCTTTTGCAGTTATGGTTAAGCCTTCAAATCTTTTTACAAAGAAAAATCTCAACGTAATAGCAGTGGTTAAATTATAAATAATTCTATAAAGATATGACAGAGAAAGATCGCAAAAAATCTTAGAAAATAAAAAAATAATCTTTCAAAACTTAAAATTCTGAATATTTTGAAACCAAATTCAGTCCTGTTTCGGTATTTCTGTAATCAAAGCAATATCATGTACACAATCTTTTTTGTACATAAATAAAAAACTTAATTTTATATTCGGCAGAAACCAGTGGTTTATGTATTTAAAAAGCATACCACATAAACTTTATATGTTCCGTTTTATTGCAGACTGAAATGCAATGGCGCATATTAAAATATTTCGACGTGTTAGCGTGCATATTTTATTTAGGACAACAACACTTAAAGTTTAAATACAATGTTACTTAATTTCCAAAACATATTTCAGTTATTTTATAAGACTTATAAACTACACATAGAAATTATGAATACCTACAGAAGTTCAACATGAAAAAACCCAAATTTCAAAATTTCCCTGATATAAATTACATATAATTTACATTCATGTTGCAGATTTTCGTGATAGATAGATAAAGTGGTATACCATACTAAGTACCTACCATTTAACCAAGCTAATTAAATTTCTGTAAAACGGAAATCAATAAAACAAAAAATAATGATTATACACTAATTATAATAAAGCACCCTATTTCCAATAAACCATACAATACATGTACTCAACATTGCGTGTAGTATTATCTATGGGAATGCGATGGGGTATGCCATAACCGTTTTGGGGAATTAAACAGAGATATCCGGTTAATCGAATTTATTACACCGGAAATTAGGTCGTTAGAACGTTACAAGATATTTATAAAAGCATTATGTGTGTCGGTAATTGCTTAAAACTTGTTGCTCCAATGATCGTGCCCTTCTATATAACCTTCTTTGTCCTCAAGTTCTATCAATTAATACAATAGTTCATTAACGTGCAATCAACATACAAGAAAGGGATAAACGGGAACAGTGTACACAAGAAACTAATTTAATCAAAATAAAAAAAGTAGAAGGATGTATGTATCGATTTTTTATTCCTGTTAAGAGTGGTAGAAATCAAATAAGAACTAGATGCAAGCATGTTTTGTTAAGAGGGCACTCGCGAGTCTTGAGTAGTCTGGCGATATTTTGTTTGTGTGAGGAAGCGATTCCTTAATGGTTTCTGATTATTCCACATGTACAATACCATTTTAACCGTTCGCGGTAAGAGATATCTTTAAATCTGATAAAAACAGCGTTCATGGCATACTCGTATACGTATTTGAGTGGTCACTGATCAGTCAGAAACCGATCAGATAGGTCTATCGTTTATTGCATGTACTATCAATGCGAACATGAGCAAACTGCATTTTTATTTTTCTTTTACGATTTTGTTCAGTTATCTAATCTGTTTTGATTGGATTTTGCAATTTTATAACTTTTTTTAAACAGTTTTTGATTCTTACAACTAAGTTGTTAGTGCTGTTACAAGTATTATAAAGGTAAAACCATATAACAAACAATGTTACAATGTTTCGTTCTGTCTATTTTACTCTTCTTTTGTGTATTACTCTTTTCTGAGGTGATGAAATCATTCTTTGAACTGACTCTTAGTGTATTTCTACTGCATTGAGCTGAAACTTGATACATATAGCAAATCAAATAACACAAAAATATTATGATTAGCTTGACCTGATGCTGCAGACAGAATAGTCTGCAGAGTACCTCAGCATCATCATCATCATCATTTCTATAGTGGATTATGGCAATGCCGAGGCATATCGTAATCCGATTTTCCAAGTAGATTATTCCTTTTTAGTCTATTTCTTTGTAGGACTGCATGTGTTTTTGCGGCGTTAATTATCTTTTTCCAATCTCTTCTGTTTCTGAATTTCGTCTTCTAGTCATTTATTTACATTACTTTTACGTCTCCCTCTATCTGGTTCAGCCAACTTAACCTAAGTCTTTCTCTTCTTCTTGGTCCTAGCGGTGTCCAGTTCGTGATCATTTTTGTAGGTGTTCTTCTCATTATGTGGCCTGCCCATTCTAGTCCCATTGCTTTTATGTATCTTGCTATTACGATTTAAGGAAAGTCCTAAGTAAGTTAAAACCAATAAAGTAACGATAGTTATGGGTGACTTTAATGCCAAAATCGGTAAGGGCAGTTATGGTGAAGTAGTAGGTCCATGGGGCTTGGGAGCGCGAAATGAGAGAGGAGAACGCTTACTCACATTTGCTACGGAAGAAGAGTTGGTAACCACCAATACACTCTTCAAATTACCATACAGAAGGTTGTACACATGGCGCTCACCCGGTGACAAGCCAGAAAATCTCATACGAAACCAGATTGACTATATTTTAATAAATAAAAGATTCAAAAACTCAATAACATCAGTGAAAACCTACCCCGGTGCAGATATTAAGTCAGACCATATCCCACTTGTCGCTAAGTTTCGTCTGAAATTTAAAAAGAATCCACAAACCTAATCCTATAAGAAACGATCTCAAACAACTACGAGATGATGACATAAAACAAGAAGTACGGGAATATCTGAAGAACAACATATCTTAGTCCAAAGTAGTTAATGATGTTGACACAGAAATAAACCACTTAGAAAACATTGGGAAGGAAATATTAGACCAATACCTGCGACCGAAAAAGACAGAAAAGAAAAGACCATGGATCACCGACGGTAAATTACAGATGATGGACAGAAGAAGAGAATCCAAGAGGAAAGACTACGTTGCATATCAGTTTCTAGACAAAGAGATAAAAGAAGCTGTCAGAGAAGCTAAAAACAGACATCTGGAAGAACAGTGTGAAGAAATCGAGATATTGGAACGTAAACGCGATTCCTTCAACCTCCACAAAAAGATCAAAGAAGCAGCAGGCATCTATAAATCAAAAAGGCCGGGACACTTAACAGACACTCAAGGAAATCCAATAGTGGATATTGAAGAAACAAAAACAACATGGATGAATTATGTGACAACAACATTTGATGACGATAGGAATGTCACCATCACACAAAATAAAAATGACGATACCGGACCACCTATTCTCGTAGCGGAAGTAGAAGCTGCTATAAACAACATTAAGGAGGGAAAAGCCGCAGGTCCAGACGAGTTCTACTCAGAATTCTTGAAAATTAGGGATAAAGACGAAGTAAAAAGACTTACCTTGATCTTCAACAATATATACCAAAGTGGAAAAATACCCCAACTAAGATCAACTTTTATAACAATCCCTAAAAAACCCAACGCCAGAAAATGTGAAGATTATCGAATAATAAGCCTTATGAGCCACATCCTGAAAACTTTTTTAAAAATTATACATAAAAGAATATATAAAAAGTGTGAAGAACACATTACAAACACACAATTTGGCTTCAGGGATGCATTGGGCACTCGAGAGGCACTTTTTGCAACACAAGTTCTCTTTCAAAGATGTATAGACGTGAATTGTGATATATATGTGTGTTTTGTTGATTACCAGAAAGCGTTCGATAGAATAAAACATGAGGAACTGATGAAAATATTAAATTTAATTGGTCTAGACAGCAGAGATCGCCGTATAATAAACAATATCTATTACGAACAAACTGCAGCTGTTAGAGTTGGAGATCAGTTAACAGACGACATAAAGATAAAAAGAGATGTACGACAGGGGTGTATATTGTCCCCAATATTGTTCAACACATATTCAGAGCACATTATGAACCTAGCGCTAACGGACATAGATGAGGGAATACTTATAAACGAAAACGATTGAACAATATAAGATACGCTGATGATACTGTCATTTTTGCAGACAGTCTTGAAGGTCTGCAGACACTTGTCTCTAGGGTGGCAGAAGTAAGTAGAAAGTTTGGGCTTGATTTTAACATAAAAAAAACAAATACGGTATAAGCAAAAATAGGATACCACCTGGTCAATTACTAGTTAACCAACAACCTATAACACGAATCACCAACTTTTGTTATTTGGGTACAAACTTAAATGAACAGTGGGACCAATCGACGGAATTTAAGATAAGGATCGAGAAGGTAAGATCAGCTTTCGTCAAAATGAAAAAAATCTTTAACACCCACGATATAAAACTGGAAATAAAAGTTCGTTTACTAAAATGCTACGTATTCTCCGTTCTTTTATATGGCGTGAAGTCATGGACCTTAACTGAAGCGTCACTGAAAAGACTCGAGGCATTCCAAATGTGGTGCTATAGACGCATGTTGAGGATTTCCTGGACAGACAGAGTCACCAACGAAGAAGCTCTACATAGAATGGGTAAAGAGCGTAAACTAGTCGTAACCATAAAACGTCGCAAACTGGATTACCTGGGCCATATAATGCGTAATGAACAACGGTACGACCTGCTTCGGACAATACTTCAAGGTAAAGTGCATGGAAAAAGAGGTCCAGGACGAAGAAGAATATCCTGGCTGCATAACCTGCGAAAATGGTTTAACTTAACCACTACCGGATTTTTCAGGGCAGCAGTCAACAAAGTAAGAATAGCCATGTTAATGTCCAACATCCGTAACGGATAGGCACCATAAGAAAAAAAACTTGCTATGTTCTGTACTCCCATTTGTTGTTCAACTTCTTTGTTAGTCTTCATTTTTATTTCCTCATCACTTGTTATTTTTGGTACCAATATTGATCTCATTATTTTTCTTTCCACTATTCTTAGATCTTCTTCATCTCTTTTGTTAGCGTCGTGGTTTCCATTGCGTAGGTAATAACTGGTCTAATCAATGTCTTGTACATTTTGATTTTTGTCGAAAACTAACAGCAGATAAGTCTATACCTTATTTAAAAACTAGGAGGAGCGATTTGAATTTAAGTTGGCAACACTCGCGTTTGTTTATTGGTTAATTTGGAGGCAAGTTTACACTATAAAAATTTGCCACTTACATTTTTCAAGTAATTTGTGACATTTATAGGTTATGTTTTCAAAGTGTGAAATATTTATAATGGTGACTTTTGTTAATTGATTTCTTTTTTTAATATAATTATTGTAAGTTTACTTTGTGACCATCTTAGACCATATATAAAGTGTCCATAAACATTTATTTTCAATTTTATTTAAATGAAAGAAATGTATTTAAATTTGCCGCCTTGTAAATTTTCTAGTAACTTATTTGGCTGTAAGTCTGGCTTTTCAAATCACTCCTCCTAGTTTTTAAATGAAGTACCTATAGGTTCATTGATAAGTGCTTGATGAGTAGATACATTTGTTACTTTTTAGAAGTTTTATACTGTGTCGGGGATATTTTGAAACTATCGTTAAGGTTATGTTTGAATCAGATTTGTATTACATATGACATTTGAGTGATAGTAGGGTATTAATTACAAACCTATAGAGGATTTCTTTTGAGTATAAAGCTTTTTTCATTTGATTTTTCTTTAAATAGGCCTTTTAAGTTTTGACAAATTTTAACAATGTTGTTGTTATATTGTTTTTTTATTTAACTGTTATTCATTTCTCATAAATATACTTGTAATTTGCTTGCGGTTTATCTTATCTTTCACGTGGTTTAGCTATTTACGTTACTACCATATTCAGGATTTTAACCAGGTTGAAAGATAAGCACGTTCTTACCAATTAAGAAACACACATTGGGCACCACTTCCTCTAGACAAGACAAGACAGATTATATTGCTAAGATCATGCTAATTATTTTTTTTCTCATTAAGCATTTGTCTACATTTCACGCAAGACAGTACAATAATTGTCATGTAATAGGAGCGGTAATTTTCATTAAACAAAACTTTTTTCATTTAAACATAATTTGTATTGTAACGAATTAACCGAACAGGCTGACAGATGAAAGAATAACTGACGATTAATCAGTCAATTTAATCGCACCTTTTAATTCTTACTAATTACTATTAAACGTACCTATATCAAACTCATTTAGTGCTTTCATGCTTTTTTTAAACAGACTATTACAACATTTTTAGTGTCACGTTTTTAAGACTTAATTAAGATGTCGTTAAAAATAATCGTAAATGAAGATGTGTCAATAAAGTTATTGTATTTGAAGGATTAGTTATTAAACTACACAAATAGCAATAAATATAATTAATTACTTGACAAAATTAGCACAATAGTCTTTTTTTGTTTCTGAAACAGAATTATACCTGCTACAATGGTTAATTAACCATATTTTTTTGGGATTTAGCACTTGTGACATCTGAAGTTGGTTTTCAATGACCAAAAAAATCTGCGTAATATCCGAAAATTACCATTTTTTAAAGTAAACGCGTACCGGATACTCTGGCTGATGAATCGATACACTGAGATATATATCCGTCAAGGTATGGCCAGAAAAGAAAAAAGAAAAACTAAACAGTAGCTCACTTTTTACAATCATAAATATTATTTTAAAATAATTAAAAAAAAACACTTAAGAAAATTTGGTATATAGAATCCTCACGTCATGGGAAAGAACCCTACTGATCTTGGTTTAGATCGGATAATTCTAACGGTAAAATTTAAACGGTTTTCCGAAACTCATGTATATAATTCATATTTCTCTTACTTTTGAGTGTGCTATAACTCTTGAACGGAAGGTCACAGGGTCACAAAATTGGGTATATAGAATCCTCATATCATGGGAAACATGTCTCTTGATTTAAGTTTAGATCATACAACTCCAACGTAAAAATGTTAACGGTTTTCCGAAATTCGTGTATAGAATATATATAACTCTCCGTTTTGTGTGCTATAACTCTGAAAGACACGTATGTTTTTTAGGAGTTTTTGAAATTCCCAAAATCTTTTTTATTTCCAAATTATTTAGTTAAAAAACAATTACCAATGTTATCTATTGCTTTCAATGAATTTATAAAATAGCAATAACCACAAATGGCCAACATTCTTTTAGATTGCAGCATCATCTAACATATCTGCGGATTTCAAGAGTTTTCGGTACGAGAGTTTTTTTGGCCATTGAAAATCAACTTTAGATGTCAGAAGTGCTAAACCCTTAAAATATGCGGTTTATTAACCCTTGTAGTGAGTATAATTCTATAAGTGTATCAAATGGGAATACGATCTAATCCAGAACTTTTTCTAGTAAAATAAATAGATACGGAGATGTGTGTGTCCACGAAGTAATATAAATAGTAAATTTTAATAAATAATCTTTTTAGTCATCTACTGTCTGTAGGGAACTTTCTTGCCACTATAAATATACTGTCACATACGATGCCCTACATATACTCCTATCGCAATAATAGCAGATCTTCCCAATGGATGGTGGCCATAGGTGGGAAGACTGTAGTTGTATGGTTTTAATGTATTAAAGGTGGATGAAGTGATGTTAGCCATGGACGTCGAGAGATGGAGCTTTAAATAAGGGTTGGTTTTTAAAGTAGTTGCAGACAGACCAACATACCAAAAAGGGATCGGTCTAGACAGCGGTGGACCTGGCGGTTTCTAGACGAGGGCAAGACAGGACATTCTCCGAGAAGAGCGGATTCTGATAGAAGTGTGGCGGATTATTAATTTTGTAAAACTCAGTTGTATACATACACCCCTGTAAGTCAGAGCCGAGCAAAGCCAGGGGCTGGCTTTAAGGGAAGGGGGGCACGTCACCTACGATGAGAGGGCAGTTTTGCCCTACATATTAATTTATTAGTTTTTTACTGTATTGTTTTGTATTACATTTTACCAGGTCAAAGTCATTGCGTTAGATCTCGACACGTGTGTAAATAGATTAATTTTTATTCTCACGTAGAATATGATTTGGCTATAAAAGCAAGTTGTTGAGGTCGGACACGAGGAGTTCTGTAAGAGTCACGCTTTGGGGTAACCCTAAAACAGACCCTTGGGTCTGGGCCTTTGTGACTCTTGACGTATTTTCTTGAGTAAGTGTGACAGGCCACCATGTAGTTTATTTGGTAAGATTAGTAAAGTTATTGTTTTTAGTTATTTCATATTCATATTGTTTATTATTCATTGTTATTGCTTATTTATTCGTTAATATATTTGTTGTTTGTTTCCTGTTGTTTATCTTATCTTTCCCTTGGTTAGTTTTCTGCCCTCAGCAGGATACTTAGCCAGGGGTTAGATAACCACGACCTCTGTGGGAAATGCCTTCAGTAAGCTACCCCTCATCCCAAAACACTATGGCACATTCCCCTATATCCCCTCCAGGCGTGACAATACAAAATAATATATGTGTTATAAACCCCCATCGAAAAAAAATCTTATACCTAGTTTAATTGTTTAATCTTGCAAAAACCAAATAAATTGTCGTTCTCAAAAATTCTTTAAACAATTTAGGAAAAAAATCACAAAATCTTCTTAATTCGACAACTGTTTCATTCACAACATATTATGATAGAAACTTAACTATACGTATAACATTTTTTTTTTTGATGTCCACTAATTAGTACTAATCATTAATTTTTTTCTGAAGACATGTAGGTATGTATAAACAGATCAACCTCTTTTGTATAATTATTACTTTGCTATATTGTTTTTATATAAATTAATAAAAAACTACATGAATCTAAATAATTCTCGCACAATAAAAACTATGCAAGACATTTATAAGTTATTTTAATTATTATTACTAACACGACAAAAACTTGGCCTATAAAAATTATCCCAGTTTGCACCTCACTAGTCCAGTTTTAACAAGATGTTTTATTCATGATTCTTTCTTGATTTCTTATACTTACCATCAATAATACACGTAGAATTTAATAACTGCGTTTACGTAAAGAGAAGGTGGTTTAGATCCCACGTATTCTAATAACGTTTCTTTCTTTCTAGCAGATGTGAATAATTTTGGTTTAATTTGTTTACATATTTTTAAGCTGAATTATTTCGGTATATTTTCACCGAATAGTTTAATTATTATATTATATTGGTTAATTGTTGAAAATACTTTATACAGTAGGTACAACTTAATTTTGACAAAGTTAATTATCTTTTTAAGTAGCTAATACATGGTATATCTTTTACTTTTCGCCTATAGAGCTGGAATAAAGCAGTAGATAGCTTCTAACGACTTCATTGTTTTTTCAAGTACTCCCCACTAAAATATAGTCAAGGTTTTTGATTTCGGAAAACAATTCGTTTGTTGGTGTACTTAAAATAGCATTTTTGAGGAATTATCTGAACGCTCTGACAACTAGAATATATGATCACGTGGTTTCTTTTTAATTTTCAGAAAAGCAAACAAAAGTTAGGACTAAGGTCAAGATTGTATAAAGACGAGGAATTAATAATTTGATGTTTGCGTCAAAAATTTTTTAGTATGTGTCTAGTGGACGATACCTACTTGTTCGTTTAAAGTTAGTTTTTTAAATCTCTGCGAAGACTTTTGATAATCTCCAGTTTAATTGAGGAATCCTACTAATATTATATAGGCGAAAGTTTGTTTGGATGGATGTATGGATGTTTGTTCCTCTTTCACGCAAAAACTACTAAACGGATTTTAATGAAACTTTACAGTAATGTAGCTTATAGATCAGAATAACATATAGGCTATAATTTATAAAGATATTGTGTGAATTGTCCAAAATATAACGATAAATGTCATTTAAGTCTGAAAAAATTCTGCAATCTGCGAGCTACTCAGGCGTGTGCTTACATAAAGACCTTGATTTTATTCGAATTACACGCAGACGACGTCGCGGGCAACAGCTAGTTGCTGCTATAAAACCAAATGTCTTCACCACACTTTTTCATACACTTTGAGAGCGAATAACTTTTGTCTGCTTTTCTTTATCTTGAATATCGAAATAGATTGGCGTCTTTTTCCAGGCTCGTATCAATACACTCACGATTTTTCACTTATAATGTTGTATAAGTTTTTTGCATTGAAGCATTATGGAATGTTTTGATACGAATATATACTTTCTTTTCTTTAGTAAACAGATACGGAATCCAACTGAAAACTATTTATTTGAGACCCTTTTCGTACTTAGGCATACTTGTTAAGACAAAGATAAACAATATCTATTGATTTACCAGTATTTTTGGACTACCTTTAACAATTATTTGTAACTACAATACTACCCACATGGCACTGAAATTTTGAATGTAGAATTTTCGCATTAACATTTGATTAGTGGCATCCTTTATGTAAAACTTAAACAACATCCCTTGCACAACGACCATGTGAATATTTTTAATATTTTGGTGCACAGCGTACAATTTCGTATAATTGGGTCTAAAAAAGGCATACGAAATACAAGCACCTCCAAAAAGTTATACACGTAAGGAGTATTGAAATAAAGCAGATAATCAACATATGTATTTTTTATATTATCAACATGCTCCTTCCTTATATAGTATTATTATACCTACTGTGTTCGCAGGGGCATAAATCAATGAAAATACTGTGCTATTATGATGAAGCAACACTGGTATATATGTAGATTTTAAAAATAGCCAAAATTTTATATGCAGATATCTGGAGGTCATGGCTATATCAAGAGGACCAATACAACAAAATTTATAATGTACTAATATGGAAATAAGATAACGAACCAAAGAGAACTTAGTTAGAGAATCTAGCACATAAGCCAATAAAATCTTAATACTTGCCGAATATTTAAGATATATAAGTTCGACGAATAATCATATGACCACTGAAAGCAAAATCTAAATCTACAACACTGTAGTGAGTCCTGTACTGATGTATAGGGTAGAAACTATGACAGAAACAATAACAGCAATAACAAGTCAAACAACGGAGATGAAAGTAACGAAAGCGATTAAAGGAGTAACACTGAGAGAGCCGATAAAAAGCGAGTTCATAAGAAATAAGCTCCAAATACAGGATGTAATACAGTTTGGCCGGGTAAGTCGACTATATTAGAGGAATTGAAGAGAACAGATGGACTAAAGATAAAAGACCCAATAGAAAAAGGTCGATCACCAAACAGATGGTACGAGAGCTTTACTCCTTACAGTTAAGTATCAAATCTTAAAAGAAGTTAGAAAAAAACATAGAGTTACAAAAAGAGGAGGATGAAGAAGAAGATGAAAGTATTTACAGATTGAAGACTATTGAGACACACAAAGCTTCTATTACAGACAAATAGGATGGATTTTAATAGTATTTTGGACTGACTAGAGGGTGGTTGATTATAAAAATATACCAAAAAAATTAAATATCAGAAAAATCATTATAATTAGTATTATTAATATAATCAGTGTAACAATAATTGCCGAACAATTTGATTTGATTTCTGGGCGTACCTACCGAAGCGTATGATTGGGAAAATTAGAATCGGAAATTCTACCGTCAGAAAGAAGGATGACAGGAAAGGCCATTAGATTCGTAGCCATTTCGGTTTAACTACCAATTACAATGGACAATTACGTCGTATTTACGTGTTGTTAAAGTCAACTGAACACGATTTTCCGTTAATTATTAGGTTCTTGATTATTTACAAACTTACAATGAACCATCAAAGTAAAATTGTGTTAAAATTTATTTTTTAAGTTAAAGAAGATTGTCAAATTTCCTGATGTTAAAGAAGATTTACTATAGTGCTTCGAACTGCAAAAAAACACACTTAGAACTAAAGACGAAAGATTTATTTCAGTTTGTGGTAAATGTAGCTCAGCTAATATTTTGTATCTTTTCTTTGAAAACTCATATTATTTTCATTTCCTTCCTTCCCAAATTATATTCGTTTTTCTCTTTTATTGTAATTTGGCTTTGGATTCCATTGTACGTTTTATTATACTGACCACAGACACTGTGATATATTTGTAACAATGACTATTAAAACCACTTAAGAAATAAGGTATTGTTACGTTCTAGGGGTTCAAAATAAAATCACTGCTGAACGAAAATGTCTAATTTATTTACACACTACAAACTAAACGAATTATAACTAAACTAACTATAACACACTAATTTATGTACAACAATTAACTTCGATTTATATTCACTATTTATTTTCACTTCGTAGTTCGCTCGAATATTTAGACTACTCGCTGTTAACTTTTTAACTTCCCCGTGGGTCGTGGCTCTCCGCTTATATACCAGTTCACGGCTTCCAGAACGTCCTTCGGTAACAATTTCCCGACGCGCGTAGAAAGGAAGGAAGTCTCTCGATCGTTCTGTTCGAGAATAAGCGCGTTGTTTACCAGGAGAGCGACAGGGGCGTACTAAGGGAATCTCGCTCGTTACACTGCCCCCTCCTTAAGACGTTCGGTCCCCGAACACCTTGGTTGGTATGTCTGAATCTACAGGCATCTCCCTTTTTGCAGCTCCCTTGCTTTTCGAAATAGCAATCCACAGTCTTCTCCTTCATTGTGTTTCCGCTCGGGTTGAAAATGCACACGAGTATCTCTATTCCTGTCTTATGGAAAAGCACCTCGAGCATGTTCCGGACGACTCTCCAGTTGAGTTGATCTAGACCACAACCCAACTTAGGCACAGCCAGCTTCTTCACTTCCAACCTGGTGAGTTCGTTTCTTAGGTTCAGCAAGGTATTCCACATACTTCTATAGCTAGGCTTGTGATCGGAAAACCTCTTGGTCACCATGTAGAAGAGGTGACGATGACCGTCAGTGAGACTCAGAATTTTTCCGGGATGGGGCTGTTGTCTGGAGAGCTCAGATACACGGCCAAACTTCTTCCTGAAGAGTAATGCTATTCCCCTGGACATACGCAGATCTTCGGCGACACAATGAGCTAGGGAATAATCTCCAGGCACAGAGAAGAGGTCCTGCTGCTGCTCGGTGGTAACTCCGAATCGTGCCTTCCCAGTTCCACCATAGTTCTCCATGAACTGGTCGAAACTCATCTCAACATGCTCTGGGCTGGTCGTCCTTCTCAGATGGGTCTCGTCTTGTTCGTCGTAGTCCGCCTCGTATTTCGCCAACCGATTTACATGGACCACGCGCCTCTTGCCCCTTGGTAGTTTTTGTATACGGTACACTACATCATTGATCCTCTTTACCACTCTGTATGGACCCTCCCAATTCCTCTGTAGCTTAGGTGATAATCCTCTCTTCTTCTGGGGGTTGTACAGCCAGACCAAATCTCCAGCGTTAAAACCACCTTCTGTAGCTTTGCTGTCATAACGGGTCTTCATTCGGTCACTAGCAATTTGTATGTTTTGTCGGACCTTTTCATGAATGTAGTGTAGCCTGCCCCTCAATGTGCTCACGTAGTCCCCACCAGTTATCTCTGTTCCGGGCTTACAACCAAACTCTAGGTCACAGGGTAATCTTATTTCCCGGCCGAACATGACACAAGCTGGTGTCTCTCTAGTAGACTCCTGTACGGCTGATCTGTAGGCCATGGTGAACAGATGAAGGCATCGGTCCCAGTCTCTTTGATGGTCAGAGACCACTTTAGCCAAATATTTTCCCACAGTTTTATTCATTCTTTCGACTAGGCCATCTGACTGTGGGTGAAGAGGCGTTGTCCTGGTCTTCTTGACTCCGAGTATTTCACAAATGCTCTGGAATAGGCCAGACTCGAAATTTCGTCCCTGATCAGAATGTAGCTCCAGTGGCACTCCAAACCGACTAAACATCTCTTTTATCAGCACGTCTGCCACTGTCGAGGCCTCTTGGTTTGGGATGGCATGTGCTTCAACCCATTTGGTAAAGTAATCCGACGCCACCAATATGTACTTGTTCCCATCGTCGGTCTCTGGGAATGGGCCTGCGATGTCTATAGCAACTCTTTCCATAGGACTGCCTACGTTATACTGATTCATTGGCGCTCGTCGTTTTCCTCTTGGGCCATTCGTTGAAGCACAAAGTCTACATTTTCGGCACCAGTCCTTGACGTCTTCTTTGCAGTTGACCCAGTAAAAACGTTCTCTGACCTTTTCCAACGTTTTCTTGATGCCGAAGTGTCCACCGGAGGTTCCATTATGAAGTTTCTCCAATACTTCTGTCGTCCGACTCCGGGGAATTATCAGCTGAGTCCTAGCTGCAGTACCCTCGTCATTCTCAACGGACCTCTTCAACAATCCATCCTCTAAAATGATGGAGTCCCACTGCGCCCAGTAGGACTTGACCCTAGGACTCAGGTGACTCACTTCTTCCCATCTTGGTCTCTGCCCTTTTGCCTTCCAGTCAAGCAACATCTTTAGTTCGGTGTCACCTTCTTGGTCTCGCTTCAGGGATTCTAGCAGCCAATCTAGATCCACAACGGTTGTTCTTAAACAGAATTCCTTCTCTTCTGCTTTGCTGCAGTGTTTGCAGTCGGAAGGACAAGGTCTCCTCTTAATGCAACAATTAAGGCAGTTGCTTTCTCTTCATCGTCCCAGCAATTGGCGTTGGCTGCTGCTTTAAATTGTTTTTGATAAGTGCTCCAGGGTGTTTTGCCATCAAAAGTTGGAGGTTTGATCTTTGTTCGCCCTGGCTCACCCCGTTCTCCCAGCTTAACAGAACAATATTTGCTGAAGTTCTTACTCAATCGTTCTTCCATGGTTTTCACCTGTTCTTTCAATTTTACTTGTATTTCTTCTTCCATATTAACCAATCTGCCTTCAATGTTTCCAACCCTGTCTTCAAATTTTCCAACCCTGTCTTCAAATTTTCCAATTTTATCGCTCACGTTCCCCATCTCGTCTTTTACGTTTCCCATTTCGTCTTTTACGCTTCCAATTTCGTCTTTTACGCTTCCAATTTCGTCTTTTACGCTTCCAATCTCATTTTCCAGTTTGGAGTAATTATTCTTCAACTCATTTTCAATAAATGTCAATTTATCTCCCAAATTATCTTCCATTTTCTTAGTGTTTTCTTCCATTTTATTCTCCATTTTCTGGGTGTTTTCTTCCATTTTATTCTCCATTTTCTGGGTGTTCTCATCCATTATCTTTCTAGTATTTTCTTCCATTTTCAAGCTCATTTTTTCAAGGGCTTGCTGGAAAAATTCCATTGTCGCCTGATCCATTTTCTTCGCCTGTGATCTCGTTACTGGCATACAAAATATTCAATAATGAAGTCCACAATTTAAATTAACACAGCAGTTTAATTTACCCCACACCTGACACCAATTGTTACGTTCTAGGGGTTCAAAATAAAATCACTGCTGAACGAAAATGTCTAATTTATTTACACACTACAAACTAAACGAATTATAACTAAACTAACTATAACACACTAATTTATGTACAACAATTAACTTCGATTTATATTCACTATTTATTTTCACTTCGTAGTTCGCTCGAATATTTAGACTACTCGCTGTTAACTTTTTAACTTCCCCGTGGGTCGTGGCTCTCTCGATCGTTCTGTTCGAGAATAAGCGCGTTGTTTACCAGGAGAGCGACAGGGGCGTACTAAGGGAATCTCGCTCGTTACAGTATTAAAAAACAACTTAATCTAAACAAAACGGTATATCCTGCGTAATAAAATTAACAATGAACAATAAAAATCTTTCACATTTTATATTTAACTGCTAAATCAATAAATAGAAGTTATGTATTAATGGCACGACTTGAAACAAATATTTCGTTAATATATTCTAAGGTTGAATTAACCAAGATAAAATCAACTTAAAGAAAAATAACGGTAAATTTAGCATACTTTTTATGTGAACAATGAAGAAATAAATGTATAGTTAACCTTTTCTGTAATTTTTAAATTAATGGATTTATTATATTATTATGCTGTTAAAGAAATATCTTGAATCGTTAATAAGCTGGTAATAAAAAAGGATTTAACTGTCGTGGGTGAAATAAATTTCGTTAGTGATTCTTGTCTCTAAAAAAAGTGATAATTTGTGTTTTAATTGAGATTGAAAGCGTAAAATATCTTGTATTACGAGATTTATAAAATCTTTTAAGTTCTAATTGGATATTAAGAAACTTCAGCTTTAGGATATTAATCAAGGATTTGCTGTTAAAGCTATATTTTTTTTTTGGTTATAGAGAAATGGTGTAATCTTGTGTATATCTAATGTGACCCAAAAAGGAAATTTTAAAACATGTCAACCTTAACATGATTTTGGTGATAAAAATATACACAAATATAATTATTTTTTCTATAAAGAAAACGAGTAGGACTCGGCAAATGCCGATGAATACGAAGCTTTTAATTTACTTGGCGCACAAAGAGATAGAGGCCAAGGAAAGTGCTGTTACTTATTTTTTCTGTCTCAACATATCTTTCGGCCATAAAATTAATATTAAATGTATAAGGGTGATCGAAAAGTCATTTCCTTTTTCTTTAAACATAAGACTTAATTGTAATTATTCACAGACAACTTTACACTTACATCGCATAATCAATACAGCTGATATTTTTTTTAATTTTT
Organism: Altica lythri; assembly: GCA_964028335.1. Taxonomy (NCBI): domain Eukaryota; kingdom Metazoa; phylum Arthropoda; class Insecta; order Coleoptera; family Chrysomelidae; genus Altica; species Altica lythri. The sequence goes on along the minus strand of OZ034808.1, from coordinate 26,199,274 downwards.
GGAAGTAGTTATTGTTTGGTGTCTTATTAAAAATGGAAATTAAAAGTAGCATTTTCGGCATATTTTACTCCAACTATTAAACAGGTAAAAAGTGAGGCGAAATAATGTTATGTGTATAAAGTTGAAGATGCACCACAATCTGGAAATCGATGAAGACAAAATACAGACATTGATAGACGCAACTTGTGAGGTTGTAAAGGGGTTAAATTTTGGAATTTCATTGTTTTTGATAATCAGAAACGTCTTGACTTAATTACAAAACTTATAGGTTCCAGTTCTCTGACAAAACGAAATTTGCTTTATAGCTTTAACTACTATGATTTTGACTATAACTAGTTCCGGTATCTGCAGAATTCAAATCAGGATGTTAAAAAAATGTTCCGTAAATTTCTATGGTTAGTAATGGTCCTAGTTAGATTTCTAATAACCTTTATCCTAAATTTTAGTTACAAACTATTTATTGGATTTATTTTAATAAACAAATTTACGTAAAAACCAACCAACTAGTTTTTATCAATTACAACGCATTACTTAACTAAACTATACTACCAAATTATGTGGAGTGGCGTATTCGGCTCTACCAGACGCAAATTTCTTCAAATCTCTCATGAGGTCCTGGACCGAATTCAGTTTAATTTCTCTCAGTTTTTCGTAAATCTACCGTTTCAATTGTTTATAAACTTAAGCTTTTCAGCCTCTATAATAAACCTGCATAGACAGTAAAGCTCTTAAATCTTCTATTGAGCCAGCCTGCGGCAAGTTTGAAGGATTATTCTTATTGAGAACAAAAGGTATGTGATGTTGTTGTAACCAGTCTGAAAAGTCAGCATATGTAAATTTAGACATTATTCTTGATTGGTTGAGGACCCACTTCTTTCCGAAGAAACTGCCCGGAAAAGTACTGCTAGTATTTGAAGCACATTCCTTTCTTTCTCCCAAATATAGAAAACTCCCTGGAGTTTGCCGAAGAGCACGGAATAATACTTTTTTGTTTGCAACCGTACATTACCCACTTCTCGCAACCCTTAAACAGGAGGTTTTTAAATCTCTAAAGACGCATTACTATGACGCATGGAAGATATTTATAAACCAACAAGTAGATAGAAAATTGAATAGGCTAAATTTTGGAAAAGTATTGGGTGATGCATGCAGAAAAGTGGCATCTGTTTAAAATGCAGTATCAGGTTTAACCAGAATAGTGCCTTTCAATCTGAGAGGTATATACACCCGAGCATGCATTTCTACTGCAAAGTCCCAACACAGAAACTAATTCGATGAAACCAGGACCTTCTAGAATACAGCGTGTGTCCAATAAGACACCAGAAAAACCGACCAAGGCAACCAAAGTTACTCCAAGAACAGCTCTAGATTTGGTTTTAGCAGTCCTTGTTATTGCTTCAGCAGTTAAAAGTGTCGGTAAACAAATCTCAGGTGTTCTGACTTTAGGAAAATTAGCAGATTATAATAAGGGAGAGAAGTAACAGCAAAACTACAAAACGACGCATAATGAAAAGAATAACTTTGTCTTCGTCAGAGTCTGAAGAGGTAATTATAGATGTATCTGAGGATAAAGAAGAACGGCTAAGTAATTCTAAGAAGGAATGTGTCGAGTGCCAGGAGGACTATAGAAAAACAAAATAGAAAGAAGATTGGATTTAGTGTCTTGTGCAAACGATGGTTTCATGAAGGTTGCACTGTGTAATGATTGTGGATCCAATATTAGAAAGCAAAGATGCTATCCTCCCTTTACCCTTCTCATCCAACAAAAATCGGGATACACTACTGTTAGAAAATGCGCACCAAACAAGGGTTTTATCAGTAAATTTCGCTTTATGTTTGTATCTAACAATTTGATATACGAAAAAATTATGCTTGAGAGTATTTGAGGCACTTACGTCTCTTTTAATATTTAAGACCATTCCTCCTGAATTCCCATGATCTCGTACTTTTAAAAGAACTGTATTGACGAGCAACTCTCTCCTTGTTGATAATCTAATATGTTTTTTGTTCTTCCCACCAATCTCTCCGACCTATGTGAAATAATTGTACGAGGTCTTTCACTTCAAAAGAAATAAATCTCAACTGACATTAAACAAAGTAATAGTTATTATCTTAACAAGTGCCGAAAGTTATACTTTCCCGCACGCGAACTGCCGAAACAAGCAGTTAAGTGCGGGAAAGTTAATTTCCGCAAGAGTTAGGATCAATATTTTTTCTACAAGCAAAATCTCCTCGAAAATTATTTAGATATTTGAAAAGATGCGATTGTGACAATTAAATCTTTCATAGTGTCAATAAATACACGACTGTAGCTATAGCAACCCTACTTAAACAGGTGAGTTTGTTGTTGCTTTGAGTAAGGTTTACAGGGGTGATTTAATAAATTATGATTAAAAAAAAAACATTTTAAAAATCCCTATTTTCATGTAAAATAATCTTATTTTTTTTTACTATTTGTATGTAGTCCAACAAGATAAAGGTAATAATACAATAATTTGTCAAAAAGGTTATCGGAAAACATATTCAATTAATTCAAAAAAAATGCGTGCGGGAAAAAACCTTACCCGCACTCCGTGCGGTAAAAAATCTTACCCGCACTCCGTGCGGGAAAGAGATATTTTCTGAATTAAAATGCGTGCGGGAAAGTGTTGTTTTACACATGCTTGTAGAAAAAGTTAATTTTCGCAAGAGTTAGGATCAATATTTTTGCTACAAGCATAAAAAAGTTATCCATTTAATTTTTTGATTCAAAACTTTAAAAATCACCTCGAAAATTATTCAGATACTTGAAAAGATGCAATTGTGACAAATTAAATATTTCATAGTGTCAATAAATACACGACTGTAGCTATAGCCCACGGCTTCGCCTCGGGCATCATGTCGCGCAGTGCAGTAATCTCAAACTTTCGGCCCTTGTAGTGTAATATACTAATTCTGTATTAAAATGCGTGCGGGAAAGTGTTGTTTTACGCATGCTTGTGGAAAAACAAACTTTTGTTTCCAAAACCAAATTGATACCAATTATTATATTTTAGTTAATATTAAAGCCAATGAATTTTGTGCCAAAACTATTTCTTTATTCAGATTACAACGTTAATTGTGATCCAAAAAATGATACATTGGACTAAAGTTGACCATGATAAACCTATATAACAGGATGTTTAAGAATCTCTACCAGATCAGTTCGGCGATTGTGAACAGGAAAATATAATAAAAATTTAAATAAACATATTAACAACAGTTGTAATAGATTCTTATTTATTATGTATGATTATATGGTTGCGTATCTTATAATCTGTAAGGATACGGATTTTAATTTCGTATATTATGCTTCCTCATAATACTATTTGTAAGGTAACTTAACTTAATGTTAAATTTTTTTCTATATGATAATATCCCACACTGATTAGTACATTACAGATGACAAAAATACTAACTGTTAATGGAATAATATGTAGTATTAAACTAACACGTCATTATTATTTAATGATAATGTTATCTGATTTTAAACATAAAATTAATTGACATTCCGACAATGACTCCGTTAAATCCATATGCAAAGCGGAAGTAAAAAATTAGCTGCAAACAATGTGGAAAAACGTTAGACAGAGATGTAAAGAGAAGCTCGATGTTATTTTTAAGGTCCGAAACACACGCAGTGATGGGGTTCATGCTAGCGTGACTGATTATATAAATCAACCTTTATTTTCACCCACCTCTACATGCACTTACATGAGCATTCGTCATGTTTTCGTTATACTTTTTAATTAAAGTTAATGTAACATGTCTCTCCACATATATCTATTTATGTTCACGTCATACGGTTTATGATTTTTAGAAAAAAACAAATGATTTAGTTGCAAAATCTGATCTTAAAAATTTGTACCTGAAAATACGAGGTCTGTTATTGGTTTTTTATTTTATTTTTTGGTTGTGTCTCGTTAAGTACCCATTAAGATTGACTTATTTTTTATTCACGGCTTTTTATAGGTGTTAAGTACCTATATTAAATTTATAAATATATGTTAGATTCCGGAAATGCGGTAGACATTGTGTATTTAGACTTTAAAAGTGCATTCGACAAAGTGCCTAAAAATCGTCTTTTAAAGAAGCTAGAACATGTCGGTATTCGCCGTCAGCTTCATCACTGAATTTCATCCTTCCTAACCGACCGTTCTTTCAGTGTTAAAATTGGTGACGTTGAAAGTGACACAAAACCTGTTTTGAGTGGAGTACCACAAGACTCCGTAATGGGACCGTTCCTTTTTCCAATTTTTACATCTGATTTGCCCGTTCAAGTCTGATCCTCTTTTTCATTTTACGCCGACGACACTAAAATATACAATCTTCCCACTCTTTCGCATATATTGCAAGCAGATTTAGATGAGGTGTTTAAGTGGGTAAATGAATGGATGCTTCCACTAAACCAGTCCAAATGTACTGTGCTCCATTTAGGTAAAAACAACCCGTGGACCAATTATTACATAGACAATAAGTTACTGTCTCACACCGATAAATACAACGACCTCGGTGTTATGATTACCTCAGATTTATCATGGAGTGAACACATCTGCAAACAAGTCAAAAAAGCGAACACTCGTATACATCTTTTGTCGCGATCCTTTGAAAAACCGGAACCAAAAACTGTTTCTAAACTTTATAAAACTTATGTGCGACCGATTCTAGAGTTAGCGAATAATGTTTGGCATCCTGTACTTGTGCGCGATAAGGAAATCCTAGAAAAAACACAGAGACGTGCGACTCGCATTTCATACGGGCGTGATCGACTATCATATGAAGAGAGGCTAGCCATCATGAACCTCCCAAATCTCACCCAAGTCGCCCCTGATATTCCCACATCAGGGGCGACTTAATCACCACGTATACGGCTCTACAGAACGAGGGTTCAACGCTTAGGCAGCTTTTCCTGCTAAATGAGGATTTTCGCCTTCGTGGGCATTCGTTCAAATTAAAAAGGGAAGCATTCCGTACGGTTGTGCGGCAGTATTTTTTTCCTAACAGAATATTTCACGACTGGAATTATTTGCCAAATGATGTTGTTACTGCCCCAAATGTTAACACATTCAAATCCTGTTTGGACTCCTATTTTTCATAACGTATTTTGATATATTTAAGTGTACTATAATTATAATTATTTTGTTATTATAGAGCATAAAAGAGTTTCAACTCTCTGCTCTTCTATCTTGTAATAATAATAATAATAATATTAATAATAATAATAATAACTTTTATAACAAAAGATAACGATGTTTAAATCGTTCAAAGCTGTCGCGTTCTATTACAAATATATCAAATAATTTTTGCCTAATAAAACTTCTGTTGTAACTCTACCTCCCAGTTGATTTTCCGTGTTTATACATGTATTTACATGCTTGAATTATTATCCAAGTCAGAAACAAACGATTATATAAGAACAACAGGAGTAAATTTCATTTAGTTTGACATTTTATGTATTAACAAACCTTGGTCATGACTTGAAGCGCTTGACTGACGTTAAAATGTAAGAGCATCCGCTAAGATTTAATCCCTTAAGGTTTTTTTGACATTAAGTTCTTTGGACTACACATCTATTACGGAAAATAGAGTTTGTTTTTGTTTCTTTATAATAGTGGTAAATTGTGTTCTTATAGTATAAAGTAATAAAGTTTATATAAGTTTTAGACCTCCGTGCTTGACATAACAGGTGAAGATTATTTGTGAAGATATTTATTCCCGAAAGTAATAAAAATTTAGTTTCGGCTAATTACACAACTTGCTATTAACATGATCACAATCATATCGAGAGGGAAATATATCGCCTTGCAGGATGCTTTAACAAAATCAGCGATGCTGTATGCCGATAACGTGTTATTACTGTCGAGATCTTTACCGGTAAATGCTGATAATTTTGCAATTGCCGGGTTTTTGAGAGGAATTCGCTTCTCGAGGCGAATGTAACTCTTTAGCGCAACTTGTAAGTATGCAAAACGATAGCGAGTACTTTAGGCATAAATTATGTAGAAATTAGGTCATGAGAACAGATATTAATCGATCTTTCGACTGACCAGACTGAATGTCATTTAAAATAATCTAGTTTTTAATCATTATTTTTTTTATAACTACAATTAATGCGACAATTAGACTAAGTGCATTAAGTGGTTTACCTTTAGTTTTTGTCGTATGTTTTCAATTCTTTTTGTATAGTAGTAAATAATTGGTTTATAATTAGTTTTTCTGTATTACAAACTTCAAAATTCGTTACTTGTTAACAAATAAAGATAACACTGTTCTAAAAACCAACCTATACCAAAAATATAATTTTAGATTTGAGCTTGGTGAAAATTTGGTCCTTCTCACAGTTAATAGTATTTATCTTTCTTTTGTAAACTTAAAAATAATAAAATTTTAGCAAATACGATTTTATATAAACACTTTAAACACTCCAATATGAACGTTGTTACAGTATAATCTAAATTTGGAAAAAACTAAAATAAATCTTCTTCACTTCACGATGTTTCGTGCTATCATCTTCGTTTATAAATCTACCGTTAGAATGATGAGATATAGATGTTTTAAGGCTTCCACTTCTGTAGGATATTTATTAAATTTGTTGACAGAAACATTTACCGTATTCTTTATTAATGTACACCATAAACTAACTCTCACGACCACGGTGACTTAGTTAACTCGTTTATGAAAAAACAATTTATTCGATAAAGAAACGGAAACGGTACAGGTTAACTCAAACTATTATACACTAAAGATAAATTATTGATGATTGAACTAATTTTGATATAAAAAATATTAAAAGGTATACAGGAAGTTCAGGTTGTCTTGGTATAATTAACTAACATAAAAATATTTAATTTATAAATAAAACACAAATAAAAGAAATAACTTATTCTTTAAATGCTAAGCAAAAAAAACGAAAAATCGACTTAAAATGTGTTAAATCAACAGAAAAGTGCTGGTTTATGGTGTTTTTGCATTTGGACTCAAATTGACGAAAAATGAAAATTTTGACCATAAAATGAAAATTTTATACTTTATAATGATACTAGGATTTTTTGTTCATTATTGTATAATTATTTTTAAATAATTAATAAATTATTGTTCAATGTACTTTAAAAGTGTGTTCTTTAGTTTTTTAAACTATATTTATATCAGCATGAAGGGGATTAGAACTCTCGATCGGTGAATCCGGTGGTCGACGTCAGCGAAAACCCGCGCTTTATTAATAAGTCCCTATCCAACGGAGAGTTACAAACCCACAAATAAATAAACTTACAAGTGAACCTAGCGTGTTAAAAATCTATAAATGATATTACATAACAATCATAAGTATAAATTTAAAAGCAATAATTAGAATCTCATTGCAATTAATCAACACAGGCTAATCCTTTATGTATGAATAAATGCTCAGCAGCTAGACAAACAAAATTAAATTGATTGTCACAATGAGAAACAAACAGCAAAAAAGCACGTTTAAAAGCAATAATGACGGTTTTGAAGAATATAACGAATCAAACAACTGCTAATGTTCCAATAAGTTTATCAGTAAAATTTAATTATGGTAATATTGAATTAAGAATATGACCACAGAAAATCGTTTTTAAGAGATCAAAAAATCTGACTGTCGAACTCTTTCCAAAATACCTTCAATGGCTAGGATTCGAAGACATCCCTGCCCTACTCGTTACCTCAGGTTATTCACAGGAGTGGCGTATACGAACAAAGGAACAAGCCAAGTGGATTTAAAACAGGCAATTTTGCAGGCCATGGTGCAGTTCCGCTCTTTCCTACCCATCTTTCTCCAAAAGATCCATCTAAATACTCTCTTACGGCAATTAAAAAACGGGCCGGAGCCCCATCGTACTGGAACCACATTTGATTTCATTGTGTTAAAGAAATATCGTCTAAAAGATCACCTAATGTGTTCTAAAAAAAGATAAAGTAATCAGCTCCCGTTAATCAGTTAGGTACTACAATCGGACCTAGTAACCGGTCCCCCAAAATAACTATCCAAATGTTCAACGAAAAAAGTACTTGCTGTCTGGATTCCACAATACTATGGGGATTTTTGTCGGTCCAGATATGCGAATTATGGAAATTAAAAACTCCATTTCGTGTAAACCCTACCTCATCAGTAAAAAGAATGTCTGCAATAAAAGTGGGGTCCTTAGCATCATTTCTTAAAAACCGGCGGTAGCACTCCAAACGTGCCTGATAATCAAGTTGATTTAGATCATGCACTCGTTGCATTCTCCTCTACTAGTGCCAAAATTTCTGCTTCTGTCTGACGGGTGGACACCGACCTTGTTTTTTCGGAAGTATGGGACTGGTTCCTAAATCTAGCTGTATCACGCAACCTTTGGTGCAGTCCTCCAAACACACGAACTGAAGGAATTTGGCGGTTAGACAAAGCGTCAACATACAGACGTAGCGCTTCCCTCGCATTACATGAAATGCATATCAGTTAATTCAATATTAATATAAACAGGCATAGTGAAAATTTGTAAAATTTTTCACCAACAACTGAATATTATATAAATATCGGTCGAATTTGATAAGAAAAGCAAGTTTTTGAGAATGAAAAAAAAAAGAATCCATACTACCACTCATTTCATTTTGTGACACTTTTTTTTAACACGCTGTATAAGTTTACTTAAAGAATGGATAAATCTTAGAAAAATTACCTTTAAAAAGAAACATTCCCATGATATAAGACTATTGACAGAGATAATAGACCCTTTGAAAATGCTTTTCTGCGCCTGTGGCGTATATTCTAAATTGCCTATGATTAGCACCCATGCTAAACAGTTAAGCAATTATTTTTTCTCTCTTTACCCTGAGGGAATCATTAAAAGGACGCCCTCTACCTTTGCCAACAAGAACTAATTGAATTTACTAACTTTATTGCCGTTTACATAGCAGTTCCCGTTGAACTGACCTTGAACATTATTAATAATTGTTAGATGTATGGGAATATTATGAATTATACCGATTAAAAATTCCAATCGTATAATTTGTTTAGTTATCTCGTTGTTGCAACAATATCGCTTCGGTTTTGTATAATAGCTTGCATAATAATAGTGATAATGGCTTGATTCTGTTTTTTCATACAAGAATCGTGTTTCATGCTCCACCTACTTATTGCAGGCCGTCAAAGTAACCTGAATTGCGTGAAAAAATTACACAGGAGCTGTTAAACCACAGTTGGACACCAATTAACTGCATAAATCTACACTTAATCTATTTAACACCTAAATTAGTTATATTTATGTCGCACTATATTTATTACTGAAAAAAGAATTTAAATTAGAACTACTTAGTCTATATTCATTTTTTTTTTAATAAAATGACGAAGCATAATCTATAAAAAACCGTGCATTTACATGCCTGGCACATTACTGAATTATTCAGATTATTCATATCATAATTGTTTATCACACAACCATTTCTTTTAATTAAAAATCAGTGCTGTATATAAGGAAATTGAAAAAGATAAAAAAAAATTAATAAATATCAAAGTTCGGGAAATTAATTATTTTTGGGATTAAAATATTCTTGTTTTTTTCTGGTATTTTCGTCTACAAATAGAGGACCATTTTGGGTATGGATTAATTGCCCTTTATTAGATTAATGATTAAGTTGTACTCATTTTTGTTGGTTTCCATAGACAACAAAAAATATTTTAATAAGAAATGTAGACTCCTCGTGCATTTATGATGGCTCTACAGCGTTTTTCCATAGTGAGGAACAAGTTATCCAGATCTTATAAGATTTTAAGTAACTGTTGCATTTATATTAATATTTTATAACCAGATCTTCTTGGGGAATCACCAGCTAGCACTATAGAAGAGTTTGAAACAGCTGATTGCAATTTTGAAATTGATTGCGGTCTTAAAAAATTCTTTGCTGAAATATATCCCACACATGCTCAATAGGATTGAGATCGGGAGATTGAGCTAGCCAGGAAAAACTGGAATATTCTACTCTTCCAAAAAATTTGTTGTCACTCTGGCTGTATGGGAAGGAGCATTGATGTATCAAGACAAAGTCAGTATCAATGTTTTGCGTATATAGAACAACTACGGGTTCTAGAACATTTGTAGCATAGCGCTCTGACGATAAAACACGATCCAGCATAACGAGCTCAGCTCTACTGCCAAGCGAAGTTTCTGCCCATACCAAAATTGTGCCTCCTCTGTAGCTGTGAACCTCTGTTGTATTTTGTATTCGATTTCTTGCGCCAGGTTCTCTCCATACGCGTATCCTTCGGGAATCTGGATACAAACCAAACCAAGATTCATCAGTAAAAAGAACACGTTTTTGTGTCCAACGTAGTTGACTTACACGATTGGCATCCTCAAGGTCTTTGGCTAACTAAGTGACCTTCTTTCAACCTTCCATAGATGGTATGTCTGGAAACAGTGACATTTTGAATCCACGGACATGTTTAATTAACTGCCGTGCGATTCCTTCGCGCTTCTAACTGAACATCTCGTCCCAAATGCCTTTCCCGAAATCGTCCCGTTTTACGATAACAAGTCGAGAAATGTAAGATAACAATTTAAGTGGTTTCTATAGCGTTTACCAACTCAATTTGGTGCTTTCCTGCCTCAATCATTCCAACAGCCCTCAACATTTTGTTTTCAGCCAAATGACGTCAAAACAAGTTTTTAAAACACTTTTGCCAGAAAGCAACAACAAATGAAATCTCGACTAAAATTGTAAGTTGTCAAAATAATTTCTTATCATAAATTCATTTATTTTGTATTTCTTTGCAAAAACAATATTTTTATAGGATCATTACTTGCGAATAAATTTAATTTCCATATTTATACAGATACCTACATATTGCTAGAATTGTGTTACACAGTGTGTAAAATAAATAAATAAATATTTACAATATTTAATATACCTAGATATTGACCATGTGTGTATTTAGCACCACTTTTCAGATATTTTTAGTTAAAAAAATATAAAAAAATGGTTGGATTTGGTGTGGTTTGAATTAAGTATAATTAAGATATTTTATTCTAGTTTTAAACAAATTAAAAAAATATAAAGCACGAGTTTGTAAAATGATAAATTACTCGTAATTAATTCAGAAAATAATTTTTGTAACAACTGACCTGACCTACAACGTAATAGATCTGATTAAAATCCGGAATCTGATGAAAAGAGCTACCTAATAGATTGCCTAAGGGACAGTTTTCAGTCTAACCATGACCTCACCATCATTTCTTTACTGCTTATTATCGATGACAAAAATAATTTGTCTGACATTGACAGCGAAATAATGATCAACCTAAAATCACGACTTTAAGTGTTTTTATCTAACTATGTACACGATTTTAACGTCTAGGGCTCCTATAATCAACGGATCTGGAAAATAATGATTACATAAAATTGTGACCTTAAGCCGGAAGAAAACAATATTACTTCACTATATATTTTATGAATTTTCTTAAATGAAACTGAAGGTTTTTCCATTAAGAGAAGAATGTTAATTTATGGGGGAGAAACGTATCACTTTTTCGGAGTTCACTGAGGATGACAATTGAATAAAATTAATAGTTTAATCAGAAAATCTACAGAATTGTACAGATTGGTGATCCTAGGATCTGAAAATATTTTGCTATCCCATTTAGAGAAAACTGAGTTACTTTTTTGAGTTAAGGTTTAGTATAAACTTAAAGAAACGAATTAATAATATAAAATGAAAAGTAGTAAATATTAAGTTACAGAAGATAAAAACAAAGTAGATAAAAAAATTGACAGCCGTGTAACTGACACTGAATCTTCATGCAAAAATTTATTTTTATTAACATTTTTTAGTTTTTTTTGCTAAATAACGATTTTTAAAATTTTTAGCAGTTTTCCAATATTTCAAGACCTTTCTCAATTTTTAAAAATCTTTTTTTATCATTTTTCCAATTTTTCGCGAATTTTCAAATGTTCCTTAATTTTATTAAGTATCCTATCAACTGATTTTTCAATTTTTTTAAGACTTTTCAATTACTTTACTAATACAATAAATAAAACGCTAATTTGGTATCGCTTGTTTAGCACAATTAATTAAGAAGTCTAGATGTAATTCTTTATAACTATACGTATACAGTATATAAGCGCATATATAGATACCTGTCAGTATTTAATAGTCACTACCCCGAAGTATGAGCAGAAACACAATAATGTATAGTACACATACTCTCATTTCTATCGGTCTCCCTTGGCCACCTATTACATTTTTCGACCCCGAATGGCTATTAGGTTTACGAAGGCAGAAGGTTCACTATTTGCTCTATTCTTTTCTTGAACCAAACTATTGCCGTTATTAGCACTTACTGCCCAACAGCTGCAGTTGGGGAGCTAGTAAGTGGTAGGGCACTCTATTGTCCCAGAATTGAGAAATCGTCCCTTAAGGTGGAGGATCTGCTTGTACGGTCAACGGCGGTAGACTGCGGAAGGCAACGGGGAACCACTCTGGTTAAGATCTCAAAGATATCCCTAGAACGACCATCATGGTATAAATCGAGGATTAAGACAATGATGCGTGCTCTTCCCTTTAATTTTAAATATGGATTCATAAGAATTGTTTACAGAGGCATTAGAAGGCATAAATGAAGGCATACTTATTAACTGAATACTCCTGAATAATCTTAGATTTGCAGACGATACAATACTTCTTGCAGGCAGCAGAAAAGGACTACAGATCCAATATTGCGAGAGGTATGAAATGGTACTGAATAAAAAACAAAAACAAAAATCATGGTGTTCAGCAAGAATAAGATTGACGAAGACAGAGTTTACGTTAAAGGAACTACGTTAGGCAGGGTACACAGATATCAGTCCCTTGGTTGTGAACCACATGAAGGATGGGATCGTAGCCTGGAAATAAAAAGACGCATAGAGATAGCCAGAAGTGCTTTTAATAAGATGAAAGCAATATTATGCAACGGAAAACTGAACCTAGATATTAGAACTAGAGTATTGAGATGCTACGTATTCTCGGTCCTGTTGTATAGAGTTGAAGCTGTACAATTACAAAGGAGACAGAGAAAAAACTTACTAGTTTTGAAATGTGGTGTTATCGAAGAAGGTGGAACATATCCTGGACACAACACCTATTAATTACAGACAGGCTAAGAAGAATAAAAAGGGATAAGAAACTACATAACACTATAAAGAAAAGAAAAATGAGCTGTTTTGGTCACATACTAAGAAACCGGAATTGATGCGGCTGGTCATACAAGGGAAGGTAAAAGGCAAAAGAGGACCGGCAAGAAACGCACGCCCTGGTTGAAAAAACTAGGACACTGGAGTGAAAAAACATCAATAGAACTCTTCGTAACGGCAGCAGATAGAATAAAATGGGCCAATGTGCGTTTGTGTGCGCGGGAGTGGGATATATTCTATTTAACATTTTTCTTTGTCACTGTATCCCGCAAAAGCATAGATTCAAAAATAAAAAAAGAGCACAAATCATATATTAAATTTAAAAATAATGCTGCTATTTCAATAAAAAATACAAATTTTCAGAACTACTGATAACAAAATACTTTTGTGAATGTATAAAAGTCCTTTTAAACAGCTTATTTAGAATTTTTAAATAAAAAAAAAACACAAAAGTTGCTAATGAATTTAAATATGTAAACGTAGTGTAACTAGAAGGTGTGAAAATTAAAGAATTCTTATTGAAATGCGTGGCAGTACAGAAAAAAATTCTGAAAGCTATTGAAACTTGATCCTTTTGAATGAATTAGTAGCATCACTTGGAAAAAAACTTTAAATGTTGGTCAAAGTAGATACCTACACTTTGATGAATGATTCTACCGTTCTATTCTATGCTAATCGGTGATATTTCAGTGTAGATTGTCATGTCGAAATAGAGGATGTGAATTCACAGCTTGATTGTGTAATATATCTGGGTATCCTATACACAAAATCATTATATTATTCACCGTTTAATTTCTGTTGCATTTTCTTTAGTACTGTTCCCACGCATCCGACAATAAATGAGTTTATAAGTCATTACTATTTTACATTTGTCAATATTTCATTTGTTACTTAATTGCTTTGTCTAACACTTTGCTTTTTAAATTAATATAACATTGTTTAACTCTCACGGTATGTTAACACTCATTTAAGTTTTGTTCCGGTTTCATTTCAGCTCGATATAATTGTTTATTAGGTATCAAAGAAATTTATACAAAAACAAATAAACTACTAATGGAGTAAATATGTTTTATCAATATAACATTTGTAATAAATCATTTACAATCTTTTTGACCTCGAAATATGACAATATCCAAGTTTCTCTAATTCCGCAAATCTGTCTGGTTGGTTTATAACATTTTCTTAATAAACACATTTTTCTTGTTACTTATTTTAGTTGTTTTATTTTCTCATGTAACAAAAATCATAGTTCTCCCAAATATAGCTTATAAACTTATTATTGTAATACTTTTTAAATTTTAAGCTTCATTATTATGCATTATTTTATCCACGCCCATGACTCTAAACATGATAAAACAGTTTTGTCGGCAATTGTACTAAGTCGTATATTATTAAAAAAGTCGAAAGCCATATTCGAAATATTTGGGTCCACGTTTTCAACAAGAAATCTTGAAAAGGCTATTGTCACAAACGAAATGGCTTTATGTGAGTTAATGTTCATAGATATAGAGTAACCAATTGATAACACCTTATATGCTTCTGTTAGCAATGCTGCAACAAAAATCATTGTCAAACGGATCCAATCCATGCTTTATACTATGACCATATCTACCTTGGAGAACAATAAACTGTGCTCAACGACAAGTTTTATCGTCTTTACTGTGACAAATCTTAAAAAAAAGAGTTTCGTGCTCTGGGCGATACTCGATTTATTTATTCTGGTAAGAGGTAAACGGCCGCATGCAAACTGCCTTAAACCTCATATCTACTAGTATTCGAAGAAAAGATTTTTAGCCAATTCTAACAAAACGATACTCATTTCATTTACCAACCACCTGTTATGAATGTAGTGACACTTTCATTGTGAAAAGAAGTAAAATATCTCGATAGAAAACTTACGCGGAACCCTCGCAGATATAACCTTTAATACAAATATATGGACCTACAGTAGGTTTTTGGGAAAACATGGCATCTTAAAACTAAAATGATCTATTGGACATATCTAAGGGTTATTAGACCCCTAATCACCTATGCTGTGCTGGTATAGTAAATCAAAACATCGCAACAAAATGCAATAATAGAGTTGAAAAGGGTGCAAAGACTGGCTTGTATAGGCATCACTGACGTAATGAGATCGTGTTCTAGTGCGGCCTTAGCAAGGACAAAGTCTCTTAAACTAGGCGATTTTACAGGAGACCTTGGTTCTAACGGTCGGTGTATCCCAATCCATTAAAATCTCTACTGACATTATGTTTTCAATAGATAATTTCTGATTCACATTAAATTTTAAAATTAATAAGTGTGAAGTAATACAAAAAGAAACTGCTCAATTTACATTAAAACCTTTTTAAAAACATTTAACCACCTTCGAAAAAAAAACAAACGAAAAATACTCTAAAAAGCCAGAAATAAAATCTTTATTTCTTAAAAAAATTCGAAGCAACTAGGCATCTGATTTCGATTTCCTTGTTGGCTCGAATGGTTTATATCTTTGTAAAATATTTAAGTTACTAACATTCAAAATCTATATTTAATAGCTAAAATTAAAATAGAGGGTAATTTGCCATTGTAGCCGACTTCAAGAAAATCGAAATCAGATGCCTAATTGCTTTCAATTTTTTTAAGAAATAAATATTTAAAACAGAAAGATATATTTTAAGTACTGTATTTACATGTTATTTAATAGTATATTACGTAACAAGAGTGGTAAGTAGGACATTACGTACGAGTGGAAAAGTTACGCACGAAGCCACGTAGCGGCGAGTGCGTAATTACACGAGTACGCAATACGTCTTACCACTCGAGTTATTTACTATGCTTTATCTACGACTCAATATTTTAATTTTAATCCAAATATTTGACATATCTAAAATATATATATATATATATACTGTACTGATATCTACATGACGTTTCATTACGCACAACTGTGCGTTATAGCTTACTTACCCTGCATGGTAACAATGAGTATAAATGTCATTTACTGTCAAAGGAGTAGATAAAAATATTTCTTTCTGTTTTACCTTTTTCAATATGTAGTAGGTACTACAATATCAAGTACAGTACATAACTCGATTAATAATGCGTGCGTAATTTTTCTGATCGTTTGCAAACTACTATTTTTGAACTGATTTTCAAGCATCCAATGATCCAATTATTCTTCTAATTAAATTATTGTCCCACGTAAGCAATTGACAATTACAAGCAGTGCTATTAAGATTAAGTAGCAGACATTAATTGTTACTTACGTCAAGACTTGACAAAGCTCTGTTCATTATTTTCTATATTAATATGTATTTATACGTACAAGCTGCAATAGATTATTTGAAAAAGTAAAATCCTTCAAAACGTCGTCAGATTTTTGTGTCTGTCTAAAGATTTATAAACATATGTAACTCACCACTTGTATGAATAAGATTTTAAATTGTCTCTTGAAAGTTTATTTGATTTATACTTCGATTGATACATTTTATGCTAATTATTTGGAATATTCTATGAGCCAATACCAGAAATTGTGTAAATAAAAAAACAGTGAAAGCTAAAGTTCAATGTTAACGTAATTTATTTCTAGATAAATAAAAAAGCAGAAGAAAATTATGTGTATTAATACACCTAAGTAAAAATACGAATAACTATAAACTTCATACATCTGTTTTTTTTTGTTAAAGCATCTTGTTGTTTTTTTACTACAACATTGCTATTGGATAAACAATAAATTATATTAAGGAGAATTCTAAAAATTGTCACATCCGATAGGACTTAAACCTGCGGTCTCTACCTATATATGGTAGCGCCTTTAACCATTCGGCCACAAATGCTTACTAGTTAGCCGCGGTTTTTAATCATATCTTGATTAAACTCATGTTGCATAAGACACTTGTTGAAATACTTTTTAATCACAAATATGAACTTAATGATTTGGTTTCGGGATCAATACGAAGTTCGCCGGGTTAGCTAGTAATTTATAAATATTATTAAAATTAATAATGAAATAAAATTAATAATTACATTGGTGACAACTTATCTGATTAAAAGCACAAGATTGAATGGACGTAGCGTTTTCACATCACCCGTGCACTACCTCATAAGCATGTGTGTAGTTGGTTCACATTTGGTAAGCCTTCATTATAAAAATCATTTTGATAAGGGCAGTAAAAATAAATAACCTCGTGTAAACATCTGTTGTTAAGGAATTGTTAAAAGATTATCTACCAAAACGTTCAGGTTTGGCTTAACTATTTGAGTAGGTATTAAATAGTCCCTTTCAACGTATTGCCGGCTATCCGATACAAAACAATCCTGGCGTCCCGATTACTTTGAAACTCATGTGCACCAGGCATTAAACATTAGTATGTTGCCGACGCGAACTCATAAGATTTTACCCAACCAAAAAACTTCTTACAGGTCTGAAGAAGTTTTTACTTAAATAAAGGCTTCAATAAAAGCAGTCTAGGAGATTTGATTTTTTTAATGATCTAAGATATTATATAAAATTTACCACTAGATTTTAATTAGAAAATTTGCAAAAACAATAAAACTAACTTAAAGTCAGAATTATGTAAATGTTAAGAAATATACCTTGTAACGATTGTATCGTTGGTTTTCGAACATTCCGTCCGGACTATAAATATTTTTATTGGAACGAAGTTCCCTTTCGCGCGTTACGAATAGTTACGACTGACGCTAGGAGCTAGCCAAAAAAAATTCATACCAAAAGTTGTCACGACACTATGACACGACACACGCATGTTTCTCTCTCTCACAGACCAAAAAATAAATAACTCTCTCTCCCTCTCTCTCATAGATAGATATATTACAATGGATAGAAAAGTGTGACGTCAGCTATGGGAGGAGCTTACAAATCTTTCTAAACAAAACACAAAACTACAAAACATATTTGCATTGAAAATGCCATAAAAGATTTTTCTATTACTTGTAGTGGTTTCTAATCAAAAATCTTAACGTTTTCCGGACACTTTTCATACGACCTATTGTATCCAATTTGTGATAGTGAATAAACATTGAAAGTTAGTGTAAGTGTTTAAATTTTATATGCATTTTAGTGGAATTGAGCTTATGTTTTGTTTCAAAGTTTATAAATTTTATTATGGTAATCTTGTAATTAATTATGTATTCTTTAACTATTAAATAGTATTCTGTTGCAGTAAAAATGGTTATGTGTTTCGTCCCCAATTGCAAACATTATAGCGAGCAGAAAAACTGCAATTTTGTTACTTTTCTTTCTATTTTGCTTTGAACAGTGTAGTAGTGTCGCGACTTTGTTAAGTTTATACAGGTTTTTTGTAGATAATAAATGTTAAAATAATAGAAAATAAAAACAATAATGTATCCTGACAATGTTTCTGCACAAGTTCCGGATATTGTTGATAGAGTTAGGTAAGTAGAGATTTTATACAGACGATAATAAATGCTTATGTATATACAAACTCTCTGTTGTGTTTACAAATTACAATTTCTTCACTAATTAATCGAAAGGAACTTCGTTCCATCCGGGTGTCCTTTGACACCTCTCACTTTTTTTAATTTATCTATTGTTATCGCGTTGATACGAGAGGGGATAGGTAATTAGGAATGACAGAATGGGTCTCGTCGTGAGTTTGTGATTTTATTTCGTTCACTTTATAGATGAATTTGAAGAATTTCAGAGCTTTTCCGACTATCTTAGCCCTTCTGTTTCTGGTGAGTACCATTTTGCCTTGGTTTTAATTTTACTAGTTAAAATAATCCAAAATGCGGTAAATATAATATCTTATCTATTTTACTAACATTTAAATTTTTCAAATACAATTGCTGTTGATTCAAGGTCAGTTTTTGTGGTATTTTAATATTTATACATGAAAGGTAATTAATTTTTTCTCGAAATTTGGGAAGATTTGTAGCGATTGTGTTTGAAAATTATTACTTGAAAGTCGGAGTTTTGATTCCAATTTTATTAATAGGGTTATTGCCAACTAGAAGAAGGACCCTATTAAGGACCAACAAATTGCTATCTGAAATAATTTCGCAGTTCGACGTCATTCTGTGAAGCCGACGCCATTTTGCTGTTCCGTTCCACGTCGATAGAAAATCTGACTAGAAGTCCTTGAGGAGTATTCCCTTCCGACAGCTCTTCCGTTCCACGACGTGTGAGATTCCGACAAGTAGTTCCTAGAGTAGGTATTCCATTCCGTTGCTGTTCCGATACCCCGTCGTTAGAAAAATCCGACAAGAAGTTCCTAGAGGGGTATTCCATTCCGTTGCTGTTCCGGTTCCACGTCGTAGGAAAATTGACAAGAAGTTCCTACAGGGGAATTTTATTCCGTTGCTGTTCCGTTTCCTCGTCGTTAGAAAAGCCGACAAGAAGTCCCTACAGGGCAATTCCATTCCGTTGCTGTTCCGATTCCACGTCGTTAGAAAAATCCGACAAGAAGTTCCTAGAGGGGAATTCCATTTCGTTGCTGTTCCGTTTCACGTCGTTAGAAAAGCCGACAAGAAGTCCCTACAGGGCAATTCCATTCCGTTGCTGTTCCGATTCCTCGTCGTTAGGAAATTTGACAAGAAGTTCCTACAGAGGAATTTCATTCCGTTTTGCTGTTCAGTTTCCACGTCGTGTGAAAATCCGTCTAGAAGTCCCTAGGAACGTACCCCATCCTTCCTACTGCTCCGCTCCACTGGATCAAAACTCCGTCAGAAGCCATCGGAACCAAACCAAGATAAGAGAAATAATTAATTAAATATTTTTAATTAAATTACTAATCTCTTTTAAAATAATAAACCATTTTAAACTGATCTTTCGAATTTTATTTGTGTGTCTGTTCTTTGCGCCCTTTAATTAATGTTTGGAGAGAATCTAATAGAACACAGAAGGAAGCCACGACCCACGGGAGCTAGCCTAGAGTACTTTTAAGGTTACAACCTAAACAGTTATAAAAGATGAGATAAATATACGCATTTGTAAGAAATAATAAAATTTAATAATGTCAGGAGTACCTATAAAAATATCAGAATTTATTGAAATAAGGATTAAAATTATACTGATTTTTTTAATGTTTCAGTATTGCCTGCAATTCAGTCACTTTTCACAATATTATCAAGGTTCTTTCTGTTAAACTCTTAAAGTAGAAATACAATCAATTACTACCTATTTTATTTTATAACTATAATATTTATATTATATAGACACATCAAGCAGATCAAAATTTTATTTTATATGTGTAGGCATACATGTATAACTAGATATTATAAGACTCTTCTCGAAGGTAATTTATCTATTCTATAAAATGTATATTAATCCTTATTCCTCATCAAATTATCAAAAAAGAATGTACATCGAAATAAATGCCACTCGTAAAGGTAAGATATATGAATAAATACAGATTATTGTAATAATCGTTTGATTCAACATTATTTGTAAATTTGTGTGAATTCTCCTTGACATATCTAAATACGGTTAACAAGTACTTTTAAAAAATTTCAAATAATATTTATTATACAAATGAATATAACCTTCTTGAAAACTATGCGAAGCAGTGTATTTCATTTGTGAATAAAGGCGAATTATATTAGCTTTTAAGTCAAATGTAGTTATTTCTCTGGCAATATTCTATGGAATTTGCAACGTCGTGGTGCAAGAGTTCAAGTATGCGATCTTCATTCGTTGCACAATATGCAACCGAAAGGATCATAACGATGGTATATTATATTAGCTAAAGATATGTACCAGCCAGAGACTATAGGAGTGTTTTTTAATAGCATAAGCATAACTTTTTTTAATACTTATTTGTCTCTCTTAGTAATATTAGAAAATATAATATAGATTGTAGTAGGGTATTCTAGACTATTTTTTGATAATTTTCTTTATTTTAATAAAACATATGTAAACGTAAAGAAATAAAAAAAAAACATTGTCTTTGTATGTATCACTTTTAAATTAAATTGAGAAATTAAAATATAACGCCTCTCCGAAAGAGTTGCCAACTCCTAAAAGTAATTTACCCTTAAAGATAAAATGAAAAACCCCTCAAATCGCTCTAGGTAACTACCTGAAATCCTCCTTAAAAAAACAAGTAGGTCCATGGCTTGGTGTACTATTATTTTTCACTCCCTTTTGTCAGTTTCTTTTTTTTCCAGTTTGTAACATTAAGTCTTGTCTTCTCATATCTTCTTTAACTTCGTTGACCTCGGTCTTCTTTTTCGCCGTTTTCTGCCAATGCACTGGGAATTCTAGATCGAACCATTCTCTGCACATGGTCCAACTATGTAAGTCTTTCTTTAAATTCTTTCCACCAAAGATTTTGCGCAGTATTTTCCGCTCCAAAACTAGTGACAACTCTTGGTGTTTTTTTGTTGGGATCACGATTTAGAAGCATACGTCACTATCGGCCTTATTAAGGCCTTGTAGGTTCTTAGTTTTGCTCTATGAGATATATTTTTGCTTCTTAACAACCCATTGAGAGCAGTTATAGCGTGGTTGCTCGACAGAATTCTTTTCTGTAATTTTTTCACATTTAGGTCCTCTTGTGAGATTATTTCCCAAATCTTAAATCTTTCTTCGAATTTATATTGTGTTTTCTTTACTGTTGGCATTGTTATGTATTGCCCTCGAACGAACTGCTTATTTGTCCATTTCATATACTTTTGCTTTTTTTGCATAATCCTTTGGTCGCTACACTCTTCATGACTGTTTCCATCAGTTCTATTTTGCTTCTAGCCAAGATTACCAAATGCTAAGCACTGATGTGTTTTGTGGTAAATCAAATCTGTTCTATTAATATTTGTTATCTGTCAAATAATATTATGCTAAACACTATAGATGATAATGGATCACCCTGTCGCACTTTATCTTTGAACTCAAAGGCTTTCTGTTACACTATTGTTTATTTTGACTTTATTTACTGGTATTTGTAGAGTTAATAGAAGTATAAATGTTTACTATACAAAAATTATAGATAAAATACAATAATATTCTAGACGAGCACCATTTATAAGGTTCAATTAATCACCCATAGAGAAATGATGTTTCCAGGTTAATTAAGTGTTTTTTTTTATTTACTAAAAAAATAATTTAAATTTAAATCCTTATAGTACTAAACAATCAGTAAATTATCATTATTTCACTCCTTGTCTTTCGTTATGACACTTATATCCTTTGTTATGGATAATTTTCCGTTGCATGCTGTATTAACTCATCCGTTAAAAAATATCCAAGTAATATTTCAAAATAACGACTCACCGGTTCGCGATATGGAGACGAAGGAGCAATGTCGACGTTTCGCCGACGATCGGACACACGCAGAGCTTTATGGACTGATTTACAGTGAACTAGGAAGTTGCCCATAAGTCTCTAGATCCCGAGCTGGACCGTAAACATGCCGACGATTCCCATTTCTACATACATTATTGCTTTCAGATGAGATAATTAAGAAGAATTAAGCATGTAACCGTGTATCTATCAACCGCAAAGAACTAATTTTCTTAAATCGTAATATAATGGAGATCAGTCTAGTCTATTTTACATAACATCATAAATAAACTAATATAAATAAATAGTTTGCTAATAATTGCTGATACTTTTATCTGGAAAAATATTTTGAAAATCACAAACAGGAAATGTGGGTCAGAGGAACTAGTTTTTTACAGAATTAAATTTATTCTAAAACATCTTTCACGAGATTTTTAAGATTTAAAAATTAGACAAAAACAAATGACATTAAGAAGAAATCGAAAAAATCCGGCCAGACTCGAATCTGTAATTTCTACCTACCGCCGGTAACGCTTCTAAACTCTTAAGTCACAGATGCATTAGCATTTAGTCGGTTTCAAAAATTATCTTTAATCAACTTCCGTGATAAGAGACAAACCTGCACAAAAACAACAGTTCATTGCTCACTTCTTACTTAGATATACTGATCAAAATGAAAAAGAAGCCACTAACTTAATTTAATGTAAATTGTTTATTGCATTAGGTAGGAACTTAAATATGCACGTCAACCCAGTAGGCATAAATAGTTTTTATAAATGAAAGAAAAAAGAAGCTTCTTATCTAAAATTTTTCTTGTATTCAATTAAAAAGTAAAAATTGATAACTTTAAATTCACATTTATTCCGTTATAAAATTTGTGTCGATACTTACGTTAAAGTTGTTAAGAATTATTGATAGTTTTTGATACGCTTGGAGGTCCCGAAGGCACAGAGTATATCTCACAGAGATTTAAATTGCTAGAGCAATAACTTTAATTCAAGAAGGTTACTCAAGATGCCGTATAGCATAAATGTTTAAATGTTAGTCGTGCTAGGATAAATAGAGTCTAAACTAGACATGGAGTTATTAGAAGACACAATGGGCAACTACACCTAAAGAGGATCTACTTTTACAACTATGAGCCTTCAAAGAACGTCGAAGTACTGCTCAAACGTTACAAACTGAGTTGGTAGAAGCTACGGGTACAAGAGTACATACTCAAACTATACGTAATTGGCTTCACAAACATGCGTTGAATACAAGAAGGTAAGCTAAAGTACCTCTTTTGACACCTGCACATCGTAGAGCCAGATGCAGAAAAATACATGCATTGGACCATGGCACAATGAAATATTGTGATGTTTACTGACGAGTCCAGATTTTTTTTAAATCTTGTTAATGGACGTGTTACATTCTGGAGAAGACCAGGTGAGCA
Organism: Altica lythri; assembly: GCA_964028335.1. Taxonomy (NCBI): domain Eukaryota; kingdom Metazoa; phylum Arthropoda; class Insecta; order Coleoptera; family Chrysomelidae; genus Altica; species Altica lythri. The sequence goes on along the minus strand of OZ034808.1, from coordinate 26,175,413 downwards.
CTTTTTGGATTCCACTATACAAGAAAGGCTTTTGACACAGGTTCAATTGGGGTTTGGGGTGGGATAACTTTAAATGGCCGTTATTCGGTGAGGGGTGATGACGGTAGAGCGGTACATTAACGAAGTTCTCTTGAACCACATGTTGTCTCATTTGCTAAAAATAAGGATTCAGAATTTATCCTTCATCAAGATAATGCGAGACCGCACGTGGTCTTTTTTTTTTCTTTTTATTTTCCTCTTCTTTGGGTTTGGGTTAATATTTGAAGTAGCATATACTTAAGAATAAAAATTCCTTTTAAAATATGATTTATTTTCAAGTAATTATGTGAATAAATGTGTATATTTATATGCAACGTCATAAACCACAGAATTGTTAAATAGCTTAGGTAATATCAACATTTATTGATAATTTTCATGTAAATGAAAGTGGATTGAAAAGAAAAATTAACATGTAATATATCTTTGTATATGTATAAAAGTTGTCTACGATGAATAATGATTCAAGATTAATTTACCTGCGTTAACCATCACGGTATATGCCAATAAAAATAAATTAAATAAATGGTAAATACAATGCAGCTCAATGAAGAGTTGCCTCTGGGCGACAATTCTCCATAACATACGGGTACTTTACTACCAACTATTAGCCGCTGGATTATCGTTAAGAACGAGATGCTTTTATATGGTTTTCATTAAATTAATAATCACAATTTATAAAAGAACTTTTTATAGTAGAAAGTTTTTTTTTGTGATTTATAAGTCATATTACTATTATTAAATTATTACTCCCTTGGCAAATAGCGCTTTACGAGATAGATTACGGCATAGTCCACAGTATAGTCTAAAATTTTTAAAATTTTTCTAAATTAGTTATTTTATTAACAGTTAAAATAATAATTACTGTTGTCACATGTAAAACAAAAAAAAAAAAAATTCCTCTCTCGCGTAGTCGATCCCATTATGATAACATAATGGAACTATCCGACGCTTAATCAACTAGGCTACGAACGACATATTTAAATACTTTCAAAATGATAACATGTATACACAATTTATATCATATTTCATATCAATTCAGTATAAATTTCGAAATTTATGTATACTTATGCCTAAACACACTTGAAACATGCATTGTCATCCAGATCTTAGCTATCCTGAAAATTTCAGAGCTCTAGGTAGTCGGGAAATAGGTTTAAACTCGATTACAAAATTCCGCGGAATGACAGAGAGACAAAGAACACGGTGAAAATATAAAAAACTTTCTAAAAAAGAAAACACGACGATTGAAATTAGAAACTAGAAAATTCTAACTTAAGATTTGATTAAGCATTTAGTGTATGTTTGATTAACAGAATCAGAGTTATTTGAGACTTTTTATTTTTTTACTTAAAGCCTTATCCAATTACGAAGTTTTTTTTTAATATTTTTGTATAAACAGATTTTAATTAGATAGTAATATACAGGCTGTATTTATTTCCAATTATGCAGATAAACATTCAAGCATGTCGTTTTTGAAAGTGATATATTGACTAAATACCTACATAATATGTTCAACTAAAAGCATTTATGCTCTTTTACAAGATAATGCCGTTATTTAATAAAACAGCATCTTACGGCAGCAGATGATTTATTTCTTACGTATAAGGAAGACTGTTGAAAATGGTAAAGATTTTTTACTAAACATTATAGCCACGGTATTTAACAGAAAAAAAAAATATTTTAAAGAAGTGTGGGTACTATCAGGTAACGTACCTACGGTTTTTGGTAGAAAAATATAAACTTTTATTGAGAAACAATGAGACACTACTTAACCGTTGAAGTAATTAACATCACACTTAATGACCTTTTGCCAATGTGGAACCAATTTTTGTATGCCGGTATTGTAGGATTGGATTTGCAGTCAAAAAATTGGCATTTAATACACCATCTCGAGTTGTCAACTGCCTGTGTCTCATACAGTTGTTAAGAGTTCAAGAAAAGGTGGTAATCAATTGGCGAAATGATATGAGGCTTGGCTATATCCTGCAAGAATATCACTTTCTTGCAATTTATCAAAGAATGCTGTTTCTGGATGAGTGCTGCTTGTAATCGTTGAGCTGCTTTTACAATACAAATTATTAGTGTTGGTTTGACCCGTTTTCAAAAACATATTCCAAAAGGAAATTTGGGTGTGTTTGGTACCAAATCAATACAATATCCATTTTTCGCGCAGGATAATAACCGATTAAAAAACTTTCTTTAACCTCCTGCATTGTCTTTGAAGGCTGTAACGTTCTATCGGATCGTTTTAGTTAAAGAATTCACTAGACTATTATTTCCAGGCCTATATTCGGTGAGTTTTATTTTAATGTAATCGCCTTAATTATAAATTATACCGCTAGTGGTGTTCTGTATAACTGTCCTTCTTTCGCGCTGAGTTCAGAATTTTAAGTTCATTTTACCCGCTGGGTGGTACCTCCTCTTTAATTCAAGGTCAATCCATATCTGTGAAAAGGGCCACGTTAGAGTTACATATTTTTTTGAGGCGACACCAAATTTGTAGAGAAAGTAGAACAGATTGGAAATCCTGGTTACGACTAATATAGTAATTGAAGAAAATTCTTCCCAGGAGAAATTATCATAAATATAACAAGAGAGTGAGAATAAATTAAAAATAATTTGACAGATTGTTTGAAAACTTGTTGCCAGGCAATAGTCACGAGAGCACGCAGGTTTCGAGTGGCTATTGCCAAATGGCAACAAGTTTGAACAAAATCTGTCAAATTATTTTCTAATTTATGGAACTCTCGAGTTATATTTGACAAGATTATTTTTTGATTCACAAACTAAACCGATGACTTTCACCCATTTCGCGTTGACACAATTAAGTAATTATTTAGACAGTTGCTAGGCAAATAAAAGCTACAGTGATTAATCCCGACAATAACCACAAGAGATTTATTCCCACTATAATAATGACATAATTGGTTGAAACTTACCCTTGTGACAAATAAAGAAGCATTTCATTGGTTTTAAGAAACGTCAAAAAATAATCTCTGTAACAACAGAGGCAGATCTCTTGAAGCAGATAGCTAGCTAGCGGAAATTATCTGCCTATTCGAAACAAATATTTTTAAATGCTCATTTTATGTGCTCTGTAAAACTGTAAATATTAATATAGGCACCTGAAACTACCTGAACTGTTAGATTTATTACTACGTACCGATTGCGAAAAACTATAACAGGCGTTAAGCCTAAACACCATCTGTCATCAACTTTGATTGCTATTCTTACAATACAGACACATGTTCCTAATAGAATCTATTTATTCAAAAAATATAAGAAAATAATAAAAATTGACTAGTTTCGGATTATTTCCTCGTATTCACCCGATTACCTAACTGAATGCAAAATTTCACCCTTCAAGGTCATCTGGAACTGAGTTAGAAACTTTTTGTCTATAGTTCAGTTAATACGTGATATAAATGACGATTTTTGGACGTCAATATATAAATGACCGTTTGAAATGTGTGTGGGTTTCAATTTTCAATATATGAACCAAATTTGTGGAATAGTTTTTAAATTAGTTTAAAAGAGACTCCAAATGGTTCGTGTGATATTACACAGGGTGCTGCTCGCTAGTTGTTTTGATGAACTTTGCTTAATGCGCCACTGCGCATCTAGATCACAATGCCTGATTGTGTACAAATCGTGAAAAATTGAAAAAAAAAAACTCAGGAAAGAGGAATTTAAAAAAAATCGTAAAAAAATGAAAATTTACCAATAACCAGAACGTTGAAAGACTAGAATAAACATGAAAAATTGGAAAAATCGTAATAAATTTAAAAAGGTCATGTAAATAATACTCAAAATTATTTAAATTTATTATTATATCATTTTGATATAAAAAACGGAAAAACGGAAATGATAAATACAGCTTTTTTAAATTTATTTCCACATGCAAAAGAGAAGTATAGCTTCTTTCTAACAGTCGTTAGTTTTTTTTTTATATCTATTAAGGTTTTACTTTACACTTTTCTTCACATTCCCTGTATAGCTGCTTTATTCTTAGTACTATTGGGCCTACATCTCTTGGTAGACATAAATGTTATGTGGGAATATGGTCCATCAGGTCAATAACGATTTATAGAAAAAACTATATTCATGCCTCAATCATTATGGTAAATTAAAATATTTCTTATTACCGTGCAACAACAAAACCAATTTTATATATTCTCATTTATTACTGAAACCACCGTTTCGGTCAATCACGTTTTGACATATTGTATAGTAGTTAGAAGAACTTTTGTTCCGTGTTATGGTCACAAATAATACCATTATTACTTGCACCGACAAACACCAATCACGTTCGGGAAATGGAAAATGGACAATGGCGAACATATACAATATAACGATATATTAAAGGTCTGTGTATGTGGCTACAGTTCTAATTAAGATTCGCGTATAGATAACAGTTAAAATACTAATAAATTAAATTTACAGGTCAACCAGTAACCGCAGCATTAGGGTTGTTATATAAAAATACTTCATAGGTATAGAGATATTTTATAATTTTAGAAATGACAATAGTTTTATATTTTTTTAACGACGTTCAGTGCTAAAATATACTATTTTATTCAAGACTAGGTGTACCCGCGACGTCGTTCGCGTGGCGTGTTAATTATTGTATAAAAATTCCTCCCCTCACCCCGTTAAAGGGGTGGGAGGAGAAATTTTAATACACCAGATGTTAAGTTAAAAGAAGACAAATACATCTGTAAAAACCGCATTCGAATCGGATCAGTAGTTTTCATGTGATGCGCGCACAAACATATAGATAGACAGACAGACGTACAAAAAAAATAACAACATTTTTGTGTTCTATATCGATGTAACCGCGACGTCATTCGCGTGATGTATAGATTGTTGTATAAAAATTTCTCCCCCCCCCCACACCGTAAAAGAGGTGGAGGAGAAATTTTTATACACCAGATGTTAAGTTAAAAGAAGACAAATACATATGTGAAAACCGCATTCGAATCGGATCCGTAGTTTTCATGTGATGCGCGCACAAACATATAGATAGACAGACAGACGTACAACAAAAAATCTAACCACATTTTTGGGTTCTATATCGATGTACCCGCGACGTCTTTCGCGTGACGTATAGATTGTTGTATAAAAATTTCTCACCCCACACCGTAAAAGTGGTTTTCCCAACATTTCCATTCACTGCTCAGCTCCTATTGATTGTAACGTGATGTAAAGTATCCGATAACCAACTCAGGAGTATGAAAAATAATTGTACCAAGTTTCGTTAAAATCCATCGAGTAGTTTTTGTTTCTATAACGGTTATACAGACAGACAGACAGACAGACAAAAATTTTACTGATTTCATTTTTGGCATCAATAGTTATTTTGGAAATATATTTCATGTACAGAATTGACCTCTCTACAGATTTATTATAAGTGTAGATAGAAGATAGATAGATATTAATAGATAAAACATAAATTAAAATTTTTTTAAATGCTACATAGGCACAAACAAGTGTAGAAACAAAAGAAAAAATAGCACCAATTTCAATAGATTATATATATTTAGATATTTTATTAATAAAGGGAAATCGTAGGGATTTGAACCAAAAAAAAGCTTCTCTTGTCAAAAAATATGAGTAAAACAATGTTTAAAGAAAATCTGCTTAATGCAAAACAAAAATGGTAGACAAGATTAACTAAATCCGGTAACAGTTTAAACATCATCATCTTCTATTCTATTCTATTCTTTATCTATTTCATACATAACTAGGGGTTAAAAACACCACGTCTGTCTATATATTAATACTTTTCCAAATTTCCAGTCAGTTTAATATATTAACGAAATCTCAAATTTTTGTTTCCATAGTTTATAAATAACGTATTACGCATGCATATCACTTTCAACAAAGAATCATTTTTATGTAATAAAACATGATTCTTTAATATTTGTCTATCGAGGAAAAAAGTTGTTTAAGTGAGTCTTATGAAAAGCCTTGTTGATATAAAGGAAAATTTCATATCTGTTCGTGAAATCACTTTGTAAACTTAAAACGTCCTAAAGGGTGTTATTTCCCTAGTTCATTAAGTCCTGGGTCCCCAAAACATGTAATTAAGGGCGCCAAAGTAAAAACTCAAACAACCGTTTTAAATGATTTATAACAAACATAATTATTAAAAAACAATTAATTAACTAAATAAAAATATTAAATTAAAAAAGATTCATTATGTTAATTAAAGAATTAATTATTCTCTTATTAATGAAAGTCTTCTGAAATCGGGATTAAATTTCTTTGCCTTTTCTTCCACAAAATGGCTGGAACACGTTATAGTTTAGTAACTCGAGTGGAACTCTTCGAATAAATTAGGAAGTACCATGTATTTCAAGAAGGTTAAACACAAAAGACCAGATTGTTTGACGTACCAACTTGTAATGGGACAAGTATTACTAATTAGAACGAGAAAGATTCGATAATATTACTGTGACACCGCTCACGGCACATTTTTAAACTACAACTATTAAACTAAGTAATTCGTACCGATATAGGCACGGTAACAATAGTCTGGTAAAATTCTTCTTATTATAAAACGATCGTAACAACTTAGAATAACTCAGATCTCCTTAGATGGCCTTAGATCTGCTTAAATTAACTAAGAGTACCTTAGACCTCATTAGATAACCTTCCTGGAACTCTATAAATGTTGTACGGTATCCGGCCAGTTCGAATTGGTGTTCGCCGACCGTTGCTGAAGCTATTTTGGACAAAATTTTCTAAATTAAAACCTTATTTAATTTTTTTAAAATACAACTTTTCAATAAAGTAGTTAGTTGTACCTAGATTAGTTTTGATTTGTGAAGTTTGTACTCGGTATCCTATTTTCTTCAAGCAGAGAATTTATTGAGCAAGTCTAAGATATAGTTTGTGAAGATCCAAATTTTACTAAGAGTGAAATTGCTGATACCATAGGCATCTCAGATGATCAAGTACTCCATATTGTACACGAAGAATTACATATGAAAAAGCTGTTCGGAAAATTAGTGCCGCATTTGTTAAAAATTTAACGAAAACTGAATCGAAAACAAATATCTTTGCGTAATTTGAAGCGTTTTAAGCGGAATAAAACCGATTTTGTGTGTCGTTTTATAACTACGGATCTACTATCATGATCCTAAACCATAACAAGAATGTTTACAGTGGACTGAAGCTGGTTCTTCAGCTTCAAAACAGATGTTGACGATGGCTAAATTAAACAAATATAAGTACGAATTGTATTCACCAGATTTGGCTTTTTCCGGCTATTAAGTCTTCAGAAACTTGAAACGATTCTTTCGTAGAAAATTCTATTAATTTTTATTTCCTGGTAAATTATCAAACAATGTTGGTTGTCCAGTAATTTTTAATCTTAAGCGTTTTTATAAATTAAGTCTGAATATACCATATATGATTTATAATGAAGATCTGCGACCCAGATGAAACTGACGCAAATAAAACCATCTAAACTAGTTTATACTCTAACAAATTGCCTACAATATTGATTGATTATGTTGTACTATCTATAACTACACAAGAAAACCAAAGGCTTGCTTATTATCTGTTCATTTGGTTAATTAAGTTAACACATGGTTAATTAGATGCGACAACTTTTTAGAATACACTTGAAGATATTTTTTAAGCTCAAGAAATATATACTATTTTACATTGAACGTATTCTCTTAATAACCTCGAGTAGCTATATTTATTTTAATTTGATTTAAGAAAGGATATTGCACAAAAAACAATAATAAGCAAAGATTAAAGATATCAGTTAGAATCTATTTCATAATATTTTGCGTAATTATATTCGTTATGTATACATAGAGCTCATTTTTTATTATCTCTAATTGCAAATATAATAATATTTAATGGTTAACAAGATGTCAATCTTAAATCTATCAATAATTCTGAGTTCAAAGCTATTAAGAAAAGTAGCAACTATTATACATTAGTACCTTCTTGGTAGAAAATAGCCTCTTATGTTATTTTGAAAACCAGTATTAATATTAAAAGAATGATTTTAAAGGTGCTACATAGATCTATAGAGGTATTAGGCGCAGCACAGCAGTACTTTTACTTTGATTCACACCCTTCACAACTTCGCTTCGAAGCGGTCTGTAATAAAAGCTTTACCATCAAGATGACTTAAAATTGAATAAACCCTTTAATGACCTACTTTTCGAAGATGCACGCATAACTTAAAACACTGAAATGTATTTCTACATCAATTTTATTTATGGCTCATTAGAGTGGAGAAGCTATTAAATGAGTAATCCTTTAAATCGTTGTAACCACTAAACGATTTATCCGATTTTAAAGCCAATGCTTCGTTTATCTGTAGCCAAGCGGTTAAGGTACTATAGGTTATAGATAGAAAGCACATGTTTGATTTCTGTCGGATAAAGCAATGCGTTGGAGGTGGATATCTAAAAAAATCTGTACAATAATTAATAACAAAAATACCAACATTAGGAACATAGATTAAAGGCAAAAATGAAGTTAGACCATAAGAGAGTGGCAATCAATGCTAACATATAAATAACATATTTTATTATAAAATTTTTATCAGATAAACGATACCAAAGATAAAGGATGTTAATTAAGCCTATCAAGCAATTTATGAAACTATTTATGATTCATGTAATTTGAGTGCCGATCCGCCACTGTCGACATTTCGTGTTCCCCAGTGATTTCATCAATAAAAGCGGTAAAAATGCAATGCGCGCAATCAACTAATTGAAGGTATCTAATTAAATTCGAGCAAATTGCACTAAATTACCTTCTCATACCCATAAACGAACATATTATTTGAGTTATGAAAATGTCCGCTTAGTAATCAGTAAATGGACGTAATTGGCATTAAAATGTACGCTGTTAGTTCTACAGGAGTCCGTTGAGAATCCAGCAATGATTTCATGATGCCGATACTCGATTTAGAATGCCGCATTTAATCTTTGAAGTTCTCTGATACGATTGGACATATTTATTACAATGTACTTAGAAAGTAAGCAAATATGTGCGGTTGGTGGTGGCATAAATAGAGAAAATGTCATAATTATAGAGCTATTATGTCACTCAAACTTGTTTCACGCTAAGCATATACATAAACGATTAAGACCGATTAAAATTAAAATTAAAGAGGGATATCCCATCAGTTATCTCTAAGTAGATATTACTAGCTTTATTTGGAATACCATAAAGTAACTTAAAATTAAAGATACTTCCAAAGTCGTTTCTGGTATGGTATAACGTAAATAAAATTTTAATTTATTTTATACACATAAACATAATAGTATATTACATAACAAGAGTGGTAAGTAGGACATTACGTACGAGTGGAAAAGTTACGCAAGAAGCCGCGTAGCGGCGAGTGCGTAATTACACGAGTACTAATACCTCTTACCACTCGAGTTACGTACTATGCTTTATCTACGACTCAATATTTTAATTTTAATTCTAAATATTTGACATTTCTAAAAAATATATGACGTACGTACTGTACTGTTATCTACTCCTTTGACAGTAAATGTCATTTATACTCATTGTCACCATGCAGGGTAAGTAAGCACAGTTGTGCGTAATGAAACGTCATTCCAACATGACGTTTCATTACGCACAACTGTGCGTTATAGCTTACTTACCCTGCATGGTGACAATGAGTATAAATAGCATTTACTGTCAAAGGAGCAGATAAACATATATATACTAGCTTTGTATGTGACATAGAAATTGTCATTATAGAGCATTCATTCGTCTGTAATATTTGGCCTTACGCTGGTGGCACTCGACTCACTCGAGCCTATTAAGGACGCTTTTATAGAAAATTTGACAGATTGTCTTGGCAGCTCTGTAAGTATTTAATCGTTATGATCCTCAGCATTTCCATTACACTATTTTGGCTGTTATAGTCACAAAATGACGTGGTTTAATAGAGCTTTTATTTTAGGGAAAAGAAAAAAGCCACAGGTACTGAAGTTAGGCCAAGAGAGGGCTAAGGAACCACAGTTTAAGCCTTTTGAGGTCAAAACTTATACGAAGAGTAGGGAAGTATGACATAGATGATGTCTGCTATGTGTAGCCTCACGCAAATGACTTTGAGGCTTTTATAGAAAACTTGACAGATTGTCCTGCAAAAACAAACTCTTTTGGATGATTCCTTTTGTCAAGGAAACAAATCAGCATTAATATAATCCTAAACGATTTCTTCGTTCAAGCGCTTTTTCGTCAATGAAATTTTACACTGTACCACTCCTCATTTTGCCTCTTGGTATCATGATCGTTTTCAAAAATCTGGTTCTTTTCCTGTGATCACACAAATAATTAAATCCTTGCTCATTGACGATTTTGCCAAGACGATTAAGAAACTTGCTTTTCAATTGTACGGATTTCCTCAACTATTTTGGAACAATCCTTTCGTAAGTGCAAATGATTAGTCAAAAATTTAGTTAATAATGAAACTGTTTAATTTTAATTGTTGACTTAAGATTCTTATTCTTAAACGACGGTCTGATGTCACACAAGTGTTCACATGTATTTTCGTCTGTTCTTTAAATTAAACACAAATGAAACAACGTCGCTGTTCCATTTTAGGTGACAAATAACCAAAACAGAAATTCACTTATAACAGTTACAAAAATTACGAAGCTCTCGGAATTAGTTGAAACTCGCACTAAAATCTAAGAATCTATCAAGAACAACATCATAGCTTGAAGTGTTGCGTTTCTTATAATTTCCATAGAGTAAATTAACATGTTCAAAAACCTTTGATTAAATCAGAGGCGTTTAAGATATGCATTGATTTGATTTTCTTTATAAATAGGTTAACATTCGACAGTAATTATTTCTTGATTTTCTCTTAGAGTGTTGTGAATTTTAGTTGTGATCTTTAATATATTTTGTTCTAGTACGTTCAAAAGGTGACTCCTGTTAGACGCGAAAGTCTTTATCGGATGATGACATGTTGAGAACTAAGTAACTACTTTGTGCATAGCACAACCAATTAAATACAAATCGTGATCGTATTGAGTTATATCTATTGGAGCCGATTATACCAATATGTACCTGTCTTCAGTGTAAAGTTAATATAAAAGATTATGGAGTGAATTTATCAAATGTTAAGAATGAACTGAATCTTTGAAAGAAGTTTTTTACTGTTTATGCTACAAATTATTTTCTGTTTAAGAAAGATTTAAGAAGTGATAAAATCTATTTATGGAACTCTATGAAAATGGTTGATTTATAGGATTCTCATCTACATTTCCGGATACAGGTCCTTCAATCAGTAGTTAACTGACAGTATAACAACTTTAAGAACTGACAATTGAACATACAGACCTTCTGATACAAAGTGTGGGCCGTCACGCGGCAGCCACACAATATTTTCGAAATCGATCGACGTTTATCTTTCTTGGCATGGTATTATTTCTGTCAAGGTATACAATGTGGAAATGGTCCCAGTACGACGGCTATGTTGTTGCCGACTTTGCACCATAGGTGTTAAGTTACGATGGGGAACAATTAGTGTTAAGCGTAATAATATGTTTATGTTGCGATCGAGACGACCCACTCGCTTCTTCTTACGTTTACCGGCAATAGAACATACCAATAAGGGACATAGTCGGGTTACAATTATTCATTTTCAGAGGTTTATGAATATCAGTATAACATCGTCACTTGTTTATTTCTTGTCTATACTATTCATGTTTTCTTTACGATCTGTAATTCTGTACTTACGTCGTCGTTACCGGAGTCATTAAATCTCACCCTTAATAAGTTGGTACAAACTTTATACTTTTCTTTAGAAAACATAATATATTTAATACTGTTGCAAGTATTTAATGGTAATAAATAAAATAGTGTAAGTATAGATGTTTATCTTTGTCTTTAACGTGATTTATTTGTATAATTTTAAACTTATTGCTGTGTTCGATATATATTAGAATAAAAAAAGATTAGATTAATTAACTAGAAAAATATGTAGTTGTAAGTTTCCAACTTCAAAGTTGGAGCAACGAGAGATAGACAGGCAATATATATCATCAGAATCTGCCATTAAAAGCTTTGCTTTAACAAGTTTAAGAACAAATATGTATAACAAATAATGTATGACTGTATGAAATGATTTTATATAAAGAGGAAAAACGAAATCTATTAATTCAGCTTCATAAAATTACAAAATACATTAATCTCCAACTCAAAACCTTATACCGAGATTTCACACAAATTTATTTATAAACATTTAAGTATAAAAATATTTTGATATTTGTTTTTTGAAAAAAGCTCCTAGGTTGTTCATAAGGTTACACGACATACTGTGATTTAACGGCATGAAGTCTCGATAAAACCATTAAATGTTATAGCGTGAAGAAACGTATAAAGGTGATTTGACAAATTTTATGTCTAGTAAAATATCAGTTTCGAAGCAATAGACAACTATAAAGGTGAAATAAAAATCCTAAAATTTCAAATTTATGTGGACCACATAGGACGACATTAGGCACCTATCGACCCACGCAAATAAAATCGATCCAGGGGTACTTTTATGAGACATACGGGTATATTGAACATTAAAGATCTTGCTCGCTGTTTGAGCTTTAAAACAATTTTATGAAATATTTGATTAAGGTTAGGTTAGTTTTAATTCATATACATACATCTACTTAACACTAAAGAAATTATTTCACGATTAATAGAAGTGACATTAATGTGCTGGTTGAAGGTAGATATTGTTAATCAGCTCAAAAGTGCACATAATATTATTAGGCAATGATTTTAATGAAAAATCCAAACAAAACAACTGTGTGTCGAAATTATACTTTTTAATTCGTACAAAAAAACTAGTGTGGCAGTCAGTGGGACTGGCGGCAGAAGATATACTTCTATGCACGCGCATGTATTCATAAATTTGTATGCGAATGATTTAGCAAACTCATTATATGATATTCGTGGTAAGCGACCCCAAAAACTTGCTAGTACCATGTGCACACTCTTTTTGTATCGAATTTGCATAAAATTCCTGGAGACGAGGTCGGTCTTAAGCACCAGGTGTTTCGAACACCATCGCCATTATTAAAATCGTATTTAGCGACTCAAAAAACCACCGAGTACCAAGTGTGCACTGATTTCGTACAGAATTTACATAAAACCCCAGGAGAAGAGGTAAATAGGTACCTTAGACACCAAGTGCAGCGGAGACTTTCGGAATCGTGATATTCGTGTTCAGCGACCCCAAAAACTCCGAGTATATAAATTGAACCCATTTTCAGCAATACTTACCGAGTTGTAAGTTTTCTCTCCATTGTCTGTTCGAAATGTACTTTTCGAATGCAGAAATGCAATTTCCATTTTTACATTATAAAATATAGCGACAAATTTCCTGATACTTTAACGAATCCAATGCAAAAAAACGCATTCCGATCCATCTTACGTTACAAAATTCGGAGGTTTTGGTGCTTTATTTCCCTGACTATTCGTAAAAACTCTGTTTATGTAGCCAACAACCTCAAAAGCATAGTGCAGGATATACTGCAATCATGTGACGGTATTTTAGACTACAATACAATACTCATTACTGGATATTATTATTAATATAAAATACTAAACTGAATATGTTAACTTACGTGACAGAATTATAAAATATTCTGTCAAATAATCATGTGGTCCGTCACTATGATATTTATACATTAGTTCAGACTGTTTTTTGTATATCTATCCCTTTTCAATGTACTGAATGTTGAAACGGTATTCAAAGGACTTATAGTTATGACTAATAACATGTGATAAATATTTCATCTTTGTTTTTACCGACCATTATACCTTATAAGTGTGTCTGTCTCTCTCTTACTCACACCATTACATATGTAATGATTTTTCCCATTTAACTGTACACAAATCTTTTCCACCGAGTGCATAAATAGAAGTATAATTTCAAAAAATACTTCTTTATATAATGTAATTTTACTAATACATAATAATAACCTTGTCGCCTTGTATTAACATACATTGGCGATTACCTCACGAATTTGTTTTACAAAAAATGTTTAACATAAAGTTATTTTTTATTTAAAATACTATACTTCAGATATATCTACGTATATGTGAAGATAAAACTAAATTGATACTTGTTATATGGTCAAAATTAGGACAAACTGTACATTTAAGTAGTGGCCACCCCAGTTGTTTACTTAACTCTTTTCGTCAAATTTGACAGGTACTCGTGCACTGATCTTCAGCGGATTGTGAAGACAAATAAACCATTGTTTAGCTTTGAAAGCACCTATGATCCTTTTTAGGTAAACGATACTCCTAGCAAAAAAAGGTCACTTCACAATATACTCAAGGATCTGTTGAAGTACATTCCAAGTTGGGAATTCATTACGATCAGGCGTTTGTTTACTTTTTTAAAAGAAAATATGGATTCAATGCATGGGACAAAAGTATTTAACTATTGAACGTGTTAAAATAGTTGTCAAGCATTGTCTTCAAGTATTTTTATAATTTAGGCAACTTGAAATAAAGCATTGTCGTTTCTAAAACGTCGTTTATGTGTATAAAACTGTAGGAGAAATTGATTGTATCCATTACCGCTTGCACCTGTTAAACAGACAAGAATATTTTTTAAAAAAGTATAGAGAAATCCTGATTCTACCGACCTCAAAAATTAAATGCCTTAAATTTTTAAATACAATAATTAATTTCAGTTAGTTGAAACTTAACTAAATAAACATTTTCCTTCATCATTCATTGATTTACATGATGATGTTAATTCTTTGATCGCATAAAAAGCAAATAACACTATAATTCGAACAATGAGATAATTGCTCTTTAGATGAATCCAATATATCACAATAAACTCACTAATGACTTAAGTGTTTGAAAATTGATGTGTCATGATGCATCGTAGGAAGAACACATTTATTCTCTTATAAAACCAAATATTTTCTTTAGAACATATTTGCCCATATATAAAGACAGATGCGTAAAAATGTAAGCATGCTTAAGTGAGTTGGTTTGTATTTCCAAAATGTGAAGCAGTTTTCGTTAAGTTGTAAAAAAACACCAGATAGTTTAGCCAGTCATTCTTAAATATAATTCAAAAATTAACTTAAACTTTATATACTTATATTTTCTACAAAGTAATCAATTCTCACAATATAAATATAACAAGCAATTATTAGTTACTTTTGAAATTTTTAGAAAGTATATAAGAAGAATCAATTAAATAGCATTTAGGGAGAAATTGAAAATTGTCGCATCCAGCAGGACTCGAACCCGCAACCTTTGGTTCTACGCGCCAACAATCTAACAACTAAGCTATGAATGCTTAGCCATCAATTCGTTTTTGGGTCGTTAAATTCAAATCATGTCACATGTGACACTTGCTCACTTTCTCGCTAAGCACATATAGTAAGACGTTAATGAGAAAGAGAAAGAGATTTTATCAAATCGTTAATAGAAATATCAAACTCTAAGTCACTTTTTTGTGCACTGTCTTATATGTTTATGTGTCAAATTTGGGTGCCGGACCATAAAGATATACAAGGCACAGAGCAGGCTAATAAACTTGCACGGAAAGGATCAGTTTCAATATTTTATGTTCTATAGCCAGTTCTAGGTTCTAGGAGTAGCAAAAAGTTAGGTTTGGAACCGAAAAAAAACTGATCTGTAGACAACAATATCATCACCAGAAACACACCTTAAGTCATGCCGTGGCAGCATGTATATTAAACAGATGTGTGCTATTAGAGTTGAAGGACTGTGTATAACAAGTACAAACTGTCCGAGTCATACACCGGTTAAGGGATATCTGCAAACCATTTTTCATGATGGAGAGAAAAACTAAGATATACGTTTTAAAGAATAAACAGTAAACTTTCAAAATTTCTTTGAAATAGTAAAAAAGTTGATTTCATAAAAAAATCGGAAGCGAAACAACAATATGCAAAATTTTCGTTCGCAAATTTGCTAACTGAATATCTCGAAAACGAGTCCAACGTAAATCTGTTTTTGCCCGCTTATTTCTCACCATAAAAGCTACTTTCCTTATTTGGTTATGGACGATATTATCAAAACAGTAGGAAAGAAAATACGTAAACATTATATCGTTTACAGGAAAATTGAATCTGTTGGAATATCTGAATGTACATTAATTGACGACCTGATGATTTTGGCTGGCAAGGAAAATGATCTTCAGCGTGATCTAAAAGTATGGAACCAGAAAGTAGAAAACAGAACCCTAAAGATATATGTAGAAAAAACAAAGTCATGGTAATTGGGAATGAAAATCAAAACATATCGATAGAAATTGATGATCAAAGAATACAACAGGTACGTGTGTATAATTAATTAGGGATGGAAATCGAATGAAGGAAGAATGGAAGAAGAAATTAAGCAAAGAATCTCCAGCGCATCACGTTTGTATCATAGATTAGGCAGAACATTTATTGGTAAAAAAGAAGTCAGTACGAAGACAAAGACAAAGTGGAATATAAAACTGTGTTCAGGCCAATTCTACTATATGACAGCAAATGTTGGGTAATGAATCGGGAAACTGGAAGCAAAGTGAATGTGATCGATATGAAATAGGTACCTTCGTAAAGTAAAAGGTATTACATGGCTGGATAAGGTGAGAAATGCCACTGTAAGACAAGAGTTGCATTTAAAACCAATTCTCAATATCCGATAGAAATAAGCTTAGATGGTTTGGTCATAAATGCAGGATCAATGAAAAAAAGTAAAATGTATATGGGAGTCAAAAGTATGCAATAAAAAAGGGCGTGGCAGACTGAGAAAAACCTGGAATGACAAGGTGGCTAGCATTAAAAAACAATAAATCTTAAAAGAAAGCAATAAACAAAGAGAAAACAAGAAGGAATGGACCAGATTTTTGTATAAATTAAAGTAGTAAAACTATGAATTTTCCAAAAAATAGGGTTTTTGGTACTTTTTCTTATTTTTCTCCGAAATTTATTATCTGATTGGGTCGCATCGAAAACCGTTTTCAAGGTTATAAAATTATCTACATTTTCTCTTATTGGACCAATATCATAACTATCTTAATTTTCAAGATAGATAAGCAAAATCAAAAATCGCTCAAAAATTGTCAGATTTTTTGTTTATAACTTTTTTTCCTGCATTCTAAAGTAAACCAAAATCACCCAAAGGTTCCTGCAAACCTGCTCTACAAGGTGGTATGCATCTTTTACTCAGTTTACTGTACAGATTTTTCGTCCAAAAAAGCCTTTTATCTACTCCTTTGACAGTAAATGTCATTTATACTCATTATCACCATGCAGGGTAAGTAAGCTATAACGCACAGTTGTGCGTAATGGAACGTCATGTTGGAATGAAGTTTCATTACGCACAACTGTGCGTTATAGCTTACTTACCCTGCATGGTGACAATGAGTATAAATGACATTTACTGTCAAAGGAGTACGTCATATATTATTTTAGAGATGTCAAATATTTAGAATTAAAATTAAAATATTGAGTCGTGGATAAAGCGTAGTACGTAACTCGAGTGGTAAGAGGTATTACGTACTCGTGTAATTACGCACTCGCCGTAATGTCCTACTTACCACTCTTGATACGTAATATACTATTTTCAGCTAAGTGCACTGGACTATATGGTTAGATTGTTTTTATTTTAACATCTACTGTTGAGCTGAATCTACATATAAAATAGTTCAGTGCCGTTTCATCTAAATTTAAATCCTTAATTGTTTAGAAGTGACATAACTTTAATTATTGAAAATTGTAGTCCTAATATGCAATATCGAATTAAAAAAAGAATAAATAAAACATGATAATAATAAATTACTAAAATAGTTCAATATTATTTTAAATTATGTATGGACCATAAAAAATTGAATACGTATTGCCAAGAGTAATCTTTTAAAAAAGATTTATAACAAGTCACATAGAAATATTAATAGAATTTAAAGGTGTTTTTGTTACAATAAATTATGACTAATAAAATTTTAGTATCTATTGATTTATTTATGTTTTAATACGCTAATCAGAGTTTAGCATTTAATTTGATAAAGTGTGTTTGTTTAATGTACTTTCACAACTAAAAAAATAATTAAAAAAAAGAGTGTGCGTGTAACCTTTACGCGCGATTGAAGTAAAACTTTTTGACGTGCGTATCGAAAAATAAATATTTAATTACAATTCAATTATATTTATTGTCTATATACTTTACAAAAAATGAGATGTTATATTTATATTATTCATTAGAAATAGGAATTTGAAAGTTATCATTATTTTTTATATATGAAATAATAGGTTTATGATAACTAAAATGTGAAACATAGATTTTACTCTCTAAATACCATTAATGTATTTGAAACCGTTTGAAAATTTTGAAAATTTCATAAATAAATTTTGAAAATTTAAGCTCCTCCCATAGCTGAAATCACACCGTTACTTCCATCAGAATCTTCCGTTAGAATCTAACGTTAGAATATGACGTCAGAATTGTAACGTTCCGTTACAATTACTTCCATTAGAAAATAAATCTGAGTTACCCCTAGTCGTGCCTAAAGAAGTTTTGCTTCAATAATAGGTAAACAATATTAAAAATATACACACATTACGTTTAGAATTTGTGATTTTGTAGCTGTATCTACCTTATTGTAATACAACACAACACAAGAGCCTTCGATAGTTAGATAACCATTTCATTTTGTAGCATTTTATAGCATATTTCATAAAATTTAAAATCCTAAATTGAGTTTGTTTTCTTCAGTTCTACGAAGGATCTGTTATTGCTGGTAAAAGATCAGCCATCCTGACTAGTGGTTTTATGGTCTTTATGGCTATCTAACCAAACATAAAATAAGTATAAGCAAGTGTTAAAACATTTCGAATATTATTATTTTACGAACAAAAACGTGCAACGTGCTTCTTTACTTAACGTAAAGCTTCCCTACAAACAATTATTTACTATCATAATATGTATGTATGTATATAAACTTACATAATCAAATCATAGTGAATGTCGCTGTCTTGTCTTTTTCTTCAAATCTTTCTGGGGCTGATAATATGCCCTTTGACGTTCACAATTTTTTTTTCTTTTTAGCTCTTTAAGTCTATAAAACGAAAATAGCTAGGTATAAATAATAGGTATAAATAATTAGGTATAAATAGTGTAATTACACACCAAAAATAAAATGTATGCATATAGAGTAGGTACTCACTCATTTTCATTCAATATTTTTTCATCACTTTCTTCATTAATAAATCCACTTTGTTTATTCATATTTTAAACAAACACTTTATACACAAATTTAAACTATTCACCACTAATGTATTTTGGTTGACAAGCTGTCAATTCATACAATTACAGATTTAATTTTATTTAATATAGTAGGCGGAATCGTGTTAGGTATTTTGTATCAGGTTTTGTTTCCGGTAGAATGACGTCACGTCCGTTAGAATTACTGAGTTAACCCTAGTCGCGCCTGAACTAACAATAATAAAACTACTAATTTGAAATGAAATTTGATAATTTATATTATTTGAAACTTCTACTCCATCCAAAAAAGGTTTACCAACTATAGCATCAGTATTTGAATTTCATTACCCACCTTTACATTCTTACTATTACTCTCAAAAATTTTATATTTTTTATTATATCAATCTTGCTTATATACGGCAGTAAATCCACGTTCACTTCATGTTAATCTAACTATACTTCTAAAGGAAGTTGCTCAAGTTAATAAATTTCAGTAATCCTTGCATACAAAAAACTTCCAAATACAAAATATTTACAAAATCACAGTGAATGCCGTTGGGATTTTTCTGTAGAATATTGACGTACGGAATTCTTTTCTCAAAATTAAAATTTAATGTAACCTTTCAACGGGATTACAAAAAGTCTTGAACAACACACGACCGATACACAAATAACAGATTCGGTTGTTACAATCCTCGGCTCCGCCTCGGATTACAATATTCAACCTCATGTGTTATTTTCTACATATAGGCCTTGTACGGTTAATACGTATATGTCCACTAAGCCATATTAATGTTGAATTAGTTAGAAATATAATTCATGCCTTTATTAACACGTTTTCAATCGTATTTAAGGGTATATCTTATATCTTATTACAATCAAACATGAAATAAATCAGTAATAAGTTTAGTAAAACCTATTCTGGGAATACATGTTGTAATTTTTGTTACAAGTATGAAAGTAATTCTAAGTTACGATAAATGACACGCAGTTGTGGTCTAGTACAATGTAACAAAACGCTTAACAGAACATTAAAACTTGAAATATTATAGAAACAACTGACAAATATTTTACTTCGATAGAATGAACACAGACAATCTGTACTGTTGACCCATATAAATATTCAATACCTACCTATTTGTAATGTTATTTACATAGTAACTGTTTTCCTGGTTATATGAGAATGGTTTTATTGTATCCATTTCACTATTTATATGCTGTAGGTTTAAAAATTGTAGGCAATTATTAAGACAAATTTGCTAAAGCTCTGTGTTCAGAAAATATAAAATTGCCACAATGAAATATAACACAGAGAGAGATACATCGACTACAACTACAATACTGTCTGTAGCAGAGCCAGAATTTTTTTATATTATATTCAATGATTTTATATTATACATGGGAAGCTATAACATACATAGAGAATTATTCTTTAATAACGTATCATTACTAAAACACCTTAACTTTAAAACGACAATAATGATTATATATAGAGTTCAAATTGGACGGAACAAGTAATTTATTATGAGATAATATTTATATGTTTTGAATACCATTTTAGTCGATCTAAAGCTTTTAACAGTTTCATGTTCTAAAACGTCAGTACATGAAAAGTCTTTTAATCTATGAAAATTATTGGGTTTGTTGAAAAATTGTTTCTAATTTGTACTGAATCTGAAGACCTCTATAAATTTAGTTATTGTTACCAAAGATGTAATATTAGCCTATACTTTTCTAATATATACTCTATACCAGCGGTTTTCAAATTCTGATTCTTGACGCCTCCCTATTTTATTTCAAATTTTTTTAATTATTCTTCTTAAAATAAATATAATAGAATAAAATGTTAAACTGTATTGCGAGAATTAAATAGTCAACCAGGAGAATTAAAATTAGACCAGGCAACACTTTATATCCAGCTGGTATAGTCATGTGCTTGGTGCGGCGGAAGATGATGTTTGGCGGAAGATGTCGAACGTCATCGAATGGTCTCGACGCAAGATGTGCGGCTATAAATGAAGAAAAGCGTTTACAGGTGTAGCCTTTTTTACAACCCAGGGGGGTGGGTCTTGGCCGACTGTTTTATTCTTACTGACAATTTTTTTATATACAATCTCTGTGATTTTGACAAAGATATATAGTCCAAAAATAATTTAAATTTTATCTCTTAAAATCTCTAAAAAATATTTTTATTTCACTAGGATTCTAGACATGCAGTGCGTTTATCCTCAAAACGACGCGAATACTTTCGCATGATATTCTTGATTTACATTCGGAATTCGCGTAGTACTTCGATGGGGAACTAATTTTCTATCTCTGATTGTTCGAGCGCAAAGTAATATCTATATTTTATGAGCGTTGATGGATATGTTTTTGAAATAATCACAGTTGAATAGAGGTCCCATCTAATTCCTTTATCTGTTTTGTTCTCCTACATAATTGTCAATATTTACTTATCTGTGATATTATTCACCCAGCAACTGTTTTCCTGGTTATATAAGAATGGTTATTTCACTATTTAAATCTTGTAGATTTAAAACTGTTGGCAATTATTAAAACAAATTTACTAAAGCTCTGTATTCAGAAAACATAGAATTGACTTATTAAAATATTACATAGAAAAAAGTACATCGACAGAGTTAGATTTTTTATATTGTATTCAATGATTTTAGGTTATAAATGGAAAGCTCTTAACAGACTGACAGAATGCTTTAATAACCTATCATTACTAAAATATCTTAACTTAAAAACGACGGTAATAATATACACAGCTTGAACCGAACGGAACCAGTAATTTATAAAGTAATATTATTTATTTGTTTTGAATACCATTAGAGTCGATATAAAGTTTTCAACAGGCCTAAAGTGTCAGTACAAGAAAAGTCTTAATCTATGAAAATTATTGGGCTTGTCAAAGAATCGTTGCTAATTTGAACCATATAAATTCAGTTATTGTCAGCAAAAATTTAATACTAGCCTATACTTTTTTTTAAATAATGCAACTTTGAAATAAAGAAAGTACTTATACAAACTAGAAAACGGCATTAAGAACTTTAAGAAGTAATTAAAAAAATTTCGGTTAGGTATAAATTCCCTACAAGTAATTTCGTCCCCGCAATCAGGTATATGCTTTCGGTTCAAAGAAGAAATAAAATCAAAACATGAAAATAGTTTAAAGGTTTTAATTTCAACTCTATGGCATGAACATATAAATAATTTTTCATATGACATACATTGAAACAGCTTGTTTTGATCCCTGTTTTGTCAGTCGAAACAAGACAATTTCAGACCAATGCAACTGTCAGTCAGAAATTGACAGTTTTTTCTGCCCTAGGGGAGAAAAGACGTCATTTCTGCCCGGCACATTCATTTATTTATTATTTATGTATTTATTTCAAGTCTATCAGAATCGCATTTGTAATAAACAAAAGCGAATGAAATCATAATCGGCTGACAGTTGTCAAATCGTTGTCAAGATATTAGTGCACTATTTGACTGAAATAGTATTACATCGACTAGCTACGAATGCATGTGATATAAAATAGTATAAATTACAAATAAAATGAGTACCCCAAAACATCTTACCGAAAGAGCCCTAGCAGCTTCCCTTGATTTATTGCCAACACAATCTAAGGAAAAATATTTATCTTGTTACGATAAATTTGTGAAATGGAAAGAAGCAGAAGAGGCTACATCGTGGTCAGAGGATGTGTTGTTGAGTTATTTTGCGGAGGAATTATCAAAATACGCACCTACAACTATGTGGTCCATTTATTCAATGTTGAAAACAACGATAGGTTCGAAACACAATGTAGATATCAGTAAATATTGTTGTTTACAAGCTTTTTTAAAGAAGAAACAAGTTGGATTTGTAAGCAAAAAATCAAAAGTTTTTTCTCCCACCGAAATAAATAAATTTCTCCGAGAAGCCCCAGATCGAGAGTATCTTCTTATTAAGGTCAATATTTTTTATTTTTTTTTTACGTAAATTAACCTATATTTTATTTGAATACTATGATATATCTAAACTTAGAAATTTTACAATTCTTGGAGTCCTTGGAGCATGTCGAGGAGCCGAATTGTGCGACATGGCCTTGGCTGATTTCGAAGATTTTGAAAAAAAGTTATTAAAAATAACAATTCCAAGAACAAAAACCCATATAAGCCGTACTTTTACAGTTGAAGGTGAATATTATGATATAATAAAAAAATACGCGAGTTTGAGGCCTAAAAATGCAGAGTCCAGCCGTTTTTTCCTAAACTACCAAAAGGGCAAATGTACAAAACAGGTTATAGGAAAAAATAAAGTCGCCGCTTGTCCTAAAGAAATCGCAAAATTTTTGAATCTTCCTAATTTTGAAAAATATACAGGCCAGAGCTTCCGGAGGACTTCGGCCACTTTACTCGCTGATTCTGGAGCAGATATAACCACTATAAAACGCCATGGTGGTTGGA
Source organism: Altica lythri (assembly GCA_964028335.1). Lineage (NCBI taxonomy): Eukaryota > Metazoa > Arthropoda > Insecta > Coleoptera > Chrysomelidae > Altica > Altica lythri. The sequence continues at coordinate 26,151,671 of OZ034808.1, read as the reverse complement.
AATCAACGACTGTAGCTGAAGGCTATATTCAAGATTCGACCAATAATAAAAGAAAAATATCAAATCAAATTACTAAATGCATTGATGAATCTGCACCTGGTCCATCGTTTGATCTCATGGTTTTTGAAAAAAAAATTAGAAGTGACAACTTTGTAAGCTTCTCTACAAAAACTAAAGAATCTAATTCATCAACGACAGAGACAGTAACATCAAAACAAACCGTATATAATTTTCATAATTGCAATATCAATACAATTAATTTTTAAATTAAGTTTATAATTAAATTCACACAAACTGTTAAACTGTTAAAATGGTAAATTAACTATATTAAAATGTTCTTATTTTTCTATGATTTAAATAGTATAAGATATTACTGCGATTTTTGTCTAAACTGATGTTAAACTGTTAAAATGGTAAATTAAATATATTAAAATGTTCTTATTTTTCTACGATTTAAATAGTTTAAGAAATTACTACGCTATTTGTCTGAAATAGTCTTACTTCGACTGGCTACAGAGCAGAGATCAAAACTCGCTGTTTCAATGTATGTGATATGAAAAATATAGTGTGTGGCACGGGATGAAACAAAGACGATTTCTGACAGAGCGATGACAGCCCTCGCTTTGCTCGGGCAGTCAACTCTCGCCCTAGTCAGAAATCGTCTTGTTTCAACCCTTGCCACACAATATACTATTTACACAAATGAGAATTTCAAAATTTTACACATTTAAATGAAATACATGTTAAAAAATGAGTTCTATCTATTTCAGAGTTTTTGTATTTTTCTATAAGGTTTTCAATAAATTTTTGACGATTTTTAATTTTAGGGTCTCTTACATAATGTTTCAAATGACAACTTTGCAACTTGATATAAGTTTCGATTTGGAATTCATTTAATTTCTCAAGAAATGTTATTATATTTGGATGTTCTTTGTAAAATGAATCGTTAAAAGTTCTGTGAAAAGCTTTGCAAGCGTTTGTTGTTCGCGTGAGATCAGACGAATTTTTGGCCCAAATTGTCGGTGGAAAAAGAGATTCTTCATCAACATAATTCTCGATTAGATAATCAGCGTACTTCTCCAATCTAATGTCATTTGGTCTATTTTCGAATAGTTCGAACGCAACGCAATCACCCACTTCATTAGGATCTAAATAAGTAAGACCAAAAGTCAAGTGCAACCACCGACCAATATCACTGCTCGCATCGTTATATTCCACAACTAGACCGATAGTTTTAATTTTCCGGAACCATGCCTGGGCGAGATGAAATCTGCATCCGATGATTTGGGTGGAAGGCCAAACTTTTCGAACGGCTTTATGTATGGCCATTTCAAAATCACACACTATTTTCCTTAAAATCGAAGTTAATATTAATTTTGGATCACTTATCTTGAACCAAAAGAAACAGTCTTTCGTATGTTTCCGATTTTTTATTGGGTAGAAGGCATACCATTAAAGGTATGTAATGTCCGTGTAAAAAACCGTGAATTGTAAACATTTGTATGAAATATTTGGCACAATAATCAAATGTGCCGTCGACGTAGATTCGTTGCGTTTTCCCCAGAGCTTCAAGATTTAAAAGACACGTAAACACAATGATATTATTTAACACACAATTAATAAAAAGGAATTGTTCATCACGCGAAGTTTTTACGTCAATCGAATTCAAAATTTCATGTACATCGTTAATATTTTTCGGAAGCGCTGGTATAAACTTACGTCGACTATTAGGTATACATATTCTTCCTAACGTACTCGACGTCCCTGGTTGTTAGTGTCGCTGGTAAATTTTCTTTCAATGCCATACGTATAATTTTTGACGGTTTTTCAGAAATATCGTCAACAGCTTTTATCTTGCAAACTGCAGAAACTGTTTGCCTATTTAACGTTGAAATGTCCGCAAGATGACATTGTTCGGATGAAGTTTTAGTCACGAATATTGCACTTGATACACCTAATGTATAGATACAGGCCTTACATTTTCTGTTGGTACATTTCCAACAAGTTTCTTCTGAAGTTTTCAGTTTTTTGTGGAAATTAAACTTGTAACCGTTAACTACAAGTAGATCCTTGCCACGAATACTTTTAATAATTTTCACCTCCATAATTTGCTTTCCCACAACAATTCACACGTACTCAAACTAAGTAATTATTCAAATGATTGCAAATTATGATAATATAAGGGTTTTGTATCCGTCTAAACTACCTGTTATTCCTAAAAATTTCCAAGAAGCAGAAATAATTATATTTTAATTTGGGGGCGAAATTACCAGCCGGATTATCGAAGTGCCTGGCTACCAAAGGATTAACACAGGTAGCGGGGACCAAATCACCCATCCCCGGATTTTTGACACTTTGTCACTTCCTTCTATCTGAAAATCTATGGTTTTTGCTCTCCTAACCAAATAAAATAATAAGACAAAGCACAAAAAGTGAGTTTCATGGTTTAATTGTATATTTGACGCCTTGCAAACATTTCTTTCAATAGTTTTTGTGTGTGTAAGTCGTCCTTAAGAAAATCGGTTGCTTGTTTTGAAATATAGCTACACACGGAGGAAAAAAAAACGATCTAGCAGGTACCAAGTCTAGGAAAATTCGTTTTTTCTATTTTTCACATAACATGATTGTTAGGGTAAGATAACCTGTGAAATAATGCATAACTGCTCAGGTAGCACATTCAGCAAAGTATTCGACTAATCCAAGGGCCCATCCTCATTAAACAAATACAAACAGGTTAGGTTTATCAAACTTCGCGTAACAAGAATCATTTCAAGAAACTATTAATGCAAATGATCAGGTTTATGCTCATCGAATCCGCGCTGCTAAAGTAAGATGTTTGCAAAATTTGACTAACATACGAACAGAAAGCTCTATGATTTAGATGTTTCACGAGCAAAGCTCGGTCATCCAGATATTATAAGTTTATAAGTTTTAAATTTTAAATTAAAATAAAAAACATAAAAAGAGTTAAATACATACGAGATAACAGAAGAAACCAGAGCTAGGATGTAGAGGAATTAAGAGTAGGAGATAGCAATTAAAAAAACATATAGAAAGAAAACCAGCAACAAGAAAAAAAGAAAGATTTATTTTTTATTTTTGTAGAAGTAGAAAAACATAACTTTAGAGATTCTGCATGTTAGAGATGTTTGGTAAATTGATCGATGCAGTATTTTTATCGGAAAAAGATTTTTTCCAATTTATTATCAAATTGGCAACAATTTGTATTAAAATAAACATAATATATACATAAAAAACCAATAGTCATGAAATCCATGTTTATCGAAATCTCTAACTCGTAAAAGCAGCAGTTTTGAATTTAGCTATACCTACACTAAGTTTCAAGTATGTATTAATCATTCCAAAAAAAGTATTCTGCACTGTGTACTATAAGTTAGATATAAATTTATATCTATAATATGCTAATGATATACACAATAACTTCTATAAATTTAATATATTAACAGTTTTTCTTTTTTTTTTTTAACTACATTTTTTATTGTTGGCAACGGAGAGCCACATTTTTCTGCACTTTTTATTGTAATCAAAATAAAATATATGATACTCAAGAAAAATAAATTACAATTAAATGTTTCTGTTTAGGTGGCCCATTTTATAAGAATAAAATCCTGCGGGGTTTATAAACCGCCCATTGATATTAATCTAATATATCTAGCGCCTTTAATAGTGACACCTGGTGGCAATCATAGAAATTTATGTTGCATTTCAACCACAAATTACAATTTTTTTTTCTACTACCGTCGTTAGCGGTGCGCCAAACGGGTATAAAGCATTTCGAGTGGTTCGTAAGCCCCACGGGTGGTACCTAAATATCTTGGGTCATAATTTTCATATCATATTACTAGATTGTGTTCCAAAAGCATATTATAGACGTTTAAGGCATATATTATAATTAAAGGTTGTTTTTAGTAAACTATTATTTTCGAGATATTTTTAATAACATTTTTGAAATTTTGGAAAGTATACAAACAAGAATATATTAAATGACATTAGGGAGAAATTGAAACAATGTCGCATCCAGCAGGACTCGAACCAGCAATCTTTACCTCTATACGGTAACACTCTAACTACTAAGCTACAGATGCTTAGTATGTCACTTTTTTGTGCCCTGTCTTATTTATAGAGTTTAATATTTCAATTGTTGATTTGACAAATAATCTCATTAACGTGATGCATATATACATGCGCTTAAGGAGAAAGTCAGTAAGTCTCACATGTGACAGGAGTTGAATCTAAAAAATTATCAGTAGCTTAGTGGTTAGAGCATCACCGGTAAAGGTAAAGGTTGCGGATTCGAGTCCTGCTGGATACGACATTTTTTCAACTTCTCCTTAATGTTATTTAATATATTCTTGTTCTTATACCTTCAAAAAAACTAAAGATTGTTTTACCAAGTACCTGTTAAGGAAAGAGTAGGTAATTTAAATTTATATAAAAACTATTTGTGATGACGTTAACTTAACGTTAAAAATTATGTTTAAGATTCTATAAATTAAACCTTTCAATGGTAAACATTATTTAAGAAATAAGACATCGACAAATACCGATGAAAAGCTTGGTATTAAAAGCTGTTAAATCGTGTACATGTGCGCCTGCACTTGTCAGTAGTCTCCATAAAGGTATTTAAGACATCTACAAACAAGTTACTTTTAGTTAAGACTACAGGTTACAATAATAATTTCTTATTAGTTTCTTGGATAATTTATGTATCTATATCAAGGTAAAAATTAATTTATCTAACTAGTCGATAACGAGTATTGATGACTACTTTCTGAGCGATAATTTCGACGCATTGTACCGCTACGTCATCATTAGCGAAGAGTCTAAAGGGTTAAAAGGTTTAACCTCTGAATGATGAATAGTTCCTGCTGATACAACTCGCCATATTCAGTTACAATTGGATTTGTGCCCCATACCAGCACTCACCACATTTATTCTTCTCGTTTTGACTCTCTTTCGAATGTACGATTTGTTACTAGCATACAAAGATCTCATTGATACGAACACGTATTCAATACGATTTTTTATATAGTATATTTAAAAATTACTTACACGTATTGTGTGAAGTTAAAAAAGCATACATATGTAGGTACTATTTTTATTTTATTAAAAAGTAATTTATAGTGAATATTACCAAATGTTGATTTTAAATTTTAAAGATGACCGCGAAAAAAACCTCATTCCATAGTTTGGTTTTGTTTTGCATAAGATGAATCCTCTGTCGCTGGATAAAAAAATGTTTTTAATGAAATATTAAAATCTGGTTCTACAAGTTGGCGTTAAACTTATATTGGAAAATAGAAGCTTTGTTCTTGTCAAAGTTGAGGAAGGGTAAACAAATATTAAAGCAATGTTGAGAGATTTTTCGAAAAAATATTGGTTAAATAAGCTAGGCACAGTTAGATTTTGAAAAATAACAATGAGGAATTGATAACAGTAATTCTTGTTTATTATAGTTCGATATTTTTTTCCTTAAATGTGTTTATTATAATCAATAGAAGAACTCTTTGAGAGTATGTGGTTAAAATTGTAAATCTATTAGAACAAAATTGACGAAGCTATAAGAATTTAAAACTCTACTCTTCCACATGTTAATAACTAAACGGTTTTTCGACGCTTGCGTAGTGGGTATGTCCAACACTTTCTTTTGGCTCTCGGTTGTCTTTAATGATCTAAAAGACATTGTACTTTCCAGTGAAAAACTCGAAGGTATGAAGCCAGCATTTGAAGACTTATCAAGCTGGAACCACATTTAATTTCTTTCTATCAAAACAAAATAGTCCAAAAGATTACCAATGTGTTCTGTAAAAAGTTTAAGTAATCAGCTCCCGTTAATCGGTTAGGTAATACAATCGGACCTAGTAACCATTCGCCTAAAATCCCTATCTAAATGTTCCATCATTTCTTAGAAACAGTGGCAAAACTCCAAACGCGCCTGATGATCAAGTGGATTCAGATCATGCACTCGTTGGATATGGTACGGGTAAAACTGCTTCTCGTGGAGTTTTCTTCAAACCAGAGGAGCTCCAATTCCTACCTCTGCTGATAATCTCCGCAAACTAGTTTCTGGATTCTCCTTTACTAGTGCTAAAATAACTTCTTCTGTCTTAGGGGTTGACACCGACCTTGGTTTCCTGGAGTTATATGACTGTTTCCCTAATGTATCTGTATCACGCAACCTTTGGTGCATCTGTATCACGCAACCTTTGGTGCAGTCTTGCAAATACACGAACTGAAGGCATTTGGCGATTAGAGAAAGCACCTACATACAGACTAACGCTTCCCTCGCCTTACCATTTGCACGACCGTACATGAAATGCATATCAGTTAATTCAATATTACTGTAAACAAGTAAATACTAGCTACAAATAACATCTAGATTAAACATCGGTCGAATTTGATAAAAAAAGCAAGTTTTTGAGAATGAAAAAAGAGATAAGTAAACCAAATATGACACAAAAACACGAAACCGTTAATGTTTAAGATTTTTCTGTATATTTTGGGCCATACTACCACCCATTTTATTTTGTGACACTTTTTTAACACCCCAAAAAGCAGATTAAAATATGATCAAGTTTTTTCGTATGTATTCTGATATAAACAGATATGCATAAATATTTATTTAATATTTGCATAACTATTTAAAGAATATGAATTTTTTTATATAATTTAACATATACATAAATGGATTAGTTGAATATGCTGTGTGGGTTTAAAAGAAAGTAGCTCAGAATATTTCTTTTGTTTTATTACAAAATAATTTACACTACTTTAACTGTGTTGTATAACCACGCTCATTTGTCAAATTTTTAAGAACAATAATATTTCATATTCTTTTCCTAACGTCCTACTAAACTACAAATTTTTAAGATGATCTAGTGGGTACTTAACTTGGTGTAATCAAGCGATAGGCACCTTAAGACAATTACAAATTACTTTTAACACATTGTTAATGGTAGCTACCTTTTATAGAAGTGGTGTTGCATGGTGAGAAAAGAAGAGAGAGTTTAAAGAACAAATCACTTAAAAGGTTTCTGGCAAAAGTTTTAGTGAAATATATGGGCATTATGATGACATATATGGTTGCGAAATAAGTTAATAAATTACCGGATTGCTATTACTTTACAATAAACACATATTTTTAATTTGTTTTTAAAATGGATTAAGAGATACGATATCGTGTCATAAACTTAATTGATTTGCACAGTAATAAAGAAAAATTATGGGCCGTGTATGTATGTTTACATTTTTATTTGTTAGGTGGCCTTAAGTAAAAAATGGCATAAAAACAGAAAAATAAGGAATAATAAATCAAATTGAATAAAAAGTTATCAAGTTAACTGTTAAAAAAAATATTAATTTCTTGACTCTGTAATTACCATGTTAACATACCTATAAAAATAATGTGATGAAGAACGCAAAATAAAAAAGCTCCTTTTTTCAATACGTGACCACCAAAACGATATGTTCTTACAGACTTTATTTCCACATGATTGCATTGTAGATTTTTCTTAATGTAGCGGTTGGGCATGATGTATTGTCTATTGCCAGTTAGAAGCCATTACAAAATGCCTAGGAATCTAGGTCGAACCTACTTGAAAACCGTGAAGTATTTTGAAAATTAGTCGTTGATTGATTTTCATCTTACCTACGATCCTATAGTAATTGAAATGTATCAGTTTTGAGAATTGAGTATTTACATACCAACTGCTAATAAAAACATTGTAATAAAGTATATGATATCTACTCTACCTCATATTATGTATCAATTTTTAGTTCGTGAAAACTGTTATTATAGACAGCAGTGCGTCAAGGATTGAAAGTGTGCGTGAAGTAACAATGTATTTTAAATGGGATTTAATAGTTTTTTATGAAACAGTTCATGAAGTATGCTTTTTGCGCACGCATGCGATGTATAGAGCACGAGCGAAGCGGGTGCTATATATCGCGTAAGTGCGCAAAAAGCACTTCACGCACAGTTTCATACAATATTTTATCTACGATAATAAAATAAAAAATAATTACAAGAAAGCCATTTATTTTCAATTCATTTACAAGATACTAACAAAACTAATGCTCTCATAGCAACAGCATGGCAACGCGAATGCTAAGGATATTTGATTATATGAAGGTGTGTCAAAAACAGTGCGAATAAGTAAATCCCATTTAAAATACATTGTTACTTCACGCACACTTTCAATCCTTCACGCACTGCTGTCTATAATGACAGTTTTCACGAACTAAAAATTGATACATAATATGAGGTAGAGTAGATAAATACTTTTTTATAATTCACGTTCACAAAGTTTCTATTTCGACACTAAAAACAGTATCGAAATAGATTCATTGTAACACTGTTTTTGGTAACTTTTTGTTTTACACAATTGGTTGCACTGCACTGATTGTCAACGAAAGAGTTCAGGTAGTAAAAGTAAATTATTAACTACATTATTAGCGTTATTACTAAATTCGGAATATTTTATACAAATTTGACAAACATTCAAATTTAAAATCATTAAAACTGTCAAGTGTCAAAAGTGTCAAGATTGCCAACAAAAATAAATATTTCGAAAAACTCTCATTTTATTTATTTTTTTATACTTTTAAAAGTTCAGTATAAAAAATAGTATGTAACACTCGAATTACAATGACGGTTTGTAGTACTCGTTCTTTGCGAAACTCACCGCTTCGCGGTTCGTTTCACAAACTGCACTCGTACTACGAAACCTGTCATTGTAACACTTGTATTACAATAAACTATCACGCACTGTTTTTGACACACCTTCATATAATCAAATATCCTTAGCATTCGCGTTGCTATGGTGTTGCTATGAGAGCACCCAACTAACAATTTTATATTTTATAAAAACTGTAAGAACGTTTACCGAACATGTTTTATAAAACGTCTTTTATTGTAAGAACATTGTAAAAACGTTTATATAACCCTTATAAAGCCCAAAAAGGCGCAGGTTTATAAAATATTTCTGCTGCTTAACAAGTTTTATAATGTTTGTGGTAGCTGCAATACAATATTTATATAAACGTTTATACAGCTTTTAAAAAAATACTATAAAATCACTATAAAACCGTTTTATATATGCTTCATAATGCTTTCATGCTTTTATTTTATGAAACAAGTTTAGTGATACAGAAATGTCCAGACGAACCAAAATATTTTCGAAAAGGACAATTTTATTCTGAAAACAGAAAACTTGGACGAGGCCATAATTAATTTTATTCACCTACATCTCAAAACACTAAACAGTTTAAACTTTGAAGTATTATTTAGTGGACACTTGGTATCAATTTTTGATACCCAGAGAACTTTACTGTAAAATTATTTATTAAAACTATCTTATCCCACAGCGACTTTATAAAAGATTTATAAACGATATGTTTAAAGCTTTTATAAAATAGTTTTTTTAAAGTTTTTGTAAAAACAATTTGATTTTATTAAAGGTGTATTTTCTATAAAACTGATATAAAACTGTTCTATTAATATTTTAAAAACCTTCTATAAAACTGCTTTATAATTGTCTCTAAAGAAATAAATATGTTTCAAAAGATTAACACATACAACCGTTATAAATCAATTTAGTTATATAGGATATAATGCTTTGAAGGATTGTTTTATAAACGTTTATAAAACAATTTTATTGCGATGTTGTAAGATATTTTATAATTTTGTTTTTAGAACGTTCTTACTGTTAAATTATAAAACTAAATAGTCCCAACGACCAAATACTTGGCATTTAAAAAACAATTTTGAATTTCTACAGCACCTAAAAAACTATAATAAAACAGAATCGCTGTATTGACTAAAGGTTATAAAATCAAATTGTTAGTTGGGCATTAGTTTTGTTATTATCTTGTAAATGAATTGAAAATAAATTGCTTTCTTCTAATTATTTTTTATTTGATTATCGTAGATAAAATATTGTCTGAAACTGTGCGTGAAGTGCTTTTTGCGCACTTACGCGATATATGGCACTCGCTTCGCTCGTGCTCTAAACGTTGCGTGCGTGCGCAAAAAGCATACTTCACGAACTGTTTCATAAATAACTATTATATAAAATTGACTATTTATAAACATAATTAAACAAATTGTATTGGATTTAGTCTATTAAAAATATTTAGAAAGCAATCTGTTGCAAAAAAACAATAATACAACAAATAAACTGTTTGATCCTTCCTGAAGCATTCCATTAATACCATATGCTGGATCTATTTATGATTTTCAAGGATTATCGTTTTGTATACTGAACATTTGAAAATGCTATTCCCATATCATAAATTTCAGCGTTAGTCTCGCTTCTAACAGAAATCAATTTCTTACAAGGTGTTGCTCAAATTATCTGGTTTTTGTAGCTGGCTCTTATTTTATAATGGTAAATTATTTATGATTTATCTAATATATTAATTCCCATCAGACCAACATGATAGTATAAATGACTAGTGAAATATGTATCCATTATTTAAGCATGCATACATTAATTTGGTTTTACAAAGAGATTCTAAGAAAGAAAATTAAAATTTGGGAAAAAAGCAGTAAATGAATTAAGACCAAAAAGATACTTATCTCCGATTAAAAATACCTACTGGATAGATAAACAGATTGTAGGGTAGGGTGGTGTAAAGCCGTGTCCAGACATATGTAATGTATCGTGTAATGTAATGCGAATTCATTTGGACGCTACCTGAGCATAGAACGAATGCAACCAGAATACTTACCGCGAATTGTCTATCCATTTAGTATTCGCGAACATGTCGAGAGAGGTAGTAGTTGGGGGAACGTCCAAACGTACACTGCGAGCTAAGCGCGAGCGCCTTTGTGTTCGGGCAAAAAACCGACATGAACCATTCGGCGAGCGTTACACGTAATGCTCGCAGTGCCGTCCAAACGGAGAATTCGCGTTACATTACACGATACATTACACATGTCTGGACGCGGCTTAAGATTGCGCGGTAGGAAGACTGCGCACAAGTCATAACTAGGAAACGGAATGAAGTTCGTTGCGCCCAACTTCAGTGTTGTTTTACTTCTTGTTGATGCCGGTCTGCGCTCCAGAAACAAAAAAAGGATTAATTTCTAATAATTTGAAAGTGTCAACAAAAAAAATTGAATATAGGTGTTTTTCCAACACTTTTACACAAAGTACGTACTATGTAGTTCAACAGTTTTCTAAGAAAAGGCAATAGTAGATATCACCCTAACTAGATAGAAACTCACTGCATTTTAAAGGCTGTTGATATCTATTTGCATCTGCAGTATAATATAATTGCATTGCCATTTCCTCCACACAGTAGCCGTAAGCTGCAGCTTTTTGATCCAGGTTTTCATGGCGTCTTCAATAAGTTTATCTTCAACGAATGTGAAAAATGGCTTTAAAACCACCCGGGGCTTATTATATAGCTGCAACAACTGGATTAGCACAGAACCACTCAGAACTAGCTTTTGCAAAGCCGAAGACTGCATCAATATCTGTTAAGGAATCGAGGTTAAGTCTAAAGATATGTACAACTCCATTGTCAGAGCTGAGCCAATTCCATTTTCACAATTAATAATGTAATATTTAAATAAACAATTTTATCTTGATTTATTTGTAGTTTTCATTTTATAAACCATTAACTAAAAACTGCGCAGTCGTACATCACCCTACCCTATATGGGGTTAAAACATATTGTAATAACGTTGCATGATAAAAATTTAGCTAAGATGAGCTTCATATAAAAGAGTCCATTTTTGGTTTGAGAAGACTACGTAAGAACGAACATATTCTTACTAATTCAAGATAAACATTATCAACAACAAAAAAGTTATCCATAGCATTTTAGAATTTGCTGATAAAACCTGAAGAGGCTTTGATCATAAAAGATCTTTATTATCCAAAGTGCGACTAAAGAAAGATAGTTTATCTCATCCAAAAAAGTTGATAATAACCAAATTAAAAAATTAAGAAATCAAAAAATTCTGACTTATTAATCATATTACTTGAACAGAAATAAGACTACTCGGATTCTTTTTGATAATATACAGTTTGTCTCAGATTTAACTAACCACAACTTAGAAGCTATAAGTGGCTACAAGTGTGTGAAACACACCTATTTCCTTTTTAAACCCATTAAATTGTTACGAGTATGACATAGACATTTTACCCTGTATAAAAATCAGATAAGCATACGGAAGCTACTCCAATAAACAATTTTCTTAGCATCTAGTGTTCTCACGTATCCGTTGGTAGGAGTTTAATACTATTTGTAGTTATGTAAATATGATTAGGTAGCTAACTTTAATGCCTGTTAGCACTAGGAATAAGCGTATATCTCCATCAAGTATGGGAATCGAATAATCAAAAGGTTATTAACATCATTGGAAAACAAATAATACCTTGGGGTAATATATTATTAGACTCTGTAAATGTACTTAATTTTATATCGGAATTATTATCATATTTATGCAATTTTCCAACAAAACAGAATCATCAGGTAGTTTTTTAATCATTGTTGTATTAAAAATTTGTATAACTTCATATAAATAAGAAAATATCTATAAAATTTTAATGCTCTATTGTATAAGGATATTAAAATACATTGGCAATTCATAAACACAATACCTAAACGTACTTTAATTGGTATTTCCGAAAGTTTCACTGACAAGCCGCCGCAGTGAGTATTTCAGCAATCAATTGATTTATCGTTTTCCGATATACACAGAGTTCACATACGTGAAACTCCCGTTCACCAACCGAATACTTTTGTTAAAAAATTCCGACGTCCCATCGAAAAAACAGCTTTTTCAGAAAATAAATATCCATACGCATGACCCACATTAGCCCAATTTGGGATAAGACCGCTTAACGATTCTTGTCATTGTCTTAACTGAGCAAGGTTCAATTATTTTTTACCGAAAACCGATGAAAAAGTAGTACCAAAAGTAGGACGGTCGCCTGCATTCGGATGGATGTATCTGACATTCTTCTCATTTTTTTATGCAGAATATTTTTAAAGTACTGAGTGTTCCTTAATATTTTTTACTTATTAAAAATAATTATTCATTTAAGCTATAACAAATAGTAGGTGCAAAATTTCTGAATATTGTTTAAATCTGAAAAACCTCATTTTATTTATTTTAACCATTTTTTACATATAAAAAATATAAATAAAAAGTCGTTTCCTGTTAATGAAGCATTGCTTTATCGCAGAAAAAAAACTATTTAAGCTTAAAAAAAATTTTAAATTCTACATCAGGAGATTTAACCATTTAAAAATGTTTTTTTCAAATTTAAACAAGATAAAATAAGCATCGAAGAAGATGCATGCAGTGACAGACCAAAAACAGATGTTACAGAAAAAATATAAAAACTGTCTTAAAAAAATTGAAATGCCTTAAAAAAATGCACCAAAATGCCATAATAAAATCTTTATTTCTTCAAAAAATTGGAAGCAACTAGGCATCTGGTTTCGATTTTTCGATTTTCTTAAAGTCGGCTCCGGTTTATATCTTTGTAAAGGATTTGAGTTCCTAACATTCAAAATCTGGATTTAATAGCTTAGATTAAAATATAATGTAATTTGCCATTGGAGCCGACTTCAAGGAAATCGAAATCAGATGCCTAGTTGCTTTCATTTTTTTTAAGAAATAAAGAATTTATTCCTGGCTTTTTGGTGCATTTTTTTTTGAAGGCGGTTCAATTTTTTTAAAAAGTTTTTATTTTATCATTTTTAGTTGCTACTGTCACATATGATAATAGGGGAGTTCAATTGTTTTATATTTCATTTTATTATTTTGTATTGTAATCATCCAGGTCAAAGTCAGTACGTTAGATTTCAATGCGACCTTACATAGTTTAATTCTTATTCTCACTTAGCGTATGAATTGGCTATAAATGAGCGTCGTTGAGGTCGCACTCGAGGAGTTCAGAGTCTGAGGTTGTCTGTAAGGGTCACCCTTTGGGGTGTCCCTAAAACAGACCCTTGGGTCTGGGCCGTTGTGACTCTTAAAGTATTTTCGTGAGTAAGTGTGACATGCCACCATGTAGTTATTTGGTAAGATTTAGTTATTCGTTATTCATTGTTTGTTTTTTGTTAATATATTTGTTGTTTGTTTCCTGTTGTGTTTTTCATATTTCCTGTTGTTTTTTTCATCTTCCCTTGGTTAGTTTTCTGCCTTCAGCAGGATACCTAACCAGGAGGTAGATAACCACGACCTGGGTGGAAAGTGCCTTAGTAAGCTACCCCTTATACAAAACACTAAGGCACATTTCTCAAACCACCCCAGGCGTGATACTACTTGGCTTTGCCAGATGTGGGCGCAAATTCATGATGTACTATTTTCAAAACCTTCCAAATACCGTGCAAGAGGAACTGAGTTCAATCCCCAACAATCCCGACATGTACCAATGTGACTGTTTGGAGACTTTTTGGAGAAATTGTCTAACACTTAGAAACACCATGCACTTACGGCGACGGAAAATATCGTGATAAAACGTAGACTTAATTGTCTGAAATCACTAACTGCGGAGCCTATTCTGTTGATTTTTGTGGTATTTCTTGGAATATATTCCACATTGATTACTAGACCTTAACCAAATTTCTATGGGACCACACGGACACTCTACTCTTTTGAATGCAAAAACAAATAAATCGGATAATAAATACCGGAGATATTTAGTAACATACATAAAAAAAATATGGTCGAATTGAGAAACTCCTCCTTTTTTTGATGTCGGTTAATAAAAAACTCCATAAAATAATATTGAATGATCGTAAAACGGAGTTGATTGAGGCAACTGAGATTCAAAACATATCAAGGAACGTGTTGTACATACCATGCATTAATATTTGTACATACGAAACCCGGGTGCAAAGTAAGTGTCGCGCGTGTTCACAATCGATCAAAAACGAGAATAATGTGTTGATGATTCGAAGTAGGAATGTTAAGCGATATTAAATTTTAATAAAGACAAATTTTACCGTGAATATATTAGAATGGATAAAAAATAACTTTATTACTACAGTCCAGAGCTCAACCAAAGTCAGCTGAGTGAACATAACGCGATTAATCAACTCCAAATCGTTGAAAGACACAAAAGTTTGCTGTCAAGCCTGTGGCATTAATATTTTGGGATAAACAAAGTATTATATTGAATAATAACTTTAAAAAGATAATACACAATCAACAGCAAATATTACATACCATTGTTGGTATACCGTATTCATCAGATCTGGCCCCTAGAATGCTTGCTGGAAAGAAATTCAGCACATCTGAAAAGGCAATCGCCAAAATCGAGGCCTAATTTTAGGCTAAAGAGAAATTGTATAACCTCTATAATGGTTGCATTGGCACCGAGGGTAACTATATTAAAAAATAAAACTAAATTTTACGAGTATGATCAAAAAGTGAACTAAAATATTAATACACACAAGAGTATAGGTATATAAACGATAGTTTGAATAAAGTGCTCAAACCTGCTGTTCTAAGAAACCCACGCCAATTTAAAAATAAACTTAAAAAAAACAAAAAGAAATAATAGAAAACTAAAAAAGAAATATAGAAAAAATGTCTGAAAATAAAATAATAACTCTTTTATTGTATATTTACGATAACTTAGGAAAATAATGGTAAATACCTAATGTTTAAATAAGGAAACAAGTTAAAATGGTGTCGTGGGACACCAGGTAGGAACGAAGTTCCTTCGGGTAATGTAGAATCGACACATAACACTACTCGCTTGTGTATACGACTGTAGCGCCTGCGCACGTCTCATTTGACGGTCAATATATCAAAATCAGTGAAATCTTGGCGTTAAGAAAGAAACTTCTCTAAAATTCAAGGTAAGCCTTAAAGAGTAATGTATACATTTATTTTTTCTCACCTTTCCTAACTACTTTCAACTATCAAGATTTTTTAAAATTATATCTCATATTACTTTAACAAAAAAAGGTAAATGTTAAGAGATATATATACAAAAAAAATGCATCTACTGTGAATCGAACCTAGCTCATTTAACGGTTTTTCGTTACGGTTTTTTACTATTACATTTTTTTCAGTTCGGTCACGCAGCAAAATCCCTATCTCATCCAAGCCTGCCGTAAAGAGTTTAATTAAGAGGATGAATGCGGCAGTAGGTAAGAAAAGAACAGCTGGACATAACTATTGAGATGGTTGGAGCTACAAAACAAATTGAAGATATAAGTACTAAAAAAATAGAGGAAAATTGTAAAATCATTTTACCGAAACCACAAATCCTTTTTAAATTTGTCTAGATTAAAATCAGTTTTGTTTTACATAATTAATATATATTTTTTTAGATAAGCAACATTTATGTTCATAATTTGATAAAACACAGACATGGTCCGAAAAAGTATTCATATAATCGTATAGATTTCATAATAGAGAGCTCTACTTTTATATTGAAACTGAAACTTGAATCGGCCAACGCACAAAGAAATACCGTAAGTAACAAAAGGACGATGCACTTGATCCAAGTTGTTCCACATTCCAAAACAGGTGGTTGTTAATGGTGAAAGTGATCTGATCACTGGATGGGTGACTTATTATTATGTTATGTTTTTTACACCGCAATTATTTAAGTGCTTGTTAAGAAAACATTACTTTTTATTATTTGTGTGAATTAATTTTGTTGCTTATGACTTTATCGGTATTCTGCGTAAGCGAATAGATCCGGATTTTCAATAAATCGAAAGCTTGTTAATGTTTAATTTTCTTGTTACAATGTTATCGCTGTAAGCAAATCCAATTCTGCCGACATTTCAATAGAAACTCAAAACATGTTTCAAACCCTACGGTAATGAACATTACCGGTATAATATCGATATAATGCCGATGCTCTGGCATATTCTCTCATATATAGTGGCAATTAGATTGTGAGATGTCGGCCGGTGGGCGGCCGATGTGTGCCTTCAAACCGTCTGCCCCCGAGTCCCAATGGCTTTCTACCATAAATCTAAAATTATTCCCCCCATCGGCTTCCCATTAATTGTTCACGAGTACTAGCAACACCGAATGAAATTAAATATATAACTTATGGTGATTGGTTAAATAAAGGGATTATATACAGGGATTCTTTAACACCCACGTAAGATTCAGGGAAATATTACTAGTTTAAAAAAATAAACCATATTGTAGATCATCACCGACTATAATATATTTGTATAACTATTAGATCTTCTTAAATAATATGTAAAAAATATTAAACATATTCGACGTTGTTAACCCAAAGTATACATTATTTGTTTACTGTTTAACATTAGTGTATCTTTGAAATTTAGAAATAAAGATTGGATCCTGCGATCTCTACCTAAAGCTGGCAGTGGTTTAAACCATTCGACCACATATTCCTTAATGGTTAGTGGAGTACAAATATGACGTTAATAAAATCAAATCGACAATTCAAACCACTCCGTGATTGAAACATTAAAGCACGAAGAATTCGTGCATTAAAGTCTAAGTCACTTTTTCGACCTGTTTTATATTTTCATTCAGTTAGGAAATTTTATGTGTGTTTAAAGGTTTTATAAGTAGATAGAGAGTTCTGTCAAGTGTGATATTATTTCTCCTATAAAAACAGTGATTGTCCTGTAGTTTTATTTTCTATCTTTAGATCTCTGAAATATTAAGGCAATTCGTTTGAATAAAGTGCTCAAACCTTTAAATGGGGTAGCCAAACATGCTAATCGTCTTTGATCTGGATATACGAATGTTAAAATCAAAATATTTTAAAAAATCTAGAAAATGGAAAAATATTATTAACAGTGTTCAAATATATCCGGAGGAAGGTCCAGCAAGTATACGAGGTATGTTCAGTAAAAAATGAAAATTTTTGAATAACTCATAAAATATTTATTTATACATAAACGTCTCATAACTTCCAGGTAATATTCCTTGTTGACCGTACGACAAGAACTCATGATGCACTACGCCATTCTTATCGAAGAAAACAGTGAGCAAAACCGTCGTATTTAGCCAAACTTGACGTGCTTTTTTTGGTCTTGGCTCCTCTGGCCGCTTTCATTGGGATGATTGGGATTTTGTTTCGATGTCATAGCCATATACTCATGTTTTTTCACCAGTTATGATCCTTTTGGAGGATATCTGGATCGTCGTTGGCGGTATTAAACAGCTCCTGAGCGATATTCATCGTTTTTGGTCAAAATGGAGTAATTTTGGAACAATCTTTGCTGCCACACGTTGTATGCCCAAAACATCCGATACAATCCAGTTGATATGCCAACATCCTCAGCAACTTCCCTAATAGTAATTCGGCGATTTTCCAACAGCATTGTCATCAATGTCTTGCCACAGTCAACATTTTGAATGCATTGGCCCACTTTATTTCATTTTTAACGCAGATTTTTTGATCCATTTTGTTTGATAGTAGAAAATCAAAGAGTATACCAAAACACGTCTAACATTTCTGTCTGTCAAACACAAACTAACAACAATGCAGAATGACTGATATTGTCAACATATATTAGGGACATGTGTACCAACATAAAGAAAATTTTTTCGACGATCGAATCTACGTAACCCTTGAAATTCAAAATACCTACTCGTTTCTTTCTGAACAAACCTCGTCCTTGTTTTTTACTTCAGTTGACCGATTTTAAAAGGCTGTGATTTTAATTCTAAAAAATTACTTTTATTAATCTTTTTGGGAAATTATTTATGTCAATTACCACAAACAAGGTTATTAAAATTAAAAATGAAATTAAAAATACTTAGAAAGAGATTAAATAGGGTTGATCATAGTAGATCCTCATTTTTAAACTGTTTATAAATAAAAAAGAATGTTAGAATAAATATTGTTATAGATCTTATAGAGTTGCAGTTGTTAAAAAAAACTTTGTTATCACTCAACAATTATTTTAATGCTATTAAAAACGATATAAAAATATTCTGTTATAATCCACATTTTTTTAATAATTTCTCTCGCTTCTCGTCGAAAATCAAACACATGGATGAATATGTTGGCTAGAATGTATTGTACGTTGTAAAGCAACCAGTAAATGTGTACGTGGGAGTTAGGGTCAAATGTTATGGGTTGTTAAAAGAGGCTTTTTAACCAAGATTACTAGTTTACTGCACAATTGCGCCAGTTGCTTGAAATAAATGAGAAAAGATAAATTGAGTAGTAGATGGTAAAACATATTTAATTACCTGTGAAGTGTAATGAATTTTAATAACAAAATGACTTCCTGCTATTTTATACATTTAAAAGTCTGTAATGTAATCTTTTAAAAAGCATATATAATAAAAATAGCAATTAAATGCATTATCATGGACTTTTAAAATCATAAGACAAATCCATTTTTAAAGTGAAACTTCTTTAGTTACGTTATATATATATATATATATATATATATATATATATATATATATAAACAAAGTGCCAAGAAAATGCGTATTAATATAAACAAAAGGGGAAAATTATTGGGCATGTACGCAAAAAGGATCAATAAGGCCACGAGTAGGAATGGTAACCGCAGACATGCATGTTTCTGGCTCATTAGCCGTCATCAGTGCGGCATAACCAAGTAGGGTATTGCACTTGGCTAGCAAAAGTGTTGGGTACTTGGGAGCAAAGGATGTTGGGGAAACATGTGTTTTTATGTTTCTTTACACATGTCTTGCAGAACAAACATCGATCCGGTTTGAAACACCTTAATGCCGACGAACTTTCCAGGAGACAATGCTCCTTTAATTGTTTCCAATGTGTTAAATTAAATTCCTCAGTGACGAGTAAACTACGAAAAGAATTTAATATCGTCAAAAAAGTGATACTTAGTTTAAAAAAATCCGGAAGTTGATGGATTGTCGTCCAAACTGACAAGAGATAGTCTTTTTCCAAGTATTTAAAGTCATATTGGGCGCAGTAAATAAAGATAGTTTACTGAAAAAAATTGTGAAAAATGCTGAAGGTAGCGAACCCATGATGCAACATTTGAGTCCAAGAATTTGTGTAGGAGTATAAAGAGTAAAAAGGGTTTAACTGGGTGAATTACTCCAAAGATGATTAATTCCAAAAATGCTTGTTCCGCAACTAATGGGCCACATACAAGACACAGAGTTGCCATGACGCAATATCTGGTAGGAGGTCCGTTTCAAAGAATTGCTGTCGATATTTTGTGACCATTATCGGAAACCGACGATAGAAATAAATACATCTTCGTGGCAATGGATTACTTTACGAAATAAATAGTAGCTTCGAGAGTTCCTATTAAGGAAGCCACCCCAATAGTCATTAACTTGAGGAACCAGTTTAGAAGTTGATTAAGCGTTCCTCTAAAATTACACTAGGATCAAAGAAGATATATTGAGAGCAGGTTGTTTCAAGATTTCTGATCAGGAATTCGTACTGCAGTTTATATTCAGTCGGATGGAATGGTTAAAAAAATGAACCGGTCATCTATAAAAGGTTGTTTCTTGAACATCAACGAGACTAGAACGAACGAACGTTATTCCTAATAGCATATTGATCAGCTGCCCATGAATCTACAAGACAACTTCAATCCAAACTCCTGTTAGGTAAAGAGATCAGACTGTCGGATGAGATTAAGGCAGTTTTGGCTGTATTGTAAAGTTTTTAGTTTCTTGTTATTTGCAGGAATCGAGATAGTTTATATAAAACCGTTATTTTTCTTCATCTTTGGGCATTTCCTATTATTAATAGTTGCATAATAAAATATAATAAATAATCCTCGGATGGCTCGAAACATTATGGTGTTAATATTTATTTGATGTCTTAGTTTACAAAATTCTACACTACATAACAAATTACTTTCTCATATTAATTCAAATCAGGTGCTACTTTTTTTTATAAATAATGGACTAAATAAAATATAATTTTTAAAAACCGTTTTAAAAGAATTATAGTAAAAATGTAAATCGTAAAGGAATTCGGTCAATTGAGTTCAAACCTTGGCATATTTTGTACAAAATATCATAGATTTAAAAAGAGACATTCAGCATAATATCCATTTAAATAATTTACAAAAGTAGTTAAGAAGTGGACATAAATTTTACTCATAATCGTAGAAATTATGAATCGCGTACATTATTTTGACTGGGAAAGTCAATATGCCAGTTGTACGGTGAGAAATAATGTTATTTTATTACAAAATTGTGGGTAATTATCTCGAACTTAAATGGCATCCGAGCAATTACAGTCTTGTCTTAAAATATGTCGTAATATTTATATTTTTCTGTTAATTAATTGATAGACTTTCCTGTTTTATTTGCAATAAATTAAAGCATTATAATTAATCGAAACTAATGTATGGTCAGACATAAAGTATAAAGTATTTATTAATTTGATGTTTAAAATGTTTGAAACCCTGATTCTTATGGGACATATTGGCGAACGGAGTAAACGTAGAAAGAGCGAAAGAGAAAAGCGTTACATGGGATGTACCGTACTTAAGTCTTCTTCTTATTCTTTTATTAGATCTGTTGATCTGTTAATTTCGAACATTGCGCTGTAGCATTTCCTGTGATGTGGATTGCCAGCTGTCCCTCCATCTCTTTGGGGGTCTCCCCAGCGGTCGTTTTTCTGCTGGTCTTTCAACTAACGCTATTTTTGGTAACCTGTTTTCATCCATTCTTCTTACGTGCCACTGCCTTCTGCTTTGTCTTCCCTATCTCTCTTACTTCTGTGTTCCGGAACAGACAAGAAAGTACACGAGAAATACTCCCTGGTGGAACGAACACCTACAGAAGCTTAGGGCTCAGGTGAGAAGGCTGTTTAACAAGGCCCAAACCGTTCATAACTGGGAAGAGTATAGACAAAAGTTAACGCTGTACAACAAAGAAATCCGAAAAGCCAAAAGAGACTCCTGGAGGAGGTTCTGCGAGGAAGTCCAAACGACCCCCGCATGTTCAAGAATCCACAAGGTCCTGGCTAAGGATGGTACAGCGAAAGAGGTCGGCCTCCTCAAAAAGGAGGACGGATCATATACCAAAACGTTGGAGGAAAGTTTAAGAATGCTAACATTGGCACACTTTCCTGGCTCACGGTTTATGGAAGCAGGATCGGATAGCGCAGGCCACGGTCAAAGGCCGGTAAGGCCCTCAAGGGATGACTGGAAGCTAGCTACCGAAATAACCAGACCTGCAAAAATCAGATGGGCTATCAGCACATTCCGTCCATTCAAAACACCAGGAACGGATGGAATATACCCAGCCCTACTCCAGAAAGGGCTGGATGTAATTATAACACAACTGTGTAAAATCTTTAAGGCTTGTTTGGCCTATAGATTTATACCATCTGTTTGGCAAAAGGTGGAAGTCTTCTATCTCCCTAAAGTGGGGAGGATGGCGGACCAATCGACCAAGTCATACAGACCAATAAGTCTATCGTCATTCGTAGCAAAAACGCTGGAAAAACTGGTCGATAGATATATAAGGGACGAAATCTTAACCGAGAACCCATTAAGTGATCGTCAATATGCATACCAGCCGGGAAAATCCACAGACCTAGCGCTGGATGACTTGAACAGGCTATTGTCAAAGTCAATTGAGGACAAAGAAGTAGCCCTAGCGGCGTTTATTGACATTGAAGGAGCCTTCAGTAATGTGGGACCCGAGTCAGTAACCGACGCACTTTCAAGGAGGGGAGTCCCCCCACTAATATGCCAATGGGTGTATGCCAACCTAACGAATAGGATCGTAGTGTCCAAGTTAGGTGAGGCGTCCATTGAGGCAACAGTGGGAAAGGGCTGTCCGCAGGGAGGGGTACTGTCACCTCTGCTGTGGTCAGCACTTGTGGATGACCTCCTTAAAAACTCCTCAATGAAGGCCTTCACTGCCTAGGCTTCGCAGATGATATGGCCATAATCATTCAGGGGAAGTTTCTGGGTACAGTCTCAGAGCGGATGCAGTCCGCAATAAATATGGTGTACAAGTGGTGCAAGGATGAAGGCCTAACAGTCAATCCACAAAAAGCATCAATTGTCCCATTCACTAATAAAAGAGCGTTACAAGGCTTACAACCAATAACGCTCAACAACGTGGTGGTTCCAATGGCCACAGAGGCCAAATACCTAGGTGTGGTATTTGACCAGAGGCTATCATGGAAGCAACACATTCAAAAGGTCACACATAAAGCTACAATAGCCCTTGGTAGGTGTAGACAATTGTGTGGCAAGAACTGGGGATTGAACCCCAAAATGAACCTATGGTTGTATACACAAGTCATTAGACCAATGTTAACCTATGGTTCGGTGGTGTGGTGGAGTAGAACGCAGCAGTCCGGGGTGATCAGGCAGCTGGAAAGCATTCAAAGGCAGGCATGTCTGAATGTTACAGGTGCCATGGGAACCGCCCCAACGGACGCACTACAGGTTTTACTCAACCTACCACCATTGCACATTTACATTCAGGGCGAGGCTATGGCAACTGCTCACAGACTGCTACAAGGCCAGGCCCCCATTACCTTATTAAAAGGCAAAAAGCAAGCAGAGTTATACAATAGGGTTAAGGCAGATCAAATAATGAGTATGCCTCAGGACAGGATAGTCCCCAGGTATAACTTTGTGAGAAACTTTCGAGTAGAAATACTGGAAAGGGACTCATGGAACAATGACTCCCCAATCCAAGGGGAGTCAATTTGGTATACCGATGGCTCAAAGACTGAGAAAGGCACAGGGTCAGGTATATTCAGTAGAGGACACAGGATAAAAATCCAACTAAGTCTAGGTGCGTATGCCACAGTGTTTCAGGCTGAAGTAACGGCCATACAACACTGTGCAACGGAGATCGTAAGTCAGGGTATAACGGGTAAAACCGTAGTCATATACTCGGACAGCCAAGCAGCTCTAAAGGCGATAGTCTCAGCACAAATAAGCTCACAGCTGGTGTGGGACTGCGTTGGGGCCCTGACACATGCCGCTAGTCAAAATTCTCTGACACTGGCATGGATACCAGGACACTCAGGGTTCCGGGGCAATGAGAAGGCTGATGAATTGGCCCGTGCAGGAGCTAACACTCCAATGATTGGCCCGGAACCATTCGGCGGAGTTGCTAATACATTCAGAAAGGCAGCCATTGAGAAATGGAGGCTAGAAAAGGCCCAGGAGTGGTGGGAAACATCACCGGGCAAGCGACAAGCCAAACTCTTCATAAAGGGATACTCGGCGAAGTTTACTGCAGAGCTGCTATCACAAAGGCGAAATGATGTCAGAATGATTGTCAGTCTCTTGACAGGACATTGTAGGCTCAGAAAACACATGAGTCAGCTAAACTTGGCAGATGAAGACATTTGTCGATACTGCCAAGAGGAAGAGGAAACCGCATTTCATGTCCTATGCCAATGTGAAGGCCTTGCAAGGACGCGGTATCTAGTACTGGGAGCGGAGAAACCGGCTGCTCCAAGTTATGCGGAGTGGCCACTGTCAAGGCTATTAAGTCTTATTAAGAGGGCAGAGCTGGACAAGGTGCTCTAATCCTATTCCACAGATAATGGGTGTTCACAATAGATCTGCAAAGGTCGCAGTGATATAGGCTAACAGCCAACCCCAAAATATCTATCTATCTATCTGTGTTCCTGACTCGATCTCGTCTTGTTTTCCCTACTATTGTTCTTAGTCTATTCATTTCAGCAACTCACAACACACTTATGGTCTTATTTGTGTCCTCGCGAGCTTCTATTCCATATGTCATGATTGGCGTCACACATGTCTTGTATATTTTGATTTTGCTATCCATCCGCATATACTTATTTGTATGGAATTTTGACTAATTGTATATTACCGAAAACTCCAGGAGAGGACTTAAACAGTAGGTATACTTGACACCAGGTACTCCGGAGATCACTTTTAATGTCAATTCGTTTTCAGCGACGCCAAAAATCTCCGAATATTATTAAAAATCCGTCTTGCTTGTTTACATTTTGGAGGTAAGGCCGGTTTTAGTGCTTTAATGCCTCTTCTATTCTCTGCCGTAATACTATCAATTCCTTGGTTTTCAATTTTGGAAAGTAAATTGTATTCTTTCGTTAAGTGAAAATTGTATTGATAACACCTATATAACTATTTACGTTTCGTTAGTATTTAATTTATTCTATTTCAAAAAAAGTATATTTTTTACTGTTAATCACCCTTAATACACGGTTTATAGTTTCACAAACAATAAAAATGAATCTCAATACTTTGTTCATTTTCAGCGGATACAACTTGTTCCGTAAACGGCTTACGACAGAATGACAGCAAATTGATTGGTTGCCTTATTAGAGCAGAAAGATATTTCACAACGAAGATAACAATTTGTGTACCGTCCAGATAACGTGGTCGTTATGTCGTGATATTATTTGCTAAAGGTATATGTGACCTGTATAGATATCTTCTTCCTTGTTTCAGGTACAGTTACTTAGTAATTAGAAATTAATGTATTATACTAAAATTAAATAAATATAGATATAATTTTAAACTAATTTGGATAAATTTTCTAAAATAAATTAAACTTTTATTTACAGGGTGTTACATAGTATAAGTGCGAAAAACTGTAGGTGGTGATTCTATATGAAAAAATCCTTCGATTTCAGTGATACACACTGTAAAAGTTGTTCTCAAAAACTAACGATTTCTTTATTTTGTTTTTAAACCAATCAAGAGGTTTTAAAAGGTTGGTATTGTGGATTTTCTGATATGCAACCATGAATTTTATGTTTATCATTGGCTCACTTTGGCGCACATTGTCAGACATGCATTTTGTCTATAGTCTAAGTAATGCAAATGGTCTGCAAGCTCGACGATTGTATGCTAAGTTCTAACCAAGATGAATGATACCCCATTCACAATTTTTGCTCGCTTTTCTTCATCAAAGTTTGCATTCTAATGGTATATTGAAGAAACAAACGGCTGACTGCGGGCGTCCTCGAGAAGTACGAACTGTGCAAGTAGAACAAGTAGTTTTAGAAACTAAAACTGAAACTTGAAACAAATACTCGAAAAATTGTCAATATACTGAATGCTAGTAACTTGAACAGCAATATCCGTTTTATGTTTAATATGTCCAAGATCTGCTACCTAAAGATTTTTTTGTACCAATTTTTTTGCCAATGGACTCTTTATTAAATTGCTCAAAATCCTAATTTTTTAAATGGCGTTTTGTTTACTGACTCGGCGACTTCTTCCATAACAATGACTTATGGGTTATTGAAAAACAATATCTCATAAAATATTTGAAGCTCATTTTCAGCATCATTTTTCAGACATGTGTAGTTAGAATAATTGATGATCATCTAATTTGTTCATATTTTCTTCTTTCACGAGTAACAGGGGACTCTTATCTAAATTTTCTACAGGAAGCGTTACCTGCTATTTTAATAGAAACTCCTCTTTAGCTGTTCATAAAACCATTTAGAATTAATGAACATAATTCTTTAAAAATCGTTGGGTAGGTACAGGAGGTACAGAACATTGAATTAATCGACCGCCGGATTTAAATCTTCTAGATTCTTGTATTTTAAGTTATCTTAAGTTATTAATTTATTCCAATGGTGCGGAAAATAATAAAGAACTAAGCAATCAAATTAAAGCCGGCTATGAGACAATAAAAAATACTCGAAGAATATTCACACGAAAACGAGAATCAATAAAGCTAACAGTTGAATAATATCGAACGTCTCAGTAAAGTAATTTTCAAGATTTGTTTTAAGTATTAAAAAAATATGCGTTAAGGTATGTATTTTTTTTGCAAAAATCCGGATACGCCTTACAAAAAAAAAATATTTTTTTGTCACAAATTAAACGAAGAATTAAAAAAAACTGCCAAGTGCGAGTCGGACTCGCGCACGAAGGATTCCGTACCATCACCGCGTTTATATGCACCGATTATATCATTATTTTTATAAATAATGCATTTCCAAATACTTACTTTTTTTTTGAAAGTATTCAAGTTTCTACCTGTTTATCAAGATCGAGTAAAAATTGCTTAAAAATTGCGTTTGTTGTACGAAAGTCCCTCTTTATTTTTATTTAATTATTTATTTTAAAAGGTAATATACAGGGTGTCCCAGAATTAACTACGGAAACTTTGTATACGTATTCCTTGATGACAAATAAGTAGGGTCTTTCCTATAAAAAAAATTTTTTTAGAGACTCCTGTCAGAGTTATAACCCTTTAACTCTTTAAATGGTAAAATGTGCGCTACTTGATCGCGATACACAATACTCAATTGACATGGTCCTACATTTTATTTTTTTACTCCAAACCGAAACGATTTCGCAAAAAACGACAAGGAACAAAAAAGTTTCTAAATAATCAAAACTTCCTAAAATAATTTTTTGTTATTGCAAATATTAATTGCTAAGAAAGTTACAAAAAAAATATTAAGAGGGGTTCCTTGATTTGCACCCTTAGAATGGGGTAGGGCAGGTGAAAAGTGGCAGGAGAAATGCGTCTTTATAAAAATGATGTTCACCCAAATTTTTATTTTTTTATCTTGGACCAATCAGAAGATATTAAATTAAAACAGTATTTTACCACCCCTCTTTAAAGGGTTATAACTCTGACAGGAGTCTCTAAAAAAATTTTTTTTATAGGAAAGACCCTACTTATTTGTCATCAAGGAATACTTATACGAAGTTTCCGTAGCTAATTCTGGGACACCCTGTATAACTAGAAATTCTGTGAAAATTTTAAGCGCTTACATGTTATGGTTATATGGTTATGGCAAAGAATACAAAAAAAACACGGTTATTGTTTGGGACACCTTTTAATATTAGCATTTTTTATTTTTAGTATTTGTCCGGCAACGGAAATACATAATTTCTGAAAATTTCAGCTTTGTAGCTATCACCATTTATGAGATACAGCCTGGTGACAGACAAACAGATAGACAAACAGACAGACAGACGGACGGACAGACACACAGCGGAGGCTTAGTAATAGGGTCCGGTTTTTACCTTTTATGTACGGAACCCTACAAAATAATGTTTTATTTTAAATATTTTAGTAGCGTATTATTTTTTTAACAATTAGAAATATTAGCCATATATTATGTGTACCAAAGATGATCACAAATTTCTTAATTGTATGTCACGAAATGCGAAAGTAGAACCTCTTAAAACCCACCAAATTTTAATAGCATATAGCGATTAGTTTCGGATTAATAAAAAATCGTCAATTTTTAAGAAACAATATCACGTCCTGCACTCATTTGCAGTCCTTATAGCAAACTGTAATTATTTTTCATGGAAAATCACTTTCTGAAATTATTCTTATTTGCTAACACACTGTAAACGATTAAAATTTATATGTAGTTTCCACTTTCTTAAAAAACAAGTAATAAAAACAACTATTATTATACATAATTGTAATTTTAATGTAATTAAATTGTCATGATTTTCTAATAAGACAGAATAAATGCACAATATTGAATCACTACATCTGATAAACTTTAAACGTTATGTTTATTAATTACCACTATTACAACAGTGACATTTGTGGTTCAAAAAACCCGTATTTAAGATAAGATATATCGTAGAAAAAGTATGTAAATTATTTCAGCCTTGATGGTCTATACAGATTAAGATGGAATGTAGTGTGACTGCGTTTTAAAAAAGTTAAAAGTTTTTATTTAATTTGACTAATTGTTACAACTCTATCAATATAATAGAATAGTGGGCAATGTTGTTTTTCCTTATAATAGTTAGCTTAATAATAATACATTTGAAATTAAATAAATAGTTCATATTTTAGATACAGAAATGTTAATGAGTTGATTATTTAAAAAATATTTTTACTTCAAGTAAGACAAAAACAATATCAATCTTTTCTGGTATCAATTAAAAAAATCATGGATCAGGACACAACAAAATAAAGCAGGAAATTCAAGAAGACCTTTGAGGCAATCAGACCACATTGTTTCTAAATACCTACCAAATAAATCATTTTATGTAGATATACATCAACGAGAGGAATAACAAAATTCGATCACTCAATCACAGCTTTAAGGTCACAACGCATACACAGAAGGATCTAATGGTAGGTTTACATGCTTGGCAAGTCTCGGCCAGCTTCTACAAACACAAGCTTGTAAAGGAGGTGTTTGGCTTGGCTTAAATGAGATGGGGAGAGTTTGTTGCCGATCCAGGTCAGTGTCGGTTTTTGAACACAGATCAAAGGAAATTGCGATATATTTGGTGCAAGCCAAATGGATTTGCTGAATCAACTTTGTTGTCTATGTCTGCCATGTTTGCCTGTCTAGAAGACACTAGCGTACTTACAAGAGTGTAAATAGCATTCAAGCGTTTGTGAAAGTTGGAGCTTGTGGATGCTTGCCGAGTCTTTCCAAGCGTGTAAACCTACCATAAGACTAAAAAAATTTTTAGGAATAGAAATTTGCAGCAGTGACGGAAATGTAAAAATTTCTATTTCTCTTGGAACATACCCCTCTGGGTAGGCAGGGATGGATATATATACGGTCCGGAGCTAGATGATAGTCTGGATTTGCAGACAACAGAACCATCACTGGAGACACATCTCTAATCAACACAAAGTAGAATGTATATTGAACAGACTTGTGTAGAGGAGCTGAAACACCTCGTAAAACAAGCAGAAATCAGATACGGATTTTATTATTTTTGTAAACCATGTGGCTATTTAATGAAGACTGTACCTGCAAACTAAGTGTTAAGAAACATAAAACAGTTAAACACATATTGTGCTATTGTAAGACACTGGATCGCAAGAGACAGCCAATTTAGGAGATTTTACAAGGTTCTGGAATGGGTGCCTTGGACCAATCTAAGTAGAATAAGCCTAACTGCAGGACTACCTAATAAGACTATATTTCAGACGGTTTATACAGGGATACTAGAATTTAAAATGGATATAATGGGAACACTGCGTATTATTATTGACATATCTTACGCTATTTATTTTCATTTAATCAAGAAAGATAACACCCTTCAACAAAGTTTAGAAATTGTTAAATTCTTTTAACAAAATTAGTGCTCAATTTTGAATACTTAAAGAAATTTTAGAAGAATTCTTTTACGACATTATTCAGCTATTCGTCGTATTGTGAATTTGATATTAAATTTTCTTTACACGATGGAAGAGTACCAGTATGATAAAGATATGTACGCACACAAGA
This sequence comes from Altica lythri, assembly GCA_964028335.1. Lineage (NCBI taxonomy): Eukaryota > Metazoa > Arthropoda > Insecta > Coleoptera > Chrysomelidae > Altica > Altica lythri. The sequence goes on along the minus strand of OZ034808.1, from coordinate 26,121,531 downwards.
GTATATTGATTTGGTAGCAGCAAGTGTAAGAGAAAATTTAATTTTATCAGTTCAACCATTAAATCTTTCTCAAACAACAACATCAAAAATTTTAAGAAAAGATTTGGGTTTACATCCTTACTAAATTTAACTGGTTCAAGAAATGAAGTAATTAGACCACCATATACGTTGTTTATTTTCTGATTTTGCTCTTGAACAACTTGAAGTTGATGAAAATGCACACGAAGTCATTGTATAATGTGCAATTGATGCTGGTGGAATACTTGGATCAAATTTCCTTAAGAAAATGGTCAATGGAAAACGATACAGAACAATTTTAAATGATTTTTTTCCTACTGTTGTTGAGAATTATCTGGGAGATAGTGGTTTCAGCAACAGACACAGCCTTAACAATCGACTCATTAAAAACTAAATTTGGTGATGAATTTATTTCAAGATATGGTCAAGTTTATGATTCTTCCAGGTCGTGTGATTTAACACCTTCTGATTTTTGTCTGTGGGAATATGTTAATTCACAAGTTTATGGCGATAATCCAACAATTGACAAACTAAAAATTAACATTGAACGTGTTATTAAGGAAATAGGTGAAAAAAGTATTGTGGAAAAAAGATGGAAAATTGTGTTTACAGAATGCAGTATGTACGGAAAAGTCGTGTCATTTTAAAGATGTTATTTTTTATACATAATGGCATAATGTATGTAACCTTTCAAATAAAATTTATTTGTAAATTGTCCTATCCCTATTGGAAAACCTGTTATATATACAGATACGTACAACTGTATAAGACTATTCAAAAACCGGATCTACATAATAATGAGAATTTATTACAAAAAATTACTTTGAGCTAATTGTAGGCGTGTATAAATTTCTTTTATTACCAATATTGAAATGTATAACGGCCCTGAAAGCAAACCTTGAAGTGCACTTAATCAATCGAAAAAAAAGTATATTGTTCATATTGTTTACGATTTTTATTTTTTTATCAGTTATCTTCACTAATATTTTAAGAGATGGAATGCAGATTAAACAATAGGAAATGAATAGATTTACAAGTAAAGCTATACCAGTCAATCAGAATTGTACATGGAAATAACATTAGAATAAACTAATAGTTTTAAATAGCATAACCATTTAAGGTAACTGAATAATTTGTTAGTAGTACAATACAAACAGAAGTATTTGTTGTAAGGTGGTGCATTAATTTAACATGCCCTGATTTTATAGTGTGGTAAACAAGCAAAAAAATGAAAAAGTATCTTGTAAATTGGTTATTGTAGGAAATTGGATTCAAATTTTTGGACGAAGGTGACCCTTTCAAAGGAGAAAACAATATTTGAAAATTTTCCGCGATTTTTAATAAATTAAAATTAAACTTTTTAATTTTTTGAATTTAGAAATCCATTGATTTAGTATAGAAAAAAGCTACCCTTGGAAGTTTTTAAAAAATGTCTTATTTTGCAAAATTTTCACAAAAATTAAATTCTTTTTTCTTCTTTTTCTTAAACTCTGGAGCTCTTCATCATCTACCGTTTGTAGACGACAGAATTCTAGCAAAAGTCTTTAAATAATTTATTAATTACAATGTATTTAAAAAATACTACCGAGATGACGATAAAAGAACTATGGAAAGTCTTAAAAAAACAATGATGAAAACAGCATAAGAAACACCCGAAAAAGAAAAACGAAAAATCAAACAAGTTGGTAGAATGATGACACAAAATCAGAAATAAAACTAAAGAAACAAAAATGGAAATCATATCTCAGAAACAAGAACGACGAAGATTATGCCATTTATAAAGAGCAAAGAATAAAGTGAAAGAGTTAATAATAAAGGCCAAACAACAACAATGGGAGGATTTTGGGACAAAGATGGAGAATAACTGCAAAGAAAACCAAAAAGTATTTTATCGAGTACTGAAAAATTTAAGAACTGGAAGACAAAATAGGAGTAACAATATAAAAGCTGAGAATGGCACATTACTAACAGTGAACTCAGATATAATGAACAGATGAAAAAACTATTTTGAAAGTATATTAAACACAAATGACCGTAATCTTGAACCATAAGTAGAACAACTTATAGAAATAGAAGACTTAGAAGAACAAAATGAAATACAAAAGGCTATAGATTTGCTAAAGCGAGTAAAGGCAGCAGGACACGATGGGATAACATCAGAAACGGCTAAAAATCTAAGTAGACTTGGACTAAAAATACTAACAGACTTATTCAATAAAATATGGAATATTGGAAGGATACCAGAAGACTGGAAAATAGGAATATTGCTACCAATATACAAAAAAGTTGACAAGAGAGTATGTAAAAACTACAGAGAAAGGCTAAATAGAGAAATTAAAAATCAGCTAAAAGAATCACAGAGTGGATTTAGGAAAGGCATACAAGACCGCATATTTACACTCAAACAACTAACAGAAAAGAATATCAACAGCATATATATATGGTCTTTAAAGATATAGAAAAGGCATTCGACAGCATTATCGGACAGTTTGGAAAAAAAGAGGAATAAGTAAGAAATTACAGAAGAGAATAAAAAGTGTCTACAACCAAATAAGAAATTACCTAAGAACAAGAAACCTACAATTAGAGAAATTTATAACCAAAGACGGATTAAGACAGGGAGGAGTGTTAAGCCCAGTAATAAAAGAAATAAACGAAAAAACTAAGTAGGATACAGAAACATGAAACTAATAAAAATGACAGAAAGTACATTTGCTGACGATTTAGTTATATACGCCAAAAATGAGAAAGATCTGCCAACCAATCTAGATACATATATAAAAAGAATCCCTACAACAAAGAAACCTAAGAATAAATATAAATAAGTCAAAAAGTAATGGTTATAGAAAGCAATAATGTAAATATATCAATAAAACTAAATGAAAATAATATAGAGCAAAACTTTGGGTAAAAATGGTAAACCGATGGCAGAAATAAATGATATACTTGAAAACACTATGCAATGAACACGTTTACAAGAAACAGAAAGATCTCAAGAAAAACCAAAATAACCGTATACACAACTTTAACCTTTGGTAGTGAAATCTGGATACTTAACAAAGAAACAAAGAGCAAGTTTTAAGCATTGAAAATGAGATATTTGAGAGCAGTAAAAAGATGTACCTACAAGAAGAGACAAAATTACAAATGATTTAATAAGAGAAAAATTAAAAGTGGAACTGATTTTAAAAAGCATTGAAAGACAACAGCTAAAGTGGTTTGACATGTTGTGCGAATGAAGGAAAGAAAACAAACAAAAAACGTATGGCAAGCAAGATCGATACAGAAAAGAACGAGAGGTAGACCTAGGAAAACTTGGAACGACGTAGTGGCAGCATGTTTAAGAGATAGATAGAAGCACAGAAGAAAGCAATAATAAGAAAGAATAGGCAAAATTTGTATAGGTATACCCGTGAAATCTGTTTATAGATGAAACTATTTATCTGAAAGTTTTGTAAACCTTAACACCTTCGTGTAAAAATAAGACTTCAGATTATATATATGTATTTAAAAAATAAATAATAGATAGGTACTGATAAAAATTGCGTTATTATGTAAATTTTTTTGTTATTTAAAGTTTAAACGCGAACCGAACTTTTGCTACAATCCGCTAAACCCAATAAATAAATCAAATTCGAAATTTTATTTCGAATTTGCTAACATGCAATAATTTTTGTGCAGAAAACCTCACCAAAAAAGGCTATCCTGCGCCTTCTGAACCTACCTGAAACAAAAAAGAAGAAAATATTAGAATATCTTTTCTCCTTTATACTTTCGCATCCAATTTGAACATTGAGCATTTGAGAGGCCACTTAATAAAGTTGGGAAAATAAAACCAACAAGCGGAAATAAATCAGCATTAAAGAAGATTTGTAAAATTTGTCAAAAAGCAGATTAAATACTTAAAAAAAAATATAAAGACATTAAACAAGTTAACAGTTGGTAAAGAAAAAACTGTAGACTCTTCTAGAAGTCTTACAGCAGGATCATTGATAAAAAGATACTGAAGAACCCAAAGACACTTCTAGAAGTAACTCTGTTAATAAAGCAAGTGAAGAAGTTGAAAACTTAGAAAGAAGCAGATAAAGAAGTTGAAAATACTTCTAAAAACACTAAAGAAAAAAGTAAATTTAAAGGAAGACTCCAAACACAGTTCTAAAAGTCTAATAACAATGTGAGTAATAAAACAGAATTAAAGAAGATTTGTAAGGCTCGCCAAAAAGCAGATGAATTAGCTAAAAGAAACTATGAAGACATTATACGACTAGACCGTTGATGATCATTTAATTACCTACTCTTCTAGAATTCTCGTCAACAACTGGATGAGTGACAAAAAGATAGTGAAATTTTAAAAGAGCAAATGCATACAGGCATTAAAAACGACTTTGGGAGACTTTGCATAAAGAAATTAAGAATACGATTGAAGACACTGAAAGTCAGAAAACTTAAATATGTCCTCAGTAACACTAAAATTCCCATTAACCTAAAAAAAAGGTTTTTAATACTTGCATTCTCTCAGTGATGACTTTGGTCTGAAGACAACTACGATGACTATAAAAGCCGCCAACAAACTTGGAATCACAAAGCGCGCAATAGAAAAGAATAACTTTGCAAGATTGCTTCCGCAAGCATAACATACGCAGACGAACCAAAGTTAAAGACCATACAATGCGCCGCTCACTTAAAATGAAATTGGATAGGACATTTTGCCAGACCAGAGGATGCAAGATGGACCAGACACAATTTGAAGTGGAGACCTAGATAGCATGAAAGAAATGTGGATTGACCTGCCAATAGATGGTTGGATAATATCAAGGAACTGGTATCAGATAGCAGAAGACGCGACAGAATGGAAACATCAAGGAGATGCTTACGTCCAGGAATGGACAGTTAAGTGCTGCTGGAAGAAAGAAGGAGAATAATTTTAATAAACTACCTATTTTCTCCTTCCCTAATGCTAGCTCCTCCATAACCATAATTTCTAGTTTTCTCCATTGTTTCCATTCACGTACACTTCCCGAACTTTCCCGGTTTACGTTCACTCCCGTTTCGTACGAATTCATAAAAATATCGACTATACCTGTCTTTAAGTTATTGTGAGGAAATTGGAATAATTATTATTTTATTAGCATAACTTTAATTATCGCGCGATTTACTTTTTACGATAAATTCGGTTTATTAAACGCACTGAATTTACTTCCCGGTTTTTATTTTGATAAACTTTTTCCCGATTGCAAGTTGTATTGCAAATATATTTTCGAAACTCGCATTAAAAAACACTTTTTACTTTTACGTAGAAACCTGAAAATAAAATTCAATTTCAATATAACAAAATCAAACTTACATAAACAAATAAAAATATTTACCAAAAAAAACCTCTTAACTTGCTATTGGATTTCTTGTCGAGATATTTTAAATATCTAATCCTCCGTCACTAATCTCGTTCTGAGACCTACCAACAAAAAAAAAACAAAATAATAAACATTGATATTTAGTAGTTTGAAAAAATTTATGACTCGATCTTCTTCCACCACCGAGCCGTCATGCACCATTGTGACCTACTCTTTGATATAGGTTAGCTATCCTTTCCAACATCTTGGAAGATGGCCAAGGCTGTGTTTTGCCCAAAGGGGACAATAAGTTTAGGTCAATAAGTCATTTTTCGTGCAATAGTAAAGTTTGCGAAGGAATGCTGGGGGAACGAATCGAGAGAGTAATCGAGAGCTCTGAGAGTCTCTTCACCAGACAATATGGATTCAGGAGGCGCATCAGTACAGTGGGTGCAGATTTGTAGGCTCTTTGTCTGTCGAGAGGCGGACAGTGGGACAAGTGAGCCGCGCTGATTCTTCTTGATGTTGGGAACGCGTTTAGGTGGAGTGTGGCAATGAGGGCCTAAGCAGAAGAGCAATACCTAGGGTACCTCATAAACATTGTCGATGATTATCTGTTGCAGCGACAGATCTTTATCGAGAAACGAGTGGTACTAGACGTGACGGTTGTAGTCCCATAGGGGTCCGTGTTAGGCCCGACACTTTGGACCCTTGCATATGATAGGGTCATGTCGCATTCGCCAATGATCTTGCGCTGCAGGCAACGACGAAGGACCAATGCGAGCTCATGTTTAGGGCAAATTAGACCAAGAAAGAAAGGAGTGGTTTTCGAGATGGATGGGGTGCAGATCAGGCCCAAACGATATGTCGAGTATCTGGGGTGACTCTGCACAAGACGGAGCGGAGACATCGTTTGCATAATGCCAAAGATTGGGGCTTCTTACCAGGATTGATAAGACAAGTCTGTTAAGGCTATCTATCGCTGCGCGGCTGTGTGCCAACACACATCTTCGCATAAGAATGAGAATGGACCACTGTCATTGTGACAGGGACACTGGTGAAAGATTAATAAATGAAGAGAAGATGTAGCAAGCGGAGTGGGAGCGGACGGAAGATGTGGCTCAGTGGACGAATTGTGACTCATTCTGGACATAAGGACCTGGTTGGGGTGTATAAGCAACGTTCCACGGACTACGCCGGTCACGGCCGTTTCCGGTCGTACCTACACTGTGGAGTGTAAGAAATGGGCAGGTGAAGAGAGAGTGTTGGATGAGATTACTTGGGGCAGCCTCGAATGTATGATTGACATTGAAGGTAACTGGAAGTGTGTGCATAAATGTGAGAACAAAAAAATAGCTATTCTGCTTTTTCTGATTTTTGTTATTTATAATAAATTTAATACACTTTTCAGTTTATAAATTATCCTATGTAGCTAAAAAACTAATTACATTTATTAAAATTTCTAGTTATAATTGCATTCCGATGTCTTTTCTAAAAAAAAATCATATTAAAATAGTATATATACCAACTTAATTACAACAGAAATATTTAATAAGGATGAAAATTCTGAGTATCTAATTACCGTTAATTAGTTGGAATAGTTACTTGCTGGTTTTCATACGGCCAAACTGATGCTCCATTTAGATTACATCGTTTATTAATTTGGTAATTTGTTTTTAATTTATGTGTGAAGTGACGTTGATGAATTAGGCTGACAAAAACTTGTGTAACATTTTTATTAGTTCTGAGCTTTTTTTTCTAAACTTTCTATGTGAAGGTATTTTTAGTCCATTTACATTACTAGACACTTTTTTCATGCTTGCAAAAAAATTGCTCTAATTGTAATTGAAGATAGACATGGAATTTACTTCATTATAACATGTATTATTAAAAAGCCATTTGGCAAAATCATATTTTACCCCGAGCAAATAGTTGTCTAATGATAGCAACTTTTTGAAATCATTATTAAGAGTCTTATTAGATTAAATTTAATTAATGTATGCTTAATGCTTTACTGTAGGTACTTATAAAGACATTTCTTGAAAATTACTTGATTATCAAGTAATTGTTGAAAATTTCATAATTACTATAATTTAATCAAGCAACTTAAATTTAACAATCTCATGTTAAGTTGATCAGTCAATAAAGCTCTTAACTTACTTTGATATCTATAGCTGTTACATTATATACTAGTTGTACCCACGACGTCGTTCGCGTTGCGTGTTGATTGTTGTATAAAAATTTCTTACCCCACACTGTTGAAGGGGTGTGGAAAGAAATTTTTTGCACCAGATATTAAGTTGAAAGAAGATAGATACATCTGTGAAAACCGCATTGGAATCGGATCAGTAGTTTTTATGTGATGCAATCACAAACATACAGACAGACAAAAAAATCTAACCACATTTTTGGGTTCTATTTCGATGTACCCGCGACGTCGTTCGCGTGGCGTGTTGATTTTTGTATAAAAATTTCTTTCCTCGTCCCGTTAAAGGGGTGGGAGGGAGAAAGTTTTATACACCAGATGTTAAGTTGAAAGAAGACAAATACGTCTTTGAAAACCGCATTCGAATAGGATCAGTAGTTTTCATGTGATGCGCGCAGAAACATATACATTTCTACAGTTTTATTATATGTATAAATATAGATGTATAGATAAACCTAAAATTTATTAATTAGTTTCATACATCCAAATATCTACTATTAAGATTTTTTTAACTACATTTAACCTTTGATGTTTCGGCTATAGTTTGGATGAAAAGTTTTAAAAGCAACAGTAAAGGAATCAGAATTTATACGCTTATTAATTATTTCATCTTTCATTTAAATACACAAAATTCTATTTTGATTTGTCAATTCATTATTTGTTTACAAGCAATTTGAAGTTGACATGTCAGTGTATTTTGTTATACTTAATTAAAACACCGAATATCCTGCAGTGATTAAATTCTTTGTTTTGGAAGGTTTATAAGTAACAGAAATTTAAACAAGAATGATGAAAGTGTAAAAGAATCTGCTCCTTTATTTCCAACTGTGCATTGATGGGTTTAAACGTGGTTGTACAAGCGTCGATGATGAACCACGTAATGGACGTCCAAAAAGTGCAACAATACCAGAAATCATTGAGCAAGTCTATGATACTGTTTGAAAAGATCCCAGTTTAGCTAAGCGTGAAGTTGCTGATATCATAGGCATTTTAGATGAACGAGTACTCCATATTTTATACGAAGAATTACATATAAAAAAAGCTTGGAGCGTTTTAAGCATAATCAAACTGAAATTTTATAACTGTGAAGTAGGCTTGGATCTACCATCATGATCCTAAACTGAAACAAGAACGTTTACAGTGGACTGAAGCTGGTTCTTCAGCTCCAAAACAGGTGAAGTCAGAACGATTGACAAAAAAGGTTATGGCATTAGTTTTTTGGGATGCAAAATGGGTTTTGTTGATTATCTTGAAAAATGTAAAACAACTACTTTTAAATATGATTGAAGCTTTTGGACTAGTTGGATAAAAAAAATCGTAAAAAGACCCGGTTCACAAAAGAAAACAATGATTTTTCTTCAAGGCAATGCACAGGATCACACTAGTTTGTTGACGATGGCTAAATTAAACGAATTAAAGTGCAAATTGCTTAAAAACCCACAGTATTTACCAGATTTGGCATTCTCCGACTATTACCTCTTTAGAAATTTGTAACAATTCCTTCGTGGAAAGCGTTTTTCATCGAAGGAATAAACTACTGCAGCTGTGGAACAATATTGTGCAGAGCTTCTGGAAAATCATAACAGAGATGATTACTGTAGGGTCTATGGAATAAGTGTGTTTAAGCTGAGGGAGATTAAATTGAACAAAAAAACAATTTTATTAAAAAATACACAATCTTTCATTCTTGCTTTCAAAACTTTTTAACCAACGTATATTTCAGATGTAAATCAATTGTACTAAATTCAAAATATTTTTCAAATCCTAGTATAGTGTTAAGGAAAGTTAAAATTTTTATGTAATCAGTATTTTCGAACCAAAAGAGTTTCTGTTTAGTTTGTATTAAAAATTTTGCCATAGGACAATAAAATTTAACTTTTAAAGGAGAAAATAATGTAAATATACCAAACAGATTACCTATGATATTAAAATAGTTATTTACGAAACAGTTCGTGAAGTATGCTTTTTGCGCACGCACGCGATGTTTAGAGCACGAGCGAAGCGAGTGCTATATATCGCGTAAGTGCGCAAAAAGCACTTCACGCACAGTTTCATACAATATTTTATCTACGATAAACAAATAAAAAATAATTACAATTTCAAATTTGAAAATTCAAACTACAAAACTGTCAGAATAACTTTTGTTGAAATTTAATGCTCTCATAGCAACACCATGACAACGCGAATGCTAAGGATATTTGATTATATGAAGGTGTGTCAAAAACAGTGCGAAAAAGTAAATCCCATTTAAAATACATTGTTACTTCACGCACACTTTCAATCCTTCACGCACTGCTGTCTATAATGACAGTTTTCACGAACTAAAAATTGATACATAATATGAGGTAGAGTAGATAAATGTATTTATAATTTATAAATCTATTTCATTTTTTATAGCAAATGTCACAGGTTATCGGCTTGCCAGCATCTATATTATGCAGTTTATGGAATCATATTTTGCATGGTGATTTATCTGTGACAAACCTCGACCAATCATTGGCTTCTCTAACAAAGCGAAACAAATAGATAACGTGTCGTATCTCAACATCAATGTCCATTAAATAAAAATTACGGTCTGACTTCAAAGATGCCAGAACGAATTCAATTATTTTCTTAATGTATATCACATTATGTTATATTATTGAGAACGTAAATAGGAATTATTGTTTAACATATATGTAAGGTATTGTTAAAAGATAAAAACAGTTTTTGTGCAACCCAAATATTCTGTCTATTACTCAAGAACAAAATCTATCGGCCAATTACTCAACGTAGCAACCAAATATAAATGATCTGATAAGAAAAATTGAATAGCTAAGAACGCTTTATTGTCAAACATTCTCCTGATCAACATTTCAACAATAAAGTGTTGCTAAATGAGTGACGTTGGAAACTTGGAAGGTTAAACAACAAAAATGTTTCTAAAATTAGACTGACATGTATGAAAAAAGAACAGTGTTTCATAAATCCATGACATTACTTTTGTATGCAGTTATATTATATATTTTGATTTTATCTGAGTAAATCATTAATAAAGATTTGATAAATGATGTATTTTTTTATATACTACATAATAAAAGTGAGTAATGTAGACCTTTCTCACGGCCTGGTTAATGGACTTAAAGCACAAACTAAGTTTACTATTTTAAAAAAAGATGAAGAGCAAAATTAAGTTGTTTCAAGTTTTATATAATATTAAAGTTAATACAAGAAACTTTCTCTAAAATCATTGTAAGATATATAGTAAACGTAAATAAAAACAAGGAAGATTCTAACCAAAGGAGAGTAACGAAGTATACTGTGATATCAATAACACTTAAACTACAATAGTGACTTTCAGAACACCTTTTTACGAGGGCAATAAAAATAAAGTAAGATCTTCAAATCAGTACACTTCGGATAGCCTGGTCAATTTATTATTTTTCTACATAACCTCCATTTCGATCAGTGACCTTTTGCTTGCAGAAGACGAGCTTTTGCACACTGGTGTTGTAACACTCCACCGACGCCTCTCGCAGTTCCTCAGTGACCATTTCTTCCACTTCGCCGTTCGATGAAAACTTCATGCCTCCAAGGTGTTGCTTGAGTACAGGGAACATATGGTAGTTATTGGGAGCTAGGTCTGTGCTGTAGGGAGAGTGATCGAGAACAGCCCACCCGAATTAAGAGAGAAGAGCGGTGGTCTGACACAAGAAGTGAGGTCGTGCCTTGTCATGATGGAAAAGGGCGACTCGTTGGTAAGCATATCACGTTTCTTGTTCTATATGGCCCACCTAAGCTTTCTTAGAGCGTTGCAGTGAGTCAGAGTTTATGGTTGTCCACTTTTCCACATATTCGACGAGTGGTGGTCCCTTGCGATCTCAGAAGACAGTCACTATAACCTTAAGGGGAGACTTGCACGTCTTGAATTTTTCGGTTTTAGGCAATGATGGTTGGTGTCACTGTTTTAAAACTTGCTTCTGCTCTGGAGGGAAATGGTGTACCCACGTTTTATCTCCGGTGACAATCGAGTCCAAGAATACTTCATCCTCTTTTTTGAAACGCCGAAGAATTTTACGAGTTTACAGTTATTTTAGCAATCACCTCGTTTACAATGTGATAACCCAGGGTATCTGTCAACACATTTAACACCCGACTGTCTGCTGACCTCTTCACCAAGGTGGTCGGTAATCTCGTCGAGGGTTTGTCTTCAATCCTCGAGTTCAATCTGCTAAATTTTTGTAACTTCGTGGACGATCGCTCGCCCGGAAGAGAACTCACGACAGCACTTGCACACGTTCCCGATGTCCATGCAATTGGTATCGTACATTTGCACAATCTCAGGATGAGTTTCGATAGGAGAAACACTTTTTTTGCATTCACGTATGACTGAACGTATTTCGCATTTGGTGGACAACGCAGAGACCAAGCTTCGGATCGAGCTCCACAACCCGTCAAACGGTGAAGAGAAAAATAGGCTACACTGCCCTCGGAGAACAAGAATACGCAATGATATTAGAACAACAAAAAAAGATGAACCAAAATCCTTTAAATATGAAAAATACTACCAACCATCATATTTTAATTTTTGGTTTTATTTAATAACCTAAAATGATATTTATGAAATGGGTCAGAGTTGAACAGGAATAAAAATTCCAAGTAAAGAATATGTCTTTAAAATTTCAATTTTGAGTTGCTAAATTCAAGAAACCTGTTTTATACATACATAAAAATATAGGCAAATACAAATATAAATCAATGAAATGATCGGTGACTGTTGTTTCAGTTTAACAAGACACCTTTATAAAATAGAGTTATAATTTGGTGTCATTGTGTATCCAGATGTAGGTATCTTATTCATGTTACATAATAAGTTATTTTTATCCACTAAAAATATAGTTTTTTTTTTAATGTTAAAATGTTAATTAAAGGAACTACAGATTGATTGGTTCCTTTTATAGAACCAGTAGCAAATATCATAAAACTATAATTATACTAGTTCTTTGCCTTGACAAAACAATTTCAACTTTATAACATATCATAAAACAGGAAAAGAATTGCTTAATAAGCCAATTAAAAATTAAACCATAAAACTGGTCGGAGTAAAGTTTATAAAAGCAGCTATATTTTAAATAACTGTTCTTAATAAAGATGATTAAAATTAATTCTGTCGTTTATATTTACATCATTTGTTGAAGACTCTCCACAGTACATAGATACTGTGTTTAAGTTTTATTTTAGGAGTGATGAAAGTCAAGCATCCCGAGTAATCTATACTATTTTTATTTGAATCCGATCGAAAATTCGTAACCAATTCGCGACGTAAACACGTGACGATCAGACCTCATAGAAAATTCCCTTAAACACATATACTGTTAAAGTATATCGGTACTGAAGAAAAAATTTAACCTGAATTTTGTACCTGAAGAATACTAGAAACAGTTCAAAATTAGAGACTTATTGATGAGGAGAAGATGGTAAAGGAAAAGCAAAACGAGTGCAGTTAATAAAGTGAAAATAATAATTAAAGAAATAAAATTTACGAAGTGCAATTACTGGTAAATTGTGAATATTAAAATATTTATAATTTTAAACAATTCGTAGGAGCAATGACAACAATTGGTTGACAAAAAAAGGTTAGCTACTTTTAAAACTTTAAAATTACAAGTTTGAATCTGATGTAGGTATAGACCGGTAGTATTGGAGCCTAATTTGGGTCAATGTACTTCTTCCATTGGTTGATAGCAACGATTCCAAAATCTTAGTACTTAATCTAATTTGTAAGGGTCTAAACGATGAGTGCCAATCTAAAGTCTTTAAAAATTGATTGTCTTTTACATCCAGCGCCTTGCAATGCCAGTAAATGTTTAACAATTCCAGGTTCTCTTCCCGATAATCTGCTACAAGGTCTGCGTTAGTGCAAGTGTTTCTTTATGTGTACATAACCCATAAGGAATCCAGTAATGACGATTAGCTGATTCCTGCTTATTCTACGCAAAGCTCTTTTAGCACATGTCTGTTTAATTTAATTTTTTCTGTATTCCCAGTGATGATTAGTGTCGACGAATCCATGCTCTCTTGGGCCACCGGACTGTAGTTTTTCGTACCTTTAGAACTGGCCGCCGAACGTAGAATAATTTGGGTGATCCTTTCTTGCAAGTTTATTATCGTTGATTTGTATTCTTCTATTTTGCTTAAACTTGGAGTTTTATCTGGCACTCGTACACTGGTATGAACGTTATGTTTCCTTTAGGCTACAATAGTCGCTGACAATCTCTGTAAAGATTTATTTGCCTTTAAATTATTTTTTCTTTTGCAGTAAAAGATTGTATAAACCTCTGCCTGAAACATAGACAAAAATCTTCAGTCTTACACCCGTCTATGTACCAGATGTGATCCTAAAGCATGGGTTCTGAGTTCGCATTTTACTATTTTACTTATGTTGTTGATTTATGGAATGTTTTTGGCAGGTATTTGAAAATCAAAATGTCTCATTTTATTTACCAAATATCTTCTCCAAATTACTGTTTTATTTTGTTGCTAATATTTTTTGCAGCCTGTAAAAGCCCTACCTTGCCTTATTCTTCAAACTAATTTGAAAAGGAGTTAGGTCTAACAAAAATTTCATCTAACAACGTATGTTATAACAAGGTTGGCAAGTTTTTAAAACTTGAACCTAGCTTCATGATGACATTATTTTGTTGAATCTTCTGCCATCGTATTTTGAAACATTTGTGACTTTTGATTTAACCACCATGTTGAAGATACAATATCGACCTTAATTAGTTTACTTTTATAGAACCAAACTTCTCTAAGAGTTCAAAACATACAGAGGTTTATTAAGCAAGAGTAAAATCCAGAGGAGCTTGTCCGAGATACATTTTTTTCGAGTTACCTAAGTGTTAAGTCAGTGTCTTATTGTATTTCAGTATTAACATCAAATTATATATGTAGTCGATATTTCACTGAACAGTAAAATCGTCTTTTCTTGTAAAAGGACAACTTTTATATGTTATAAGTAATATTATACACAATAACCGTATAAATTAATGAATTTATAATAATAACAATTACTATAATTCTAGAATGTATATAAGTACATTGTGGAAGAAACGTGATGTCACAAGTACGTTTGTCTAAAAAATACTTAATCTTTTTCAGTCGACAGTATCAGCATCATAAATCTCCTTCGACAGGAACCATTCTCTTCACCTGTCCCAAGATTATGATGTTATTCTTCACGTTTTTTGAATAATGGACATCCTCTATCATTTACTCAAGCTAACTGCGAATAGTTTTAATGACACCTTCAACCTATTTTTCAATTAACCTAGATGTCTCTTTTTTTAATAATATTCATATAATTATATATTTCTATTATTATCTAATTTGGGTGCTGCTCTAAAAGAACTTAATAAATTATTTAATTAACAATTGACGATTTGGAAAGAATCAGGTAAAATATGGTTTGCTTTCTCTACATACTCAAACGAACGAGTCAAAATTTTTAAACAGGAGAACTTGATGAAAATATTCTAGTTTTCTGTTTCAGATTTTCCTACTTTGTAGAGCAATTTGATCATCTCTCTTAATTTATTAATATTAGACCTGCCCCAATTTTTAATTCATTGGAAGAGGACTTTGGCTTAATTGTTTTTAAACGTTTTTACTGTTTTCTTTCGAATAGTCAAGCAGCCATCAAAGCATTAAACTAATACACAATTAGTTCAAAGATGGTCTGGAAATGCCTACACAAACGAGGAAAAAATAACACTGTTACTCTCTCATGGGTTCCAGGAAACATATATAGGAATAAAAGAAAACAAAACAGCAGAAAAATGGCAAAAAAGAAGCGCTAACCCAATATTTGGGACCAGAACCAACTTGTGGAATCAGCAGTAGTACAGTCTTAGAAAAACTAAAGAATTAAGATTACTGTTTGTCTTTGTGGTGGTATAAGTTTTAAACAAAATCTTATTTAAGAGATAGTGTGGATAAGTAAGTATTATCTGAAAATAGGTTGTAGAGAATCTGAGTTAATGACAGTTTTGGATGCAAAGTGATTGGATGGCAACGACATATAAACTCTGTTAACTTATATAGACACCAAGTAGCATCCTTAAACTGGAAAGCAAACTAACAAATAAAACACCCATTAACCGTGGAGTTAGACGACTTTCAGAAAGAAGACACGATAGCCCCATGCTACTTTGCAGGAGACGGGACTGCACCGCCTCTAGAATTGCCATGACCAGTAGTAGAATAGGTACTGACATAACAAAGAAGCTAGGTACCGTTACTCATAAGATGTGACGCCAATGCTTACAATACCGTAATATGGAAGCACAGACTGCAACAAGCAAATCTTAGAATTTATTGTCAACAAGAATCTTCTACACAATATACGAAACACCTTTGAAACAAGAATACGTAACCGTCGGTCTCTGATCACAGACTAATCATGTTCAGATTAGATTGATATCTCCCTGACCCCATACTCAGGAGAAACCCCAGGAAAACCAACTGGGAAAATTATAACAGTTACCTGAACAGAAACCTTGCAGGTCTTTGAGCCACAGGGAAAGCCAAGAATCACCTGGTATTAGAGAATCTCATATAATTAAGGAATACTTAATACCTATAAATCAAGCTGCCCTTTTAAATGACACATAATGGTGGAACAGTTGTCTGTCAAATCTAAGATCCAAAACACGGAAGCTCTTCAATATAGCTAAACGTAATGGAGATTGGCTGATCTACACCTTCAGGAGGAAATTCTGCGAAGAAATAGACTTAACACCTACTGCTGCAATGCTGCACAAAGTTCTGGCAAAAGAAAGAGTAGACACAGTAACGGCATTGCGAATGCCATATGGACGTTTCACAGAAAGCAAAAAAAACGGGATGGAAACACACTTTTCTGGAGAAAAATTACTATAGAAAATTCATATGTACAAATTAACTTATTTTGTATTGAATTTGCATAAAACTCCAGGAGAAGAGTCAAATTCCATGTTACCCTTGCACCAGGTGCCTCAGCATCATGATATTCAAGTTCAGCGACTCCAAAACTCCCGAGTGCTGATTTTAGTACTTTATTTTCTCGTATAAGAGCGTATTGTTGTCAGTTTGTTTAATACAATGTAAATCGTAGACGACAAAAACTATTCTTGTGTCAAATATTTTAACATATAAAATCAATTAAATAAAGTATCAAACAAAGTAGGATTAATCAAATTTATATCGATATCATACGTTTAGTTTAAAACAATGAATATGAATTTATCAAACAAATTATCTAATTAAATTAGGTTAGTTAGATTATTGTGATGCAAGAAGACAAAATTTCGAATAGTTATCAACTTATCTTAACATTATTTTAATATAAATTCAACTGATATAAAAAAGTAAAAAACTATAAAATGTATTTAATATAAATATGAAATATGGATGCTTACCAATTTAAAATTGCAGCAAAATGACCGAAAAACGAATTTCTGTAATAACTGACTACACAAATATTTTAATGACTCAATGAGATTATGCGAAGTTAACCCACCCTTTCATATTCAAACGCAGTCATCAAAACAATTTTTTTGCTAGTACCGACGACGATATCCGACGCGGGGCGATTTCTTCCTGCAAACAGCTGTTTACGTTCGATTCCTTGAATTTTATCGTTTAAAATATTGGGTAGAAATATAGGTCAGTAAAAATAGCATTTAACTTTGCACTAAATTTCCGATCCAAATTTCTTTTTTTATAAGGTTTCGGATAACTTACTGAGTATGAAATCACAAAATGCTGACAGATCCAGGTGACGCTAGAGGCGCCATCTTGAAAAAACGTTTTCGGCCGATATCTCGGAAACTATGCACTTTAGAGCAAAAGTCATATGGACAATTATTATAGAAAATAAAATTTTGCATCTTTTGTTTCCAGCAAACTTTTTTGTAAAACTTACCGTTTACGATTTATGGCCCATTTAATGAACCGAGTTTTCGATCGCAGTCAATAACTCTTGAAAGATTAGATTAACCAATAAAATGCATCAATTCATTTTTAAAGATCCGTTTATTCTCCACAACTTTTGTTTTAAACTTTTTTTTCTAATGTCCATAGTTTTTGAGTCATAGGACGTTTTATGTTGGACTACCGAGCGAAAAGTTGAAAATTTCAAGATACGCATAGAATATAATGGTACAAATTCAACAAATAAATTAAAAAAAATATCCCGATTGTTTATGTAGTTAACAAATAATAGTTCAATTCCTTACCTGCAATAGTAACAAACATTTTTTTATTTTACTTAATTATATTTCGCTGCCGCGTCACCCGCCGAGCATCGACATTTCTCCATTAAACGTCCTATAACTCAAAAAGTATGGACATTAGAAAAAAAAGTTTAAAACAAAAGTTGTACAGAACAAAACGGATCTTTAAAAATGAATTAATGCATTTTATTGATTAATCTAATATTTCAAGAGTTTTTGGCCGCGATCGAAAAACCGGTTCATTAAATGGGCCATAAATCGTAAACTGTAGGTTTTACAAAAAAGTTTACTGAAAACAAAAGATGCAAAATTTTATTTTCTATAATAATGGTCAATATGACTTTTGCTCTAAAGAGCTTAGTTTCCAAGATATCGGCTGAAAACGTTTTTTCAAGATGACGCCTCTAGCGTCACCTGGATCTGTCAGCATTTTGTGATTTTATGCTCAGTAAGTGATCCCAAATCTTATAAAAATAAAATTTTGGATCGGAAATTTAGTGCAAAGTTGACCCGAAAAAACGGCTATTTTTACTGGCGTAATAGTATTCCACAATAGTGTTGTTATCTGGTAAAAAATTAAAGATCCTCATAGGTACTTGAAATAAAATCAACTATGATTTGTAGGTACATATTGGAGAATATACAAAGCGTTCTTAGTCTATTGATTGTTCTAAAAAAAGACTAAACTAATCGTTTAATGTTTTTTTTACATGAATCATTGAAATTCTCATTTTAGATGAAAAAAAAAACGCGGAGCGCTATTAAATTAGAGGAATAAATTTATAGATAGGGGTCAATTGTAATCCTTTCAGCTTTTTCAATGGTTCCAGAGTCTTTCACGTCACCCCTTACCTGGGCCCAGTGGAAGGCCAATAAAAGAGAGCTTTTCCTCGATCATAATAGCATCTGGTTGTATGCACTTACGATTTTACAATCTATTCTTTAAATTTAACAAATATAAGTGTCTATTTTTTTATAAAAAAAAAAATGCTTTTAGGTAGGTATCTGGCTGTTGCCAATACATTTTATACAATTGGCCATACTTTTGAAGCTGGTTTCTTGACTGTGAGTGGCAGTTGTAGAAGCTTTTACAGCTTTATGTATTAACTTGAAACATACATTTTTACAGGAACCTACTGCAGAAATATGGAAAAAATAAGAAGAGAGGTTTAACAATTTCCGAATTGAATCGGCCGCATCGATGGCAAACATGTCACCATTAAGTTTCCAAGCAAAACTGGATCGAATTATTGGTGTTATTTAAACAAGTTCTTAATAGCATTATTGGCTATTTTTAGATACTCCCGATTATAGATTTTTCGGTGAAAATTTAACAATTTATTTATAAACATTTTTGGAATGAGTAAAACTAGTTGGGCCTGAGTTCACATTTGTTGACAATTTTTTTTTTGGATTTTACCCATGTAAGCTGTTATGATTTGAATAAATATGATGGTGGACTGACAAAGTAGCTATTTAAAAACAATTATGAAAGCAATTATAAAAATTCATTTTACATAATTTAATTAGTTATGTCTATGTAATATAATAATAAAGTGTGACAATAGTTTACAACATGTTAATATTTCCGATAGAACGTTAACACGTAGGTTTAAAATAATGTAGTTTTATTTTTTTTAACGTTAAATTTTTATTATCAATTATTTTAATAGAATACTTTACTTAATGGATTTTATTTATGGACAATATAAAAATGTATTTATTTGCATTTTTTTATTACAAATGAATTTCTTAATAATAATGTGGTACTTAAGTTATTAATAATAACTATATATCTTTCGAACATAACTCAGTTCATTGTGAGATCAACTTTTCTAACGTATCTAAGTATAGCTCATAAATAAAATTTAATTTATTCTATATTATCTCTTAATCTAAATATTGTCGTCACTGGTTTTTATAGAATTCTTACTGGATAATAAAGGACCCGTTTAATAAATAAGATCGTTTTTTAAATTACTTAAACAACACGTAGTTTTTTTAATATGTTAAAACACACAAGCCCCCTAAAAAATTAACCTTCTTGTATATTTCTGTTGTTCAAAGATGATTTTTTATTTAAAAAAAGAGCTATAAGTTGTATTAAAGTTTGCATAAAAAATCAAAATTAATTCTTTGATGTCGTGAAAATGTAACCTGTAACCTATAAGATCTATTGTGTCCCCCTTGCTATAATTCTGATGTTTCCTCAGACTTAAGACAGCTCTTCTAGTCACATCTTTCTTAGAAAACTTAGGATATCGTTGGGCTTTAAGTTAGATAGATTTTTCTCTTCTATTTCGTATGATCTTAGGTATCTGACCCTAGAATTACGTAATGCAATGCATTCTGGGAGTATATGTATTAAGGTTTTGTCCTCTTCCTCACATAATCTGCACCTTTGATTCATCTTTCAACCCTAGTTTCTTTATGTGCCCTCTTAATCATCAGTGTCCAGTTAATATTCCTGTTATAATACGAAGGTTATTTTTACTGAGATTTAGACAACTGAAAGATATCTTCTGGTTATAGTTTCCCAGGAGCGTCTTCGGTTGTCCTTTTAGATCGTTCTAGTAATTGGTTTTGCTCTATCCACTTATTTTCTTAGTTTTTCCAAGACTGTACTAAAGCTGATTCCACAAGATGGTTCTGGTCCCAAATATGAAGTTTCAGCTGCTTTTTCTTATCTGCTGTTTCGTTTCCTTTTATTCCTACGTGTCCTGAAACCTTTAAGAGGAGAACAGTGTTATTTTGTTCCAGATCATTTAGTGCATAGTGCATAGGCATTCCCAGACACACTGATTGTGTGTGAGATCATAACTTTGATGGCAGCTTAAATATCTGACATGATTACAATTTTTGTCCACGATAGTTCCTTTCAATATTAAATTCTACACAACTTTTAATGGAACGGATTTCCGCCTGAAAAATGCTTGTGTATGCAGTATTTGGCTCTAGGTCCGAAAACCCCGTTTATTTGTTTTGGAGTACCTATACCATTTTATAAAATCTTGGTGTCTTTGTCCCATTCACATTTACTACTCAGTCTTGTAATAAATTTTCTCACAAAGGTAAATTTCTTTGGCATGTCATCTTGAACATATCCCAAGTTTGATCATAGAACCATTAAACATGTTGCTGAAAACGTCAGCATATCTGTTGGCGCATTTCATGTTATTTTCGCATGAAAAGTGTTAAGCAAAGTTGGTTTCGAAATTGCTTATTGTCAATCCACAAATTCGTCGCATAAGAGTTGTTGAATAGAATACAAAATAATCAAAACTTGCTAACAAAGGTTATAAACGGTAATGAAACAAGATCTATTGTTGTAAAATCGAAATCATCACAATGGAAGTTCGGTCAAATGTATTTTATTTAAATTTTACTTTGATTATAATGACGTTGTGCATCACTAATTTTTGCCAGCAATTACTACGTAATACGTTAAAAATAATAAAAAACGTGTACATATGTGGAGAAAGCATTTAGTAATCTTAAAGCATATTTCGTTGTTGGTTCGTATTTTTTAGATAAAAACAATACCGCCTCCGTATTAACCTGATTTAGCACCGAGTGATTTATTTTTATTTGAAAAACTTGAAAGCACCTCAAAGGGTATAGGTTTTTCACGATTCAGTAGATGAAAATCAAATGTATGAAGAAATTAAAGGCCATATTATACATTGGATATTATTTAAAGTTTATATAAGGTGATAGAAGAGATGTGTTAATTCCTCAAGAAGAAAAAACTATTAAGTTACTGCAAAAGTTTTTTGATTAATAGTAAAGATAAATGACAGAAAAACAGGAAAACATAAAACTAAAAAATTACTGTAATTATTCAACTACATATTAACTATAAAACTAATTTAATGTGCTGCAGTATTTTAAGATTATAAAAATTAAAAATTTACCTATTTCAGTAACATATAAATGTTAAAGGTTTTTAAACAAACAAAAAACATTGGAATGTTGTTAATAATGATATTCATTTATACCATACAAATTAATCATTTAAGCAGTAGATCTACTTTGTTATTAATAAATCAGATCACGAATCGACCTAATGCTTGCATTAATTATTTAATCAATGTCTGGTTTCAATTATTTATTTCAAAAATGTACACATTTTAATTATAATAATTAGTACCCCTGAAAAACTTCCACTTACCTTGAGTTGAGCTCCATGTTACATCGAATACTTTGTAGTTATGTAGATCTGAAAAAAATTGATAATAAAATAATTTATTAATTATGATTAAGAGTAAATTATATTAAAATTAAGTATTATATTAATCTATTTAGCATCTGTTTAGAATGCTCTTATTATACAAAGACAACTTAACTTATATGGACGCATATTTTCATATTTTTTATAAATGAAATAAAGGTACAGATGTATGAACATTTATGAATAAAACTCACTCCTCACCCAATACTGTAAAAAAAATAACCCACAGCAGAAAACACAGTAACTCTGGTACAACCTTGTTATGAGGAAGCGGAAGCTTTAAACAGAACAATACAGGAGGAAACCCTGCTCAAAATCACAAACCTGTGATTAGAATTAATGCCAGAAATAATACCCAATAAAGTCAAAACGAAACTTTTAGATATGAGAAATAACAAATACCCTGGGGACGATGGAGTAGTCATTGAAGCGATCAAAATAGTTGGCAATAAAATCAACCATTTGGTTGACTTTTTCACTGAATGTATCTACCAAGGAAGAACCCATTCGCAATGAAACAATGAAGTTATTGTTTTATTACACAAAAAGAGAGATACAACAGATCTGAAAAATTACAAAAATCATCACAAAAAGGTTGATGGCTATATAAGTTAGACTTTTATCAGCCCAGAGGACAAGCTGGATACAGATCGGGGTATGGCACAAACGACTATTTGCTAATAATAAAGAACCTTATAGAGAAATTAGTAGAATACAGTAAACCTTTGACACTGATTTTTATAGAGTACAAAAAGGCATTTCACACTATAAACTAGCAAAACATGTTAAAGGTATTGGCTGAATGTCGAATAGACCATCGCTATACCAACATAGTCAAACATATCTAGCGTAAGATGATCCGAAAAAGAAACAAGTAAATTCTGTATAGAATGAGTGCTACGGCAAGAAGATACCATCTCCCAAAAACTATTCACGACACTTCTAGAATAAACTTGTAATAAAGCAGATTTAAATGAACATGGTATCAACATAAGAATCTCAGCCATTTGAGCTTTGCAGACGACATCGTTCTTTTGACAGATAGTAGTAGCAGATTAACTTGGACAGCGTTTGGTAAACTAAATTATGGCTTTATGTTGGATCTAGGTACCCATGTGCCTCAAAAGGAAAGTCTTTGACCAGTATGTGTTGCCTTTTCTTACTTATGAAACCAAAACATTAAACCTCACAAACAAGGCAGTAATCAAGATTCGCGTGACCCAAAGAGCCATAGAGCGGTGGATGTTGGGTATCTCTCTAGAGACCGAATCCCAAATGAAGAAATAGGCGCAAAACAAAAACAACAGACACAATCAAAAGAATCACTGAATCACTGAAAGGGAATTGAGCAGAACACGTTGTCAGATTATTAGAAATCCGATAAATAGACGTTTTGTCAAGTGGAGGCCGCGACAAGAAGCAAACCAGTGTAGAGGCCGCCCATCAACCAGATGGAGCGATGATCTAAAATGAGTTAGCGGAAACTGGATGCAAACCGCGCAAAACAGAGATAAATGGAAGGAGCTGAGAAAGACCTATAACTAGCAGTAGACGCATATGGGTTGTAAATTATGATAATAATGACATTTGGTTGCATGTATAAGAAAATGTTAAAGGATTAAATGATGCATCTGAAACTAGACTTACAGAAATAAGTCTAACAATGTAGTAGAAAGTATAAATGTATGAAAATATATTCGAGCATATACTAACTAGATGCAGCCTTTAATGATCTAAGCGCTAACGAAGTGACGACGAGAGATTAAAAGAAACTATATACTATCTTTTTCTTGTACTATGCTATGATGAGCAGATAGTTTTGTGAATTAACATTATCGACTCACTATATCAAATGCTCCTAGGGTTATCGTTACTAGAGCGAGGTGTAAGAAAAAGGTAGCACATCGTTTCATTTTATATTTCAGTCAGTACTCGGCTTACATAATTATTGACTCTACCTCCAATTTGTATATGCTAGAAAATTACTACTAAATCGCTTACTATTATATTTTATTTTGAAAAAACTATGATATACATAAAACATGTATTTAAGAATAAACTTATTGAAGAGGTTCTAATCTAATCTAATCTAAATAAACCTGGCATGGTCTCTCCTGTGGAGCCCCATGTTTAAACACTGCTTCCTATGGGAATATTGTGACCAGGTTCGGCACCAGGTGCCAGCTGAAAATCAACACCACGCTGATCTTCAGCTAGGCTTGAATCCAGGTATCCCTGGTTCCTTGAGTTACTGTTGCCACAGGGCAGTTCCCTTTATAAGAGATTTGAGTCCTGTGACTAGTTCCTCGAGGTGGTGATAGAATTCAGGGTTCGTGTCACCAAAGATGAGGAACCGTTTATGGTCCAAGGCCTCACACTCGAATAGAATGTGAGTTGCCGTCTCATCGTCCATGGCGCACAGTCGGCACGAGGTGGGTTCCTGTGTCAGAATCCCCATCCTCCGAAGGTGTAGTCTGAATGGTCCATGCCCAGTGAGCAGGCCCACTAGTACTCTTATCTGGCTCCTGTCAAGATTCAGTATGTCAGACGTCAGTTTTTTGGAGTAGCCTTTGAGCATCAGCTTCGAGTGCCTCAGTCCTACAGTATTACTCCAGTGTTTGGTAGACTCTTCCCAGACCCAGTTCCTGACTTTGGTCCTTACCCAGGCTCTATTGAAGAGGTTACAGAAAATGGACATCTTTAATATAACGTGATAAAGGAGAGATTTATTTTGAATTAGATTGTACTGGCATGTTATCAGTTGATTATAGTAGAGTTTTTAATCAGAAATTATCATGAAAAAACTATATACATAACTTGCACTTCAAACAATTTAAGATTATCTTTTACAATCCTGTTTAAAACATTGAAAAAAAATTACAACACAACAAAGTACAATAAAAATTAGTGATCCGAGAAAAATAAAAAAAAATCTATTTCTTATTTAAAAGTAATTAATTAAGTTTTAGAAGATTAATTATAATTTATTAGTGTTGATATCCGCTCCATTTTTTAACATATAATCGTCCTGATTATAATTATAAATTAAAAATATTCTGTTAATACTTTTATTTATGAAGGTTTTTATAGTAATTATTCATTAGCATAGTAAAATCGACAAACAGATTTTTTTGGATGGAGTGTTGAAAATAGCTTGTTAATTAAAAATTATTTGTAGTCAACGAAATTGAAATCTTAATGACGAAATATCGATATCTCTAATTTGGTTAGCTGTCACTTTAATTACCTCGTACAAGAGAAATCCCAAAATGGTAGTTGTTAACAACACACTTAGGCGCAGTTGTTAAGAACGGTAGTTACAACTCCAATTAATTTCAAATTGTAATTGCTACTCCTTCTTAAAGAATAGGAACTTTTATTGCTAATGTCTACTTTAAACATTAACAAGGCCTTATTTGCATTATGGTGATATAGCGTGTTGGTATATATGTAGACCATATATGCAAAATTTAAGTTGTATTAAGTAATAAAATATAAAATTAGCATAAGTTAATATAGTAATTCAGAAATATCTTTATAATGGACTTTTATAGCTTTTATTTACTTATTGTAACTTGTTAATCTACTTTTAAATCAACCCTAGATGGTTGTTTTCAAAACTAATCCACTCGTTTGTTAATGACACAATGGAAATTCCCATCTGTAAACCAAGTTGAAATCAAGAATATTTACTGGCCATATAATTATTAAATAATTTAATTTTTTTAATAACAAAGCATTGTCTGCAGTTTAAATTTTGGAATCTAAATATGCTGCGTTATATCGTTTTGACCAAAAACACCACTTCTTAATGCAACAAACGATATTATTACTCTTATAAGCAAACTTAAAAATAATAGTGCCCCTAGCATCGACAGAATTCAAGCCACAACTATTAAACAAGTACATGTTTACTTAACTGTTCCCTTGAAACACATCATCAATTAAATAATAACTTCAGGTATTATTCCAACATATTTCAAAACAGCAGTTGTTTCTACCATACCACATAAGAAATTATTAGTTAACTAGAAGCAATGGGTATCAGAATTTGGCGTTGCAATTTTTTAAGAATTATTTAATAAATCGTTTGTAAAAATCAATGATGTGTTAAGTGAACCTAAACACGTGAAAATTGGCATTCCACAGGGTACTGTATTAGGCCCTATATTATTTGTCTTATATATAAACGATGTGTATAGTGCATGTAACAGAGGTGACATTATTTATTACGCTGTTGACACCGTCATTCTTTATACTGCTTCTAACTGGTCAGAAGCAAATAAGGGTGTTGAGGGATGTTTAAGAAGTATAAAACAATGGTTGGATGTTAACCTGATGGTCGATTACAAGGCTGTGCCATACTCTGCTATTCTTTAGAGACTTCTTCATTCCATCCATGCAACAGAGAGATCTATCTTACGTAAAGTAAAAAACTTTCACTACCTCTATTCAAGCCACCTTGTCTACAACAACACAAATATACTGCCTCTCGCTTCTCGTTTTCAGACGCTCCAACATTGACTCCTTCAATCCGTAGATATGGGCTTCCCTGAAGACCTGGAAACCATCCGGGATGTACCCGCCTTTCTTACAGGTAGATTGTGCCTCCAACGGACTGGGAAAAATATGGGCTTTTTGCGAAGGTTTCTGTGGTTTTCTTCGTCCTTGCCAAATGGAAGGGCTCCACGACAGAGGAGACACAGCACACCTCACGTGGGTTACACTGCAACACAACACCTACATACCACCAAAGGTAGAATACAGTTTAGCTACGTTCAAGTTACAGTTAAAGCAATCCAACAAATGCAAATGGGGAAATTTGTGAGAGTGGGGCCAACAGCAGATACTAACACCATCCAAACACTCCCATCCACTCCCTGAAAAGGACATAAGTCCTGCAGCAGGGTTCTCTTACCTACCATTCTCCTATAAAATTATCCACTTTACCTATCTTTTATTTTTATTCTTCTCTCTTTCTCTCCCTCTCTCTCTTAACCTGCTGAGGGTTAACATAAGTAAAACTCAATTTATTGGTTTTTCCATAACTCAGAGTACCCAGCCAGCTTTCAGAAGTATAAGTTTGACTGAAATTGAAAAGATAGAGAAAGTAAAGGAAAATAAATATCTAAGCATCGTAATCGATTAACACTGGCGGTGGAATATTCATGCTGACTATATATCTGAAAAGCTCAGGAAAATTATTTATATTTTCCACACCCTCTGTAATGTTTTAAACCAGACCAGAATTTACTTCGATTAGTTTACACGGCGTTGGTCGAATTCATTTTGCGATATGGCATTGTAGTATGAGGCAGCCTTCTACCTACCAATTAAGTAAAAGTCCAAAGTTCTCAAAATATGCTTCTGAAAATCATGTTGGGACTTGATAGGCAATATCCGCCAAACACATTATATTCAAATAATATATTTTTTAATCTCAGAGGCCTCTACATACACAAGACTATTTGCAATATTCACAAAAATATAGATAGTTTCCTAAATATGAAGGTTTGAGGATGCTGGTTAAAGAAATAAAGTTTATTTAAGAAAGTAAATATTTAGGAGCTGAAAGGGTGAAAATAAAATTGACATTCTGACAGTTTATATTTCTTAGCATGCATGGGTTACAATTTTTTTTTTAAACTTTGTCATTTCAAAGACATCAGAAGAAAATAAATCATTTGTTTAAGTACTATTAATTGTATTAGGTATTAAGTATTTTCTATAGTCTATTTGTTTGCAGTTGGCAGCTAAGAAAAGTCATTAAATCGTAAAATGTTGTAAACAAGACCCCAAATCTCTAGCGCACGTACTTATTTATATCGGTATTAAGAAATTTCTTTTAATCATCATATTTTAATATTCTTAGGTAAGGGATAAGTAGTCATAATACAATATTTCAAATATTTTGTTTATCAATTTAACTTTTTAATATGTAGCATATTTTTATTTTAATTTTAATTTTAATTATGCTTTAAAAAAACTTCGGTTCTACGGTCATGGGATCTACTCAGCTACCTGTTGTGGCAATATTATCTAGGGTTTCTATTGGGTTTGGGTTAGTTAATCCCTAATTACAGGGTGGACTCTTTGAAAGATAACAACTATGACTTTGTTTCAACAGAAATGTATACTACTTTTAGTTATTTTTCATTAACCACCCTTGCTTGGGCTTGGAAGGATTTGTATTTATAATGAATTCACTGTGCTGCCAACTGCAAACAAATAGACTTTATATCATACAATATTGCTTATCTATAAAATGAGGTAAATCAGTAATTAGATAATAGTATAGTATAATTGTTTCATACTAACACCAAGTTGAAAATATAATATAATTATATGCAAATAAATAAATTTATGTAGAACCTTCACAAATATATTATCATTTAAATCAAATTAATGGTTGTCAATATCGCCAATTACTACTTTGTAATTATTTACACAAATACCATTGCGTTTTTCTAAAACAGTATGTGAAATGAAATTATGATTATTACTTGCTGCAGATTCTTGCCTCTGATTGTTATTTTCACGTTCGCAATAACTAATTACACTATAAAATTATAGACGTTTAGGTTTAAACGAAGAAACGGAGTCCTTTTGACTCTTATATGGTAATAGGATTACAACATTTTAATAATATATATCGATAGAATATCTCAAATTAACTACTTAGATTAATAGTATGTATTTAAAGAAATTTATGTAAAGTTTAACACTTTTATAAAATTTAAAATCTATATTATTTGAATATACCTAACATAATTTAATTGTTACATAAGACGATTATTCCTTGACATGAAAAAATTAATTTTCTTATGTGGCCTCCACAGTCTTTAGTGAGATGGTTCACGGATCAGAACGAACGCAAGTTTTAGCGTCTATACACACGAACCACCAGTGTCCGACACCGGTGGCGAACACCGGTCGGGCGAGTCTTTACACATGAAGCCACTTGTGTCCGACACCGGTGGTTGCCACCGGGGGCGCATCAGCCGGGTATACAAGGTTCTCCTTCAATAGCAGTTAAAAAATCTTCAGTATTGCATTTAAAATGTTTCTTCATAATAAACGATCAAACAATTTCAAGATATAGACACAAAAAAAGGTTGGTGTGTACACCTCTATTAAAAACAACGTACTGCTAAAAATAAAATATAGGACAGTGGCCCGGCCGGTGGCGAGGTTAGGACACTAGCGTAGCGGCAGTCGAGCAGCTAAAAGTGGTGTGGTCCGCAAAGTGGCTCGTCTGTAATCGTACATTTAAAACAATACATTGCTATTGGTGGTCGCCACCGGTGTCGGACACTGGTGGTTCGTGTGTATAGACGCTTAGTGGCAACAGACGAGCCACATTGCGAAACACACCACTTTTAGCTGCTCAACTGCCGCTACGCTAGTGTCCTACCCTCGCCACCGGCCGGGCCACTTTCCTATATTTTATTTTTAACAGTACATTGTTTTTAATAGAGGTGTACACACCAACCACTTTTTGTGTCTCTGAATTTTGAAATTGTTTGATCGTTTATTATGGAGAAACATTTTGAATGCAATACTGAGGATTTTGTAACTGCTATTAAAGGAGAACCAATTATTTGGGACAACAAACTTGATGATTATAGCGATAAAATTGCTAAAAAAATGCTTGAGAAAGAGTTATCAAAGAATTTGTGGAAGATTTTAATGAGAAAGGAAACTGATATAGGTAAAATGACTAGTTTGATATATTTATCTGTTTTCTAGTTGTATACCCGGTTTATGCGCCTCCAGTGGCAACCACCCGTGACGGACACAAGTGGCTTCATGTGTAAAGACTCGCCCGACCGGTGGTCGCCACCGGTGTCGGACACTGGTGGTTCGTGTGTATAGACGCTTAAGATGAGAGATTCTTGTTTCGTCCCGCTCTCTCCTCTCTTGGTGAGATGAGTGGAATATTTTCTCTCAAATAATAGGTTGAAATGGGATTAGTTAGTGTATTGCCCTCTCTTGTCGATCTTGATCCCTCGCGGGCAAATATTGATGATTGTATATATATGTTGATATGAATTTTTCTTTGGACACGTTTTGTTAAGTTTTTGTTTGGGTAGAATGTTTTGTTGTTAGCACTTAGAAAATCGTATTTTTGTTAAAAGCATACAATATTTAGAATCCACAGCCCAATAATTGAATTGATTGAAAGATGTTACCGCAGTGGAAACCCATAAAATCTACGGACGCGTGAATTCTGCACTTGAAAAAATCTATACACAACAAAAATACTTTTTGTTTTTTCTGTGGCAGATCTTCTTTCCATTGTTTTACTTTCTAGCTCCTTCTTTCTGCCGCTTTCCTTTCTCTCTCTCCTTTTCTGTGCTCATTTACTTTTCAGCTATGGCCTCTTCTTCTATTTGCTTCTGCTTTGTGTTTTTAATTATTTTTTTATAAGTACTTATTTTTCTTTTCATTTAACTTTTAAATTCATGTTTGAGCCATGCGTGGTTCCTCAATTCTTCAGTTAAAGGATACTTAAGGGTTGGTTTGAAAGTTTTGAAAGCGACACCTATTAACCAGTAGAGGAATTATAATTTATACGCTATTGTATATCTTATCTTCCATTTGAATACACAAAAAATTCTATTATTTTGATTTTTCAATTCATTCTTTGTTTACAAGCCATTTGAAGTTGACGTGTCAGTATATTTTGTTACAATGGAAACACCGAATATCGTGCAGTAATAAAATTCTTTGTTTTGGAAGGTTTATAAGCAACAGAAATTCATACAGGAATGATGAAAATGTTAAATGAATCTGCTCCTTCATTTCCAACAGTACATCGATGGGTTTTAGAGTTTAAACGTGGTCGTACAAGCATCGTGGATGAACCACGTAGTGGACGTCCAAAAAAATGCAACAACACCAGAAATCATTGTAAATCTATGATATTGTTTGTAAAGATCCAAGTTTGACTAAGCGTAAAATTGTTAATACAATAGACATCTCAGATGAACGACTACTCTATATTTTACACGAAGAATTAGATATGAAAAGCTGTCCAGTAAGTTAGTGCCGCAGTTGTTAACAATTCAATAAAAACTGAATCGAAAAAAAACTTTTTTGCGTAATTTGGAACATTTTAAGCAGAATAAAACCGATTTTGTTTGTCGGTTTTTAGCTACGGATGAAACTTGGATCTACCATATGATCCAAATCTAAAAAAATAACGTTTATAGGGGACTGAAGCTGGTTCTTCAGCTACAAAACATGAGAAGTCAAAACAATCGGCAAAAAAGATTATGGCATAAGTTTTTTGGGATACAAAAGGAGTTTTGTTGATTGATTATCTTAAAAAAGGTAAAACAATTAGCTCTGAGTATTACTGCAACCTTTAAGACCAGTTGGATAAAAAAAATTCGAGTTTTTAGACCCGGTTTACACAAAAAAAAACAATCATTTTTATCAAGGTAACGCACGTAAGTACACAAGTTTATTAACGATGACTAGATTGCAGGAATTAAAGTAAGAATTGCTTCACCAGATTTGGCTTTCTCCGACTATTACCTCTTCAGATAGAACTTTAAGGATTTGTGGACAGAATTTACTCGATTTTCTTACATGTTGCATGTTTTGGTCATTTAAGTTATGTTTTCATTTCAGTTAAACGTGCCACGCAACAAGTTTGGGTTTTATGAGCTGTATTTTCTTAACAATACATTTAACTAATATTCGTGTGACTGGTCCATTTAGTTTAGGAATACTTATAGTTTTAATTATGTGATTATGATTCACTGATATTTAATTTATTTTCTCATAGTAAAGTATTCTTAGTCTTAAACCTTCTTTGAAGCATAAACAAGTGATGTTTAAATCGAAATGCTTTTGTGTAATGCCCAAATTTATGCTATTTATTTTATCTGTAAAAACGATTTTTTTCTGTTGGTGTAACTTTAACTGTAAATCTTTAATTTATTGATTACAACCAATTAACTTAAATAATAATTTTCTGAAAACACCTACGAAATTTTGTGGTATTACCATATTTATATTGTAGTAAAAAATGCAATAACTTGTTTTGCAAACTATGCACTTGCATATATGTATTTGTAAAATGTTAAATGTCGAAGAAAAATTTAATGCCTTCCTATATCATCGCTCAGATCATAATGTCGCACTAAGTGTAATTTACGTATAATAAACTGTTTCGACGAATACATAGGTGAAATAAAGAAAATAATTAAATCCTCGAGAAAGAATATTTCATTATAAATTTTGTAATTTACAGTCATAATCTTGATTACAATTACAAAATATGACCAACATTTACAATGTCCTCCTACATGCCGTTTTCAGGAAATAATAACAACAATACTGCCAACTTACCTTAAGACAATATGAATTACAACTTTCAGTGAATAATATACGAGAATTGTCTAATTTATCTCGACCAATTATCGACGCGGCTGGATTGCGCTATTTATTGTTCTCTTAGGTATATATAGATATTTGAAATTCCATATGGACTCCTTAGACACCCAATCATAAGAAATTCAATAGGAATTTTAGAAACATGTACATATTGTGCGGCATCTGTATATAATTAGTAAACGGTTAATTGAGATAACTCTCATGGGATTTTTGAAAATTTTGAAAGTTTTGAAAGTATAAAAACAATAATATATTAAATGACATTAAGAAAAAATTGAAAAAAAAAAATTGCAACCCGCAACCTTTGCGTCTACGTGGCCGCGTAAAGCCAAAGGGTGTGGTCTCCAGTCCTGCTGGATGTGACATTTTTTCAATTTCTCTTTAATGTCATTCAATATATTCTTGTTTGTATTTTAAAAATTTTACAAATATGTATAAGGTACATGCGCCCTGTAAGGCCCACTTTTTGCTAAATTTTAATAGCTGGAAAAGAAATATAAATTTGTGAAAACTGCCTTTATCACAACATAGTTCATTTATTTGTGAATAAAGTAATCATACAAATCAACATGTTTGGAAACAATTCGTTAAGATAATAATTGTTTTTTAAAACCTTCAAAGTGGGCTTTTTTAGGAACATAGGCACCTATCATAGCCCGATATTAATTATGTAATCAATAAACCCTATCAAAACAAAAAATAAGTATTTATGTAAAACTTGACCTAATATTATATGATATTCTTAGGTAATCAGTCTGATACAAAAGTTTTTTTTTGGTCACAAATTGGACGGTGGGCCATCTTCGACTTAGCAAAATTTAATTTACCTAATAAACAAAAACCTCTACATAGACTCAACAAATAACAATGTTGTGGCGTTATTCTAATAATCACTTTTGGAAAAAACATGTTTATTTAAAGACCAAATATTTTTTTCAAAAACATCTGAATTGTCTCATATCTTCGATTGGCCCGAGCCATCATAGGATGTGATGGGCCTTTATAGGGTAATTTACCCCGCCACAAGAACTATTTTTTATAAATGAAAATTAACAAATAATATAAACAACTCTTACGTTGAGTCAAGTGCCCATAAACCAAAGTAACGCTATATTTAAAAAAAAACACGAAAACTTCTTGTTTTCTTAAGAAAATACTAAAAAGTTTTAAATTAGAAGATTATAAATCGTCAGCCCTTTGCAACGACACTAAAAAACTGGCAACCACTGCAAAAATGACGACTGTCTTCCTTATTTATGAAGTTGCAATTTTGTCTATGGCACTAACCGAACATGGGCGCAAAATTTAAATTCATTTGAACTTTTAGACGTACAAAATATTGAAAGTGGGCCATCTTAAGAACTGGGCCTTATTAGGCGTAAGTACCTTATACCGTTTTTAAAATTTATAAATTTTATAAACAGAACTGAGAATAAGGAGTTATCGACAAATTTTACATCCGACAGGACTGGAAACTCTTAATACCCCCAATAGCCATACATAGCTGCCATAATTGAATAATTTCATGTAAGTTTAATAATAATGACCTATCGCTTAAATGTAGTAAAATTAATGAAACCTTTAAGAATTTTAAGGATAAACAGGCGATAAACAGGTCCAAGAAAAGTAAGCATTTCCCGAATTGAAAATTTATAGTGTCTCCTGCAGAGATAGGGAAAATTTCGTAGAGGGTAGCGTTTATTTTGACTTGGAAGGGGTATGGTAAATTTTGATTTATTTTGTAAAGTAAGGCGTCATGTCATACTTTCTCAAATGCATTACAGGCTGCACTACAGTACCTTTTGCCTTCGGTCAATGATGACTTTTTCTACAGCACGATGAATCTGTTCCACGGTTTCGTGTTTGTTTCGGAATCCAAATTGATGGTCAGGTATAAGTTTTCTTTCATTGATTTTCTCCATCAGTTGTTTAAGTATAACCTTCTCTAGTAGTTTTAACAGAATTGGCAAGAGGCTTCTGGATCTGGAAATTTGGGGAGGGATGAGCTAGTGCTTAGACTGCTTAGCCAGCACTGAGGCCACATATGACCCATTGTGCATCCTCCCGTATTGT
Organism: Altica lythri; assembly: GCA_964028335.1. NCBI lineage: Eukaryota > Metazoa > Arthropoda > Insecta > Coleoptera > Chrysomelidae > Altica > Altica lythri. The sequence continues at coordinate 26,087,013 of OZ034808.1, read as the reverse complement.
AGGGATATCCTCACCTCAGGCTGTTACCAGGCTTCGGCAACAGGCTTATTGACCTGTACAACTTTTTTATTGTAACGCAATATAACATAACAATATAATATAACGACTCGCTAAGAAATCCAAAACTGGATTCGTATTTTTCTGTAATGATTCACACTATTATGATCATCTGGATTTATCAGTAGCGTGTTTCCACATCCTTCTTTCTTTCACGAGTCTGAAAGTTGGTAGATCCGGGAGCGTCGTTGTTAGAACGTGATTGATCCGGTTTTACCTAGAAGTGAAGAAGTTGGAATGGCCACCGGTGTAATTTCTTAGGCACTTTCTCTACGTGTGCCTCGTTTCTTTTAGTAACTTTTGCATTTTCGAAAAGTGTAAGGTCATTTCCATTTCTATTTAGAACTTCATATTCTAAATTTATTAACATTTGGGGTAAGCTTATTCGGTAAATTTGTATTCTTCAGGAAAACTCAATCACTGTTCTTAATATCACTGATAGTAGCTCTCTTTCTACGATCTTCCTTATTTCTCTCTTTTTCTTTATTAATGAGATGTCGATCATAGACTTCATCATTCAAATTTTCTACTACTATGTCCTCAATGCATGGTAACTTGTCTTTGATTGTCCTATTAAACAAAAGTTCTGTCGGCGATTTCCCCGTAGTACCATGCTGTGTCCATCATAAGTTAAGCCATCATTTCCTTTTTATAATCCTGATCCTGCTTAATGTAGCTAATCTGTAAGCGTTTTTTTAGGGACTAATAATTTATATTTTCGACTTCACCATTTGCCGACAACGTTTGATATGTTTTTCACCATATTTTGGAACATATTTTCGTCACAGTTTCTCCATGTCCTTCATGCGCAAGTTCCAATACTCGGATTCAAAATATTTGGGCTATTATTAGTTTGTTGTCTCTTATTAATATTGGTTGCATAAACATCAGTTCCATACGTAAGGATTACCCAAGTATTACCTATAAGTTTTCTTATGGCTTCTACAATTTCTGGATCTTTTTTGCTTTCGGCTCTTACTTCTGAAAATTAAAAGGCCTTCTTTAAAGACGCATAATTGCACATGGTGTTTGTTTAGTTCGTCAAAAGTGTTGACAAAACATAGCTAGCAGAGTCTTGATAGAGGATCGGCCATGTTTGATTTTCCAGACTCTAAATTTAAATGATTGAAGTTTTAATAACCATCTTTTAATTTTAGCTGGAGGTTTCGATGTATGAATGACTTCTAATGGCTTGTGATTGGTTACTAATTCGAACTCTATTCCCGCTAAATAAAAGTAAAATCTTTCTGTGGTCCCCACTTATGCCATACTTTCCTTCTCAGTCTGAGAATATCTGCATTCAATGGATGCAAAAGAAATTAACTGGGTTTTGTTTTTTTCGTCTATTGTGTAGGTACGCCAAAATAAAGAATAAAATGAATTCTTTTTAATATTTTCACACACTTATCTATTATCAAACAATGAAAATAATTTTCTAATTAAAACATTATCAGGTCGATGAATTGTCAGTAAATTTTATGTCGGTAAATTGTTGGCGATAAATCTTCTTTTTAGTCGGTGGTGAGTTCTATATAGCGAATTTTTCGGCTTCTATGATTAACTAACTAAACTAAATAAGCGAACTGTTTGTTCATCATGAAAACAGTTTTCTACATTTAATTTTGTATTTATTCTATCGTTTGTGAAAATACCGAGGAAATTTTTTCAACTAATTTTGAATTAAAGTGCTCATATTACTATTATAAAAAATGCTTATATAACAAATTTAATCATACAGGCATTAGCAATAAATAATTGGAAATTGTAACAAAAGTGCAATATAAATTAAAAATTAAAATTTTATAGCACAACAGCATTGATTAAAATAAAATCTAAGCTAACAGACTTAAGTAAACTACACGTGTAAATATAAATATGTGAATGTGATTTAAAGAATGCTATTTTTTATATATTATTATAACGAATATTGTTTTGTAACCAAGCTTGTCTATCTCTATAACGTGATTTTTATCATACGAGTCTTTAACGGTAAATTATTATATCACTAGCTGTACCCGAGACGTCGTTACATTAAAAATGTGCCATTTCACCAATTGAAAAATACTTTTTTAAAACGCCCTTTGTGCGTAAGTGAGAGCAATAAATGTGAAAACTGTAGTTCGGTCTGATTCGCTAATACGAGAATAATAATAAAAATAATCAACCATATCGCAGAAACCACCGTTAAATGAAACCACTTTTTGGACTAAAATTATAATAATGTACGAATATACTGATATTGAGTAATAACATGTTAATAACCTATTTATATTTATTAACTATTCACTTAATCAGTTAAATCGTCTTATGGATGCCATTAAACCTCTTCCGTTTCTTCTTTAACTATATTTTTTGTTAATTTACTACATTACATCTTCGTATTAAACCATCTGTTAATATGCATTGAAAATCGCATTTATGGCATAATACAATCCTCCTTGCACTTCCTGGAGATGATGAATCAGGCCTGAAAACGAAGAAAGTGTTCATCGGTATGTTGTGACAGACAGTCAGGGACCCACGCTAATTCTAAAGAAGTGTGAAATACACAGGACAGGAGTTATTTTATTAAACTGCAATTTCACGCAAAAGATTTAACCCATTTAGTTATAAGCTTGGTATAAACAGCAACTCTATTAACTGTTACTGCGCTTTAAAATCTTTATGAATTTTAAATAATGAACAAAGACTTCAAACTGATGTTAGGTTTAGATTTGTGAAGTTTTTGCTCGGCACCCTTTAATTCTTGTATAGGTTACAATTTTGGCGCACAACGTTACAAAGTTTTTTTTTTATTTTTAATTATTATTAGACTATATTAAAAAAATTAGTATTTGAATTAATTATGAGAAGCCATTGGTTTGACCCCAATTTTCGATAATCGAGTTTTTACCAGATCTCCTCGTTTTAAGGTCCTTAGAAGACATCCTGACTATTTCCAGGATGATGTCCGAATGTCTGTATGTATGTGTCTATGTGTATGTATGAAACCCTCTTATCTTTTGAACGGCTCAACGCCTTAATAAATAATGAATTTTCCTTTTTTTGACTCAGGGAGATTGAATATACATTTTTGGTGTCTGAAGTTAGCGGGAAATTGCATAAATGGCCAGCAGGGTGAACCTCATTTCATTTTTTTTTCTATACATTGCACCTCTTTGGTTTTATGTTTTTTATACACCTTTATTACAAAATTGTATCTTATGTTGAAGTTTTCTTGATTAAAATAATATTTTAATGAAATAATTCTGTGCTATTCATTGAGCTCCCTGTAAGCTAAATTATCATTGTATTCGGCTGTTATTTTTCCTAGCACTTAAATAAACAATTGGGAAACTCATCCTACCCACCTCTGTTTCGAAAGTAAAACTTTTAATAAAACTTCAAAACATGAACGGTTTGGTTTTGTTATGGTTGACCGATTTTCCCATGCAGTAATTAATCAGCAACGTTACAATATTAACCGATGTTGGAAGAAAAAACGTAAACGATCGACCTACGCTGTGTTCAATCGACAAGGTGGGTAGAAACGTAGAAATAAAAATTATATATCCATTGAAGTTTATTTCATAATTTTATAATTCTCGCATTGTTGTAACTTTCTTCGGCCTTTTTTAATATACCCACTTAATTTCTACATTACTTTAATAGAGAAATAGTACAAATAATTCAACTAATATATTTAAGCTACAAAGTTTTTCTTATACATTTTTTTTGTTGTGTTGGTAAGCCTATAGCGCAAAGTTTGTGGTACCTACAGTAAAGCAAGGCGGCAGTAGCATTATGATATCGGATCCGGACAATTCGGCGCGGCTATTTGGGCGCGGCCGTTTTGGCGCGGCCGTTTCGGCGCGAAGACACTTCGGCGCGGGTACGTTTCGGCGCGGGTACATTTGGGCGCCAGTATCGAATATTTATTTTCAAAAACATATTTTTAAAATACAGTGAATTATTTAACTGTTTAGAATATTATCCAATTTGACATTATTAATATGTGAATATAAATTCTAAGAATTCTAAAATTCTACGTTAATTTAAAGGCTGAATTTGGATCATTAAAAACAACAAATAATCTTTTGAAGGCATGATAATATGTCTTTAATTTTCTTTTTATTGATATTTTACCATTGGAATTTGGATGTACTCCCAGGATTAACATAAGGAATTAACAAGTAAATAAGGTATAACTTAGGTTAATAATTTTTGGAACTAAGGGCTAAATTTGGATTATTAATCAGTATTTAAGTTTTATTTTAATGATATTTTAATATTACTATTGAGAAGGAATTAACAGTAAATTTAGGTAAACAATTTTGACGAAATGAGATGTCTTTGATGACTAAGGTACCCCCTATTTTTGTAAATATAAGAACTGATGAGTGAATCAGTTTTAATCATTTTGTTTTAATCAGTGTGTGATCAGTTTTTAAAATGGAGTTAGTTTCGAAACGTGGTAAACCTTTGTATAGTAGCAATGGCTACTGCTACGTCTTTGACAAGTTACGTGCAGCTATTCCGGATGTGGAAATAATGGGATATTTCTTCCATTTGGAGAAAAACATGCGCAAGCATTTGGGAGAGTTGCATCTTCCAGGAAGATACAACACAGAAGCTGATTTTGCGCTTAAGGCGTGGATGATTACATCCTTGTCATTTTTGCCGAATAATCATTTGGACAAAGCCATAGACGCATTGTCAAATGTGTTACCTCAAGAGCTATAGCCCCTTTTACAATGGTTTGAGGACTCTTACATAGGAAGTCCGAATAGGAGAGGAAATGGTCGCCGACAGGCACTATTTCCTCCAAAGGTGTGGCAGGTACACAATCGAGTCCTGACAAACATGGACAGGACAAATAATCAGGCCGAGGCGGCATACAGGAGGTTGCAATCAGAGCTGTCAATGGACCATCCAACCATTTGGAAATTCATTGACAGCCTTAAAACTGTCCAACGAGGCAGAGATGTTGCCTATGAGCAGTTAGTTGCTGGAAATGAGCCATCTCCAAAAAAAACGAAAGTATAGCCAGGCTGATAGAAGAATAAAATCACTGGTCGAAGACTATGATAACGGCCCAAATCCAAACATAATACCATTTTTGAGAGGTATTTCAAGTAACTTCGCCATGGATCCATAATATCCGGGGTATCCATTTTGCATGGACGTCCCCTATATTTTATATTGTATATATTTAAAATAAATTTTGTAAATTAATAATCAGTTTTTAACTTCTGTAATACTGTAAAATTATACCTTATTTACCTGTTAATTCCTTATCTTAATCCTGGGAGTACATCCAAATTTCAACGGTTATATTAAAATATCATTAACATTAACATAGAATTTTAGAATTCTTAGAATTTATATTCACATATTAATATTGTCAAATTGGATAACATTCTAAAATAGTTAAATAATTCACTGTATTATTAAAAATATGTTTTTGAACATAAATATTCGATACTGGCGCCCAAATGTACCTGCGCCGAAACGTATCCGCGCCGAAGTGTCTCGCGCCGAAACGGCCGCGACGAAACGGCCGCGCCGTAACGGCCGCGCCCAAATGTCCTAGACCCTTATGATATGTAGTCGAGGCAATGAAGCACGAAAAAGGCCAAAGATAGGAAATTTTTAGGATAGGACGGATCGGAATGCGGTTTTTTGCATTTGCTTTCAAAAATTCCTACCATTCCTACCTACTTTGGGTTGCTAAATTCAAATATGACACCAGCGAACACCCCACAGACACCTGGTGCATCCTAACCTAGACGCGAACGTCATCTTCGAGAATTTTCTATTCATTCTCTTTCTTTCCTCCATACATATTTTAACTAGAAACAACAATTCCATACAGATATTGCAGTATATTGACGTCAGTGTCTAAAATATCAGGTTTAGTTGACATTCATGGAAATGACGTCGATATCGGGATAAAAGTTTCGGTGTACCAGTGTTGGGAGGGCATGTTCGGCGTGAAATTTGGATGAAGCGCGCCAAAAAACGCCCCATAATGATGATTGGTTCGTCTTTTTCAATTGTGTCTGGAAAAACCGTCGGGGATGACGTCCAGAGCCAGGTTAGGGCGCACTAGGTGTCCGTGGAGTGTTTGCCGGTACCATATTTGAATTCAGTGCGCCAAAAAAAACCCCGTGTCAATTTTCGGTTTGTCTTTTTCAATTGTGTCTGAAAACCCCTTGGGGATGACCTCCAGAGCCAGGTTATTAGGGCGCACAAGGTATCCGAGGGGTGTTCGCTGGTGCAATATTTGAATTCAGCGACCCAAACAACCTCCGTAACGATTTTCGGTTTGTCTTTTCCAACTGTGTCTGCAAAGCCCTCGAGGATGACGTTCAGGGCCACGTTGGATGACGTTCAGGGCCACGTTAGGGCGCACTAGGTGTTCGGGGTATCGTTTTCCACATGAAATTCGGATTCAGCGCACACAAAATATCCCCATAATGGTCTTTGGTTCGTTTTTGTCGCTGTTTCCAGAAAATTCTCAAAGTTGACGTCCGCGTCCAGGTTAGGGCGCATCAGGTGTCCGTAGGGTGTTCGTCGGTGCCATATTTGAATTCAGAAATCCAGTTTTTCTCCTTCCTCACATGAAGTTCGGAATAGTCCCCCGGAGATGACGTTCGTCGACGTTCCTGAGCTCCAGGTGTTCAATTGAAACATTATAATAGTGATTAGCGATCTCAAAAACCCCTGTCTACCCAACTTGGGCCAATTCTTACTCTTATTTACAAAATTATTGATTTTGCTAAAACGCTTCCAAAAAATGCATTTTTTGAATGCATTTTTGGCTGCTTCAATGTAACTTCCGGTTTGTACTAGTTAGAAAGTAGGTAGGAATGGTGTAAATAATTTTTGAAAGCAAATGCAGGAAACCGCATTCCGATCCGTCCTATCCCAAAAGATTTCCTAACATAATGCTACATTGCCTCGACTAATGGGGATGCATGGCTGCGCATGGGGTAGGCCAAATGTTTATGTGTGAAAAGCGAATGGACTGTACTAAGTATAATATAAATATACTTAATGAAGTGTTAGTGCCATTATTCTGGGGACAAAAACCTGGAAAAGGTCAAATTTCAGCTGGACAACGCGCCTTTCCAGGCTACAATACGGTGGTTACGAGAAAATGGGGTCAAGGTATTGGATTGGTGGTCAGCACAATCACCTGATCTCAACCGCATCGAAAATTTATGGAGTTTGTTGAAGAGGCGACACATCATAACTTCAAAAGCATCGCTAAAAACCGCCCGTTTAAAAGAAGAGTGTCAGCGACTCGTAGCCAAATATTCTTTTACTGTTGCTTCTCTAAAAGGTTAATTTTGGCATTCGATAGTTTTATTTTATATTTTTTTGTTTTAATTAATTCTCTTTAAAAAGCTATCAGAATTGACAGTTCATTTTAGCTATTGTTTTTAATATGGTATCAATGTATCTATTGCAGTCGTTTACTCTATATATCTATGTTTTGTTTCTGTTATATGTTTTTATTTGTAATTACTGTTCCTTTTGTCCAAATGCTACATTGGTGTAAAACTCTCTTTATTATTGAGAGTAGACCTGTGCAACAGTTTATTAATATTTATCGAATGTATAAAATATTTGGTAGAAAAACTTGAATTATAATATTCTAAATGGAGATTTAATGGTGCAAGTGAACTGCAGTTAGAGATATAAAGTAGTACTATCTGCTATCGTCTAATAACTATCAAAGTATATTAATATTTCATTAGATTGTATTAAAACATCAATAAATTCTAAGAAATTGTCACTATTAAATAATAATCCTTCGTTAATTTAGAGATATATACTTTTTTGCTTACAACCACTTAATGAACTAAAGCTAAGTTATCTAAGTTTTATCTATTTATTACTAGTAACAGGTAATTATCTTTAAGTTAGCAAAAGGTATTTTAACTCGCTTTAATAAGTAATAGGTACGTTAAGCATTCTGGAAGCTTCTTATGGTTTAGTAGTGGTTTCAGTTGTGCTAATTATAAACAGGTGACATTTATTCGAGATACTAATGATTGATCGACCAGGTATAATTGCACTACATGATGATGGCTTCATTACAGATGCATATCGCAGTTGAATGATTTTGAAAGAGTAATAACTAGAATGAATAATGGGCAACTTCCAAGAAATACTAACTGGACTGATTATAACAAATTGATTTATTTTCGCAGAAATTCTTTGTCAGACTTTTTTATTAGGGTGAAATTCCATTCACTCAGAAAAGCAATTTCAGCTTACTTGGTAAGCGTTTAATTATATAAAATTGGATTAATGAAGATCACGTTTATGCAAAAAAAACAAACAAGTCATTTATCCTAAAAGCATTATAATTTAACCGTACTATTTATACTTGTTGAAAATTTAGATATTTATACTGAATGCGGATTTTTTAAAAGCTTAATTTTCCAGAAATTTTTAGTGTTAAAACTATAAAGACACACTAGGTACCCAAGTAGAGCAATAGCCCGGGAAACGACTAGAACACCATTGTGTAGATTTTTGTCCAACTTTTATGGTTTCAAGTTCACGCTTCGCCTAGTCGGAGTCGATTATCTGTCCCGCAAGTTCTATGAAGCCCCATCTATCTAGCGGCCCAAATTGAGAAATTTGAGATTTAAAACTGTGCTGATAATTGGTCAGCGTTATTGACGGATTTATTAATATTGACTTTCAAGGACAAACAAATTTTGTGAGCGACCCAAAATTAAAAATTTGCGATTCAAAAAAAGGATTCCTAAAGCTAAGAACAGTTAAAAAATTGTCCAAAAGTTTTTAACATTTGGTCATGGACACAAAAAAATATAAAGAGTTTAAAATTTCATCAATCAAGACAAAAAAATTTTTAGCAGCCCAATAATGTAATTTAAAACTCCTCTAGTGTTATATTAATTGGTCACGAATTGGTCACAATTGGTCACTAAATCAGAAGGATTGGTCACCCGTTTCGAAGTATCTTAGAGAGGGGGTTTTAAACGTAATTAATATATCTAATCTAAAATGGACGTCGAATAGTCCAGATCTATCGCCCATTGAAACCTTGTAGCATATCATAAAAAAAGCTTGGATCGAATCTCCAGATTGGCGAATTTATCTCTAAGATATTTGAAGCAGTTTACTTTACATTAGTCAAGACTTATCAAAGTTGTAACCAGTCGAAAAGATTTTCAATAATCGGCACTTTTATTTTTATTTTTGTATTTTTTTTTTGGTTTAAAGGATGTAGTATTTTAGGCTACTCTGTATATATAAAAATGAATGTTTGTCTGTATGTTATCGATAAACTCAAAGACTACTGGAACGATTTGTATAATATGCTCATTGATGCCACTCACCACCAGGTGGCGCAGCAGAGTAGCAACTTCTGCCATGTTCAACCGATTGTCATGAAAATCAGTATGATGAGGTATTTTTAATGGGTAAGATGAATATGATATTCGTATTAATGAAAGTTACCACCATGTATTAAATTCAATACTGATTATTAGATATCTATACCAATTCGTATAAATATAAGTTCAAAAAATATATTTATGGTGCGATAAGTAAACCAAAACTATAAACTTTCTTTCCTTTTCTATCTCTTCTTCTCTTTTATTTTTCTTAAATTTATTTTAGTTGTTGGCATAGCAACGCGCGCTGGGTACAGCTAGTATTAAATAAAAATATCGTATGACATAAGAAATACATTTTAGTTTTTAATACGTTTTCATTAATATGACAAATTTCATGACCGTAGGCAAGGGCTTGCTTTAAATTTTAGAAGTTGACTTTACTAATTTAAGAAGAAAGACATATAATTACCTCACACGGAGTCAATAATTTAAAATCGTCAATAAAACCAATTACTCGTAGAAATAATAACTAATTTACCATGGTATAATTAATTGATATGCCTTCACTACTTCAGCCATAATCTAGCTTATCTTTTAATTATAGGATATTTGTAGTTGTTTAATATTTATATGACTTCCAAATAGCTAGGTATACATAAGCTTTCATTAGATATCTTCCAAGTTATGGTTATTAAATCATTACATTTATGATATCGTATATAGATATAAGAGGATATGCATTAATTTTTTTTTCAGTAGGTACCTCTTTTTTTAATTAATAAAATATAAGAAAATTTATTATGTTGTATAATATGTTCTATTCCACCCTCAAATAGATATCTATTTATTCCTACTTATTATTCCCAATGTCACTTCCCAGTCAAATTCCGTTTATAATAATACTCTCAAACAAGATACTCGATCAAGTGTGAAGGATTGTGAAAAATAAAAACTGTTTCATTAATATACAACGTCCTGAAGCAGTTTCAATAAATATGTAGCCACGGTGTGGTAGTTAAAAAAAATCTTAAATGTTTGCTAACATTACATTTTATGAATGGAAATATGTTTGACACTTGTGTTATTATCACATTTACAAGGTCTTGATTAAAAGATATCAGGAACTAAGGTTTGATGTCGTCTTAAAATAACTTTGAATTAAGAGGTACTAATCAATTTTTTGTATATGGATAAGAAATATTGACTACATCGATAACATTATGTAAATCAATTTTAATCAAGAAAAACAATGATTTATATACCTACGTTCGAAATATATAGTATTATTTCATTATAAATTATACATATGGACAAAAAGGTTGTGGATACTTATCGTCGTTGTTTGGTAAAAAATCAATCGTTTACGAAGAGAAAATCTCGGACTAAGATTGCGAATTCTGCGAAGCGACGCAAATTTGTATCATGTTGCGTTTTCTCTCTTGCGAAAAAAGATTTTTGTATTTGTGAATTAACTCTTTCAGGCCAAGATTCACTGTGCAATACACGCAAAGCGTGAAGTTCGCAGTAGCTTAAGGGTGTTGGTGGGACTTTTGCTCTAATCCAATTATGTTTTTTTTATCTGTTTGTTATATATTTGGTATATATATTTATGATAATATATTTGATTTTTTTTCTTTTTTCTTTCAATCAGTTGGATTGCATATTTTGTGTTAAGATCAAGGCGATCAACATTTTGTTCGAACATAAAGGTGTTTTAAAATTACTTCAGTAACTCTGTCTCCGAATAAATTTTCAGTTATATATATTTATTTACTTATAAAAAACGTAATATATTTTTAAACATTTTATAATTTGGTTTCTATGTGTATAATTGTACATTGTAGGTTGTTATTTAAATGGTCGATTAGTGATGTCTATCGCGTGAAAATGGGCGTTATTTTATTAATACAGTTCGTGTTTGTGCTATTCCATACTTGTTTATTTTCAAATAATCGTAACTAACAAAGTCTTGCTGAGAACCTGGGTGATCTCTTGGAATTACTACTCATATATCGTCTCAATAGGGTTCCTATCAGATAAGTGTCAAGGCAGTTACATGTTACTAATATATAAATTGATATAGACTTTCCTCAGGGATACATTCTTTCGGTAACTTTCCAGGATTGGAAATCACCCTTAAGAAAATCGCTTGTTAGTTTTGTTAGATAGTTTTTTGTTAATTTGTTTGTTGCTTAAATCAGATAGTTGTTAAAATGTTTTGAATTTTAAATTAGAATAAAGAAAAATTGAAGAATTATTCAAAATATATAAAGAAGACCTGCGACAAGAAAAAAGAAGAAAAATTGGAAGTAGAGGCCATAGTTGGAAAGTGGAAGAGCAGAGACGCAAGAAAGTAGAGCAGAAGAAGAAGAAGTTGGAATGTAGAAGAGTGGGAAGAAGTTCATCCACTAGAAGAATAAAAATTATATTGTGTTATATCGGTCCAAAGTGCTTGAACGATTTGCTTGTTGTTCTTGATTCCATTGTTGTTATTCTTCAGTGTCAATATTATTTTTCAAGGATTTGGTTGTAATTGTTACCGGTATATGAAAGAATTGGTGCATGCTATCTCTTGAAAATTTTATTAATTTTATCCAATCATATTTAATATTTAACATTTTTAAATTGTACCTATTATTTTTAAAATTTTACATTTGATTCTATACGCGCCGGGCATTCTACTTCTTGTTTCTTGTAATGTGAAAAGGAATAATATATATATATATATATATATATATATATATATATATATATATATATATATATAACAAAGGGGGCAAATTAACGGGCATGTACGCAAAAAGGATCATAGGATGTTTCCAAATTGATGCGAAATATTTCACAGGGTGATTTTTCAGCAAAAATTAAGGGGGGTCTTTCATATAAATTTTTGTTCAAAATCGCTCTCCCTCCAAGTTACAGCCCCTTAAAGTTGGGGGAAAACAATTGTTTTTATTTAATATCTCCACTATGGAAGAATTTAGAAGAATGAAATTTGGCAGATCATTGATGCTAATAAAAAATGCATTTTTGACAATTTTTGTAACCCTGCAATGTTTATACAAGGGGGTGAAAAAATCAACCCTTATAATATTTTGCCTCTAAACTTTTTAATTCGTCTACATTTTTCTACTTAAAAAATTGATTTAAGAAGACAGACTTAAACTGAAACTTTTTTATGTCTCGACTTTTTCTCCTAAAATTGTTAGTTTGATCACAAAAAAATAAAATAGGTTACAATTCGATATTAGTAATTCCTTTATCACATAAATCCAGAAGCGTTATTGTTTGTTAAAAACAGAGTAAGCACGTGTCAAATAATGTCATAATGGGCAGATAATTATTGCTAATGAAATGGAATTTCTTGACAACTTTTGTAACCCTGCAATGTTTATACAAGGGGGTGAAAAAATCAACCCTTATGATATTTTGCCTCAGAACTTTTTAATTCGTCTACATTTTACTACTTAAAAAATTGATTTATGAAGGCGGACTTAAACTGCAACTTTTTTACGTCTTGACTATTTCTCAGTAAGTTGTTTCGTTGACCATAAAAAAAATAAAATATTACTCATTCCTTTTGCACATACATCCAGAGGGGTTATCGTTTGTTAAAAAAAAATAAAGTATGCCAGTATTGAATGATATCATAATGACAAACAGTTAATGATTATTTAATTGGACCATATTTTCTACCAATAAGATTAAATGGAAACGACTACGGCCATTTCCTCGAAGAAGTGTTGCCCACTCTTCTTGAAGATGTTCCTATACAAATTAGGCAAGAATTATGGTAATGAGTACCTAATATTTAATTTTTTTATGGTCAAAGAAACAACTTACTGAGAAATAGTCAAGACGTAAAAAAGTTGCAGTTTAAGTCCGCCTTCTTAAATCAATTTTTTAACTAGGAAAATCTGAGGCAAAATATTATAAGGGATGATTTTTTCACCCCCTCGTATAAACATTGCGGGCTACAAAAACCGTCAAACAATGTCATTTTATTAGCAATAATTATCTGCCAATTGTGACATTATTTGACACCTGCTTACTCTATTTTTAACAAACAATAACGCTTCTGGATTTATGTGAAAAAGGTATAAGTAATATCGAATTGTAACTTATTTTATTTTTTTGTGATCAAACTAACAATTTTACGAGGAATAGTCAAGACATAAAAAAGTTGCAGTTTAAGTCCGTCTTATTAAATCAATTTTTTAAGTAGGAAAATGTAGACGAATAAAAAAGTTCTGGTGCAAAATATCATAAGGGTTGATTTTTTCACCCCCTTGTATAAACATTGCAGGGTTACAAAAATTGTCAAAAAATGCCACTTTATTAGCATCAATTATCTGCTACATTTCATTCTTCTAAATTCTTCCATATTGGAGATATTAAATAAAAACAATTTTTTTCCCTCAACTTTAAGGGGCTGTAACTTGGAGGGAGAGCGATTTTGAACAAAAATTTATATCAAAGACCCCCCTTAATTTTTGCTGAAAAATCACCCTGTAAAATATTTCGCATCAATTTAGAAACACCCTGTATATATATACATATATGATCCTAAATAACCTGTTTATTGAAATTAACAATTATTTACAGTATACAATGTATATGTAATTATAAGCTAGGAATGCCATAAAGAACCCAAAATTAAATCTATTACTAGCTTTCTTGCGACAAAATTATTTAATAATGGTAATACAGACAATGATTATGTAATTGTATAAATAATGAACCCTGTTACAGAATTACTGTCATTTCATATAGAAAATTGTATACAATTACATAGGCTATGTGTCAGTAACGTTATATATCATTTTTTTTCTATTAAACAAAAAATAAATAAGGTACCCATTTTTCATTTAGAAACTACAGGTCACGTGTACTACTGTGTAATTGATTCACTTTCAATTTTTTTTATATCAGGTCGATATAATTATATAGTATGCAACAAAAACTGCTTGAAGGAATTTTATAATTTATGTGTGGTGATATCTAATTATCTAATAAATAAGAATAAGATAAAACTACAAAATTGGCAACACTCGTATGTAAGTTGACATATTTATTCCTGATATTCTAAAATGTCAAGGTGTTAATAATTGAAATAAACAAATTAAATAAGGATAAACTTATTTCTATGACGCTGATGATTAGACGACAATTGTTGTCTAATTATTTAAGATATTAACATCGGGTAAAGAAATAGGTGGCACTTGCGGACGGAGCATTTGCGGACAAGACAAATTTGGGCGCACTGCGGACAAGAGGAAAAATTAGACTTTCAGGTAAATAAATTGTTAATAAATGGAACAATTTCCGTACAATGTTTTCAACTGCAAAAATTAGTAAATAACATTATAATAAGTAAAAAAAAAACGTGAGAATGAACTTCATTTAGTTAGTTATCTAAAAATCATTGTTGGTCCAATTTTGCAACATTCTATTTTTTAGTTACATATATCAAGTATAATAATTTCCTGAAATAGATTTTAAAAATATATTCACGAATTTTACAGGTTACTAAAGAGCTAATATCCAGTTTCATGAATTTGAAAGATAAAGAAGAATGTTTATTATCTCACTATTACTACACTTTCTTATTGTTATTTACTGATTATTGCAGTTTAAAACATTGAATTTCTCTACCTGAGATTTTAATCTTTCATGTTCTCCGCAAATGACCCAAATTTGTCTTGTCCGTAAATGCTCCGTCCGCAAGTGCTTCGTTACCCAGTTATAGTTAGAAGGCAGTTGAAAACCTCATGGGCTATGTCACCCTTGCGCAGTCTACACGATTCTGTTACTAATAAACCCTATTAACTATGGTGAAAACATTAGTACAGTTGAGTCCGTGGTTCTTAACCCGTGCTTCATCATTTAAAGCATACGAAGTAAGTCGGAAATTGCAACTTAATAACATGCGGTAGCTGTTTTGTCTCTAGTTTTATGCGTGGAAGACAATGACGCTAGATTAACAGTATGTGTTTTATCTCGCCAGGTATTAGTGACGCACGGGTAAAGAACCACGGACTCAACTGTAGATAAATTTCAGTCTAAACTGAATTGCCAGTGGTTGAACATCTTGTCGCATACGGAGTACTGGGCTATTGAATTTAACGTGCAATTGAGTCAACGTTTTTAGATTGCATTCTAATAATTTTGACCATTGTTGCCATTACGTTCGGCGCATACATTTTCAAGGTCATAGCCCACGAGACTTTCAACTACCTTCTACCTATTTATAGTGAGTAGAATAATCGTTCCATTATTTTTTAAAATATTTAAAAAAATACTTTATTGAATAATTAGTACAGTTATTGTAGTTTCAGGATAATCCATGTTTATCTTTCTCGTAGCTCCCCGATGATGTACATTTTTCTGTCCCACGACAAAGAATTTGTATCGTGCAAATATAAACTAAATTGTCGATCATGTGTGTGTGAATAGGCGTTTTCTTTTTTTTGCAGAATACGCGCGAAAGTTATGGAGAACAGACATTGCACATTCGCGTCGCGAATTTAAAGCTATTCAATATTTTTCGCTTGGCTTACACTGTTGGAAAGCAATTTACTATTAATTATTGGATTTTCTGATTAATGTTTTATAAAACAAATCTATCTATACTTATAATAAATCTGTAGAGAGGTCAATTCTGTACATGAAATATATTTACAAAATAACTATCAGGGGGTGATTAAGGATCGATACTGATGCCAAAAATGAAATCAGTAAAATTTTTGTCTGCCTGTCTGTCTGTATAACCGTTATAGAAACAAAACTACTCGACGGATTTTAACGAAACTTGGTACAATTATTTTTCATACTCCTGAGCTGGTTATAGGATACTTTACATCACGCTACAATCAATAGGAGCAGAGCAGTGAAGGGAAATGTTGGGAAAACCACTTTTACGGTGTGTGGGGAGAAATTTTATACAACAATCTATACGTCACGCGAACGACGTCGCGGGTACATCGATATAGAACCCAAAAATGTGGTTAGATTTTTTGTTGTACGTCTGTCTGTCTGTCTGTCTATCTTAATGTTTGTGCGCGCATCACATGAAAACTACTGATCCGATTTGAATGCGGTTTTCACATGTGTATTTGTCTTCTTTTAACTTAACATCTGGTGTATAAAAATTTCTTCCCCACCTCTTTTACGGTGTTAGGGGGGGAACTTTTTATACAACAATCTATACATCACGCGAACGACGTCACGGGTACATCGATATAGAACCCAAAAATGTGGTTAGATTTTTTTTGTACGTCTGTCCGTCTATTTATATGTTTGTGCGCGTATCACATGAAAACTACTGATCCGATTCGAATGCGGTTTTCACAGATGTATTTGTTTTCTTTCAACATAACATCTGGTGTATAAAAAATTCTCCTCCCACCCCTTTAACGGGGCGAGTGAAGAAATTTTTAAACAACAATCAACACGCCACGCGAACGACGTCGCAGTTACACCTAGTTGTTAATAAAATACCTTATTTTGTTTAAGTCATGCTGATTTACACAAAATCTATTTTATATGTAATAAATATTTTTTTGGGTGAGATATACTAAGCAGCTAAGCTCCTTAGTGAACTGCGACCTAAAAGATGTAGGTATTCCCTGCAACTCATTATGAGTCAATAGAGTTTATACTTTTAGGAAAGTATATTATCCGCTTAGTATGTACGTTTGTAACCTGATCAGGTTCTAAGAATATCTGTCCCGAGTATTTATGTCGTTGACTATCAATTACTCTGCAATTACAGATTGCATAACTCCGTACTTACAGAATCTTCATGTTTCACTGTCCACGCTTCTTTTGTAGACTATCAGCAATCTCGTTTCTGATAGTACTAGTACTAGCTCCTTTTTTTATGATACTATCAGTAATCTTGTTTTCGTTAATCTCTTTATGCCATGGTACCCTCAGCAAACTTACTTTGTTCCTTAAGAAACCTGTTAGCAGCTTGTATTGGACTTGAACGTGGTAGATTGTAGAGCCTTTAAAGTAGCTTAGCTATCGGAGGTAATAAATATTCTGGCTGGATTGAGGTGTTTTATTGGGTACAGAAGCTAATAGCTTCGCTTGAAAGATTGTAGGAGTGTCCAGGGCCCAGGGCTATTGAGAGGCTTACGTTAGGACCCGTAACTCCTTCTTTTGTAAGTTGACCAATTTTATGTGGTGTTAACTCACACTCATTAATGCTAAAATTTTTTAGTGTATGTGTATGTTCTGTGAGATTTGCGGGTTTTAAAGATTTAGTCCCTGTTAACCTATACTCAATTTTCAGAGAACATTTTCAGCTTTGATTTTTTGAACTTTACACGACTACTCAGTGCGTAAACAGGTTCCTATTAAAATTTAAAATTATTTAATATCAGATACAATCATTACAAAAATAAATTTCTTATATTTAGCCCCTTTTTTATGTGTATAAAATAAAACAGTTTAGCAAAAGTATATTTATACCGTAATCCATGAATTTAGTATAAGATGGATAATTATTTCTGCCTACATATATGTACGATATTAAAACTTCTTAGTTTCTCGTAGATTTTCGCACTTTAAAACACTCCCGGTAATAAGATATTACTCATAAGCTGTAGTTGCCGTGTGAAAGGTTAACTGAACCCAATAAAGAAAAAAGTAAGATTGATGAACAATTAAAAGTAGGCAATTGTAGGCGATCTACAGTTGCACATCAATATACTACTCCTACAGGTAGCGGATATTTTTATTTGTGCATTTAGAGACGTCTTAAATTAGTTTTTTTTATTTAATTTTAGAAACTTCTATTATGTACCTCCATTAAATTTTATAAGAAATTTTTAAAATCCATAAAATATAGTGTTTCCTAGTACTTGGTACTTATCCTCGTTTAACAGAGAAAAATGAAAACAAAAAGGATTATGTAGGTACTTAAAATTCATAGTTTGATACATCCTTATTATATAGTAATTTATGACTGTTAAAGAAAGTGGTGAATGTATTATACAATGAAAAAACATTAAAAATTGCAAATAATTTGGTATCCGATGTTGACAAATGATAAAAGTCTTACTCGACGGAAATGTTGCTAGTTAACATTTTCAAATAATTAGCTTACACGTTTATTAAAACAGCATACATTTATCGCATTATCACTAATGAGAATTTCTGTAATTTATGTTTAATCTAAATATCTGTAAAATAAATCCTTGGATTAAAAATTGTACCGCCAAGGCAATAAAAATCGGTTTATAACTGTTTAATGTTTATGAGGTAAATTTGTTGTGTTAAGAAATTGAAAAATATGCAAAAATGTGGCAAATAAATTTAATAAAGCGGCTGATGTAATTACTGATAATTTACTGAATTATTTTCTGTCAATTAGTTTGCCAACACTTTCATTTCTTTTGTGTCTATAATTAATTATATAAAAATTAAACATATCTGGTCAATTTAGGAAGACAGTTTTACCGATAATATAGTTGAGTCAGCAGGTGTTCAGAAGATTTCTTATACCTAAAGGTTATGCAGAGCTGGATTGAAATCTTACGATTTCCAACAAAATTTTTTTACAGACCATGACAAAAATCGCAAATGTTTGATTCGATCACGAAACAGATGGCAAAGCACAACTCCTTACCCACTTTATTAGTGTATAACAACTTTGGACACAAATAAATATCGAAGAAATATTAAAATTTGTACACATTGGAAACATATCAATACAATGTTTTTGTCAAATTGCAATCTTTCAAAATTAAAAGTGATGGATATTGTGTAAAATTGAATAGATTTTACATATTAAGGATAAGATAAAAAATCAAGCGAAACCAATGCATAGAAGTCTAAACTTAATTAAATGGTAGACACGGATATTCAGATAGGTTTTTTATGTAGTTTGATTTTAAGATATTTTATTCCCTTGCATTGTAATTTCTTTGTTTTGTTGGTCACTTCCCTGCTATATTAATACGTTTGCTTTACTATAAACACTTGTTGTTTGTTGGCTGATTTAAAAATTCTTTGTTTTTCGTTTGGGAAGCCTACAAGGCAACATCAAAAATGAAAGTGTTAAAACACAAAGAGATGCTCTTTCAAATGTCAATTTTATAAAATTGACAACTGCGACCTTTCCTGATAATGTTACGGTTACTCTATTTGGCAATTGCTTTATTGTATGAGTGATTCAACAAAAAATCTCGGTGATCGAATAAATTACACAATATTTGACCGTATCAGACAATACTCCAAGTCATCGTGTATTTATTAAAAGATTGATTAAACAATATTAAATGAAAGTAAACAGAGCACAGCAGTTTAATATTCGATAATTATTTCAAAATTTATTTATGGTACTTTTATTTACCGATTTTTAATTGACTCTTTACCTTTACGAATATTAACTTTTTTTCGTATACCAATAATTACATATGTACATACAATTGCCTGTTATTTAGCGTATTTCTGGTTTTGTAGTATATCTTTAATTTAATTTAAAGCTTGTTATTCTCTTACATAGCGGTTTTTGGTATGGTGGTCAAAGATTCAACAAAAAAATAACTTTATTAATAAACCGTGAGCCAGCGCACATGGATTTGGGAGTCATCGATTCATGTCTGGCCATACGAGGTCTTTTTTTTAACAGACGGCCAGGCTTAGGGGTAGACCATGGGATTGCGTCGCAGCTAGTACAGCTTATTGTGCACCCTCATTCACAGGTCCTCATTCTCCGTCAAATCCCAGGTTCTTAATGAACCATGAGATTCTTTTGACTATGGTTACCCGTTCTTCCCTTTGATCTCCGGTCGGTAGGCCAAGGGATCTCACACGCAGACCTTGCAGGGCTTGGCACGTGAATATCACGTGGAAGGCTGTCTCCTCCTCCTCACCGTATTTTCTACATAAGAGGTTTTCAACTTGAATTCCCATCTTCATCTTATGAAGATGTCCGCGGAATACCCAGTGGCCGCTAATGAAGCCAACCACTTTCCGCAGGTTCTTCCTCCTCAGCCCAAGGGCATCTGCCGCTATAGCACCAGTAGGTGTCTGCAGCATTCTCTTTGACTGTATGTTGCCTTATGTTCTTTCCCAGCTATAGATAGAGATCGCAGGTTCGATTCCTGCTGAATGTAACATTTTTTAAATTTCTCTCAAATGTCATTTTCAATGTGTCCAATTTTTAAAGTTCAAAAATCCCACGACAATTACTAATGAATCGGATACTTAAAAAATTTCATTCATATAATATTATGGTATAATGTTGACAACTAAATCAGTATTAGAAAAAAATAAAAAATTAAAAAATTATTGATGAACCTTTATTGTTGGTTATTATAGAAATTTAATGAGAAAATACAATTTAATGATATTAGTATTTAACAATTATATGGATGGTTATTTCTTGGTACATGTTTGTCATTATCAAGTGTTATCTGCTTCATGTTTCCCGGCAGTACTAACATAACGGCTGGCTGCCTGAAATTTATAATTAGTTAATCTTTTCGATCTCTGGTGTCCGGGCACGTTATTGAATCTTTTTGAACACGTGAGATTTACCGTTAATAGGTAGAAAAATCAATTCTGGGTTATTAGATCTTAACATCTGATTAATTACAAATAATAATATACAATTTTAATAAGAAAATTCTTTATATTTATGAACAATCAGAGATCGTGTAAAACAGCAATTACGTACCGTTTCATTTATTTTATAACATAAAAGTATGAAGTTATGTCCACTTCACTTATTTATGGCAACCTTCTGCATATTTATTTCCAGACGAATGGGAAACATTTTCGCTTACTCATTTGTTCATGTTATTTTTTTTTATTCTTGAGGTCTGTTTTATCTCTTAATGATTTAAAGCCATCGAACCAGAAAACGTTTATCTTAAATTTCTTACTATATATGCCAATGAACCAAATGTCACAACTACAACTGAATTGTAATTACGATCATACTTTTAACCTTATCCATTTAATTAGGATATTAATAGTAAATTATAGAATGAATCATGATTGCAAAATGTTATAATAAGACGGTAGATGTAAACTGATAAATACCTATAAAATTTTAATGAACCGTATAAAAATACGCAAATAGTCATGACATTGACTCAAACGATAAAAAATGGAAAGTAATTCAACAATAAATATATGTACATTTTAATAGCGGCTTTATTACTGTTCCGATATATATGCATGCGCTTGAGGAGATTAATAGCCATTAAATTATTTTAAAATAATATATTTTAAAACTAAAGAAACAAAAAACTGGATAAAAATATTAAAAAAAAAATCGTTTAGATTATTTTATCACTCAGTCTATTATACATTTACTAAATTTTTTTGGTCCCAAAAAATATAAGAAAAAGTATTAATGTTCCTCCACGGTACGCAAGGGTTAGGGATTATAGGATTATAGAAACATAATAAAAGAATCATTTTGTTTTCCTAAGTACTTATATTACAAAATTTTAGGTTCAAAATAATATAAAATTTAATTCTTAATAAATATGATTTTAAGGTAAATAGGAATACCTAACAATTTTTTTTTAAATTGAAATCTCGTCGTTTTTTTAGATTCATATAGGTCTATTTGACTCTGAATGTGATCCCGTTTTAATTTCAATTCACGACGTATTTTTTTAGGATGATTGTGAGCCGTTTTAATTTTTACATATGTTTCCATTTGGAAATTAGTAAGGAATTCTAGAAATTTGAAAATATTGGGATAAGATTTATAAAAACGCGAATGAAAAGATTCACAACTATTTGTTGATCGGAACATTTCATTTGAAGCACATGCCCATAATTCAGCAGGAAATATAGCTTCTTCACTTATATAGTTATTAACAATATAGTCGAAAAATTCGAGAATTTTTGCGTTACCACTTACCAGTGGGAATTTTTTCAAACAGCTCTTCAACAAAACAATCTCTCACGTCATCAGGATATAAGAATGACAAGCCAAAAAACAATTTTAAAAATTTTCCTTCTTTAAAATCATTTAATTTATACACTACAGAAAGACCCAAGTTTTGTATCTTTCTGAACCAAGATTGGCCAAGATGAAATCTACACCCTAATATTTTACAATTTGGCCAACTATTTTTCACAGCTTTGTGAATGGCCAGTTCATAATCAATTACAATTCCTTTAGGCTCAAATAGTAAATTAAACTCGATGCATTTTCTTTTAAGAATACTGAATAAATTAATATACGTTAAGGCTTTTTTATCAGGGAGAAGGCAAAAAGCTAGCGGGACATAATGACCATTTTTAAACCCATGAATAGTAAATAATTGTAAAAAGAATTTGGTACAATTTTCAAAAGTTCTGTTCATAAATATTGTGTCCACAGAACACATAAAAAATAAATTTGTATAACAAGCAAAAATTATAATTTGATGATCTTGATCTAGAGACAGTAAAAAATCTTCTCCCCTATTTGTTTTTGGATGTAAATCTGAAATCAATAAAATGTCTGTTGGGTACTATATAATTAAGTTAAACTCAAAATATGTGTTACCTTGTACAACTTTAAAAACATCTTCCTGACTTTTTTGCTAAGAAGGAAGAATATTTCGTCTTGCAGCATACATATTCTTTCTGAAGCAGTCGATATCGTTGTTATTGAGACTACCTGCAAACTCGTTATGTTTAAGTTCTTCATGTATAAGTTTTGCAGGTTTTTCATTTATGTCTACCTTAGCTTTTCTCTTTAAAGAGTTGCTTACTGCTTGTCTGCAAATATTGTCGTCCTCTGGATGATTATGCACAAGTAAACTTTGAGTTATTTCATTGTCCTCTAAACTAATAGTGTAAACTTTTGCCGAACACGTTTGTTTAACACATCTCCACCTAACAGTACCAAAAACCGCGACATGGGCTTGAAAAAACTTAAAATTTTCCACTATAATCATTTTCTTGTCTTTTTCACTGAAGATAAATTTGACTTCCATCTTTATATAACATCTTGCCAAATTATTAAAGAGTAAATAGTTCAATTCCTTTTTATATCTGTTGATGGCAATTATAGGGTTTTTAAAAATCGATCAGTAGATAATCCCTAGAAAACAGCAGGAATTATTACCAGGTAAAGTGGACGAAGTCGGCTATAAAAATAATCCCTAGAAACACAGAAGGGATTATTTAACAGGTAAAGTGAAGGAACTCTACGACACCGATGTTGAGTGTAGTAACCAACAAACGAAACATGTTTTTGGACGTATACAATCTATGTATACATCATAGGTCAGTGAATAAGCGTGTAGTTCCACAAACAATTCTTAAAATTGTTGTTCAGTTCAGTTTATCTAGATTATTTATATTAAGTATTTCTAGAACGTTTAATCGAAATAAAAGGTTAGTTTGGAAGTTGAAAGATTTTTTTAGTGTTTCATTATAATTAGTTCTAAACTACTCATTCATGCAAGACCTTTTTTTACAAAGTCCTTTTAGTTAACAATCTCATAGCAAAGCTTAAAACTAAAGGGATTCGTACTCTTAGCTACTCTTAGCTATGTTGATGATTTAGTTATGGTGATAAGAGATAAAAACATGACATTATTATTGCTGACCGAATGCAAAGTCCCTTAAACCTCATAGCATAATGCTGTTGATAGTAAAAAAACCGTGCTTGAGTGCCTTTGTTGATCTCCCAAAGACCTTTGATACAGTTTACATAGAATCCTGTTAAATAAAGTATGGAATCTGGGTATCAGGGGAACTGTGCCTAATCTTTTTAAATATTATCTAGATAGAGGATTAAAAACAGAAAGTAAGAATAAATGAACCTATCAGTGAAGAGAGAACATGTAAATAAGGGGTACCACAAGGATCAGTTTTGGGTCCTGTCCTGTTTATCATTTATATTAATGAGCTACTCCGACTTGCAAAGTTCTGGCACTATTATCTCTTTTGTCGTAATATACGTAGGGGATATACCTGGTACGAAATTAACAGGAAAGCTTAAATAGTATATTACATAACGAGTGCGGAAAGTGACATTTGTCACAAAAGTGCGACCATCCCACGATTGTGAAAAGTCACTTTCCGCACAAGTAATGTACACTATTTTTCCAACGATTATGGGATAGCTTTCCCAAATATTGTGTTATGTGATTGTTTTATTTGTGATAGGTTTTACTATTCTAGTTCTATTAATAATTATTCAGTTTTTGGAACAAAATTACTTAAAAGAGCATAAGATACTTTCATTTTTTTTTAATATTATATTGTAAAAATTTCCAAAAGATAGATACCTACTTAAAATAACATGTGTTGTTAGATCAGTGGTCTTACGTTAGAATACTTAAAGTATATCCTGGTTCGACTCCAGGCGTTAGTTATTTTTTTTTTCAATGACAAAATTTATACTTTTTTTCTGTGGCACATTAGACCTTATGGCAAAACTACTCTAATTAAAAAACTGATGGACAAATTGTGAGACCGGATTCGCATTCTTTGCAAAAGATTACTTCGGAAATATCACTACATCACAAACAAAGTAGGTACCTACTAAAGAATTGTGTTGACGAAGAATCTAAATATTGTAAACAGATCAATAACAATATAAAAAAATGTAGTAATCGGGATCGCCGTTAAATATTTATTTTCAACGAATTGAGAACTTATCTGCAAGCTGAAAAAACAGACTTAAAATATCTTCTTGTTTGGTCTTGTTTAAACATTAAAACTTTACAATAGTACCTACCTACTAAAATTTAAATATTATTTTTATTTAAATATATCTATAAAATCCCGTATGAGGAAAAAACTGAAGCTTTCCATTAAATTAAAACACCTAGATAAAAAGTTGTACTCTATGACCCATCGACGTGTATGTAACTGGATAACGTTCAATATCCCAATGCGCGGCCCCGAAAACTTATCTCTCTACGAAATCTGATACCGATCGACTGCTGCCAATTATTTTAATGAAATTTCCCCATATCCATTCGGTTGGACACACGACACGATTCTGGTACACATTCACACGAATTATTTACTGATCTCACGACAACTCATTATTTTAAAACGTTGAAAATTATTAAATAAAGAAACTGTGATGCGGAACAACGTATTTATCTGCAATCGGAAAGATTTCTTGTTAAGTTAAACATAATGTGTACGGATAACATTTAAAAACAATAGAATAACTGTTGTTTGTGAATCCAAAATAAAAATTTGTCATATGTTATAGCAAAAATACATTTTAATGAATAAATATCTGGAACAGCTATTCAAAAAATGGTATTACAACAACAATTAATTTTAAATGATTATCTATAATAAGCGAATAAAGTTAGGTTTGATAAAAAATCTATATCTATACAAATAAACAAAATTGGAGGGTCTGTTTGCAATATTAAAATAAACACTTTTTACTAAGTGTAAATGTACGAATACCAGGTACACAACGTTTTTTACAATTTTTGTCTGTCTGTATGTTCCAGCTAATCTCCGGAACGGCTGGACTGATTTTGGCGAAACTTTCTGGTAGCAGCTGACTGAATAAGGAGTAGTTACTTTTACTCTAGAATTCTATTTATT
Source organism: Altica lythri (assembly GCA_964028335.1). NCBI lineage: Eukaryota > Metazoa > Arthropoda > Insecta > Coleoptera > Chrysomelidae > Altica > Altica lythri. The sequence continues at coordinate 26,061,040 of OZ034808.1, read as the reverse complement.
TTGGAAATCTACACAAAGGCTGCCTGTGCGCGGGCCCATAACCGCGAGCGTGGTTATGTCTCAACGACTTCCTTTAAAAATTGATTTTCAGCATTTATACTTGTTCAAACGCTCACGAAGTCAGGGGCACAGCTAGTTATAACATATTATCTTTTATACATTTAGTCAAAAACGAAACCTACGTCTCTTCTTTGCTTTTTTACATAACCTCAACTTATTTAAGTTGAGTTGAGTTAAGTACCTGCATTACCGAGCTTTGCAAGTGAAACATCTAAATCATAAGAGCCTTCTGCTCGTATATTAGTTAAATTTTGTAAGCATCTTACTTTAGCGGAGCGGATTGGACAAGCATAAACCTGATCATTTGCACTAAAGTTTCTTGAAATGATTCTTGATACGCGAAGTTTGACAAAGCTAACCTGTTTGTGTGTGTTTGATGAGGATCTTCTTTAAGGTGTTCTTGAGGCGAGTCAGTGTTTCGTGAAGGTAAATTGTTTAAAAGTGGTTCTTTTAAAAATCTTTTAGGCATTTTTAATACACACTTTATTTACAAAGACGCATATGTTATTAATAGTATAAGTAAACAATTGAATTTCTTGGTTTAACCTCAAACTCACTCTGCTGAAGTAGCTTCAGTATTGCTGTGTTAATTAAAAAAATATATAGTAGCGTTAGCTCTCGCCAATTGATGTCAGGAAAGTAATATTTTTTTAGTTATTTGTTGCAGTTTATCATTGCCTGAAAGCACAGATGAAATGAAACCTAGGTAAATTGATTTATCCTCTCTTGAACTTCCTGAATACCAAATTTCATGAAAATCGTTAGAGCTGTTTTCGAGAACCTATGACAATACATGCAGACAGATTAGAAGAAATATTTTAGGTGTAAGTCTTTCAGAGGACTTCACTGAATAGATAATCACACAGCTTCTAACAATTTAATTATTTCGAAAATACACTGACGAAACAATTTTATCAAATATTTCTTGAAATTACACATCTCACATTTACCCCAGAAAAGTTATGTTGTAATAAGTAACCATTGCCGTCGGTGTTATAAAATTGACATTTAAAGAAACATCTCATTGTAATCCATTTCAAACACTTTCATTTTCAATCACACCAATTGCGATCTATACTAATTTACGAGAAACCACGTTGGGCCGAACCTTAAACGATATTTATTACATGGAAATGTTACCTTTCCTATTGTTAATTCTTTTGCTTTCAATTCACGTACAATGATTACGCTATTTTGGTACATGTTCTGATTGTTCATTCGAAATCAGACAACTAACTCTAGACACAGTTTCCATTTCTTTTATTACGTAAGAAGTATATGCACATCGTTTAGATGGTGTAGTTAGACACGAGATTTGATTCAATTTAAACATAAAATAAATCTAGATTCAAATAAAATTATAAATAGGGATAGATTATATATATATATATATATATATATATATATATATATATATATATATCTATCTATATATATAAAAATGAAACCCGTTTTTCCTGGTCATGGCATCACGCGTGAATGGCTGGACCGATTTTACTAATTCTTTTTGTGTTGTATTTGTTATTATTAGGAGAAGGTTCTTACGGAAGAAAATATTAAGAAAATCTCTCAGAAATATTGAAAAATAGACATTTAATTTTGCATATTTTAAAAAAACGCGCGTAACGAATGTCAATGTCATTCACAGCCATAGACTATATTGAAAGAGCATCGTTTGTTCGGAAACGTGGTTACTTAATTAAATAAACCTTAAATTAACCCTACACCCTACTCCCTTTAAGGTAGAGTGGTGCGCACATAGATAATATGTAATAAAGAGATGTACTGATAGCGTATATAAAATTGGTTACATGTTTTGAGCGACGGTGGCGCGCCAACAATAGGGGAAAGAAGCTCATCGATTCAAAAAATTTGTATAAATACTGTTTCATATAGAAATACACTTTTAAAGGCTTAAAACTACATATATATATATTATAACATATATGAGTGAGTATGAATAATAATAATATGTTTTGATAATATCAATCACTATGCTATAAAATTTTCCTTACCTTCAATTAATTTTGAATTTTAAATATAAATGGTGAATAGGTAAGAATTAACTCAATGTAATTATTTTTTAATATGATTAATTAAATATGCTACCGGCTATTCTCTTATGTCAAGGTCAGAGTTCAAATATTCAGATAATCAATAAATTCAAAATCAACTAACATAAAACTTTCAACAAAATGATTTTAAAACTTCACTATTATATACCAATTTACGTTTTCTGCAAAATCCCTCTATGTGGAGCTTAACCTTACTTTTTCTTTAATACTGTTGACAGTTTATAACTACAATTTTCAACACCAGATGTAATTGAATCCAATGAAATGAAAAATTCTGAATTTTATAAATATTAAATCAACTTAAACTTATCGACTAGTGAAAAATAACTTATTTAAAGAGTGATACAGTGAAATTAAATGTTCAATATATACATAAAAATCAAACAACAGAAAAGTTCTTTATTGATAATAATGGAAGAGTGATACCATTTATGAAGATCTTGTTTTCTCTTCGGTCTGCTAAGCCTTAGGATCCCCTTTTCAATAACAGGCCTATGTTACCAGGACAGCAATGATATAACGAACATTGGAAATTTTACTAATAAGATTTCTTCTAATTACTACACAATCAGCTTTTACATCCAAAGGTAAGTACAATAATGCTATACTTTCTTGTTAGAAACTGGAGTATCTTTCTTTAAATCAATTCAGGAAGCATTTATAACGATTAACTACTCAGCAACAATTTTAACCATTTATTTTTTCATAAAATTAAACTTTACTTCTTACCAGCTTTTATCAATACCTTCCTGGACGTTTTGTTATCACTTTTAACTACTTTTAGACTTTCTTTTATCAGTATTTTAATAAAAAACTCAAATTTTTACGGAGCAAATTTTTAATACCACTTCAATTTCAATAACCAGGAAACAAGAGAGATTCTATCAAATCAACAAAGAAACAATTGAAAAATTCAACAAACTTAAATCTATACATCTTTTCCATCTAATCGCCTACTAATTTCTTATTTAAATAAAATTATTAACAAAATCTAATTCTTGATTCAGTATTACAATTTTAAAACAATGATCATTCTTTTTTATTCTTATAAAATTTACTAGCATTACAAACTAATAATTTTCTCTTTTTCAGAATATTTCATTTGGCATTTGAACTATTAATAAATTAGAATATGGTTGGTAAATTTGTATAATTTAAAAGTAAGTAGAAGTTTTAACATTTATTTTAACTATTTGTGATGTTTTTTTAAAATTTAATTTTCTCATTTACTTACCCCCTAATTCATTTAAAATTAATGTTTGATTACTAACGTATTGGCAATTTTATAAACTTTTAATTATCTACTTTACCCATTTATCAATTACATAATTATCAAAACTTTATATAATGTAGATTAATCATTTTTGAATCTTTAAATAAAAAACCTTTGAAATGTATTTGTAATTTTTTTTTCTTATTCTATTTCCTTTTTTTCTTTTTTAGGAATTATGAAGAAGATGATGAGAATCAATCTCAATGTTACTAAATTTGCGCTCTGACCTGAAATAAGAAAATCTCCTTTCTCTATTTTGCATTAAATTTTCCTTCTACATTCTTATTTAATATAGCATAGTAACTAATATCATCTCAATATATATATATATATATATATATATATATATATATATATATATATATATATATATATAAATGTATGTTTGTCTGTATATCTGTATGTCTGTATGTCTGAATGTACTCAATAAACTCAAAAAGTACTGGACCGATTATTATGAAAATTGGTATATATATATATATATGTATTTTTCCACGGAGAAGGTTTGTGTGAAAGCTCATTGATGCCACTCGCCACCAGGTGGCGCTGCAGAGTAGCAACTTCTGTTCCGTTCAACCGATTGTCATGAAAATTGGTATGTATATGTATTTTTCCACGGAGAAGGTTTGTATGGTATGCTCATTGATGCCACTCACCACCAGGTGGCGCTGCAGAGTAGCAACTTCTGCCCCGTTTAACCGATTGTCATGAAAATCGGTATGATGATGTATTTTTAATGGGTAAGATGAATATGATATATGTATTAATTGAAGTTACCACCAGATAGCGCTTCCATGTATCAAATACAATACTGATTAATAGATATCTATACGAATTCGTATAAATATAAGTTCGAAAAATATATTTTTGGTACGATAAGTAAAACAAAACTATAAACTTTCTTTTCTACTCTACCTTTTCTCCTCTTTTATTTTTCTTAAATTTATTTTAGTTATTGGCGTAGCAACGCGCGCCGGGTTCAGCTAGTTTAAACATAAAATAAATCTAGATTCAAATAAAATTATAAATAGGGATAGATTATATATATATATATATATATATATATATATATATATATATATATATATATATATATATAAAGATGATACATAACGTATCTAGTGCCTTACTGTCAAAAGTAATAATTTCAGTTTTGAACTGAAATGGTGTCGGTTAGAAATTTCTAACACTTTAAAAGACACCTTGGATGCTGCGATATAAATAGATATAAATATCATTCAACCTATATCAGGGCAAAACCAAACTACAGACACGTGTTTCGCTCTTAGTTTGAGCTCATCAGTGTAGTACAGGCTATGTCTCTCAAGTCACTAATCAAGAGACATCCCTGCTATAAATTGAACGATATCTATAGATGTCAAACTGCAAAACTGCTAAACAGTCGCAAGTGGTTCCATCTTCACTCCAAAAATGGTATTTCAGTGGTAGCTTTGCATCTTGTATATAACCTTAGGCAAGGTAAAATGATAAAACGAACAGAGCGTTTTGTGACAGTCTAAGAATGTCCAAAGATGATACATAACGTATCTAGTGCCTTACTGTCAAAAGTAATAATTTCAGTTTTGAACTGAAATGGTGTGGTTAGAAATTTCTAACACTTTAAAAGACACCTTGGATGCTGCGATATAAATAGATATAAATATCATTCAAACTATATCAGGGCAAAACCAAACTACAGACACGTGTTTCGCTCTTAGTTTGAGCTCATCAGTGTAGTACAGGCTATGTCTCTCAAGTCACTAATCAAGAGACATCCCTGCTATAAATTGAACGATATCTATAGATGTCAAATTGCAAAACTGCTAAACAGTCGCAAGTGGTTCCATCTTCACTCCAAAAATGGTATTTCAGTGGTAGCTTTGCATCTTGTATATAACCTTAGGCAATTTGACATCTATAGATATCGTTCAATTTATAGCAGGGATGTCTCTTGATTAGTGACTTGAGAGACATAGCCTGTACTACACTGATGAGCCAAACTAAGAGCGAAACACGTGTCTGTAGTTTGGTTTTGCCCTGATATAGGTTGAATGATATTTATATCTATTTATATCGCAGCATCCAAGGTGTCTTTTAAAGTGTTAGAAATTTCTAACCGACACCATTTCAGTTCAAAACTGAAATTATTACTTTTGACAGTAAGGCACTAGATACGTTATGTATCATCTTTGGACATTCTTAGACTGTCACAAAACGCTCTGTTCGTTTTATCATTTTACCTTGCCTAAGGTTATATACAAGATGCAAAGCTACCACTGAAATACCATTTTTGGAGTGAAGATGGAACCACTTGCGACTGTTTAGCAGTTTTGCAATTTGACATCTATAGATATCGTTCAATTTATAGCAGGGATGTCTCTTGATTAGTGACTTGAGAGACATAGCCTGTACTACACTGATGAGCTCAAACTAAGAGCGAAACACGTGTCTTTAGTTTGGTTTTGCCCTGATATAGGTTGAATGATATTTATATCTATTTATATCGCAGCATCCAAGGTGTCTTTTAAAGTGTTAGAAATTTCTAACCGACACCATTTCAGTTCAAAACTGAAATTATTACTTTTGACAGTAAGGCACTAGATACGTTATGTATCATCTTTGGACATTCTTAGACTGTCACAAAACGCTCTGTTCGTTTTATATATATATATATATATATATATATATATATATATATTAAACAAAATCAATGTGAGAAGTAAGAAAGTACCATCGAATTTATACACATGCATTATATACACGAATTTCAATTAACTGTTAAAATTTTAACGTTAAGGTTATCAGATCTGGACCAAAATTATTAGAGTTATTTCTCATGATATGATGTTGCTGTATACTAAATTTCATAATGCTGTGTTTTTCTGTTCAAGAGTTATAGCGCACAATAACAGAGTAAAATATGAATTATTTATACGAGATTCAAAAAACCGTTAAAATTTTAGCGTTAGGGTTATCCGATCTATACTAAAATCAATAAGGTACTTTCCCATGACATGAGTATTGCATATACCAAATTTTATAATACTGAGACCTTTTGTTTGCACACAAAAGCAAGCAATATGTTTTACATACACAAGTTTCGAAAAATCCTTAAAATTTTACCGTCAAGGTTATCTGAACTGAGCCAGAATCAGTATTTTTCTTTCCCATGACATGAGGATTCTATATACCAAATTTCTTGACCCTGACTAAAGTAAGAACGCACACGGGCGAGGGAGGGACTAAGAGACACCTAAGCGGATCTTATAAAGGTACCTCGACGGTACTTAATAAGGAAAGAATATGTAAAATGAATAGGTATATTCGTTAAAAGTCGTTTATCAACCTATAGAAGTATCAATGTCTGTGTCATTTAAAACAATAACTACTGCTTGTATTAAACTTAATTCATTATTTTATTCGTATTAAAGTCGATATACTTAGTATTAAATGTCAAAAGCAAGAAATTTTGTAAGACCTTCAATAAAAATAATTACCCATACTCTTTGTAAAATTGTAGAAATTTTAATTTGTTTTGTGACAATTGATGTTTTGGCCTTCATATACCATCATAATATTTTGTAAGACTCACGACTTTTATTATTTTTCCGTGGGAACACTTGAAAAACATTCGCCAATTTTTATAATTTTATCTTTTCTGCAACAAAATAAACACAAACTTAAGCGCAATATAATTATCGAATTTTTTTCCTACGTGCTTTAAAACGGTCGCGTTTTAAAAAGCTGAAGGAAAACAAGAAGAACACGTTCGAAATAATTGAATTTCGGTCGATGAGCATTTTGAAAAAGTGGGTCGTCGTAGATCGCCCGCGGAGACGGAAATCGGACAGATTTCTCGCTGAGGCTACCGAACTTAGCTGTGGACCTTCTTAATTTCTCATTTCATTGGATGTGCCTCTTAATTCATCTTATAATACTTATTAATTTATGTTATTATAAAAAAACATATAAGTGAAAGAGTGATATTTATCAGCATTAAAACAAAAAATAGAACCAGATGGTCACTTCTTATTACACGAACATTTATTTTAGCTTTAATTATTCAATGAAGTTATTTTATTTTTTAATCATTCAGCATTATAGTCGTTTTTCTCTGGTCTTCAAGGTATATGTTTAACTCGATATCGCAAAAGAGTTTATATTTATTAATAATTCAGTATTTCAAACGTTTATTTCTGTTATGAAAAAAAGGGAATTATCATCTTTGAATCTCTTTTCTCGCGCATTGGTTTTCGTACACTTCCCCAAAAACGTACCTATGTAAATACAAGAAAGTATTTAGACTAGAATCGAAAATCTGCGGGACAGATGAGTGAAGAAAGTTATACCTCCATCGGTACCGTAGGTTCTTGATTCTAGATTTCTGTTTAAAAAAAAACGAAGTGAGAAGCTAAAAATATTCAGATTTATTTAAACCTGCGTACTATTTATAAAGGTAAATGTTCACTAAATACTTTTGTAGCGCAACACTGCAACATATCTGCAACATATGTTTCCTGTGGACTTAGCCAATGAAACGTGACGTGAACAATTAAAAAATTAAACTCTAAGTCAATTTTTTTGTGCCCTGTCTCATATTTTTATTCGGTTAGGAGACCAGAAGCATAGATTTTAAGTAAACTAATTATTTTAAGATAACGTGCCACGTATTTTTGATGTAATAAAAGAATTAAAAGAAATAAAACAATAAATTTAGAAAAATTATCAATTACTTTAAATAGAGGTTCAACTCCAGTTGAGATCGGTAAGTGGTTTTTCTACTGGCAAATTAGTGCCCAGCTCAGCCGTAGAGGGTAAGTACACAAATAATAGTGAGTCGCGCCACCGATTTTGAACGGTTAAAATCAGAAACCCCTGTTGTTCCAGGCACTGACCTTTCTCACTGGAGATAATTAAATAAATTAAGAATATTAATTGAATTGCACAACAAGAACGATAAAGTAAGCTAAATAAAACGAGAATATCAAACTAGACCCTCCTTTAATATAAAAAAGTATAGAGTTTACACTACTGTCAACCCTAGCGCCTTACAATGATATTAACATGAAAGTAAAGAGTAAAAAAAAAAAAATTATCTGAAAAGTGTGATCACACGCAAGACTTAAAATTAAAATCTATAGTCACGACTTAAATCTACAAGTTACAACAATGGCTTATAGCTTATCTGGTAATCCAGTTATCAGTTATCAGTTATCAGTCCTTGGCTTCAAATGCTTCACCACTAATTGGCCAAAATTCAACTAAGCCTGTACCAAAATTTAGGCCTGTACCAAAAATCAAGCCTGCTCCAAAAACAAATAAGGCTTGCTCCAAACAAATAAGCCCGTAACAATGACTTGAGCCCTTTCCAAAACTTAGGCCCGTACCAAGAACTTAAGCCCGTACCAAGAACCCTATTGTAATAGGGTTTATTTTCTCTAAAATCGTGACACTCTCAACTGGTATGAATGTGCGAAGGCGTGAACGCTGCTAACTGTACTGAGATTTAAACCACGCCACTCTAGACTGCAATTCGCTGGCCTGAATGGTATTGAATTAATCAACGATTCGCTGACTGTACTGTGATCCTATCCACCAGAAGATTTCATAAAATCCCGATACACGGTTTGTCCATTGAATCACTACAAAAGTAACTACAGCATTTAACTACCACAACGATTCGAATGGACCATAAGGTTTAGTTTCAAAAAATTCAAAATCAATTGTTACGGATGCACCGTGATTTAAAACTTAAACCGAAAAATCTTCTGACTTCCTCAAACAAGTGATCAAGTCGAAGGCAAATAGCAAATTGGCTGAGGCACTCGTTTCCTCTCGACGAAATATGACACAACCGGAGATGGCCTCTAAGCGTTCTATTCTTAACTCCTAAACTACTGTACGACCAGTAAAAGAAGAATTGTCAGCCAGCGATTTACAAACGACAGCGGTAATAATTTAATAACAATAAATCCTATTACTTGTTATAGTAACACCAAAATTCTCAATATGTACTCAATTTCTCGTTCGTGTCCAAGCTTTAATATGTCAGATGCCAATATAACTAATCACCTGACTGTAGACAACAATATGACGAGTTATACGAACAGAAGAAGAAGTGACAACCACCTGTCTACAAATGTCAGCGATAATAATTTAAAGTAAACAACAACCACAATTTGTGACCTGAATATAATAAATAGACGATAATTCAAAGTAGTATTAGTAACAATTGTGGCCAGAATATAATAAATAGAAGGTGATTACCTACAACAACCAAGAATCAACTTATTTTCAAGTCTGAATGTTACGTTTAACCCTAATTTTGGCGAAATCGTACAGTAAGTAGATACTAATTTTATCTTTTAGAAACTTTTATTCTTAGAGCAATTTTAGCCCGTGACAAACGGGTAACGGGGAGGTAACCCTCATGATCCTGGCGAGGATTAGACCTATTTCACGCTAGCCTTGATCCGTTCTAACATCCTTCTTGAAAAGAATCATGTCCTAGCCTTAATCCTACTGATCGCAAAATCTCTTCCTATCTCTACCCCATTCTTCAACCCGATATGACAGCGTGGCAAATTATGGCCAATTAACATGAACCATATTAATTTATAAAACAGAAATACGCTAGGTGTGTGGCGCAATGCGTTTTGAATCTCACACTGGTCATGGCACAGTCAGTCCCAAGGATTGTGTGAATGTGCGTAGGGTAATTTATAGATTCATAAGTAACCGAAATCTAAAGAAAACATAGACGAACAAATTAACAACCCTGAAAATTGCTAGCGTTAGAACTTTGCTATCAGAAGAGAAATTTGTCGAATTGGTATACGAATTAGAACAAATCAAATAACTACGCCAATGTTTTCTTATGTAACGCTGATTCATAGTTCTTCGATACAAAAATTTAGTCGACACAAGTGTTGGTATGTTGCCTGGATTCTTCGTTGAGACTGGTGTGACCACGTTGAAATTCGCAATACCAGCTGGAAATAGTTGACTGGTGTGGTGCGTCCGTCCCAAAAACAAAAACCATTTAAGCGAGACATTGTTGTTGGAATAACCTTCTAAGGGCTATGTGCAAAACTACAAAGACAATCCTCGTATAGGGAGAAATTTAAGAATTTCTTATATACCATTGTAAAATTATAAAATCTTGTAAAATCTTTGATTAGATTTGGTATCGAAATTTAGCAAAGAGAAAAGCTTTATATAGCTGTAAGCCAGATCTTAATCTGTTTATAAAAATATAATTACAGTAAAAAACAGTTGGATACCTAATTAATAAATAATAAATAAATTAATTACGCAAACTCTAATTACTATTTGACTATTGTCATTTCAACCAATTTGGTTTACATAACAGAAAATACAGTGATACACTTTTATTTTAGTAATTGAATAAGCAATTTCTATTATGAAAAGTCCTTGCCTTTACCCGCGTTCAAATTAACGGAATTATTACATTTCATTATTATTGTTATAGGGTACGTGATTGACACGATTCACCGGAGAATGATATCTTTCATCATTAGAAAATTGCATTTGCTTTCCTTTTGTGTTTTTGATTGGTCGCGAACCTTGAATAACATTTTTTGGTTTCGATAAAATTGCTTTTCATTATGATCACTACAGATATGACATTCTATTTTGCATAATATATTGCAAAACCACCTGGAATGATCTAATTTGGTAATTTAATATTTCTGAGAATTAAATACATTGTTAAATCAGTTTTTGATTGCATAATTTATAGGTAATAATTAAAGCTGTCATCATTGAATAAATTTATATTTCTTGTCTTATTAATTAAAAATACGAAGGAAAGCAATGTAAATATTAAATTGATTTTATTTTTGTTGTAATTTTATTAAGTGCTAATAATCCATTTTACTTTGTGCCTTTCAACTCTTATTGAGCAACATTTGACATGTTGTTGGCCCAACTTTAGTGTGCAAATATATTCGCTAAACGCGTTTAAAAGTAGTACATTTTATAGTACAGTTGTAAAATAATGTTCATAATTTTTTGCGATAAATATCAAACATGAAATAATACGACAATGTTATTGAAATAACAAAATAAAAAAAAATAACATTATAATTAAATATTTAAATTTGAAAACATTACAAATACGAATGTTAAATAGTGACAACGTAATCAATGAGACAGTTGAGCTTGAATTTGGGAAACTCATCTATCGATGTTTGAAATAATTCCACTGATATATAAAACAAACAGAGCGTTTTGTGACAGTTTAAGAATGTCCAAAGATGATACATAACGTATCTAGTGCCTTACTGTCAAAAGTAATAATTTTTGGAGTGAAGATGGAACCACTTGCGACTGTTTATCAGTTTTGCAATTTGACATCTATAGATATTGTTCAATTTATAGCAGGGATGTCTCTTGATTAGTGACTTGAGAGACATAGCCTGTACTACACTGATGAGCTCAAACTAAGAGCGAAACACGTGTCTGTAGTTTGGTTTTTCCCTGATATAGGTTGAATGATATTTATATCTATTTATATCGCAGCATCCAAGGTGTCTTTTAAAGTGTTAGAAATTTCTAACCGACACCATTTCAGTTCAAAACTGAAATTATTACTTTTGACAGTAAGGCACTAGATACGTTATGTATCATCTTTGGATATATATATATATATATATATAAACAAAGTGCCAAGAAAATGCGTATTAATATAAACAAAAGGGGAAAATTATTGATCCTTTTTGCGTACATGCCCAATAATTTTCCCCTTTTGTTTATATATATATATATATATATATATATATATATATATATATATATATATATATATATATATATAACAATATGTAAGAGATGATACAAAAGTATCTAGTGCCGTGCTGTCAATAATAAATCCAGTTTTCAACTGGATTGGTGTTTGGTTAGATTTCCTAACTCAAGACACCGGTAGACGCTGCGAAATAGGAGTATAAGGATTTTAATCAGCCCATACAGAGGCAAAACCAACTACAGACACATGTTTCGCTCTTTTTATGAGCTCATCAGTGCAGTATAGGTTATATCTCTTTAGTCACTAATGAAGACGGTAGACGCTGCGAAATAGGAGTATAAGGAATTTAATCAGCCCATACAGAGGCAAAACCAACTACAGACACGTGTTTCTCTCTTTTTATGAGCTCATCACCGGTGTCTTGAGTTAGGAAATCTAACCAAACACCAATCCAGTTGAAAACTGGATTTATTATTGACAGCACGGCACTAGATACTTTTGTATCATCTCTTACATATTGTTATATAAGACTGTCACAAACGCTCTGTTCGTTGTATGTTATTACCTTGCCGAAGGTACTTTTAAGATGCAAAGCGACTTCTTAGTTCCATTTTTGGAGTAAAGATGGGGCCACTTGCGAATGGTTTCTACTTTCGCAAGTGTACATCTATAAGGATTTGGTCGATTCATACGGGGGATGTCTCTTCATTAGTGACTGAAGAGATATAACCTATACTGCACTGATGAGCTCATAAAAAGAGCGAAACACGTGTCTGTAGTTGGTTTTGCCTCTGTATGGGCTGATTAAAATCCTTATACTCCTATTTCGCAGCGTCTACCGGTGTCTTGAGTTAGGAAATCTAACCAAACACCAATCCAGTTGAAAACTGGATTTATTATTGACAGCACGGCACTAGATACTTTTGTATCATCTCTTACATATTGTTATATAAGACTGTCACAAACGCTCTGTTCGTTGTATATATATATATATATATATATATATATATATATATATATATATTGAAATGGATCCTCCCTCCGGAACACCCTTCTTCAATAAAATTCTCGGTCGTGGATTCAAGATTTCCAAATTGATTGTCCTAAAATAAATTACAACAAAAATATAAATATAAAAATTTCGTTTCTTCCTCTTCTTTCTACTCTACTTCCTTTTTCTGTTGTTCAACCCTTTCTCTATACCTTCATATTTCTGATTTCTTCCTATTCGCTGCTTCTTTCCGCTCCAATACTTTCTATTTCTTGCCTTTTATCTCCTCCTACCACTTTCCAGCCCTGACCTCACTGTATACTCTGTACCTGCTATCTTCCTTGGTTTATGTCCAATAATTTTATTTTTACTTATTTATAAACTCTTCTTATGATATTTTTCTTCTAGTCTTTTTATTTTAATTTAAATATTGATGTTTATTCTATTTTTAATCAAATTCTATAAAAATTTTAACTTTTTTTATTTTTACTGACTTTTTTTAAAATTACAATCTTTGACAATTCAATCAACAATCATCCCCTAAACAATATAACATCCTATAATCTAAACAAAAACAATCCAAACACAAAAATACTTAATCAAGACAACCAATTGACAAATAATGGATCACGTTCCAACATTTTATTAAAAGAACGAAAGAACGTGCCCATGAAGAAATATATATATATATATATATATATATATATATATATATATATATATATATATATATATATATATATATATATATATATATATATACTAGCGGCCGCCCGCAACTTCATCCTTGTGGACTTTAGTTTTTTGCCACCGAGTTTCATACAAATTTGCAACCCCTATTTTAAATCCTTAGGGATAGAATTTAAAAAAGTAATTTCTTAGTACACCACTACGTAATAAAACAAATTATTTCTCGAATTTTCAAGACTCTACGCGTCTATCGACAATGTCATGTCGGCCAGCAGCAGCGTGCTACCGTCTCACCGCTCCACACACCCCGCTCAGTAAAGCGCGAGTGGTATTAGACTATTATTATTTTAAAACTTTAAAAACTTGCATGCTATATGCATGCAAAATCTCAGCCCGATCGGTTTGAAATTGACAAAGTTTCATACAAACTTTCATCCCTATTTTATCCCTTAGGGGTGAAGTTTATCAAAATCCTTTCTTAGCTCTAAGTCATAGTAGCTATATGCATGCAAAATCTCAGCCCGATCGGTTTAAAACCAACTTTCATCCCCTTATGGGTGGAATTTATCAAAATCCTTTCTTAAGGGATGCCTACGTCATAGTAGCTACATTCATGCAAAATTTCAGCCCGATCGGTTTAAAATTGACAAAGTTTCATACAAACTTTCATTCCCTTTTTTATCCCCTCAGGGGTGGAAATTATCAAAATTTTTTCTTAAGGGATGCCTACGTCATAGTAGCTATATGCATGCAAAATCTCAGCCCGATCGGTTTAAAATTGACACAGTTTCACACAAACTTTTATCCCCTATTTTATCCCCTTAGGGGTGGAATTTATCAAAATCCTTTCTCATGGGATGCGTACGTCATAGTACCTATATGCATGCATAATCTCAGCCCGATCGGTTTAAAATTGACAAAGTTTCATATAAACTTTTATGCCCTATTTTATCACCTTAGGGGTGGAATTAATCAAAATTCTTTTTTAGGGGATGCCTACGTCATAGTAGCTATATCCATGCAAAATCTCAGCCCGATCGGTTTAAAATTGACAAAGTTTCATATAAACTTTCATCCCCCATGTTATCCCCTTAGGGGTGAAATTATTTAAAATCCTTTCTTAGGGGATACCTTCGTCATAGTAACTATATGCATGCAAAGTTTCAGCCAGAACGGTTTGACAAAGTTTCATACAAACTTTCATCTCCTATTTTATGCCCTTGGGGGTGAAATCAATCAAAATACTTTCTTAGCGGATGCCTACGTCATAACATCTACCTGCATGCCAAATTTCAGCCTCATCCGTCCAGCGGTTTGAGCTGTGCGTTGATAGATCATACAAACTTTCATCCCCTATTTTATCCCGTTCGGGATGGAATTAATCAAAATCCTTTTTTAGCGGATGCCTACGTTATAACATCTACCTGCATGCCAAATTTCAGCCCCATCCGTTCAGCGTTTTGGGCTCTGCGTTGATAGATCACTATATCAGTCAGTCAGTCAGCTTTGAGTTTTATATATCTGCTTTCTATGTGTACAAGTCAGCTTGCTGTCAAGGATAACACCTAAGCATTTTACTTATGTAGCAAAGCTTAATTTAACGTTGAGAAGAATAGGTGCTTTTAAGCCCCTAGGTTCCTTTTTTTTCGTGAAGAGAAACATTTTTGTCATTTTGGAGTTAATAGCCAGCGATTGCTCTTTACACTATATATCTAAAGTTTTGAAAGCCACTTCCATTCTGTCGCACAGGGTACTTTTAAACTTTCCTGTTAGCAGAATTACAATGTCATCTGCGTAGGCTACTGTATAGATTTTGTCATGTTCAGGCGGTGTATGAGGCTGTCTAGAACCATGTTCCACAGTGGAAGTGATAAAACCCTTCCCTGTGGAAGAGAGATCATGGTAAGAATCCACCTGTTTACTGTTGTAGGTACATTTTAGGCAATAAGCGAGTGAATTAATTTAGAGAACGTAGTTTTATCCAAATCGTCCTTGATACCTATGAATACGCCCGGGTACACTCTTTTTTGTTCAATAACCGCTCGATCTGACCAACCACATAATGTAGGGCCGTATCGGTGGATTTTCCTGTTGTATTTGCATGTTGATTGAGATGTATTGGTTTGGTATTAATCACTGTTTCCCCTATCTCCCTTTTGTTTAGCCTCTATAACGTTTTTAATAAGAATGATGTTAGGCAATAGGTCGGTAAGCTTTTGGAACGGAGTAATCCGTTCTTCCAGGTTATAGTATGAAGATAAACTTTACTTCTCTCCACATCTTCGGTATATAATTTAGAGTTAGAGAAATAAGGTAGTAATTAAGTAATTAAAATGTTTTTGTTTTTATTTGGTTCGTTATATTATATACGACTGTTTCTGGACTGTTCTATTATCCATTAAATGACGCCACATAAAAAATTATTGAGAGACACCTAACTCATATGACTCACGGAAAATCCAACAAAGGAGTTTAATAAATATTAGCAATATAGCAATATATCAATTTTCATAAAAAAAAAATTGAGAAAGAAAGTTTATAGGAGTTTTGATAATCCTTTTTGTTTTTATTTAATTAAAAAATGGATTTGACTGATTAACTAAAATATGCAATGTGTGTTCTAGAGGTATATTGATCCTCCAGAGGTCCTATAAAATGTACACTAATGTGTCATAAATCAATAAACTTTTAATCTGTAGGTATATCTGACTGAGGAATTTGTATATAAGTTATTACTGTCATATCATTTTGTGATTTGTTTATTAGATGAAATCAAATATTCTTATATGTTTTATTAAAACATTTATGTATGACAGATTTATTTTATAATAAATTAAACATTTTTTTAATTAGAAACGATCGTAAGTATTTATTAAAACAACAACTATATGATCTGGTTGAGTTTGGACTATGAACTACAATACAAAATACACTTAATCCAGTGTATCCCACCTACTACTATTAAAAATGATTAATTTTTCATTTATAGTGTCTATAATTCAGTTCTTGTAAAGAATAAATTAGCAGACTTCACTGGAATTATAAATGGTCCTTCAAAAGGATGAAGAGAACAAAACGCGCTAATGAATGGTAGTATGCTTGAGGTGGCCGTCACAGATTATAAGAAAGAAGAAGAATGTCCATTGAGATAAGACCAGAATGGGGCAAATGGTGCACGATTAGTTGGCATTGTGGACTGAAGGTGGTCTCTTAAATGATTTATGATTTTGGACATGGTGGTGATATCGTATCAGTTTAGGAAAAATTGATAGTTCAAAGAAGTATTTTTTTATAAAGTCTATTAATAAGAATTTTTATTGTGAAGCTCGAATTAAACAGGTGCATCTGGTTGATTCGAAACGTATAAGCGATGCAATCATTCATTTAAATAAATACAATTTTTGCGTCTTATTAAAATCGAACTTAAACTTTTATTGTCTCATTTGATGTAACAATGTTATCAAATATTGTACTACAAGTCTTTTTATACTCTTTTGCTTTATCTATCAGTAAATATTTAAATAATTTCGATACAGTTCTTGTTAAGTCCATAAACTAAGTTGCTTTTAAAAGAATTATACTCAAAATATTTATACTATAAGCTTAACTTAAGCTTAGTTTACGAAATCGTAGACGAATGTTAGACACAAAGGTATAACACAAATAGAAAATTTCCTGTTTTAAGTAAAAGATAATAATCAATATTTAAGAATAGTTAAGAAAAAAAAAAGAAAAGAAAAAACAATTGATAGAAAATTTTTACTATCCATGCTTTATATATTTGTTATTTTTTTACCCAATTATTCTAAACTGTAAAGAATTAGCAAAAATAAAATACTTTAAAAATACACTTAAAAGATAACAGCAGGTAACAAAAAAAAAATTCAGAAGAAGATTGAGAATTAAAACAAAATTGTCACATTCAGCAGGACTCAAACCTGCAACCTTTACCTATACGCGGTAACCACTTCCTCCTTTTTTGATCATCTTGATTGAACTCATGTAACGTGTGACACTTACTTACTGTCTTTTTAAGCACATGTATGCATGACATTAATTGAGAGAGAAACTATTTTTCAAGTCGATAATTGAAACATCAAATTTTATTTTATTTGTTTGTGCCCTGTTTTACATTTTTATTCGGTTACGAGATTCGAACCACGGACTAATTATTTTGAGATATTTTTCACGGTATTTTTTAGGTTAAAGTCCTGCCTGTTACAATATAAAAATTCCAAAAATCCTATAAGAGATATCTCAAAATAATTAGTTTACTTAAAATCCATGGTTCCGGTTTTCTAAACGAATAAACGTATGAGACAGTTCAAAGTGATTACATATGCTTAAGGAGACATACGACATGAGTTGAATCAGAAGATAAGAAAGCCGACTACTCTATTCCTTTTACACATTAATGATCTACTAGTAGCCACTAATAACCCAATACACGGTTTTGCAGATTTTAGCAACTTACACTGTACCAAAGCGCACAACCATCCCATATCCCTAGATATTCTGGAAGAGAACAGAAGGTCCACAACGGCTTCTCTCAAACAAGATTTGAGAATTATAGACGAGTGGGGAAGAAAGAATCTTGTTAATTTCAACGCTTTCAAGAAAAATACATGTTGCCTATCCAACAAGAGACAAACACACGACTCATCCAACACAATAAACAATCAGACACTAGTAGCAAGCGATACCATTACGCTGGTTGGTATAACGATCTCCCAGGACTTACTCTGGAATGCATATATTGCATCCATTGCAACTGCAGCAGGAAAGAAGTTAGGCTTTCTTTATAGAGCACGGAAATATTTCTCTTCATCCAACTTAGCTACTCTTTACAAAGCCCAATTAAGAACTAATCTTGAATACTGCTCTCATGTATGGGGATCGGTGACTCCGTCAAGGCTAAAAGTCCTTGATGCAATACAGAGAAGAGCAGTTCGACTAATAAACGACACCAGTATCACCAAAACCTAGCCCCATTGTCCCGCCGAAAAGCACTGTCTGATCTTCTCTGTTTTACCAATACTTAAACGGATTTTGCTCAGAAGAAATCCGCTCTATAGTGCCTTCACTTCCCAGACCAGAGCAACGCGACGTGCCAACTCCATGCACTCTTATACTGTTCAGTGCCAGACATCGAGAACGGATCGATTCGATCGTTCCTTCATCCCCAGAGTCTCCAGATTGTGGAACTCCTTACCTTTCCACGTCTTCCCCACTCGTCCTAACTTGTAGTCCTTTACATCTCAAATTAATAAATTGCCTCTTCTGTCCCAATAGATGTTCTCGGTACATTTGTATTTAGGTCTATACCTACGACGACACCCTTAAAAAAAGGAAAAAAATATATCTGTGGCTGAAGTAATTAGAGGCGTCAGCCGTAAAAGTTGCAGGTTCGAGTCATATTGTATGCGACATTATTTAAATTTCTCCTTAACGTAATTTTTTTCAATTTTTAAAATTCAAAATTTTAATGAGAAATATATTAAATTAATTAGTTTATACAGACAAAGAATCTGGTCTTAAAAAAATTATTTTATAAAAGGTTAAATATGAAGACTGATTTAAAAACTAGTATAAACGGTAAGGAACTAACGAGTAGAAAAAAATATTAAATTTTTGCTTCCGAATATCATTCATCTTTCCCAATTAACATTAACAAATAGTAAACGAACTGTTGGATACTATTGTAAAGAAAGTTTTCAATTAAACTGACCAACGACTTCGAAGACAAGCAGAGAGTAGTTAAATAAAAAAAATATTCTATAACCTGAACAAATGGGTATAGATACGACGACAATAAGAAAGTTATTGTCATCGCAGTGATTTAGATTTGTCTGTAGTATTGTACATTTAAATTTATTCATAAGCATTTTTATGGATATTTGAGGAGATTATTCAAGAACCAACTGTGTAGGTGTTTTTATTATAAAATCTAATTTATAGGATCGAGTTTGGTTGCCCTTGAATATCACTGGCGTAATTTGAGAGAACGAGAACAACTCTAATGGATAACCTGTGTACAGATTGTAACGTTGTATTAAACGATTTTCACATTTTAAAATAGTTTGTGTCATTATCTAAATAAAATATATTTTACTTTCTGTTATCTTTATAGTTAAACGTATATCGTAATTTCATTAGCAATGGTGAAAATTCTTATCACTCTATCGCAAATTTTATAAATATGAATCCAAGCGTTGTCTTAATGCGTATCTTATTCAAATTTAAGGTAAATTTAGATATCTCAGTAAAATTTATTTATATCTTAGGTTGCGCTAAATTGATTCTACTCAGATTTTACTACGTGACCAAGAAGATATTGGTCAATTAAATTTCATAGGCACCTAATGATTCCAAGTCAGATGTAAGCATGTATTTAAACATATATCCTACCTATATAACTACCCTATTAAGATAAAAGAGTTTTTTTTAATTAAATTTAATTAAATATGTTGAAGATAGGATTTTAAATGTACTTACTTGTGATGGAGTTAGCTATTTATATATTATAATACTCACTTCCTTTTTTTAACAAAAGTTGCCAGATACCAGGAATATAGTGTAAGAGCGCTGTCTTGGAGAAGCAGATGACGACCGAAATTTATCTCCAAAGTCCTTTCACGGGTCCGAAAGACCGAAGGACCTCTTGGAAGTGGGTGATAAAGTGCGTGAGAATAGTATGTTGAATTTAAAAGATTTAAACACAAGCAGTATCATTTGAGAAATTACTTTAAAATAAGAGTTTCAAATGAACGTAGGTACATCAAAGTTTGTTTATGGTTTATGACTTACAATGAGTCTTGGTATAACATAGGGATTAATGATAAACAATACTTTAAAATCTTTTTGTACTAAGTAGTGCTGTGCTGTGCATTGAAAGCAACATCCAACACTTGAGACTATTAGTACATTGCAAATTTGAACCCTCTGTTTAAGTTCTTTAGAAGTGCGCGATTTTCCTTCCTTTGGTTTTCGTAATATCCATGCACTTGGAAAGTCTTTGTCTAAGTTTTTATCAATGATTTCAGTGACGGAAAGATTTTTAATTGTTGCTGGAAAAAGTAAAAAGCCAATGATTTAAAAATGGGTACCGTACGTAGTATTAAATAGTCATAAATTTAGCTTCTTGTAAAATTTTGGATATCCTTGGGCTTTTAGTTAGGTAGATCTTTCTCTTCTATTTCGTTTAATCCTAGGTATCTGGCCCTAGTATTACGTAATGTAATGCATTCTCAAAGTATGTGGATTAAGGTTTCGCTCTCTTCCTCATAGAATCTGCATTTTGCTTCTTCTGTATTTGGTTCTTGGTCCAAAAACCCCTGCTCCTCTTCGTTTATCTGTCTTGGAGCCGTCCGTATACCATCATTTTGGTTTAGCCCCAATATGAACTCAATGTTTCATTCTCATTTACTACCCACTATTGTGGTGAATTTTTTCGCAAAGTTAAATTTCTTTGCATGTCATTTTGAGGTATTTTCCAAGTTTGATCAAATTAAAGTGATCAAGGTTTTTCCTTAATTGTTTCTTCTTTGACCATTCTATATACTGTTTTCTTCATTACACTTTCTACTTAAATGTGTAGTGACGTGAGATTTAGGATTACTTCCATTGCAGCAGTGGGGCATGTTACATGTTCCCATTGCATGTACAGGCTAATCTTTGAATCTTCGAGAGGTTTGTTCTCGTGGTAGTCAGATTAGCTCTCGTGACTCAAGCTACTGCCTAATTAGTGATGATTGGTCTTACTTTTCAGCGTTTTTTCCTTTGTAGCTTTGTGTATTATTTCATTTTTGTGTTTGTTCCAGAGTAACCTGTTATCTAGAGTTAACCCTAGATAATTAAACCTATGGTTTTTTTGACGGTTTTTAAGTTAGGTTTCTTTTGTCTAGTAAAGGCTACTAAAGTGGGGTTGATATTAAGTCCCACCGAATTATACCATTGCTTTGCTTTCAAACACTTCTGCAAAAATCTATCTCTCATCTTAAACTGCTATCTAAATACACATCACGTAAAGACTGTAAATAATTAAGGACAATGATAGGGTCATTCAAATTAAAGGGATTATTAAGATTCTTTAATAGTGATAACACGAGATCAGACTTGAAGATGTAACAGGATGAAATTTAATGAGTTGGTAGGTAGGTACCTATAATGAAGTAAGTTTACAAAAGTTGAGCAGAGAGCGCTGATATATCACTAATTAAACATCAAATTCTTTAAGTTGAATTAAAAATATTAAACTATTTTGCCTAAGCAATAAATAAAACAAATAAAAGGTTTTGGAATTAAGCTATTATTAGATTTATACAACTGATAACTATAAATACTTGACACCAAATTTATTCTGAAATACTTATATCTACGACGAAATTTGTCAAAGGTAATACCACGAGTCCTTAAAATTTTATCGATAAATTTTTAGTTTCCACGAAAACTTTTTTATTTGGCAAAAATACGAAAACAAACTGAAATGTGATAAAATCACGAGTCTGTACACTAGATAGTATTGACAGTTGTCAGTTGTCGTGAGCGTCGTGAAAACAGGGTTATAATTTGAATAAATATTTATTTTTATACCTATTTATACAATAATTATATTATTAAAGAGAAAATTACCAAAATAAAAATTATTAGGTATATCTATTTAAAGTTTACCTACAAGACCACATTTGCCTGTAGGCATATAAAAGTTTTAAATGCATGCAGAACCAGGAAGCAGGTTAGTTTTAAAGTACCTACATATTTGATTTTTCATTATCGTTTAGATGAATTGAATTGTGATAATAATAATAACAAAATATATTTCAGAATATTTAGATAATATAAATGAATGTTGATTTATAGTAAGGTACTTATAAACAAGAAAATTGATTGTTCAATATTGTTGTTATTGAATTTTTGACAGTTCTATAATTTTATCAATACTAGTAAAACCACTAGTGGTTTTATCAATATAAACCGGAATGATTGGCTAGATTTAGCATAAAACATTGAAGATTAAGCGTTTTCATTGGACGAAATCACAAAATTGTGATATTTTGACAGGTGAAAAAAATAATCAATGATAATCATTAGGTATTGTATTTTTATTACCACACACTATACATATATCAACACTTCGCTTTTCATTAATAAATATGTAACCTCGTTTTTAAATCAAGCGCTTCTAAAAATAATATTTCTTTTAAAGATTACGCAAATTTTACGACTAAGTCCATTTAGATAATCTTCGTTGGCAGTAAAATTAATTTAAGGCTATAGTTCAGCCACGAGGAAAGACATTACAGTTCCAAAGCCACTTTTCTTGAATAATGATACCTTCGAATTGTTACGGAACCATTTGGATCTTAAATAACCAATTATTGATTAGCATCAATGCTTGATCTAACATTTTGAGTGATAAGATCAGAACAAGTAGATATCTATTAAAACTTTTGCTTCTAGAATTACTAAAGCATGATAATTAATGTCGGTAATTTATGTTATTAATAAATGTAAATTTTAAGTTCGTGTAAAAAAAGGATATAAAAGAAATGGGAAAATGCAAAAAGTGACTGTTTATGCATATAAGGCATTCATTTTATCAATTTTTAATTGTTATTTTCACAATAACCAACAAAATATGCATTTTCATCACTCCGTGCGGAAAGCACTGCTTTCGACTATGCAGGACCGTGCGGAAAGCAATGAATGACCGAAACAGAGTTGATAAGTGTTTCCCAATCAAATATAAATGAGATAGAAAGTGAATTAAGAGAAATTGAGGATGAACTTTCTAATAGTTTTGCTTTTGATAACGCGGTAGTAGATGCACCACGATATAATCAATCAAACGTTTCATTACTAAATAAAGATTTTGTTGATTCTTAATTATTATCTAATATACTTAAGTTGAATAAAAAAAATATGTCTAAAGAATTAAGCAACTTTTCAAATATTACATTTAACGTATTTAACAAAGATTCATAACTATACATAATTTTGTAATAAAAAAGTCTTTTATTTTAGACAAATTTAAGAGCTTTCCTCACGCAGTGATGCAAAATAGAATACGCAACTCGTGCGGTGCGCAGGTAATCCCATCACTCGTGCTTTTTATCGCGTTCGCCTTCGGCTCACGCGACAAACGCTCTCGTGATGGGATCACCTGCTTTCCGCACTCGTTACGTAATGTACTATTGTAGTTGTAAACTAACCAATGAAAATATTAGAATATATTCAAATTAAAAAAACCACCCCTTTACCACTACATATAGAGCTATTTGATTCGTTTAAAGCCGGTACGCGACATTTGGGCGCCGCCGTTTGGGCGCCGCCGTTTGTCCGCTGCCGTTTGTCCGCCGCCGTTTGGGCTCCGGATTTTTGACCGCCGACCGTTTGGGCGCTAGTAGTAAATATATATTATGAAAACTAAACTATTGTTTAATTATTTTTCAGAATTCCAGATAATGTTTTTGTGTAATCATAATATTCACTTATTATGCATATTCCTTTATTGAAAATATACATTTATTTTATCTAGATTTTAAAAAATATACAAACTGAACAATAAAAGAATGCTGAACTAGTTGTGAAATTCAATCAAATTTTTTTAGTCTCACAATACTTATATTACATATCTAACAAAATGTTGAGGGAAAGTAAAAACCATAAATAAGCATTTGTAGTATCAAATATTTATTTGGGCTGAAGGAAATAAAAATATTTTTTAAGGAATTCACAATTAAATCTTTTTCGGAACTGGATAAAAATTTTATTTCAAAATATTTTATAATCCTTAAGAAGATTATTTTAAAGGTATTTTAAATAAACTGTTAATTGCATTGTTTGTTTAGGGCCTTTATTCCTTAATAAATTTGTATAAGTATTCTGGGGGAAAACCCTTCCCCATAATACATTTCACTATAATAATTTTACAATATCAATTTGTAATATTAAGCAGATTTTCATGGATGGAACATTTCGACAAGCACCTCCACTATTTTATCAAATTTACGTGATACTGGCCAGTAGGAATGGGTTCGTTTTTCCAGTTTTGTATGCTCTCTTACCAAATAAAACACGGCAAACCTATGATAGACTATTTTTACTTATTAAAGAAATGTGGCCACAGTTTCAACCTGAAACAATTTCACTAGATTTCGAAATGGCTGTAATCAGATCAGCTACTGAGGCTTTTCCAACAGCCCACTTACATGGTTGTCTGTTTCACCTTGTAAAAAATTTTAAAAAACAACTGTGTGAAAATGGATTGATGGAACAATATAACACCAGCCCTGAATTTGCGTTAAGCGCACGTGAAATAACTGCCTTAGCTTTCGTTCCTGTTGAGCAGCTGGATGATGCAATTGAACAATTATCCAGACATCTTCCAAATGAACTGCAACCAATTTTAAATTGGTTTGAAGATAATTACGTTGGCAGGCGAAACAGAAACGGTACACGACGAAGAGCGCTTTTTCCATCTAATATTTGGAACATGTACGAAAGGGTACTAAACAACCAAGATCGTACAAATAACTTTGTAGAGGCTGCACATCGTAGCTTACAGTCCCAATTAGACGTGGATCATCCCTCTATATGGAAATTTATAGATGGTTTACGGACAATTCAGAAAGGACGAGATGCACTTTATGAAAAATTCTTACGTGGTGAAGCTCCCCCCCATAAAAGGAGAAAATACCAAGCGGCTGATGCAAGAATCCGAAGTATTGTTGTAGAATTTCAAAACAGAACAATTATAGAATATTTAAGAGGAATTTCTCACAACTTTGGAATGAATTAAGAGTAAAGTAAAATAATCTGTATAGATGTATACTACGTAAGTAACTGTAAATTGATTTTACTTGTTAGCAATTAGGGGGCTTTAATTAATAAATATTTTCTATCACGAGGTTTTTTGTTTTATTGTTCTGCATTGTTTCAAGAATTTAAAAGGAGAAGCTCCATTTTTACCTTTGTAAATGAAACTAAATAAACGCATATGTCCCAATAGAGGGGTAAAGTTAGTTACGAGTATATCCACTATTGTAAAAGATAACAAAAAACTTTTTTTCAAAAGTGTGGGTAATGTTAGGTATCATGTTTTCAAAATAATTTCAATTAAACAGGGTGATTCAGAAAAATACTACAAATCAAAGTTAGTTTCGTTCTAATTACATTAAGATTATAAGAAAAAAAATAATTTGACCATTTAAAAAAAATTGTTATAATTTCTTGCAAAAAAGTCATATTTACAATAAACAACACAAGAATCGTTGCCTATTTTAAGTCTTTTCTAATTAGGGTGCCCAAACGTCCAGCGCCCAATCGGCGGGAGCCCAAAAGTCCCGGCGGTCATACGGCGTCGCCCAAACGGCGGCGCCCAAACAGCGGAGCCCAAAAGTCCTGCTTCGGTTTAAAGCGGTGAATCAGTTCGCATTCTTCATGTTTCTTTTTCCGAGTTATTAGGTTATAAATGTTTCTTAATATATTTCCCCCTTCTTTTTAATCAGTTCGTTTGGTATTTGATGCGTTTCCCATAATTTATTGTTAATTTTAGTTACTGGTCTATTTTTTCTTTGTTGCTCTTGTATATTCAAATAGTTTAGCGTTATCTTTACTATTCTCTTCTAGGTCTTTTAATCAGTTCTTTAATCCATTGTCTTTTATTGTCTTTGCAGCATTTATCCGCATGTTTCTTTTTCTTGTATTCACTTCGATGTTGTTCTTCTTTAGTTGATGTCTATTTATTCCTCGCTTGGTTCATATATTTGATTTTAATTTCGCATACTGTATCGAACCATTTTTTTCTTTTTTTATATTATCCACATTACATTGTTTACTTCTATCAGTTCTCCCTCAAAAGTACTCTCATATTGGTCTTTTATTTTCTGTACTTTTAATTTTTCTAGGTTTCAGGTTTTGTTTTATCTTCTATGTTTTAATTAGGTACTTTAATTTTTACTTTTCCAGTTAGTAGAAAATCTGTGTGATCTAATGTCATGTACTATCGTTTTACTTGTTTTTTGTACACTAGGATGTGGTCTTTCTGATTCCCGTCTGTTTTCCCGGTATTATCCATGTTACTATTCTCTTCTATGTTTAAAATGTGTGCTTATTATGTAACTATTTGTTATTGCTGCTGAGTCACATAATTTTCCTCCATTATCATTTCTTTCGTCATGGATAGTCTCCTTCTCAGCCACTTCCAAAAATTGGTTTTTTCCTACTTTTGCGTTGAAATCAATAAACATAACACCTATGTCACTTCTTGGTGATTTTCCATATAATTCTTCCAGCTTTTCGTATAATTCAATTTTATCGTTTTCTGGTGCATTTTCTTCAGGTGTGCATATGATTATAATTGTTATATTGGCTTGTTTGTTTTTGATTTTTATAAATGAAATTCGTCCATTTGTTTCTGTATCTATTGCTGACCATAAATACTGTACCGTTATTTTTTTGTTTATTTTCTCCTGTGTAGAATATTGTGTGATTTTTCTTTTTGATATTACCTTTCCTTTCCATTTTATTTGCTTTAGTGCTAAACTGTCAATCCTGTATTTTTGCACTTCTCTTGTTACTTTTTCCATTTTTTCTGGTTCAGGTTCCTAAACTTATTTTGTTTCTCTTCTTTTTTCTTATTTTTCTCTCTTTTTCTTATGATTGATTAGTTGTCCTTTTTTAGTACTAATTTTTATTCTTTTTATCCCAATTCTACTTTTTTCAGTTTTATTTAGGTACATTCTCTTTAAATTCCATAAATTCCTTTTTTCTGTTTGCTTGCCGAGTCGTTTTAATGCTACTGGATGTCTGCTTTTTTTACTATTTAACTTTTACCAATAGCTCCAGTTTTTTGCTTTTCCACCAGTATTTGCTGGGGGCTTCGTTATTTTTGCATTATTTTCTATTTCATTTTCGTTCTTTTCTGATGATCTATCATTGCATGTTCTGTCTCTAGCTTTTCCCTGAGGTGTTTTAATGTTCCATTTTGCTTTGTGTCGGCATTCTCGTATGTTCTAGGTTTTCCACCGTATAAGTTTTATTGTTTATGATTAGCTTATTATAATTTAGAGATGCTTTCTGGTCTTTTTCTCTCGCTTTATTTAAGTATTTTTCTCTGTTCTTGTGTCTATACACAAATAATCAGTATAATATTATAAATATAGTCAAAAACTATGTAAAAATAGTATTACCCGCCTATGTTATGGATAAACGGCTGAATGGTCACATATTGAGAAAACGTGTTCATACACAGAAACACCACTTTTGCAGTATGGTATCTTCTTAAGTAATCAAAATGTTGACCTTTGTAGAAGTAAGAAAAACGCTAAACCGTGTGAGATCGTTAATTTAAATGCTCTGGTGGAAGTAAATCAGCAGAAATCATCGGAAATGTTTATTTGATTAATTGCGAATATAATTGGCTCTTCAGAAAGACAGATATCAAATAGAAATAATACCTTAACGGCAACAATGCCCCTCAGCGGGTTAGGTGAATAGTTTAATTTTCTTGATTAAAAGTAAATTCAATTCTCATTGAAATGAAAATATGAAATGAAGATAACAAGGTTATTTGTTAAAGCATATAAGCATGTAGGAAGATTAAATTGTTAGTTACATCAAAGAAAAGACAATCATTTGCATATCAATTGAACAATTACGGAACTTCAATTATAAATCAATAAAAGATGGAAAGTTTATAGCGACTTGAGTATTAAGTTTGATAGAAAAAATATACAATGTGTTTTTTTATAATCGTTAGCATATAAGTACTAAAAGTACATCTACCTATATCTATATATATAAAACTCAAAGGTGACTGACTGACTGATATAGTGATCTATCAACGCAAAGCCCAAGCCGCTGGAGGGATGGGGCTGAAACTTGGCATGCAGGTAGATGTTATAATATAGGCATTCGCTAAGAAAGGATTTTGATTAATTCCACCCCCAACGGGATAAAATAGGGGATGAAAGTTTGTATGATCTATCAACGCACAGCTCAAACCGCTGGACGGATTGGGCTGATTCCACCTTCAAGGGCATAAAATAGGGGATAAAAGTTTGTGTGAAACTTTGTCAATTTAAAACCGTTCGGGCTAAAACTTTGCCTGCATGTAGTTACTATGACGAAGGCATCTCCTAAGAAAGGATTTTGATTAATTCCACCCCTAAGGGGATAAAATAGGGGATGAAAGTTTTTATGAAACTCTGTCAATTTTAAACCAATCGGGCTAAGATTTTGCATGCAGATAGTTACTATAACGTAGGCATCCCTTAAGAAAGGATTTTGATTAATTCCATCTCTAAGGGGATAAAATAGGGGATGAAAATTTGTATGAAACTTTGTCAATTTTAAACCGATCGGGCTGAGATTTTGCATGCATATAGCTACTATGACGTAGGCATCCCTTAAGAAAGAATTTAATAATTTCCACCCCTAAGGGGATAAAAAGGGAATGAAAGTTTGTATGAAACTTTGTCAATTTTATACCGATCGGGCTGAGATTTTGCCTGAATGTAGCTACTATGACGTAGGCATCCCTTAAGAAAGGATTTTGATAAATTCCACCCATAAGGGGATAAAATAGGGGATGAAAGTTGGTATAAAACTGTGTCAGTTTTAAACCGATCGGGCTGAGATTTTGCATGCATATAGCTACTATGACGTAGGCATCCCCTAAGAAAGGATTTTGATAAGCTCCACCCCTAAGGGATAAAATAGGGATGAAAGTTTGTATGAAACTTTGTCAATTTCAAACCGATCGGGCTAAGATTTTGCATGCATATAGCATGCAAGTTTTTAAAGTTTTAAAATAATAATAGTTTAATACCACTCGCTCTTTACTGAGGGGTGTGTGTGGAGCGGTGAGACGGTAGCACGCTGCTGCTGGCCGACATGAAACTGTCGATAGACGCGTAGAGTCTTGAAAATTCGAGAATAAATTTGTTTTATTACGTAGTGGTGTACTAAGAAATTACTTTTTTAAATTCCATCCCTAAGGATTTAAAATAGGGGTTGCAAATTTGTATGAAACTCGGTATCAAAAAACTAAAGTCTACGCGGATGAAGTCGCGG
The DNA here is from genome assembly GCA_964028335.1 of Altica lythri. NCBI lineage: Eukaryota > Metazoa > Arthropoda > Insecta > Coleoptera > Chrysomelidae > Altica > Altica lythri. The sequence continues at coordinate 26,031,104 of OZ034808.1, read as the reverse complement.
GTGGCCGCTAGTTTTTAATAAAATTCAGCTTAAATTTTCCCTGGAATGTGTCTACATGTTTTATAAAAATATAATTTCTTTTATAATAAACTCGTTTTTTATTGTAACTTCTTAGCAAATAAAAGCAGCAAAAATACAATTTTAGGACCAAAATGATATGGACATATTTGATGTCTTAAAATCATATTTTTTAGCGTAAAAGCTTTGAGACCAACGTAAGGACTTTTAATATGTTTCATCGCCTATGAAAAAGCCTTTGACAAAGTTTGCCATAACATCCTGTTGAAATGCCTTACAAAGAAAGGACTAGACAAAAACAACATTAAAAATCTTTGCTGGTCTCAGGAGGCAACCGTTAAAACATAGGTGGGAAAAACGGAACTACAAATTAGAAGAGGTGTAAGACAAGAATGCATATTGTCCTCATTGTTGTTTAACCTGTAGACAAAGGAGGTTTTTTCAACAGCATTACAATTATCCAAAGATACGGCATTAAAATTAATTTTAGTACCAGTGTTTGATAAAGCTACATCGTAGTGAAACGCGTCACATATTACTAAGTAATAAATCGTGGATATCGTGAAAACAATTGTGTTTTTATTTACATACATATATTAAAATTAATGCCAAACTTCTTAATAATATTAGATATACCGACGACACAATTATTATAGCAAATAATAACACCGATCTACAAAATCTGTTAACAACAATAATGGATGTAGGAGAAGAATATGGCCTAAGAATCAATACGAGTAAAGCAAAGTGATAGTTATTTTTAAGACAGGTAATATCAACTCACATATATGGCTCAAGAACCAATAAATTGAACAGACAAATACAAATATTTGGAATGCTGGATACATCAAGATATCAACCAGGATATGAAAATATGAGCCAGAATAAATAAGCCAGAACAACATTTCTAAATATGAAACGATTTATGTTATGACAGTAATATGAACTTTAACATTAGATACTAAATGGTAAAAGCATACGTACACTCGGTCTTGCTGTACGGAATGTACGCCAAACTTTAAGTGGGCTTTTACACCAAAGTAGCATGCGACGTGCGACGTGCTGCCTGGAAGCAGTATCAAATTTAAGGACCTGTTTTATATTGGAGTCGCACGTCGCATGTTGCCACTTCGGTATGAAATCACCCATATATTTATATACGCTTTAAAATAAGTAGCATGCTCTCTGCTTCCAGGCAGCAAGTCGCGCGTCGCGTGCTACTTTGGTGTGAAAGTCCACTAAAAGGTAGAGAAGACTGGAAGCATTTGAAATGTGGACGTACCGTAGACTGTTAAAAGTTCCATGGACTGAACACATCTTGATATTAGAACGAATGGGTAGAGATAGGGAAATGTCCCAAACAGTAAAGAGGAGAAAAACAGCGTATTATTGCAAGTTATTATGAAAGGTAAAATAGAGGGAAAAAGAGACCCGGGACGACAACAAATTTCCTGAATGAGGAACATCAGAGAATGGAGGGGAATGGACACCCAGACTTTGATAAGAACATCGGAAATCAACAATGTTCGATAGGAGATGGTACCCGAAGAAGCAGAAAATACTATTTATACAATGAAAAAATAGAAATACCTAAATCTGAAATATTTTGTAATAGTGTGTTTCTTCCTTACAAATATATTAATATTTTATTTTGATTAAACCTTTAATCTATATACCTAAAAGAAGAAGGTTCCACTGACTGAGGTATAGACGCACGCACAGATGTAACCGCTGATGGTTGAAACGTAAAATGTAAACAGACTTTTACTTTCATAATGTGAACATCCGCTAAGAAGGGATTTAAAAAATTTTGAAAGTGCACATATCATATCAGTAAACAAGATTATAAAAAAATCGACTTACATTAAATACCTTTAATATTGAGAACCTAGATAAGTGAAGATATAAAAAATGCCTTATTTGAGGCCAATGAAAATCTATAGTGGAGGAGTGATATTTAAATATAAATAAATTCGTCAAAATTTGGTAATACTTAATCAAATTTTATCAATTGCACACTTAAGTAGTTATCATTTTATCAGAAGGGACTACTTCTACAAGTGCTTAAATATACTTATCTTTGAAGTTAAAAACTTATCAATAAATCAAATAATGATCAAATAAAATACAAAATAAATAAAATACTAAATTTTATGGAATGTATTTTTAATTAAAATTATAGGGGTGTAGGGGAATATAATTCTAAGAATTTGTGTACCCCCACACTTAAGCACATGCAACGGTAGTCAGTTGAATTTCCCCTACTTTTTAAGCGTGTATCTAAATCTATATACAGAATATTTCTTTTGTAATGTTTGAATTCACTAATAACTAATTTTTATGATTTTCCACCCCCAGAGGGTTGAGCGGGGGCGTTAAATATTTAAAAACTTCGTATCTTTCAATATATATATATATATATATATATATATATATATATATATATATATATATATATATATATATATATATATATATATATATATAAAACGAACAGAGCATTTTGTGACAGTCTAAGAATGTCCAAAGATGATATATAAAGTATCTAGTGCCTTACTGTCAAAAGTAATAATTTCAGTTTTGAACTGAAATGGTGTCGGTTAGTAATTTCTAACACTTTAAAAGACACCTTGGATGCTGCGATATAAATAGATATAAATATCATTCAACCTATATCAGGGCAAAACCAAACTACAGACACGTGTTTCGCTCTTAGTTTGAGCTCGTCAGTGTAGTACAGGCTATGTCTCTCAAGTCACTAATCAAGAGACATCCCTGCTATAAATTGAACGATATCTATAGATGTCAAATTGCAAAACTGATAAACAGTCGCAAGTGGTTCCATCTTCACTCCAAAAATGGTATTTCAGTGGTAGCTTTGCATCTTGTATATAACCTTAGGCAAGGTAAAATGATAAAACGAACAGAGCATTTTGTGACAGTCTAAGAATGTCCAAAGATGATACATAAAGTATCTAGTGCCTTACTGTCAAAAGTAATAATTTCAGTTTTGAACTGAAATGGTGTCGGTTAGAAATTTCTAACACTTTATGTATCATCTTTGGACATTCTTAGACTGTCACAAAATGCTCTGTTCGTTTTATCATTTTACCTTGCCTAAGGTTATATACAAGATGCAAAGCTACCACTGAAATACCATTTTTGGATTGAAGATGGAACCACTTGCGACTGTTTATCAGTTTTGCAATTTGACATCTATAGATATCGTTCAATTTATAGCAGGGATGTCTCTTGATTAGTGACTTGAGAGACATAGCCTGTACTACACTGACGAGCTCAAACTAAGAGCGAAACACGTGTCTGTAGTTTGGTTTTGCCCTGATATAGGTTGAATGATATTTATATCTATTTATATCGCAGCATCCAAGGTGTCTTTTAAAGTGTTAGAAATTTCTAACCGACACCATTTCAGTTCAAAACTGAAATTATTACTTTTGACAGTAAGGCACTAGATACTATATATATATATATATATATATATATATCGTTTACAGAGAGCGTTGGCCCAATAAATTTAATGGCTTTTGTTATTTTGTTATTTTTCGTTAATCCCCGTGCAAAGCCGGGCCGGGCTGCTAGTTAAAAAATAAATAGCATTTACATTTATATGGTAAATTAACGCTGAATTTATTCTAATAACGATGCGGTCTCATATCGAGATACATAAATATTTTTTTTTTTCAGCTTATGGAGGGGGAAGGTCTTCTGTGCAAGTCCTAGTCGACGGAATCATATAACGAGCGGGCTTATAACGAGACTCGACTGTATATTTTTTAACATCTATGAATGAATTCCATTAATACCTAATATAGATAAGCAATTGTAAATTATCAGAGAATCTTTATTGAGGAATCCAGTTAAAAGAATATTTTTTCTTTTAACGTCAGAAAAAAATCTCATTGGGTCTGTTCAGACTAAGTCAGCGATGAGCAGCGATGAGTTGTGATGAGCGCTGACTATTTGCCCTCGGACACGATTACTTATTGCATGCAATTTACTACATAACCTTACTTTTTTGTGTCATATAAATAAAATAGTGTTTTTGGATATTTATTATAAAGTGATTATGGAAAATATATTAATTTGCTTGCCGATGAAATAGAAAATGCTGCAGTAGTTGATGAAATTGTTGCGAATGTAATTATTAACTTGCCAGGAGAATTAGATATGGACATCGGGAGTATTTGTCACACGATATTGACAGCCTTCGTAGCTATAAATAACACACTGCATTTTGCAGAACCTGAATTTTTTAATTTTATAATAACTATATCATACTATCGCATTAATGACATTTATTTAAACAATAACAATGTTTTTAAAATGGCCGGCTTCAAAATCCATCACAAGTCATCGCAACTTAACTCAACTAATCGTGTCCGAGATGCCATTTTTAGTAAGCGATGCTCATCAACACTCATCACAACTCATCGCTGCTCATCGCTGACTTAGTCTGAACAGACCCATTGTTTCACCTGGTATTCAATACAAATGTTTTTTTCTGACATCGCTTGGAAATGTCTAGTTTCTCGGATCAAATTCGAGCCGCAAAATACACTATTCTTATTGCTGGGCAATGAACTTTTCCGGACTGTACGGGAATACTTTTCCGTACTGTACGGGAATAAAACGTTTATAAGCAAATTCATATTTTGCCTTGGATTTATTTGGCAATTAATTTAAAACCACATTAGTAGCAGTGTTTAGTAACTCTGGAGGCGTTTTGCACCTCTGAGTATTATCATCACTGTCCATTTTAAATATAATTTAAAATATTTTAAGCAATATGTAACTAACCGAACTGACACTTTTGTGACACTAAAAAACAATGATCTGACAATGATTAACAAACAATGTCAACGAAACGGTTTCATAGAAACTAAGATGATAATCAAAAACAGTTATGCATATACAAAACTTTCTTAATTTACGATTATATTTATTGCGTTTTCAGAAAAAATAGTATGTGTATCTCGTAGTAAAAGCACATTCCCGGACTCCAATGTTTGTTGGCCTCGGCTAAACGCCTCGGCCAACAATTTACATTGTCTTCGGGGAATGTATCGCTTTTCCTACTAGATACACAATATACTATACTTTTTTTGCGGTCGCTCGTTGCTATTGGCAGCGAAAAAAATATGTTTTTATTAGGTATTATACGTAACTTGCGTTTGAAGAAAAAATATTATGTTTTATTCGGAGTAAAACTCACTTTTTTTATTCATCTGTAAAGCGTAAAGGTTCATCAAGAAAGTTTTACTTTTACTCCTAATAAAACCATCCACTATTTTTTATAAAATTTTTAGTTTCAGAAAATTAATATAATGTCAATATAATAAATAATGCAATCAAATCCATATATACTTGCAGTACAATCCTTTAACTGGACTGCATCTATCATAATGGTGCACCGACGTTTGATCCCCAACATTTGATCCACTGACGTTTGATCCCCCGACGTTTGATTTCTTGACCTTTGATTCCCCGACGTTTAATCCCGTGCGACCGCTGTTTTCCATAGTTTTTTTTCTGTAATGCTAATTTATTTATTACGTGTTTAATTCATGATCAGTTTTATTGTTTATGTAATAACTATAAACATATTTAATTTAAACTAAGTTTATATTCCATTTGGAGCCAATATCTAATGGCGTCAATTTCAATATACCAGCAAAGTTTCATCAGTTTTGTTTATTTGATTTAGGATCGGGACCTGATAGAATAGAATAATAATATACGGTGATCAAAATTTACTTGACGGTTTAAGCAGATCAAATGTGTGGATAGTAGATGGAACATTTAAAACTGACCCATCATTACTTTTTTAACTGTATACTATACATTTTCACTTTGATGGTGGATGTAATCCTGTGGTATTGTATTCTTTACTATCAAATAAGGTAGCTACAACATGCAATAAAATGCTTGCTGAAGTGAAGTACTTAGTTGGAAACGCAAGTCTTTAGGTAATTTTAGTCGACTTTGAAGAAGCTGCAGCTTTTCAAGATACTTTCGCAGAAGCGTTTGTTACTGGATGATATTTTCACCTTACCCAGAGTATTCACAAGAAATTGGGAGAACTAGGTATGAAAGTACATTATCACAAAACCCAACAATTACGGACTTTTATAAAAAGCATCTTAGCTTTAGCTTATGTGACTGAAAATAATGTTATAAATTGTTTCGAAACAATATGCTAATGGCTTGGTAATTTACAAATATACACGTAATGAATAAATTAGCATTACAGCAAAAAACTGTAGAAAACAGCGGTCGCAGTGGATCAAATGTCGGGGATCAAACGTCGGGGGATCAAACGTCACCGGAACCATCATATTAACATTTTTGTTTTAAATTCCCTGAATATATTGATAAAACAAAATTTGGTAAAACTTAAATTTTGTCTTAAAAAAATTGCTGCATTCCACATAAACTTCTCCTAATTATAAAAGTTAAACAGGAATAGTATGCTTTTTCATCTTGATTTTTAGATCATGTTATTATCTTTTTCTTTAAGTATAAATAAAAAATATTTTTTCATGGTTAACACTGTTTCCTAATAATTTTATTGCTACACTAGCTGACACTAATACTACGTTTTCCATAAATCACCGAACATAGAGGAATTGCGGATCCAGACTACAAAGTTGCAGGTTTTTATTTAATATTTCAATCCGAAAGCTTGAATGGAATATACACACAATGGAACCACCGCACCGCCTACGAGACTTATATTATTGTGCGAACCAAGTTACATGGACTGTGCACACCCACGCTGTATATCTTTTTTACTGCATTATTTCTTGTTTGTATGAAAAATAAACATCAGAGCACGAGCTCAACACCGTTGTTGAATTGAATTATTGTTTCTAGTGAAACAGTTGCATATATTTATGTCAATAGAAAATATAATTATAAAAAATGTTTTTAAATTTTTTTTTGTTCAGACTAACTCATTAAATAACTCATCGGTGAGCGCTAAAGCTGATGAAGCTAGACTTCACGAAGTACGAAGCCGAAGGATATCAGCATTTCGTGCTAGAATCACAAATTTTCTTTGGAATGGTGGGAATGGCTGTTTTTTCGACTGACACATTCACTGTTATCAATCTGATAATGCGTTTTTTCATGAAATTACGTGGACTGGCATTAAAACTTTGTGGGGGAAAAGAATTTTAAAAACAAATTTAAGGCAATCTATGTATACCTATATAAAAAGATTAAATATTAAATTATAAGGTAGGTACTGTCAAATGAACAGTCGATTAATCTAGAGGTTTATATTCTTTTTGTGATTAAGGAATCAGTAGTTAGATTATCAAAAGCTTAGAGGTATCTCTTAGGCATTTTTAAATTGAAAACACAACTCTTAATCGCAATACCCATGAATAAAAAGTTTTTGATCGCAATTATCCCCAATAATTAAACAAAAAATCATGCGGTCGTAAAACTGACCCTCAGAAGCTAGTCTTCTACATTGAATGTAAAAATAAAGTTATGGTTATAATTTATAAAGATATTTTTTTCACAATAAGATGGTTTTTACAACTAATAGTGTAACGTTTTGAGTTCTTTTTTATGCATAGCCTCTGGATCTGGATCTGGAAATTTGGGGAGGCGTGAGCTAGGGCTCAGCCAACACTGTGGCCACATATGACCCATTGTGCATCCTCCCGTGTGTAGGGATATCCTCATCTCAGGCTGTCACCAGTCCTGGTGATTTAAAATAGGTGATAAGGTTCCCAAGGGGGATCTCCCTGACATCGGCTGGTGTAAGCCAGTACTCGCCCAACACAAGTCTTCTGATTTCAGAAAAAGCAGAGCAGTCATACATTATATGTTCTACTGTTTTGTCTTCTTGTTCGCAATCTTTGCATAGCAGCGATTCTGTTAATTTAATCCTAAAGAGATGTTGTCGCAATTAGCAGTGACCTGTTAAGATTCCCACAGCTGTTCGGAGATTTTGTCTGGTAAATGCTTTAAATTTTTTTGCTGTTTTCTCGCCAGGATGAGGTAATAACTCTCTGGCCAGTCTACAGTTCGTAGTTTCATCCCAGCACTGTATAAAGTTTTGGTGAGAGTGCTGTTTGATAAGGTCCACGACAGCGGACAATGTTAGCTTAGTAGATGGGCGAGGGCTAACATATCATAGCCCGCAGCCCTCCTTGCTAAATTGTTGGCAATGCGGTTGCCTTTAGAGTTTCCATGTCCTATGATCCAGCATAGCCTCAAAAATGATATAATCACAGTAACTATAATTCTATATAACTATACATGTACGTGCATAGTTTAAAAAAATAAGATTTAAAAATCTAAACAAAAATTGTTTATTAATTGGAGACAGGCAAATTAAGACTTAGTTTAAAAGAAAAATCCTCTGCTCACTAAATAATTGTAAATCTGGCTCTTTAGTTAGTAAACAATTTAAAATAACGAAGGTAAAACAAGTATAAAAATCACTTCAGTGTATTAGATTTCAAAAGAAAATGCGTCTTTTACAAGCTATCTTAAAAATCCTAATTTTGATTTTTAGCACAAAACTTTAATTTCATAGATAAATATTTAAAACATATTCTCTGCAGTAACAGATATTAAAATTAGTTGAGTTACTAGTTACTAGTTACATAATGTCAAAATAGAGCACTCGACTATGTTATACAAATTGATTGTTTCTATTTAAAAACAAACAGCTAAACCGTCATGTATCTGGTCATCAAACAAACATCACAAATGAACTGGCACTTTTTATCATTTTTTGTTGTCCTAATCTGAACTGGTACAATGAGCCCATAAACACCCACGAGAAGCATCCACCGGGGCTGCAAGTCAGAACATAATTTATTTTAAAACAATAGTACACGATTTTAGTGCAACCATTTGCTAAGTAACATCTAAATACATGACAAGGCATGTGTACAATTAGCATACAAAGTCGATGTTGTATCGGATGTTCTTGGAATACGTTTTTATTAGATCAAAATGAGCTTGTGTTTGACTTAAATGGAACTGAAATTTTATTGCCTCAAGTTCAAATTACATTTATAAAGTTCCACTTGTGATCAAATGAAAGGTTTAAATATGTATTGCTAATAGAGTAAACTAAAAATATTATATACAAAACTTAATTTACCTACAAAAAATAGTTTAATTAATTATACATCAATAATTTCGTTGATTAACCCACTGAAATAAGTTTAAACAGTTAGGTAAGACAAGACATTTTACAAAATTAGACAGAAGAAGTAAAGAAGCAAAGTAGTTTAAACAAAAATAATGACAATAAACAAGTTTAAAAATAAGTACAATACCATAAAAATAATAATAAATAATGAATCTTTAATTCAGTGTGAAAATGTGACTTGTGGACTGACGATCATACAATAAAGTTCATCGACTCATCGCATGATTGAAATAGTGAATCTTTTGTAAATTTTAACGTTTTTACAATTTACAAATATGCAGTTTAGATGCATATTTGGAGGTCCGTTCTCCCAGTGCAAGAGAAAAAAAATCGAAGCAGTATTTGCTTCTATTTTCAATATTCTTATATTTTAAGTATGCTCCTAATTAAAGTATATAAAGAATTTCACGTGGTTGGGATGCTTCGCCCCTTAAGGCGGCTACTCACTACGCGGGACTTGCCAAGTTACCTGACTTGGCAAGTACTTATCAAGTACTTGTCAAAGTGCAAGTAAATTGTACACACTATGTGTGTACTTGCAAGTGTCCATTTATTTCGGGAAATACAAGTAAATAGGCAAGTACTAGTTAACAAATGGGCGATGGTGATATACACCTTTAGCTGCAATTGTAACGATAAGTTGCGGTTTTCTTTTACTAAAAAATAGAAAAAAGAAGAGCAAACCAGCACCACTTTTTTCACCTTTTTTGGTGTTTACTCCTTAAGAAACGATATATAAGGCGCCTGGTATGAAAAAAATATGAGTAGTAAAATCGTGTGAAAGCGTTATGCGCTACGCGTTACGTTGAGAAAAGTGTTACACGCAGGCGAAGTGAAACAGAATAATATCATTTCTCTCTCTCTATGCTTTCCCCAAACATCTTATACTGAACGCTTAGAGAAAGCATATCTTGAATTTTTTTATTTTCCTTTTGCAATTACGAAATGTGGCCATAAGAGAGTCCTTTTTCTTTTTTAATTCGTCAATGCTGCATGCCAAGTTACATTGTGCTGAAAACTCAATTTGAATTCGTTTCCAAGCATCATATACGTCGTTTCTCACTTTATGTTGTTAATGTGATGGGTCCCAAATTATTGATTCGTTCTGATAAATATCCAGAAACGTCAATGTAATTTCATTGCTCCACGCCATTTCAACTTTTAACCTAAAAACGCACACGCAACAACTACTATAGTTACCCGTCAAGCAAAGCACACGTAGTGAAGCGCAGATAAAACCAACTCGGAAGTAATCGACTCGGCTCCTTTGACGTGGACCCGGTTTCCGACAACCGATGGGAAGTACAAGTAATTCTCCAAGTCAGTGCGAGTCGCCATACACACTACTCGCTACTTGCTAAGTACTTTGCAAGTACTTGGCAAGTTCCGAGTAGTGAGTAGCCGCCTTTAGACAAAGGAACAAAAATCACTTTGATATATTTTTCTTGAATCCAAACGCGCAGTCTATGTATTACGAGCCTATGTATGAAAAGTTAATATTCTAGTCTCACAATTTGTATGTAACCATAGATAAAAAATGTTTTTAATTTTATTCCAAAGATATTTTTGAAGAAACGCACAAGAAGCTTGTGGTCCAGAAAGTGGTTCCTGCGTAGAGATTTGGTCAACGTTTTTGAACTTTTGTTCCTTTGGAATTAGAAAAAGAAGACTGTCACGGGTTAAAATTTACCTTAGTAACAGCTAAATTCTTACCTAATAATTCGTAAATATTGTAGGATTTATCGAGGCAAAACCGGTTGATTTAAGTTCGATTATAGTTAATCGCCAACTGTTGTTTATTATTTTCGGCCATAAATTATTTTTAGTTGTTGCTAATATAGGTTTTGTAAGTAATTTATTATTCTTGTTATTGTTTTGAAATCATGGCCAGTAGTCATCTGACTCATTCTCTTCCTGTCGTTGATAACTTAGATATAGCGGTACTGTAGCCAGTGTACCGTCATACTTATAATTTTATTATTAAAATCGAAATTAAATGGGGAAGTTAGGTAATGTTGGGATTTTTGTTGCTATCTATATAAATAATAAGATTAGTCATATCAAATGACCTCTGTTTGTTCGTAAGTTGTTGGCTGAAAGCTATGGTTATTGTCCGTATAGTAGTAGAGGCCATCTATTTCTTTCTGAAGTGTGACAAATCGAGTGAAGGATGATATTTTGGTGAATTCTGTCTTTTCACCTAGAGCTTTCGAAGTGAACACGTGTTAACCAGAAGATTTTTGAGGTTTTAATTTGCATCCCTGTTCATCGGGGTCAACTCAGGTTGGATTTATCTTTTGTTTCCATCGAATATTGAGGAAGAGATTTTTCTGAATTTTGGGGAATTCGGTGGAAAATACGGCATTGTGTCCGCATATTTAGTAAAATCTTTTGTTGGTGAGTACACGTTTCTTTATCCATGTAATTATTAGATTCTTATGGTCCTTTTGTTCCTTATGAAGCAGACAGTAGGGAAGACTGGTATTTTAAAACCACTTAGACAGCAATCGTGGTCGGAATTTGCTCCATTATTGCAGTTAGCGACGAGGAAATTGTTTTACCCGACTACCAGCTGAGGTGTCACGAGTAACGAAGTAGAATATCCCTATTTTGATAGGTGAGTCACGTATTTATATTTTACTAGATTAATAACGCCATATAACCGCAAATTTTAATTTGAAAATCTTGATTTTGCATATGTATTTCTTTGTGTCGTATGTAGGTTATTAATGTGAAACTAGACTCCTTTTTGCTTATTTTTTTATTAATTAATTTTACGTTAATTTTGATTTAATTTAATTGTTATAATTTTGTTGTGACTAGCAAGTCAAATTTAGGTTCGTTGAGTACATTTCAATCATTAGTTTTGCTTATTAAATGTAAATTCAGAGAAGTCAATTGCTAAATGTTGTATTATTCATATAAATTCACTTTGTTCTTTCATTGTAGTATAAATTCAAGTTAATGTATTCAAGTTGTATTAAAGTTATTTTAAGTCAAACTAATTCAAGGAGTCATTAAAATCTGTTTAAGCTATCGTTGATTTTATATTACGATTTTAGGGTCCTAGATACAGGCATAAGTCCTAGATACAGGCATAAGTCCTAGATACAGGCTTCGTCTGTGAGCAGGCCTGATACTTGGTTCGAGCATACGTTTTTGTGTTTGGTGTAAGCCTATTGGTTTTGGAGAAGGCTTGATTTTGGTACCGACCCAAGTATTAGACAAGCAAAGGACTGCAGAAACTTATTTGTTTAACAGAAAAGCTAAATTAGATTAAGTAGTTAGTTAAGAGTTATTTTTCTTATACCTTTTTTTTCATATTGCGTGTGATCACACATATTTTGGGATAAAATTCTCTATTAATATAATTCATATATTTTCTTTGTATTTATATAAATATCAATAGCGTTGTCGAGTACGAGGCTTGACAGTTTTGTAATTGGTTACTTTTATTAAAGAAGGGTCTAGTTAATATTTTAGTTTTATTTAGCTCACTTAACGTTATTTTCTGTAATTGTGTAGTTCAGTTGGAACTGATAAAAATTCAAATTTTATTTAATTATCTCCAGTGGGTAAAGTAGTGCCTGGAACAACAGGGGTTTCCGATTTTGACCGTCTAAATCGGTGGCGCTACTCACTAATATTTGTTTACTTACCTCTACGGTTGAGCTGGGCACTAATTTGCCAGTAGAGAGACCACTACCAAACTCAGCTGGAGTTGTATTACCTTAAGTTCAATTTCTTTATTTTTCAAAATTTGATTTTGTTTTAAATTCATTAAAATACGTGGCAAGACCCATGTATGACTGTGATAACATGTTAAGCGTCCATTCTTACAACGCAAAGATACTATCTTACGTGACAGACAGAATATCCACGAAAACGTAGTTGCTGGTTACTTTGAGATTTCTAGCGACAAATTTTTTAATGTACTTATATTTTAAATATGGGTATCACCAAATTCTTTAAACAATTGAAAATATTGCACGATCAGTAGGTAGAGTCAAAATGTGGACTGGACTATTCCTCTGAAAATCGTGCTACTCGTGAAAATCTTACGCTCGATCGATCAATATCGATCGAATTTCTTTGACTTTAACTAATTATTCGAGAAATCTCATAACTTTTAGGCTTTAGTCACTATCAATAATAAAATCCTCAGTTTCATACTGTCTGAGATAAACGGTATTAACAACAAAATGTTCCCTGATAAACTAAATATAAATGTATGTGCAATCAGTATCCACTTAAAAAATTTAAAATGAATAGATTTCTACGAATACTATCTTGTGGATTTCATTGAAACATAAAATATATAAGTTATTTATATCACATTATTTGCATTGAATGAGGATATTTAGCCTTGATTCATTTTATAAATGATAAGAATTAGATTTACTTTCTTAGAAAACTTGTCTAATATCTAATTAGTAAAAAAAAATAAAAGAAATGCCAATTGAATTATTATTTTTCAAGTTTGATAACAACATAAATAGAGAGATAGAAAGGTAGATAAATAGATTGAAGATTTATCTGAAGAGTAAAATCTCTTTTTACAAGGAATTTTGTCTATACTTAAAATTTGAATCTGTAAAAAAACACAAAAAAATAACAATTATGCAAAGAGCAGCTGATAACATCAATAAATAAAACATCAACAATAAATTAATAATTATTCTAAGAAAATGACATTAAAAAATATTAACAGAGAGGCAATGGCTATTCGTTTAAAATGAAATATTTTAATTTGCAAATATTTGTAACTAACTGTGACCAATCTAACATTTATGCCTCCAGCTCTCACTTACGAAAGACTTTAAATGTGTCTGGCAAGGTGTAAAAACTATCAAAACTGTCTGGCTACTCACATAATATCTTCTAATAGTCCTCCAAATAAAATATTTAAATTTCAGCTTTTATAGGTACAATGACGAAAGTATAACTATAATTTATTAAATTTTAGGTGTATCTGGCAGAGAATTGCTACCGTACCAAGTGTCTGGAAATGGACGACGTCAATTCTAATATTATTCCCAAAAATATACAAAAATCGAGCTTTATACTTTAACGAAATCGAGGTACGATTTTATACCCTTTTGTTACCTGTTACCTGCCAATAAAAAAAACACCAGAATTTCATAGTCCCTGATCGTTCTTACCTCTGTTGGGGATAAGAAAAAATTTCAGGTTTTATAAAATAACGAAGGTCTGGGCGTCACTGGATCTCGTTCTATAGTAAACTGGTTAATATAAAAGCTATATGTAAACTATCTAAGCAAAAAATTTGATATAAGCTGGCTCATATAACTGACTGAACTAGCAAAATTCTGTCAATCGTTAATACACAAAAACTAATAAAAAAGTATAAGTCAAAAGTCTGCCAAACGATACGAATGTGAGTCTAGATATTTTCTCGTAATGCTCTCGGTTTCATGTTCCAAATTTTTGTGATTCCTGTAGTTTCATAGTAGCAGAAGAGCTAGGGCCGAAATATCGCCGTTATCCGTAATATGACATTTTTCCTTCGTAACATGTTCATTCAAAACAGATATCTATGTTCCCTCTCAGGTTGTCAATTTTTACGGAAAATTGTCGTCGTCGATAATATGGATGAAACTTGTCTTAATCGAAGGTTTTGATACGACAAATCGAAATCCAGACGGGTGGACACCTCATTGGATACAACTTGTATCCTTCCAGCTTTCCATCATTTTGGATTTCGGCTTTTCAATGGTTCAATATTACGCGGTAGAAATGAAAGACATATTATCGATGACGATTTTTTGCCAAAATTTTGGCCCTCTTTACCCTTGTCCGCCACTTCGAACTCGACACTTAACCCACCGGACAACATAGAGGTATCTTCTATTTCACGGGCTCCCCACACAATGAAAAATATCATATTTAGGGTTAAGCGGGTGTAGAGAGTCCTTGCTACTCTAAATACCAACAAAGCAAGCGGCCTCGATGAAATACCTGCTTTACTCTTAAAATGTTGTACTCCTGAACTAGCGCCAGTTTTCACTAAGCTATTTCAACTATCATATGATACTGGTATTTTTCCAGAATCCTGGAAAACTGCTCGAGTACAACCAGTCCCCAAGAAAGGCTCTAAAATCCAGCCTTCTAACTACAGACCCATAGCTCTTCTATCTGTTATTAGCAAAACTATGGAGAAAGGATCGGCTCTAGCTCCTACTCTATTCTTATTACACATTAATGATCTGCTGAAAGCCACTAATAACCCGCTACATGGTTTGGCAGATGATAGCAACCTACACTGTAGCAAAGCGCACAACCGTCCCATACCTCTAGATATTCTGGAAGAGGACAGAAGATCCAAAGCGGCTTTTCTCAATCAAGATTTGAGAATTGTAGACGAGTTGGGAAGAAAGAATCTTGTTAATTTCCACGCTTCCAAGACAAAGACATGTTGCCTATCCAACAAGAGGCAAACATGCAACTCATCCGTTACAATAAACGATCAGACACTGGTAGCGGGCGACTCCATTACGCTGGTTGGTATAACGATCTCCCAGGACTTACTCTGGAACGAACATATTGCATCCATAGCAACTGCAGCAAGAAAGAAATTAGGCTTTACCGATACATAAACGGATTTTGCTCAGAAGAACTCTGCTCTATAATGCCTCCACTTGCCAGACCAGCCAGAGCAACGCGACGTGCCAACTCCATGCACCCTTATACTGTTCAGTGCCCGACATCGAGAACGGATCGATTCGATCGTTCCTTCATCCCCAGGGTCTCTAGATTGTGGAACTCCTTACCTCCACGTCTTCCCCACTCGTCCTAACTTGCAGGCCTTTAAATCCCAAATTAATAAATTACCTCTTCTTCCCCAATAGATGTTCTCGGTACATTTGTATTTAGGTCTATACCTACGAGGACATCCTTAGTAAAAAAAGGTGTACTCACTTAGATGTCCGCCCGCCGGGATATCGAATTGTCGTCAACAGCTTCGACTAGGAACATTTTTTTCTAAATTATCAATGACAACTAAAAAAATTTATTAAATTATTAATATCATGTAAAGTGTTTAGCTTAAATCACCTAATTGGCTAACAGTTTAAATTAATGCAAATATTAATTACGAAATTAATACTAAATGTGTCGTGACATTAAGATGTTATAATATTCTCAAATTACGCCTCCACTTAATAAATTAATTAATGAAAGGTATAGATATACAGTAAAATTAAACAGTTACAATTTTTTTATATGTTTATATAAAAATAGCGGATAAAATGTTAACCCTGAACTAGCCATTCTCATAATTTCAAGTTAAAAAGAACGAGTATTAAAATTTTCAAAGTCATTGCCAATTAATATGGGATTTTATTTTTGGATGGTAAGCAGATTATCCCTTAAAAAATTCATATTATATAACATTACCAATATATTTTAAAGAATAAAATTGAAACTTACCATTTGTAGGCTAATTAATCTGATGAGTTTACGATTTCCTGAAAAGAAAGACAAATATTATTTTATGAAAACAGTACAAAAAGTTCTTATCTTTCAATGAAAGTTGTACAGTATATGTATAGAGAGATTATAAAAGACAAACAAAAGGCTAAAAGAAATTTAAAACGATCTTTGGCGGCATTTTTTGTCGGCATGAAGTGTGAATGCAAAAAAGCAAAAATTAACTTTGAACGAAACTATACATTTAAAATAAAACACTAGTGCAGAAAGATATGCATAGGGGAGGGAAGCCTAAAGCGGGTAGGTCGCCTAAAGCGGATAGGCATTCGTATCCCGTCGCATAGAGCACAAGAGCAGGTTTCTAAGTATTCCAGGATTCCCGAATACTCATGAGTTTCTATCAGCGTAACCAAGCATACTAGAAAAATTTAATAAGTTTACCAAAAAGCACTTGTTAATAGCCGCTTAAATGTAAATAAAATGGAATAAAAAGACTGACATTTCAGGTAGGAAATTATTTAATTCCATATGATCTGCCCTGATAACCTGTTTTGACATAGTGAAGTTCTCCGTGATGGAAACAAAATTAGATTTAACCTTTTTATAGTTTGATATTTGTTACATTCCAATTAAACAGTATTTTTCAATTATATTAAAAGTAGAATTTAAATTCACGATTTTGTTGTTATCTCTGTCATTTTATCGTTTAGTGTAAATTCTTGTTTACTTTTTTGTAATTTACATCGAAATTACGCAAGCACCCACTGTGAGCAAATTGATGAAATAGGTTTTTTCTACCGATTTGTGATTTCTTTGGGCACGAAGAGGAACTTTATTACTTTATCTCGACTGACATTTTGGTTTGCGGTAAACGGTTATAGTTATAGTTCACTGGTTAATCTCTGACAATGGATGCATAAATTCTTATTGTTACTTTCACAAAAATGTTATCATTTCGTAAAACTGAACGGCTCTAATAAAGCCTTAAAAATGCTATTTGTAGTTAAGTGAGACGTGCAGCGGCGTTTCGCAAACCGTTTCCTTAAAGGAACTTAACGATTTTTTTTAAATGACCTTCGTGACTTTATGACATCTTCGTGAACAACATAATCGACAACTAAGTTTCGTAATTTTAGTGTTATATTAATTTTAAACGAATAAATCTACACTTCATGTTACAGAAAATTGTAATAAATTCTATAATTATTATTTTTGGGGATAAATTGTTTTTGTAATATTTAAAAAAAATGCAATTCTTCTAAATTTACTTACTGTTTTATTATGCTATTCTGCCATGTAATGTAATGTCTTAACGATCACGTACTACATAGTAGAAGAAAAGTATTATTTGGATCATATTGTAGAATTTTGGATGTAAAGTATGTTCACAAATATAGTGTTTTATTGTAAAATACTCTATTGTTGTGGAATTGTTACAGTAACACAAGCTGCCAGGATCGGCTTATAGGCGAGCCAACTATAGGTAAAACATAAAGTCAACAAACTATATAAGTACCTTACGTAATTAACTCATATTATTTTCTCCCTGATATTTATTGTTAATTGTTTTTTAATTTGTAGATCATAAACTAACAGTTAAAGATCTGCCTTCGATTAAATTGGTTGTAAAGTCGTTTGAGTGTGTAGCGGGTTAATTTTCCATAAGAATAATTGTTTTAATAGCGTATATTACTAATTACTTACCATTACTTATTTGTTATATACTGGTCACGTATCGTTATTATTATTTTAATACTCATTTTAAATTGTAAACAGCTGATTGTCAGTCGCTTCTTCTGTTTGTAAAACTTATAATATTGTTGTCTGCAGTCAGGTAGTTCATTACATGCGCATTTGACTTGGCGAAGGCCGCTAGCCAGGGACCAGGCCGGTTAGTTTAAGTTTGAGAAAAGTAAGGTCAGAGTCCTTCTTCCGGTAAGTGACATTCCGTTGATAAGAATCGACAAGTACTCCCATTTTGCAATTTGATCGTCGACTGAAGCAATTGTCAGTGTGTTACCAGAAGATTTTCGGGTTTATGTTTTAAATTACAGTGCATCTGTATCAATTGTTTTTGGATTTTTGAAACTAAACCTTATTATCCATTCGAATCGTTCTTGGAATCACAATCTGTTGATATTTGTGAATTTGTTTCGAAAGGTACTTCGTGGTGAGGGATTTTATGGAATTTTCTGTCGATTAGATTACGGTACAGTCAGCGAGGTGTTCAGTTAATTAACTACCATGCAAGACCGGCGAATTGCAGCCCTAGTGTGACGGTGGTAGATCGCATATCAGTATAGTTAGCAACGATTACGTTATAACACTCTCTTACCAGACTGGAGTGTCGCAATCCTAGAGAAAATACCCTATTATTAGGGTTCTTGGTACGGGCCTAATTTCTTGGTACGGGCCTAATTGCTTGGTACGGGCCTAATTTCTTGGTACGGGCCTAATTTCTTGGTACGGGCCTAATTTCTTCGTACGGGCCTAATTTTATGGTATTGGCTGATTTCTTGTTACGGCCTAGATTATTTTGGTTCAGGCCTAATTGTTGTGGAACACCTGAAGCCAAGGACTGGAGGAGATTAACTCTGGAATCAATCAGATAAGCTATAGGCCTTAAATATTGTTATTTTAATTATTCAACCTTTTTCTCTGATTGTAAACATTGTATATATTGCTTAATCAATTGTAAACTAATAGTTTAAGTAGAGCGTGTGATCACACAAAAAAATGGGTACTATTTAACTAGGTAACCGTTGTTAATGCGCTAGGGTTAGCAGTAGTAGAAACTCATACCATTTACTGGTTTATTAAAGGAGGGTCTAGGTTTATATTTTTCGTTTTATTTAGCTCACTTTAACGTCATTATACTTGCAACTCAATTAATCTTGATTAAGACTCCTAAGTCATTTATTTATCACGTCTGTTCCATAAATCGTAATACTACGTAATGAGTTTCCAAAAAACACGTTTTTCGTTATTTTTTCATATTTTTCTCGGAAAGTTATTATCCGATTGGGTCGCATCAAACACTATTTTATAGGTAGTAAAATTCTCTACATTTTCCTCTTTGGACTAATACGTAACTATCTTACAAGTTAATATGCAACGTTTATTGTAGAGAATTTTTGCTCAAAAACCTATCTGCGCGGGACTATTTCTTCGGTGTTAATTTTCCTTACTTGTCCACTGTTTGGACTGATGTTTGGTCTCAGGCGTCAACAGGTATCGTTAACAGTATCAAATCTCCACAAAAGTATGTTACATTTAAATCGTAGGGAGCCAAACAGTATTCTGAAACTAAAATGTTCTGCATTTTTTGATTGTTAACAAACGTGGCACCCATCTGTTAAATAACCTTTAATGATGTGCAGATTTTGATCCATGAAGTCCGCTACACAGTTTTTAACTGCTGTAATTGGCGGAGTGGGTCCATAAGTTTTGTGCCTAAATCCACCTTATACTCGATAGCAGATAAACCATTTATAAAAAATATTATATTAGGGTTTCCATTTCGAGTTTTTCCATTCTTGGTAAATAACAAAAATAAATAGTATTATTAAATCACAGAATACTAATAATACAACGCAGCTCTCTGAAAATTTTAATTACAACTTTGTCAAAATAGCAATGCAAGCGTCATCTTATTAAATTAATTATTTATGTATTATTTGGTTCGAAGAACGACCTGATTACAATTATAATGATGAAGTATAAGGCTGTTAAGATTTGCATCATAGTCCAATAAGTATTTATAGTAATTGCAAACGTCTGTATATAATTTATACCACTGAGTAACTTCATAATAATTATCCACGAAAGAGATCTCGAATTCTTAATTGTCGAACTCTTGACTTTTGACCATATGTTGCTTTAACCAGAGGCAATCATTTCAGTAAGAAAACCGTACTGGTATTCATATACCGACCAATCAGTTATTATGGCCAACAGCACGAATACCGATAATAATTTCTATTTTTTTCTTTTTCGTTTCCAGAGTGCAATATCATGTGTGTAACCTATACGGATATATCTGTGTATCGGCAAAAAATTACAAAAAATCGAGATGCAAGCTAACGGTCAGAAATCGTTGTAAATAGTAGATCACACTGGATGCTTTATATTATCTTCGAGGTTTAAGGAACGGACTAGCCAATAACGATTTAGTTATATATGTTTAATTTTAATTAAAAGCACCAAACATTTTACGGCAATGGCAATGAATTGAATATGCATTTAACTCTATTGGTAGATGTAAATTTGTTTAAATATTCTTGAATCATTATATTCTGTCGTCTTATATTTAGGTGTAGTAAAGATAATTCATTGTGACTTGATTATTAGAAGCTGGCATTAATTAAAGTCCTTACTAGGTGAGCCTATAAATGATTATCATACCTACTAAGTTTTCCAATTCTCTACAATTTGACAGAAAAGCAATGAATCGGATTTTTAAAAGCTCTACAAAGAATACTTTAAAGCGATTCTTAAAACTTCCACGTTCGAATAGATAGATTAATTAGAATACACTACCACTGCTTAATAGTTATGAATGTTATGATATTTTTTTATAGAAGCCGTCTGACAACTGGAGCGTAATTAGCCTCAATTTACTTATTTCTTTGGTTTATTACACCCATCTTGAGACCATACAGGTCTAAAGAATTGATATCAGATTTTTGTGGAATTACTTTATAATTTTTAAAAATTGACTGTCGATTTAGTGCCTCGGAATGGCACAAAATGTGTTTAAGTGTTTCAGGTTTACTGCCGCATAATCTGCAGCTAGGGTCTGTATTAAAGAGTCCCATTGTTTGTCCCTTTGATCTGATCAGTTTTAATAAAAATTTAAGGCAGGCTCTAAAATTGGACAAATTAGTGCATAGCACTAGTAATTTTTATTTGTGTGATTTATTATCTGAGGTTATCTGCCAATTGCGACAACATCTCTTTAAGATGAAATTAACAAAATCGCCGCTATGCAGAGGCTGCGAACTAGAAGAGGAAACAGTAGAACACATAATGTATGACTGCTCTGCTTTTTCTGAAATCAGAAGATCCGTGTTGGGCGAGTACTGGCTCACACCAGCCGATGTCAGGGAGATCCCCCTCGGGAGCCTCATCACCTATTTTAAATCACTAAGCCTGGTAACAGCCTGAGGTGAGGATATCCCTACACACGGGAGGATGCACAATGGGTCGTATGTGGCTGGCTGAGCACTAGCTCGCCCCTCCCCAAATTTCCAGATCCAGATCCAGATCTGAGGTTTTTCTACCGTAAAGTTCCTAAAATTTACATTATATTATTTAAATAACTGATCACGTACTCGGTGGTATAATTTTCAGAAGAGTACTTTAAATATTATTATATTAACTTTTACATCTAGATAGTGACAGTACTTACATGTTTTATTTTTTACTACCTCTATAAAAACATTTCCAGATTATTTGTGTCCTCACACAATTTTATTAGTGTAAGATTTTGATGCGGTTCTGTAGTTCCGACTACTTTTCCGCATTCTACGATGTAGTTAATGTACAAGTATAATACATTGAAGGTGCAAACCTATATCTAATATCGACTGCGTATGACTACTCTTAGCATCCTTCACTTAACAGCCTTAAGCGGGTTACGGGTCATTGAATAACTTTAACAAAAATAACTGCTGTTTTTGAGTAAAGTAGGAGATCGGTAGGTAGCAATCAGGAAGTTGTGAACTATTATTATTTTTTCAATTGGAATATATATTATTTAAAAAATATGTAGAAGGCTTATAACCAAGACTAGAAATCAAATAGGATAAATTTCCAAACATGTTGGATAAAGTTTTTTCTTGATTTTTTATTGCTTAACTATTATTTCCCATAACCTATGACAAATAATTTACTTAGTGTAACGTTTATATGACATTTTAGATTTTACCAAAATAATGCACTTAAATGCAGGTTGGTTAAAAAGTTTTAAAACTAAAAATAAAAGAATGTGTTTTTTATGAAATTGTTTCTTTTTATTCAATATAATCTTTCTCAGCTTGAACACGCTTTTTCCAATGTTCCTCCAGTAATTTTATACCATCTCTGTAATGATTTTCTGAAAACTATGCAAACTATTGTTCCAAGGCTGCAATAGCTTCTTCATTCGACGAAAAATGCTTTCCACGAAGAAATTGTTTCAAGTTTACGAAGAGGTAATAGTCGGGTGGAGCCTAATCTGGTAAATACGTTGGGTGTTCAAGCAATTCTTACTTTAGTTCGTTCAATTTAGCCTTTGTCAATAAACTTGTATGAACACGTGCGTTGCCTTGATGAAAAATGATAGTTTTCTTCTGTAAACCGGGTATTGTTTCACGAATTTTTTATCCAACTGGTCCAAAAGGTTGTAATAATATTCAGAGTTAACTGTTTTACCTTTTTCAAGATAATCAATTAACACCGCAAAAAACTTCACCTGTTTTGCAGTCAAAGAACCAGTTTCAATCCACTGTAAATGTTCTTGTTTTCGTTTACGATTATGATGGTAGCTTTAAGTCTTATCAATTGTTATGAAACGTCGTACAAAAGTTTATTTTGCTTAAATGCTCCAAATTACGCTGAGAAATTTGTTTTTGATGTAGTTTTTATTAAACTGTTAACGAAAACGGCAATAACTTTTCGAACAGCTTTTTCATGTGTAATTCTTCGTGTAAAGTATGGAGTACTTTGAGATGCTATGGTAATTTTACGCTGAATCTTTACAAACAATATCAGAGACTTGGTCAATGATTTCTGGTATGTTTCACTTTTTGGACGTCCATTATGTGGTTCATCTTCGATGCTTGTCCGACCACGTTTAAACTGCACAATTTTAAACGAAGGAGCAGATTCTTTTAACATTATTATCATTTTTGTATAAATTTTTGTTACTAATAATTATTCTAAGACAAAGAATTTTATGACTGCATGATATTCGTTTTTTCCATTCAAATGGCTTGTAAACAAAGAGTGAATTGAAAAATCAAAATACCATTTTTGTGTATTCAAATGGAAGGTGAAATATTTTGATTCTTTTACTGATTATTGCCTTCGATTCAAATTAACCAATAGAATGTCATAATTTTTTGAAATTGGACCAATCAGAATCAAATATCAGTGACTATTGCACTAGAACAATATCAGCGACTATTGCACTAGAGAAATAGTCACGTCAAATTTAAATCTCGAATATTTTACAATTTGTTTCGACATAATTTGACATTAATAATCAAAGATTAAAGCCCTCGAGCTCTCGGGCTTTAATCAGATTATTAATGTCAAATTATGTCTCAACAAATTGATACTAAAATATTCTCAAAATCTAGATACCACAAAAATAGCCGACTATAATCAAGGTCTTGTTATATTACCCTTGATTAATAGGTGTCGCTTTCAAAACTTTTCAACCAACCCTATATTAATTATTCCAATAAAATTACCATGGCATGTCTCAAATTATTCTTTATCCAATTTCATTTTTTTACATTATATTTTTTTATCCAAGTCGATGTATTTAATTATTATATTATACTTCCTTATTGTCCAGTTTACTTATTTGATTTTTCTGAGTTGTAAAGAATATGTTTTTTAACTACAATACGGTGACAAGTAAGGCTTTGATATATTATTAAAAAAAAAAAATTATTTTTCAAAGTTGTTTAGCTTGAGGTCCAATTAAATGCCAATTAATCCGCGACAAGAAACGACAACACAATGAAATTTATAGACTAATAAAATCAGCGATTTATCTTGGTCGTAAAGTATTTATTGATAATTTTAAAAATTTTATGTTAAATTATGAATATTTTACAAAAAAATATATTAAACGAATGCAGGTTACTAATTAAATTAATGTTAGTAACATGCAATTAATAATATTAATATAACTTTAGCTGACAATCTGAAATATTATACCCAATAAATTTTGTATTGTAAATTCCGTTGATTTGCACAATCGTAG
This sequence comes from Altica lythri, assembly GCA_964028335.1. Taxonomy (NCBI): domain Eukaryota; kingdom Metazoa; phylum Arthropoda; class Insecta; order Coleoptera; family Chrysomelidae; genus Altica; species Altica lythri. The sequence continues at coordinate 26,006,457 of OZ034808.1, read as the reverse complement.
AAATTATTCATATTGACACCAGTTTATTTCTGCATATGCGATATTATACTTTTTTACAGTTCTTAAATAAGTATTTATAATACAGGGTGTCTCATTATATTCTGACTGTTTTTAAAAGCTTGTATCTTCGAAACTGTTGTCTATACTAATATTAAAAGGTTTGTTTGTTTGTTTGAAATGAATAGGCTCCGAAACTACTGGACCGATTTCAAAAATTCTTTCACCGTTGGCAAGCTACACTATTCCCGAGTGACATAGGCTATGTTTCATTAAAAAAAAATGGCCCTTTTCGTAAGCCAGGCGCATCAGTATGTTTATATTAATTGAATATATTAAAAATATACGTTTCAGAAAAAAATGTTTTAGATAAAAGTTATAGGTCTCTTTAAGACAAACAAAAAATTACCCTAACATTTTTTTGAACAGGGTGAATTTTTTTCCATTTTGATTTGATGTCACGCCCAAACGGCCATACCGATTTGGCCCATTAACGAATTCGACCGAGATTTTGGGACGATTGATTTTTGTACCAAATTTCATTTCGATCCGTTAAGAAATGCGACCGCTATCGTGTCCACAGATTTCGTTATATCGGATCTATACATACATACATATCATAATCACGACAGATATCACAAATTTAGCATGTGCAATGGGGCGAGGCTACTTATAAAGGAATTAAAGGACAATTAAGTTGTAGCAACCAATATAACTGAACCACCAGCTGGTTAACTAGCTCATACGCTGAGGATACCGATGATCCCAACTGATCTATCAAATCTATTTAAACCGCTTCAATTTCCTATCAAAACATCTTACGCTTTTACTAATAATAAGTTTCAAGGTCAAACCTTCCAAATAGTAGGGATCGGTTTTCCTCATGGCCAACCGCCTAAGGCGGGTCGGAGCACCTGAAAATCAATTTATTTTGCTGCCAGAAAATAAAACAACATGTAATATTGTTTACAGGCAAGAGTTGACCCAATAAATTTAATGGCTTTTGTTATTTTTCTTTAATCCTCGTGCAAAGCCGAGGCTGGCTGCTAGTAGATAATAAGATGCGGTTTTCACAGTTAGGTTTATAATTATCTTAAGTTTTGTTGTGACACGTTTATATAAAATGGCCTTATTCCGGTTTACCTGATAGAAAATTGGTGTATTTTCAGAATACAGTAGATGTAATTTTTTAACTTCCCTTTCTGTGCACCGATTTTAAACTTTAAGGTATTGTTATAAAGTAAAAATATGCGTCTCTTAGGAAATTGCTAAATATACAGGGTCTCCCATTTAAAAAATTACATCTACTGTTTTCTGAAAATACGCCACTTTTCTAGCGGGTAAACCGGAAGTAGGCCATTTATATAAATGTGTCACAACAAAACTTACGGTAATTTTAAACCTAACTGTAAAAACCGCATCGTATCATCTAGAACCGTTACGAAGATATAAGCTCTTAAAAACAGTCAGAATATAATGAGACACCCTGTATTTGCAACGCGTCAAGTAGTTGTTATTTTAAAATATTTTTCAGTTATAATAATTATTCGTATAATTGTGACAATGTCATTAATTACATTAATATAAATACTTTACCTAGACAATGCCAGCAGATTATATTTCGCAATGGTACAATTGATATAGAAACGTGATTTATGTATATGAATAAAAATCGCTATAATTTGGGGTCATTCCATTGTTATGAAATTAATTTTACACGGAACTAATGGTTTTGTCCATAGTGATAAAAAATCTAAACAGCACTCTGTCAGAAACTTATTAGTCCAAGTAATAGTTTCCTCCTTTAAGGTTTTTACATAAATTTTGTTTTAAACAAATGTAGAGGGGTACCAGTACTACCAGAAAAGCCTGTTATATAAACACATTTTTTTAAAAAAATTCCAGATCTATTTGAAGAAGAAATATTCCTAACAATTTCCGTTAAAATTTACAAAAACACAAGAATGGCAATTTTTAAGGTTCAAACACTTTTCAAACCAACGAGAAAAATCAAAGAATGTCTTCGATCGGCAAAAGACAGAAGAGATCCACTGTCGGCTTCGGCAATTTACCGCATTCCGTGCACATGTGGAAGCGTGTACATAGGAACTACCAAACGCTCGATCAACACCAGGATTAAAGAGCACAAGGCCAACTGTCGTCTGGGGCAGACGGACAAATCCGCCGTAGCGGAACATACCCTCACTATGGACCATCGGATTAAGTTTGAGGAGACCCAAGTCCTCGTTACTACATCAGCATACCATTCCAGACTCTATAGAGAAGCCATAGAGATAGAGAAGCACCCGAACAACTTTAATAAAAAAGAAGAAGCAGTCAAGATCAAAATTTAAATTGTGTTGATACAAAAATTATATACCTAGTAAGAGTAAATTAAATCGTTAACACGACACGCTGGGTCGTGATTTCCAAATCATTTAATTGCTTATATGTATTTTATCAAATATTTTTATTTTAATTAGCATTTTCTACATTTTTTTTTGAGTTCTAGGCGTGTTAAGCTTTTTTTTTGCTGTAGAAAGTGATGCTTTAGCTTACTGATTAGGCCGGATTAGTTACAGTAGGTATATGTATATATGAAAAGTTGTAATAAGGTTTAAAATGTATCCAACACAATTCAGTAGAACAATCGTAATTGTTTTGTTTTTACTCGTTCCTATGGACTAGAGTTTTCGCGTACCCGACCTTTTTTAATACCCGGGTTTCGGGTACCTAATATATTTTTTTATACCAGGGTACCCGGATATTTGAATTTTTTAAGAAATAAAGATAACTTTTCATACTTTCTTTATTTTAATAGAGTGTAAGTATAGAATGGCAATAAGTAAGTCTTTTTTAACTTCTAGCGCATTTATTAAGGCAGGTAACTTGCCTCTTTACTCTTGAGCTGATAAGGAAGTAATTTATCAAAAAAATATTGCGAATAAATAAAATATATTTATATATAGCTAAAACAGTTTATTACTTATATACTAAACAATAAAAAAATTAAAACAAAAAAAAGTTAAACAAAATAAAAAAACAAAAATAAAACATCAATTCTTTGGTAAAGTAACAAATAAATAAATAGGTAATAAATATATAATTTTTACTCTCTTCAGTCAGTTCAGTTAAGAAAGTTAAACAAAATAAAAAAACACAAAAATAATACATCAGTTCTGTTGTAAAGTAACTAACAAATAATAACAAATATATAATTTTAACCCTCTTCAGTCAGTTCAGTTAAAAAAAGAAACAGTTAAATAGGTACCTATTATTTTTCTTTTTGACAGAAAAGGGCTTTTAAGAATACTAATGCATGTAATGAGCGGTCCGAAAGCCGGTTTCTTTTTTTAGTAACGAAATTTCCAGCAATAGAAAACGTTCTTTCGCTATCGGTTGACGTTGGTTTTACTGTTAATAAGGCTTTATAGAGCAACTCTAAATTTTGAGTTCTTTTCTTCGTAATATAAAGTCTATGTCGAACTAACGACGTCGAACGAACGACGTCGAACGCTAAATCAAAAGGAATTTTCTTGGCTATTTCTTACCCCACACCACCAGATTTGCACACGCACCACGCGTCATCGGACAGAACCGAATATTATTCGGATTATCAGTTAATGTTAATAGAACGAGGCAACGAGGGATAGTTATCGAACAATATTTGAATATTTTCAAAAAATTCTTGAAAGTGTGTACCCGGGTACTCGGGTCTGTTAATGAAATAGTACCCGAGTATTAAAACTGTCATATACCCGAATCCGGGTACCCGGGTAAAAAACCCTACTATGGACATCCTCTTTTTAATAATATTTCTAATATTTTCTTATTTGGTGTCTTTCTTCTTTTCTCTTTGTTTTTTGAATTTTTGCTTCTCATATTTCTTTTACCATTCGTTGTAAGTATACCCACCAACTCAATTGTCGCTATTTAATAAACTCTGATAGAGATTGTTTGTCTAACTCTTCCCTAATTTATATGTCTTATATTTTATCTCTCCTCATTACTCGTCTGAGATATTTCATCTCAGTAACTTATATTTGCTTTTCTATCTTTGTGTTTAGTTCTAGGTTTCACATCCATACCTCAATATTGGTTTCTATATGGCATATGGCTTTGTATCATTTAGTTTAGTTTTTCTTGATATTTGTCTCTTATTTAGAGTGTAAAATGTTGATAGAGCTTTATCGATGCTTTTATTAATCTGTACATCTTCTGTTGCTAATTGTTATTTTTCTACTTCCCGGTATTCAAATACATCTACCTGGATTAATTTTTGCCCTTCTATTTCTGTGATTAGTTCTTTTGGTCTCATAGGTTTTGGTTTTTCCTTATAAATGGCTCAGATTTTTTAATTTTGCTTATAACGTAGTTCATATTTCTTAAATACAGACTTTTGCTAGCTTATTCTAAAGACTCTTTCAAACTTTATCTCTTGACGCTCTATTAAAAGCTTTTTTAAGGTCTATGAAGGCAAGACAGCGCAGCTTTTTTGTTAATAAGTTTATTATTTGTTTAATCAAAAAATGCATGGTTGCACTCTTTTGTTTTTTTCGGAAGCCACTTTGCGCTTCGTTGAGCTGTTTTTCTATAATTAATTTTATTTTTTTATCTAAAAGATTCTCATATACAACGTTGTAGTCGCCCTGTAGTTTTTACGCTATGGGGAGACTCAAATAGTATCACTAGACATCTCAAAAGCATTTGATTAAGTGTGGCATACAACAAACTGCCTTCATACGGACTCTCGCAAAACCTTTGCAGATGGATATTCAACTTTCTCTCCAACAGGCACATCCAAGTTGCTGTAGATGGACATTCTTCCAACCTCTACAAGATCAACGCTGGAGTTCCCCAAGGATCTGCTCTAGCTCCTACTCTATTCTTGTTACACATTAATGATCTACTAGAAGCCACTAATAACCCGATACATGGTTTTGCAGATGATAGCAACCTACACTGTAGTAAAGCGCACAACCGTCCCATACCTCTAGATATTCTGGAAGAGGACAGAAGATCCATAACGGCTTCTCTCAATCAAGATTTGAGAATTGTAGACGAGTGGGGAAGAAAGAATCTTGTTAATTTTAACGCTTCCAAGACAAAGACATGTTGCCTATCCAACAAGAGGCAAACATGCGACTCTTCCATTACAATCAACGATCAGACACTGGTAGCGGGCCACTTCATTACGCTGGTTGGTATAACGATCTCCCAGGACTCACTATGAAACGAACATATTACATCCATAGCAACTGCAGCAGGAAAGAAATTGGGCTTTCTGTTTAGAACACGGAAATATTTTTCTCCATCCAACTTAGCTACCCTTTACAAAGCCCAAATACGACCTAATCTTGAATACTGCTCGCATGTTTGGGGTTCGGCGGCTCCGTCACGGCTCCGAGTTCTTGATGCAAGTTCGACTAATAAAGGACACCAGTATCACCAAAAACCTAGCCCATTATCCCACTGAAGAGCAGTAGCTGATCTTTCCTTGTTTTACCGATACTTAAACGGATTTTGCTCAGAAGAACTACGCTCTATAATGCCTCCACTTGTCAGACCAGCCAGAGCAACGCAACGTGCCAAGTCCATGCACCCTTATACTGTTCAATGCTGGACATCGAGAACGGATCGATTCCATCGTTTCTTCATCCCTAGGGTCTCTAGATTGTGGAACTCCTTACCTTCCCACGTCTTCCCCACTCGTCCTAACTTGCAGGCCTTTAAATCCCAAATTAATAAATTGTCTCTTCTGCTCCAATAGATGTTCTCGGTACATTTGTATTTAGGACTATACCTACGAGGACATCCTTAATAAAAAAAAACAAAGCTATTTTCCAGTCTTCAATTATTTTCTCCTCTATCCATGCCATTTTTAGTAATCTCAGTATTAACAACGTTGCTTTCTCTCCCATATTTTAATCATGTAAATAATTAGATAGTTTTTTCTTTGTTGGCTTTTTTTATCCCTCATTTCAGTTTAAGTCTTTATATCTACATATCATGTAAGGCATAACGTTTCATTGTCTATTAAAGTTCGTTTAGGAAGTTTATTGCAATAATACACAGACCTATTAAGGCTGTTAATCTTAAAACTATATTTTTTTGGTATAAACTGAATTCGTAATTGTAATTTATATCAACAAGATAATTGATCAACATTTGTAGCAAATAGCTTCCGACATGCTAAGACAAATAATGGAGAAATAAAACTTTCTCCGTTAGGTATAGTTATCTACTAAAATTTATGAACCGATTATAAAATTTAGTGTACGTAATGATTACACGATGCTAGTCTTAGTTTACTGCGTTTAAACTCGTTTGATAGACAATACTTTATTCTGTAAAGTATTGTGAGAATATATTTAACAATTTGATGTGCAAAATAAACTTACAAAGTAACTGTATTTATTTAAAATGTTATATAAATCGATTAATATTTAGTCTCTTCTTAAAAAAATAAACAAAACTTAAAATATTTCGATTAACGAACGCCGATGATAATTAGAAATTTTCTGGTCCCTAATAAAGTCGATGAATTGTTTGATAATTAATTCCTTAGTATCCATATACGCGAATTGATTAAGTTGATGAAGAAATTAACACACACTACACCTCCGTTTACAGCGAGCAAGCATAGTTATACAGTTTCTTCTTGGAGGAGGTAAAGAGCACATGCTCATCCTTATAAGGATTTTTCTTGTTTCTGGTATTAACTCATGAATAAATCACTTTGATAAATAATTTATAGTTCACTTGACGAAACCATATCAAGCAACCAACTAGATTTTTAAAATTTAAAAATTAAAACCGGGTCATTTTACATCATAAGTGAAAAAAATACATACACAAGTAGGTATAGATAGTTTCTCTGGTATACAAATGATACAGATTTAGAATTTAATATAATTTTAAACATACACATGGATAATAATAGGTCGCGCTTTCAATCATGTTGGATTTTCATGTCAAAAATCTAAAATCTCTAAATTGGCTACAATAATAAAAAAAATTATTTGTATACTGTGGAGTGGCATAATCATTTAAAATGATAAAAGCCAGAGGAATACTTTGAACAATTGTACATACTGTAACAGGATAACCAAATAAGGAAAGGACCTCTACTTAACAGACTGTTTGAAGGTTACAAATTTGAGAATCTTCGATGTAGTTATTAGGGTAGATCATGTTACTCGAAAATGCTAGAATGTTCGTTTTTATATAAGTAGTTAAGGGGAGTTCAAATAGTTCATTGTAATTGTAAAACTGTTTACATGTTATCCAGCAGAGTTCATGCGTATGTGTAACATTTATGGTGAATAAATTGTGTTAATGTCCGCATAACTGTCTCAAATTAGTATCAGGTGTGGGATGAAGATACAATAATGCCTGGAAAGAAGATAAATGAACTATTGGTGGCTGGGCTAAGAAGAGAGCTCGAAGAATTAGTGTTGGAAACTACTGGGTACAAATCGTTATTGATAAGTAGGCTCCGTGAATACTACCTGAGTAATAATTTGGACCCTGACGCTGTGTAGTTTGAAGACCCAGTACAAAAAAAAATTTTTGAACTGTCGCAACGAATAACCAGCCAACAAGAACAACAATTGCAACAACTTTTCCAACTGTCGCAACGAATCGCTAGCGAACAAGAGGATCTATCACAACCAGCCAGCAAAAAAACAGACGCAACAGCTTTTCCGGCTGCAAGAGGAGCTATCGCAACGAATGACGAGTCAGCAAGAGGAACAGACGCAATAACTGTCCCAGTTGTCAAGTCAGATATTGAGCCAGCGCAAAGATATGTCCCAGCTATCACAACGAATGTCTACCCTAACAGAAAAGTTATCCAGTTCCTTCTCCCAACAAATATCGCATCTGCGCTCCGAAATAAACACTCTTCGTGACGAACAAAATCAGCAAGTGACCAGCTTACGTGACGAATAAAATCAGCAAGTGGCCAACTTGCGAGACGATCAAAATCAGCAAGTTGCTAACTTGCAAGATGAGATTCAGCAAATGCAGTACGTGATAGGGAAGATTAAACAAGAACTGGAAGCTTGTCGCCGAGACCAAACCATCCACCACGGCAACGGACATGCAGAAAGGATGGAAGCCTGTCACGTAGACGTCGAACGAGGAGGAAACGGAAAAGCGACGCAGGTATAGTATAACTAGACCCACTTGGATATGAATTATTTTTACTATTTTACCAGGAGAAACTCAAAAGAACGTCATTATATGAACGAACCTAGTAAAATATCTATTTAATGTTGCTTTTAACTTCCCGAGTCACACCTGTACGCCCATGAAGAGAATTCTTGAAAATTCGAAAAGAGCGTTGACCACGCCTATTCAAGTGGTTTTGGGTAAACTATACGAACGACGATAAAACCCCCGACCTTCGAGGGGACGTCATCCTGGCCAATCGTCTGGAGATGCATTATGGCCAAACTCATCTACAACCAGTATACTGAATACAGTTGAAGAGCCAAAGTAGAAAAATGGAGAAACTATCCAGGAGTTCGAGGCAGAAATGTCAAGAATGGTACGATTTGCGTATCCAAATGCAGCGGAAGATTTTCTGGAGGTGCTGGAACTGGAGAGAACTAGGCCATATAAGAAATACTTGTCCCCGTTATACCCGACTGAAGCAGAACGAGGAAAAAACACGCCTTGGTTAAGGTTGTCCCAGAAGACGAAAGCTCTGTGATGAAAGAGCAACAAGAAAACGATCCCTGAAAAAGATTCGGGAATGGAAAATAATGGACCGTTGTTCGTTGTGGAGAGAGATATTCTTATCCTCTTCTGCTTTAAAAGCATATTGGGCCCAATGGAACTGTTTAATTTTGGACGGGGGGCTCCAAGAAGGTGGTTTGGCTGACTCAAGGTGTCTGTGATATCCCGATTTAAGAAATAACATTCCAGGAGGATCTTAGGAGGTGGTAGTGTAGCAGGATAACTGAATAACGAAAGGACCTCTACTTAAAAGAGTTTTAAGGATATAAATATGACAATCTGCTGGATGTAGTTATTAGGGTTGATCATGTTACTCGAAAATGCTAGAATGTTCGTTTTTATTATATAAGGGGTGTATTAGCAGTTAAGGGGGGTTCAAATAGTATTTGTAAAACTGTTTACATGTTATCCAGCAGGGTTCTTGTGTATCTGTAACAATTTTGGTGATTAAATTGTGTTAAAGTCCCCATAAGTAATTCAAAATGTACAACAAATTGATATACATGTAAATTAATATCTGATATAATGAATACCACTTATGCTTTGAAATTTTTTTTCTTTATAATAAGAGAGATTAATAAACCTAAATAAGAAATAAAATAAATAGCATTGTGATTTCTGATTGGCATACTTTATTCGACTTGCAAATGTGACTGTTCCATAAGACTTTGCGACTGTTTTGCATACATAACACATACGAACACGACATGAAATATTTCTTTGTTCGTAGGTAATTGAACCACTGGAATCGAATCTTAGGAATGTCTTATGATGTCATATCTCCGCGAATACAAATGATGAAATTATACATTCGCGTTATAAAATCAACCACAAGGGCATCCGATTAACTATACCGTGACAAAAAAATATCGTTCAATACTAAATAAGATATTGAGAAAGTAGAGAAGTGGATATTATTAGGTGATTTTGTAGATAATTATATTGTTATAGCATAATCGTATTTTTATATGTTACATAAAAAATGATATTCAATTAATCCAGTTGGAACGTAAATTTCAAAAATTGACAGATAAATTATAAATTTTTACAGTAATAAAAAGTTTTATTGTTAATTAAAAATATCTATCTAGTAAACGATTAATAAATCTTAATGAATTACCACAAACTTTTATTCTATTGATCGTTTTAGTTTACTATACCGTTTCTTATAACTACCAGACTATTTTCTTATCCCCAAATATAGAAAATACTGATGATAATTTATAAATTCTCCATTTCCGATTTAAACATATGTTCAATCTCCCGGCACTCGATGCGGAAAAATTCTTCAACGACGAAATCGGTTATTGCTGCTGAACTGAAGGTACTGCCAATGCATAGTTAGTTATTTAGAGAGTCCGGTCAAGTTCCCAACATAAAACATTCGATGGACAGCCATTATAAAATCATCATTAAACAGCCATGTAATTGAAACGGAATTTACTGTACGACACACGGTATTAGCCTTATTCGTTCAGTAGACAAGAGTAGGAAATGTAGAATGTGTAAACCCATAAAGTGGATGCCGAGAGTATAACCACGTGGGGCTGATGGTACTGCTGGACATCGATTGCATTGAGATTAGATTAGGATATCGCCTACTTTGGCAAACAGAGTTAACGGTGTCGATTTATGTATTTAAATTCTATAAAGGAAGTCTATTAACTGTTATATTAAAAAAGTAATAAATTTGTTTTATTCTTTTTATTTAAGGTTTAAGCAACTTTTTGCTTACCCTTAGTACCTGAAACTGCAGGTGCTATTCGTACAGATTTCTACCATCTCCTCAGTGGGTGGCCCAATTCAAATTCGATCTCTGTTTATTTTATTTTTTTTAACACATAAATAAACATTATAAACGTACCGGTGATTTTTATTCGATTTTAACCAACTGCGATACATTAGTAAAAGAAAGAAACGTATAACATAAAATCCATAAAACAATAAACACTTTTTAGTTCGTATTTCATAAAAAAATTAATTAACTCAATATTTATTTATCTTGAAATACAGAAGAAAAAAAATTAAAACAAAAATGCACCGCTCAGAACAAATATTAAGTACACGTGGTAAAGTTTTACTGGTGTAAGCAGAAAATTCCGATGAAACTATTGAATTGTCTATAACAGTGTCACTATTCCTAAATAAAGTTCTTCTAAAGTTTTTTTTATCACAGTTTTTTGTTATGTTCACCATTTTTACAATTTATCACAGTTTAGTAATGAATAAGTATATTATTCCAAGTCTGCATTTCCAAATCAAGCCTGTTCTTGAACTGGTTTGTGCTTGTAGAGTTAACTGTATCCTCACTTAGCCTATTCCAGCTATATATGATCCTATTTGTACGGAAATTTCTTCTTAGCAGTTTGCTGGTTTTCTCTTTAGCAAACTTTTTACTATGACCTCTAAGAGTTTCCAATTGAGGGGAGTGAAAGAGATCCAAGTTGCACCCATTATATCCAATAGTGATCTTAAAGGTTTCAATAAGGTCACCTCGAAACCGTCTTTCACTGAGTGTTGTCAGGTTTAATCTAACTAACCTGTCGCTGTAAGGTAAGTTTCTCAGTTTCAATGGAATTTTTGTAATTCTTCGTTGCACTCTCACATGTGCCTCAATATCTCTGACATAGTATGGATTCCAAATACACTGTTCATATTCAATTTTTGGTCTTAAATAGGATTTGTAGAGTCTCAAAATCATTTTAGTTGATTGATCCCTAAATGAGACTTGCACTAGATGACTAGATAGATTAAGGTGTTCAGTTTCTATATTATGTAACTGATATGTTGTTCCCATTTTAGATTTTCGGTGATAATTATTCCAAGTTCTTTTTGTCTGTCACAGAATGTAATTGTAGACAGTTTAATAAGGTATCTTTTTAATACATATACTATAGCATACCTGCAATGTTGCATCCTGCGATTTCGACTGAAAGATCCGCATTAGTTCAAAAATTTTTTTTTTTAAATAGTAAATAAAATTATAGATAACTAAAAACAAAATAAATATTTATTACTACACAAATGAACTTTTAAAAGTTACATTAAATAGGGTTGTAGTAAAAAGCACAATATGATTTTCTATTGTCTATGAAGTTAGTAAGACTGCTCGATATAACCTTATTATGCATTATTTAGACATCTAAATTAGAGTATTTTCCGATTATAGCTTTTTAATATTTGCAAATATGGAAAGGTATTTTAGTTATATTGGACCTATAGCTAATTATATGTATTTGTGTTTAATACTTATACAAATTAATTGTTAACCTTTCAGATAGAATAACGTAGCCACAATACTAATATCTATTACTATTGGTACTTATTTTCTTTGGTGTAAATAGAGAGTTAAGATACTAGTGACACACATTCATGAAGCTTTCGTGTCCCACGCTTCTTTATTAATTTCTCAGAACACATAACGAAAGCAAACTAAGCATGACCAGTAGCATTGTTACTTAATTCCGTTATCCCTACACTATGTCCTTTCAAATTAACTAATAATTTTCAATTAAGCGACATAAATCCTGCAATGAATATATTGTTACAAAATTTATATACGTTTTCTTGGAAACTGAAGACATTGACTGCTATTGTCATGAAATAAACAATTGGCAGGTTAGCACTTATACTAAACAAATATTACACTGGATAATTATTTAGTATAGATTATGATAAACGATCATATAAGGAATAGTATTTCATTAAAATTTATTAGTGCTAATAGTACCCATTTAAAATTGTATTATCACTGTTTACAATACAATAAATACTATTAATAAATTCTAATAGGAATTATGTATTAGCATAAATAAAAGACAATGAAAATCTTCCAATTTAAAACCATGAATAAAGAAAACTAAACGTATAGCTAATTATCTAATAGCAATTTAGTTGTTTATTTATCAATTTACTTTATATTTAAACATGTATAGGATAGTAAATCCTTGTATGTATATAGTTCATTTCACCGATTTTGGCCGATGAGAGAAATCATACTCGAAGTAAATTTAGAGTTACATCTCTCACAGATACAGGCAAGTTAGAAATTTAAATGAGGACGTTTGTTTTTTAATACAACACTTACGTAACTGCATCTTTTTTCACAGGTAGATAAAAAGTATTCAATACGGAAGTCTTGACTTAATTCACATTCCTAGTAACCGTCATGTACGGCTCGTTGTTGAAGGGTTGAATTTAATAATTATTAATGTCATATTTTTGTAGATGTCAAACCACACTGATAGTTTTAGAAACTTACTACCTAATTTAGAAAAAAAACTCTACGCCATTGCTAACTTGGATGACAGTTTAATCTTATTTTAGTGGATTCTAATATCAAATCGACCAAAAACGATGAAATGGACTATACTAAGCAAAATGAATTAAAAGAAGCCTCTGTAAGTTGTATAGGGCATTTTTCTTTTTTTCTTATTCTTCTTCCTAACTCTTCCCACAGATGTTCTATTGGATATAAATCCAAACTACTGCGTGGTCAATCCATAACTAAAATTTGATTTTCTTGGAAAAAATCTTGAACTTTTTCCACCACTTCTGTTCCTTCTCTAGCCTCCATTTCTCAGCGGCCCCCTTTCTGCACGTGTCAGAAACCCGACCGAATGGTTTCGGTCAATCATTGGAATTTAGCTCTCGCAAAGTTATACCTGGTGCTATCCTGTCCTCAGGCATACTCATTATCTGATCCGCCTTAACGCTATCACATAGCTCTGCTTGCTTTTTTTCCCATATAGATATGCAATTATGGTAAGTTAAACACAACCTGTAATGCGTCCGTTGGGGTCGTCTCCATGACCTGTGTGAAATTTAGGCATGCCTGCTTCCCAGTTGCCTGAATTGCATTTCTTACTAACATATGATCTGAGGAACGATTTGCTTACCAGAAGTTTGGCAGAATCTACCCTTGTGTCGCATCATCTCTTATACTATGTATAACAATGGATGCTTAAAATGTATTCAATTGTGTTCTAGGGATAATTATAAAGTAATTACTAATAGTAAGTAACTTAAAAATAAATTTTTTTACCATATTTAAGTAGTAAGTTTAAAAAAGGGAATAACTGTACTCCATAAAAAATCGGTATTAATTTGGGACTACTGGTAACAAAACCAATTGTGATAAAAATGAATCGTTTATTATTAGTTCGGAATCTTTATATAGAAATATTTATTTAGACTAAAAAGTAATCTGTACATTGAAAATTGGATAAACCCACAATAAATAGTAGGTAATACATATGCTACTTGCATCGGGAGGTTTAAAATCACCTAATAAAATTCTCTTTAAGCAAAATCAACAAATTCTTACAGACGGGAGTATTGGTTAGGAGATTCTAGGCTTCTAGAACCAGGAGGCCATAATTCTAAAAATTTTTAGTACATAATATATAATAATTAAGGCAATTTATGTTCAATTAAATCTTACCAGAATAAAAGCTGGAGCAAAAAATCTTTAAATGGTATATTAAGTAAGTTTTGAATTTGCCCAGAAAAAATAAAAGCGGTTTTAAGGATCACTTCTCTAAAAATATTTTTATCTACTCTACCTCATATTATGTATCAATTTTTAGTTCGTGAAAACTATCATTATAGACAGCAGTGCGTGGAGGATTGAAAGTGTGCGTGAAGTAACAATGTATTTTCAATGGGATTTACTTTTTCGCACTGTTTTTGACACACCTTCATATAATCAAATATCCTTAGCATTCGCGTTGCCATGGTGTTGCTATGAGAGCATTAGTTTTTTTAGTATCTTGTAAATGAATTGAAAATAAATTGCTTTCTTGTAATTATTTTTTATTTGATTATCGTAGATAAAATATTGTATAAAACTGTGCGTAAAGTGCTTTTTGCGCACTTACGCGATATATAGCACTCGCTTCGCTCGTGCTCTAAACATCGCATGCGTGCGCAAAAAGCATACTTCACGAACTGTTTTATAAATAACTATTATGGTATAGTTTAATTTGCACCCTCTAGGTGGTTTTGAAACAATTTATATCTAAATCTCTGAATCTATATGCGTAGCTGTGAATAATATATTTGTTTCGTCAATTTCAAAGAGTTAAATATAATAATAAAAAAGAAAATGCCGGAAGATTTAATTACCGGTATTTGACTCCATCTTGAAAGTATTAAATATTTTCTACATTCATTTATAAGTACGAGTAGATAATAACATGTTAAATTCATTGAAAAATATACAGAACTGGTGTTAATCTCTGTCTCGTTAACAAGTCGATAAATCATCTGAAAACGGTTTTTGCGGGTCCATATTCTTTTCCGTTAATAATAATGCTAACTTGCGTTGAATATAAAATTACAATCAACTTGCCTTCAAAGAAATTTACGCAACGAAACATTTTTCGGGTCTATAGATCATAAATTCGATAATACACATTATAAAATCTGGTTCGCGAATTCAGGCGATAATAAATGTGTAGAAAAAATAGGGAGTTATTATGACTAAAATATGTATAAGTATGTAATTATTTTGTTTGAAATATATTTAAGTTTAATTATGTATCTAGTAATCTATACATATAATAAAACTGTAGGAATTGCGCACATCACATGAAAACTACTGATCCTATTCGAATGCGGTTTTCAAAGACGTATTTGTCTTCTTTCAACTTAACATCTGGTGTATAAACCTTTCTTCCCCCCACCCCTTTAACGCGGTGAGGAAAGAAATTTTTATACAAAAATCAACACGCCACGCGAACGAAGTCGCGGATACATCGAAATAGAACCCAAAAATGTGGTTAGATTTTTGTGTTAGTGTGTCTGTATGTTTGTGCGCGCATCACATGAAAACTACTAATCCGATTTGAATGCGGTTTTCACAGTTGTATTTGTCTTCTTTTAACTAAACATCTGGTGTATAAAAATTTCTCTCCCATTCCTTAAATGGGGTGGGGTAAGAAATTTTTATACAACAATCACACGCCACGCGAACAACGTTGCGAGTACAACTAGTATGTGATATGATAGTTAAAATGTTTGAGAATACATTCATAAAAACTTATTATTAGGGATCCTAAACATGTTACAAATGTAGAATCTTTTTACAAAATTACTAAATTTATTAAATTAATTTTAATAACGTTAAATGGTAGACGTTTATATTAGTCCATTTTCATAGAACACGATCGCAATTTTATCTTGTAAATAAACATTTTTTTAATTCTACCTCCATTTATACTCATATTACAAAACTTGAACGGTTTTAAGTATAAATCGTATGGAATAAATAAGTTTTCATGTCGATATAAATCAACAGCTTATGTTTGAACAAGCGTTAAAACTAATGATCCGTTAAAATTTGCTAAAAATGTTTTTAACAATAAAAATGTTGGGAAATAACGGCACGCATGCTACTAAATCAGTAGTATAGTGTCACATTCCGTTGACTATATTGTAATGGACAGTTGTTTTTGATTTATTCAAAACACTGAAATAGTTAATGACTTAATCATGGTTTTAATATTTTAAGATAAAATAAAATGCACATAGATACGTTTATTTTTGAGTAGATTGTAATATAATTAAATTAGGTAGACATGTTTCAGTAAGTTATAAAATAATAAGAATATTTTTTTAGATTTTTTTACCACAAACTGTGACTAATAGATCGAAAAAAAATTGGACTGCACCAGAGGTACATTTAGGAAACAGTCCCATGATTCCGGGAGACCAAGGTCGGTGTCCACCCCTGATAGAGAAGAATTAATTTTGGCACGAGTAGAAGAAAATCCAGAAACTAGTTTGCGGAGAATATCAGCTGAGGTAGGAATTGGTGAATATATTCCACAAGCAGCAGCTTTACCCGTACCATATCCAACGAGTGTATGCCCTGAATCCACTTGATTATCATGCAGGTTTGGAGTTGTGCCGGTTGTTTCTAAGAAATGATGCTGAGGACCCTAATTTTATTGCAGTTATTCTTTTAACATACTTTTTACTTTCGCAAGAAAAAATAACAAATATAAGCCAGTCTTTACCAGGAATATGTCTTCATTTGTGACTGAAGAGACAAACCTGTACTGTACTGATGAGCTCTAATAGAGCGAAACACAGTATCTACAGGTTGGTTTTGCCCTTGTATGGACTGATTAGTAGTCCATGTTGCAGCATTCTGTGTTTAGAGTTAGAAATTCTAACCAGGTACAAATCCAGGTTATATATCTGAAATAATATATTGACAGCATGGCGCGAGATACGTATCATTTTTTTTTTCATAATTTTATGTATAAGACTGTCAAAAATAAAAAAAAAGATTTTTAGTTTATTAATAAACAAAATAGTAATATTTTTGCTACTGTGCCATTTTTTTACAAATAACAAAATATCGTTAGTGAATTTGTTTACGTTAGCACTAACCGGACGTTTTTGCGCAAACGCAGAACGTTTACGATTCAAATCGCATGAATAGCATATTTTTTAAGTACTTGAAAGATTAGAGGTAACTTATATGATTTATAAACTAAAAAACAAACTGGCAAACATAAAAAAAACGGAAAAAGATAGTTAATGTTAAATATACCTAAATGTATAATTCTTCCTATTAAAAGAATTGTTTGATCTTATTTTATTTATTGATGGTATATATAAAGTATAAAAATATATTCTAACTTAAAAAACCGTTTCACTCTGTATGTATGTAGATAGTGTATTGTTGTCTAATTCTTCTCAAGTTTAACATTATATCCATCGTCATTCCATAACATGCCACCACTATTTACTCTTGCTACTTGACATTCTATGGTCAGTTAGGACAAAGGCCAAGGCCTACGCCTACTCACATTTAGCGGACAGCTTTCTTACTGTTCTGTACATTTGTTTCATTACTACTGTTTGTTTATAATTATTAATACCCTAGTTAAATATTTAGTTTCCCACCAGTAGCTATTTAAACGCATTGGTGTACCGGCTTCGTAAATTTTACCAAAGAAATATTGGCTGAGATATCTTACATCGTTTACGATGAAACAGTAAATTGACTTGTCTGTTTTTAGTTTTGGACAAGATTAACATTCAGAAGCCGTTTACTAAATAAACAGAATTTAAATAGTTCAACGTACTTATGAACTTAAATGAATTATTTTGGAATAAGTATAAATTATATTATCAATGTTGTAATATATTATAACACTATAACGCAAAATAGGCGCCAACGCATTTATTATAAATAGCATTTTTTTACATTTTCTGTTTAAAGTACATGTTGTATATGTTTGTATGTGTGTAATCAGGGATGTCAGATACACCTGATACACCTATAATTCTTATTTTTTTTTGTCATTCTTTTAACAGCTTTTCTAGTCCTATCTTTCTTAGAAAGTTTAGGAAATCGTTGGGCTTCAAATAAGGTAGATCTTCCTCTTCTATTTCGTATGCTCCTAGATATCTGACCCTAGAATTACGTAAAGTAATGCATTCTGTGAGTACCTACGTCTGTCAAGGTTTCGTCCAAGTTCTCAAAGTTCTCATAGAATCTGAACTTTGCTTCACCTACTAATCCTAGTTTCTTCATGTGTCCTCTTAATCTGCAATGCCCGTTTAATATTCCCGTTATAATACAGAGGTTGTTCTTACTAAAGTTTAGATAGCTAAAAGATCTCTTTTGGTTGTAGTTACCCACGAGCGTCTTTGGTTGTCTTAGTCCTTCTGGATAGTTCCAGTACTTAGCTTTTTCTTTATCCACTATTTTTCTTAGTTTTTCTAAGACTGTATTACTGCTAATTTCAGCACCTTTTTTTGCCAGTACATGTTAGTGGATATTTAATTTATTTTTTAATGTGGTGTCAAAGTAAAGGTACCTTATGGTCAGAATACATGTATAGTATTAAAGCCCCAACATATACTGGACAAACTACTGTCACTACTGTCTTGACAGTCACAATACGTCACGTAATATGCATTTTTGGCCAAATAATACCAAAGACTGTAATTACAACTGATCAAATCTAATTTCATGTAATCACAAGTAATTGCCATGCATCATTGCAGGTCTTCACAAGTGATTGTAAGTAATTTCAAGCGATCGCAAATGATGTTTTTCATACGTATATTAGGTCAAATAATACTTCAGAGCATTAAGAAAGTTATGCTTTCCCTCCTCGGTCATTCCCAGAATGCCACATCCCATTTTTTGTTTTTATTTTAAAACTGCCTGATTGAAATATGGTATATGGGTTATACTTGGTGTTTGAGAGGGACAATAATGCATTAAATATTATTATTATTATCTTCTATCTTTTCTTTTTATGTTCAACAATTTAAATACTTGGGAGTAATGGTGAATGGAAAAAATAAGAGAAGTGACGAAATAACGGGACGAATAATACCAGGCAGTAGAACATATTGGAGATTAGCAATTAGACCTGTAACTACATACGCAGCTAAGACAAAGTGTCTCACAAGTAGCGACGCATAAAGACTAAGAATATTTGATGGGAGAATCATAAGGAGAATCGCGGGCCCAATAAAATAAAACAGAGAAACGAGAAGTAGAATAAATCATGAAAGAATACAAAGAGATAAAATAATAGAAGAAGATATTGTCAGATTTGAAGGGAAATATGCACAAATAGAAAAGAGTGGAAGAAAATCGTAGAGGAAGTCAAGTAGCATAATAACTATAAAGAATGCGGACTGATTCACCGCGTTCAACGAATTAGATAAATCTATGTAGAAGAGCGTCAAACATCCCACTATGGAATGAGACACCTTGATGATGATGATAATGATCTTCTATCGTGGGTTTCCTGTCATTATTTACTTATTAAGGTACATAAACTTAACAATAATTCCCAATAATCAATAAGATAAACTAAACTTATTAAGAAAACTTATTAAGAAAACATATTTAACCTTGATCTGTATTTGCTCAGCGTTTTGTAAATGTATTTTATAAATACAATAAAAGTTATCAAATATAAATATCTAATTTCAACATAACAATTAATGGCACAAAATAGTAATAAATTTTTCATCTAAAGATATCTTTTATGTGTTTCCTCAGCCTTATTTAGATATTCTGATCGTATTCATCTACAATTCTTCGTGACAAATTACATATATTCTTTCCGATTACATTCTAAAATACATAAATTGTTGTTGACACGTCGTTATTTTCAATAAATTATTAGAACGAATTGTTTGAAATATGCGACGAGAAGTGCTGATAAAATTTTAGCAACTTTCTCTACTCAAGTTGTTTCGTTAGTCTTGTTTTTAATTTTTGGATATTTAAAGTATAATTTTTAAATTAATAGATGTATAAAAGAAACTACTCCTTATCTAATTGCTTGCAGAAATTGTAAACGTACATTCTGTTGACTCGTAAAAAACCTCTGCCAACACTCGGTATACTGTCCTTTGACTGATTTCTCAGATAGGCGCAACTTGCACTGTAGCAGAAGAACGGTTCACTACCATTTCTGCAATTATGTAAAGTCTTTTATCATCACCAATTGTTGGTCGACCAAAACGTTTGGCATTTTGAACACTGCCTGTTTGTTCAAATTTCCGAAAAAGCTTCCTGAAATAAGTCCTCGATATATGCCGCCGGCGCCGAACCATAGGACAGACCTAGGGATTATCCCCCAAGGTCACCATGTGGATCTACACAGCAATCATAGGACCTATGCTAACATATGGTGCTGTCGTGTGGTTGCCTAAAGTGAAACAAACGACAGCTATCAAAAAATTAAACCAAATCCAAAGATCAGCTTTCTCGTAACAGGAGCCATGCGAAGCACACCGACCAGCGCAATGGAAGTGATACTTGGTCTCACCCCCTTGATATATTTGTTAAGGAGGTAGCATTGATGACCATGGTACGCTTTCGCACGGTTGGTATCGAACCCACTTTAGGGACAGATACCCATAGGGACAGTCTGTGCTGGCAGAGCACTTGCTCGCCCCTCTCCAAATTTTCAGATCCAGAAGTCCTCGATATAAGGCGACTGGGGTACCTCTCATTAAAAAGACGTTCCGCTGTATGAAAATTGTTTCTACATTCACAAATTATGAGGCACTTGAGGCAGCTACTACATTGTCGGCTACAGTAACAGTACGTACCATTCTGCCCATGTAAACACTTTAATGTCTTGTTAAACAAGAATTAAACTAAATTTTAAAATATATCCACGTTTGGAAAAATTTAGGATATTAAAAAACAGAGAATTGAGAAAAGTCAACTTTTTTGAAAAATAACCAGAGGCGGACGTTAGAATCTTTATTAAATAAATGCGAAACTGCAATTTTAGTATGTATTAAATTTTATTAATTTTATAAGTATAACCGTTCTAAAGATACGAAGGGTAGGGTACTTTTAATTAGCACGGTAAATTTGGCATTAGATCATTGCGATGTTGGAACATCATGAAATTTACAAAAAAATATAGCACATTCCCCATTCATAATTATTTTCAGCTTATTTTTTACAAGATTCGATTTATATTAATACAAATAGTATAATATAATACATAATACTGTATCGGTGTAGACATGGCTTAATACATTGATTTTTTTTAGTTTACGTCGTTTATGGTGTAATTGTATGATTTATCACAAACAATTTTTTATTGTTGGTGGATTTAACAAGAAGTGATTATACGGTTTTACAAAAAGAACCTTATATATCATT
Source organism: Altica lythri (assembly GCA_964028335.1). Lineage (NCBI taxonomy): Eukaryota > Metazoa > Arthropoda > Insecta > Coleoptera > Chrysomelidae > Altica > Altica lythri. The sequence continues at coordinate 25,985,042 of OZ034808.1, read as the reverse complement.
AGCACGCTGCAGTTAGCAACTGTACCGACCGGGGTACCAAATTAATAGAGGCTATTATGTTGTGAAAATGCTGCTAATTATCTGAATTAATGCGAACGTGCAGAGTTCATGCTTGTAATTTTCAATAAAATATTTATTGCTGGCATTAGTCACAGCTTGAATTCATGGATTTCGCGATGTTTTTAATTTATTATTAATTTATTTAATAGATTAAAACGATTTGATTACGTTTGCGTGGTCGTACAGCGCACAATTCTCCGTTAAATATTCTGAATTGTGTTCTCTTGCAACACTTCATCGATTGCATACTATTTTGTTTACATATTTTAACACGTTGTTAGTTATGAAATTGTTACTTAGTGCCTTGATATCTGGAGGCTGTGTTTCTCTGTATTGCTTTTGAAAAAGACATCTTTAAGTTCGTTTTAGCTATTATTTTATGTGTTTAACCATTTATTGGAATTAACACAGTAATAACTTTGGCAATAAACAATACTAATATATTAGTTTAATGTATTACTGCTGGTTTTTATGATTTGTTAATTCATATTTAACTAATGTCATCAAAACAGTAAGTCCATAAAGAAAAACTAATATGCAAAGTGGTTTAGCACTATTTTATTAATACGACTTACATTTGTTTAAAACAAAAAAAAATCGTATAAATTCAAACTGCTTTTTCATATTACCTATATTTAAATTTGTTTAAACAGATCTTCCTAAAATTCAAATATTGATTTCTATTACACAGATCTCAGATTGAAATTATAGTAGGTACCAACTTTTAGTGGTTTCGAAAAAAGTAATTTTTAAAAAGATCTTTATTGTCTTAAAGCACCAGTTGGATGATTTTAAGCCCACTTATAAAAACGTAGTAAAATCTGGTATGAAAACTGGCGGCTGGGTACCTTTTTGTGTAAACGGTAGGGTTGATAGTTAAAAACTATTTTATCTCATGTAAAATTTTTCGCTGAATACGAATATGTAGGTCTTCTATGTCATAAAAGTGGTACCAATTGTTATAAACAATTTTTGACCTTGCATTTATACTTGCCCAGACCATCAAAGAGCCTCAACTAAATGGAACTCTGGTAGAAAGGTTGCATGAACCATACCGTTCTCCACAACGTCTCCACTCTAGGAGAATAAAGATCAATTGGGAAGTCATCCACAATAAAAACTTCACTCCAATCAGCAACAGTCCAATTGAGATGCAATTGCGCATATTTGAGCCTGGCTACACGATGGCCTCTAGTTAAAAGAGGACCAATTGCAGGTCGCCTAGTCTTTAAATTAATTTCACGAAGCCGTCGTTGAAGAGTAGTAGCCGATATTTGTGAATTCCTTACTTCTCTCAACTTCATTCCAAGCTGAACTAATATAATAAACCGCTTTCTCAATACCTCAAGTCAAACATGACGATTATCTCTATTTGCTGTTATCCTAGAGCCTTTGTCCGTTACTCCTACAGTTTCTACAAATCGAGCAACAATTCTTGAAATTGTGGATTGATTAACCCTTAAATGTCTAGCCACATATCGGTTACTAAAACCACTTCTTATTAGGGGTAATGCTGCCACAGCAATTTCTCCCTGATTATTCATTTTGAAAATTTTGCGTGAAAATCCAAAATAAATTGATTTTAAAAAAAAGCAAACGGTTCAAGAGACATGAGGCCATAACACTCTGTAGTATAACCCTCCACCATCTGATATTGTTCACAGAATTCATTAAACTTTAAAGAAAAAACATGACACTTTTTAAACACCCTGTATAATATGTGGATTTTTTTGCATTTTCTTCATAGTATGTTATTCACCAATAACATAGCTACAATTAAAAAAAACATTGAAATCCTCCAGTGGTTGGAAGGATATTGGTGGTCAAAGTTGAATGAATTTTTAAGTGATGTGCTAATTTTGACGGGCATTTTATATTGTGTCTTTAATTTTTAAAATGGACGACATTCTTTTAATACCTGCATTGATAGTTAAAAAAACTTGACAATTTAAGAATTTCTAGGATTATTGTTGATGATTATCGTTTCCATTAAGTGAGACAGTTTTCACTTTTTAAAATCGCTTCCTCATCTTAATCTCGCACATTGCAACACGCTACAGGCAGTGAGAGTAATGTTGTTACAAATTATTAATCATTGAACAAACAATGCCATCGTGTTATCACAAATATCTTCATGATTCATAAATATTCATTCGATACGCAACTAGATACAAGCATAAACCTTCAGTCGAGTATCAGAATACCAAAGTTAGCTGGCTACGGTACACATTTCATGTCACGATTATATCAATTTTTTTGTAAATGTCGCATTAGAGTAATATCAATTAACCATACCGGTTGCTACAATGGAATCGTGAATGTTTATTGTTATGAAATTTCTAGCGTGTTAATTGTACGCCAGATCGGCCTGCAATCGAATAACTTGGATCGTTTGTCATTTGAATGACATTAAAGGAATTCGTTCCACTACCTTCTACTATTTTTTTGCAGTCTGACCTTTAAAAGTTTTGTAATGCATTAAATCTTCACCAATCATTGCGGAATTTTACTAACATATAACTTTTAAAAATCAAATGAAGAGAAATGTACCGAAGTAGCGATTGCTTAGAAGTTCTTTGTTCTTGTATATTATTAGATATTAAATGTTCACTTTTTTCTCCAATGGAACGCAATATACTTTGACGCTTGGTTTCGGGATCGTATTGAAAACACCACCTATTGTCACCAGTCACAATGTTGTAAGAATGTTTTCATCTTTCTTGGCCTCCTTAATGATATCTCTTGAATGTTGAAATCCAAGCATTTTTGGTCATCCGACTCATCCGTGAGCATGTGCGGAACAAACCGTAAACACACCTTCCTTATACCCAAATTGCCGGTCAAAATGCGATAGATCAAATCTTTGGAGATATTTATTTTCATATGGCATGTCTCTCAATGAAGATTTTTGGCTCACTTTTAATAAACAGTTGCAGTTTTTCGACAGTTTTACAAAACAACAAATTTTGGCTGGCCCACATGTTCGTCGTCTTCCAGCGATTCAGGACCCTCTTTGAACCATGTAACTTGTGGAGATAAAAAAAACATCACTTGTTTAAATAATCGCGGCGTTTCGGTAAATGTTTAAAGTTGTAGCCCTATTAATCCTTTAAAAGGGATTACAACCCTAGGCTAGCTCAACTGTGTTCGTGTCTTTCTTCCTGAGTTTTATCAATTCTCTCCAAACATTAATTACAGGGCGCCAGAGTACAGACAAAGCAAATAATACGCAAACATCAGTTTAAAATGATTTATTAAATAAAATCTTCAATAATGAAAGTTAAAGTTTATACGATAATTAATTAATTCTTCTATCTTTATTATTCTAGGAATCCAAAATGAATCTACTTCTCGGGATGTTGTTTTTGAAATACTCTTCAGGATTTCAATACATATATTCCATTCCAGGGATGGTTTGTTTTCTCTTCGAAAAATCTTCAATTATCCTATCCAGGGAAGGTATGTTTTCTCTTCGAAAACTTTATCAATATCGGCTAAAAAAATGGCTGAAGGCTTGTCACGTTCTCTAATAATTTTGATATTTCTCTAATAGGGCCCTTCTGGATTTGGCAAAAATCTGTATTCGAAGGGCACCGGTCAGGTATAGAAACAGCGAGGAAATGAACGAGCAGATTTAATTTACGTACAAGGAATCCGACGGATAATCGATCGCCTCGTTCCCCACCTAATAATCATGGCACAAAACATTAAAATCACTATCTAACCAGCAGTGGGACTCCGTGTAGTATAGTATTCTATCAATCGACTCTTTTCTATGCCGTTGGCACTCCGTGTCACCTGGAAATCGTAAAATCGCCAGAAAGCTATCGTTTCGTTTCTACATCTCGATAGGTGTCGAATTCTATCAAGGCATGCGCATTTATGAGAAATAATTGGAATTTTGACACAAAATTAAAACATCTGTGAAACGTGCGGTAATTCTTTATATGGTTTATTTATTTGTAAAGCCCATTTTCGTCTGACCGTTCAGTTTGTTTCTTAGAATTATTTATCTTAGTTTAAATTTTATTTTTTAAGATTTTGTTACTTCTACTCAGGTATTTTTGTATATTATTGTATTCATATCATAAAAGTTTAGTCCTTAAGTTACTAGGAATTATATAGTATATTATGTTACTAGGAGTAGAAGGCCAACATTATTGTTGAGCCCAGATTCTTGCACTGCCGAGGCGCTAGCCGAGGCTGTGCAAACTGGGCGAAACATATAATGGGCCTTCTGCTCCGAGTAACATATACTATTTTTTCTTCAAGCGTAATAATAATATGCATTTTATAAAAAATATAGAAGGCTTTGTTTATATCTCAACTATTTAATTAATACAAACGAAAAATTACATAAAGTGTTACCTATTTATTAACAGTAATATTAAATGTGCAGTTTTGTATACTGCAGTTGTTTAAATTTAAGCCACTGCCACCGCTTTCAGCTTCGACATTTACAATTTTGTCATTGGTATACATCATATTATTAGTAAGTTGATTGTCGATTATTATGTCAGCGATTCCAGAACTATTACTTGGTTGTTCTTGCCAATTAAGTATTTTTTGTGCAGTTTGTGTTTTACTGGAAATGGAATCCTCTAAGTACCCTTCAGCAACACTGGTGGATTTCCATCCACCATGCCGCTTTAAAGCGGTAATATCACCTCCGTTGTCAACTAAAATAGTTGCGGAAGTCCTCCGAAGGCAATGTCCTGTATATTCATGAGGATTTGTTAATTTCAAAAACGTAGCAACGTCTTTTGGTACGTTTGATATTTTGTGGATACCCATTACCACACGGTGACATTTACCATTCTGGTATTTAATAAAAAATCGCTGCAGGCCAATATCATCCGGACGAAGAGCCGTATACTGTCTTACCAAATTCAAATAAAAATCGCCAATTATAGTAAACGACCGTTGTTTTTTGTTTTTTGTGTTTATGATTTTAACCAAAATTAAATTTCCCAAATCTTGGATTTCGCTAGACTTTAAATTAACAAGTTCATCGCATCTAACCCAGATAGCATGCAAACTTGGGGCAAGTTTGATTTTTCTTTGCTTCTTAATTGCTGCGTCAAATATGACGAGACAAGTTTGTGACAAAATCTCTGTAAGATTGTTAAGTTAAATATGAACTTTCAAGTTTGCGACAATATTGCTCGAATATTGTTATGACAAAGATAATAGGTCAAGTATGTAGCAACATTGCTGCAACGTTATCACTGCACCCACGCGCGCAAGTGACGCGGGCGCCATCTGCTGACTGAACTTGACATGCTGCTGACTGAACATTACCGAGTTGACTAACGTGACGCGGTTAGAATATATTTTTACTTCTAGTTTTTTAACTTAGATTGTAACGATTATGATGTCTTGTTGGTGTGTTTGACTGTGTTAATTACTACCTACTAAGCTGAAACTTCTACAATTAACAATGTTCAGCTTAAACCCGATTAGTTTGTGCTTGTGGATAGCGTCTGTTTTGCTTTCGAGTAGTTGAGGTAAGTTTATTATACCTATATTTTTTGTAGTTTCTTGCTGTGCTCACACATTCACTATCAAAAATAAAAACATAAAAAGTCCCTGGTTATTGATATTCACAGCCATATGGGATTTTAATTAATGTATCTTGTTTAAATTAGAAGATATTTCACGGATACACATCGCGGTTTTGCAAAGACTCCGAAATGTCAGGATCAAATATAATTAAAAATTGCGATGTATATCCGTGAAAAATCTTTTAATTGAAATAGGTATATAGTCATCACCAAAACACCAAACCATGATACTAATACAATGTCTCAAGTTGTATAACCTCAAATTTTTTTTGCCACAGTGATGATGCACAGATAGGTATTTACTTGAACTATGGAGGGACCCTCCATAACTTGAACATTAACTCCTTTAGTTTTAAGAGTTTATAACAATTTGTTTGTTTGTTTCAGAGCTGTTAGACAAACAAAAGCATCGGAATCTGAAACTAGCGAATATAATCTGGGTGCTAATGCCAACGACGAATAGTTCTAGACAATAATTTTAATTTGATACTTCAACTAACTTTTTGATTTATTACTGATGACTTAAGTGATTAATAAATAAGTTATATGATTATAAATTGGTTTTATTCTGATGTGGTTTCGAACCGAACAGCCTGGATAAAAAATAATATTTTCGTAACAAGGTTAGGGCAAGTTTGCCGTAACAAGGTTAGGACAAGTTTGCCATAACAAAGTTGTTGTAATCTTTGTAAAGCAAACTTGCATGCAAGTTTGTCACACTGAAACTAGAAAGTTTGATTTTAACTTGCTGCAAGTTTGTAAAGTTGCCACGGCAAACTTGAAGCAAGCCTTCTTTTTTGATGTATCAAACTTATTGCAAGTCTGAAACAAGTTTATATTGTTATCTGGGAAGGGCTCCTGTGACTCCAAATATTAATATAACCTAAAACAAACGTTGAAATAAATAAAAAAAAAAGCTGGTAGCACCGGGATTAGAACCGCTGACCTTTGCGACCGAAGACAAAAGCTCTGCCACTGAGCTACCGTCATTAAATGTTATAAGTAGGAAATGAGGTAATATTTGCTGTCAAGTTAAATATTGATCTGCTAGTAGATATCACTGTCAACGGTTTAATAAACGTAATAATGATTAAAAAGAAATAAGAAAGTACCTACCTTTGTTGCTAAATAAACATTATTTGGTGCATCCTTGAGAAATTTATCAAATTGATCTTGTGTTAATACTTTTGATTTTTTCGGTGTATAATTTTCCCCTTGGCGCTTTATAAATGCAATTAATTTGCTATATTTTTCTATTTTAACATTATGTTTAATGTTTAATTGACTTTTAATCATTGAATACTGTGCCCATAGAGTAGAACTTTTAAACTTTCTGGACAAATTCGTGAAGTATGCAAGCATAACGTTTTCCGTGTATTGCTGTACATTATATTCATTGCACCATTTTAGAAATTTTTCGTATGCAAAATCATACAGTTTACGCGACTTCGTTGGAATTAGAGTTTCAATACTGGAATTAGCTATTTCAACTAATTCCGGAGGCGTACATTGCAATTCTTGAGACATTTTTCACAAAATTTTCAAAACAGACAAACGTCAAATTAAATAAGTTTAAAAATGACAGTTCCTACCTACTTGATTACAACGCCCCATTATTTTATTAGTACAATAATGAAAATTCATTTTTGTACTAGTAAAATAATGGGATATTTCTACGGTCTGTGTTGCAAAAAGTAATATAGTTATTATTATACGCTTGAAGAAAAAATATTTTTCATGCTCAATACATTTATCTATTTGTTTGAAAGTATAGCAAATTCATTAAATATAATTGCAATTGTCATGCAACAACATTTTCAACAATGTTCATGTAAAAATAAAAATATTTTATAAACATTATATTTATTTAATTTTTGTTGTGAATACCCTGAAAAAAAAATATTTAAAAGAAAACCTAATTTTTAATATAAATGATTTATTTAAAAAGAAATAGAAGATAATAAATAATATACAAATGTACCTACTCCTAATTTCTAAAATATGTACTGCATTAAAAGGAAACATTGTCTGAATGACTAAACGTATAACACGTATCTGACTTTAAATAAATTAATAATAAGTAATAGGTATAAAGAATTTCGTCAATAATGAAAAGCAATTTGCAATCAAATAATCCCAAAATGACATTGACAATTATAATACTAGTTCTAAACATAAATATTACTAAATTTATCACCAATTTTAACCTGATGTTTTCATAACCAACAATAAAATTACGAAAATAGCCGAGGAGTAGTCGACAGCGACACGGAGTACCAGTAAAGCAAGACATCGACTTCGGAATAGAAAGCTACTGTAGAAAGCGATATATAGAATACTATACTACACGGAGTCCCACTGCACGTGGATTTTGGCACAAAAACGGTTCCTGATCGTTACAAAGTTTAAAACAGAACTTAATATTGGCTCTTTATTAAATGCTCATCTACCGATGTTAAAAGGTACTGTCATTTTAAGCGCGATAAGTTGGCGTGAAGTGGTTTGATTGTCATGAAATTTTGACAGAACATCAATGAAAGATGTACCTATCAAACAGATGACGCTACTATAAGTTTCGGATATTTTTTAAAAGTCCTGTTTGCTCTGCGACAGACCTGCCAGTATATTTTTATTCGTTTGTAGGCAATTAAATAAAATACGATTTAAATTTGAAGTTCTGTTTACATGTTACAATCATAATATTCAGCACATTTCCACATCTTTATTAATCTAATCAAATATTCGTAAATCGAAAATCGAGATATATCAATCGATGCTGTTGGTCGCAAGTTACACAAAGTAAAAGCCATAATGTAAATCGCACGAGCATGTTTCTGGTGAATTTATGGGAATCTTCGACAACGCAGATGCATTCAAAGACTTTTTGTAGGAACGAAGAAGAGTTTGTAGTTACTTGACAAATTATATGCATGGTAGATGGATGTAAATGGAACAAGCAGTTGTAGTGACATTTTATAGGATCTAAATCCAACCCCAAGTACCTAAAATGATCCTATTTCGTGTTCATTATTGTATTCATTGTTATGAACTGTACTTTTTTTTTTGAAAAACTACTAAATAAAACAATCGGATGTGAGAAAAATGTTCGCTATCATTAGGTATAGACAGTTTTCTTCAGATCATCTTCTATGATAGGAAAAAAAATGTTTGCGCAAATTTTAGAATTTGACACAATGCCAACCATTGAATACAAATCATTTTTTTCTACATTACAGTTAATATTTAGTTAAGTCGAGGCTAAGGATTTTAAAATTTACAGTTAATATCTAATTAAAGACGATATTGCGTTAATAGCAAGAAGTATAAGAGAGCTGAAAGAAATAACATTCCAACTCATAAGAGTAGCAGAGACGATAGGATTACAAATTAATATAAGTAAAACTAAATATATGGAGTTAAAGAATAAACACCGAAGTCGAAGTATGACAAATCTTCAGATACGTAAACAAGATGGAACTACATTAGAATTCGAAGAAGTTGAGCGTTTCATGTACCTAGGAGTCCTAATAGATAATAAATGCCAAGAAGAAAACGAAATAGAGCTACGAATTGCTAAGAGTAATAAATGTACAGAAAGCCTAAGAAGAGTTCTAAAAAGTAAAGAAATTTCCAGAAAAACAAAGATCAGAATCTATAAAACAATGATAAGACCCACACTAACCTATGCATGCGAAACATGGATAATGACAAACAAAACAACACAACGTTTGGAGACTTGGGAAAGAAAAATCTTAAGACGGATCTTTGGAGGAAGAAAAACGGATATAGGATGGGAAAGAAGATCAAATGGCGAATTATACGAAATATTTAAAGAGGCTCCCGTCAGCAAATTTGTAAAAAAAAAGGAGATTGCAGTGGCTAGGTCATCTACAAAGAATGGACGATAACAGAGCTTTAAAAACAATAGCTTGGAAAATCCCAGAAGGGACGAGAAAACGAGGCAGACCTAGAAGAAGATAGAGAGATGCAGTAGAGAAGGACCTAAGAGAAAAGCAAATCCGGAACTGGAAACAAAAAGCAAAAAATCGAACAGAATGGAAAGAGATTTTAAAGCTATGGGCCTGAAAGGCCTGCATAAAGCTTCTTATATATATATATATATATATATATATATATATATATATATATATATATATATATATATATCTATATATATATATATATATATATATATCTAATTAAAGAGGATTTTAAATAGTTAGTTAGTTAGTTCAAACCTTTTAAATAAAATAAATCAGTATTAATAATGCTATAGTTAATAGGAAGAAAAATATACGTTAAGACACTGTGTCTAATTCACACGTTGACTTTTACTTTTTCCTTACATGTTGCTTAAGTTTGTTTTCTTCCAATGTTACACATAGCTAATTACTCGCAGATTTAGATAATAATCACTGATTTCAAAAGTACTTTGTAAAGGTTAAATGTTAGTCATTTGACCACTATTCAAATTATTTTCTTGGTAATTCTCTATCGAAAGAAAATATTAACATTGTAATACAATTGTGACAGAAAAGTTAAGTATTGAGATCAATATTAACCTTGTCGGTAACACAGTTAATAATTCAATAGTATGTTAATGAATTCAGATAAATATTCAAGCATAAATATCGCTGATTAATCGCTCATGCCCACATAATTGAATATCTATTAAAATGTGAATTGGGATCAACGAAAATTAGTATCTCGACAAGAAATTATCATAACAATAAACGAGTGACACTGTAGATGAGAAACATTTATTAACCTATTTTATGCAATTAAACCGAATATATTGAAGGAGATTTATATGTTAGTAATTATAGTATACGAAGCAAATTAAAGAAAGGTGTATAAAACGTGTGGTCATCCTTGTTGTTTTGATTTCATTTAACTGGGTCATAAGGAGATTATCAGATATTTACATAAAAATGTATTTAATTTTAAAGGCACCAGCAAGTGAGTAATTATGTACCTATGTGAAAAGTTTATTTTCTTTTTTACACTATCGTGAATTTTCAATTATTTAATAGTCACAAGAGTTGCTATGTAAGTTTTAAGATATGGCAACATCGGTATGATTCATTTCGATCAAAAAATGTAATTAGATACTTTTTGTGTGAGGATTTTCAATAACGTTGACGTAGATTAAACCAACAACAAGTCAATCCGACTTTTTCCACATTCAAGGGTAGCACTTCAGTACGCAATGCAGGACAAATTTCGTAAACATTCCTCAAAGACGGTTATTGTGCAAGAAGAAAATTGACGCGGTGTGTAATAGTCCACCGCGCACAACACTTTTTTTAAAATAATTAATACATACTTGAAACTTTGTGTATAGCTTCCTATTGACGAGTCCAACAAAGTTTGAAATTATATATATAATTCATTTTTACACAATTTGTTTATAATTAAATATTAAATCAAATGCTCACATTGTCCGAAAAATTTATTGCTGCGTTTTTGCTGTCCGACAGCTTAAATATTACGTTTATTTCTAGCTCGAAAAAGCAGCAGTTTTAAATTTAGATAATTTCAAACTTTGTTGGAGTAGTCAATAGGAAGCTATACACAAAGTTTCAAGTATGTATTATTCATTTAAAAAAAAGTGTTCTGCGCGGTGGACTATAAAGTTCGCTATGTAACATACTGTGAAAATGTAGCATACTTAAGTATTAGTTCCACTCACAGGTATTGAATATTACATGAACATTTGGCTTTTAAAAATATCCAAAATTGAAAAAATACAATTGTAATGCTTCCAAAGATGTCTATAATATCGTTATAGGCGACGAATCATGAATCTATGCAAATGAACCTAAAACTAAACAATAATCGACTATATAAACCTTCGATGATGATCCAAGTCCAACAAAAGTTGAGAGCGCAAGAATTAGTTCGAAGCAAATGTCTCATCATGCCATTAGAGCAAATTAGAACAGTTAAGAATACTAAGGGAAAATAATCTTAGAAGACAAACCATTCTCCACAGTGCTTACTTATCAGTGCAAACAAGTGAATTTTTGAATATTAAAAAAACATCCAACTGAACGGTTATCTGCCGGAGCTGTCTTTATTTGAGACCTTATCCTTTGTTTTTATTTCCGCAAACGTTTGTATACTTTCTAAAGTTTAAATCACATGTTTTGAAGGTACTTAAAGGGAGTCAGAAAAATTTAAGGCATTGACCAGACAAAATCTCCGAACAGCTGTGGGAATCTTGGCAGGTCACTGCCAATTGCGACAACATCTCTTTAGGATGAAATTAACAGAATCGCCGCTATGCAGAGGCTGCGAACAAGAAGAGGAAACAGTAGAACATATTATGTATGACAGCTATGCTTTTTCTGAAATCAGAAGATCCGTGTTGGGCGAGTATCGGCTTACACCAGCCGATGTCAGGGAGTTCCCCCTCGGGAGCCTCAACACCTATTTTAAATCACTAGGCCTGGTGACAGCCTGAGGTAAGGATATCCCTACATACGGGAGGATACACAATGGGTCATATGTGGCCTCAGTGCTGGCTGAGCACTAGCTCGCCTTTCCCAAATTTCCAGATCCAGATCCAGGGGGTCAAAAAGTCTTTAGTAAAAATATTTTAAAAAAATAATAAAGCCAATTTCGATAATCAATATACAAAGTACTAGCCTATTTACAAAACTTTACAATAAACTTCTCGTTCAACTTTTATTTATATCTTTACCAAAAATTGTTTCATCAGAGATATAGATACTAGGAAATTTTTGTAGTCATTTTGCTGTGTATTAAGTTATTAAGTACAGGCTGCTTTTAATTAAATGCGTATACGGAATTTTAAAAACACTTAGCCTTAAATAAAACATCCACAGTTACCATTCAATATATAATTAACAAAATTTTTATAAAACAAATTGAATTATGAGTGGCATACAAGGACGGTGATTGGCTAGAATCGAATAAAAAAAATGTTACAATTATATTTTTTAAGTATTTCACAACAACTTTTTCATTAAATTGAGAGGTCATTTTTTAGTTATAACTATACCATAAAAAAATTAAATTCAGATATTTATCTAAATCTAAGCGAGTGGAAAATTACTTCATGTTTGTTATTTTTTATTCCAATAGTTAACAATATAATTTGACCTTTTGCCGATTTACATGTTTATTAAAAGATACCGTAGTGAATCAGTTGTTTATTAAAATTAAGTCCCACATTTTTTTGTTAACATGAAAGTATTTATGGTTTATTAATTTAGTTACAGTATTAAATTTTAAAGGCTTATTTATTAAAAAAATATTGAGCATTCTGAATTGTGTAATGGAAACCGAGTTATAAATTAAAGCTTTGTTATGTTAATTAACATTGGCACTGCATTAATTAGTAGTAAAAACACATTGTAAAATGATTTGGGATAAAAATTATAATAAGTTGTAAAATGTAGGTCAAAATCACTTTTTACGTGTAAAAAAACTAGTGTGGCAGTCAGTGGGACTGCCGGCAGAAGTTATACTTCTATGCACGCGCATGGATTCATAAATTTGTATGCGAATGATTTAGCAAACTCATTATATGATATTCATGGTAAGCGACTCCAAAAACCTCCTAGTACCGTGTGCACACTCTTTTTGTATAGAATTTGCATAAAATTCCTAGAGACGAGGTCCGTATTAAGCACCAGGTGTTTCGAACACTATCGCTATTATTATAATCGTATTTAGCGACTCAAAAAAACCACCGAGTACCACGTGTGCACTGATTTCGAACAGAATTTACATAAAACCCCAGGAGAAGAGGTAAATACCCTAGACACCAAGTGCCGCGGAGACTTTTGGAATCGTGATATTAGTGTTCAGCGACTCCAAAAACCCCGAGTATATAAATTGAATCCATTTTCATCAATACTTACCGAGTTGTAAGTTTTCTCTGTATTGTCTGTTCGGAATGTACTTTTCGAATGCAGAAATGCAATTTACATTATAAAATATAGCGACAAATTTCCTGATACTTTAACAAATCCAATGCAAAAAAAATGAATTCCGATCCATCTTACGTTACAAAATTCGGAGGTTTTGGTGCTTTATTTCCTCCACTATTGGTAAAAACTCTGTTTATGTATCCAACAACCTTAAAAGCATGGAGCAAAATACACTGCAACCATGTGACGGTATTTTAGACTACAATACAATACTCATTACTGAATATTATTATTAGTATAAAATGCTAAACTTTATATGTATACTTACGTGACAGAATTATAAAATAATCTGTCAAATAATCATGTGGTCCGTCACTATGATATTCATACATTAATTCAGACTGTTTTTTGTATATCTATCCCTTTTTAATGTACTGAATGTTTAAACGGTATTCAAAGGACTTATAGTTATGACTAATAACATGTGGTATATATTTTATCTTTGTTTTTACCGACCAATATACCTTATAAGTGTTTCTGTCTTTCTCTTACTCACACCATTACATATGTAATGATTTTTCCCATTTAACTCTACACAATCTTTTTCTACAGGGTGTACGAATAGAAGTATAACTTCAATAAACTAATGAACAATATTAAAGCACTAAATAAGCTTAAGTTCGACTGAATTCGACTGTTATCTTTGGTAGCTTCACAAAATTTGTAAACGAAGTGAAGCAATTGTCAAGAAAAAACGGTATTTTTTTTTTAATTAATTAACAACACAAACATTAGGTACAAAGAAATGTAAACAATTGAATTAAAGTGTTTTAGCTGCGCCTAGTACCAGTTATGGTCTACTTTTTATTACTGCACTAATTCGCCTTGGTTCATTGGAAATCATATTTTTGATAGCATCTCGGGGATACTCGTCCACTCTGTTATTACTGCATCTAACAGTTGATTATGGTTAAGAGGTAAGCGCCTATAATGACGAACATTTTTTAAGAACGTCCCATCGGTGCTCTGTGGGATGTAAATCCGGACTGTTAGTTGGCCATTCCATTAATGCAAAATCAATTGCATTTAGGTATTTAACGCCTTGCCTAGCCACGTCGGAACGAGCATTTATTTTTTAGTGAGTACCCAATTCGGATCTACGAAGGGAGCAAACGGCATAACATGTTCAAGAACGATATTTTCGAGATAATAATCCTCATTAATGGATCTTATGCAATTCTGTGCGGCCATTAAAACAAATTCGACTCCAATTTAATCGTCAATAGATTTTCTTGGCAAAACCATTTGAAGAGCATAACCAATGCTTCAATTTATTGGATTATCTCATTTGTGTTGCTTTCGTTATCTTCTTCTCCATCTTTAAAGCGACAAATGAAGTGCATAAAGTCAAAATTTAAGTAAAAGTTTATTCGTATCATAAGCATATTTAATAAATCTTACGCCTCTTTTAAAACGAAGGAGTATAACTAACAGCTTGCTGTGATATTATAGAAGATATATTAAAGCCAGTCTACGATGAAAAAAAATCTTACTGCTCTTGTCACGGGCTAATTTTTCACTTAGTTCAATTATTTAAATTCTTAATAAAATAGGTACTCACCGTGTTACTTTCAAAATTTTTAGAGTTTAGCTAACTGTCATTCGGATATAATCAAGTTTCTTTTATTTCTCAATTATTTTAATTTATTACTTTCCTAAAGCTTTATTATGTCCAATCTTTGTTCTAACTTCATCGGATTTACTATTTTTGGTATATTTTAGAATCATTATTATTATGACAAGCTGAATATTTTAATAATTATGTAAACCATGGAGACTAGACAAGGAGTACGAACTCCATGTATGCAAATAGGGCTACCAAAATAAGAGGGCGCTGGTGTTCCATTTGTACCAAAATGGCGACCAATGAGGACGTAGTTTAAAATAAAATAAATAATTTTTAATTATTTCATTATTAATTTATTTACACAATGAAAAAAATAGTTCGATCTTTCAGATGTAAACAATAAAAACCAATTTAATAATTCATGATTATTTAATTGTCTATATTCATACCGGTACAAAAGGAACACTAGCGATGCTAGTGATGAAAAAAGTAAATCTAATATGTACGATACCGTGGACAGATTTTGTCAATTCCCCCGGTCGAGTGCGTACTCCTTGTCTAGTCTCCATGATGTAAACAGTCAGTTATGTCTATTTCTTCTTCTATTTTCTTTCCGATATATCCGATCTACCGTAAAGGCAGCGTTCATTTAAACTGACAATAGAATAGTAAAAGGCGTTCTGGCAGTTACTTTATGCCAATGCGTGAGACTTTTCTTTTCACTTCTTTGTCAGCTTTCTTGTTGAAAAGTGCTAATGGTTGGATTTTAAATCATGGAACATTCATGGCACTAAATTGTGGATATTAAAATCATACCCTTATTTACAACTGGGCCATTGTGTTAATCTACGCTTGGTTATTATTTTGTTGATTTTCTCCGTGTTCAGTTGGAAAATACCACGTGTAGGATTTGCACAAGATTCCCGTCGATTCAACATCGGTACATTATAAGGCGACTTTTGGGATTTACAAGAAATCAACGTACCGGACTATTGAACGTCCTCGAGGTAGAATACCCTTTTCCCAGCGAGGGTCCTTGGTACAGGCTTAAGTCCTTGGTAGAAGCTTAATTCATTGGTACAGGCTTACTTCTTTGGCGAAGGCTTATTACCTGGTTACTGGGGGTTATTACCTTGGTATTGGCTATAACATTTGTTGGTATTAGCAGTATTATATTTTGGAACTGTTCCTGGTTCTGATCAGGAACCAAACAGCGTTGGATTTTTGAGATTGAAAGCTACCATCTCCAGTACAGATATGCATTATAAGCCTTTGTATATTGTAAAATTGTATTTGGAATTGTTGTTTGTAAATTAGTTTTAAGTCGTGCGTGTGATCACACTAAACTCTTAATTATTTTATTGATCTTAATATTGAGGCGCTAGTTGTAATTTGCGTTGACCTCAAACATTTGATTTTTATTAAAGGAGGGTCTAGTTTTGAAACTGATTGTTTTATTTAGCTCACTTTATTTCATTTCGTGGTATTGTGTAAGAGTTGTTAGGGCCTATTAAATCTAGGGGTTTCCGGCTTGTACCGTCGAAGTCGGTGGCGCGGCTCACTTGTGTATCATCCCTCTACGGCTGAGCTCGGGCATAATTTGCCAGTAGAGTGACCACTAACAACCCTCGTGCAATTTATCTATTGTTGATTGGATTTTCTTTAATAATTATCTCATTCTTACATGAACCTTAGCAGCTAGCTAAGGAAAAACCGTGGCACTCTACAAAAGTGTACGAAGCGAAGTCAGACTGACCCGCTTATTAAAACAATATATCCGGTTAAATTAGAACAAGAAAAATCAAATCATTCATAAGACGTTTCGGGTGTACTCAAGAAATGGTGAAAAATTATAAAGTTAGGGTGAAAATTATGCAGTTTATTCTAGTCCGCAGGAACCTAGATTGATTGACACAGAGTTTGTTTAGAGAGTTGGTGAGGAAGAAATTGAACTAATTGCATCACCCTACCATTATTTACAAAAAAAAGAAGCTTCAATTTATTGTTGAAAAACGGAATGGGACGATTCAGCGCCGCCGTTTCATTGCCGCCGTTTCATCTCCGCCGTTTCATCGCCGGCCATTTCAACGCAGGCCGTTTCATCGCTGGCCGTTTCA
This sequence comes from Altica lythri, assembly GCA_964028335.1. Taxonomy (NCBI): domain Eukaryota; kingdom Metazoa; phylum Arthropoda; class Insecta; order Coleoptera; family Chrysomelidae; genus Altica; species Altica lythri. The sequence goes on along the minus strand of OZ034808.1, from coordinate 25,967,773 downwards.
ACGTCAGCTGTTACATCGCCGTTTTAGTTTAATGAAATTACAATATTTTTTTTGATAGGATGAGCAAAGGTGATAAACATATATTAAGTTCTTGCAAAATATAAGGTCTTAAAAACATTTAAAATTAACATTAAACAAATTTGGAGTTTAAATTACCCCATCCCTCAAGTAAAGGACTATATAATGTTAAGCATTAGTAATGTGAAATTTCTTCGTTACAATTAAAAACCTGCACATATTTTAATTTTTTAGCGTTGAGTTCATAAAGTTTCATCGCCGCTTTATAAAAATGCAATTTATGTATTTTACTTACAGAAACGATTAGTAATGTTTTTTTTTTAATCTGCACAAATATGGATTCCATGACACTACTAAGAACAGGGTTGTTAAGTGTTTAAATACAAGTATTTGATTAAAATTAAAAAATACTAAATTTCAATGGTTGCTACTTGAGTACTTTTGCGAAAAAAATAAACAGCGATGAAACGGGCGGCGATGAAACGGCCGGCGATGAACTGGGTCTGGCGATGAAACGGCGGCGATGAAACGGCGGCGCTGAAATGTCCTAGACCGGTTGAAAAATAAGTATATAGTATACGTATTTTTATCTATATGTTGGCACATTTTAAATAAAAGTATAGTTTAAAATTATATTAGCAAAAAAGTGTATATGTATCAGATTATTTTTTTAGATCATGACCATTTCTATACCTATTAAAGTTGACATTCCGGCAATAAGTATACACTTAACGTACAGATAGTTATTATTTAAATTGAATTTGAATATGAGCGGAATTTCGCATATTGCCAAGGTTTCAAGTCTACCATATCAAACGTATTAGTCGAAGAATTTCAATTAACTTAAGTATTAGTGAGTCTATACCGTAATTATCTTCTTTTCAGATCGCTAAATTCCTAGATGCGGTTTTCGCGTTAAAATGTTTCTCTTTTGTATCAATTCATTCGTTATGTTTATCCAAATAAGGTTTAAATAATTAAATAAATAAAGTTCCTGTTATATGTTAAGTCATTTAAATGAGGTCAGATATTTTTGAGTTTTAAGGAATTGGAGATTTATTTAGAGATATGTTAGATAGAAATATGTTTACACACAACTATTAATTAATTACTACTATTAATTAGCGAAGGTTAAATTATAATAGACTTTCAACGTGGGCATTGTTTTAAAATTTAAAAGTGCTTATTTAAGAATTGATATTTCAGTGTCAGTAATCTTTTTTGCAAAAATTGTTTCCTTCAAGATGTTTATTACAAAGAGATGTCTTTTAGATTTAACCACCTATGCGTTTTTATTCTCTTAATACCAAAGAATAATTTACACATACTTAGTCTAGAGTCTAGACTACTATAAATCATAACTAAACGAGTTGTGATTAAAAATATTTATTAAATAATTCATTTAAGAGTAAGAACCTTCACTGATAATAAAAAACACTTTGGAAAAAGAGCAAACTATTTATATCTACTTCCTATAGCATTCATCAAATATTTGACACGTGTACTATAAATTGGTATTGTAGTAAATCAATTAAAAATTTAAATTTAACTGTTTACTTTACCTTAAGAGAAAATATCAAGAATTTGCACTTACAGAAATGTCACCTGATCAATGAAAGTAAAAAAGCATTATTAATTCAAGGTAACTATATTTTACACAGACAAGTATAATTATTTCAAAGATGTTTACCTTATTCTAACAGTGCAACATTAATTTTAGGCCTATATTATGTGATTACGTATGTTAATTTTAATAAACATGTTTTGGCGTATATAATTTGATGCAACTGAGGAACAAACCGACTGAGTTAATATTTTTTCACTTCTTCAAAAGAATATTGTCATTTAGAACTCATTTTTAAGCATCGAATCCATGTCACAATAACAATTGTTGTAAAATGGGTATCTTGAATAAAATTTAAAAAAATAAATATTAGAAACTACCAAGCTAATCTATACTTACTTATAGTAAATGTGTAGAGAGGTCAATTCTGTACATTAAATATTTTTCCAAAATAACTATCAGGGTGTGATTAGGGATTGATACTGATGCCAAAAATGAAATCAGTAAAATTTTTGTCTGTCTGTCTATCTGTCTGTACAACCGTTATAGAAACAAAAACTACTCGATGGATTTTAACGAAACTTCGTACAATTATTTTTCATACTCCTGAGCTGGTTTTAGGATACTTTACATCACGCCACAATCAATAGGAGCAGAGCAGTGAAGGAAATGTTGGGAAACCCACTTTTACGGTGTGGGGAGAGAAATTTTGATACAACAATCTATACGTCACGCGAACGACGTCGCGTGTACATCGATATAGAACCCAAAAATGTGGTTATTTTTAGTAGATTTATATCTACTATTCAGCTGGTTCGCATGTCATGACTTCGGGAAAATTTCACTACAGTTTTTCGTTTTGGGCCCCCCTGACCTCAAAAACACCTTCCGTTAAAAAGTTTATATATATATATATATATATATATATATATATATATATATATATATATATATAACAAAAAAGGGTGCCAAGTATGCGTACCTATAACAAACGAAAGGGGGAAAATTAATGGGCATGTACGCAAAAAGGACCATAGGGTCACGAATAGGGAATGGTAACCGCAGACATGCATGTTTCTGGCTCGTTAGCCGTCATCAGTGCGGCATAACCAAGTAAGTTATTGCACTTGGCCAGCAAAAGTGTTGAGTACTTGGGAGCAAAGGATGGTAGGAAAACATGTATTAAAAACCAAAAACACAAACAACGAAACTCACACAAGAGTCCTATCGCCATTTGTGGCTTCGGCCAGCTGTGCCCACATTTCGGGGCTACGAACAGCGTCGCCGCGTTGGCGAAACGGACTCATTGTGTTTGAGCCGTTCCAAGCCCAGGATGTAAAACAAAAAAGGGTGCCAAGTATGCGTACCTATAACAAACGAAAGGGGGAAAATTAATGGGCATGTACGCAAAAAGGACCATAGGGTCACGAATAGGGAATGGTAACCGCAGACATGCATGTTTCTGGCTCGTTAGCCGTCATCAGTGCGGCATAACCAAGTAAGTTATTGCACTTGGCCAGCAAAAGTGTTGAGTACTTGGGAGCAAAGGATGGTAGGAAAACATGTATTAAAAACCAAAAACACAAACAAGGAAACTCACACAAGAGTCCTATCGCCATTTGTGGCTTCGGCCAGCTGTGCCCACATTTCGGGGCTACGAACAGCGTCGCCGCGTTGGCGAAACGGACTCATTGTGTTTGAGCCGTTCCAAGCCCAGGATGTAAAACAAAAAAGGGTGCCAAGTATGCGTACCTATAACAAACGAAAGGGGGAAAATTAATGGGCATGTACGCAAAAAGGACCATAGGGTCACGAATAGGGAATGGTAACCGCAGACATGCATGTTTCTGGCTCGTTAGCCGTCATCAGTGCGGCATAACCAAGTAAGTTATTGCACTTGGCCAGCAAAAGTGTTGAGTACTTGGGAGCAAAGGATGGTAGGAAAACATGTATTAAAAACCAAAAACACAAACAACGAAACTCACACAAGAGTCCTATCGCCATTTGTGGCTTCGGCCAGCTGTGCCCACATTTCGGGGCTACGAACAGCTCAAACACAATGAGTCCGTTTCGCCAACGCGGCGACGCTGTTCGTAGCCCCGAAATGTGAGCACAGCTGGCCGAAGCCACAAATGGCGATAGGACTCTTGTGTGAGTTTCGTTGTTTGTGTTTTTGGTTTTTAATACATGTTTTCCTACCATCCTTTGCTCCCAAGTACTCAACACTTTTGCTGGCCAAGTGCAATAACTTACTTGGTTATGCCGCACTGATGACGGCTAACGAGCCAGAAACATGCATGTCTGCGGTTACCATTCCCTATTCGTGACCCTATGGTCCTTTTTGCGTACATGCCCATTAATTTTCCCCCTTTCGTTTGTTATAGGTACGCATACTTGGCACCCTTTTTTGTTTTACATCCTGGGCTTGGAACGGCTCAAACACAATGAGTCCGTTTCGCCAACGCGGCGACGCTGTTCGTAGCCCCGAAATGTGGGCACAGCTGGCCGAAGCCACAAATGGCGATAGGACTCTTGTGTGAGTTTCCTTGTTTGTGTTTTTGGTTTTTAATACATGTTTTCCTACCATCCTTTGCTCCCAAGTACTCAACACTTTTGCTGGCCAAGTGCAATAACTTACTTGGTTATGCCGCACTGATGACGGCTAACGAGCCAGAAACATGCATGTCTGCGGTTACCATTCCCTATTCGTGACCCTATGGTCCTTTTTGCGTACATGCCCATTAATTTTCCCCCTTTCGTTATATATATATATATATATATATTGTTATGAAATCTTTTCTTTACTTTTCTTCGGCTCCGGCTGCTTCTACTGCTATTGGGTCTGGATTCAACTTAAACTTCCTTTATATTCTTGTTTATTTAATTTAAATTTTTATTTTTAACTTCAACTTCTATTACACAAATTCATACATTAAAAAATGAAACTCTCTTCTCAAATTCAAATTCTATAATAATCCTATTTATCCCCCTTTGTCCCTAGGTAACCTCTTAAAACAATCTAATCATAAACAAAATCAACAATTATCAACTCTTTCTGAAATCAAATTTTTAAACACCTATATAAAGACAGTTACCTATTATCAAATACAAAAATTTTATAAACCAATCATATCATAACAAAATCCCCCTAAATTTAAAATTTTAAAATTTTCCTTTAAGACACATTTTATAACTTTAAATTTATTTCATATTTAATCTTCTCTCATATCATCCCTTACTCTTATACCTTATTTTAACGTTATAATCAAATTCTATCAATTTAATACTTTTAATTTATTTTATTTAATCAGTTTGTTCCCGATATTTATTTTCTTTAATTTTTTTAATTTTAATCTTAATTTTAATTTTATTTTAATCTTATTTACTTTTATTTAACTATTTTATTTTTTTCTCTTTTTATAATTGTATATGATATCCTTCCAAACCTTCTTTAATCTTCTAATTTCATCACATATTTCAAAGTAATTTATATCATTATCCTCGTATGTTTTATTCTTAAACTTCCTTTTCTTCTCATTGTCATAATTAGATTCAGTTTTATATTTAATTTTATTGATATAATAATATAATTCATCTTTATTAACTTCATATATTTCAGTTTCATATTTTATTTCTTCATTTTTATAATAATTATCTTTTTCATTCTTCTTATCCTCTTCATATTCATTATTTAATTTTAATTTCATAATTTCATATTCTTGTTTCATTTTGTTTTTATATGTCTCATATTCTTTATAATATTTATTTTTACTTTTTCCTTCCTGTATTACCATATATAAACCATCCTCAGTTCTCTCATTTTGCATCTCTTGTAATTTTTTTGTTTCATCTTCAAATTTCTTTGCTATTGTCATAGTATTTACTTCCATAACTCTTTGTATTCTTTCATTTTCTCGTTTATTTTCATATTTAAGTTTATTTTCCCCCATATCTTTTTCTTCAGGAGATTCAGTCTTAAAATCCTTATAAATTACTGATTTGTCATAAATTGTTTTCATATCTTTTATTGTTTCTCTATACATTTCCATCTGCTTCTTCATTTCATCTTTAAATACTTCTTTATTTTTTTTCATTTCTTCTTTTATTGCTTCTGTATTTTTGTCTTGTTTTTCTTGATTTTCCTGTAAATTCTTCTTCAAATCTTCTCTTAAGTTATTATTCATTTTTTCTAAAAATTTAAACATCCTATCCATATCGCTTTCTTCATGTTTGTTACCATTACTTTCAATAATTGCTTCTATTATCGTGGTATTTTCTTTTTCATCTCCCGATTCATTTGTTCCCATAATCTGTATGTCCTCATCTTTTTGATGATCTCCTTTTTGCATCTGTAAATCCTGTTTCTTGTTTTGCCTTCTTCTTGTTTCCATTTTATTATTTAAAATTATTCAATTTGTTTTTATTTGATTTTAATTTTAATATGTATATTTAATTAATAATTTTAATTCACCCCCCCGTATATCAAAATTTCTTATGTCTTATTGACACTGTCAAAATCAAAATTTTTATAAAAATGATTTGTATCAACCTAACTATTTATAAATTATGTCTTAACAGAATTTATGTATCCCCCCTATTTCAAATATAAACAACAAAAATACAAAAAATTGTCTCTATATAGAAATTTAAAAATCTTACCCCAGAGTACAATTTTTCTAATATGAAATTTCAAAATTTCTATCTCGGTTTCTTGCGATCGGCTTGGTGTCCTGTTTTTTTTTATTCTTTTCTGGGTGTCTGGTTGTTCTTTTTTACAAGTTGCGCCGCACGTTGGTTCATCAATTTATTCTGAAATCTTTTCTATCCTTGTTGTTGTTGTTGCCCCACGTTGGATCGACAATTTGTTATGAAATCTGATTTTTCTTCAGCTCCGGCTGCTTCTACTGCTATTGGGTCTGGATTCAACTTAAACTTCCTTTATATTCTTGTTTATTTAATTTAAATTTTTATTTTTAACTTCAACTTCTATTACACAAATTCATACATTAAAAAATGAAACTCTCTTCTCAAATTCAAATTCTATAATAATCCTATTTATCCCCCTTTGTCCCTAGGTAACCTCTTAAAACAATCTAATCATAAACAAAATCAACAATTATCAACTCTTTCTGAAATCAAATTTTTAAACACCTATATAAAGACAGTTACCTATTATCAAATACAAAAATTTTATAAACCAATCATATCATAACAATATATATATATATATATATATATATATATATATATATATATATATATATATATATATATATATATATATATATATATATAAACGAACAGAGCGTTTTGTGACAGTCTAAGAATGTCCAAAGATGATACATAACATATCTAGTGCCTTACTGTCAAAATGCGGTTTTCACAGATGTATTTGTTTTTTTTAACATCTGGTGTATAAAAATTTCTTCTCCCACTCCTTACGGGGTGAGGGGAGAAATTTTTATACAACAATTAACACGCCACGTGAACGACGTCGCGGGTGCACCTAGTATTTGATAATACACCGCCTTGATGTCTGTATATATATGAGCAAATACAGGTAACAGATACACCTGCGACCTACAAGATCAATTGTGTCCCCCTGTTCTTGCAATACTTCTGATGTTTTCCTCAGACTTCTGGTCCTATCATTCGCAGAAAGTTTAGGATATCGTTAGGCTTTAAGGTAGGTAGATCCACCTCTTCTATTTCGTATAACCCCAGGTATTTGACCCTAGAATTACGTGATGCATTACAATTTACAATCTGAGAGTATGTGTATTGAGATTTCATCCTCTACCTCACAGCATCTGCACTTTGCTTCATCTACCAATCCTAGTTTCTTTATATGTCCTTTTAGTCATCACTGCCCAATTAATATTTCTGTTATATTTATGTTCTTTTTACTAAGGCTAAAACAGCTAAAAGATCTCTTCTGGTTATAGTTTCCCAGGAGCGTTTTCGACTGTCTTAGTTCTTCTAAATCGTTCCAGTACTTGGATTTTTCGCTATCCATTTTTTTCCTTAGATTGTACTACAGCTCCTTCTTTTGCCTGCTTATCTGCTGTTTCTTTTCCTTCTATTTCTATGTGCCTGGAGAATTAAAGTGACATTCCTGGTTAAATATCCACTTTTTGTTGTCAATTGCAAGCGAATAAGCCTACTTTATTTAGTCATTGTAGAAAAATGTATTTAATCTACTCGTATTTATTAAACACTAATGGCCATTTACCATTAAGAACTGGGAGCAAATTTATGGAGGTCCTTTGAGAGACTGTGAAATTGATCTTTTTATATGGGACAATTAAAATGGGATTACTGCACCCGAACACCACAGAAACAAGAGTATGCGGATGATTGCTTTACTAACAAGCTTCGGTAATAGGTGTAAAAATGATTATTTAAGTGCCATATAATTTACTGAAAATTTTGAAACAAACACAAGTAGTGGTTGAAAAATTTAACGGTCATACTCATACTTTCTTAGAAATTATACAAACAAAAATATATTTAATGACATTAAGGAGAAATTGAAAAAATGTCGCATAGAACAGAACTGGAACCGGCAACCTTTAGCTCTACGCGCTAACGCTGTAACAACAAAGCTATGAATGCTTAGCCATTAAATCGTTTATCGGTCGTTAAATTCAACTCATGTAACTGTAACACTTACTCACTTAGCATAGCATGACGTTAATGAGAGAGAGATTTCGTCAAATCGACAATTGAAACATCAAACCCTAACTCATTTTTTTGTGCCCTTTTACTTTATATATTCTTGTTATGTACCTATACTTTCTAAAAAACTTCATAAATTTCAAAAATTTTCAAAAAAATTCCAAATCTCAAATAATCGTTTCTAAAGAATTACGTATAATTTTGTTTAAATTTACGAATTAGTATAGTTTAAAATGAGTAAATATAAGAAAAGATTTATGTAGATCAGGATGCCGGATTGTGATATTTTATTGTCGATTATGTAATGCGCCCTTTCGATTAATTTATATCCATTGCCATCGTTGGAATGATTTTGAAACCTGATTTCAAAAATTTATTCAGTACGTGTTTGATTTTCAAGTAGTTTCAACAGCACGAACATGTTTTATAATATATATAATTTTGTACATAAAATGTTACCTCACTGTGGAATAAGCTTTTGATCCAAACATCGATAAAAATACTTATTTCCAAAATTCCCATATTTTAACGTATTTATGTTGGTAATTATTCAAAGTAGTTATTTACTTTGTACTAATACTAAGTTCAGAATAATCAAAAATGATGAAGACAAACAAAAGGTTGGGTTTGTTTGGCAATAAATCCACTCTACAGCTTGCTTAATGACTGAGGATATGGATTTAAGTTCAAAGGTAATAGAAATACCAGCTTGAATATCTCCCACGTTCTATATAAGGAAAAATTTTCAATGATGTACAAATGGAATTTGGACGAATCAAGTGTAAACCTTAAACATCGAAAAAGAAAAAGTGGTAAACGAAGATGTGGTATTGCCAAATGAAGATGTCATAGATGCCATGGAAAATAGGTACAAATACAAATACCTAGGGTTTCAACACGCTAAAAGTAAGCTAAACAAAGAAAGTATTATTACAGAAAACTGTAACATTGTCGTATTTAGTAAAGTGTGTTACCAATAGATATCAAAGAATATTATTATTCTAACGCTTTACAAGCTTTGAAAAACATTTTCAAAGACAATGACCGTTCAACTATGAAGAAACAACTACTTCCCGGGCTATATGTGTAGACATATATCGATCGTGATTTTGGTTGGATCTTCAGTCAGCGATTATGCTTCAAGCTCGCTGACGCATAACATATACCTTGTACTGATGAGGCCCAATAGGCCGAAACTGGTCTACAAGTTATGTTGTCCCTTCTAACAGCAAACCAGAATGGTTGGTTTAAATTATCTATTAGATATGCCAACTCCGTCTGACTTTGAAGTATAATCCAATATCCGTCGGGACATATAGCCCGGGAAGTAGTTGTTTCTTCTTAGTTGAACGGTCATTGTCTTTGAAAATGTTTTTCAAAGTTTGTAAAGCGTTAGAATAATAATATTCTTTAATATCTATTGCTAAACAAAGAATTAGGGAGCAATTTACAAAAAGAGTAAATCGGATTTAAACGCAGGAAATCTAATTTAATTAATTAATTCCTATTTTACTGTTTTAAAGTCCTAAAACGGTCGAAAACTAAATTGGAAGAAATTCTGCGATTGACTCAAACTATAATGACAAAACACAAATCTAATCACCCGAAGTTATCACTTCTTAGGGCGGAAAGAAGGGCGAAGATCTTTTACTGGGATTGTAAATCAACATTGTGCAAGCAGATAAAAATATTACAAGATTTATTTTTTAGGGAATCTCAAACTTCTAACTTGCATGATGTGGAAGACATCACTATGACCTAATCCAACACCACTTTGACAAATAGGTGGCTTTCTCAGGGCACATTGTTCCCTGAGATGGATGGATTTATGATAGCAATTTAGACACAGGTACTTAATACAAATAATTATAAAAAAAAATATTATAGGTAATCCAAATTGTGCATCGTATAAATGTAGAAAGTGTAAACCACAGAAACAGCTCGTTCAACCTTAGCTGGCACCCACGCAGGACACAACGAGATGAGCAACATCATACATCAGAAGTTGGTCAATAAATTTGGATTACTTAGGATATACTCGTACCATCTGCAGGCAGTTCTTGAGAATGCTGATTTCAGACTCTTCTACGATAGGCCTGTTATCACCGACAGACAGGTGTCGCATAATCGGCAAGAATATGTGGTAGGTAGTAGATAAAAAGGCTAACTCAGTTTGTCTAGTGGATGCTGCTGTGACAAATATTAATAACGTTTTGGATAAACATAACGAGAAGATGGCAAAATACCACTAAGGTACTAACAGATGTGGCATGCTGAGAAGGTCGAAGTGATGGTACCCTCTATCGGGATATACGAATTCCTAACCGCGGTTATAAAATTTGGGGATTAGTAAGTAATTCGGTAATCCTATGTCCGAATTCCTAACTCAACATCTTCTACCTGATCTTGGCGACTACTTTAGATTTCTTAATCGGATTGTATTTAGGTAACTATATTTTGACATGTATGTATGTACATATTTTATCAAATTAATGAAAATAAATATATATTTGCAGTTTTAAAATTTCTTTAATTTTATTAATCACATGAAATTAAAAAAAAAAATCGAAAAGAGGTTGACCTTAAAGGCCATCCTTGCAACTTCCCGCTAGTTTTAACTGCAAAGCAATAGTAACGTGACGTATTTTGACGTTTTTGACTTTTTTTGAAATGTTTAAAAAGCCATAACTTTTTAACGCGTTACGATTTTGATGTTCAAGATTCGACGCAGTTTTTTGAGACCTAAAAACGTTACCGGGAGTGCAAAAACGGTTAGTCAAAAAATCTGTAAGTTATTGAAAAAAAAAACACTTTTTTTGAAATTTTTCGACAACGATATCTCACGAACGAATCAACCGATTTTAATTTGCAAAAAGGCATTCGACGTGGCTTTTTAAGCTTGAGAGCTGATTAGGTTATGAAATTGATCGATGCAATAGCCAAAAAGATATGCCCAAAAAACATTATTTTTACAAATTGTTTTTTTCGGTTATTTTGAAATTTCTCGAAATCTACCGGCTCGAATCGGTTCAAACTTACAGGGAATCTAAGTTAGATGAAACTCTTTGGAATGCTTTTTATTTCATTCCGATCGGTCAAGCTATAAGAGGTTTACATACATCCACACACACACACATCCACACGTACATACAGACATACAGACACCCTCGTAAAAATAGTCAGGGGAGGTTCCTAAGACCTCAAAACGTTGAGATCCGATGAAAACTCGATTTTCGAAAAACGTGGTGAAACCAGTAACTTCCCGATTTTAAAAAAAAATTTAATTTTTTTTAGCGGGAAGTTAAAAATACTTAAAACAGTTAATCTTCTACTATACAGTTTATCTTCACTAAAAACGTTCAAGATTTTAACGCGCGATACTTTTACGACTCAAATCTAATCGTATAAAAAAATAATGTAAAATTTTCCAAAACACATTTCGTTTTTAAAATTTTGAACACTATTTTAGATTTATTAAATTCAGAATGAAATAATATTGGTACAATATTGCAGTTAGGAATTCGGACATAGGATTAACGGAGAGGGTCTGAGACCGGTAGCTCAGCTGGGGGTCGATCGTAATGATCTGACCACAGTTAGGAATTCAGTACTACCCTCATCTATAGGCCTGAACCACAAGAGTCTCTTAGAAGCCAGATTTTTTATTTTTACTAAATTTGTTTAGCTTTTCAATTTACTTACAAAACACTCGAAATTGTCACTTACATTATAAGAATAGCATACTTTTTTCCCAGTCTTCTTGTCTTGAGTCTAATTTTAAATTGTTGTAGTTGATAAACTTTATTTGTGGTACATTTATATTTTTTATTGCCTTATTTAAATTGCATGTTAAAGCTACCGGTGGGTGGTCTGTAATGGCATTTATGAATATAAAACTATTCTGTTTATTTGTACTGTTTTTTGTCTTAAGGAAAAACTGATCTAAACATTTTTTGCTAGCTGGTCAAGTAATTTTACTTATATACGAAATTTATATGAGTTAAGATAATTTTTCTATTTCTTTAACTTATTGTTAAAATCAATTTTTGATACTTTTTTTATACAATTCTTGTCTGTGTTCAACTTATGTTTTTGAAGTAAAACTTCTTTAGCGACACTAGGAGTAAAAAAGTTATTCTAACGGACGTGACGTCATTCTAATAACAGAAACCGGAAACAAAACCTAATACTGACACGATTTTGCATGGGCGCCGGCAGCAGGGTGCAAGAGGGTGCGCTTGCACCCCCCTGCTATGAAAGAAAATACCTGAATTTACCAGAAAATTATATATTTTTTTAATTTTTTTATTAAATTATTGTTTGAATAAAAACTAAAGGCGTCGCGGTTGTTGTCCAAATCATTCTACATTCTATATATATTAGATCATAATAGTGTGTAGATGCAGATGCACCTCCCTGAAAATAATTCTGGCTGCGCTCATGCGATTCTGCCTACTATATTAAATGAAATTAAATCTGTAATTGTATGAATTGACAGCTTGTTATCTTGTCAACCAAAATACATTGCGTAAATAATTTAAATTTGTGTATAAAGTGTTTGGGTTAAATATGAATAAACAAAGTGGATTTATTAATGAAGAAAGTGATGAAAAAATATTGAATGAAAACAGTGAGTACCTACTCTGTATGCATACATTTTATTTTTGGTGTGTAATTACACTATTTATTCCTAATTATTTATACCTATTATTTATACCTAGCTATTTTCGTTTTATAGGTTTAAAGAGCTAAGAGCTAAAAAGAAAAAGAGATTGTGAACGTCAAAAGGCATATTATAAGCGCCAGAAAGATTTAAAGAAAAATGAAAAAAGACGAGACAGCGACATTTATTATGATTTGATTAAGTAAGTTTATATACATACATACATATTACGATAGTAAAGAAGCATGTTGCACGTTTTTGTTCATAAAATAATAATATTCGACATGTTTTAACACTTGCTTATACTTATTTTAGGTTTGGTTAGGTAGCCATAAAGGCCATAAAACCACTAGTCAGGATGGCTGATCTTTTACCAGCAATAACAGATCCTTCGTAGGACTGAAGAAAACAAACTCAACTCAGGATTTTAAATTTTATGGAATATGCTATAAAATGCTACAAAATGAAATGGTTATCTAACTATCGAAGGCTCTTGTGTTGTGTTGTATTACAATAAGGTAGATACAGCTACAAAATCACACATTCTAAACGTAATATGTGTATATTTTTAATAGTGTTTACCTATTATTAAAGCAAAACTTCTTTAGGCGCGACTAGGGGTAACTCTAACGTTAGATTCTAACGGAAGATTCTGATGGAAGTAACGGTGTGATTTCAGCTATGGGAGGAGCTTAAATTTTCAAAATTTTCAAACGGTTTCAAATACATTAATGTTATTTAGAGAGTAAAATCTATGTTTCACATTTTAGTTTTCATAAACCTATTATTTCATATATAAAAAATAATGATAATTTTCAAATTCCTATTTCTAATATAAATATAACATCTCATTTTTTGTAAGGTATATAGGCAATAAATATGATTGAATTGTAATTAAATATTTATTTTCCGATACGTACGTCAACAATTTTTGCTTCAATCGCGCGTAAAGGTTACACGCACACTCTTTTTTGCGTTTATTTCTTATAAAACATATTTAAATAAGAAGTGGCCAATAAATCCCAAATGGCCAACGACTTCCCCTTTTACCCTCATATAAAATCGTTTTTGCCGTAGGGTGGAAATACAATATATTCTGTGAGGTTTTTTAAAGTACAAACCTTGGCAAGTTGATATACGACTTTCCTTTTTATATTAAAAATATAATAACTTAGAATTGGAGTTTATATTAAGATTTATAATTAGATAACAAACCATAAACCGACTTTTTTATTGAAGTAAAACTTCTTTAGCGGCGACTAGGTGTAACTCAGTAATTCTAACGGACGTGACGTCATTCTAATGTACCGCGTACCGGAAACAAAACCTGATACAAAATACCTAACACGATTCCGCCTACTATATTAAATAAAATTAAATCTGTAATTGTATGAATTGACAGCTTGACAACCAAAATACATTGGTGGTAAATAGTTTAAATTTGTGTATTTGTGTATTTGTTTTAAATATTAATAAACAAAGTGGATTTATTAATGAAGAAAGTGATGAAAAAATATTGAATGAAAATGAGTGAGTAGGTACTCTATATGCATAAATTTTATTTTTGGTGTGTAATTACACTATTTATACCTTATTATTTATACCTATTATTTATACCTAGCTGTTTTCGTTTTATAGACTTAAAGAGCTAAAAAGAAAAAGAAATTGTGAACGTCAAAGGGCATATTATAAGCGCCAGAAAGATTTGAAGAAAAATGAAAATGAAAAAAAGACGAGACAGCGACATTCATTATGATTTGATTAAGTAAGTTTATATACATACATACATATTATGATAGTAAATAATTGTTTATAGGGAAGGTTTACGTTAAGTAAAGAAGTATGTTGCATGTTTTTATTCATAAAATAATAGTATTCGAAATGTTTTAACACTTGCTTATACTTATTTTAGGTTTGGTTAAGTAGCCATAAAGGCCATAAAACCACTAGTCAGGATCGCTGATCTTTTACCTGCAATAACAGATCCTTCGTAGAACTGAAGAAAACAAACTCAACTCAGGATTTTAAATTTTATGGAATATGCTATAAAATGCTACAAAATGAAATGGTTATCTACTTATCGAAGGCTCTTGTGTTGTGTTGTATTACAATAAGGTAGATACAGCTACAAAATCACACATTCTAAACGTAATGTGTGTATATTTTTAATATTGTTTACCTATTATTGAAGCAAAACTTCTTTAGGCGCGACTAGGGGTAACTCTAACGTTAGATTCTAACGGAAGATTCTGATGGAAGTAACGGTGTGATTTCAGCTATGGGAGGAGCTTAAATTTTCAAAATTTATTTATGAAATTTTCAAAATTTTCAAACGGTTTTAAATACATTAATGGTATTTAGAGAGTAAAATCTATGTTTCACATTTTAGTTATCATAAACCTATTATTTCATATATAAAAAAAAATGATAACTTTCAAATTCCTATTTCTAATGAATAATATAAATATAACATCTCATTTTTTGTAAAATATATAGACAATAAATATAATTGAATTGTAATTAAATATTTATTTTCCGACACGTACGTCAAACAGTTTTACTTCAATCGCGCGTAAAGGTTACACGCACACTCTTTTTTTTTATTAAATGATTTATGTTTCAAAATTAAATCTTTGTACATAAAAATGTTATCCTTAGTAATTTTGATTAACAGAATGGTTTTTTTTTTGGATAAACGATGACATAAATTGATAATTGAAATACTGGGAACAATAAGATGAATAATAATAAAAGATTTTAATTAAATAACGGACTTATCATTTTTGTAATCAAAATCTTTTACTTTTAATTTAAGAGTAAAGATGTTAATAAAGGAAATTGAACATAAAACCAAAATCTAATTAATCATTTTTATATGCATATTTTTTTTCATTATTCCTGGAAGAGAAAATGCAATAAACCTATAGAGTTGTAATGAAATTAGTTGCAGTGTATAAAGTTTATTTATTTTTATTAAACGAAATGAAGTTCCTACTAATACTGCCGATAAAATGATTTTGTAAAATATTGTAAACCTATTTCTCCACTAAGTATACAGCTTAATAGATGTAGTAAAAAACTTTTTAATTCTATATTATTTAATTAATAAACTAAAATATGACCAAAAAATATCAGTTTTTTTTACTTTTTATGTTCAAGTAAATAAAAAAAAGAGTGTGCGTGTAACCTTTACGCGCGGTTGAAGTAAAACTTTTTGAAGTACGTATCGGAAAATAAATATCTAATTACAATTCAATTATATTTATTGTCTATATACTTTACAAAAAATGAGATGTTATATTTATATTATTCATTAGAAATAGGAATTTGAAAGTTATCATTATTTTTTATATATGAAATAATAGGTTTATGATAACTAAAATGTGAAACATAGGTTTTACTCTCTAAATACTAATAATGTATTTGAAACCATTTGAAAATTTCATAAATAAATTTTAAAAATTTAAGCTCCTCCCATAGCTGAAATCACACCGTTACTTCCATCAGAATCTTCCGTTAGAATCTAACGTTAGAGTTAGGTACCCCTAGTCGCGCCTAAAGAAGTTTTGCTTCAATAATAGGTAAACAATATTAAAAATATACACACATTACGTTTAGAATGTGTGATTTTGTAGCTGTATGTACCTTATTGTAATACAACACAACACAAGACAAGAGCCTTCGATAGTTAGATAACCATTTCATTTTGTAGCATTTTATAGCATATTCCATAAAATTTAAAATCCTGAGTTGAGTTTGTTTTCTTCAGTTCTACGAAGGATCTGTTATTGCTGGTAAAAGATCAGCAATCCTGACTAGTGGTTTTATGGCCTTTATGGCTACCTAACCAAACCTAAAATAAGTATAAGCAAGTGTTAAAACATTTCGAATATTATTATTTTATGAACAAAAACGTGCAACATGCTTCTTTACTTAACGTAAAGCTTCCCTATAAACAATTATTTACTATCATAATATGTATGTATGTTATATAAACTTACTTAATCAAATCATAATGAATGTCGCGGTCTCGTCTTTTTTTCATTTTCATTTTTCTTCAAATCTTTCTGGCGCTGATAATATGTCCTTTGTCGTTCACAATTTCTTGCGCTGATAATATGCCCTTTGTCGTTCACAATTTCTTTTTCTTTTTAGCTCTTTAAGTCTATAAAACGAAAATAGCTAGGTATAAATAATAGGTATAAATAATTAGGTATAAATAGTGTAATTACACAGCAAAAATAAAATGTATGCATATAGAGTAGGTACTCACTCATTTTCAATATTTTTTCATCACTTTCTTCATTAATAAATCCACTTTTTTTATTCATATTTAAAACAAACACTTTATACACAAATTTAAACTATTTACCACCAATGTATTTTGGTTGACAAGCTGTCAATTCATACAATTACAGATTTAATTTTATTTAATATAGTAGGCGGAATCGTGTTAGGTATTTTGTATCAGGTTTTGTTTCCGGTACGCGGTACATTAGAATGACGTCACGTCCGTTAGAATTACTAAGTTACCCCTAGTCGCGACTAAAGAAGTTTTACTTCAAAAAGTATATATATATATATATATATTATAACATGTATGAATAATAATGATATGTTTTAATAATATCAATCACTATGTTATAAAATATTCCTTACCTTTAATTAAATTTAAATTTTAAATGTAAATAGTGAATAGGTAAGAATTAACTCAGTGTAATTATTTTCCAATATGATTAATTAAATATGCTACCGGCTATTCCCTTATGTCAAGGTCAGAGTTCAAATATTCAACCAAACTAGATTCAAAATCAATTAATACACAAATTTGCAATAAAATGACTGTATAACCGCACTATCCTAGACCATTAATATTTTCCAGGCATGAATTGCATATAAATTTCTAACCTTTCTAATTCAAAATGTGTCAAACTTCAAAGATACCGTTGATAAACCCAAATATGCATCAAATATATAAAATGAAGTATTCTGACTTGAGTTATTAAACAATTTGGATTAAACTTATCAAAAAGGTGAATAATAATAATAATAATTTAGTTAAATACATAAAACAGTGAAATAAAAATGTTCATCAAAATTTCAAAAATCAAACACATATAAAACTCTTTATTATAACGAGTGCAAAGTTGTTACCATTTGTGTGAAGCTTCACTCCTCTTCTGGAATCAGGATTCAGTTCTTAGGACAATCTACTTTCTTCCTCCAATACAGCAAAGATTTCAGGAAACTTTATGAAGATCAAATAATCACTTCCTCTTCAAAACCAAGCGATGGATGGCTACTATTTTCTCTGGTACGTGTAATTATGACTTTCTTTCTTGTTAAATATTAATTTAATCTTCTTTAACTCAATTAAAATACAGTTATACCATAAAGTGCTCAGTCCCATAAATTGAAATATCTATTTCTTCATAAAATCATATAAATTTCTCTTACCAATTGCTCTCTCTGGTTACCTTGGGATATTCTTTATACTTTAAACTGTTTTAATACTTTCTATTATCAATACTTTCAAAAAAAACTCAAAATTTCTACGGAGCAAATTTTTAATACAACTTCTCTTTCAACAACCAGAAAACAAGAGAGATTCTCCCAGAATCAACAAAAAAACAAATGACAAATTCAACAAACTTAAATCTATACATCTTTTCCATCTAATCGCCTACTAATTTCTTATTCAAATAAAATTATTAACAAAATCTAATTCTTGATTCAATATTACAATTTAAAACAATGATCATTCTTTTTTATATTCTTATGAAATTTACTAGCACTACAAACTAATAATTTTCTCTTTTTCAGAATATTTCATTTGGCATTTGAACTATTAATAAATTAGAATATGGTTGGTAAATTTGTATAATTTAAAAGTGAGTAGAAGTTTTAACATGTATTTTAACTATTTGTGATGTCTTTTTTTTATAATTTAATTTTCTCATTTACTTACACCCCTAATTCATTTAAAATTAATGTTTGATTACTAACGTATTGGCAATTTTATAAACTTTTAATTATCTACTTTACCCATTTATCAATTTCATAATTATCAAAACTTTATATAATGTAGATTAATCATTTTTGAATCTTTAAATAAAAATCTTTGAAATGTATTTGTATTTTTTTTTTTTTATTATTCTATTTTCTTTTTCCTTTTTTAGGAATTATGAAGAAGATGATGATAATCAATCCCAATGTTACTAAATTTGCGCTCTGACTCGAAATAAGAAAATCTCCTTTCTCTACTTTCCATTAGATTTTCGTTCTACATTCTTATTTAATATAACATAGTAACTAATATCATCTCAATATATATATATATATATATATATATATATATATATATATATATATATTGTAGCTTAATTAACCCTTTCAAGGTTGAATTGGCGTTGGGCGCCAACTTTGTTACCCTTAAATTACCCTAGGCTAGCTCCTGAGGGTCGTGGCTTCCTTCTGAGTTTTATTTAATTCCCTCCAAACAGTAAGTAAAGGGCGCCAAGTACAGACACACAAATAAAATTCGAAAAATCAGTTTTAAAATGGTTTATTACTTTAATTAGGATTTAGTAAAAAAATTAATAAAATGAATTAATTATTTCTCATATCTTTGGGTTTTAGAAGACTTCTGACGGAGTTTCGATTACTTGTGGAACGGAACTGCAATTGGAGTGTATTCCTTACAAGGGACTTCCTGTCGGATTTTCGTTGGATGCGAAACGGAACTACAATTGGATGGAATTTCTTTCAAGGGACAACCTGTCGGATTTTCGTTAGATGTGGAACAGAACTGCAAAATGGTGTCGGCTTCAAACTGACTGTTGACAGACTGCGTAATTTCTGGTATGATTTAACTGGTCTTTAATAGGGCCCTTCTTAAAGATGGCAATAACCCAAAAGGAAGGGCGAAGATATTAAGAAATTTAATCAGATTCATAGACTATCATAGACTATCGAAGAGACATATTCTCTCCTACCAAACTGGCAATCCCCTCTCGTATCGGCGCGATAACAATAGATAATATAAAAATATATAGTCCGGATGGTATGCTCTAAAACGAACGTTACAAACGTTAAAATATTTAGTTTGTAGATATTTGTAAGTTGTAATATTATTATTTTTAAAACTTCTTTATCGAATATTGTTAAATATCATAATCGTTTGAAACTGCTTATGATTTTTTAATACATGACTAAATTTTCGTTTTTTATCGAACTGTGAACAACTGACAAATACAAGTTCATATATCTGATCAAATGCCCTTTTACTATGTAGCAGTTACGAAACAAAGTTCGTATTTATTATCGTATAAAATTTATAGAAAATAAAATTAAAATTAAGCTGGCACTAAAATATTTACAAACATTTTTCGTCTTCTTTTAAACAACCTTTTTTTCCCTATAAAACCTATAAAACCTAAATGCAATAAGGTACATGCGCCCTGTAAGGCCCACTTTTTGCTAAATTTTAATAGCTGGAAAAGAAATATAAATTTGTGAAAACTGCCTTTATCACAACATAGTTCATTTATTTGTGAATAAAGTAATCATACAAATCAACATGTTTGAAAACAATTCGTTAAGATATTAATTGTTTTTTAAAACCTTCAAAGTGGGCTTTTTTAGGAACATAGGCACCTATCATAGCCCGATATTAATTATGTAATCAATAAACCCTATCAAAACAAAAAATAAGTATTTATGTAAAACTTGACCTAATATTATATGATATTCTTAGGTAATCAGTCTGATACAAAAGTTTTTTTTGGTCACAAATTGGACGGTGGGTCATCTTCGACTTAGCAAAATTTAATTTACCTAATAAACAAAAACCTCTACATAGACTCAACAAATAACAATGTTGTGGCGTTATTCTAATAATCACTTTTGAAAAAAACATGTTTATTTAAAGACCAAATATTTTTTTTAAAAACATCTGAATTGTCTCATATCTTCGATTGGCCCGAGCCATCATAGGATGTGATGGGCCTTTATAGGGTAATTTACCCCGCCACAAGAACTATTTTTTATAAATGAAAATTAACAAATAATATAAACAACTCTTACGTTGAGTCAAGTGCCCATAAACCCAAGTAACGCTATATTTAAAAAAAACACGAAAACTTCTTGTTTTCTTAAGAAAATACTAAAAAGGTTTAAATTAGAAGATTATAAATCGTCAGTCCTTTGCAACGACAATAAAAAACTGGCAACCACTGCAAAAATGACAAATGTCTTCCTTATTTATGAAGTTGCAATTTTGTCTATGGCACTAACCGAACATGGGCGCAAAATTTAAATTCATTTGAACTTTTAGACGTACAAAATATTGAAAGTGGCCCATCTTAAGAACTGGGCCTTATTAGGCGTAAGTACCTTACTGATGTGTAACAAGGAACAATATTGGGATAAGCTATCTCTTTTTATATAAAATACGGGTTGTAGGGAGTTCTAACTTGCCAGTTAAGGTAACGGAGCGAGAGAGAGAGCATATATCCTAATATTGTTCTTTTTCTCTGACACGCCAGTTTTATCATTAGCATAGACCACTCGGGGGTGCTCTAGGGGCCGTCAGAAGAATTTAGAATTGCGACTCGCTATTTAGATGCTTCATAATTTCCAGTAATTCTTAATTATACAATATTTAATGATTATTAAATAAATAATCTTGTTGTAAAATATAATAATGTTTTACATGATTGTATAATGGATTAAAATTTCGATTACAAATCACTGACCCATATCATTTAATTAAAAATTACGTTATTCCATTAAAGATATTATTAATAAAACTAAATGGCTTACTTAACACGGCAAAAAGTACATATAATCAAGATTTATTTGCAGCTATATTTGTGAAAGCTAACATTATTGTCGAATAGCATGCGGAGTTTGATTTTGCTAGATTTATGACCCATTCTTATGTTCACCTCTTTGATTCTTCGAGAATATTATGGAGCCCTGAGTAGCTACATAGCATATAATAAATAATTTTCATAATGCGTGCTTACTAAACACGATTCGTTTCCTGATCGTTGAAAAATTAATTTAAGACAGTGTACAATGTTATTTAAACATTGGAATTTTGTTTATAGAAGTATATCCCTAGATTGTTGTAGAAATACAATCCCATGCCAAATTATTTAACGCGCTGTAAAATTTCATGTAAAAGAATATTTACGAGTGATATTGTACGGTTTTATTGTTAAAACTTGTTTTCTATTATTTTTATATTATATGCTTATGATACGATTAATTTAAAGCTGTAGAAAAACAACTGTTTTTTAAGTTTTGCAGAAAAGTAAAATAATATAATTAATATTTGCACTTGTAGATCATGATTCCACAAATAAATAACCCTTTGTAAGAGCTGAATTTTGTTGGTCATCACATCTTTAGCCACTTCTCCTTTCAGCAGCTCCCAACATTATCAGTTGGGTTTATATCAGGTTTATTACCAATTCAATCCGCAGAGGGATATTTGTTCTGTCAAAAGAGCTTTAACAGACCGAGCTGTGTGGCGCGGAGCTCCATCTTGCATAAAAATGAAGGGTTCCTCATTTGGAAACCATTCTCGGAGCTATGGAATTAATTGATTTCCTTACACTGGTCTTGCCTCATCATATCTTGTACCATGTACAAACGTTCAGGGCTTTTGCCGCTGGAAACTGACCAAAACATCATTTTTGTAGAGTAGTTCACAGATGGAACGACACAGTTAGGATTAAACTTTTCTACATGACGACGACGCGCATAAACAGCTTTATTGTGCAAAATTTTGAATGTGCTTTCTTTACTGAAGCAGACCTATCAAAAATAGAAAAAAAATATGAACGTCTGTAATTTTGTTTGGAATAATAGAAGTAATAAAAAACTCTATGTTTTTTACATATAACTTTCACTTTAATTAAAATTTTTTTAAAATGACATGTTTCGCTGAACTAGCATCATCAGATTGACATATTATAAAGTTACATTTTGTTTATTTGTATCTAACTATCTGATGTTGATTAGGTAATATTAAGGCTAGATTAGGTATGGAAGTAATTAGATATAACATCTAGGCTTTAATATTGTTATATCTAATTACTTCCATACCTAATCTAGCCTTAATATTACCTAATCAACATCAGATAGTTAGATACAAATAAACAAAATGTAACTTTATAATATGTCAATCTGATGATGCTAGTTCAGCGAAACATGTCATTTTAAAAAAATTTTAATTAAAGTGAAAGTTATATGTAAAAAACATAGAGTTTTTTATTACTTCTATTATTCCAAATAAAAATGAACTTTCAAGTAGTAAGGGTCGGTACAATTAATTTAGTCTGTAATTTTGCCTTATCTCACTAAAAATGATAATAAATTTATCCACTGTGACCAAATTACAATATCTTATTGATCTCCAGAAGTCCACATCTTTGTCTTGTCATTGTTTGACCCACTTCAGGCGCTTTGCTTTTATTGCAGCTGTTAACTTGGGCTTCCCGGGGAAGCGAAATGCCTAAAAATCTAATTTTTAACTTTCTTTTAATAGTGCGCTTAGAAGCATTCACGCTAACATCCTGGAGTTTTGATTTTATCATCTTTGTGGTAGCAAATCTGTTTTGTAGATAATTTTTTTGCAATTTTTTTCCCTGGCTCAATTTGTTTTTATGTGTCGTACAGTAGCTTCTAGAACGGTGATATTTCACGGTTTGTAAATGTTGTCGCATTCACAAAAATCACAAAATCGTGAGTCTTTTAAGGCTGGCTATACACGTAGGATGACCGCGACGTGTGTGCCAGCATGTGCGATAAAACCCCATCCACAAACAGATAGCCGGCGGTGTTCTAAGCAGGCAGATTTGAAAAGTGATCTTTTCTACCGCAAGTGTGAGCGGACCGCAACGTGTGTGTGGAAAGAGGGGGCTCAACACAGCGTTCTAAAATCGGTAATATTTAACGCATTGGAGAAAGAGGTTGCCTTTAAATTAGTTGTTTGAGTCTTTTTAAATGTCGTTAAGTAAACAACAAACCAAGTAGTTGTTATAGTCTGATTCCTCTTCTCTTAACTAATGTAATAAGTTAACGTGACTGTACCGTTTTGTTTCAAGTAACCACTTTTTACTTCATATTTTTCGACAAACCGCTAGTTGTATGTGTTTTGCCACTCTTTGGTAAACCCTTGCGATTTAGCTTTGTGGTGAACCGCTGCAATACACCACTACGTGTATGACCAGCCTAAGTCGCGAAAACCAACGCTAAAGCATCCACATTTCCTTCCGATTTGTTTCGCTGGTGTATGTGATTTGGAATAATGTAATAAGGTATGAGAAAACATTTTCCATATTCGACAAAATAAGAGAAGTGAAATTTTTACGAAATTACAGTGTTTCATTCGTTAGAAAAATGAAAGTGTGTTATATTATTAACAGCAATAAAATTACTCTCTGATCTAATGTATCAATGGTTTTTGGGCTGTTAGGCCGGCGTCGATTGTCATGTTGCCTTTCACAGTTTACTCTCTGATCGTTTTTACTAAACTTGTTTTATCAGAAAATATTACGTGCACTAAATATATTAGATCAGATTTATTCTTATTTTTAAATAGTTATATGTTTGCATTTTTAATTTGTTAGTTATAAATTAAATATAACTCAAAATTTATTAATAAACCAGTCAGATAATTTCAGATTGTGTACTGTAATACGGAATAATCAAATTAGAATAATTATGGGATTATGCAAATATTTTAAGTTTTATTCAACTTTCTATTATATCGTTGTTCATAACGATTTTATGTGATCGATAAATTATAGCTGCCCACGCTAATTGTCTAAAAAACACTATTAAAGGCCAAAGATGAAACAGGTGTATCTAGATACGATCAGCATATACAATGGAGATTAATATGCTAGCTAAATTGGAATACGAATGACCTATATTCGAGTTCTCTCAGATTTCGTGTTCGATTGTTAAAGCTTTTGCTTCTGCAGGCTATTTTTATTTTTTCTGCTAGAATTTACTAATAGTATAGAGATTCATGTTTCAGATTATAGTGTGTATTGGCGCAAGGATGGAACAGGATTGGACAAAGACAGATTTCCTACTAGAGACAATTTATATATTTGTTATATTTTTTGGCGGATGTTAATTAAAAAAAAATTAAATTGATAAAAATTGTTAAAAAAAGTATCATATCATAAAGAAAGTGAACCCAGATCCAGAAGACAGTAGGGCAGAGTAAAGCATCCATTCCATTCCATTCTATCTACTAAAATATATATGAACTAGATAGTTTATTAAGCAATATTGTTTTGTTTTAATTATTAACCGTACGATGTCGGTCATTGCGGTTATATTAACCCACTTTATTGATTTTTCTTGAAGTGGGTCACCGCACATTGTTAAAATAACATCAGCAACTGTTATTACGTGTAGCTTATTCCAGTCAAGCAAAAGTAATAACATTTTACTTTAATTAGTATATTTCACTAGCTAATACTAAGTTTCATTTATTT
The DNA here is from genome assembly GCA_964028335.1 of Altica lythri. Taxonomy (NCBI): domain Eukaryota; kingdom Metazoa; phylum Arthropoda; class Insecta; order Coleoptera; family Chrysomelidae; genus Altica; species Altica lythri. The sequence goes on along the minus strand of OZ034808.1, from coordinate 25,942,326 downwards.
CCCATGCGTGAAGGTTAAGAGGTGCTGGAATCCTTATTTTTGCTAATAATTTGTAAAGTATCTATATATTGCTATTATTACCTTAAAAGTTAATCACAACTGATTGATCGATCTGATAAACTTCGAGATTAGTTTTTTATTAATTAATTGTAGAGTCGTGTGAAATCCCATCGGTTTGATAAGCTATAGTTATTGCCACACGTTAATACATTCAATTAGAATTGTGTAATAAAGTAATTTATCGTGAAATAATAAATGTGATTTCTAATTTTACTAATAGATAGGTAATTGTAAGACGTCAAGTCGAAAAAAATGAACGTATTTTTACAGATTTACCCCAGACACCCTAAAACTGGTTCTTATCCAAGAACTAACATTCATGTTGATCACTTTATCATCTATAAAATCAAATGAAGCACGTTTCGTTTACCAATTAGAGTTTTGGTCTGCTGTCTTCAGATGGTCATAAGAGAGTAATACGAAGACTCCAAGAACGTTTTGCAAAATTTACTTTTAGTCCTAGAATAGGTTACCTAGGAGTTATGATGTGGGCCGGGATTTCACTCTGGTTTTTATACAAAATTGGACATTTTCCAAAGAACTCCTCTATTGTTGCCAGGTTGATGGAAGTCTCCAAGACGTTAAATGTAAACATTTCTGTTATACAGATAAGACCGTTAAGTCTGGATGTAAACTGAATTGAACATGTTTGAGATATGCTTGGGAAAACCGTGTGAAGTCGTGTAAATGCCAGCGTCCATAAAAATCTCTCCAAAATTAATACTCGGGGGATTTCGGGGATGCCGAATTTAATTCCAGCATTAGATTTAACTGAGGGCGCTCAGGGCTCCCTCTGTGGGGTTGTCTAGGTGTGATTGGGGGAAATGGCAAAGTCCATGGGAAGCGCACCAAACTAGTTACTCGGAGGTTTTTGGGGATGCCGAATTCGTTTCCAGCATTTAATACCGCACATCCTCTCTGAGCCACCCCTGTATACGCCCGGGTAATTCTAATGCCAGAATTAAGTTTGGCAGCCTCAAAAATCCCCGAGTAATGGTTTCCAAGGCGATTTTTCTGAGTTTCTAGTGGTTCCTATAATGGTGCAAATTATGATACAATTGAAAAATGCATTTTCTGGCCCAGAAGGCATTTTTCAAAAAATGGCTACAGCAGACTATAAAGACTTTTTTCCTGGGACCTTCCTGAACACAATGCTTGAAACCATGCTGTAGCCCCAAATTTCCGCTATTCGGGCGGTTTTGATCTAAATGCCCTGGACTAATCCAATTTGTGAAATCCTAGACGTGGATTGTTCAGAGGCCAATAAAGTTTTCGTCCTGAAACTGGTCTATGTCTTATATCTACGCGATTTGTTTATCCTATTTATTGTCTTATATGCTGCACTTTCCGAGTTCAGTCAATTGCACTAATTTTTTATTGTATCGAAAACTATCAGCATAAGAAGCTTGATTCTTTACTTTGGCCTTAGAATGTTACAAAAAATACTGAAAAATAATGAAATTTCTAGACGGACAATATTATAATAATAAAACATCACAAAGCATTAAAAATATTGATTTGTTTAAAAAAAATAATTTGTCGTGCTGGTGAGAATATATTTAGATAAAATCTTCTATCATAATTGTAAAAAATATTACGTACACTAGTAGGTACTTCAAAGTATCTAATAATGAATCAAGTCAATAAATATTGACACATTGCAAAAAAACTGTTAACTCTATTTATCAATTCTGTTTCCTGTAGCGACACTGAATTTCTCAATATTTGTTGGTTTATGTTTGATAGTAGTGAATTATGGTCGATTCGCCACACCTTTGAGCTTGACAAGTGTTTCTTGTGGAAGGTTAAGGAAGCAGAGAACATCTGGCACTATTCGCGTCACACTATTTATTATTTTTTAAATTGTCGTGCAAAGGAATTTAACTCTCAATAAGAGAATCACTTTTTTGTTACAACTGTATATAAGTCTGAGAGTAGAAATTGCTACAATTTGTTACCTACATGGCTGTCGTAGAGAGTGCTGATTAGATTTCTATAGATTGGCTATTTAGAATATTTGATATTAATAGAGATAAACTTTCTTCACTGCAAGTTGAAGCTTAGAATCAAAAATACAATTATACGATCAATTAAATAAACTAACCATATATGGAACGAACAAGATATACATATTTTTTTACAAATGAATTAATTTTAATAAATTAGTGTTTTTGCATTAGACATGGTTATTTTAAAGTCAATTAGTTTCACTCTTGTTAATATTCAGATTTGATTATGTTTTTCTTTTTATTAAAAGTTAAGGTCAGTTTTTTTTATTTTAATATAACGGCTTACTATATCAAACGTGTAGTACGAATATAGTTAATAAAAATATTGTTACAAAATAAACTAATATATCTGAATTAAACAAGATTTGTATTATTAGCTAATTCGAATTTTAATCAAGTAAATATAAAAAAAATTAAGGTTAAAAAATATAGGCCAATACTCTACATGTTTACCAATATAATTATTAACTAAAATTGGAGATTAATCAAAAATATTTGTTGATCCCACAATTTAATAGGAGAAGTTGTGGACATCCAATATACTACGGTGTTTTCCAAAGATATGGAATTAGGCGAGGATAGTCCTGTAGCCGAATGGAGGAAAAAACGGTGAAAACTACAGACGAGTTCTGTTCCCAAGCCGGATACAGATCTAGTAAAAAACAGACCTCGAAGATAAGGTGTCTTCCTCACTATAAGGGTTTAGAAAAGCAAGGTCGACGGTACAGGCGGTTTAAAATCTAATAAGAAGAATAAGAAAAAGCTAGATCAAATGGGTACAGTGTTGGCTGTGGATGTTAATTTATATGTATTTAAAACCACGTGGAATCAGATCATGGACGGTCTGTAGGAGAAAGAAGTGCTAATGGCACCAAAGAACATACTCGAAGCCTATCTACACAGGGAGACAGTGATAGACAAACAATATCGGCAAAAACTAGAGAAAGAAGTATCTCAGAGCTCTGGCTTGAAATCGACGCCTTAGAATCTACTGTGTGACAGCCTCCTGCATAAACATTGAAGGGATCCAAACAAAAGCACTGGTCATCGTAAAAGAAAGCGATAAAAAAATTAATGAAAAGAGCGAAAGCTGTCATAAAAAGATGAGAGATCATTATTTGGAAATGGCAACTGAAAAAAAACGCAACAAATATGTTAAAAGGCTTTCAAAAGAGAGACGGATATAAAGTTTTAAGTGGGAAGGTAGAAAGGTAGAAAATGCAGCACACGAAAGAGATAAGATACCTTGGAATAGTATTAAAGGACAACATACGAAGAAAAGCTCGTCCTTCATGGTGTTACGCAGTCTGACTTACTGTATGTTGCAATTTTGAAGAAAGAGGTAAGTATTAAAAAATATCAAAACATATTGTCCAAAACACAACGGAAGGCGCTACTGAGTAGCGAGCTCCTTTAGGACCGGTTCAACGGTAGCTCTGCTCGTCGATGAGAGAGCACGCATTCACGGGAGGAAAGAAGGAATCATAGTAAGAACAAAAAAGACGAAAGGGAGATCACTATTGGTAAATGGTCAGAAAGATGGACATGTAAGGACGGAAAAATTAACAAGAACCTTATGATACTTAAAAAAATGGGTCGAATTTAGACATCAGACAACGAAGTTCTTTTTAACTTATTTCCTCTCAGTACACGGCTCGTTCGACACCTAAGCGTTCAGGATAGGTAAAAGCCAAAGCAAAGGATATAGATGCTGGGCAGAAACCACGGATAACCCTGGACGTACGGTTTTAAAGTGGACCAGATTTTCGATAAAAAAGCTCGAAGCTTATAAAACCGCGGAGGAGGAGATCGTGGAGGAAAATATTGTGCGCTTGATGATGGAGGTTGCGGACAAGTAGAAATCCTTTCACAATGTGGTCAAGAGCATAAATATGAACAAAAATCAAATACAGAGGCGCCAGCAGGGAAATGAGTACACAAAAAAAGGTACATACAAGTAGAAACTGAAAGCATATATATACCAAACTCTAAAAATAAAAACCGGTGGTATATGCATGGTAGATACCGACCACCATACTAATCTGCATGATAACTAATGTTACTTGCATGTCGGTAAAATTGAATGCTAAAGGGAAATTGGGTAGGGTGGAAAACGAAATGAGGTATAGAAAACCAGTACCAATTTTAAATTCAACCTTGAATTTAAATAACTAAGTTTAGGAATAACAACAACGATTGCTAAAAGATGTGCTAATACAAAAGAGAAAAACTAAGGGAATTTCCACAATCCTGGGGATGCAGTCACAGTCTTAAGTTAGAAAAGAAAACTTTTTTTGATTTCAAGTTTTCGAAATTAATTTATTTCTTCATCAGGACAAACAACAAAGAAATATTGTTACCAGAGATTACAAAAAAAGAGTTTTCTTTTCTAAATTAAGCCGATATTGTAGAAGTCTTACGTAACTAGTCAGTTCAGATCCAAACAAGTATATATATTTAAATCATATACTTAAATGCATTTTACATTGTAATGAATTGTAGATACCTTTAAAAGAAAAATGTAAGAGCTAAATAAAAACTAGAAGGCTGTTTCAGAGAGTTGGAGTTATTAAGTGTATGTGAAATCATATCAATTTTAAAATAATTACAGTTAAACCAACAATGTAACAATCCATTTCTATACGACATTATTATTATTAGCCTTAACATTGTACTGCTTGTTTCTCATTCTCTATTTCTTAAACTGTTAATTCAGACATCTTAATTATTATTGCTCGATATTTAATCAATTTTTGACCCAATTACGCATTATTACGTGTTCAAGGCTTAATCGGCACTATTGATTTAGATTATCGACTAAAATATGTAATTACAAAACAGCAGCGGCAAAATTACTATTTACCGTTTCTTGAAACTATACCGCTTATTATGTCGGAGAATAATGAATTCATTTAGTTTATATTCCAATAATCATAATATATTTATATATAGGGATTGCCAAGTTTAAATAAATTAAACTAAAGAAATTATGTATTTATACGTACACAATATGTAATTTGCAAGAGTTTATTGTCGTCAGTTAGATACTACACTTCTAATACTTAAATTTCGTATTTCAGTTATATTAATTCAACCGGAATCTATATATAATAATACAATAAAAAATTTAATAAGCTTTTTTTTTAGATATATCTTAATAGAAACAGAAGTAAAATTAATAAAACATGGCAAACACGAATAAATAGCATTTCTAAACAAGATCAGCATAAGCAAAACGATGAAAAAGGCGTCCTATTTTCAGCGATAAGTAGTAGCTAAAAAAATATTTATTATAAAATTTATTAATATTCTTGTCTCTATAATGTGCGGCTGTCAATTAAAACGATAAGTTTCCAAGTGATTTAAAAATAACAAAATTAATCAACGGTTTAAATATTTTGCGATTTCAGTCTATCCTGTTTAAGTTTACAGAGAATAATAATAATTTTCATTTACAAATCCGATTTATATAAATGTTATATCTGGTAAGATAAGTTTTCCACTAGCTCAGCAGAATCCTTCATCTAGTCTTCGTAACTCCTCTATCCTCAAGTGGCAAAAATAACAACAATCGTCTATATATAGACTTCTTCCATTTCTCTATGTTCAAAATTTTGAGTTTCTTTTAGTTTTGACTTTCGATAAAATTTTTGGAAAATATAATATGAAATTATTGAAATAATAAACATTAATAACAATGGTAAAATTACTGCTGTTGCTTAGTACAGGTTGTGCTTTGGTTCTTCTATCGGTGTTTTAACTATGGAGCAATTTAGTGCATTTTAAATAAGTTTTCAAAAGCGATTTTAGTTATATTCGTATTTATAAATGTCAGCTTCCCCATATTGATTTCACATCCCTCTGGAAGTTTAATTAAGGTTCTTTGGAAAATACCGATGTATTGATCTGATGTGCATTCTGATAAACTTTGTTTGAAAGGATTTATTTTTATGCGATTTTCGGTAACTTGTGTAATAATGGTTTCGGGGCTACTAACTTGCATGATACTGCATCCTTTTGGCAACTTTTCTTTAATAGAGTGCATTCATTTTCTGGTACTTGTTCATCCAAACAATAGCGAATATTTTCTAATTTTGAACAGTCTTCATTTTTCAGCTGAACTTCTTCGGTTTGTGCCAAGTATGGGTATAGTGGCGTGAATTACTGTTTATTTTGGGTAATGAGATATGTCTGGTAAAATTCTAGTGTTTGGGGTTATAGGAGAGGAAAGTGGATGACAAAAATTACCTTTGATTTTGAAAATGTTACTTGGATTGCATGAAATAGATAGTAGGTTACTGTATTTTCAAATTTGAGAATGTTACTCTGATCATACTTATATAGAATGCAAATATTCATCATCGGAATCCAAATTTCTAAATATCCATTTTTTAAATTTTCCTAACCCGTTTATTAACCCTGTTTTTGAACGTATATGAGGTAGCATATATTCAAATTTTTGTTTGAGATAATTTACTAAAAAAACAGTACGTTCCATCATATTCTAGCTTGGCCCATCTTAAGAAAAACGGTTTGAAGCACTGGTTTAAATAATTAGTTTTTTTATTTATCAGGAAATTTTCCTTTAAAGTTTTAACCTGCTTAACCACGTCATTTAGATCTAAGAAATGTATAAATGTATGCTTGGTATAAATTAATTTGGAATTCCCTAATTTTACGGGGTGTAACAAATTGTCTAGTGGTGTAATTTTTATGTCCTGTGTATTATAGTTAGCTTTGGCTAGTAAAAGAACCAGGGATATTAGGATCGTCAATGAGATACTTGTCTCCTTGGTTCTTAATGGTTCAATACTATTATCTTCTTTTCCAAATACGGCTGCTGGATCGGTGAAGTCCACTAAACGGTAGAAACCATAGCTGCAAAAGAAATAATCAATAGGAACATCATACAGGCAGGAATATAAATATATACACAGACTGTCGACAAGCACTACCTGCCTTGAATAGACCACGTTTCACTTCAAGTTTAGTACTAGAATGTCACCAATCTCTAACTGAGGCCAGCCAGAATAACGTGCTCACTCTCAGCTGGATCAAAGGACATGGGAACTCAAGGCAACCGCATTGCGAACAATTTAGCAAGGCGGGCTGCGGGCTACAAATATGTTAGCCCTCGCCCATCTACCAAGCTAACATTGTCCGTAGTCGTGAACCTTATCAAACATCACTCTCACCAAAAATTTATACAGTGCTGGGATGAAACTACGAACTGTAGACTGGCCAGAGAGTTATTACCGCATCCTGGCGAGGAAACAGCAAAAAAATTTAAGGCATTGACCAGACAATATCTCCGAACAGCTTTGGGAATCTTGACAGGTCACTGCCAATTGCGACAACATCTCTTTAGGATGAAATTAACAGAATCGCCGCTATGCATAGAGGCTGCGAACAAGAAGAGGAAACAGTAGAACACATTATGTATGACTCTTTGAATATAAAACATCAGGAAGGAGGGATCTACGTATTGTCAATACTAAAAAGTGCGACGGAAACAGCCATGTTGGACAACCACTTTATGACTCATTTATTGTTTACGTTTGGTCGTTGTGTTTAATGGTCTTTTCTGTTTTGTGTCTCTTAAATAGTCTATTTTTCGTGTGTTTTTAGTTTTATTTCTTTTGTGTATTTTAGTTACTGTTAAAATTACCCATTTATATTAATATTTTTGACAATTGTGTTATAATTTGAAGTTAATATAAAAACGTATTTCACAGCATGCAAAATCATGATAAAAATGGTTTAGAAAACTTTCCATCCAATTAATAAAATTGGTTTGTGATTGTTTTTTTAAATACAAGGATAAATTATATTTGTAAAAACTATATAAAAGATGAAAGCGTAAGAAGTATGTATACGAAACTATTTTTATTTAAGGGCCAATAAAGTTATATGTTTGTAACAGTTTTTTATTTCTGCTATTTAGTTTATTTAACTAGTTTCAAATTATTAATCGATTTATATTTGATGTTTTTAATGAATTGTTATAATTCGAATAAAATTTTATTAGTGTTAAAACAATACCAATTAATTAATATATAAAACACTAGAACAATACCAATCCTTTTTGTAAAAGTTTAATTCCGTAGATAAACCAACAATTTTATATTAGAACTTGAAGAAAACGCTGCGAATAATATGTATTTTAATTTTAAAACAGTTTTTTTCGTGAATTTGATTTATATAGGCTTTTCACTCGAATTATCGTAATCACTTCACAAGTCACAAACGAGAGTAATAAATTTAGTACGTTAGGAGAATTTTTCAAAAATTACCTTAAAGATGGCTATGTTTGGGTATCTTATTTTTCATGGCCATTTATCAAATTCGCATCAAAGATATACAGAAGGCTGATGTTTCTGTGAAAGGGGTTTTACAAAATTTTCTGAAATGATAAATAGCATAAATGAAAGGATTGAACAAGATCTAGACTGAGTTGGCATTCGATTTTATTTAAATTTCATTAGAATTTAGAAGAAGCTTGGTTTTTACATACACTTTTTTGCGTATTAATACTAAAACAGAAAATCATCAATAATGTAGGATTTGCAGCCTTTTTACCCAAAGCCGGATTCTTACGATTCTTCCGATTAGTAGGTACACCAATACTGGTGTACTTGGCAAGTGGAATAATATATTTTGTTCATTAAAGCGTTCACACAACGTGTATAAAATAATTGTACCAGCAAACAAATAGGCCAGAAGCAAGTACAGCTACGATGGATAGCGGTCGTCCTGAAAATGTCATCGTGTCTTCTGCAGCGGCGCGCACCGTCTCCACTAGCTTCTAAATATGGAATGAATAGTAGTAGTGAACTAAATTTGGACCTATCGTGTGAATGCCAACAGAAATATAGACCACTATAAACTTGTCAAGTGTACGCCACACTGGCGATCTCTTTGAGTTGTCGCGATTTTACCGACAGACTACAGGAAAACGCCAGTGACAAATAATTGCACAAGTAAACCATTCACACAATATGCCAAGTATCGCAATTGATAAATATTGGCCAAATATACCAGTCGTGAGAATCTGGCTTTATAGATTTTGAGACTTGGCAACTCTATTCGGTTCTGTTGTGTTACTGTGTTTTTAACATAGATATCACAGAACGATAAAAAAGGTATTTGGTAATGAATATCCCCGAACAATAGGTCATTGCTTGCGAATAACATTAAATTCTAGAATATTGGTTATAACTAACAAAAACAACGCATCCGATAATAGCAATTCATCAAATATTAAAAGATTGAATCTTTTTTTTAATAAGGATATCTGGAATGACTTTCTAACACGTACATTTTATGAAATAATTGAGGAATATTAGGTTACAGGTATTAATATAAATCAGAGTTAGATAAAAATATTTAAAATTAAAACCTGTTTAGAGCAGATACATATTGTGTTGCCTTTTTCGATTTTACTGTTATTCTTTGTATTACATATTAAAACTACTTTATTCCTCTTAAATATAATTGGCCTAATATGCATTACTAAGCTATTAACAAAATTTCTTGAATGTTTTTATAGTAATTACGTGTAATAAATTATGCGTTAAATGTGTAAAACGGAAAATATTAAACACGTCAATATTAATAACAGGACAAAAAATGATTACACGATGGAGAAAAATGATTACACGATGGAGAAAAATGATTACAAGTTCGGAGCTCTTTTAAGTATGTTCCACATACTTAACGGTAAGACGGCTATAATTGACTTAAAAGAAATTTGTCAACGACGTAAAATATGTTTTTCCAATTATATTAATATGCAACTGACAAATATGGTGAATGGTAGATTTAATCGCTTTTTGATAACAGGAAATTAAAATATTATTATTCCAAAAACGTACAGGTATGTTGACATATATCTTATACTGATCACTTTTTTTAGATTAATTAACTAGGTATAATAAAAAATATTGAATGGAAGAGTATAAAAATGTTAGTTGAAATTTAAAAGGTTTTTGAAAAATTACGAACTTAGCAAGGACCAAATAGTAAAAAACGCCATTTAAATTCTAATATGAAACATAATTTTATAAGCATAACCATAACTTTCACTACCAGAGATAAATCAACGAGATTTGTTACCCTCTTTAAAAAGATTTACAAGGTCGTATAAAATACACCGAAATTTGGTTCTGTAGTAACGTTTTTTTGCATAACATGTGTCAGGTTGTTGACAATATAATTTTCAATGAACAGCATCATAGTCCCTTTTGACCAGTTATTCCCAAAGTGGTCCAAGTGGGCCCCTAGGGGCCCACGGGAGACTCGACGGGGGTCTACGTTGGGCATGACAAAAAATGTGTGTCCCACAATCGTCTAGTCTATCAAGTCATCACTTTTTTTTGGTGATTTGGAAATTGGTAGCAATGTAGCTGCTGAGGGTCAGGGCTGTAGATAGAGTCGAATTTTAGGTAGGGCAACATAGGTTACAGGTAGGACAGCAGTAAAAAAAATACCTGTCACATGGGGATGAGTACTTTTTAAGGTAGGCATTGCCCCACAATGCACCCCCCTAGCTATGGCCATGCAGGGGTCCACCGAATCCAGAAAAATTTTGATAGTGGTCTATGAAACAAAATAGTTTGGGAATATCTGCTTTAGACCAACAAAGAATCCTATTTTAAACTTAAGTAAATTATTTTTGTTTATCATATAAATATAAATAATGTACGTTTAATCAGGGTTGATTGATATATCTGCAGATGGTATGCATTTATAACCTATAGAAATTCATACTTGTTTTTCAAATTATATAACCGAGCAAAAGAGGGTGGTGTATATATAGTAGAAGTGTTATGGAGGCTTGTTGTATATTTATCAAAGTCTCTGATTCAAAGATAAACAAGACTTTGTACCTTGTTTAACTTGTACTGTAGGGGTGATAAAATACATTCATGGTATTGCTTTTGCATTATGTGGGACCAGAGGTTATGTATCAATTATTTTTAAGTTTGATATTATCATTCAAATATTTTACATGAAATGGATTTTTTGGCCGGACAGCTAAAAATATTATTGGTACATAAAATGTATAGACATCTGTTAAAACGAATATATAAAAGCAATTTTGGTAAATAAAGAAAATAACCCTACGATAAACACAATCTTAAGCTTTGTCTATTGTTGAAAATCGTTATGAATATTTATCCAACTTCTACGAATTTTAGTAGTGCCCCCATAAAAAAATAAATGTGATTATCTGGTATTTGCGGAGAACATTGATTGTAAATGCGAATATTAATGTTTCTTACAATTACGACTTAACGTCTAATAACCCTGTATCAATACTAAGTACTACCTACATGAGTACCCGAAAGGTCACAAAGCTATAATTATGTTAATTAAATTACTGCTTACCCGTAAATAAGACACATTGTGAATATATCTAGGAGCTTTTATCCTATTTTAACAGTATTCTGTAGGATTTAACCCACCGAAGGGCAAAAGAATAGTCTCAATAATTTGTATAATTGATCTACCAAGAGTAATAAATTATGGTAACATTTTTGTTACTATTATTTAATGCTGATACTGATTCTTACTCAACAATCAAATTTCTACGTCTTTAAAAATGTGTAGCACGTTTGGTTATGCTTGGTTAGACTTCCTCTTCCTAAAGAACGGATTTATTCTCATCTGTCGCAAACAAGAGCACTCCGTCAATGGCAAAGAGCCATAAACGTCATTGAAGCCATTGAAAAAGTGGAGTGGTCTGTGGCAGAATGCAATTCAAACTGTTAATTACGGTTATTTTACGATCTGCCTTGGTTTTAATCACCACACACTAGATTCCTGCAAAAAAGTAGCGTACATAACTCTCTGAAAGAGAAATTCAACTATCATATGCCAGCGTGATATCAATGATTTACGTTTTTGTAATTAGAAAAGTGGTATTTAATTTTAGTATCCTATTCTCTTTAGAATTAAATTTAATTTTATATTTTATGAAGGTATAGTAAGATTCTAAACGAACCTTTTCAGATATGATTTCATTTTTTTGTAAACAAATTTTAGAAAGCATTACGATAAAACATGAATACCTACTGTTAGTTTTTACACTAAAATTTTAATGAACGGAAAAACAGATATTTTTTCCAAGTAAAAATTTACAATCTGTCCTCTTTGAGCAATAAGAAAATTTGTTAACTAAAAGAAATGTAACAGGTGTGCCTGGCCACTACGAGTAACTTCTTTGATTAAACATAATTTATATATACATAAATATTTTCGTACAGGGAATTTATCTATTAAACTGAAATCTGACCTGTAAACCTAGGGATTTGTATCTCTTGACTCTTCTCACTTCATTGCTTTTGTCTAGTATTTTTACCGCATTAGAATTTAGGTGCACTTCTAAGCGCTTTAGATATCTAGCTCTACACTCTATTATTTTTTTCCGCATAGATCTCACATTAGAATGTATAACTTTGTTGTTAATGTAAAAAGGTGCATTAACAACAATCTCCCTAAAGACTTTAGACTGGAACCCTTGCAAAATTTCAATATTTGATTCGCTTGCACACCCCCACAGTTGTGTCGTAGGTCCAAATAGGTTTCAGGATTACTTTATGCACTAACAACTTATTTTTAATCGATAATTCCGATCTTCTTCCAAGAAGTCAATTTTGATTTAATTAGACCAGGTTGTTTTCGTTTATTAAAAATGTGAGTTCTCCAATTAAGTCTTCTATCAAGATGAATACCAAGGTACTTGGCACTGTTATACTATTGAATAGATAGAAAAAAATCTAGAACAGAAAATCAAATCATTTTCTGTTTTTATTGTTTTATAGGTACTCATAAATTATTTTCTGACTTGGATCACATAAACTACGTTTAAAGTCAACAGATCCTATCCTTCGATTTAAGATTTATCGACTTATTTTTTAGTTCCAAAAATTTGTTAAATGCAATGAAGTTAGGTTGTAGTAGTGTGAAAATTCTAGTCTTTTTAATTGCAAATATGTGTAGGGTAGGGTGGGGCTAGTTGAGCAAAGAGGTAAGTTGGGCAATCAAAATATCTGGATAACTATCCACCGCACGTCAACACATTAAATAGCAGAAAGATGAGGTTGCTTGAGGGGAACACATCGCACGACCACCAGTGGCTGCAACTATTTTTTATAAATTCATTTTGCTTTAAAATTTTGGGTTGGGTTTAGTTGAGCTACATCTGCTCAACTAACTCCTCGGTTGTAACAGAAGTATAAAGTGTATTTTAGGATGCGTACTTATAAAAGAAAGGCTATTATTCAAGACCTAAACAAGGCTGCAAAAGCTGTCAATGTTAACAGATAAAGTGTGAATGCTGCTATCAAAAAATTCGGTATCAACCGAATGCTGTTAACAAGATTGTTGAAGACATTACCCACGCAAGAAGACTCTTTGAAAAATACTTGTTAAATTGCATTAGTCTTCTATCGATATTCCCCAAAAGATGTTCGTCGCCTTGCCTACGAGTGTGGTACTGAATTTGTCATTACAGTTCCATCTTCTTAGACTGCAAATAAAATGTCCGGAAAAGAATGGCTTACGTTATTATTAAAATGAAATCTGGAGCTATCTATTCGCAAGCCTAAACATACCAGCCTTAGTAAGACAACATTATTTATTGCTTAAAATAATAAATTGGCTGAAGTAATAGACAATTTTGGTTTTAGTGCGTCAGACACTTAGAATGTTGACCAACCAGGAGTTTCCACTGCACCAAAGCCATGTAAAATTGCAAACGTAACGTCGGTGCCCAAAAAAACAACTTTTAGATTTGTGTTTTTATAACAATCTGAGTACAAAGTAAATAACTAAAATGTAATTTTATTGTAAATTTACCCATGATTAGGTTTTAGGTTTTACTTTTTAAGTGTTCAATTAACCTCATACGTTTAGTATACTTGATTATCTAAATTAAATTGCATGTAGCTCCTAAATTCAACTTATCTTCTATACTTATAATAAATCTGTAGAGAGGTCAATTCTGTACATGAAATATATTTCCAAAATAACTATCAGGGGGTGATTGGGGATCGATACTGATTCCAAAAATGCAATCAGTAAAATTTTTGTCTGTCTGTCTGTCTGTATAACCGCTATAGAAACAAAAACTACTCGACGGATTTTAACGAAATTTGGTACAATTATTTTTCATACTCCTGTGCTGGTTATAGTATACTTTTCATCAAGCTACAATTAATAGGAGCAGAGCAGTGAAGGGAAATGTTGGGAAAACGGGAGAAGTTACTCTATGTTTTAAGCTTCTGTCGCGTGTGCAACCTATGCAAAGCTATACAGAAATCATCTTATTTTTATAATTTGGAGGTCAACTGTGAACGGATTTTACAAAATTTCACCCAACGGGGGGGTGAGGGGGCGTGAAAAATAAAAATAAAAATTTAAAATTTAAAATCTATAAGTCCTACAGGTTTAAAACTTTGCACAATAGTTATTTTTATAATTTTGATGTCAACTGTGAACCGATTTTAGAAAATTCCACCCACAAAGGGTCATGCGAGGGCGTGAAAAATAATCTATACAATTAATAAATTTGTAGAAATGAAAATTCTGTACATTAAAGATATTTCAAAAAAAATTGGTGGGGTGTATTACTACATCGATATAGAACCCAAAACTGTGGTTAGATTTTTTTGTCTGTCTGTGCGCACATCACATTAAAACTACTGATCCGATTCGAATGCGGTTTTCACAGATGTATTTGTCTTCTTTTAACTTAACATCTGGTATATAAAAATTTCTCGCTTCACCCCTTTAACGAATTCGGGGGAGAAATTTTTATATAACAATCAACACGACACGCGAACTACGTCGTGGGTACAGCTAGTTAGAAATAAATTACTACGCATACTGTTGATAAGGGATAAGGGATAAATAAATCCATTAGTATGCATCATAAGCTATTAAGACTTACCATTAAGGAGCTATAACCGATCAAGTGAAAAATTGCTCAACTGGCCCCGCCCTACCCTACGTATATTCCATTAAATATTAAAAAAAAAATACAAATTTATTAAATTTATTGTTTGTTGAATTTGAAACCAAAACCTATAAAAAAACGCCCCATTACACTAACATACTCAGCTACGTAAGCAGTCAGTTGGTCAGAGTGCAAGAACCTAAACATAATAATGATGTGCGATCAAAAAAAACAAATAGGTACATATCTCATAGTTTTATTTAAAGTTATTCAAATTTTTAAGCTATTTATTTAAAATATTCGTATTAAAATTTTTCTGTTGAGAAATACTATATATACTAAAAAGGACCTTTCCCATATTGTGTTTCAACTAATTAGATAAAATTCATCTCCGCAGTCGTCCGTCAAGTGTTTATCACAACGAAAATAGCTCCATTGCCATAATGAGTAAACACATTATCAATGTAAAGCACTCGACGCGTTAGTTTTTATTGGTGGGAACAAAACAATTTAGATTAAGTCGAACAAACATAAGTGCTCGAGATATAATGTAATGACCAATGAGTGTCGGCCATAATTATCAGCTAAGTACGGTGCTGGCCAATCGTATAAACAATGATTTAATGGGACTACACACTGCGTTTGAAGTGATAATAAAACATATAAAACATATATATATATATATATATATATATATATATATATACAGAAAAGTTCCAATGTATAAAATAATTTTTATTAGCAACAAAAAAATAGAGATTTGGGAACTTGAACCATCAATCACTTAAGTAAATTTTTAAACGTTTATAAAACAACTAGCAGCCCGCCCCGGCTTTCCACGGAGGTTAAAGAAAAATAACAAAAGCCATTCAATTTATTGGGTCAACGCTTCCCTGTAAACAATATTACATGTTGTTTTATTTTCTGGCAGCAAAATAAATTGATTTTCAGGTGCTCCGACCCGCCTTAGGCGGTTGGCCATGAGGAAAACCGATCCCTACAAATTGGAAGGTTTGACCTTGAGACTTATTATTAGTAAAAGCGAAAGATGTTTTGATAGGAAATTGAAGCGGTTTAAATGGATTTGGTAGATCAGTTGGGATCATTGGTATCCTCAGTGTATGAGCTAGTTGACCAGCTGGTGGTTCAGTTATAATGGTTGCTATAACTTAATTGTCCTTTAATTCCTTTATAAGTAGCGTCGTTCCATTGCACATACTAAATTTGTGATATCTGTCGTGATTATGAAATAAGTTATTTTGATAAGGATTAATACCAAGATTAAAACTTTTAAAAAATTAAAAAATAGTTATTGTGACGTAACTATAACAGTTAGACATATGCTGTCGCGGCATTTTTTGTAGATATTTATATATTCTTCAAAATCGTAGTACATTATTTTATTCTATAATCAATAGTATTCTCAGCGCACGCGATGTAAGGATTTTAAGGTCATTTTTGGTTACATTAATGGCATTTTAGTAAGGATCCCTATTTTTTTTAAATGAAACATGGCCTACGTCACTCGGGAATAGTGTAGCTTGCCAGCGGTGAAAGAATTTTTGAAATCGGTCCAGTAGTTTCGGAGCCTATTCATTTCAAACAAACAAACAAACAAACAAAAAATCAAACCTTTCCTCTTTATAATATTAGTATAGATAAAAGAAAAATCTAATCTTATCTAACTACAATGATTAGAGATTCATATAAACCAGTTATAGGTAGGGGAGGATGGGGCACAATGGAACACGGGGCACAGTGAAACAGGTGATTCACCGTACGTATTGAAAGGTCTAGTGCAAAAACGATTTCGGTAGACAGCGCTGAGGTGCACCCCAAACCTGACCTTGGATCGCTTAATTTCCTACTAGTAGTGTGACAGACTGCATAAACTCAAGTGCGTTTGTTTGTAGTGAAAGTAAAATTTTTGGTCGAACGGATTTTCGTCTCCAGGTAAGTGTAATTACGTTATTTAATTGGCTCTTATGGCAGTTCATTATACAGTATCCCTTAAGATTTTGCCCGACTTTAGTATTTCTACCTCTTCACGTTCATGGTAGAGAGTGATGGAAACCAATATGGCCTGTGTGGGGTTCCTTGAATCAGAAGCGTTTGGGGCACAATGTAACGTTCCATGGAGCCCCACGAGTGTTTCATTGTGCCCCATCAGTTTTTTATTGTACAGTAAACAGTTTTTTTTGTTTTGTTTTAGAATGGTGCGAAATCGACAGAGGAAAACGAGCAAGGGACTCTTTCTTGAAAATAACATGAGGGCAGCAGTTGAAATGGTCTTGGGTGGATCCAGTATAAGACGTGCTGCTGAGCTAAAGAACCTGAATCATGTCACGTTATCGAGGTATGTGAAAAAGGCAAAAGAACGTGGTGAGGAGAATATGAAATACGTGCCAAACTATTCAGTTAGGATGGTTTTCACAGTAGAGCAGGAAGAGAAATTGAAAAACTATTTAATTATGTGCTCTAAAATGTACTATGGCCTACCAGTAGAAGATTGCCGACGAGTAGCATATGAACTGGCAGTGATAAACAAAATTCCATGTCCTCCATCATGGGGGAAGAAGAAACTGGCAGGCATTGACTGGTTTTACAATTTTTTGAATAGACACCCCAATCTCACCCAAAGAACCCCTGAGGCTTGCAGCTTGTCTCGCGCTACCTCTTTCACCAAACAGAATGTAGATGTGTTCTTTAATAATTTAGAAATTTTGTACAAACAGCATCCAGAGTTTGGTAATGGGACAAGGGTGTTCAATTTGGATGAAACGGCCACGTCAACGGTACAAAAACCACAACGAATAGTTGCTGAAAAAGGTGTCAAACAAGTGTGCAAAGCTACAAGTGGAGAAAAAGGTACTAACGTCACCACAGTATCCATGATTTCTGCATCTGGCAACACTATTCCTCCAGTAATGATTTTTCCACGTGTTCATTTTAAGGAGCATATGACTCAAGGAGCACCTCCAGGCACACTTGGCTTAGCCACGCCTACTGGTTGGATGACATCAGAACTATTTGTCGAAACAATAAGACATTTTATTAGCTGCACCTGCAGTTCTGAAGAGAACCCTACTCTATTAATTTATGACAACGCAGAAAGTCACTTATCCCTAGAAGCTCTCATGCTGTGCAAGGAAAATGGCGTCTCAGTTTTAACTTTGCCTCCCCATTCATCAAATAAAATGCAACCCCTGGATGTTGCGGTTTTTGGGCCATTTAAAACGTTTTATAATGCTGCTCTTGACTCATGGATGATGCTTAACCCTGGAAAAACAGCATCCATTTACAATATAGCATCCTTCGTAAACGCAGCTCATCAGAAAAGCATGACGCCTTCTAATATAATGGCAGGCTTCAAAAAAAGTGGGATACATCCATTTGACCGAGGTGTTTTTACCGAAGCAGACTTTTTGTGCAATTATGTGACTGATCGGCCGCCTCCTAGCTCTGAAGATGGTCAACTGCCAAAGACAAACGGTTATACTGTGCCAAGTGAGTTACCCAATGGCTCTCTCTTGCAAGTAGAAGAAGGAGCAACTTCAAACCATACAGAAGTCAGTGCCATCGATCCAGGAGCTGGTCCAAGTCAAGCTTTTCTTTCTCCTGAAGATTTTCGTGGTTATCCAAAAGCAAGAGATAGAAAAACTGATCGAAAACCAAGGAAGAAAGGCAAAAGTATGATAGCTACGAGCACTCCAGAAATGAGAGCTATTGCCGAAAAGAAGAAGCCGATTCCACTTTCCAAGAAGAATGCAGTCAAAAGAAGGGTGTTTGGACCTAAGATCAAAAAATCTGCACCAATAAAGGACGTGCATTCGTCAGAGGATGATGAAGAGGACATTCCATATATAGACACAGACGACGACATGGACATGGATAAGGATTTGTTTGTTGTTAAGCCCGACCATTTTACGGAATCGTTCAGACTTCCTGTTCTAAAAGATTATGTTTTGGTTGAGTTCACAACTAAAACCAATTCAAAATTTTACGTTGGTCAAATCACCAAAATGAGAGATGAAGAGGGAGACTACGAAGTCAAATTTCTTCGGTATCGAAAATGCAATACCTTCGTTGAACCTAGCGTAGATGATATTGCCTTAGTTAATGACACAGATATAAAGATGTTGCTGGAAAATCCTTCTGTAACCGAGGGCACTAAAAGACAAAAAGGTTTTGTTTCATTCGGGATCGATTTTAGTAATTTGAACATTGGCTAGATGAAATGAAAAATTAAATGTCGATTTTGTGTACGCGCCTTTTTTTATTGAACATATTTTTGAATTTTTATTTTCATTCGTTGGAGAAATAAAGTTTTTTTAACTACACTGTTTGTTTTTATTTTTCAGTTGTTTCAAGGTACCCTTTGTACTGTTTCATTGTACCCCGGGCATGGGGCACACTGAAACAAAATTATTTTTTTGGAAAATGGCCACTCATGGTCCCACATGATGAACTAAATTATGGTTGACGCAATTCTTTTATAGATTACATCCTAAGGTAACAGGAAAAAATAAAAAAGCTGAAAAAAAAGTCTCATGTGTGGAGTTATGGGCAAAACCAACTTTTGTGTTTTATTGTGCCCCACCTTCCCCTACTTTTATGCATAATTAATGATGGATTGGAAAATAGATGTAATAAAATGATAAAAATCTAAAAAAAAACAGGTAACTTAAATTAGTGTAAACCGAAATTGCTTAAATTTTGTGTAATGAATTATCACAATTAAGTACCTTATATATTTTGTTCTGTTTATCATGGATGATCAGATATATAAACTGCCTGCTTATCTAATACATTAAAACAAATAAAAAAGTGTACCAAATACAAAGAATTATACAAGTGAAAAATAAGACAAATACGTCTTTGAAAACCGCATTCGAATAGGATCAGTTGTTTTCATGTGATGCGCGCACAAACATATACATTTCTACAGTTTTATTATATGTATAGACTAGCGGCCGCCCGCGACTTCATCCGCGTGGACTTTAGTTTTTTGCCACCGAGTTTCATAAAATTTGCAACCCCTATTTTAAATCTTTAGGGATGGAATTTAAAAAAGTTATTTCTTTGTACACCACTACGTAATAAAACAAATTTATTCTCGAATTTTCAAGACTCTACGCGTCTATCGACAGTGCCATGTCGGCCAGCAGCAGCGTGTTACCATCTCACCGCTCCTCAGACCCCGCTCAGTAAAGCGCGAATGGTATTAGACTATTATTATTTTAAAACTTTAGAAACGTGCATGCTATATGCATGCAAAATCTCAGCCCGATCGGTTTAAAATCGACAAAATTTCATACAAATTTTCATACCTATTTTATCCCTTAGGGGTGGAGTTTATCAAAATCCTTTCTTAGGGGATGCCTAAGTCATAGTAGCTATATGCATCCAAAATCTCAGCCCGATCGGTTTAAAACTGACACAGTTTCATACCAACTTTCATCCCCTATTTTATCCCCTTGTGGGTGGAGTTTATCAAAATCCTTTCTTAGGAGATGCCTAAGTTATAGTAGCTATATGCATGCAAAATCTCAGGAGATGCCTAAGTTATAGTAGCTATATGCATGCAAAATCTCAGCCCGATCGGTTTAAAATTGACAAAGTTTCATACAAACTTTCATTCCCTTTTGTATCCCCGTAGGGGTGGAAATTATTAAAACTCTTTCTTAAGGTATGCCTACGTCATAGTAGCTATATGCATGCAAAATCTCAGCCCGATCGGTTTAAAATTGAAAAAGTTTCATACAATCTTTTATCCCCTATTTTATCCCCTTAGGGCTGGAAATAATTAAAATTCTTCTTTAGGGGATGCCTACGTCATAGTAGCTATATGCATGGAAAATCTCAACCTAATCGGTTTAAAATTAACAAAGTTTTATAAAAACTTTAATCCCCTATTTGATCCCCTTAGGGGTGGAATTTATCAAAATCCTTTCTTATGGGATGCCTACGTCATCGTAGCTATATGCATGCAAAATCTCAGCCCGATCGGTTTAAAATTGACAAAGTTTCATACAAACTTTTATCCCCTATTTGATCCCCGTAGGGGTGGAATTTATCAAAATTTTTTTTAGGGGATGCCTACGTCATAGTATCTATATGCATGCAAAATCTCAGCCTGATCAGTTTAAAATTTACAAAGTTTCATACAAACTTTCATCCCCTATTTTATACCCTTAGGGGTGGAATTAATCAAAATCCTTTCTTGAGGGATGCCTTCGTCATAGTAACTATAAGCATGCAAAGTTTCAGCCCGAACGGTTTAAAATTGACAAAGTTTCATACAAACTTTCATCCGCTATTTTATGCCCTTGGGGGTGGAATTAATCAAAATCCTTTCTAAGCGGATGCCTACGTCATAACATCTACCTGCATGCTAAATTTTAGCCCCATCCGTCCAGCGGTTTGAGCTGTGCGTTGATAGATCATACAAACTTTCATCCCGTATTTTATCCCCTTGGGGGTGGAATTAATCAAAATCCTTTCTTAGCGGATTCCTACGTCATAATATCTACCTGCATGCCAAATTTCAGCCCCATCCGTTCAGCGGTTTGGGCTCTGCGCTGATAGATCACTATGTCAGTCAGTCAATCAGTCAGTCAGTCACCTTTGAGTTTTATATATATAGATATAGATAATATTTATAACAAAATTGAAACAGCGATAAAAAATTTACTGGATTCAACTAAATCAAATTCAGATGTACAAGCTATTCGTAGCAATCAAGAATTTATTTTATCAGAATATAGTCACAACACGCCTTCGGGATCGGGTATTATTAAAGATTGCATGAATTGCACTTTTAACTTCAATATTACCAATAATAAGTAAATTGTCTTAGTTTAGTGTGTTATTTGTTTTTCTGTAATAAATTTCATAATCGAAAATTGTTTCATTACATTAAGTGACTGTAGAAAAAATTGTGTATATGTATTACGAGCAAAAAGTGTGATTATTTCTTTCGAGTAATATTGTATCACTTTTCGGGCTTAATACATAAATAACCATTAATATATTAAATTGATGTTAGAGCGGAAGTTAAGTAAATGTATTTAAAAAGTCAATAACTACTTATTGTTTTCAATTATTAACAATTAAATCGTTTCAACACATATAAGTCATAGTATATCTTGTTTAAAATAGTTTACTATTTTAGACTGTTGCAAAATACACCATCATAATGAATGTTCACAAAAGTTGCATTGGATCAACAAAGTATGCATACATTGTCGGAAGATGTTGAGTATGAAGTTCTCTGAGGCGACAGATAAGGCTTGATGGAAAATTGGAAAGATGAAGGTATATGGCTTGGACTTAAGCCAGAGGCCATCCAAGTTAAGTATTGTATTGGATGATTAGGCGGAGATACGATAAGTGATTAATGCGTTTTAGTAATAATATAAAAATTATAGAAAAATGATTTAGTAATGTGATTGTATTTTTATAGAGATTATTTTTTTCACCTGTCAAAATATCACAATTTTGTGATTTCGTCCAATGAAAACGCTTAATCTTCAATGTTTTATGCTAAATCTAGCCAATCATTCCGGTTTATATTGATAAAACCACTAGTGGTTTTACTAGTATTGATAAAATTATAGAACTGTCAAAAATTCAATAACAATATTGAACTATCAATTTTCTTGCTTATAAGTACCTTACTATAAATCAACATTCATTTATATTATCTAAATATTCTGAAGTATATTTTGTTATTATTATTATCACAATTCAATTGATCTAAAAACAATAATGAAAAATCAAATATGTAGGTACTTTATAACTAACATGCTTCCTGGTTCTGCATGCATTTAAAACTTTTATATGCCTACAGGCCAATGTGGTCTTGTAAGTAAACTTTAAATAGATATACCTAATAATTTTTATTTTGGTAATTTTCTCTTTAATAATATAATTGTATAAATAGGTATAAAAATAAATATTGATTCAAATTATAACCCTGTTTTCACGTTGCTCACGACAACTGACAACTGTCAATACTATCTAGTGTACAGGATAAGTTAATAGGATAGGGTAACGGCATTTCGTTTGTGTTAATTATGAAATATAAGTTGTTCTAGGAAGTTTTTTAAATAAAGTAGTTTTTGTACAGAATGGTTCAAAAAATAATCTTCTCAAATACCACTCGTCCTGTAATATTTTACTAGATAAATTTTTATTTTTCAGACTCAAACATTTTTATTTTAGGCAAAACTACTCAAACAAACTGAATATGATAAAATCACTTGTCCTACGGATTTGTGATTTTACAACATTTCAGTTTGTTTTCGTATTTTTGCCAAATAAAAAAGTTTTCGTGGAAACTAACAATTTATCGATAAAATTTTAAGGACTCGTGGTATTACCTTTGATTAATTTCATCACCAAAAAAATAAAAAGTATTTAACAAAAACTTTAATTAAACTGGTTTTTAGGTTCTTTTAAAAACTTTGTATTTTTTTACATAAACCAGTATATTTATTCTTGTTCATAAAATCTATTTGACCTAAATTATTAAATGTCTTATCTGAGAAATCACGACTTATAAATACAATTCTTCCTTCATTGTAAATTTATTACGATTTCGAAATAGTATTTTGCAATTTCCTCCTTAATTGCTACGCTAGACTTCATTAATACCAAAGGCTAAGAATACGAGTCAACTAATATATCAATCGAAGTACATCAAGTTTGGCATTTTGTACTATTTCCATATGCGCGTATTGCCTGAATGCACTGAAATAATTCATTAGAGAATTGGATTCCAATTACCATTTAAAATACCAGAAATGTTTTAAAATGTCTATTCTCACATCTGGTTTAACATTTCCTTCTAATTAAGTAATATAAAAAATATTTAGAACGCGTAGTTCTTACCTGTACATTATTCTGTGCCATAAATATACATGAATGTCTATCTATTCGATAGGAAAGAATTGTGTTTCTGGAAAGTAAAATAGGAATTTTGCAGTACTTGTTAGTACGCAATAGTGACAGATTCGTTTAAAGAAAATTGAGTAATAAAATTGCACAAGATTCATTAAACAGATTCATTAAAAAAAACGTACACACGAAAACAATCTACATTAATTCCGCGAAGACTATTCTTCTAATAATCCAGCATCTAAATCTGTGTCTCATAAATGTAATATTTCTTTTGAATAAGTGCAGTATTTTATATACATTTGTTCTATCAGATACATGATTATGATTTCGATCATATTTTGGACGAGGTAGAGAAAAAAATCCTTATGATACTACGCAATAACAGTATTTTGTTTGCATTTTAACCTTGTATGTATGATGGTGTTAGGGGTAACAGATACACCTGCGACCTATAAGATCTATTGTGTCCCCCTTTTCTTGCTATATTTCTGATGATTCCTCAGACTTATAGCAGCTCTTCTAGTCCTATCTTCCTTAGAAAGTTTAGGATATCATTGGGTTTTAAATAAGGAAGTTCTTCCCTTTCTATTTCGTATGACCCTAGGTATTTGATCCTAGAAGTATTTAATGCCATGCATTCTAAAAGTATACTTATGTGTATTGAGGTTTCATCCTCTACCTCATAGAATCTGCAGTTTGCTTCATTTACTATAATCCTAGTTTCTTTATGTGTCCTCTTAATCGACAGTGACCAGTTAGTACTCCTGTTATAATTCGGAGGTTTTTCTTACTCAGGTTAAGACAGCTGTGAGATCTCTTCTGGTTATAGTTTCCCAGGAGCGTCTTCGATTGTCTTAGTCCTTCTAGATCATTCCAGTACTTAGATTTTTCGCTATCCATTTTTTTCCTTAGTTTTTCTAAGATTGTACTACTGCTGATGGTTCTGGTCTCAGGTATGGGGTTTCAGCTCCTTTTTTGCCAGCTTGTCTGCTGTTTCATTTCCTTCTATTCCTACGTGTCCTGGAACCCATAGGAGGGTAACAGTGTTATTCTGTCCTAGTTCATTTAATTTGCCTAGGCATTCCCAGACCATCTTTGAACTAATTGTATCTGAGTTCAGAGCTTTAATGGCTGCTTACCTTAATAAAGGTGTTTAGAATTTGTTTGCCCACCTAAAGAGCAATGCCTCTATTACAGATAAGTGTTAATTTTCATTCTCCTAGGTGGTATTATCTTGTCCTATTTTCTGTGTCAGTATTAAATTATCAAATAAAACAAAGGTTTCTTTAGAATCCATATAACTTTATAAGATTACCAAACAGAATAACTATCGAAAACAAAAAAATAAACCATTAGAAAAGGGATGAACTGTAATAAAAAATACTGAATACCTACTCTAGTAACAAAAATATAACCCATGATTAATTATTTAACATAAATTTAACTGAAAATAGAAAATATTTAGTATGTGTAAATAACACGACAATGTCTTTTTATAGTATCACCATCTATACATCGTTCCGCGCACGTTCATTAGCTAATGGCCGACTCGACACCGATATATTACCTTATTTTATTACACCACAGATATTTTGATAAGCATTACTTACATTTCTGGTCCGGCATGAATGTCACCGCTATTAATCTTACCTGGAACAAAAAAAAAATGTCAACATTGCAACACTTTGAATATAAAATGGGTAGTTCAAAAGGTCGGTTGGTTGAGATAACAATAGGCTTGATTGACAATTCTAGGAATACAGAGTGGTCCGATTTATTGTTAGACATATAAATTAGAGGATAATTATACAAAGGATCATTAATATTACATTAAATGTTATATATGATTAAATATTTTTCAAAACAATAACTTGATGAGTATACCTACACGATTTATGTGACAGTAAGGTGTCCCCTTCATTAAATTTGAGTAAAATAGGTATTCATAATCAAATCGTATTTTATAGATGGACTTTGTCCTTGCTATTAACGCGTTAAAATTTATATGTCAAAAAGCAATTACTTTTGCATATTAAAAATAGATCAATAAAAAATATGCAAAAACTGCACTTAGTTGTTCAGATTTTATGGATAATGTTTTAAATGGATAACAGGATATGTCCACGATCTCCACCATAAAGTCCCTACTATTCAGGCAAACAGATAAAGAAAATGACCAGTAAGTCTCCAGAGATGTGATATTAGTCCGAAAAATGTCCAGAGAAGAGACGTAATCCCGACCACCTTCAAATCAATCCAATAATATGGATTCGTAAGCCCTTGAACTCAGACTGAAGCAGACTATTAAATTAAATATTAATTCTTTCGTCAGGTCCCCAGCAACATAGAGCGTCCACAATCTAAAATTCCAGCAGATGTTAAATCAAATATATACTTGAAGATTTCAATGTACCGACTGGTGTCCAAAGACTGCCACCAATTGGTGAACCGGTTAAAACTGCGATATAGTCACACTTATCTAAAGCAAGTCTATCCGTTCCAGTTAAAAAATAGTAGGCAGAAAGATAATAAACCAATTTAGGATTATGAAGGTGGTATTGCCATAGTAGTATACTTTGCGTTTCCATCCGCACCCGCAAGCAAGTACAACATCTGAATAAGGTAGGATGTAGTAAGACTGCGTAGTCGGTAAGACTGTGCACTAGTCAACTAGAAAACAGGATGAAGTTCCAGCCAAATGTATTGTTATTTTACCAGATTTTCTCGTAGCTATCACGTGAGTTTATAGTTTTAATACATGTTTGATCTTAATTTTTAACAATTTGAGAGCGTTAATAAAATAAAAACATATTTGGAATATAGGTGTTATAGTAATGAAACAATTATGACAGAGACTCACATGCTTATTGAAAACAGCAAAAGCAAAAGGTAAGTAGCTCAGACATTAGGAATGGCTGAATCTACTTTGCGTATTTGGCTTAAACAAACAAAATGCCTAGTAAAACTAGGTCGCTTTGGCACTATATTTTCTAAGAAAATGGAAAAAATGTTGTGCTCCCACTTGCAGTCTCTAGAAGACATGTAGGTGTTATTGCAAAAAGACTGAGAAGTGCAGTATACGAATTTGCTGATCAAAACAACATACCTTATCAAACAACGAAAATACTAGGAAAGAAGTGGTCCCTAAACTTTACCCGGAAATATATCTTCGCCAGCCGACTTCCACGAGTATTGCAAGAGCTGTAAGTTTTAAAGGTGGATCGCTTTTTTATCAATCATTCAGTACTCTTAGATAAATGTAATTTCCCACATCAGTATGTTTATAACATTGATGAGACTGGCAAATCTAGAGTCCCAAACAAACAGCCAATAGTATATTCTAATACAAGTGTTACAATGACAGGTTTCGTAGTACGAGTGCAGTTTGTGAAACGAACCGCGAAGCGGTGAGTATTGCAAAGAACGATTACTACAAACCGTCATTGTAATTCGAGTGTTACATAATATTTTTTATAATGAACTTTTAAACGTATAAAAAAATAAATAAAATGGGAGTTTTTCGAAATATTTATTTATGTTGGCCATCTTGACACTTTTGACACTTGACAGTTTTAATGATTTTAAATTTGAACGTTTGTCAAATTTGTATAAAATATTCTGAATGTCGCAATATCGCTGATGATAATGTAGTTAATAATTTACTACAACATAATTCTTGATTTACTATTTACTACCTGAACTAAGGCACTATAGATATAGGTATTATCATCAGCCATTTTTTTTCCAATGTCACTCAATTCACGTGTCAGATCATAGACAAATTAAAGAGACGTGTAATCGTATTTTGTAGTGTTGGAAATGGGAACTAAAGCAGCTGGTAGCGCGAAAAGCGAAAAAGTACTTATAACGGTATAGTGATAAAGTAAGTACTAGTGGTTTTAGATTAAAATAAACTTAAGGTACTTTAAGCATAAAAAGGGTGTAAAAGTAAAGTTTTAAACATGGTGCGCTGATGTCAGAACTTGTTGCCAACTTTATATTAGGCATCAACACATCTGTTCTATAATCTCTGGTTTTGTGGTTGACATTGGACAAAACATGGCTGACGATAATACCTATGTTTATAGTGCCTTACCTGAACTCTTTCATCTTTCGTTGACTATCAGTGCAGTGCAACCAATTGTATAAAACAAAAAGTTACCAAAAACAGTGTTACAATAAATCTATTTCGATACTGTTTTTAGTGTCGAAATAGAAACTTTGTGAACGTGAATTATAAAAAAGTCCTTTGTAAAATGGGAAATCGAGCTGGTAAACACGGTATTTGCCACTGGACAGTTCAATTCACCTACTTTTAAATTTGGTAGGAAAAGGATGAAGGCAGAACTTGGAGATGCTGCCCCGGCAGGGTCTATCGATAGTGTCTCTGTCTCCAGCTTTATTAACGTAGATCTTTTTCAAGGCCTAGTAAAGACCAAAAAGTCTTGTTAGGTAATTTTTAACAACCATTTTTTATACTGCACCTTAAAGGCTGTTGAATTCTCTCTGCAGTATGATGTAATTGCATTTACATTATCTCCACATAGTAGCCATAAGCTGTAGAATTTTAATTCTGGTTTTCATAGCGTTTTTAAGAGGTTTTTCTCCAGCAAATGTGAAAAATGGGTCTAAAGCCACACAGCAAGAGGCATTATAGATGGTTTCTTTTTTTATATTGAGGTGTGTAAGACTGCGCATTTCCCGTCTTGAAGAGCTTAAAAGTATATACCAATACTTATAATGCGAAAAATCGACGGGGGCAGTTTTGTTTTTGGCTGTATTCTCAAGTAGACGTGCGCAGAACGAAGTGACCAGTGCTACTTATAGTTTACTTGTTTAGGTTCTTGTTATTGTTATTGCGCTGAATAATTTCTTAAACCAACGATAGTGTTACAATATTACCTACTATTCTTAGCACAAAAAATATAATATTATCTTCTACATGCAATAACATTTAAACAGTATTAAAATTGACCTATCTAAAACTAACTACTTCAGATTTTTTCCATAATTATAGCTGTCACCACAAACCATCAACTTTAAATTCTTTCTCTTCCAATTTGCATATCAATGTTAGAAACTCATAAATCATATATGTAACTACTATTCTTTCAAATTACAGCTCGTATCATTGTTGCTGAATATAGGTCTCGGTTACAGCATGAAAAATTATAAAATTAATCAATACTCTTTGTCCGATAAAAAACATTTGTTATCGGATAGGTAATCATTTGACATTTAGAGAATTTTTTCAGAAAATTTATCACTTGTCATTCAATTTAAAATTAACTGGTAACATTTCCGATTCTATGTTTGAAGGTTTTAATATCGTGATCACGACAACTAATAGTCTAGACTCTTTTTTAGGTCTTAATGCTTACCTGCTATACAACGATCGTGATGATCGATGTGGTATTTTGTAAAATTCTAATAAATAATAGTATATTAAAATTATTATTTTTTATTAACGTATCATAGTTTACATCTTCAGAATAAAGAAAATTTATGATTTATTATGTAGCTATATCATTTATATTTCAATTAATATTGTCTTATTAAAATTTAAATGTCAATCAATGTAAAGATAAGGTAGAAATAATTTTAATAGCTGTAATTATTGTAATAACAGAAAAGTTATTATTATCCTATTATTAATATGGTTATAATATTATTATATTTTTTATGTTATAATCAATGGGTATTAAAAAAATAATTTAGTAATTAGTAGTACCTAGTAGCAGTAGTGCTAAGTATTAGTAAGTTTAAAATCTCAACGTTTGTTTAATGATCAATATGCAAGTACTCTAAAATATTTGATAATACAGAATAAAACATAACTTTATATACAGGAGATGATTTTTTTATTTTATCCTTGTTTATAATTTCTGTATCCCATTTCTGTATATTTCTCTGGAATCTCTTGTTTTGGTACACTTTTATGGGGACGCGCCAATTCGTTACTATTTAATCCTTACCATTCATATTACAGCAGTTAAACAAGCCAATTCGTAACTTTTCACCGTTCAATTGGTAACCATTGGTTTAAGGGATTAAGAAAAGACAAAAGTAGCTCGAGACAAATTAAAACAGCATTACCAAAATAAACGCTTTTATTTTAAAAACACAAAGATTGTTAAATATTAACGTATATAAAAATATACAAATAAAAAAGGGTGTGGCAGTCAGTGGGACTGCCGGCAGAAGTTATACTTCTATGCACGCGCCCGGATTCATAAATTTGGATTTTTCTGAACCATGATTGTGTAAAGTTCAACCTGTATCCCAAAATTAGTGCACATGGCCAAACAGACTTTACAGCTTTATGTCTACCTACTTTAAAATCAACGACAACTGTCGAAAAGGAAAATTGTTTTTAGATAAAATTACAGATGACTTATTAGGCAAAAGAATAAGAGGAACATAATGTTCTTTATTGAGGCAGTAAATAAAATCAACCTCAACAGTTTCAGCCATTTTAACAAATTTGTTAAATAATACATTCCCATAAAAATATTAGTAACAACCAGGTAATAAAGTTACGAATTAACCGGTGGTCAAAGGGTTTTAAAAAAATTACCTGTGCAAGATGGTTACCAATTAGCCTTTAATTAGAGTGAGGGATTAAAATAGTTACGAATTCACCAGCTCCTCTTTTATCCCTGAATTCCTTCCCGCGGTAAAAAAACCCTTGAGTTTCTTCCCGCTTACCTAAGTTAATCCTTAATCCCTCCCGCAGCAGGGTCACAATCAGGAAGGTAGTCAAGAGAGGAGCAGGAAAAGAACTAAATTTCAACACGCGCGTAGAAAAATAAAATGTTACAGTATTTTAAAAAACTAATTTCTTGAAATTTTGTTTATCAAGATTGACCTAAATCGAAATTACCCTTAAATGGCAACTTCCGGAAATACTCTTTTAATTGCTAAATGTATTACAATTTCGAAATCAACAAAAATAATTGTTACCTTTGCAATTATGAACTCCATTTTTCTAAAGATCTCAAGTAAAAATGAATTTTAAAAATACACAACAAAATTTGGTAAACAAACAACCTTACTTTTATCGACCAAATGTAATTGATTTTATCAGTACACAAGGGTTAATATACTTTAATACGCTGGAAGGAATTCGAGAGCTACCTAATCGACTGAAAGTCTTTATCATGTTGGTTTAGATGTTGCGGTATTAGATATGTATTATTATTTTATTGTGTCTTACTTTCGCTACTAGGTATACCATTTTATTCATAATAAATATGAAATCGTTCAGTTATATGAATATTGTATATTTTGGTCCGAAACAGTATATTAACCTTATTAAAACCAATATTTTTTGTGCTGTTACTTTTTTCTTATTACACATTGTTAAGGGCATTTATGTAGAATCCCATTTTGTGTTTATCCACATCAAACAGTTTGTTTGCTTGATTGCTTTATTCATATTTAAATATTTTAGCTGACACGTTAGTAGTATAAAACCGATTATTTCTAAAGGTTTGTTTTTAATCTAATTGAAATTTATATTTATTAATCTAAAAAACCGTCGTTTATGGAACTTAAAAAACAGTCCGGTCGCAATTCGAATACATATCCGTGGGCGAAACTGCTAAAAAATGGCCGAGTGCCTCTAAGATCTTAGGTCCATTGTTCGGACCTACGGTAATTTGCATCCACGGCCCTCTGGATGTGTTGGAGTTCATTCAAGACACCCACCACCATTGTGTTGAGTCGTAATAATAACTCTGGGGCCGGTACAATTGATTTCCTTTCTTCAGTCTAGCACGTGTACGATGATGTATTAGAATACGCTTAATTAATGGACTTATTGTATAGAGAAAAAGACCATAGTCAGGAGAATTAAAACCTTTTTTGCTAGCTCTTTTTAAAGTGCATAAAATATTTGAAAAAAATAATATGTGTACCTACTAAACATATTGATAAGTGATTTTCTGGGAGGGCGCGTTCTATCAGTAGATTTCTGGGCGTATAGTTCACCCCTTAGAATATTGGTTGATAGTTTTATGTATTACACAGGTTTTTGTTATTAATTGGATTGTTATGATTATTGTTAAAAAATAATAAAAGAACGAAAGAATTTAAATTTTAAATTAAAATACAAATAATGAAAGGATATAATAACATAAAAAGGAAGGAGCAATTAGAAGTAGGGCCAAAGCTGAAAAGTAATAGAGCACAGAGGCAAGAGATAGAACGTAAAGCAGCAGGAAGATGAAGTTGGAAAAAAGTGTAGTGGTAAGTTCACCCACAAGAAGAATAAGAATTATATTATATTTTTTGTTATACCAATCAAGTGCTAAATCTACTCACCAAGAGAATATATTAAAACGAAAGAATTCCATATAAATATAAAACGATTTTTTTAACATATTTTTGCTCCTTCAATCATCATCTCTATAACTTGCTCTTTCCTGTATATAGATTGAATCAAACCAAAAGCATAAAGAACAGCTATAACAGTTAATAAGTGATGCACATATGGTTTTAGACCTCTCTTATTTGGAATTACAATGTGAAAAGGAAATATAAGTTCCTGAATAATCTCCAAATATTGAATTTACAAGCGCATTTTTTAATTTTGAACTCTTGTAATAAAACTATAAAAATGTCTTAACGTACGTAAAAAAGATAGGTTAATAGTATTATACGTTACAAGGTCGGTAGGTGACTTATTAGAGTACGAGTTAGTTTACGGACGAGGCGACGTAGGAGCCAAGTCCGGAAATAAAAACGAGTACTGTAATAACACCTAACGACCATGTATCGTATTATATTTTATTTCATCCTGTTTTTATAAATTAATAAATTCATAAAAATTTTAACAGTAGTTCGTAACTTGACTAAAAATAGTTCGTAACTTGATTAGTTAGGTTAAATTACCTTGAAAGCCATCTGTCACTGTCAAATAATTTTTTTATTATTAGGATTTAATTGGTAATATAAAATTGAATAACATTGACTTCTTCTTAAATATGGCTTTAAAAGTAAGTAATTAATTATTTTATTTTTATTTTATAGTCATTATAGTATTTTTAAATGTCAAAAATTAAAAGTAATTGTCTTCCTTACGCAATCAGAGCAGCGTTGCTAGGCAACACATTACAGTACCTGATACCGTAATGTTTTACTTACCGGCGCCAAATTGATTATAGGGAAGTGTATTTACTGGACAGGATGAAATAAAACATATTTTAATATTTAAGATCGAATTACGAGCATATTAATCTGTTGATAAGTTTCATTTAAATATTTTCTTGGCAAACGTAATATTTTGCTTGCAAATGCCACAGAGATGTATTTCATTGATTTATATAATGATTTTGCAATTTATTTAACAGCTTTAACTATGATTTACCTAAATATAAGTATTTAAAACTATCTATTTTAATAAACATATGTAAAAAAATCATTTGTATTAAAATGTAATAGCCAGTAATTAAATTTAGTATTTATTATCTAATTAAACGTTACAAACAGTAATTGAAAATGTGTTTAATCTTCATAAACGACGATGTTATTGCTACACCATTAATTCCTGTACTAATAAATGAAGTGAATGCCACTTATCATTGATGAAACAAGATAAATTTTTGATTGAAAGAAAAAAACAAGTCTATGTTTATTCAAATACCTGGATTTATTTAAATAAATCTGCATGTGCAGGTTATAATTTTTGACGGAACTTACGGTGATTCATCACTACGCTTCACACGTGCTTAATTACAATAATGAAGGTAGACATAAGGCGTTGATTTGATACTAACATTTCATAATTAAATGATTCTAATAACATTGTATATTATGCCTGAATTATATTTTTTGACCAAACACAACAGATATAGGGTTTTTGATTAAAGAATGATTGGCCAAAAATGCCAAAGAAAAGAGATCCATACCCTTCTTAAACTTTATTTTTGGAAAACAAAATTTATACCTATAAGTGATACTATTTCCTCTACCTACGTTCTAATTCCATAAAAACATCAGCAATAATAATACATCTAATTTTGCGTATTCATCTTTCAATGCATCGACATCTTGAACGCATCCCACCAGGCTGTCATCCTATTGATATCAAGACCCAATAAAGCACGTCGCATCCTAAGCGTAGGTAGAATTTATAAACAGAATACAAAACCGCAAAAAGTGAACTATTACTATCGCAACAAAACTATTAACTATAAAACGTGGGCCTAAAAGCGAACCTACACATTTGAAGCTTAGTTTGTAATCAACTTTTTTGTTTTAAGTTTAATGATGAAGAAACTAACTCATTCAACAATTGAATCCAGTAATTAAAAGATTTATTATTGATATATACCCAAGTTAAAAATTCCTTTTTTTACATGTATACCTAACTGCTGCGGGGTTTTAATTGGTAATTACGAATATGTTTTAATAGGAATTAATGTATTGAAAAACTATAAATTTAAACTGAAATTCCTTAATTAAAGTATTTGTAACCACTATTATGGAAAAGACGTAAGATACTTTTTTTTAATTTTAATTGACTCTTGTTAATGGATGTTCATAAAATCTATAAATAACTAATAAAATATTTAACACTATAATTTTTGTATAAATAATTAAATTAAAAATTGCTTTCACTTTATTAATATTTGTTTTATGCAATAATAGGGACTCAGTTTAATGTATTGATTGTATTTAGTGCAGACACTTAGGGAAGTTTGGCCTAGCTGGTAGGTTAACAATAAACTCCCATAAGTTGTAGTTTTTTGACTTTTACCGCAACGTATTTGGTTTTATTTCTTAAGAGAGATCTACAAGGAAGCCTAAAGCGGGTAACCCGTTTAGGCAAAGTAGGTAAGCCTTTTAGGCAAAGCGAATAAGCGCCATTGATCTTATAAATGCAAGCGCATATTAATGTTTTAAAAGCCTTAATCAGACATATAGAAAAAGTTAAAAATAACGTTTAAATATCAATTTTTGACTTATTTTATCAGTCTTATTGAAGGTCTCAGATACACCTGCGACCTATAGGATCCATTGTGTCCCCTTTTATTGCTATCATTTTGATGTTTCCTCAGACTTATAGCAACTCTTCTGGTACTATCTTTGTTAAAAAGTGTAGGATATTGTTGGGTTTCAAGTTAGGTAGGTCGTTCTCGTCTCTTTCGTATGACCCTAGATATCTGACACTAGAATTACGTCATGCAATGCATTCTGAGATTATGTGTATTAAGGTTACATCCTCTACCTCACAGAATCTACAATTTGCTTCATATACTAATCCTACTTTCTTCATGTGTCCTCAGTGCCCGGTTAATATTCCTGTTATAATACAGAGGTTCTTCTTAGTAAGGTTAAGACACATGAGAGATCTCCTCTGATTGTAATTTCCCAGGAGCGTCCTCGATTGTCTTAATCCTTCTAGATTGATTCAGTACTTGGATTTTCTCTATACATTTTTTTCCTTAGTTTTTCTAAGTCGGTACTACTGCTGATTCAATGCACAAGATGGTATTGCTCCCAAGTATGGAGTTTCAGCTTCTCCTTTTGCCAGCTTATCTGTTGTTTCGTTTCCTTCTGTCCTGGAATTCATTAGAGCGTAACAGTGTTATTTTGTGTTAGTTCATTTAGTTTGCCTAGGCCATCCCAGTCATCTTTGAACTGATTGTGTGTGAGTTCAGAGGTTTGATGGCTGCTTGACTATCCGACATGATTACAATCTTTTGTCTCCGATAGTTCCTTTCGATATTAAATTCTACACATCTTTTAATGGCACGGATTTCCGCTTGAAAGATACTTGGGTACGCAGGTTTTCTGAGTATTTGGCTCTAGGTCCAAAACCTATCTATCTTCATCTATCTATCTTGAGTTTTGCATACAGCAGCAGTGTACGTCATATTGCTGAATTTATTTTTTATATTGTAACACGAAGGAAGAAAAAAAACTTTAAGTGCGTGCCTGGTATAAGATAGGTTAATAAATGAAAATACACTATAAAAATATGTCACTAGGTACATTATTTAGATCTTAATATGGTAGTAGCCCAAATTTCTACTTCTATTGTAGCGTATAATCACGCAGTTAGTACAGCATTCAGCGCCATACATTGTCGAATGTTTACTACAAATACTTATTATAAGACGATGATACACGAATATATTATAGTTAGTCAAATTGTTATTTAAAAGCCTGTTCTACTAATGAGCATACTTTACTGTAACATACATCAGTATGACGAAAAACAGTAGGGTAAACATAATTTAAAAAAAAGTCAAATCAAGTCGAACAGATTTAAGAAAGTTTAATAGATGTTCATTAAAGAATTTGATGTGGAAACCTATCAAATGATATTTATGGAAACTAGAGCCCGTTTCTACAACTCGCTGTGGAAGAGCAAACATTTATTTATAGTTGAGATATATTAGAAGAGTTCCTATTAGTGTTCCACTTAATACTAAGATGCCGTCAAATTTATGATTATGCGGTAATTGAGTAATGTCGGACAATTTTAATTAAAGAACGCATTTCTTATGTTCGAGCCGCATTTATAGCCCTCGTTAATACGCACTACAACATTGTGTGCTGTTTTCTTTGCTTAAATATCAGATAAATGTTCTTCAATAACATGCAATGGCTCGGAGCGATACTAATTGATGACTGACTATAATATTTTCTATTAATCTTTGGATTAACAACGAGATTAAGTCATAAATTAATTAACAAACATTATGAAGAAAGATTCAGGAAATGAAATGCGCACATGTGATCGAAATCCAGATATATGTTGCATAAATTCATTTTCGTTTATATCATTGAAATTGTTGGAACAGTAGATTATTAACAGCTGAGCTGTGAACATGCAATTATTTCTGGTTGGATATTAATTGGTTTTAACCAGAAGTTTATGTATCTATCCTATATACAAAGTACACAAAGAAATGTATTATACCTGCCAATGCTCTTAAGTAGATAGATGTTGTACCTCTCTGATTTGATCATTTCTAAGTTGATTTTCTTCTATCCCTTTTTTCAAGAACTGGTAATGAAAAAAGAAACATTTTTTTAATCTTCCTAAAATACCAAAACAACTCCCTGTGATTGTATGGATGTCTGATCGCTCTTTGCAGCAAACTTTAGTTTATAGTCAATAGAAGTTTGTAATTAAAATAGTAGGTATCTCGTCGTCACGTGGTAATGATCATCTTTCCTCAGTTACCTTGACCCTGATAAACACCAAAACCAACTAAGTATTGTAAAGACGTATTAAATATTTTTTACTAATAAAGTAATTTCCACTACTAACAGGGTGATAACCATAAATATTAATTTCACATTGGGTTAAGACAAAAAACCTCTCGGAAATCAAATTATGATGTACATAAAAATTCTGCTAGATTACCTACTAAGAAGTTCAATTCTCTAAAACTCTGAAGGCGAGGTTTTTTGTTGTTCTGGAAAGGTTACCAAGGTTAATAAAAAAATATTTATAAAATAAATAAACCACATTGGATAGGCGTTTTATTTTTATACGTTACCACAACTATAGTAATTACATTACAACGCCAGGAACTTATGGATTACGGTACGAATTAGATGTTTAGAGCCAAGACGCCGTAGAAGCCGAGGCTGGAATTTCAAAACAAGTACCGTAATCACAGTTCATGGCGTGTATCGTACAATTCTTTATATCATACTGTTGTATTAAAAATAAAATTTTATTATTTTATTTATGTATATGGATTCGATTTGTGTTTTATCGCATATCTTTTGATTTACGTTACTTAGTAATTCAAAAACGTGATGTTAAAACAAAAGTAACAAATTTGACAGTTTGTCATCCCGTGCATATTTTGAAAAAAATGAAAGAAATTGAGCTAAAATGTCGTAATAGTACATTACGTAACGAGTGCGGAAAGCAGGTGATCCCATCACGAGTGCGATAAAAAGTACGAGTGACGGGATTAGCTGCGCACCGCACGAGTTGCGTATTCTATTTTTCATCACTCCGTGAGGAAAGCTCTTGAATTTGTCTAAAATAAAAGGAAAGAAGATAATAAAAGAAGTATTAGGTCTGATCCGCCTGTACCGCGAAGGCGCTGAAGGAGGGTTGGGTGAGGCGGATCCCCCCATTAAAACAAAAATTTTTAGAGTTAAGAAATTATAACATTTTTATTAAAAAAAAAATACTTTTTATTACAAAATTATGTGTAATTATGAATCTTTGTTAAATACGTTAAATGTAATATTTGAACAGTTGCTTAATTCTATAGACATATTTTTTTTATTCAACTTAAGTATATTAGATAATAATTGAGAATCAACCGCGTTATCAGATGCAAAACTATTAGAAAATTCATCCTCAATTTCTCTTAATTCACTTCCTATCTCATTTATTTTTGATTGAGAAACACTTATCAACTCTGTTTCGGTCATTCATTGCTTTCCGCACGGTCCTGCATGATGGAAAGCAGTGCTTTCCGCACGGAGTAATGAAAAGTTTTATATTTCGTAACGTTAAAGAAAGCATTGCTTTTCGCACGGTCCTGCATGGTCGATAGCAGTGCTTTCCGCTTGGAGTGATGAAAATTGATTAGTAAATTTGTGCCTACAAAGTTTGTTGCGCGGTATGCGAAAGAATATAAGCTTTAAAATGGAAATATTATGTTTTTTAGCAATCTGAAATGATAAGTAAAAAAATTCCCGAACTCAGTACTGTACTGAGCTACTTCCAGGACTCAAACAAGAGCGGAAATAGTTTATTACAGTGCAGTTTGCAATAAAAATAAAGCAAAACTCAAAACGAATTGCTTGTAATCGAGTGGGGCTAAAGATACCAATTACAGGAAAGTAGGAAAATTAATTAGTTTTTATTAATCTTTCTGTTTATTACGGATCTGTATCCGAATGCCCATGAAACGATTAATCAGATGTTTTTACATTAATAATCGTGATTTATTAGGACAAATGGCGGTGTTAAGATAATTCTGACAGATAACACGCGATGGTAAATTGGCAAACTAATCCTGTTGTAACAACCTGACCTATTTTTTGATTTCGTTTGAAATGGCTTTGTAGAAAGCGACAGCCGAAGCACAAATGAACTGTTACATAATTGCAAAGTATATATCAAATGGATATAATACTGAATGAATCATTATTAGAAGTAATTTATTTACTGCTATTAGACGAAGCTAAGATATATAGATACTAAATATAGAGTTAGTTCAGTATTCAAAATTTATTTATGATCTTTAAAAATTTAATTTGCTATATTATTTCATGAAAACCTTTCATTGCTCTGCTATTTTTCTCCTAGAGATCTTAAATGTAATTACATCAAAATAATGAATAATTTATCCACTATAAAGTTAAAAATCTTCCAACTGC
The DNA here is from genome assembly GCA_964028335.1 of Altica lythri. Taxonomy (NCBI): domain Eukaryota; kingdom Metazoa; phylum Arthropoda; class Insecta; order Coleoptera; family Chrysomelidae; genus Altica; species Altica lythri. The sequence continues at coordinate 25,903,020 of OZ034808.1, read as the reverse complement.
ATTGGAAAAATTCTTTCTAATGCACATTTGAATCCATTTGACTGATTTTGTATTCAAATCTTGGCTCAACAACAGCAACTAGTTAGTTAAATAATATTGTCCTTACATTCTTATCTATGTCACATCGACCTGCCATCACTTCACACGAGCCGCTTGTTTATTTCCTTTCGTACGCACGTAAATTTGTAGAATGACTAAGACAATTCACAAAAAAACCAACAAAAAAAATTACAATGACTAAGCTTCTTCCAGGACGAGATGGATTATTTGACGGAAATAGTTTGTCTAGTTCGTGAGTTATCTGTCTCCAAAGACATGCATGGGTACTGATTTATATCTCTTTTAACATATGTTTTAAAATACGATTATTTATTTAAATAGCCACTATAAAACAATCAATACCGTTGTAATTTTTAAGAAATAAAATACAAATGAGATATCCTACATCTTCACTTCACTTCTTTCAGGTTTTCAGAGTATTGGACTTTATTGGACTTTATTGTCATATTTGAAAAGTTGTTTTAAATATAAACAAACAGAAATTGCAAGAAGTAGAAATTAAAAAAAAAAATAAGATAAAAAACTCCTGCAAGCTATGCTGTAGATTTTTAATCACAAGAATTCATAAGAATTAAAACGCAGTCATAAGAAACGAAAAAAGAAAGTAACAATTTAATTCATACGAAAATAAAGTTGTAATATGGGCAAAATTAAAGAATGAGAACCAAAAGTATAGAAAAGGTTAATAAGAATTTTCTTTTTATTTTTTTATTTTTTAAACTTCCTTAGATTTTGTAGGCAATACGGAATAAATACAATATAATCCATTTTACCGATTTTGGCCGATGACAGAAATCATACTCGAAGTAAATTTAGAGATACATCTCTCTCCGATACAGGCAAGTTAGAAATTTAAATCATGACGTATGTTTTTTAATACAGGACTTACGTAACTACATCTTGTGTCATCGGTAGATAAAAAGTATTCAATACGGAAGTCTTTACTTAATTCACATTCCTAGTAACCGTCATGTACGGCTCGTTGTTGAAGTGTTGAATTTAATAACTATTATGTCATATTTTTGTAGATGTCAAACCAGACTGATAGTTTCAGAAACTTACAACTTAATTTATAAAAAAAAAATTGGATGACAGTTTAATCTTATTTCAATGATTTCTAATATCAAATCGGCCAAAAACGATGAAATGGACTATAGATAGTTTAACGCCGTTAGATATAGTTTTTTTATGTTCAACACAATCACCAGAACGACTCATAGGAATCATAGCAAAACACATTAACTAAATAAATACGTGAGCATGTGAATTTACATCTATACGAGCACCGTTCAGCTTCAGTTGGCCCACACTCATAATTTGTAGTTTTTTTACTATTATCCTTCAAGGGGCAGAAAGACTTACTAGAATATAGCAGTTTAGGAAAGATTTGGATTCAATAGAGTGTGTTGTGTCATATAAAAATCGAAAATTTCAATACCCGAATATTGCCAACGATGATTTTTCAAGATAGACGTGGCACCAATGCATGTTTGTCAAAAATGTACGCTTTGTAAGCTAACCTTAGGAAAGTCGATAGATGATCAATTATTATTAATTTGCATAAATCGGGAAAATCAAACGGTGAAATTGGACTATTGTTATCTAGATACAGTGTTGGAAATATTGTAAAATTGTACGAATCGAATGATTCAACTATTCAAAAACCCAGATATGTAAAAAAATCCAAATTAATAGACCCTGATAGAGGAGCTTTGGAAAGAATTATTAAGCCTAATAGGCGTGCTAATTACGGAGAGTTGAGGGTACTCTGGAGTGAAGCTAAGCAACGAGAGCAGGCTAAAGAAAAATCATTTTTGACCCTAAATCAGAAGCAAAACAGGTTAAAATGGGCTAAATACCATCGAAATGGGGATTTGCAGTGGTGGAATCGTGTGCACTGTTGTGACGAGACAGGATTCGAACTTTAAATCGGTGATATATAAAAATTATCATCCTGATTGTCTCAAAAACAAAATTAAATTTCCATCTTAAGTAATGGCCTGGCTTCAATGTCGGCAAAAGAAGTTGGTACTTTGTTGCCTTCTTTGGAGCAGAGCAAGACCTCTGGGAATGACTTTATTCTCCAGCAAGACGGTGCTGCGTGAAAGGGCTTTTGGACCTTAAAATACCACTCCTACAATGGGTTTCCAGTAGTCCGAACCTTTCGCCCATCAGGACCTTATGGCACATCATAAAAAAGAGGCTGTGAGCCAATCCTGTCAGGACTGTGAAAGAACTCAAGGAAAAACTGCAGAATTATGCCTCTATGAGTTTAAATGATCGTCAATATATGCCAATATGTAATTGCAAATTTACCGGGTAGGCTAACCAAAGCTGAAGGGTCTCGTACGTACAAGGGTAATATAAGGCCGGCTATGAAATTGACTGTCGTATGTGTGTTTCGTCCCCCAAACCGTCCTTAAAAGGCATTACAAAAAACCAAGTTCACAAGAACATATTTGATTGTGAGTTTCTTTTTACATTTAAAATTCCTAACAATTAAATTTACTGTGTAAGAAATGTAACAAAGATTATAACAAATAACAAGATTGTAAAAAATTGTTGTGATGTAATTATTATAGCTAAACATATGTAAATAATGAAAGTAATTCTTTAATACTAATTCTAATATTTCGTGACTACTAATCGTGACAAAATATCATATATACATTTTAGCATCAGCATTAATGTCAGTTAATTTTTTAATGTCGATCTAGATATCTCAATTCATTAATTTTAATAATTATGTAGTCATTAATAAATGAAATATAAACTCCCTGTTGATCATAAAAAAAGATGATTATCTTCAAAAGTTTAAAAATGTAAACATTTCCTTGTTGTGTCATATAATTTATTAATGTTTTAATTCATGTAGGTTTAGCATATTGTATTTTTGTACAGATAATGTCAGTCCTATGAATAGTTTATAAATAGAAGCACAACAAACATTGCAGGTGTAATTAATTATTGGCATAGTCTGAGCAAAACAAAAGTAGAAAAAGCGGATCTGAAAGAAAAAATTTTTATCTGCGCCCATGACTGAAACATGGTGAAATAGTCCAATTAATGAAGAAAAAACGTGACATTAATTCTGGAATGGATGGGACTTGTGCAGTTGTGCCAAAGTTAATAAATAAACATACCCTATATAAAAAGTAATTTATAAAAGGGTAAATTTTTTTAATCAGAGGTGGTGCAAACTTGACCAAAACAGGTTTTAAAATTCTACAGGCAAAAGTATAAATTTTGGGAAAAAAGTTGTTTAAAACAAAATGTAAAGGAACACTGAATAAAGAGGTTATAAAAAAAAATAATAAAACAAAAAAAAATTAAAAGTAAATTAAAAAAATTAAAATATGTCTTTGGAGAAAATGTTAATTTTTTTAATTGTGGGGATTTGTTATGGTATCACTGTGTCTATTATGTAAATAAAATATCTTACTGTAAAGTGTGACGACATAGACCAGTGACTATTGTTTTTATAATTGATATAAATAGGAAAATGTTATGGAAACGATGATTTTTGGTTATTGATTTTTGAATTTGATTAATTGTAATTTTTTTTAAGATTTGTCATTGATATTTAAAGTTAAAGTTAAATAAAAGGTTGAATTAAAAATTGGTTTGTGTTGAATCATCAATAAACAATAAGAAGGAACCCATACCCGAAAGCCGGAGCTAAGAAGTATAACCATCACAATATATATACTTACTTGACAGAATAATAAAATAATCTGTCAAACCGAATGTGATACGTCACTATAATACTAAAACATTAGCTTAGACTGGTTTTTGTATATCTATCTCTTTCCAAAGTACTGAATATTTAAACGGTATTCAAATTATATATAGTTATGACCAATATCATGTCGTTAATATGTCATCGTAGTTTTTACCGACCAATATACCTATGTATATGTATTTCTGTCTCTCTCTTACTTACGCCATTACATATGTAACGTAATGTAATGATTTTGCCGATTGATCCCACCGGGCGCGCGAATAGGAATATAACTTCAAAACTTTGGACTATCAGCAGTCGAGTTAGGATTTTTTTAATCACAGCTCCACTAATTATAACAATTAAGAAACAAAGCTGGCGGCATTTAATACTTGAAGGCTTATATTTTCATATTTAAAAAAAATTCAGTAAGACCTAAAAGTATATTAAAATCACGTTTAAAAAACTTTAACAAGTAAAAGCACGGTCGCAGTAATGTGAGAAGTCGGTGAGACAACGCGCACGCGAAAAAACTGAGACTAAATTGATTTTATAGAGTCTCATATTGTATGTTTTTTTATTGCCTACAAGTTTTATTTAAAACTTTTTTTTTCTAAAATTCATACTTTATCGTGTAGAATTTAAAAATTTGGTCAACTTTGCACCCTCTGCTTAAAATATATTTATTCTTTCAGAAGTTACTTTTTCTGTAGTGTATATTTATTTATTGTTCCTAACATACCTGCACATGCCCCATCTATCCTTGAATTTGTGTCAAATAAATATAGTTTAAAAAAACTAAAAACACGCTTTTATAGCATATGAAACTAACAAGTAAAAAAATAAATGTAATTAAGGAAAACTAAAAAGCATGTTTCTAAAAAACATCGAACTAAAAAGTTAAAAATAATTTTCAAAATAAAATTAAAACAAAAATAAATGAAAAATACTAGTATTATTGTGAAAAAAGCGTGGGCGCTGCATACCATATTTTTCGAATGTCAAGCGCCCACGCTTTTTTTTCAATAATACTAGTATTTTTTATTTATTTTTGTTATAATTTTATTTTAAAAATTATTTTTAACTTTTTAGTTCGATGTTTTTCAGAAACATGCTTTTTAGTTTTCCTTAATTACATTTATTTTTTTACTTGTTAGTTTCATATGCTATAAAAGCGTGTTTTTTAGTTTTTTTTAACTATATTTATTTTTTACTTTTTAGTCCAATTTATTTTATTTCAATAGATTCGTTAATTTGCTGTGAAGATTACAAGACCCTCACTCAATCATTAATCGTTTATTTAGTTGGCGCACAAATTACCCACTCCCGGCACGGGAAGGTAGTGACTAAAAATAACGATACGGGACCAGCGTTGCCATGCCATAAGAAAATTTTTCACCACATCTATTGAAGACAAAATCCCCACTTTTCCCCACTTCGTAAAAAATGGCGGCAAATTTAATATAACAGTAACATAAATAAAACTATTGACTTTATTTAAATATATTTCTTTTAATATAATCAAAATAAGCATAAACACAGTTGCAGAAACATCAATACAAACATAATATGAAACGAAAAAAAAAAATTACTAAAAAAGAACTAAATTAAAAAACAACATACAATTTTTCATAAATATTGGTATATTTATCGAAAAAGTAATGTAATTTGCACCTAATAACTATTTAAAATTTATTTATAGTTATTTTTTTTTTAAATTACCAATAGAAAGTATCTTCTGGTAATAAAGCCAAACTAGCTTACATTATTATTTGTGATACTATAAACAATGTTATCTTTACATTTCCCGTCAATACTCAATAGAGTGCACTTGCAACATTTAGGATTTTACAGAATAGTTTCAGTCAGCGCGTCAGCGAATAGCGTCCATAATTAATAGTAGTTATACATCCAATATATTAATTTAAGGTTTTAAAATAATTATAATATACGTATATTTTTGCTGTAAAGGCATAATTTATTTAAATACCATAATTATTCCCCACTTTTATAGTATTTTTCAATAAATATCACCACTTCCCCACTTTTTCACCACACTGCTTTCATTTGTTGAACTTTTCCCCACATGTGGTGAAAAATCCCCACTAATGGCAACCCTGTACGCTGTACGGGACTCATCCGAGGCAGCAGCCGCGGAGTGGAGAGTTACAAACAAACAAACATACATACATACATACAGGTGAAGTTAATAAAAGCGTGTTAAAAAAGGCCTTTTTTTCTCTATTGATTGGACTAGTAGTGTCCACAACTATAGGTATACTATATAATTATAACTATAAACAAATTAAATTAGAATTACATATATCAAAAATATGCTTCTTATATATTTTTTCGCTGAAATGTGAAGCTATTCTCTATTACCTTCTATTAAAAGTAGTATATGACCAAAAAAATAAAAGTAAAGAAATTTAACTGTACCTATAAATTTGTAACATCTCTTCGGGGGCGTTGTACATTAAACAAAATCCTTGATATTACTTCAAATTGTACTATTTCTGTTCTAAGTTGTCTGCTGATAGTATCTATATTGCAGTAAACTGTAAAGAGTCAAGATATAAAACTAAATAGCTACTTCAAAGTCATAATAGCAACTGCCTTTCCTTATCCGTTAGAAACAACGAGTAACTCGAGAATATTACTTGCCACCAAAAAATACAAATAATTTTCATAAATCGCAAAATTGCGTACCAAAAATATTTGATACGCTAACAAATTAAATTATATGCTCTCAAGGAAACAGCCTGGAACCGTTTTCACTCAACGCTGGAACCTAATAGATGTATCTTTTAACTATAAACTATAAACTTAATAATAAAGATGAAATCTGATAAAATAATGAAGCTTCTTGATGCAATCGGTACTTTTTAGTTTTGATAAGAAAAACATTCGTAAAAAATAGTTTCCCGTTATACACAGGGAATTTATAAAGATATTACGATTATCATCTACAAATATTGATCTTAAATAAATTGTACAAATGATGTTATCGCCTGTTAATAAGCTTTAAAATGTAAAACACACAGGAAAAGATAATATTTTGATAAAAGTAATGATGCGAAAAATAAATAGTTTTAAATTTAGTATGTTTTTAAAAATTATCTTCTAGATTTAATAACGTTAACAGACGATCGATAAGCTTACTTTATTAAGGAAGCATACACAATGAAAAGTTAGCCTGCAGTTTAGTTCTTACGGCCTACCTATCTACCTTTTCTTTACATATTTTTTGTAGTTCTGTTCATGTTTTTATTCACCTTATAGTAATTTGTTTTTATTATTTTGTTTTAGTACTACACGATGTGTAATAGTCAAAAATTGCAGTTGCTTACGTACTTCCGCCGAAAGTTAATGTTCTTACCGCATTCGCATGCAAGAACGAAACACAGTCCTTGCCGAGATTTTTTCTGTATACTGTACATTTTTGGCGGATTTTCGATCGAGTAGGAATAAAAACAGTAGACATTACTCGGTGCGAAAGTTTATCATTTTTCCAGCTTTAAAGATGGTTGAATTTGTAATGTACTCATTTGTAAACGCAAATGGGATAAAGGGCAATATTTAGGTACTTGATACGAAATTTACAAACAGTGTGACACGCGTTCAGAATCACACTCTTCTGGATGTCGTTGTAGGTATTCCTATGAAGTCCAAGCGTACCAAGGCTTTCTAAGAGTCTCTTAATGATCAGGCTTGTAGATGACACGATTACTGGTATCACTTCGACCTACTTAGCATGCCACATCTGTTGTAGCTCAATGGCAACATTAGTGTACTTTGTTATCTTCTCGTTGTATTTATCAAAAACGTTGTTAATATTTGGCACAGAAATATCTACGAGACGAACTAAGTTAGCTATTTTATCCACTACTACAATATCTGGCCGATTATGCGTCACCTGTCTATCGGTGATACTAGACTTATCGTAGTAGAGGCTAAAATCAGCATTCTCAAGAACCATCTGCGAATGGTACCTACTTGTTATAAGGAGTTCTAAATAATCCAAATTTATTGGCCAACTTCTAATGTATGATGTTGCATACCTGGTAATGTAGGTAATGTGTGCTAGCTAGGGTTGCCCGATGTACAGTTTGGATCACCTATATTTTGTTATATTAATGATCCTTCCTTATCAGTAAACAATATGCCCTCAAAAAGCCACCTATTTGACTCTTACTTTTCATTGTAGTGTTGGTTTAGGTCATGGTGGTGTCGTCGTCCATGTAGTACTTTTTGGCCCGCTTCTGTTGTTTATCATAGTCTGCCCAGATTTTAAAATTTACGTCTACGTTTTCCAGGTTTATATAAGAGTAGTTCTTATCTGCTTTCATTATAACATTATGCAAGTTAGATGTTTGAGATTATTTAAAAAAGACATCTTATAATGTCTTTATATGCTTGTGATGTTGGTTTACAATGTCTGTAAAAGCTCTTCCTCCTACTTTCTGCGGTAGTGTGCGGTCTTAAAGAGTAATGACTTTGAGTGATGATATTTGTGTTTTGTCCTCATAGTTTGAGTCAATCGTTGAATTTCTTCCATTTCAGTATTTGACTATTTTAGGACTCCAAAAGAATATGCCAGAACCGGTACAGTATAGGTAATTATTGAAAGAACCAGATTCTTTGCGTTTAAATCGGATTTTAAGAAAGAATTTACTTTTTTTGTAAATTGGTTCCTAATTCTTTGCTTTTGTTTAATCATCTTAGCCTGCTAAAACTCTAAAACATTTGGCAATCTTTGTTAACCATTTTTCTTTTTTGCGATGTTTAAAGTTTTACACTTGTTTAGTCGAAATTTCATTTGTACATAATTAGAAAATTTTCCCATATATAGAAGATGGGAGATATTTAAGCTGGTGTTTCTATTAGCTTAGATATTCAAACCTGAGTCATGAATCAAGCTAGAGAGTGGATTCGTTGCCAACCAAAACCAAAGTGGGCTAAGGGAGTCGCCTTGATAGATTCCTCTGCAGATAGGAATTTTATTAGTGTAAAGATGTTTGGACGATGGATTATAGAACTTTTTGACGATAGATTATTATCATTATTAATATCTCTATGACCAAGAATTTATTTTTAAATACAACTTAGATTTGAAAATCTGGGGTACCAATCTGAGTGAGTTTCTTCGGCAATCGTTTCTCTAGACTTCTGATTTTATTTTAGATTTATTATCTTTTCCACTACATATTTTTGGAAAACTTTATTTCTTAATAGCTTGATTCATAATATGAAAGAGATCTGTTATTAAGTATGTTTATGTTAATTAATAAGAAAAAGTAAGGGATAGCTCTCCAACTAAAACAACAGTTACATAAAGGAATATTATTTGTAATTTATTCACAAAATCAAAAGTACCTCTTGAGATAAGAAATTCACTTTGACATTTTAATAGTAATTTTAACATAATTGATTTGAAAATAAAATTCATACAACAATTTAACTTCTCAAGAGATGTACTGTAAGCAATTAGGATAAGGATCTTGGCATCTTAAATATATTAAACAAAACAAACTTGTTAATTATTGCTTTTTATTAGGTAATGTAAATTCGACTTATATGTATTGAATTAATGTTTTTTATTTGCTTTTACAGTTTTAAATTCCTTATCGGGTCGGCGACAATGAAAAGCCAGTAAAAGTGCTAGAAATTATTTAAATTATTTTTTGGGCAATTTCTACATCTTTTATATAAATTTATTTTCGATATAAAAGCATATGCTTGATTAAAATCAAATATCATTTAAACTAAAAGCTATTAACATTTTATTATACAATTAATTTAATATAGAAACTGTTGTATGATTGAGAAATATGTTTCATAAATATACCCATTTCCAGGCATTTATTTCTTGGCCTAAAGTATAGGAATGTTTGATATTAATTCAATTTCGTTATTTAAAACACTACTGCTTTTTACTAATAAAATCAATTTAAAAAAAAGAGGTATGTTAAACAAAGTTTACAAATTAGATATATTATAGTGTTTTAAAATAAAAAACTTATATTCGATCAAAAATACTTAAAGCTTCTGGACGGATATCTTCCTTGTACTGATAAGGCGCAATACGCCGAAACCGGTCTACAAGTGATATCCTTTCGAATTGCAAACTAAAATGGTTAGTTCTATCTTGCAGATATACTAACCCCGTTTAACTTTGAACTGTAATTCAATGTCCGTCGAGGCAAATAGCCAGGAAAGTAGTTGTTGGTTCTTAGTAAACGGTCTATATGTTCTTTGATTGTCAAAGACTCTGTTAAACGTCATAATAGTATTAAACTATTATTACCTTTGACTTATTAACACATGGCAATATTTAAACACAGGTACCGGTTAAAATTAATACAATTTAAAAAATAAAAATATATATTCTTGGTATAATAACTGCAATATTACTAATTTAAGTATAGCCAAAACGTGTTTGTGTAAGTATACATTTAACATCCTGTATATCTACCGTTTGTTGTATATCAATTTAAGAATCTGGTGTTAATAGCTAGCAATTTTCATTTGTAATCCATTTACTTTATAGCTTCTGTGCCAAGTATATAAACATATACTATACGTAATTACTGTTTGTAAAAATTCTGTGATGTCTGCAATAAATATTTGTTAGTAAATAGTTTTCGCATACTGCAGATGCACGTGTGAAATCAACCTTCGCAAAACTTGAATATTGTTTACAATTCACATAACAGTTATAGTTGGAAATTTATAGGATACCATTGGAAACAATTACTGTATGTATCTCATTACTGCAAAATTACAGAAAGTTTTATCTAAGACGAATATATTTTAGAGATTAGGGTACCCAAACTAAAAGATCAAACATATAAAACCATCTATACATATGCTCAACATCTACGGATATTAAATATTTTTATGCACGACCGGGCGGTAAAGTACAGATTATTACATACATTTAGCGGGCGTAAAGTGCCACTTTAGCGCCCGTGGACTACTTTACCACCCGCCGGGCGATAAAGTGTAAATGGCGGGCGGTAAAGTAATTTTTTTGTCTTAAATATTGAAATACTTGCAATCATCTAAACTGACAATGAGTCTAAATAAAAATGGGCACCACCTATTTTGACTTTGTTGTTAGGGTAACGACAACATACGTATATAGATTATTGTTTTAAAATATTATCTCTAGCCTCTGTGCATATTACTTTCAATCAAATTATTTATTTTAAATAACGAATGAATACAAATTATTAGGTAAATGGTTATACAGGGTAAGTTGTTAATAATATCGAGGTTCGAGATATAAAATTCATGCAAGTTGAAATGGCATTTATATTAAATTGTTCACAAAAAATAAAAAATATCCTTTATAAGTTTTATTCACGAAGACTAGATACCAGGAGTCTACACGGTATAGGCTTTTCCATAATATTTCTGGTCTCAATAATCAACCCAGATCATAGTTCTATTTTTGCCACTGGCGGCGCGAGTAACCATAAGAACTTATAGAGCCTTATAAGAACCGATGTTTATGACATTTATGACATTTAAATTTCGCGAAATTAAATTCAATGTATAATATTAATTTATTTATTTAAAATTAGTTGTCATAAAAGCTGTCAATAGTAACAAAACTTCCCGCGTAAGGATTTAAACGAGTATCTTAGGAACACGAGCGCACTCTACCGGCAATAGTTCTGTCCCCTAAATTGAGACCAATTTTTTAACATTACGTTTAAACTCCTGGTATCTATACTTCGTGGTTTTATTATTAAAACAATCGTTGACATTGACAGTTGACATTTGACAGCTGACAGATAATATTTTACATGTGACAGTAGAGATTTGACATTTCAAATTTGGCATTTGACAGTTGGAACTTGACAGTTGACGTTTGATATTTGACAGTTGACATTTGATAGTTGCCATTTGAAAGTTGACATTTGACAGTTGACAGTTGAAATTTCACAGTTGACATTTGACAGTTGATATTTGACATTTGACAGTAGACCTTTGTCAATTGACAGTTGACTTTTTTCAATTGACAGTGCAATTTTTTTTATGAATGATTATTAAATCGGTCGTGCATAAAAGTTTGTATGTATTTCGGGCGTAAACAGCGTTTATGGACCTTGCGTGTTAATAGCCCTCGCCTGCGGCTCGGGCTCTTATTTACACGTTGTGGTCCATAAACGCCTGTTTTACGCCCTTGATACATAAATAACTATTATAAATTTAATTATGTATTTTACACATTAAGCTATGTTGGAAAGTTTACCCCAATTCTAGCAATATGTATTAATGGGAATACAAATAAAATTGATCTGCAAAGAATGTTCCTATAAAAAATAGCTTTTCCAAAGAAATACAAGATAACGGAACTGATAATATTTATTTTATTAATTTATTTATTCAAATCGTGTTTTAAGACATTTTACAATGTATACACTTCGTCAAAAAAAATTTACGCATTACATAGATATATCATTAGAACATAATAGATATATCACATTAAGAAAACATCACACTTTGTTTATAAAGGGAATAAAACACATATAAACAGATTAAAAAAATTTAAAAATGAGGGACGCAAAAGCGAAAGGCTTAAGCAAGGTTCCTGGAGATTATCAAGTTTCGACCAAAAACCTTTCAATTTTTTGAAGGGAAATATATTCTTTGATACTGTAGAAGGATTGTATTAAAAACCTTTTCAACTTGTTTTTGAATATACTGAAAGCAAATCCCTTGTTTCTTTGGGCAGTTTATTAAAGAAATTAATGCAATAATAATTGGAGCCCACTTTACTAGTGTGTAAGCGAAAGTACTCAGCCCTGTAATCATCACTGTGACGTGTGCAGTAACTATGAAATGAGTTGCTTTGTGTTAGTAAGCTTCGATTTTCATACGCGTAAAAAAGACATTTGTATATATACAGGCCCAGCAGTGTCATGATATTAAGTTCAATAAATTTAGGTTTTACATTTTCCCTGTCTGGTATGTTGGACATCACGCGTACGATTTTTGTTTGTAAAGCAAAGATTCTGGAGGCAGCAGTAGCTTGTCCCCAGTACATTGGGTACAAGAACATGTTATATGGGAACAAAACCAATGGCAAAATGTTCTTTTTACTGATGAATCTCGGTTTGGTTTGTTTTTAGATTCTTGAAGGATACGCGTATGGTGAATACCTGGTGCAAGAAATCGAATGCAACATACACAATAGGTTCTGGTTTTACAGCAAGAGTGACAAAAAATTTCTTTGAAGAGCAGAATATTTCAGTTTTACCCTGGCTAGCTCAATCGCCCAGTCTGAATCCTATTGAACATGCGTCGGATATGCTTCAGCGAAGAGTTTTTCAAGACCAGAATCAATTTTAAAATCGAAATTAGCTGTTTCAACCTCTCAAACACTGCTGGATGGCGATTGTCTAAGAAGATCTGGATAACTTAATCCTCAGCATGAAAGAACGCTGTAAAGCCATCATAAATGCACGAAGTAGCTACATTTCTTATTAAAATATTTTTTTCCTTTATTCCATGGCCTTTTTTTATAAAAAACATGGATTAATAAATTTTCGCCTTTTGTATACATTGTAAATTATTCTTTATTATTTTATGAAAATGAGCCATTTTGATATCTTCGCTCATTTACCTCTTCCCAGGTATCAGGCTAACACAAGTTATTTCATGAAATACTTTGAAACATTTTATAAATAAAGTTTTTAAATATCCCTAGTATAAAAACCAAGAAACCCAAAATAAGTTTATAAAAATAATCAATACTTTTTTACAATGGTACATCATGACACATCATTAGAAAATAAATTGATAGAGATCTCAGGTTCGATTTTTAACGTATGTACCATTTTTCCAACTTATTCTGAATATATTTGTCTAATTATATATGTATTGCAATATATTCAAAATGGTAGTCCCTAATAACTTTCACAGTCCTAACCGTGTTATTTTTTTTTTTTAAATTATTTTTTAACTTTTTTGAAAATCCAACACTCGATTTCCTCCTAATTTCCGAACTTAGTTAGCATTTATATCGCTGTTTACTAATTTTAATTTCATTAACCTTACTATATCCAAAAGCGCATTAAACCGCTTGGCCACGGGTGATGCTAACAGTTAGTCGGCGTTTTTATCTATCTTGATTCAACTAAAGTTTGATTTCTGGCAGATGAAATATGTGTTCTATTACTCTTTAATATCATTTTCTGTCTCAAATAATAAAATTACTAAAATCTTTGGTTGCGGTCTCCTAATCAAATGAAAATATTAGACATGGCCCAATAAATTTATATTTCAATTGTCGATTTAACAAATAACGTCATGCTTAAGGAGGAATTAAATGGGTGTTCTATAAAAGACTTAGATCAATGGATGATTTAAAACGCAGTAAAGCGCTATCGACTATCGGTTAAATCATTTTTTAAGTAATTTCTTGTTTTTTGTTGTTTCTAAATTTCAATTCATACTAATGTCAAGTAATTAAATTATAGATATGTATGATAGTCCTAAATACAATTTTGGGGTTGTACTCGTTGTAAGCACATATGAACCAAAGTTTTCTTTTAGAGAATTTTTTATGTTTCTAATATTTCCCTTTAACTTTTTTTACCTACTTATCACTCTGGTTCACACCTGACCAAGCTTGTTTATGCTTTTCATTTGTGAATTGGATTTTGTTCATTGCTAAACCATATTTTGTGGTCGGCATTTTTTGGTTAATTCTTTATAACATTTGTCATTTTTAGTGTGTATTCAAACAAAAAAGATTCTCTAAGGAATTTTATTTTCCATAATCAATAAAATTTTAGTACGTAATAAATTAGTGATGAAATGAGAATTTGTATATTTTCAGATAGTTTAGTACTACTAATTGTTGATTATATTTTTTATACAAAAAGAAATAATGAAACTTATCCCTAAATGTTAACGGTATTTTTTAATTAAGAAAATGTTTAATTCCCAGGCACAAATTAACAGATTTTCATTACGATGAAGTTGGATTTAACGAATTGCACAACGCCAACGTGTTTTTCAATATTTAATAAGATACTTAAGTCCTTAATAAACGTACAATGAGTAAAGAAAGTGTGGGTATACCGAAATGAGAGTCTGTAGATATAAAGCAGTAATAAGAAAGATTTATTACTTATTACAGAATAATGAATCAATATATCATATATCGTGATTATCAATATATATGTACCGAATATGTTCCATTAATTTAATATTAAAATCATAAATTTACAATAAATTAAAATCTAAATATTGTTAATGTGTCAGTGTTTCGATATGAACTCAAAAGTGATTTATATGTAACAATATGAGTCAATACTCTCATGTAGTTAGTATCAACACTTTTTTTCTTAATAAACTTGGACTGAATCAAAGAGGATTTTTTCAATCCAAAGAAAAATATTAAGATTGGTAATTATATTGTATAGAAATAATAAAAATAACTGACAATCATTAAGTAAGAACTAAACAAGTTGGTACTAAACTTTCAAGTAATCTTTAGTTTTACTAGAATAATATTGTTACCATGATGATATTTTCTTCTTCGATAGTAATTATAGGTGTCAACAATAGCCTCAATAGGTACATGCTTAAGAAATTATAATTTTATTATTATTGTTACTTTATACAACAACTCAGCAGGTGTCATTAATTTCTAAACCAATAAAGTAGTGAATTTAAACAAATATAAAATAAATAAAAAAAAAAAAGTGAGATGTGTCAAGGGACACCCGGATGGCACGAAGTTCCTTTCGATTAATTAGTGAAGGAATTGTAATTTGTAAACACAACAGAGAGTTTGTACATACATAAGCATTTATCATCGTCTGTATAAAATCTCTACTTAGCTAACTCTATCAGCAATAACCGGAACTTGTGCAGAAACACTGTCAGGATACATTATTGTTTTTATTTTCTATTATTTTAATATTTATTATCTACAAAAAACCTGTATAAACTTAACAAAGTCGCGACACTACTACACTGTTCAAAGCAAAATAGAAAAAAAAAGTAAATCCATTATTTTCAACAGTTCGTTTCTTTTAACAAAAGTGTCCATTTATACAATACCAGAGTTATTGTATATTCTACCTAGAATTACTTTTTATTTCAATTTAATTTAAAACAGGAATTAACAATTTAATACAAAATTTTAAAATTAAAATATTTGACAGTCATCTCTGAGTCATCTCTGAGTCATATCTGAGTCATCTCTGAGTCATCTCTGAGTCATCTGTGAGTCATCTCTGAGTCATCTCTGAGTCATCTCTAAGTCATCTCTGAGTCATCTCTGAGTCATCTGTGATTCATCTCTGAGTCATCTGTGAGTCATCTGTGAGTCATCTCTGAGTCATCTGTGAGTCATCTCTGAGTCATCTATGAGTCATCTATGAGTCATCTATGAGTCATCTATGAGTCATCTATGAGTCATCTATGAGTCATCTATGAGTCATGTCATCTATGAGTCATCTATGAGTCATCTATGAGTCATCTATGAGTCATCTATGAGTCATCTATGAGTCATCTATGAGTCATCTATGAGTCATCTATGAGTCATCTATGAGTCATCTATGAGTCATCTCTGAGTCATCTCTGAGTCATCTGTGAGTCATCTGTGAGTCATCTCTAAGTCATCTCTGAGTCATCTCTGAGTCATCTGTGAGTCATCTGTGAGTCACCTCTGAGTCATCTGTGAGTCATCTCTGAGTCATCTATGAGTCATGTCATCTATGAGTCATCTATGAGTCATCTATAAGTCATCTATGAGTCATCTATGAGTCATCTATGAGTCATCTATGAGTCATCTATGAGTCATCTATGAGTCATCTATGAGGCATCTATGAGTCATCTATGAGTCATCTATGAGTCATCTATGAGTCATGTCATCTATGAGTCATCTATGAGTCATCTATGAGTAATCTATGAGTCATCTATGAGTCATCTATAGTGTGAGAGGGAGAGAGAGAAAGAGAGAGAGAGAGAGAGAGAGAGAGAGAGAGACATGTCGTGTCGTGACAAATTTTGGTATGAATTTTTTTTGGCTCGTAACTGTTCGTAACGCCCGAAAGGGAACTTCGTTCCAATTATAAAAAATTAATCACATAAATTTTTTAAATTTAAACAATGTAAAATCGTGAGTGCATTAAAGCACATGATGCGAGAGTCTGTTAGGGTCGAGAAAAGGATCTCTTTTATTGACCGCCCGCTGGACGGTGACTTGAAACACTCTTTAATATTGATAATTTAGATAATCCACAATTATCTCAATTTTATAATTTTTATATTTATACGTAAATCGCTCCAAAAACTTGTTGCCCAGTCATTAGAGTAAATTACAACTTCAAAAAAGATTTTATAATTCCCTCGTATATTAAAAACTATAAAAGATATAAAAAAATTAATACAATTTGAGATTCCTAAAAAATGATAACATAAAACTATATAATTATATTTCTTTTTTCTGTTCCCGTGGGATGAAAAGTAGCTTATGTGCTATTCCCAACTACCATCTATCCTTATTTCAATTTTCATCCTACACCGTTCAGCCGTTTTGGCGCGATTCAAGATCAAGATTCAATAACAACTGTAATGATGACCATAATCTACCCCTGTCCCCTGTACCAAATTTCATCCCGATCCTTCCAGCCTTTTACTTAGTGGTAAAAATTGAAGCTTATTTATTCCTATGTGTATAGAAATTTTGTACAAAATTAATGAGTCATACCAATTAAAACCAGAACAAAGGATTTATTTATTCCAAAATACTAAAGGAAAAATTCTAAGACCTATTCAATATAAAACTACATCAGTATTCACGAACTGTATTAATAAACAAATAAATTATCAAATCTTTGATTGCTGTATTCAGGAGTTTTTAATTTGAACACATTATTTATTACAAATTATTTAAATTTGTAAACAATGGTCAATTGCAACAAAACAAAGGATTGGATTCATAATGAAATAATCACAATTTATTAAAGAACTTTTTATAGTAGAAAGTTTTTTTTGGTGATTTATAAGTCATATTACTATTATTAAATTATTACTCCCTTGGCAAATAGCGCTTTACAAGATAGATTACGGCATAGTCCACAGTATAGTCTAAAATTTTTAAAAATTTTCTAAATTAGTTATTTTATTAACAGTTAAAATAATAATTACTGTTGTCACATGTAAAACAAAAAAAAAAATTCTCTCTCGCGTAGTCGATCCCATTATGATAACATAATAGAACTGTCACCTTGATTCATATCCGACGCTTAATCAACTAGGCTACGAACGACATATTTAAAAACTTTTAAAATGATAACATGTATACACAATTTATATCATATTTCATATCAATTCAGTATAAATTTCGAAATTAATGTATATGCCTAAACACCATTGACATATTAATACAAATGGACCAGCTGTGCAGCGAAATAATTGATTCCAGAGTGAGACGGATAAGAAGGATAGCGCTAGGTCGGGCAGAAAGCTCCTAATTTACATTTGATTTACGTTGATTTTTAATGTTTTTGGTGTTTATCTTATAAATTAAATATATTTGACTGTGTTTATAGTGATATTTATAAACTATGTAATATATCGCACACACTCTATAATATTTTATAGTTATTAACCTATTAAGTTGGTGTCTAGAGTAATTTAACTATAATTAATACTTGCCACTCTTAAATATTTTTGGATACATAAATGTTTCATCAACAGATAATAATAATTAATTTCGAAGTTTATATTTCATATAATAATCAAGAAGAGTTATTTTATTATTTGTTTTATTATTATATATTAGGTGTAGAATTTTCAAATTTAATGTATCAGTCTCCTTATATATAGTGTGAACCATGATATAAAAAATTACGATATGATCTTCAGTTGTATTGACGTATTTTTCGATAGAAATATTAATGCATTTTTGAATTATCTATTTGAATTCAACAATTTTTTGTCACATTCACTGTTTAAAAAAAAAATTGGTATTTATTGTATACAGGGTGTCCCAGAATTAACTACGGAAACTTCGTATACGTATTCCTTGATGACAAATAAGTAGGGTCTTTCCTATAAAAAAAATTTTTTTAGAGACTCCTGTCAGAGTTATAACCTACTTTGCAAATGTGCGCTACTTGATCGCGATACACGATACTCAATTGACATGGTCCTACTTTTTATTTTTTTACTCCAAACCGAAACGATTTCGCAAAAAACGACAAGGAACAAAAAAGTTTCTAAATAATCAAAACTTCCTAAAATAATTTTTTGTTATTGCAAATATTAATTGCTAAGAAAGTTACAAAAAAAATTAAGAGGGGTTCCTTGATTTGCACCCTTAGAATGGGGTAGGGCAGGTGAAAAGTAACAGGAGAAATGCGTCTTTATTAAAATGATGTTCACCCAAATTTTTAATTTTTTATCTTGGACCAATCAGAAGATATTAAATTAAAACCGTATTTTACCACCCCTCTTTAAAGGGTTATAACTCTGACAGGAGTCCCTAAAAAATTTTTTTTTATAGGAAAGACCCTACTTATTTGTCATCAAGGAACACGTATACGAAGTTTCCGTAGTTAATTCTGGGACACCCTGTATAAAATAATACAGTTTTTGAGCCTGCAATAATTGTTTTGTAAGTAATATATATTATTTTAGCTTAAATAAGTACACCTAAATATAAAACCAGAGTCTTTTCTCACTTATTTTGACTTAAGAAATTTTAACAAACTTAAGTTTCATCAAATACTTCGAACAACCACAAATGAAAAAGCTTTTTTTCACTACTAACCTGAGAAATTGCTATTATTTACTCCATTCCCCTAACGAGAATTAATATTTACAGTTCTATAATTTTTAAGATATTGACATAATAATAGCTCACTTCCCACTCTAAGTATATAATATACTATTTTTTACATAAAACGTTATAAAAAGATGTATTTCCCTTAAGCTCTCATTTAAACAATGTGCGTTTTGCCTGGCCTACCTCCGTCTCTCTCTCGGATCTCTCTTACTAATGTTGGCCGCAGAAGCAGCTGTTGCGAATATGGGAAGCGGCCGGTCCATTTGTATTAATATGTCAATGCTAAACACACTTGATACATGCATTGTCATCCAGATCTTAGCTATCCTGAAAATTTCAGAGCTCTAGGTAGTCGGGTAATAGGTTTAAATTCGATTACAAAATTCCGCAGAGAGACAAAGAACACGGTGAAAATATAAAAAAAAAGTGTGAGGTGTCAAGGGACACCCGGATGGAACGAAGTTCCTTTCGATTAATTAGTGAAGGAATTAGTAATTTGTAAACATAACAGAGTGTTTATACATACATAAGCATTTATTATTGTCTGTATAAAATCTCTACTTACCTAACAGTTCGTTTCTTTTAACAAAAGTGTCCATTTATACAATACCAGAGCTTTAAATAACACATCTTTTTAAAATTACTTTTTATAATTTAAAACAGGAATTAACAATTCAATACAAAAAATTTAAAATTAAAATATTTGACAGTGACTGACAGTTAAGGTAATTTGACGTAGTCAAGTTACGAACTATTTTTAAAATGTTTATGAATTTATTAATTTATAAAAACAGGATGAAATAAAATATAATACTATTATAGGTAATTATGTTTTTTTCTACAGTATTTTCTTTTTAATGTACATTTTCTTTTAATTTAAAATAGTGTCTTTTTAATTGTAATATATCTATCTATGAGAGAGAGGGAGAGAGAGTTATTTATTTTTTGGTCTGTGAGAGAGAGAAACATGCGTGTGTCGGTGCATAGTGTCGTGACAACTTTTGGTATGAATTTTTTTGGGCTAGCTCCTAGCGTCAGTCGTAACTGTTCGTAACGCGCGAAAGGGAACTTCGTTCCAATAAATCAGTATTAAAATAACGTTTACAACGATTTTCTCCGCACCTCTTGAATTTGTGTTCGTAATTTAGATTTATAAATTTCTTTCTATTGAGTTTTATCAAAGGCAATACCACGAGTCCTTAAAATTTTATTGATAATTTTTTAGTTTCCACGAAAACTTTTTTATTTGGCAAAAATACGAAAACAAACTGAAATGTGATAAAATCACGAGTCCGTAGGACGAGTGATTTTATCATATTCAGTTTGTTTGAGTAGTTTTACCTAAAATAAAAAAGTTTGAGTCTGGAAAATAAAAATTTATCTAGTAAAATATTACAGGATGAGTGGTATTTGAGAAGATTATTTTTTGAACCATTCTAAAAAACTTCCTTATATTTCATAATGAACACAAACGAAAAATTAATCATTGAAAATAGTTATTAAAACCAATATTTTTACCAGCAAATATCGAATTTTAGTCGAATGTTTTAATCTCAAATATTCTAGAAAGTACCTACTTCAATTTTAAAAGTCTAACTGAATTAGAAATATTTATCTCTTTATTTGGGTCTAATTGTTCTGTGATGTAGCATCTCAGATATTTGAAATGGGTAACTCTTTCAATGTTTTGCTGGTCTATGCGAAGAGAAGCATCGGCGTGTGATTCGCGGCTGAATACCATGTCTTAGAGACATTAATTTTTAGACCCATCATCCGTCCTGTATTACTTACACAATCTAATAGCTCTTGAAGATCCTGGATACTGTCGCACAAAATGATCGTGTCGTCGGCATATCGAATAGTTTTAATCAATTCACCATTGATTTTCACTCCAAGGTGTTTATTTTGTAAAGCCTATTTAAAAATTCTATCCGAATAGATGTTAAATAATAGCGGAGATAGATTGCATCCTTGCCTGACGCGCCCCGTTGAATGTAGCATTCATCGGTTAGTCTTCCATTTTTTATTCTGCAAAAGTTTTTCACTGAAATTTTGAAGTTTTATTCCTCATTTTATTGAGCTAATTAACTTGCAAATCAAAAATTAAATTATATTAAATATTGGGCCTAATAAAAATAAGTGTAGGAAATTATTTATTAAGAAAATTTCATCACAATATTTTTAGGTTAATTTGGCAGCTATGCCGCATATCAGACGTTCTAGCAGGTGAGCTAAATCCGAAATTTCGCCATTATCCGTAATTCGACATTTGCAACATTTTCATTTAATTCAGGTATTTACGTTCCCGCTCAGGCGGACAACATAGTGGATACAGGGAGTAGCTATAAGGGATGAAAGTTGCCAATTTTTAAGGAAAATTGTCGTCATCGTTAATATGGATGAAAATTTTCCAAGTCGAAGGTGTTTATACGTCAATTCGAAATCCCGACAGGCAGACACCTGAGTGTATAGAAAGGAGGTGGCGGAAAAGGGTAAAGAGGGCCATAGATTGGCCAAAAAACGTCATCCATAATATATCCGCCATTTCTAGTTTCTAACACGTCAAAACTTGGGCAAAAAATTGTCATTGATAATATGTCAGCCATTTCTACCACGTTATGTTGTACCCTTGAGAAATTTAAATTTAAAATGGTAGACAGCTGTGTGGATACAAAAGAGGTGGCGGACCAGGGTAAAGGGGCCAACACCTTCGACTGGGAAAATTTTCATCCATATTATCGATGACTGCTGGGGTATCCGCCTGATCAGGAATATACATACCTGTATGGAGTGAACATGTTTCAGAAGAGAAATATATTACGGATGACAGTAAAATTTTGACTCTAGCTCTTAGACTATTCTGGTGAAAAAAAGTTACAAAGCATATACTAAGGTATGAGAAAAATGAGCGCGCATTCGATACTTTATCGCATGGCCGTGACTAGCGTATTATGTCTACATACTGGAGAACATATATTTAACTACAGATAAATTAATTATTATTACATAACATTTGTTTATAAATGACAATCTCAAAAAAAATATTTTGTATCAATTGCAATTTTGATAGAACATTCTGTAAGAATCAGCAGGTTTTTATGTAAAACACTTGAATTTTGCACATTAATTTTAAAGTTTAAAATTAAATTCTCTTTGGTATTTACACATTGAGACATAAAGAGTATTTAGCGGACGTTGGTCAACGTCCTGTTGGTCAAGCGCATACGTGTACAAACATTTTTTAATTTTCTGATAGTAAATATAGAAAGAAACATTTTTTATATGAATAAATAATTACTAATTAAGATAAGCGATTAAAAAAATTAGTATTTTACGCGATTTTTGTAAAATTATTATAAAATTTATTTAAATAATTTTCTGAAAAAAAAATGAAACGATAGCATTAATGTTTTCACTGTTGTCGAGAAGTGCTATACGTAGTTTTTGACTTACCATTAAAGATGTGTATCAGGTAATTTAATAAATGAAGAGAGTGATGAAAGTCAACAATTGCATTGAATAATTGTTTGAAACAGTTTAAAAAATTGAAAAAAAAATTTAATAGAATAATAAAAAAATCCTAAAAAACTTAAAAATTGACGAACGTAAGAAACAAAAAAATGTAATTTAATTAAAAACATAAAAATGGACTTTGAAAGAAAGCTCATTTTAATAATTAAAGTAGGAGAGTAGATATCTTTTCTCGATCAGTCCCACCCACTCAGGTTTTTATTTTATTAATATTTTATAAAATTATTTCTATAAATACAGTCCTTTTAGCTCATAAAAATTATGTAACTTTTCCAGATAATTGCTTTAAAATTTAAATAATACAATTTTAAGAAAATTTATTTGATGAACAAAAGATATTTAATACTAAAACTGTTTTGCGTGGTGAAAACATGAAGAAGATATTCCACTCAATTCTTCTGAGTACCTACTCGTAAAGTACTGAGTATCCGTAAACTTTGTCTTAATACATTTAACTATCGATTGAATAACGATTTAACGCGCACATTAAATTCCCTCAACGGCGAAAGGAATCGAGTCGGTACAGTCTACATGTTAGTTCATTGGATGTGTCAATTAGAAACAAAAGACAATATCTTGTTTCCGGTGTAGATGGATACTAAAGAGAAACAAATCTCACCGCCATATCTGAGCCGATCTGTCCAACAAAGGGTTTAAATTTCAGACTGACATCATCGAAGCCATTGTCTCGATTCGATGTCTATTGATACCTTCGACAAAGAGGTTTATTAGTTTCAAGATCTACGTATAGTTATTTCTTTTTATATGGCGCTTGAGCTATTGACATGTGTAGTTTTAATCCATATAACCGTATTTGGAAGACTCGAGAAATTTATTGCAAATAGATAGTAATAAAATTTAATTGTACCCAACAGAGAAATTGTGTATTAAATATTTGTTTATCTGACTAGACTTTTACACAAAATTATACATATTATCAATTTAAGAGGATAATTATGTGTTCTTCTTTAAAAACAAAGTAATAGATATATTAGCTTATCTTTTGTACGTTCTTAAAATATCATATTCACTCGTAATCGTTTAGTATAAGAGCAAGAAAACTCGGTACCAAGTTTAACATTTAAAAATTCTTGTACGTCAACTGACCACTTGTAAACGGTGTGTCCGGATTGCGGCGATTGGTATCAAATGCTAAATTCAAACAACCGTATTGCGGTCGTCTCAGATTTTTGTCATCAATACCCCATGACCGGACTGCGCCAGGCAATGACATAAAGTTTTTATTATGTATTCCATTTCTTTGTATTTTTTTAATAAAGACATTTATTATTATCTTTACTTCGCTACGCAAAACCTCAAATATGCCAATTCTTTAGAAGATAGAAGCACATAAAGTATGTAAAGACAGTAAGGTCTGATATAGTTTAGTATGTTTAACTTATTTAGAGAATTGTCTTCTTCATTTCAACAAACATTCGAAAATTGCCTTGCATATTTAAACTTAAGTAAATACGTCCTTAATGTAGGGGCTAATTGCCCTTAATAGGTCTACCTGATGGCTACAGCCACAGTCCGGTTGTCGTTACATTTCTACCTGTTTCTTGGGAGCTACGAGTGATGAATTATTGCCGCATTTCGGCTCAGCCCCTTGTAAATTCAGTTAAGTTTTAGAACTATGCTTTCCGTACCTAGTGGCCTAATTGCCACTCTATTGGAAATTATTGACAAAAACAAACACCAAATCTTATACCTATGTCTGTAAACATATCATTTAATTTAAAAACATGAAACTTGATTAAAAAAATTGTTAAAAAGCTACAAAAAATTTAATAAGTACTGCAGCAGCTGGTTAAACTTTAATCCTGATTTCTCAGATCTTTTCAAGTCTATTATATACACCCTAATTCAAGACTGTATAATTTTTTACATTAACAAATATTTATCGATTTGGATTGAAACCATAAGCATACAGCAAATGTTCAAAATTTAGTACCTAGACAAGCTATCAGCAATTTTTGCAAAAGAAAAGTTGTAAGCTGTTAACGATGTTTTTGAAAAATATTAAAAAATAATCAAAACTGAAGTAGTAATATCTTTTTTTAAATAAAATTTGACAATAATGAATATTATAATTATTTGTCACAACATTAATAGAAATAGAATAAGGGTTTTTCCAAAAAATCATAAAATGTGAAAGGTGTTCATAAATCGTTTATTGCACTAAAGCTAATAACTATAAATAACTATAATAATGTTTTTTGGAAGGAAGTTCCCTTTCGCGCGTTACGACTGAGACTAGCCGGAAAAAAATTCGAAAAGAGGTTGACCTTAAAGGCCATCCTTGCAACTTCCCGCTAGTTTTAACCGTAAAGCTATAGTAACGTGACGTATTTTGACTTTTTTTGAAATGTTTAAAAAGCCATAACTTGTTAACGCGTTATTCGATTTTGATGTTCAAGATAGCATTCGATGCAGTTTTTTGAGACCTAAAAACGTTACTAGGAGTGCAAAATCGATTAGTCAAAAAATCTCTAAGTTATTGAAAAAAAAACACTTTTTTTGAAATTTTTCGACAACGATATTTCACGAACGAATCAACCGATTTTAATTTGCAAAACGGCAGTCGACGTGGTTTTTTAAGCTTGACAGCTGATTAGGTTATGAAATTGATCGATGTAATGGCCAAAAAGATATGCCCAAAAAACATCATTTTTAGCAATTGTTTTTTTCGGTTATCCTGAAATTTCTCGAAATCTACTGGTTCGAATCGGTACAAACTTGCAGGTAATCTAAGTTAGATGGAATTCTTTGGAACGCTTTTTATTTCATTCCGATCGGTCAAGCCGTTCAAAAGTTATAAGAGGTTTACATACATCCACACACACATCCAAACGTACATACAGACATACAGACACCCTCGTAAAAATAGTCAGGTGAGGTTCCAAATACCTCAAAACGTTGAGATCCGATGAAAACTCGATTTTCGAAAAACGGGGTAAAACTTCCCGATTTAAAAAAAAAATTAATTTTGTTAGCGGGAAGTTAAAAATTCAGAACAAAAAATGTCACGACACAACACGACCACGAAGACTAGAATAGGACACGACACACGCATGTTTCTCTGTCTGTCCGTCTCTCTCTCTCTCTCTCTCTCTCTCTCTCTCTCTCTCTCTCTCTCTCTCTCTCTCTCTCTCTCTCTCTCTCTCTCTCTCTCTCTCTCTCTCTCTCTCTCTCTCTCTCTATAATAGTATTATATTTTATTTCATCCTCTTTTTATAAACATTTTAAAAATAGTTCGTAACTTGACTAGTTAGGTACGTCAAATTACCTTAACTGTCAGTTACTGTCAAATATTTTAAAATTTTGTATTAAATTGTTAATTCCTGTTTTAAATTAAATTGAAATAAAAAGTAATTTTTGGTATATGTATGTCATCTAAACCTCTGGTATTGTATGAAAAAAAACGAACTGTTGATAATATTCAGGCAATAATGGATTTACTATTTTCTATTTTGCTTTGAACAGTGTAGTGTCGCGACTTTGTTAAAAGTTTATACAGGTTTTTTGTAGATAATAAATAATAAAATAATAACATATTGTATCCTGACAGTGTTTCTCCACAAATTCCGGATATTGCTGATGGAGTTAGGTAAGTAGAGATTTTATACAGACAATAATAAATGCTTATGTATGTGTAAACACTCTGTTGTATTTACAAATTACAATTCCTTCACTAATTAATCGAAAGGAACTTCGTTCCATCCGGGTGTCTCTTGAACCTCTCACTTTTTTATTTTAATCATTGATGATAATTCACTTCTGATCCAAAAAATCCAGACACTTGCATTTTATGTTTTTGTAAATTCTGTATGTGTTAAGTGGTCAAATTGGGGAGAAAGTAAACATTAATAATAGAAATTGTTTATTTAAAAAAAGCAGCCCAAAAGCAAGTAATAAGTAACATTGTTTGAAAAAGTAAACAAAAGAAACATAAAATTTTAATTGTACATAGTTGGATGTCCTTTAGGTTTAATAACCGGAGTAGGGTTTTAATATGCCTAGGCATACATGCAATAAATTGCTAAATCTGTTCTTTTGGTATCTGTTCTCATTCTTCATCCAACGTTTTTCGCAGTTCTTGTATCGTTTCTGGCAATGGTAGTTTCTTTTTAATCTTTTTCTCTATGTCCCATAAATATTCTAATAGATTTATGTCAGTACCTACTACAAGCGGGCACCTTCAAAAGGGAGTTCGGACAGTTTTTTATCATTCTCCACGCACTGTCCTATGTATCTGTCTACATTTAAAGTTCCATATTCGATAAAAATCGTTTCGGTGGGTTCGTTGATAGAAATATCCACCTATACCTTGGCCACATAACGGTGTTCAGCAAGATGCTAATCGGTTTCTTGGTCTCCTCCCTATACGTTCGTGTCTTTCTGGTGGCTGGATGCTGGATGAGCTTTGGTGTCCACCACTTTCATGCAGGACTCTGATTACAGTTCGTGCAGAAATATGAATCTCGTACTTCTATCAAACGACTAACGAGAACATTTGAACCTGTTTCGTTATGCGAAAATCTTTAAAAACGTTCATCTCGCTGATTACTGCACCGTAGGTACTTGTAACGATATTCAAATGATTATTAACACAATTTGAGGACACTTAAAGAGAATATTTCTACATCTATAACTGTTACTTTAGTTCTTCGGTGTTTACCTATGTGATTATAATTATAAGATTCTCAACAAATTCAATTTAATAAATTTTCTTTTTTTGTTGTGTAATTCTTTGGTTTGTCCAACTTATCTTCTTATTCATCAGAGTAGCGTGTATTCTTAATTCTTTCTGGTAGTAAATTAGAAAACTAAAATTACGATTTTTGTTAAGGATAAAAACTCTTTACGCTTCTCCATTACATGAAGTCAAGATTTGTCCTTCCATTTTATTTTGCTCTATATTCTGCGCAATCTCTGCATGTCAATTGCGACGCTTAAAGTAATTCGTTGGAGCACAGGATAATAAAAAGGGTTTCTCGAAAAATATCCTTCCGCAGGCGCAGTTTTCTCCTTTCTATTGATTAAATAGGATATAACGGCGCGCGACGATTCCTCCGGCTACCAGATCGAATTCTCTAATGGATCTTTATGGCTGTGTTTACAACATACATTTTGCAGGTAAAGTTTGACATTATGACCTGATGAGTCATATATCCAACAATCATTTGAATATATCAACGTTATTAATTTAATATGTTATGAATGAACAGTTTTTATTTAATGATTCATTTGTATCTCGCGGCTATAACACTGTTGTGATGTGACTAGGATTTGTTATTTTTGTTTATTTTTTTGGAATTATATTATCATTTTTGTTATGTAAATATGAGAGTTGTTAATAGCAAATTAATCTTTATTTATGTATTGTATTATTCATGACACTGAATTTGTATATATGTATAAGCAAACATTTTACTTTGTTATTTTTGGATATAACGGAAATATTATATTATTTAAAAAAAGTATTCCATTGTCCTTAGTTTTTTTTGTTTAACTGTTATTTTATACAACCATAATCTCTATGGCGTAATTAATTTTGTAGAATTCGTCTATGCAGTAGGTACCAATACCAAGTGAACTTTTGGTATTAATATTGGGTCGGTTTTTGAACACAGTTTCCACATAATCAACTTCTATTGACTGTTTTTAAACGTTTACCATGGAACCATACACTTACACTTTTTGCAATGTAAGAAACCACTCTAGTAATAAGAATTTACCAAAAAATATTCTTGGTTGCCCAAAAGTTAAATTAAATAATGTGTCCGTAAATTCTTCTAATAATTTTTAACTAAAACATCTTTACATGATTTCCCAAAAGTGGATGAGGTTGGATCTCTGATGAATTATTTCTTCTTTACCTATTTAGGAGCAGAATTTGCCAAAAAGCCTTATCAAAGAAAAGAGATCCAGAACAGAATAAACAAAGGAAACAAGCTAAAAAATATATTAAACAGTAAAGTGCTAGCCAGAAGTGCCAAAATAAGAATATATAAAACGGTACTAAGACCTATGGTGCTATTTGGAAGCGAAACGTGGACACTGGGTAAAAGTGAACAAAATATGCTTGCGATTTGGAAAAGGAAATGTCTACGCAAAATTTTTAGAGGGAAGAAAATAGACGACATATTGCAGAGAAGAAGCAATAAAGAACTGAGAGAACTATTTGGTCAACCAGACATTATGGGTACTGCAAAGGGAAATAGATTGAGATGGATTGGCCACATACAGAGAATGAAAATAAAAGAGTACCCCAAAAAATAGTAGAAAGCGGAATAGGAGGAAAGAGAAAAAGAGGACGACCCAAAGCAAGATAGATTGAAGAGGTGTTAAAAGACCTTAGAACACTAAAGATAACCAACTGGAAAAGAAAAGCAGAGAACAGGAAAGAAATGGAGAAAGGAAGTCAACAAGCCTGCAGGCCTGCAGAGCTGATTATATATATATATATATATATACCTATATATATACTTTGGATAGATATGCAAGTGGGTTTTGTAAACTCTATACATTTTTATTAAAGGTAGTTACGTAGCTATAAATAGTCAACATTCAATAAAAATAAAACACAATTCTTCCATAGATCAGAGGTAAAAGTGGATGTAATAAATACCAAACAACAACAGAAAAATATTAATCCAAATTTGAGATACACTAAAGTAAGTGGATGGTCCTTAAATCTACGGATGATTGTTTTCGATAAAAACAAACTGTTTTTTTAAGAACTTGTTTTATATATCTTTACATACAAAGCTACGGTTTGAACGTAAGGGTTACAATTTGCATAGTTAAATTTATTGTTATTCTTATTTGTGAGATTATAAGCCGTAAGGTAGCCATTTTATATCTAACTGCCTTATAACCCACTCCATTAAATTATCGCTCTGTTGTTAATTTATATTTTACATTCAATCTACCACTAGAACTTTATAAACTTCGAGAGTATTTCACAGAACCATTCTAAAAATGAAGAAAAAAAAAGAAACACCGCCTAAACAAATAAAGTTGTCGATATAATGTTGTTTTAATGTTTTGGCAACAGTGTCTTTAAATTAATAGGGTTGTTATTTTATATAGCCATCAAAAAGCTGGCAAATAAATTGACTGAGACACGCTAAAAGTGTAGACAACTGACATTTACAGCGCTCAGACACAAGAAAAAATGTGTAACAGAGACAAATGTGTGAGAGAATCAGAGTATAGCGGGCAGGTAGAAACATCAATATTTACGATTGTAGCCTATGGACGATTAACGTGTTGAAAGTACCATTGATAATTTAATTCCAGATTTGAGTTTTAGATTAGATTGAATCATTTTAAAAATTACATTAATTAGTCAAATAACCTTCAAATGGGAAAACAGTAAGAATCACTAAACGATATCTTCAGTTATTCTTCTAAACATTTTGTTGGTTTCTAAACAGTATACTCTGGCCGTTTTGTTTTTAGTTTCTTTCTTATACAATTATGGATTTTTTTAACTTTTGGTACATAATATTTAACAAAATCATACTTTAAGCTCTGTTTGATTTTCAGGAAAATAATAAAAAAACTATTTTTAGCGTTTTCGGATATTACTTTGAAGGAAATTTTTTCTTTTTTTATGTCCTGAAAACAAATGTTTCTAAGTGGTCAATTAGGACTAAAACCCTCTGTATAATATTGCTTTTATATACATATATTGTAATATATTGTCAACTGATATTATTAAATGGAAATTTTAGTGAAAAAATGAATAATAGACTTTCATAAAAACAAATCAGCAATTCAAAGTGGAATTAATATATAAAATATCATATTTTTCACTGTAAAATCACTGTTAATGATTTGTGAAAGATTAAAATCGTAAAAATGAAGTTTTATTGTAAATCTATTCAATTTAAATTTTAGATTAGTCATGAATTTGAGCTGGACGCTATAAACTAACTGGCGTGTATAATAAATAAGGTACGAAAATAATTGTCTAACCATATTGTACATAGGTTTATCATGAGAATATATGTTGTATAATTTATATATTATAAAAAATATCCTTCTACATTTGTAATGGTAATTCAAAAACGGCAGATTGCAGTGTATATTAGAAATAAATAAAAAAATATTTAAATTCTTGTGGACTTTTTTAACTAATGATAATACAAAGTAAGAAAGGCGCCACCAATAAAACCTTCAGAACCAAATATAACCTTAATCTTTTGTTGACATAAATCCAGAGTTTCATTGGGAAACAACAATTCGTGTTGGTACGGTGAATTTTTGAAAAAAGCACGTCGATCGAAAAATGGATCTTAGTCGAGAAAATTTTCGAGCAATATTTTTTTACAATTTTCGGAGATGATTATCCCAACAGCAATCTCTCGCTAAAAAGGTTTCTGTGTTTGGAAATGAAACACCGCACCATTCAACTATATCCCGCTGGTATTGTGAATTTTAACGTGGTCGCTCCAGTTTCAGTTACAAATCCATCCAAAACAGCAGTCACACAGCAAAACATTAATGCGGTTCGTCAGCTAACTTACCGGAAGATAGAGGCATTTCTGGCATTTTAAAGATCTCATTCCAAACGAGCATAGATGAAGAACTGGGTGTTACAAATTTGTGGTCGCTCGTTAGATTCCTCATCTGCTCAAAGAAGAAAAAAAGGCGGTTCGCGTCGATTGGTGTAGAAAAACTTTGGTATATAAACGTTTGCTTATCACAAGTTTGTTGAGAAACTCCAACAAAGCAACACACACCGGCAAAAGATCCTATATCAGGAGAATGCAAGTGCTTACAGTGCCCAAAAGACAATGGAGTTTTTGAAGCTTCAAAATATCGAATTGTGAGACCATCCACCGTATAGTCCCGACGACTTCTTCACATTTCCAAAGATAAAGAATTCAATGCGTAGGGAAGAGTTTCCAATCGCCAGAAGAATAACTTAATAACGATTTTGTGTCAACTGAAGACTTAAATAACTGTTTTACCAGTTGATTTGAACATATTTATGCAAAAGTGTATCGATCTTGGTGGGACATGTTTTAAAAAGCAATAAAGTACTTTAAGTATAAATATTTTGTGTCGTTATGGCTATATGCAAAACTAAAAAGACAATCCTCGTATAAGATAAAGATTAGCGCAGACTGCAGAATAGTCTGACAGTCAACAAGTCAAGCATTTTCGTACCAATGTTTTTACTGATTTCTACATTCTGTAATATATTATTTGTATAGCATGTATTCAACACTTATGAACATAAATCTATTTAATTAAAAGAAACTTACTTGAAGTTTATGAGAAACAAAGAATCCGTTATGAATATTAATATTTACTTCACATTTTTTATTCTTTTCAGTTCTTTTATATGATAAATTACTAACAATGATGGTAAATTATAAAATAGGGTGTAGTTAGTTATTTCAAATAAATAAAAATATGAATAAATAATCAATAAAAAGCTAGTTACTTGACATATTTAATACGAACAAGTAAGACAGTTATATCTTAATGCATGTAATATATATTTCATTATTTAAATAGAATAGTAGTCTATTAATATTGCAGTTAAAAATTTGATTTAATAAATATTTAGTTCATTGTTTATATATAATATTATAAAAAAAATATATGGCAAGACTGTTGGACCCACCCTGGTAACGCATATAATCTATACATATAATAAAACTGTAGGAATGTATATGTTTGTGCGCGCATCACATGAAAACTACTGATCCGATTCGAATGCGGGTTTCAAAGACGTATTTGTCTTTTTTCAACTTAACATCTTTAACGGGGTAAGGAAAGAAATTTTTATACAAAAATAAACACGTCACGCGAACGACGTCGCGGGTACATCGAAATAGAACCCAAAAATGTGGTTAGATTTTTTTGTCTGTCTGTCTGTATGTTTGTGCGCGCATCACATAAAAACTACTGATCCGATTCGAATGCGGTTTTCACAGATGTATTTGTCTTCTTTCAACTTAACGTCTGGTGTATAATTTTTTTATCCCATTCCTTAAATGGTGTGGGGTAAGATATGTTTATACAACAATCAAACGCCACGCGAACGTCGTTGCGAGTACAACTAGTATAAAATATATATCAACAATTTTTGTATAAAAATATTCACTGAAGAATTAACGTTTTTTGTTATGCTACTTGGTTAAGGAGAAAGTTATCGCTTGTTTTTAACAAAGCATTTGTTAAAAGTTGTCAAATATAAATATTCATCAAAAAGTAACTGGTCGTCAATTTCGACGTTTGATAAATCACCTTAAATAAATAATCCTAGTGAAACAACCGAATTTTAGAAATATTTGATATACTCAGATCATCTGTTATTAGAATAATCTAATTGTTTCAATTCACTGGAAATGTAAATAGGATAGAGGGTGGTAAGAAATTATTGGTAGGTTGTAAATTTTGTTCAGCACAACCCAAAAATAACTGTTTAATTCGTCAGAAGACATTTCGTATAAGACTTACTACGCTCAGTTTAAGAACTAGAATACCTTTTAGGGTGCCTAGATTCTCTAGACTTCTAGACAATACATTGCCACCCACTTAGGCTGCTTTTCCACCAGAGATGTGCGAGGAAGCGTAGCGAAAGATGTGTTTTTAAAGAACCAATAGAATCGCTTCATTTACCTGACCTCGGTTGGCACAGCTCTGGTGGAAACGGCTCAGCGGAGCTAGATTTTTGCGCATACAAAACAAGCAAGTTTTTGTAGCTGAATAAAAGTTGCAGTAAAGGCGTGTTTACATGATGCCAGTAACTGGCGCCAGTCTTACTGGCATGCCAGTGCTTGATTAGGACAGCGCTGGACTGATACGTTTACACGTATCCAGTAGCTAGCGACAGTTTCACTGGCACCCTAGTTCCTACTTGGTGAAGTTTACCCTTCACATGTACGCCAGTCACTGGAACGCTGTCTTTACACGTGTCTACAACCACTGGCGCGGGGTTGGAGGGGAGGCGGACGGGGGCCACTGGCATGAAATATAGACCAACTTTCTTTTCGAGACAGCGCTGGCAGACAGCGCTGGACTGACACAAGAAAGTGTTTACATGATGCCAGTACCATGCCAGCGCTGGCATGCCAGTGCTTGATTAGGACAGCGCTGGACTGGTATGTTTACACGTATCCAGTAGCTAGCGACAGTCTCACTGGCACCCTAGTTCCTACTTGGTGAAGTTTACCCTTCACATGTACGCCAGTCACTGGAACGCTGGGTTTACACGTGTCTACAACCACTGGCGCGGGGTTGGAGGGGACGTGGACGGGGGCCACTGGCATGAAAAATAGACCAACTTTCTATTCGAGACAGAAAGAAAGAAAGGAAGTGTTAACATCATGCCAGTACCATGCCAGCGCTGGCATGCCAGTGAGACTGGCGCCAGTCACTGGCATCATGTAAACACGCCTTAATAGTTAGTTACTATTAAGTTTCTTGCTTCAATAGAAGGTATAATGTTAGAAAGGTTATTGCTTGGACGTTCAAAATTTTTTGTATTTCGGGACACATCTTTAAAATCAATTTTGCTGTAAATTTCTTATTTATTATAATTAAAATTAATTTATCATTGTTGCTACAAATTTTGAATTTTCTCTTTGGTAGAATCCCTTTGTATAAGCATGTAAATTACATTAATTATAAAAGTAGAAAAAAAAAATGTATCGAATGTCTAGACCTCCAAAGAAGATAATCATTAATTTTTTGTGACAACAGTTAATATTTCTGTCCATTGAAAGATAGTAAATTATCAAAACACAGGGCTTATATTTATGTTTCCTCGTATACATAACGATTAACTTTCGTTTTCGCGTTGCATTGTGATTCGCTTAATAGACGGTTCGGCGATATCTGTAGAGAGGGTGTTACACAATTGTTGTGATTACAACAATAGGTTAAATATCTCGAGGCGCCAACATCTTGAGTGGGTGTTGAAAATGTATGATTGTTAAAATCCGAGAATGGGCTTTAATAATACAGCATTCTACCTCGGGAGGACAATCTATGGTCTTATTGTTTTACCTTTTTGTTTTTTAACTCTAGAGGGTCTATGCAAAAAGATTCAAAATTGAAAATATAATTTTCAACATAAAAAAAACATATTATAGAACACACTCTCCTTAATAATAAAATTAATAAAACCTAAGTTCAAAATTATAATTAAATATTAGAATATAATTTAACAGATAAATATCCACCTAGTTTCATTCGATATCCAGGTCAGTTTTAAGATAAAATCAGCCGAAAGTCGTTATTATTAAAAAAAATTAGTGCTAGTTGTGTTTACTATGCTACTTGAATTCGTTCATTGTGGGGCAAGAATGGGTAGCAATCTTTTTAGGTAATAAATCAATATCGCCCGCTGTGAGGATTTGCATTTAGTGCAGTCAAAAGATTGCAATAATGTCAGGTTTTTTCTACGATACTATACCAAAAACTACAATACCGATCAAATAAAAGGAAGATGTCAAAAAAAGCAAAAAGACATATTCCTGTGTGTTTAACATATTATGTTATCATATTAAGAACAAATTTTGGAAAAGTGACTCTTAGAAAATTGTTCCTGTTCTATTCGGTTGCTCCTACAAACAGGCAATGTTTACAAAAGCATGCATTTTTAATACCACTTTACCTATGTAAATTCCAACAGTATTAATATGATTGAAACCTTTGCAGATGGATATCCAACTTTCTCTCCAACAGGCACATCCAAGTTGCCGTAGATGGACATTGCTCCAACCTCTACAAGATCAACGCTGGAGTTCCACAAGGATCGGCTCTAGCTCCTACTCTATTCCTTTTACAAATTAATGATCTACTAGAAGCTACTAATAACCCAATACACGGTTTTGCAGATGATAGCCACCTACACTGTAGCAAAGCGCACAACCGTCCCATATCCTTAGATATTCTGGAAGATGAAAACGGCTTCTCTTAATCAAGATTTGAGAATTGTAGACGAGTGGGAAAGAAAGAATCTTTTTAATTTTAACGCTTCCAAGAAAAAAACATGTTGGCTATCCAACAAGAGGCAAACATACGACTCATCCATTACAATGAACGATCAGACACTAGTAGCAAGCGACTCCATTACGCTGGTTGGTATAGCGATCTCCCGGGACTTACTCTGGAACGAACATATTGCATCCATAGCAACTGCAGCAGGAAAGAAGCTAGGCTTTCTTTTTAGAGCACGGAAATATTTTCTTCATCCAACTTAGCTTCTCTTTACAAAGCCCAAATAAGACCTAGTCTTTAATACTGCTCGCATGTATGGGGATCGGCTTTACCTTCCTTTGAACTTAAGATTGGACGATAATAAACTCGTTTTGTTTCCTTCCTGTACAAGAGCGAGGTTTCTATGGTTACCATCAGTTGATCGATAGATTTCTGGTTTTATTATTCTTTGGTGGATCATTAGCTCCACGGTTCCAAATTTAGTTTAAAGTAGTTGAACAGGCACATTCGGAGCTGTCATCAGGAGTGTTTATCCCACTTACAGATTTTTAGGTGCCAACATGTCTTGACATGGATTTGGGCTGGTGCTGTTCAATTAAGCTGTAATGATTGATTCTCATCATGCGAAGAAAAAAACAAGTTCGACTAATAAACGACACTAGTATCACAAAAAACCTAGCCTTATGGTCCCACTACAGAATAGTGTCTGATCTTTTCCTGTTTTACCAATACTTAGACGGATTTTGCTCAGAAGAACTCCGCTCTATAGTGCCTCCACTTGCCAGACCAACCAGAGCAACGCGACTTGCCAAGTCCATGCACGCTTATACTGTTCAGTAAATGACATCGATAACGGATCTATTCGATCGTTCCTTTATCCCCGGTATCTCCAGATTGTGGAAATCCTTACCTTCCCATGAGTTCCCCACTAGTCCTAACTTCCAGTCCTTAAAATTGCAAATTGAAAAATTGCCTCTTCTGTCCCAATAGATGTTCTAGGACTATACCTAGGAGGATATCCTTAAATAAAAAAAAATCAATCCAAAGATGAATAAAACCGCAGTACTTGGTAATTATTTCTAAAGATACTAACTAAACATTAATTTGATAAAGTAATTTCATTTTAATACAACTACCAGTGACTTAAGAAAAATATCCTCATTTTGGAAAACCATTCTTCTTGCCAAATTAGTTTAAAAGTGACAATATCATTTTGTTGCTGCGTTTTTCAATTTACGATTCAAAATTTTATAGTAGATTTTTATTTAAACCATTCGGGATTCGGACATGGAAGTCTTTATTAAAGTTAACGCTAACAATCTTGTTAATAACACATTGTTGATGATAAATTATAAAGAGTAGATCCCGTGAGTTGAACAGCCTCGGAACATAAATCTAATTTGTTTTGGTTAATCGATATATCTTATATAAGTAATAAAAAATATTAACAAAATCCATAACAATTACTTGATTATAGTCGCTTATTTAAATGAGTTGGTAAACTATTTAATAAAAAATGAGAGATCTACTTACGAAATCTTTTTCTCTCGGACGTAAAAAGTGCGATCCAACTGATCGTGTGTTAGTTGATGTCTGACCTATAACCGAAGGCAGTACGCAAATCAAATTTTAGTACGGGTGGGTAAAAATAAAAATATTATTATGAGATTAAATTGTAATTTTCATATTCTGAATATTATTAAGTAATCTATTTAGTCGTGATATTATAATGAAGTTTCATAATATTATTACTTGTAATATAAAAACTATTACCGTTATTGCTCTATTGTGTTTCAGTTGGATGAATAACTCAATCCAATTTACCTAGGTTTGCTCTGCTCCTTAATTTTTGAAATATAGAAATAAATTGGATTTTTATATTGTACCGTGCATTTGTAATCTAACAAATCAGCACTTTACATAAAGTATAATCATTTATGTTTATTTATAATGCAATATTTTATATACCTATCACTCGATTGATCATCTTAAATTAGTAATTGTCTATTGTTCTGTCGCTAATAATCTACAAATGTACCAACTTTATTGGAATAAGTTGTTTTAAAAAATAGTTAGTTGTTAAAGGGGCTCTAATACTTTCTTTGTTAACTTAGTCTATTTACATTATTTGATCACGTTTGTTTTTACCTTGTACTTATTTTAAGGTTTTCTCCTCTGTCCTTAATAAAATAAGAACTCGTGTTGTATCTTTTAACTATATTAACGTTTTGTTTTTGCTAAATAAAGTTATTTACAAGAGACTTTATTGCAATGCCATTTTCCTTGATCTGAATAATTTATTTAGTGTGTATATTGTTTTTCTACTTAATTCGTAACTAAAAAATGTTTGCCCTTGCACCATTTTTTAACGATTCCTTTGTTCTATTTTCTTGTAGACATTGAAATCGTAAGAATATTATCTAACTTCCTATTCAATAACTTAGTTCATACCTAATATAACTCTTTTTAAACTATTACATTCCTCCACCAAAATTACGAAGAAAACTAGCTGCGAAAAAATTGTGGCAGAAATATCAACTTAATGAAGACTTCATCATCTGGCAAGACCTCTATGACCAAAATAATAGATTAAAATCAAGAAATCCTTTTTGGCTATTAGTAAACAGTATCCAACATTTCTCAATAGATGAAGATTGGAAAAAAATTTGGTTAAGTGAGAACGTTTTTAACCGAGGTTAATAGAAGATCCAACAAAACCACTACCTGGATTCAAACATCCTAGAAATATCTGGTGTAAATTGAACCGTCTACGCACTGGTCATGGACGCTGTAATTCCACTCTCTTTAAATGGGGTGTTGTAGAAAGCCCATTATGCTCTTGCAATATAGCCAAAGAAACTATTGAACATTTAGTAAATGAATGTCATCTTACAAGATTTGCTGGTGGTTTTCAAGAATTACATGAATTGACACAAAATGCCATTAAATGGCTCACACACATCAAGAGTCTTTGAATATACAGCAAGTAGTTCTGATTAAGGTTTTTTCTTTTTTTTTTCTGCGGTTTTTTCCCTTAATCTCCAACAAGAATGTGAGAACTGACACCCTTTAAAAACTTTCCGCAGATACAATATTTAGAAGAGTGTTTTCTCTATAGAACGAATTTTTCAAATTTAATGACTATATTATTGTTAATAACATATATTGTACTACTACTATTTTCATACGAATATATATATTAACCCTATTTTTAAGTGTAAAGTAATAATTGATGGAAACCTTTTAGATGGAAGTAATAATTTTTCTAGATCTGCACACGTTCTATAATTCTTTATTGAAGTTGCCGTGGAAAGAGACGGAAGCAAAGAGAGAAAAGAAGTGCGAGATAAAAAGTAACTTATACAACAGAATTTATGAATGATTATCAGCCAAATTACGTTGAAACTCTCGTATATGTAATTTGTCGAACGTTTTCAATGAGAAAGTTTGTTTATTGATTGCAGGTGTACATTTTGGACTTAACTCACTACGCGCAAGTTAAACTTATTCCGTCCAATGAGAATTAATGCTGTTATTTTACGGTTTTTATGGCCAAAAAAGTCTCATTTTCCTTCTAAATACGCTAATTGTCAATTGGAAAACGATGCCGAACTGTTTATTAAATATTATTAACGACACTTAACTTTATAACTTTATGTTACCTTGACCTCCCAAGTAATATTTTTGTTTGAGGTAGGCACAGATGAAACCCATATTTAATAAAATAAAATTCTTTTGTTACTAAAAAAGAGAATAGGTACCTATAAAATGTTATTTTAGAATTTGTCGGCAAACACAGATTAATTAGGTACGTGGTTTAAAGGTTATCTTAAAAAATCGAATGCATTAACTAAGACTAAGTAATATTTCATGCTTTTTTTATCAACAAGATCTGGACATATATTTTTAATTAAACGGCTATTGTTAAAAACAATCTAGTTTATTCATAAGCAAGGAGCCTAGTTCACCTTCACAGTTTCTGTTGCATATCAAATATTAGTTATATAACGAGAATTCGATTTAGATTTCTACTGACACAAAAAGTATTATTTGGGGAGACAGACAGACGAGACATTTAGATAGTTTTATATGATTCGTAACCTCAAGCAATAAAATATTTAAAAGCTTCTAATAAAGTAATACATCTATAATTTTATCAAAAGTTCATAACTTTATTCAAACGCAATTTTGTGTTTTCGTCAAACGTTTTATCCAAATTTCAAAATTTAAACATGTTCTAGTTTTTATAAATTATTATAGTGAATTCTAGGACTTTTCTTAATTTAATGCATTCATTTTTTACTCTTTCAGGTGCTCATTTATTTTATTCATCCACTTTGGTCTTCCTCTCTTCATCTACTCTTTTATAGTTTATCCAAAACGACTTGAATAGGCGTGGTCAACGCTCTTTTCGAATTTTCAAGAATTCTCTTCATGGGCGTACAGGTGTGAGTCGGGAAGTTAAAAGCAACATTAAATAGATATTTTACTAGGTTCGTTTATATAATGACATTCTTTTGAGTTTCCCCTGGTAAAATCGTAAAAATAATTCCTATCCAAGTGGGTCTAGTTATACTATACACACATAATTCTCATCCATCCTTTCTACATGATCAGAATATCGAAACCTATTTTTGTGGATATCCTTGCTCAGTTTTTCCACAAAAACTTTAACTGCGCCTCTTACTCACTCATTTCTAACTCTATATCTCCTCGTTAATCCACACATCCAACGCAATATCTTTATCTCCACGATTCTAACTTGTCTCTTGCTCTTTTGTTATTGACCAGGTTTCTGAGTTATACACCAACACTGGTCTTCCAACTTTTTTTCATTTTTATACTCACATTCATGTCGCACAAAACTCCACTCATTTTTCTCCAGTTTATGAATTCCTTTAATTCTATGATTCATGTCACTCAAACCTTCGAGAAATGTCCTGATCATAAAATAGAACTACACACTCTCTTCACAGAATTCAGATAGGCATTTGACTCCAGTGGAATCAAAGGAACTTTAGCCTTCTCTTTGACACAATTATTAGCAGATGCAGACGATATAGTACTTATAGGAAGAGACAAGGGAAGTCTGGAAAAAGCTTTAACAGCCTTAGCAAAGAAAGCAAGGCAGAGAGGGTTAGAAATCAATCAAGGTAAAACAAAATACCTACCTAATATTCACTAGAAAAGATAAAAACAAAATAAAAGAAATCAAAATTGGACGTAACACTTTTGAAAAGATTCGGGAATTTAAATACTTGGGAGTAATAGTAAATGGAAAAAATGAGAGAAGTGACGAAATAAGGGAATTTATAAAAGCAGGCAATAAAACATATTGGAACCTAATGAAAGACAAGAACTTATCTAGAACCATGAAGCTGGACGTGTATAAAGTGGCAACCAGACATGTAAGTACATACACCAGCTGAGACAATCTGCCTCAGAAGTAAAGACGAGGAAAAACTAAGAATATTAGAGAGGAAGATTACAAGGAGAATCGTGGGCCCAACAAAAATGAAAAACGGCGGCGAAATGAGAAGTAGAATGAATCATAAAATTCGAGATATTGCCGGATTTATTAAATCACAAAGACTAAGATAGAGAGTACACTTAGAGAGAAGAAAACCGACCTCCTGATCAAAAAAGTCATTAGATGGAAACCAGAGAAAGAAAGACTGAGAGGAAGACCTAAAGAAAGATGGGAGGACCAGGTCGATGGAGATATTAAAGCCATGAAAGTGAGAAACTGGAGGGAAATATGCACAAATTAAAACGAGTGGAAAAAAATCGTAGAGAAATACAAGTTGCAGAATACCTTTTGAAAAGGAACATAAAGAATGTTAAATGAATCAAATAGCTCTTTGTAGAAAAGCTGCAAATATCCTACTAGGAAATAAGACGCCTTGATGATGATGAATATAAAATACCACAATTTTTCTAAACGTAGGTATCATATCAGTTTTAAATTTTACAAAATGTATAAGAATTTAAGAATTGTGATTCTATATAAATCTGAAGCCGTTGACACTTAAGTGTTCAAAAATATTAACAATAATAATATTAGGTACTTCTGATTATTTCAGCAACTTATCCATTCAAGTCATCTTCAATATTTCGTTATGACCGCTACTTTAGAAAACAAATATAATAAACGGTCATTACGTTCCCATCTAGCATATTTTTGGATACTAAACAACTAAAACACTACTCTCTTTGATAAAAACCATTCGTTATTCAACGTTAATAGAAGAAATTATACAAATATTATTCGACTTTTATATTCTATTAATTCAATGGGTTTGAATGAAATGAGCTGAGTGAATAAGTGTATGCCTTAAGGATTAAGCAAATGTTTGATGAGAATGGAAATTTATGGTAATTTTATTAAAATGCTTGGATATTTATATTTATATTTCACCTACATACTTTTATCTCTCTAAATATTTCTTCCTGCCATTTCATAGATAGATACTTATGTATACATCTTCAGATTATTTCTTTTGCGATTGCTTAGAAAATTTATAAAATAAAATTTTATGTTTGTAGTATATTCCACGACAAAAATTTGGTGTTGTTGACATTTTAAGATTTTTTTTATGTAACAACTAAATTATGGATGTGTGAACCACTTCAACCCTTACTGCATCAGAGTCAGCTAACAAGGGTGTGTTTTATGAGACCGTGAAGAACCCTTTGATCTTCTAACAATAGAAACTAATAAAACCACTTTAGGTTTTATAAGTCTAATGCCTACCTGTTAAGATATATAATCGACACTTCATTCTCTCGCGTATATATGTGCATCTAAGGAATTTTTAGTGCAACATTGTTTGGTTGGAAGAAATTTAAATAAACACCTTTCGATTGAATCTAGAGAAGAGACTTTGATTAATTTGAGGTTAAACATATTTCCATGTTAGTGTGCAGATTTGTATTATATTTGACGTAGGTATTGTGTTAGTAAATCTTAACATCATCGGGGAATAATTTATTAACATGACCTGCTGATGTTACCTTTAACCATCAAACGGTCACTTTGCACCTTTAGAAGTTATTCAACCGCAATTTTTATAAATTTTGCAACTTAATTTATATAACTGTATTAACATTTATTTTTCTAAGTTGATATTAATTTAAATAATACCTTATAAAAGTTATTAAACGTGGTTTCATAAGATTTATTATAACCACTTAAAATATCACTATAAACTTTTATTGTAGAAACGCATTAAAATGTACCTCATGGACTTGAATAAAAACTTTATGTCACAATAACGAAATCAACCGCAATTCTACAATAAAAAAGAAGCCGTAAAATAAGTGTACCTAACTTCTTCGGGTAACCGCAAGTAAGTTAACAAGAAAAAAATGGTTTCATAAAAAATTAACCGTACCACAAAGAAATATTTACTGTATACTTATAACCTATTAGACTTTTTCTTGGAATATTATATCTTAGTTTCTAATTTTCTCTATTAATCGGTGCGTAGG
The DNA here is from genome assembly GCA_964028335.1 of Altica lythri. Taxonomy (NCBI): domain Eukaryota; kingdom Metazoa; phylum Arthropoda; class Insecta; order Coleoptera; family Chrysomelidae; genus Altica; species Altica lythri. Next base: position 25,859,419 of record OZ034808.1, on the reverse strand, counting down.
TATGTCTGTATAACTAAAAACAATAGAATTTAATTTTATGACTACAAAATAACGTATCTAAGGGAGATTTAAAACCTTTATTTATAAAATGGTGCTGCTCTTCCAAGAAATTTCTTGTCACTGTGGCTGTATGTGGAGTACCATAGTCATGCATCAAGATAAAGTCAGGACCAATGTTTTGCGCGTATGGAACAACTACAGGTTCTAGAACATTTGTAACGTAGCACTGTGATGATAAAACACGATCCAGCAGAACGAGCTCCATTCTACTGCCAACATAGATTTCTGCCCATACCATAATTGTGCCTCCTCTGTAGCTGTAAACCTCTTGTGTATGTTGCATTGGATTTCTTTTACCAGGCTCTCCAAGTTCAGATATCTCGGTAGTTGGATAGCTGAAGATCTAGATCCAGACCTAGAGATACGTAGCAGGATTGAGCAAGCCAGAAGAGCATTTACTAATATGAGAACCTAGCTAAGCAACAGTAGCCTCAACTTAACGCTTCGATATCGCTTTGTAAAGTGTTATATTTACTCCATACTGCTATATGGTGTAGAAACCTGGACCATAAAGGCCAACGTGATGAACCGATTGGAGGTCTTTGAAATGTGGGTATTTAGAAGATTACTTAAAATTCCCTGGACAGATAACACAACAAACGTTGAAGTATTAAATCGAATGGGCAGAGAAAGAGAGTTGTTGCCAATAATAAAAAAAGAAAAACTGCTTATCTGGGGCATATATTTCAAAATTCCAAGTACCAGTTCTTAAAGCTTATAATGGAAGGAAAGAAGGAAAACGGGGCATCGGAAGAAAAAAACACTCATGGCTTAAAAAAATCAGGGATTGGACAAACCTCGATGCCCATGCACTCTTTAGAGCCACACAAGATCGAGAGAATTGTCGCCAACATCCACTAATTGGATTAGGCACCTTAAGAAGAAGAAGGCTATCACTATGTGCGTATCTCTCGAGAATCTGGATACAAACCGAGATTTATCGATAAAAAGAACATTTTGCCATTGATTTTGCTTCGTATAACATGTTCTTGTGTCCAACGTAGTCGAAGGGCGCGATCCTTTGATTTAAAGGTTGACATTTGCAAGGTTATCAGCTAACTAAATTACCTTTTCTGCATTTAATTTTGGATACATACGAGAAAAAAGTTCGATATCTCAATGTAAATAAAAAAATGTAAAGAAGAATGTATTTGTCTAATTAATTTTTTGTTTTTTTTGTAGATACTTCATTTATGATCAAAAAATATAAAATTAAAGTACCTTAAAAAACTGATTTAATAGGGAGATTGGGAATTGCAGCAAAAAAAACTTTGTGATCCAAACAGACTTGGAGATTTACCTGATTTTAGCAGACTTTCCAGTAGCTAGGAAAATTTATACTGTTTAATAAAATAATTGGTACACAAAGTTTGGTTTCATTGAATTTATTTTTGACCCAATTATATCTCCTATATCCGTATCTGACAATGACCGCGAAATATTTCAAAAAATTACAATGTTTTAAATTCGAAAGCTCACTCTATGTGTAAATAACATATTCATACATACACCCAAATAATGTGCGAGACAAATTACAGGCTAGATCAATCAAGACGAATTTCACTTTGCAAAAATTATAGCCATCCTTTGCCATAAATAAATACTTATGCATTATGTAAACTGAATATTGTAATTGACAGGTTTTTGTGGGTCTTCCTAATGGGTCTGTTGAACTTGGCCTCCGGCTTGATGAAATGAAATAGTTGGGAGGCTAGTTAGACTAAAAGTGTACATATATAACCCTTATGGTGTATAGACAAATAACACTTCCGTGGGTAGCTAATAAATTGAAATTTTTCCAGGAATACACCAAGCTTTAGATAATACTTATTTTTTTTATAAATCATTCTTCATTACAATCTGCATTCGTGTTAGAACGGAATGTTAACAACAATAAAAGACCATAAAGAACTCACTTCTTTACTGCATGCTAATTAATTAATTATAATAATGTAAAACATAGTCGTAGCAGGTCAATGCCTGTTTTTATACGTTCATCAGTGGATAATTATTTTATTTAAAAATCGAATTAAATCCGACAGTTATCATGTATTTTTCTGTCAACTTTTCTACAACTCTGAATCTGAATACTAATTGTTCATTAAAATCAGTGTGGTATTTTAACTGGAATTATTCATGGTATGTGGCCAGAAGATAGTCAACAAACGAGGTTCTGATTTACAAATTACATTTAAATTGGAAATATACCCATTTAATTACTAATTTACATTTATTTTGTGTTTCATTAACAACAATTTAGAAAATCTTCATAACATACTTACGGAGCTTCTTGTACGATATCAATAACAACGTCTGTAAAGCTAGAAAGGTCAAGTCGGCAGAATCACTCGTATTATATCTCAAAATTTAGTGCTCATTTAGTGATGATAACAGATATTTGGTGCTGTGATAGGGGGACTAAAAATGAGAACACTGCTAACTTTTCATTAAGCTAGCAGTGTACCATTCGTGATCGCGCTAAAACGGAAACTAATGAAATTAAAAGACGTCACTATTTAGTGCTCAATTAGTGCTGCCAGTAGGTACAGCAAAAGATTTTTGAAAAATATTTTATTTTTATTTTTTTTTCAAATCAACTACTGCTAGTATAACGACTCCAGCAGTCTCAAGAGCGAGCAGAAGACTTTAAAACGGAAACGAATGGAATTCAAAGACGTCACCATTTAGTGCTCAATTAGTGCTGCCAGTAAAGCAAAAGATTTTTGAAATTTTTTTATTTTTTTATTTTTTTTTTAAATCAACTTCTGCTAGTATAACTACGTTTTTAGTCCCCCTATCACAGCACGAAATATCTGTTATCAGCACTAAATTAGCGCTAAATGAGCACTAAATTTTGAGATATAATACGAGTGATTCTGCCGACTTGACCTTTCTAGCTTTACCTACAGACGTTCAATATCAGTACAGGGCTGCGCTATTTAACAACAATATATATATATATATATATATATATATATATATATATATATATATATATATATATATATATATATATATATATATAACTAAAAATAGAATCATTAATATTATTTTCACGGATCTTCCTTTACTACAACTACACACATGTATGTATTCTCTTTTCTGTTGCTTTAACCTGGTGCCTTTCTAAGAATTTCTCCTTCCTATTGTGTCCTTATTATTTTATTTTTGCTTTGTGTAAATATTTATTAGCTGTAATGTTGACTTCTAACTTATTTATCTCTATAGGAATAGCAATTTTATAAAAATATTGTTCTCAATCTACCTCCCACTAGAGTTCAGTGTCTGATGACCATTGCTTCTTCTTCAGAACTTTACACAGATAATTTATAATTTTTCCTCTCGCAGTTTCCATTTGAATTGCGTACGCACGCAACGTTTCACGCCATTCCTATTGCGTAGTTATCTCTATTTTTAACTTCCCGCTAAAAAAAATTAAATTTTTTTTTAAAATCGGGAAGTTATTGGTTTCACCCCGTTTTTCGAAAATCGAGTTTTCATCGGATCTCAACGTTTTGAGGTCTTAGGAACCTCCCCTGACTATTTTTACGAGGGTGTCTGTATGTCTGTATGTACGTGTGGATGTGTGTGTGTGTGTGTGGATGTATGTAAACCTCTTATAACTTTTGAACGGCTTGACCGATCGGAATGAAATAAAAAGCATTACAAAGAGTTTTATCTAACTTAGATACCCTGTAAGTTTGAACCGATTCGCGCCGGTAGATTTCGAGAAATTTCATAATAACCGAAAAAAACAATTGGTAAAAATGATGTTTTTTGGGCATATCTTTTTTGGTATTACATCGATCAATTTCAAAATCTAATCAGCTCTTAAACTTAAAAAACCACGTCGAATGCCGTTTTGCAAATTAAAATCGGTTGATTCGTTCGTGAGATATCGTTGTCGAAAAATTTCAAAAAATTGTTTTTTTTTTAATTTTTGAGATTTTTTTACTAATTGAATTTGCACTTTAAATAACATTTTTATGTCTTAAAAACCTGCGTCGAATGCCGTCTTGAACATTAAAAAAAAAAACTCAAAAACGTCAAAATAGCTTTGCGATTAAAATTAGCGGGAAGTTGCAAGGATGGCCTTTACGGTCAACCTCTTTTCGAATTTTTTTATCTAGAGTTCCTCTCCTCTTCTTTAATCTTGAAATAGATAAACCTAACTTGACAGGTTGTAATTTTATCGCTGTGTTGTGTTAGAATTAAAGATTTATTAATGTTAGATATAAAGCAGAGGCCATATTATACGATATTATAATTCAGTTCCTAATCGATTTCGTTAAGTTTAAACCGCAAATTCTTATTGATCCTCAGAAAATAATAATTTGAAATAGGTCTATTATATATTTTAAATTTAAATGATGGATGAAAGAACTGATATAAATAAGTAAAAGTTAAGCAACTTGCTTCTTAACTATTAAAGATAGATCTTAAATCGATGGAAACAATTTGGTTGTAGCTTGCGGCATTTCATCGATATATGTCCATTTTCTCTTGCCCAACTGCTCTGCTTTAGACACGTGTTTCGTGTTAAATAAATCAATTTTGGATTTCTATATCGCAATATATTCTCTAGTACATTCAGTGATCTATTTTTTATATCGGAAACGTTTCAACATTTAACATAAATTATAATTTAGTCATTATTGTAGTCAGATTTTTAAATTACAATATACATAAATTTAATAATAATCCATGGTCAACAAAATAATCAACTGTTTTTAAATAATAAAAAATACTTTTTTTTAAACTATGTTTTGTACCGTGCGCGAAAATTTATGACATAAATATTGCTTATATTAGCTAGGTGGCCATTGTCTAAAAAATATATCAATTATAACATGAATATTAAGTATTTATACGTCATATAAATCGGGCTCCGTCCACGCAGAGCTCAGTAGTTCGCAGACTGTCAACCAGAAAGCAACTTCTGAAGATGCCAACCGCTCGTGTTGGCGAAACGTCAAGTCAACATGACAATCGACGCCAGCCTAACAGCCCAAAAACCATTGATACATTAGACAATGGCCGCGAAAGCCTTTCACAGTTTAATATATGGTTTGCTTTGTATTTATAATTGTGTTTAATTAGGTATAATCACTACTGGCTCTTTACATCGCCACAAAAGTAACCTAAGAGAAGTATTATTTGTCTAGAAAGTATCTGAAGTTTATTATTTTTCATAATTTTAATATATTTCTTTTTTGTAACATTCTGAGTGTCTTATGCAATGGCTTAAATTCCATGACAACACTATTTGTCAAATATTGTTGATCGTCCAGAGGTTTACAATTTATGAAATAATGTGGAAACTAGAAAAAAGAAAACAGGTAGAATATTTGTAGAGAAAAGGTTTTCGAAACGTTAAAAAATTATGAGACATAGACCAATTTCAGGAAGACCACGTAAGATTGAAGGCAACAATTTAAATGCTTTATTGGCCTTAGGACGACACAATCCTTGTTTAGGGTTTCGCAAATTGGCTAATAGATTTGGAAATCAACGAAATATAAAAGTACATATATCCAGAAACCATCCGTATGTGACTAAAAAGTCAAGGCTTCATATAAATAAAGCAAAAATCCCTATAATGACACTTTTACAAAAGTAACGAAGAATAGAATTTTGTGAACGTTTAATAATGTCTTTATATGGAATGTAAGTTGTTTCCAAATTATTTAAAAATTCTATTAAAACAAACTGTTACTGGTCAAATTTCCAAATTTCCCACCATAATGGTTTGGGGAGGAATATCTCAATGTGGTACTGTATATCTCTGTGTATAGTTAAAGGTACCGTTAATAGTGAAAACTATTATAACATTCTAAATGATTTTCTTCTTGACAGGACGCATGCTTTATATCCAGAGGTAAGGTGTTTTTAGTAGGATATAATGCAAGATGCCATACTTCGGCCTATACTTTAGCTTGGATGCAAGAACACCAAGTGACAACAACTCCTTGGCCAGCAGCTTCACTAGATGTTAGTCTCATTAAAAACATATTGAGACTAATGAAGATTAAACTTGAACGAGCAATCCCACGACCTAAAGATGAATTGATTTAGTCAGTTTTACAGTCACCAAAAAATTATGGCGCAGACCTAGTTTCGGGTGTACCTCTAAAATATAAACTTAATAATTACAATTGAGCTTTGTTATCTCTGGATACTTTCTAGACGGACTGTAGTAAAAGTGGTATAGTTATAAAAAAACAAAGAAATATTTAGTAAGTATATATAAAACAAACTCAAAACCTATACACTTTATTGTAACTAGACAATCACGCCTCGAAGCTGTAGTTTAAAGTTTAAATATGTAGGTACATTCTAAATACGTTAAAAGATTTACCCGAAGAATTTTTCTACATTAAGAGAATATAATCCCGTGATAGTGCTACATTGAAACTAATTCTCTATGTTACTTATCTAACTTGTCGAGAACCTTATCCAAAGGATTTTCATTGAATCCGAACATCGAACGACAACTGCGTGTCTAAAGGGACGTTCGATTAGTACCATTGGCGTTACCACAAGTGTTACATTTGATAAAGTTTTCTCAGCTATTTTAATTTAAATTACTTTAGATGCCATTACAGTTATATTTTTTAAAGGTTTAATTTAAAGCTTAAAAGTATTATCAAAATATACATATACATGGATAATAATTTTATTGCCAACAAAGTGCGTTTCTGGATCTTATAAACTGTAGATTTTGTTATATACAAAGTATTTACTACTAGCAGCTGACCACAAGTGCTATTATGAAATTGAAAATTCTTATAATTACTTCTACTCTTAAAAGGCTGTGTTAAATTACTGTCTATATCTGTTTCTATTATTTCTCCTTATCATTTATTATATTTTGCTTGATCTCATCATGACCTAGACCTATGTACTCCTGTAGTAATTTTAAATTCTTACCCCTTGATTAAAAAGTTGTTATCGAATTTTTGTTCAAGCCAATACATCAATGGTTTTCTAATTTGTAAAGATTTCGTACACTTGTGCCTTATTATAACTTGATAGATATATTTATGGTACATCGTAACATAGTTTGAGTAATAAAAATTTGACTTATTCTCCACCTATGGAATTAAGCCATGCGGCACTTGTGCGTTTCGTGTCGATGTGCGGATAAGCGACACATCGCCAATGAACATTATGACTTCTCTATGTTAATTGCGCCCAAGTGAGAGAGAAAGACCGACCAGTGGACATTGCGCAGCCACAATTATGTATGTTAATCCAGGACAACGGCCATAATGGACTCGCATAATAGTTGCGTCCTATTCTAATGTTCTTTATTGACTCGGTATAATCATAAAATTTACTTAACTAGACACGACGAAGTTCAGTATTAGCCAGTTATGAGAGCTAATACCGAATGAGGAGTATCTAATGAAATTGTTAGTTTAGCAGAAGTTATGAGGAAGTTAGTACGAACTGCCGTCGATAGATATACTTTAAGATTTGAATACACGTTTAGATTATAACATACGTATATGGACAGATAATGTTAAAATATGTAAACTAGATACAGAGCAGTAGTACTTTAGTTCTAAGCTTCTTTAAAAATAATGTGATGATCAAAATTATTTAAAATTTTATTTGATATTGAGATTTAGAAAGTTATTAAATTTGTAAAGTCTGTTTTCATCGATCACATTTTCCAATAATCAGATTTGTTATGGCATTAATCGGATATAACAGATACGCATTTTTATAAGAATATACAGATACAAAATTCGCGATAAAGAAGCCGTTAGAAAAGTTGGCAAATATTTAACCAAAAGTTTGAGACTTTGGTTCACATATACGAGATATTAAAAAACTGTAAAGTGACAGCGCCGCGTAAAGATACGAAATGAAAAACACTTATTTATATCATAGTATTTACTTTTTAATGTCGCGTCTGATTCTACTTAAAAACTTTTTCCTACTTTATAAAGAAATTTTAATTAAAAAAAAGTAGTCATAAGTTTAAAAGGCAATAACTTAATAAATATACAGTACCTAACTTGTCAAATGTAAGTAGTTAAAAAATATTCAAAACACCAATCGGAAGAAACAAGTGGGAACCAATTATTAGTTAAAAGCTTTATGTTAATATCGAATTATGTTGGTCCTTACAAAAAGAATAATGAATCAAGAGAAAGTCAATTATGTTTTATCGAGCAGATGTACAAATCGAAATTAAAATACAATAACCAAACAAAATTACAGTCGGAGAAGATTTGATTGGACAGGACGCTACAATACCAAAAGTGATCTCATAACAATACATTATTAGCAAATCAAATTAGATGTCCTTGTTCCAATTTGGATATTAATATTTGACCCCATTAGTCTCGGTTCGGCACATGTCTACCTTTCATAATCGATCTTTAAAGTGTCATATTTTTCCGCTTGGAGGAGTTAAACCGTAAATTATCCAATGTTTTGTAATGTAGAACATAAATCTCTGTGACTATAAGCCTAAGACATTCATGTTGAGGTATTATATTGTATTTGAATTATCTACAAATCATTGTAACAATTAAAAAAGAAAATATTCTATTTTATCTAGCACGTAAAATACACTACCTATCAACACTCTATCATTAGATAAGCACAATACTGAGCAGAAAACAGTTATTGTTATAGTATTGTGAAGATTGTGGATCTCTTTTTACTACTTTACTAGTTTTATAAAGTGTAATAAAATACAGAGAAATTATCTACAGAAAAGAGGAACTTTTATACACGAGCGGGGATAAAATACAAAACGTTTTGGTATACTATAGTACCTATGTCGCATATGCCACGTACTTTCCATACTATATACGTAAATTAAAAGAAAGCGAGAGAGGGGATAGGTAACAAACTCATCTCTTTTACGCGTAAACTGCTCTCGCCAAAGCTAACATAAAAAACTTCTCTTCAACAGACTCAAATTTTGCTTAAAAATACTGGTTTAGATATATGTTAATTAACATTATGTAAAAGACTTTACTTCAACTTGATCCTGTGTGACGTGTGACAGTGTTCTTATTAATCTCATTACTGATTGTTAATGGTTTATATAAAATAAGTTAAAATAAAAACATTAAGCAAAGTCATAAATTCAAAAAGAAGTAAAAACCAACCTCAATCGTCGCCGAAAAGTGAATATAAAGTCTACAAATTTAAAACAACGATTTATAAAAGCGGCCAATTGCCCATGAAGGGTTCCGTAGCATCAAGTAACAATATAGAAGTTCTTGTAGTTGGTTGTAACTTTGATCGATGTTTAAAAAAAACTACTTACTAGATCTCGGTCACACCAAGTTTACGTGTATATTTTTTTTTAGTTTCATAATTCTCTTATTCCAAAAGTAACAGAGGAGGACACAAATTTTACCAATTTGGAAGTATCTCTTGCGCAAACTATTCAGTTTACAAAAAAAATGATAATAGAAATCTAAAATCTATTTTTGAAGACCTATCCATAAATATCCAACACGTATGGGTTTGAAGAAAAAAAATTTTTGAGGATGATATTTAAGTATGGGGAACGCCCAACATTTTTTTTCTATTTTTGTGTAAAATCTTAAGGCGGTTCACAGAATACATCTACTTACCAAGTTTAACTAGTATAGTTCTTAAAGTATCGGATAAAAGTGGCTGTGATATATGGACGGACAGACAGACAGACAGACATGACGAATCTATTTGGTTACGGAACCCTAAAAACGCCACTAAGGATATGCAAAGACGGATCATTATTATTTTAATGATTAAACAACTAATGCAATTTTTTGTTATTTTAACAAGGTACATGAAAGTGATTAAACAATTAAAATTTTACTAAATACATGTTGTATTGTATTGTATTTGTATTTGAGCTGTCTCTAGAAAATCGTTTATATTATGGTAAAGAGTTGTCGATTTATCAAGAGCTTGATTATTTCATAGATTCAACCGTAATAGGACGTCTAATATATGTTGATTCTATTGGGCAGACACTGTGTATAACTTCATTAAATAAGTTAAAAATAGTTTGAAGTGTCTAACTGTAGACTGCAAATTTTTAATTTAATTGTTACGAAATTCATTACTTCTCGTGCATTAAAATTCTTAGAATAATTTTTTGTGATATATTTTACTTATATACCTATTTGGAATTTAATAGATACACGATAAACTAAATGATATAATAGTTAACTAAATTGTTTCCACTCTGTAACAGATGTTGAGGCTTCCAGATGACATATAAGCAGAAAACAACACGAATCTTTACTACCGTTTTCACTCTAAAAACGAGTCTAATCAATCGTGGGTGTTTTACTTTGTTTTAGAAAGTTTTCTTTATTACTGCCCGTAAATGTCTCATATATAAGCCTTAAATCTAGTTCTAGTTATCTTGTAGAAACAAACATGTATATATTTCTAATATAAGTGTATTTTCTCTCTGTAATTGCCGTTTCATCGCAAAATAGGTAAAATTAATTGGCCATCCAATTCAGGACCGGCTCTTATCTATCCTGGCAGAACACTTTTTCTTTGTAAAATTAGTCAGAAACTTCTAAATATATTTAAAATATGATTTCGCAATAAAAAAAATAATGCTTATACATTAATTTATCAAATTGGTTATATTAATCTTTATTAAAAGTAAAACATAAATTGGTACAAGATAGTCCCAACTAATCTGATTTAAAGCAAAGAAAAAGATCACAACGATGTACGAAGGCTCGGAGTATAGGAGGAGAGTCGTGGGTTTAAATTACTATGTAATGATATTAAAATCGTGTTTAACTTAGTAACACAGTCAAAAACAAGATTTTTATACACAGTGCTACCTTATTTGTGTGAAAACAAAAAAAAGTGAAAATTAGAAAACATCTTTAGGAACACAATTGTTTTTAATAATAATAGTAACACAGTTACCTTCTGTCAATCATATACTAGGTGTTAAAAAAAGTGTCACAAAATGAAATAAGTGAATGTATGTCTCAAAACAATTTTTTGTACATCTGTCATTAAAAGTGACACTTTTAATGATAGCAAACAATGTTAAAAACGATTGTTTACATAGCAGCGTGTTAAAAATACTTTTAACACGTTGCCATGTAAACAAGTTTACTTTTAACACGGTTTAGTTTACTTTTAACACGGTTTGGTTTATTGTCATTGCAAATTCGCTCGTTTCATTATCAAAATAGGTAAGTTGTACAAAAAACATTGTATGGTATTTGTGTTAAAAGTGATTTTATTTTGTTCTTAAAATTGTTCAATTCGCTCCGCTCATTTCACAAACGTTTTCACTCACAAAATAAAACCTCACTTTTAACACTCATATCATAAATAACTATTTTAATGTGTACAAAAAAACAATGATATTTATTAACAAACAATTGAAACATAGAGTCGAATAAGATGTTCAAAATGCTCTCCCTCCATTTCAATGCAGCCACGACATCTCCGCCGAAGGGACTGTCGAACTCTTTCCGAAATACCTTCATTGGCTAGGATTCGATTACATCCCTGCCGTACTCTTTGCTGCAGCTCCTCGAGATTATTCACAGAAGTGGCGTATACGAATTTTTTTTAGGGGCTCCAAAGGAAAAAATGGTATTTAAATCATGCGATCTTGCATGCCATGGTACAGATCCGTTCCTTCCTTTCCATCTTTCTTCACCATAGTGCTGGAATCACATTTCCCTATCTTTGTATTAAAGGAATATCGTATAAAAGATCACCAAATGTATTCTGCAAAAAGTTTAAGTAATCAGCTCCCGTTAATCGATTAGGTAGTACAATCGGATCTAGTAACCGGTCGCACAAAATACCTATTTAAATGTTTAACAAAAAACGTACTTAATGCCAGGATTCCACAATACTATGGCGATTTTCGTCGGCCCACATATGCGAATTATGGAAATTTAAAATAACAATTCGTGTGAAATCTGTCTCATCAGTAAAAAGAATGTCTGCAATAAAATTGGGGTCCTCAACATTATTTCTTAGAAACCAGCAGCAAAACTCCAAACGTGCCTGATGATCAGGTGGATTCAGAGTATGCACTCGTTGGACAGACGTAGCGCTACCCTTGCATTACCATTTGCTTGACCGTACATGAATATCAATTAATTCAATATTACTGTAAACAGTCATAGTGAAAAAGCAAGTTTTTAAGAATGAAAAAAGAGATAATCCAAATATAATACAAAAAAAAAATGTTAATTTGCGGACATATGTTTATTAAGACTTTTATGCATATTTTGGGCCATACTATAACCCATTTTATTTTGTGAAATTTTTTTAACACCCTTTATAAAAAAATGGCTGTTCACTTGAAAATAAAAGAAGTACCCGCTACTTATTATAACAACATGTAACAAAACATGAAATAATATAGTAACTAAACATAAAATAGTAAAAATGATTACATGAAAAGCAGTACAGACAATAGCTTAGAAGCATTTTTAGTGACATAGAAAATAAAAGGTAAGTAATAAATTTATAAAGGACAATGCAAAAGAATAGTAATTCAAAAATTGTATGGTATCGAATGTTATTAAGAAATAAGAAATCTATAAACAGTTACCTATTTCACCATAATATGTAAAATTAACTTCAGCCGATTCTGCTCTAAATAAAGAATACCTAAAAAGTGGTAGACCTAGATACATTTGTTAAACGCGTGATTTTGGTTAATTAATAAAAAAATATTAAATTTTAATGATTGAGGAAGTTGTAGAGTTAATTATACTTTCGTAAGTTCTTAAATTTAAGTTTCTATCTTGGTATGTTAACAATTTAAGAACATGTGATTTTAAAACTTAAACCAGGATTAGTGTTATGCTAATATCTTCTATATATAAAATTAATATATTATTAAATTTAACTGCGAAACCAAATTGTACCTTAGTAGGAATTATTTATTATTCTTTTATTTGCCGTTAGAACACGACAAATTAAGTATTGGGTATCCCAACATTAATTATTGCCTATTGACAAACTAGCCAACTGTTTGAAATTATCTAATTAAATATTAAAATATTTTTTATTTCATAAAACCAATTTAATGTTTTTCAATCATTATTTAGTTCCTATCTCCACTGATATTCCCTGCACACAAGTTTCTGGATTCTTCCATACTCGTGCAAAAATTGCTTTGTCTGTCTTAGGGGTAGGGGTGGACATCGACCTTGGTTTCCCTGATTTATGGGAATGTTTCCCAAATGTACCTGTAGCACGCAACCTTTGGTGCAGTCTTCCAAACACACAAACTGAAGACATATGGTGATTACGGAAAGTGTCTACATACAGACGTAGAGGTTTCCTCGCATTACCATTTGCAAGACCGTACATGAAATGCATATTAGTTAATTCAATATTTGTAGACCTGAAGATGACCTATTTGGTCGAAACTAGTTGTCAACTTTTTTAATCTACGATTAAATTATTTTTGTGGTACGAGACTTTGTGTTTTCTTTGGTATTAATTCAATATTACTGTAAACAGGCATAGCGAAAATTTGTAAAATTGTTTACCAACAACTAAATAGCTGCAAATAATATCTAGATAAAACATCGGTCGAATTTGATAAGAAAAGGATGTTTTTGAAAATGTTAAAAGAGATAATCTAAATATAATACAAAAACACAAAACAACGTATATCCACAACCGTTAATTTGCGGACATATGTTTATTAAGACTTTTTTGCATATTTTGAGCCATTTCAGTTTGTGGCCTTTTTTTATCCCCTATATATATATATTATAAAAAACATTTTTCCGCCACCACTGTTACAATTACAAATTCTTTATCGTATTGGCGATTAACTGTTAATTTTCATCTAAAAAATTATGTCTCCGAAGTATCAAGGCATCTCTATTTTACAGAATTGAATGTTTACTATAAATATTCCTATAATACCTCATTAGGAACACATGAAACATAACGAAGAAGTAGAAAAACGAATTATGCTGTTTAAATTATGGTAATAGTGACTTGCACTACATATTTATTGAGTATATGGTTTGATTTCAACTACAGTTATTTAAAGTGCTGTAATTGCGTGTTTAATTCAACTTATCGTTTAAAAATATGCATTATAAAAATTTATATTCAATAGAATTATTATTATTGTTAACATAATATTTGTAAAACACCGAAAGAAAAAATATGTTACACTCATATAACAAGAGCAGTAAGTAATGGTTTACACGTAGCGGCAAGTGTGTAAATCGCCTTACCACTCGAATTATGTACAATACTTTATCTACGCTTACTACATTAAATTGAAAAAGATAAAAAAATTCACAGATTATCAGATTACTTGTTGAATTCCTAAATTTTATTTTTTTATTTAAAATTCCTAATATTTTTTTATTTTGTAAGAAACTTAAAATTCCAAAAACATTTTTTTATTCTATAATTCATATCAGAATATTTTAGAAAAAGTTATATTTCGAGATCTATATTTTTTATACTATTACCTCAATTTTTAAATAATAACTAATAATTTTATTAATGTTGCTGGTTCTTCAGTGTTCTCGGAACTTTCCCATTTTGTCATATTAAAGGTGCTTTCTGTTTGTGTGTTTGTTGTTGGTGTTGATATACCAGTAGACCACCTCTAAAAGGTATAATTTTATAACCTGGAAATAATATTTTTTCTCCGCAAACAATTAAATTTAAGAGTGTGCATGCGAATTTTCTCTGCGAAAATATCTATTAAGTTCTTAGTGACAGAAGAAGAGGAAGGCATGCAAAATGAAAGTGAAATTACTCCTTACTGCATCAGGTCTCTGCCAGTGGAAGTTTCGTTAAAATCGGGTTCCAGAGTTTAGTCGAAACAAACAGATAGACAGACAGACAGAAAAAAATTGTAAAATATGTTATTTTGGTGTATGTACGTACATGTGTATTAGAAAAAAGCGGATATTTTAATATGAAAAACAGATAGTTTAATTTTATTTATTTGTTTATTTATTATTTTATATAATTCTAAAATAAATAATAGAAAAAAAGAACGCTTTTGTGAAAGATAAACTGAAAATTAAAAAAATATATATTTTTTAAAAATTTATTAGGAATAGTGTAATTAAAAACAAAAATATTAAAATATAATAATAATAAATATTGACACTATGCATCCTACGCTTTTTTACATTGCCATGCATTTTTTTTATTTACACTATTTTTATTTCATATTTTAAAATAGTTATTTATGCAACTAGTGCGTAAAGTGACCTTTTTTGACGAATGTGAATGTTGTCGCATGAGCCGCAGGCGAATGCGACAATCACATGAGTCAAAAAAGGAACCTTTACGCACGAGTTGCATACAATATTTTTTCTACAACCGAATTTTTTTACAAGAAATACAAGTATAGGCCTGGTTTTTTTTACGCACTACTGCGAAAAAAATATTATATTTAAAACATATTTAAGATAACAAAATATTTACTTTCTAAATTAATCTTACCTTATAATACCGGTACGTAGAAACGCGAAATGCTTGAATTATAAATTAATTGAAATGTCAATCAGTCAGAGCCTACCTATATTTAAATAAAAATACTTACCCTTATTCATGAACTGATATTTGTGTCATATTAAAAATCAAATTAAAAATTACTGAATATAATATCTAGTTTTGTATATATTAAACTGCAATAATTTAATAATTAAATATATTTACACAAATTTACACAATTAAATAATAAAAAAAAAAGTTTCCTTACTCGGAATTGAACCCGAGTCATCTGGGTAGAAGGTAAACACCTTACAACCTCGGCCAATATCACACGTAAAAATCTTTGCATAATCCTATAAAAAACTGTGCTTATTTTACTTTTTTTCACTAGTGAAAAAAAGTTAAACTTTATAAACCTGAAGCCGTGCGTTAAGGTAATACTTTACGCACGGTTGTAGAAAAAACATATTTTTTAATTTGAAGTTCATATTTTCACAAAACCGAGTTTTTTTAACCATTATTTATTTCTTATTGTTTAAATGCATTTAATAAACGTGTGTTTCTATTTTTTTTAACTATTATATATTAACTGATGGAAGAAGTCTCAGTGGGAAATTCTATAATAGTATATATATATATATATATATATATATATATATATATATATATGTATAGAATGGATCAAAAAAAAAAATTTTTTGGGTTTACAGGGATGCAGCCAAAATTAGGTACTTTAGAAAGATTCTATTTTTACAAATACCAAGCTTTCGAATTTATTTCAAATTCTTTTTCAAGGCTATAAATAAAGAAATTGGCTATAAATTGCTTAAACTTAAAAATGTAAAGATGTACTTACAAGTAAAGTGAATCAGTATAAAATTGTTTGTAATGTAAATAGATATAGTTGAGTTGTTAAACACATTTATAAAAAAATATAAACACAAAACTTAAATATTTTAAATTGAAAAGTATCGTTTTTTTAAAATTGATTAATTTGTCAAATTTTTGAATTTAGGTTGTTTGATATTTATAAATTATTTTTAATTATTGTGTAATACTTAACTGTGTTGTATTTTGACTTGTATTAATGCAATCATTCACTGTTAAAAGATAACAATAAATATATATATATATATATACACATTAATTGCTAATTTTTGCGACTAAAACTCGTTACATTTCTTCTCCTATTTGGAATGATGTTACCTACTAATTAACTTATTCCACGAAGCGTTTTGTGTGGGTGTTGAAAATATAATAGACCATTAGAAGACACACGAGCATTAGGCAGATGTGTGAACAAACTATTTGGCAACATTACAAAATCCCACCTTTGTTTTCTAATGGTAAACGCTAACAGATACGACATGTTATTATTATGATTAATTGTTGTATAAGATTGGTTGCAACACGAACGCGAGATCCTTTTACGGGTTAACATTGTCAATTTTTTTAATACTTTTCTTTGATGCCTCATTGATTCTGTACGCTAAACTATGCATTTTTTCAATGTTTTGTCGTTAGAAGGGCAAGTATAATATTATGGAGTATGTCATTGAGAGAAAATATGACATATTTCTTATTGTCTCGTTTGTAGAATACTTGTAATGTTAAGAGTGTTAAGTTCATAACAATATCTACCTGACATTCAACAAGAATTTAAAATATATCTACTGTGTTGCAAAAAAATGCAAAAATCAATGAAATATATAAGAAACATAAACAAAAGCTAAGGATGATTTAATTCTAACGTAACATTCGTAAGTAGAATTATATCAACACATTATTCAATATGAAGCTCCACAAAATAATACAGATCATATAACGCTCCACGGTACGAACGTCCACCGCTTTTAAAGGAAAACATAAATTATGTTCCTACTGTAATTCTACTTATTTTGCTCTTGCAATAGCACTAGTGTGCCTGATGTTTTGTCGTACTATAAGATCCAGTTTTTTGACAGATTTTTTTACATTTCAACACTTAATCGATCTTATAAAGAGACATAATAGTTTTCCCTTGTCTTTACAATTATCTTTATAATGGATTAATATTATATGAAGTAACTCTCAAAAATTTGTAACCATGACCTTACTAGCTTATGGAACTTTGGTGTAAGTTCTTCACGATCAGTCCACATCTTTTGCTTCTGTTTTGTTTCTGACGCATGCTAATGAATTCTCGTTTCCTTAACAGTATTATAACATCGCAAAAATTTCATTGGATTACTCTAAACCATTTCCAATGCTAAGATACAAGGCAATGTTTCCGTATATTACCTACCTACAATAAGGAAACGCGACAACAATCTGACCGACTGATTTTTTATGCCCAAATATACACTCATTAAAATGTTCTATCGGCGATTATATCATGGATTTTGTTGACCATAACTATTGGGTGGCCAGAAAGTTCAGCATAACTTGTAGTCTTACGACCACAACGAAGTTTACTATACCACTTATAATCCATGTCATACACCTTAGGACAGGATAGTCCCCAGGTATAACTTTGCGAAAAACTTTCGAGTAGAAATACTGGAAAGGGACTAATGGAAGAAAGGCCCCCCAATCCAAGGGGAGTCCATCTGGTATACCGATGGCTCAAAGACTCAGAAAGGCACAGGGTTAGGATTATATAGTAAAGGACACAGGATAAAAGTCCAACTAAGTCTGGGTGCGTATGCCACAGAGTTTCAGGCTGAAGTAATGGCCATACAACACTGTGCAACGGTGATCGTAAGTCAGGGTATAACGGGTAACAGTAGTCATATACTCGGACAGCCAAGCAGCTCTAAAGGCGATAGTCTCGGCACTAATAAGCTCACAGCTGGTGTGGGACTGCGTTGGGGCCCTGACACATGCCGCAAGTTAAAATTCCCTGACACTGGCACCAGGGTTTCGAGGCAATGAGAAGGCCCGTACGGGAGTTATTACTCCAATGGTTGGCCCGGAACCATTCGGCGGAGTTGCTAATACATTCAGAAAGGCAGCCATTTAGCAATAGAGGCTAAAGAAGGCCCAGGAGTGGTGGGAAAAATCACCGGGCAAGCGACAAGCCAAAGTCTTCATAAAGGGACACTCGGCGAAGTTTACTGCAGAGCTGCTATCACAAAGGCAAAATAAGGTCAGAATGATTGTCAGTCTCTTGACAGGACATTGTAGGCTCAGAAAACACATAAGCTTGCTGAACTTAGCAGGTGAAGAAATTTGTTGATACTGCCAAGAGTAAGAGGAAACCGCATTTCATGTCCTATGCCAATGTGAATGTCCTATGCCAATGGGTGTTCACAATAGATTTGCAAAGGTCGCAGTGATACAGGCTGACAGCCAACCCAAAAAATATCTATCTATATCATACGTCGGAGCAGAGTCTCTATAATATTTTGAGAGTATTTCTTGAGGTAATTTCCGTTATTTTTTTGTTATAGAAAGTAATATTTACTAAGCACGAAAACCTGGTTTTCTCATGTTTTTTAATGACAATCTAAAAACAATAGGAAATCTACCAACACCATTGCCATATCTTCTAGGAAACCTGTTTGTTATTGTCAATGAAAATATATCAACACTAGATTAAAACTAAGGAATTAATAACTGTTATACTAGAAAAGCAATTACTAAATTTGTTCTTAATACATACTTAATATTTAGTTCTAAAGATTGCCCTAAAAAAAGAAAGTGGGAGAGAAAAACTCTAAGTTGTAATTATAATTCATGTTATAAAGACCTTATGCGATAAAAAATTTAAATTGATAAAAAGGGGAGAAATAAATGTAATAGAAATCAGTTTTACGATTGACGTTAGTTTAAATTTATAAAATAAAAAATTATCAAAACCTTTTTCTAAAACAATTATTGTAGGTTTTGCATTTAACCAACTTTTAGATGTATTTTTTTTTTTTTTTTTGTTAAAATTCTAGATATCTCTGGCCTGATTCTGTATTAATAACGTCAAGATATGAAGCAACATTCTTCTACAATAAAAAATCAACCATAAAATATAGCATAAATCATTTTCTCATAGTCCAACGGCCATGCAGCTCGTTCCGCGATCCGCGGTGTCAAATCTAATTAATATTAGCAGGGGGCGTTTATTGAAAAGAGAGTATGACCCACGAGTAAGACACGTAATATCAAGTAAAATCGATGGCGAGCTAGTCCATCACCATCATTAAAACCAAATGAGTTTTATCGATGAATCACGATCATTATTGTGAATTGTGCTTCCCGCCGAGGTGTAAATTACACGAGTAAAAACCAATGTTTTTAATTAATATTCTTTCACCGGACTGATAGTGTGTGTGGGTTTCCTTTTTGTTGTTGTTGGTCTTGTTCTTACATCGAGAAACGACTAATTACGCATTTTTAGTTTCCCCCTTTCGTTCTCGTAAATCATGTTTTTGTCTGCTTTAACATTGCTTGAGGAACGATCTGAACAGATAATAATATCCATTAGTGTTTACTGATATAAATTAAATACTTAATCAAATAGTCACATTTGCAAAGCTTAAAGTTATAAAATTATAAATGACAAACACTAATCAACCAATAAATATTAATCAATAACTAATACACTTTACAACAATCATCTCTTTTTAAAAAGCAACTACGTTAGAGGAATAACCAATTTTAGTCTTCTTTTATGTTTTTAAGGATGTTAAATCCAAAAAAATACTTTATTATTATGTAGAATTGATGAAACATATTCAAAAATATAATTTTAAACAAAAATGCGGGAAATATATATTTAATAATCTTTTTGACGTATACCTTTGGTGTGTTGCCTCAAGAATATTTTACTGCATAATATCTATACTAATATTATAAAGAGGAAAGGTTTGATTTTTTGTTTGTTTGTTTGTTTGAAATGAATAGGCTCCGAAACTACTGGACCAATTTCAAAAATTCTTTCACCGTTGCTAAGCTACACTATTCCCGAGTGACATAGGCTATGTTTCATTTTCAAAAAAATTAGGGATCCTTACTAAAATGTCATTAATGTAACCAAAAATGACCTTAAAATCCTTACATCGCGTGCGCTGAGAATACTATTGATTATAGAATAAAATAATGTACTACGATTTTGAAGAATATATAAATATCTACAAAAAATGCCGCGACAGCATATGTCTAACTGTTAAAGTTACGTCACAATAACTGTTTTTTCATTTTTTTAAAGTTTTTATCTTGGTATTAATCCTTATCAAAATAACTTATTTCATAATCACGACAGATATCACGAATTTAGCATGTGCAATGGGACAAGGCTACTTATAAAGGAATTAAAGGACAATTAAGTTGTAGCAACCATTATAACTGAACAACCAGCTGGTCAACTAGCTCATACACTAAGGATACTGATGATCCCAACTGATCTACCAAATCCATTTAAACCACTTCAATTTTCTATCAAAACATCTTTCACTTTTACTAATAATAAGTCTCAAGGTCAAACCTTCCAATTAGTAGGGATCGGATTTCCTCATGGCCAACCGCCTAAGGCGGGTCAGAGCACCTGAAAATCAATTTATTTTGCTGCCAGAAAATAAAACAACATGTAATATCGTTTACAGGGAAGCGTTGACCCAATAAATTTAATAGCTTTTGTTATTTTTCTTTAATCCCCGTGCAAAGCCGGGGCGGGCTGCTAGTATAAAATATTCCGTAAAAATGTTTGAACATGGTAAATATTAAATTTCAATATTAAACTAAAACAAGTACGCACTACTTTTTATTTAATACGATCGTAGAAAAAATAATGTTTTTTACAAATGGGAATGTTGCGCGCACGAGCTGTAAGCGAATGCGACAATCTCATCAAAATCCATTTTATTAACTTTTAGCATAAATAACTATTAAATAAAGGAGTAACTTATGTAGTTTTTATTCAGTAATATTTTTTATCCGATTTTTTATTGTTAAGGACATAAATTTTATAGTTTTTAAACACATACTTGTGAATAATTTATTTATTCGCATACTTATTTAGAAACATTATAAAATTATATTGAAAACAAACTGTTGATTCATGAGGTTATTTAATTTAATTATCATTCTCGGATCATTTATCTTGTATAAATTTCTCTGCTAAAATGTGATATGAAGATTTTTAAAAATGCAATATTCTTGTATTATGTAGGAAGCAGAATTAATGAACTCTAAAAAGAAAAAAGTGTTGAATGAGGCAAGCAACTTTCCAATTATTTGAGTAATATTCTAAGTATTCAATTATTTACAAGGACTGCTGGTGTAATAAAATTAGGATTTAACTAATAAAATTCAAATCAGCCGAAAATAGAACATATAAGTGATACCAGATTTATTGTGTTTTTAATGGTTTTACAAAAGACTAGATGCCCAAATACTAAAACGTTGTGATTTTGTGAACGATGTAAATAAAAACCTAAAGGATTGGTGATTAGTATATATGTAGTAGTGTTTTTGAATTTTTGCAATGTTTTTAAACATCGTTGAATTATTAATGAAAGTTTAGATGAAAATAATAATTCAAGGGCAATCCAAGCTAAAACGGATAAATTGAACTCAAAGAATTACAATAATCTGAAACAAATGTGTGTCTGTTAGGATAAATATAGCAGCAATACAAACAGAATTTTGGCAAGCTTCTATCTCAAATATGAGTTCCATGTTAAATGAAAGAATACTCAAAATCTTTCCATATAATCATTTAATTTAATGAAACTAGTGTAACGAAGTAGCAACTAGTTTCGGCTCGACTGAGCCTTCTTTAGGCTAACAATAAATAAGAGTTACATTTTTGTAACTTAATCGATAAGTATTTATACCAAATAATATTTATTACACATGTAGTATCGGTTAATTAAATCAAACATAGGCTGGAAGAAGTTTTGGAAATTCCATCCAAACATAGCAGTTTTGAAGCGCCAATGGGGAAAATCAATTTAAGATATTTTTAAAAAACATAAAAATGTCTGCTTGTCTTAATTTGTAAGGATATAATATCACAGATTATTTCCTTTGATTCAAATTAACCAATAGAATGTCATAATTTTTTAAAATTGGACCAATCAGAATCAAATATCAGCGACTATTGCACTAGAACAATATCAGCGATTATTTCCTTCGATTCAAATTAACCAATATAATGTCATAATTTTTTGAAATTGGACCAATCAGAATCAAATATCAGCGACTATTGCACTGGAGAAATAGTCACATCAAATATAAATGTCAAATATTTGTCGGTTTATAAGTTCTCAGGAAATAATCTTCCTAAATATGAGACGACCTTGATTAATAGCCTGCTATTTTTGTTGTTGCTAAATTTCTCGAACTTTTTACAATTTGTTTCGACATATTTTGACATTAATAATCAAAGATTAAAGCCCGAGAGCTAAAGCTCTCGGGCTTTAATCAGATTATTAATGTCAAATTATGTCTCAAATTGATACTAAAATATTCTCGAAATCTAGATACCACAAAAATAGCCGACTATAATCATGGTCTTGTTATATTACCCTTGACTATTTCTCTAGAGAAATAGTCACGTCAAATATAAATGTCAAATATTTGTCAGTTTAACAACGGCGCAATAAATAATTTTACTAAATATAACACGACCTTGATTAATATTGCTATTTTTATTGTTGCTAAATTTCTCGAAAATTTTACAATTTGTTTCGACATAATTTATGACATTAATAATCAAAGATTAAAGCTTGAGAGCTTTAGCTCGAGTTTATTAATGTCAAATTGTGTCTCAACAAATTGATAATAAAAATATTCTCGAAATCTAGATACCACAAAAACAGCCGACTATAATCAAGGTCTTGTTATATTACCCTTGATAATTCCTAAACATGCCTAAAGATGTTGTATTTTGTTTGGGGTAATTAAAAATTTTCTGAAAATTCTTTCAGAGTTTTATCAACACTTTCAAAGTTATGCCAACTTTAAACTTTAGTCTTAATATTCTAACCCAATTCATGCCTATATCGAGACTAATGCGACCGTTATTTGTTTTCTACAGAAAAACTCCCGAAGTCTCTAATTTGGTATTTTAGGAACTTCCTTTGATAATCGGTAAATACTAATAATTATTCACCATTAGACAATTTGCAGAATCGCTTAAAAGAACATTAAAAATATAAAATATGCATGAGAAATATCGAAATGTGCATTTTAATTTTTATAATCCGTTATGTTGTTAAAAAGTTATTGCTTTTGTTGTAATGTATATTTTTTTAAGAAATGGTTTCCCTTGAACAGAAAATTCCCTAATTGTGGGATCAATATATTTCTGGTTAATATTTAATTATTAATTACTTTAATTATAGTGAAATTTCACGTAGATATACTTTAACTTATATTATTATAAAAAAGTATATTAAAAATTAATTTATTATGTTCCAGTTAGCGAGTTCACTTATTCTCAGCATGACTAACCTCTGTTTCAGTTCTTGATTTATTGAATAGTTAGTTTATTTTGTAGTAGTTTTAATTACAGTTCGTCTTTGGCATGGTGATTGCGTCAGGATATGTCCATATCAAGGTATATATTTATTAATGAACTTTAGTATTTCATAAAAAGGTAAAAGCCTATGACTTATGTGTAACGAATAAATCCGGTTTAAGTACTTATAGGTTGCAATATAAAGTAAGTTTATAGATAAAGTAGATTGTAGTAAAATCACCGAACTTCCTTGTTTTAAACAATTAGGTTAATTGCTAGTTCAATTTTTTGAAATATAAATATAGTCAATAAATTTAACTCAATTAAGAAATTGATTTGTTAGAATACATACCAAGTAGTATTATACAGGGTGTTAGTGAATAAGTGCAAAAAACTTTAGGGGGTGATTCTGCATGAAAAAATAATGACAGTTTGCTGTATAACATTTGTCCGCAATTTCTTCGTTTCCGAGTTAAAATTTTTCTTAAAAACTAACTATTTATGTATTGCTCTGAAACCGGTAAAGATATTCAAATGAAATTTGGTGGTTGTTAAGAGGTAGTTATTGCGAATTGGTTGACATGTAACTAAAAATTTTATGTTCATCATTGGCGCGCATACGGGTAATGATCTCAATGTTTTTGAAGGAAAAAATGGTACGCCACTGAGATATTTTAAACTAAAAATCATTTTGGAAATTCTCGTTTAATTTGTACCAAATTATCCCCCTCATCTTTTTGTCGTATTTTTATTACTTTGTAATGAATAATGCGCGTTAAGATGTTTTATTTTTTTGCATAAAAACGGCGCCCCATACGACAAAAAGATAAAAGGGATATTTTGGCACAAATTAAATGAGGATTTCCAAAATTATTTTTAGTTTGAAATATCTCAGTGTCGTACCATTTTTTTCCTTCAAAAGAAAAATTTTAACACCCTGTATCTCGAAAACGAAGTATTTGCGGACAAAAATTATACAGCAAACTGTCATTATTTTTTCATGTAGAATCACCCCCTGAAGTTTGTCGCACTTATTCACTAACACCCTGTATAAAAAAATAAACGAAATATAATCACAATAAAAAAATACGAAAACATTCAATCTTTGAGAGAGTTACGTAAGTTTAAACATTGAAGATATAACGGGTGTAAATGAAAAATAGGCTATGTCTATAATTTTATTTGGCGTTGAAGAATTTGTTTCAAATTCAAATTCATGTATTTATTTTGAGGTTTGGAGATATAGAGGCACCTATTCATGATGGAAGGCTATATCAATTTGACTGGAAATGATGGCAGATTTTAAATTGTCAATAAAACTTATCGTATTTTTTATGACCTTTAGAATTTTTTAACATAAAATACATTTTTTGGTCCTCCGTCCAGAAACAATACTATTAATTACTTCAAAATCGTCCGGAAAATGGCATTTTCCGGCCTAGGCCGGCAAAGTAGCTTTTAGATTATCTAAAGAGATGGCGCTATGAGTTTAAATATTAAGTCATCTAAAATACATAATGAATAATACAAATTTTAATTAAATTTATTTAAAAACAGCGTATAATATACTAAACTTACCTATAACTTTTTCTAAAGATAAGCAGGATTCTAATTTACATTTAATTTCTCTCACAACTTGTATTATAAAATTTGACATTTATGTCAATTTATGAAAATAGTTCATTGATGTCTCATCTTTGTATAAACATCTAATCTTGTATGTCACAAAGTAAAAAGTTTTTGAACTTGTTGTGTTTGCAACATATGTTAATTAAAACACTAATAACTACCAAACACGTATATTAAGTATCAAACAAGTAATTATACAAATAATATAAATACTTACTATAATATTAACATCCCGTCATACCAGCTGACGGCTGTCTTCTAGTCACTGGTCTTAGTATAGACAGCACAAACGGTCAACGGTTGAACATAACAGAACTTTTGAAAATATTAAAAATTAGTCGGACCAAAAAATAGTGTGTGTTACACGTCCGGAAAATATTTTGCAAGTGCTCGTATTGTTTCGCCTCGGTGCTACGCACCTCGGCTACACAACTTCACTTGCTCTTGCAAAATGTCATTTTCCGTCCTTGTGTCACAAATAACTATTATTGAACTGTTAAATGTTAATTTGCGGTTATTTTTAATTTTTAAAAATCTTCTGGTACAAATCCTCATTTTATTACACATGGTGTTATATTAATGAAAATTCAAATATGTCTTTAATAAATTCATACGGTGTATTAAACAGTATTTTGAGAAAACAAAAAAATCTATAAATACATATAATAAACTTGGAGTGTGTACCTACGTATATACGGTACATATTATATCAAAATAAAATTTTTAACAATTTTTGTCCGTCTGTCTGTTTGTTTGTTCCTGCTAATCTCTGGAATGATTGAACCGATTTTGACGGAATTTATAGTGCAAATAGTTGATGTAAAGAGTAACAAAACTACTTTTATATCACAATACTCCCACAACGACTTAATATCGCAAAGGTTTCCTGTTACGCGGGCCCAGTTGTGTCTGAACGACTTTAAATATTAATTTCCAGCACTTATTTTATACTTTTTCAAAGGCACAGAAATAATTAGTATAAAATTAATTTCTAACTTAATAAGAACATTTAAAGTTTATTTATTAAAAAACCCCGCACATAATATATGGAAAATTGTCTTTTGGTAAATGTTGCCGAAATTTTGCAGGGAGCTAGGTTTCAGCATGCTGATTAAAAGTCTCAATGACAACTAGGTCATTCAAGGTTATTCCAAGGTCAAATAGAGAACTAACTGACTGTCCAAAAAATTCTTGAGTACATTTTCGATGTTTCTGATAACGAATTTGTAGTTCGCTCGATTTACAAACACCACACAGAGATTATTTAAGGTCATTCGAAGGTCAAGATTATCATCTTCGATTTTCGCTTCAAGTACATTCAGTTCTTTAGATCGTTCCAACATTTTTTTGGACATATCCCTAATTACATCAATAATGAAAATCGATGGATGGAATTTATGTATCAAAGCAGCAGCTATGTTAAAAAAGCTGCGGAGAGTAGGCACGTGAGCTGTTTCTATGACTATAGAAAAACTTTTAATATGACCGTTTCTTAATTCAGTTACCCATCTATTGGCCTCTTCTGTATATAGGTTGCTTGTTCTAAAAAGTGTGGCGTTGTATAATCAATTTTCAATGCATTAAGGTAAGACACAGCATTTCTGTATCCACGATCAACCAGTAATAAATCGCCTCCTTGAAACCATGCTTTGATGCCATCTTATCATTTTCAAACTCATTAATCAACATTTGTGCATCATTGATTTGATTATCAGTGAAATAAGGGTCTGAACGGCAAGTATAAAACAATCTGATGCGAAAATAAGGGTCTGTTTGACTAAATGACATCCTTTATAACGATAAAATAATTGTCTCAAAGTTGGGTAGTTTGTGCTTTCATCTATTAACGAATAAGTTCCAATTTATATAGCAATAACTTTTTGGATTTGAGATTCAGGATTATAAAGTTGATTCGCAAAGTCCGTTATATGTCTAGCAATATATTCTTGTAGATGATTGCATGAAAGCCTGCATGATTTTTTTTAACTTCCCGCTAAAAAAAATTATTTTTTTTTTTTAAATCGGGAAGTTATTGGTTTCACCCCGTTTTTCGAAAATCGAGTTTTCATCGGATTTCAATGTTTTGAGGTCTTAGGAACCTCCCCTGACTATTTTTACGAGGGTGTCTGTATGTCTGTATGTACGTGTGGATGTGTGTGTGTGTGTGTGGATGTATGTAAACCTCTCATAACTTTTGAACAGCTTGACCGATCGAAATGAAATAAAAAGCATTCCAAAGAGTTTCATCTAACTTAGATTCCCTGTAAGTTTGAACCGATTCGAGCCGGTAGATTTCGAGAAATTTCAAAATAACGGAAAAAAACAATTGGTAAAAATGATGTTTTTTGGGCATATCTTTTTGGCTATTGCATCGATCAATTTCATAACCTAATCAGCTCTTAAGCTTAAAAAGCCACGTCGAATGCCGTTTTGCAAATTAAAATCGGTTGATTCGTTCGTGAGATATCGTTGTCGAAAAATTTCAAAAAAGTGTTTTTTTTCAATAACTTAGAGATTTTTTAACTAACCGATTTTGCACTCCCAATAACGTTTTTAGGTCTCAAAAAACTGCGTCGAATGCCATCTTGAACATCAAAATCGAATAAGGCGTTAAAAAGTTATGGCTTTTTAAACATTTCAAAAAAAGTCAAAAACGTCAAAATACGTCACGTTACTATGACTTTGCGGTTAAAACTAGCGGGAAGTTGCAAGGATGGCCTTTAAGGTCAACCTCTTTTCGAATTTTTTGTCTTGGAATGACGTTCAATGAGGTTTTTTGACCTATCTGGCATTGGGACTTTTAATCAGCATGGTCTCTGCAAAATTTCAGCAACATTTATCTAAAGACGAGTTTTATATATTATGTGGTGGGTCTTGTGTTTGTTTTATGGAAACCAGTCCTGTTAAATCAAATTAAAATGTCAATCTCATAGTCATGAACATCTATTATTAAACAAATAAACAAATGTAATATATCTTTATTATATATTGTTTTTGTTGTTTTACAAAACTTTCTACATATATTGCAATAACTGTAAATGACATTTTTATTGCTATATCAACTTAACTAGTTTTTGTTTATAAACTTTAATTCAGTATTAAAAGTATTGAGTAGTCCAATGTATTGTGCGGTGCTTTACAATTATGTTTTGGAAACATAGCGACCGCCTTTTTTATTTGGAGATCTATGAATATCAGAATTATACCTAACGTCAAAATTCTCAGAATAAAGCAGCTTTTACTAGTTATTTAATTGTAATGTATGCTAATAAGAATTTTTTTAGAAATTTTTATGAAATCTATCAAGCCGCTTAAATATCTCAGAGATTGCGTATGTTTGATTTACTTGATAAATAGTACATCATATATTTATTCATGTATATTAAATAATACTAGCTACCATATTCCATTTTTGTAAAAATTATGATAAATTTTATACGCTTTGATCTAGTCGAAACAATGATTGCACCCACTAACTTTCAGATACAAATGATGATACAAAAAACAAAAATATTTTATAGTTACTTCCATTTGCATTTTAGCGTTTCCCATAAAATTTTGCCTTTTTTTATTTTTGGGGTACTTATATTTTTGATTGTTTATTAAATTTCCAAAATAACCAGTTTTGAATTAAAGCTTTCTGTATTAGCTTTGGCAAGAGGTGTGATTCGAGAGAAAGTGTATGCATACGTACTAGAGATGCTCTTGTTACCAATCCCCTCTTTCACAATCCCTCTTATATGGATATGGTATGTAAATTACATAACATATACGACAGACTTAAGTATACCAGTAGGAACGTTTCTGTTTTATCTCTTCTCTCTTATTTAGGCTTTTAGTGTTATATTTTATTTATTTAATGAATTTTGTTATCCAAAAAATGTTGTTAAAAAAAATTCTGGTTTATTCGTTTAACAAAGATAGCATAGAAAGATTCGCTTGTATCGGAACTCGAGATTTACACGCCTTTTAAGTTCTTTTTTCTACGTAGTATTTAATACCTACCTTTTCACAGATTTTATTTTATTGATTTTTGAGATTTTCCATATTTATTCTTTATACTGAACAAATATTTCCCCAATCTAAATAAAAAGAGTGTGGTAGTCAGTGGGACTGCCGGCAGAAGTTATACTTCTATGCACGCGCGCGGATTTATAAATTTTTATGCGAATCATTTAGCAAAATCATTATATGATATTAGTGTTCAGCGACCTCAAAAACCTCCTAGTACCGAGTACACACTCATTTTGTATCAAATGTGCCTAACATTTCCTGGAGACGATGTCCGTCTTAAGTACCAGGTGTTTCGGACACCATCGCCATTATCATATTCGTATTCAGCGACCTAAAAAACAGCCGAGTTCCAAGTGTAATTTTGTACAGAATTTACATAAAACACCAGGAGAAAAGGTAAATACTCTAGGCACCAAGTGGCGCGGAGACTTTCGACATCATGATATTCGTGTTCAGCGACCCCAAAAACCCCGAGTACATAAATTGAACCCATTTGGAATACATAGCGAGTTGTAATTTTTCTATCTATTGTCTGTTCGGAATGCACTTTTCGACTATTCTTAAAAACTCTGTTTATGTTGCCAACAACTTCAAAAGCATAGTGCAGGATATAATGCAACCATGTGACGTTAGTATGGACTCCAATACAATACTCATTACTGAATATTATTATTAATATTATTAATATAAAATACTAAACTTTATATGTTTTCTTACGTGACAGAATTATAAAATAATCTGTCAAACACAATGTAATACGTCACTATGATATTCCAAAACATTAGCTCAGACTGTTTTTTGTATATCTATCTCTTTTCAATGTAATGAATGTTTAAACGGTATTCAAAGGACTTATAGTTATGACTAAACATGTGGTAAATATTTCATCTTTGTTTTTACCGACCAATATACCTTATATGTGTTTCTGTCTCTCTCTTACTCACACCATTACATATGTAATGATTTTTCACATTTAACCCCACACAAATCGAGTGCATCAATAGAAGTATAACTTCAAAAAATCTAACCAAATATATATTCTAGTAGAACATCCTTCTCTGGGCCGAAAATTCATCGTAAATTGTGTGCTATCATTAATTCCAGTCAATGATGCATCGTAAATTTTATTTTATTAAAATCTAAATCTATAATCTATATAGATATTAGATTAAATTCTTAAACAGAATGTTTGCAAATACCTTTCAATACATAATTGTAGTTACAAGTCAATAATCATACCCTCTAGTTGTTTAAGTAGTGAAATAGCGTATCTTATATTTAAAAGTTTTTATGTATAAATATAATGTCTATAACGAATTGCTAAAAAGAAGTAAAAAACACAGATAATAAGTGTAAATTAAAATATAATAATTGTAGAGCTAGTCGTAAAATTAATTATTGTATGCATTTCTTGTTTAAATGTGTAACCCAGTTCCCACACTTTAGCGATGTATAGAAACAAAATGTTAATTTTAGTGATCAAATATTTAAATTTGGTCAATGTGTTTGTTGAATTTATTACCAGCATGCAAGATATGAATGAAAATATAGACAAGAGTAGCGTTGAGAATGCCGATACAAACAAATGTTATTTCAGATTTAAGATTTAATGTACAATTAGCATGTTATTGTTATTAGACAAATGTTGATTGTATAAATTTGCATAAAATGGCATGATTTGTTCGTTTTTTTAATATTAATACTCTGTAATAAATTCTGTTATAAACAGTGGGCGATTTTGTTGTAATATTATGTTCAATTATACAATATTCTGCATAGTCTAAAAATATTAAAGTTAACTAAAGAATAAAAGGACCTGAAAATATAGGTCAAAATTCAGCAATCTTAGAAAACATCTTTTAAGTCTTTATAAACGATTATACATGTTTACAAAACGTCATAATCTTCATATTATTAAGAAATATTAATATATTCAAAGAATGGACACAATTTCCCGTAAATCAGATAAAACTTAAAATCTGACTGATGCTCCTGAAAAGGAGACCAGGTATTATCCCGTATCAGATCGTTGACGGATGAAACACCACAGGGAAGCGTTATTGGAGGCATTAATCTGCGCGAAATTATTCATAAAGGATGCTTATCTCTCAAAAAAGCTTAATGGAGAACCGAGATTATGTTACGTCTTAATAAAAACAGAATATAGTAGATAATTTGTCAACGTTGTATGCCGGTTGTTGGTACAAATATGATGGTGTTTATTGTCCAAGTACCATAGTCGCTAACTTATACTGGATTATGCAAATTCTTCAGGAGGTTTTTTATTAGCACTAGACCTGAACTTGTCTTTGTCAAGACTGGGTTATTGAATACTGTTAGCTCACCAATTAATTATTAACTTTATTTTTTGTTAGCAAAGAGTGTAAATTAAATTTAACGATAAATTTCTTATTAAATCAACTAATTCCTCATGTATAATGATAAGTTTGTAGGCTGGCACAAAGATCTAGTTAATACAATTAAATTCATATAATTTTAGATAGTGCCAACCGATAAGTTTGACAACTGTCTTAATAATTAGTTTGTGAGGTATACCTACTTATAAGTAAGACCACTTTTAGAAAGAGAAAATTATCCGTATCTCAAATGTGTTCCAATAGTAATACCAAGGAAAAACTCAAAGTCTAGTCCACAAAAATATTTCATTTAAAGGGCTACTAGTTTCGGGAATATTCCCATCAACAGGCCCTCAAAAGTAAGCACAAAAAAGAAGTAACATACGAAAATGTGAAATTGCGGTCGAAACCGGTCTACAAGTTATGGTGTCCCTCTAACTGCAAACGGGAATAGTTGACTGCAATTCCACATTCTCGTATGATACTTCTTTTTTGTGCTTACTTTTGAGGGCCTGTTGATGGGAATATTTCCGAAACTAGTAGCCCTTTAAATGAAATATTTTTGTGGTACTAGACTTTAAGTTTTTCCTTGGTATTACTATTGGACCACATTTGAGATATGGATGATTTTCTCTTTCTATAAGATGCCAGTCTGGCGATCATCATCCGTCATTTTTGTAATTACTTTTGAACACCGAATATGTGTGAATTGATTTCAGTCAAATCGATTTCTATTTTGTAGTTGGAGGTGAAGATGTCACTACTATCGCATTGTTTATATTTCCATCATTCTGTGGTTATATATAGATCGTGATTTTAGTGCTTTCTTCAGTCAGCGATTATGCCTTAAGCTCGCTGACGACAAAATATACCTTGTACTGACGAGACCCAATAGGTCGAAACCGGTCTACAAGTTATGTTGTCCCTCTAACTACAAACGGAAATAGTTAACTGCAATTCCACATTTTCGTATGTTACTTCTTTTTTGTGCTTACTTTTGAGGGCCTGTTGATGGGAATATTCCCGAAACTAGTAGCCCTTTAAATGAAATATTTTGTGGTACTAGACTTTGAGTTTTTCCTTGGTATTAAAACCACTCTTGTTTTTATAAATTTTATGTGTCAATAAAGCCCTGCTTTTTGGCAGAAAAAATACTGTTGATGCCAAGATCTGCTTCGGACTCTTATTCAGAAAAATCATCTTTTGAGAAGGCAAGATAGTCATCAAAGACGATGCACGCATTTGACGTCCAAAAGAGACGAAAACATCAAAAAAGTCCACAAAATAATTTTGAATGATCGTAAAGCGGAGTTCATTAAGATTCTAAATAAATCAAAGGAACGGGTTGGACATATTGTGCATTTATATTTGAACATTCAAAATCTGAATACAAAGTGGGTCCCGCGAGTGCTCACAATCGATCATGAACAACAACATGTTGATGATTCAAAATTATCTTAAGCGATATTCAGTTATTAAAAAGACAAATTTTTCGTCGTTGGATAACACTTGGCTTAATCACTACACTCCAGAGTCCAATTTACTAGTGGAATCAACGCGATGAAACTCCAAAGCGCGGAAAGACGCAAAAGTCTGCTAGCAGGTATCACAACAGTATTTTGGAATACTCAAGGTATAATATTTATCGATTCATTTAAAAAGGCCAAGACCACCACAAAAAACAGCCTCATTTAAAGATGAAAATAGTGCACTTTTATTAAAACAACACACCCTGTCACAAATCATTTAAACGATGGGAAAATTGCATGGATTAGTTTACGACACCCACGTTATGTTCTAGATCTGGTAGATACCCACTGACTATTGACTGTTTGCAGACTATAAAAAAACGCTTGCTGGAAATAATTATCTTCTAGGTGCTCTGGGTGGTAGAATCGGTAGAAGTCACACCAAAACCCTCTTATCAGACCTCTTGTCAATTACAAGGCTGTGCCATACTCTGCTATTCTTTAGACACTTCTACATTCCATCCATGCTACAGAGAGAGTGATCTTACGGAAAGTGAAAAACCTACACTACCTTTATCCAAGCCACCTTGTCTACAATAACACAAAAATACTGCCTCTCCCTTCTCGTTTTTAGACGCTTTAATATCTTTATGTCTGGTCACTGCCAGGTACTAACACCTTAGCCCAGAGGACCCTCCATTCGCACTGGAATGGAGGACTCCAAAGAAGATCCAGAGTTCCAAAAAAGAAGATCCTTAGACTTCTCCAATCCGTAGTAGAC
Source organism: Altica lythri (assembly GCA_964028335.1). Classification (NCBI taxonomy): domain Eukaryota; kingdom Metazoa; phylum Arthropoda; class Insecta; order Coleoptera; family Chrysomelidae; genus Altica; species Altica lythri. The sequence continues at coordinate 25,825,216 of OZ034808.1, read as the reverse complement.
TTGGACCTTCCTGAAGATCTGATAACCCTGCTGGATGCAACACCCCTTTTCTACCGCTAGATTGGCTCCACGACGGAGGAGACACGCCACAGCGTCAATCACCCAACCCCACATTGCACCACGTGGGTCACACTTCCACATACACCTACAATTACACCAAAGAAAAATGACTTTTTAGGCACGTTCAACCACCATGGAGGGATGAAGAGAAGTTAGAAGATCCAACTTCACAGGAAAGGCAAATAGGAAGATTTGTGAGAGCGGGGCCGACGAAAGACAGATACTAACTTCTTTCCAACACTCCATCCATCCCCTGAAAAGGACGTAAGTCCTACAACAGGGTCCCCTTACATACCAAATTCCTTAAAAGTATCACACTTATCTTCCTAACTATATACTCTTAACTTAACTTAAATAATTATTTAAATGAATTAAAGTGCAGTTTTTTGAAGTGAAACTTTTGAAGTGATTTCAAACCGGATGCAACGGAAAAACGACAGGTAAGAGACACAAATACAAAAATGTGTAGGATGGAGCCGGCAAAGAATGAGACAGAAATATACATACTATTTTATAATATCGGTCTCTCCTCTTTGTTCCATACTTCGTAGCGTCCCCACTCCCTTCATCGATACATAGTGGGAGGAGCCGAGAGTCAGTTGCATTCAAGCGGCCGATGCGTAAACATCCGCATACTTAACAAACATTGTATTTTAATTCTAGTGCGTTTGCTTCGTTGTCAGATAACTTCGTAAATCGTGAAGTAGTTATTGTTTGTTGAATTTTCATATTAAAAACTAAGAGGTGAAATAATTTTTTATTAAAATGAATCGCGTAAGTGCCGTAAAAAACCGGATTCTGAGTGCACAAGCTCGTGAAATTATATACTCGGTTTAAAATTTTACGCAACAGGAAGCAGAAGGAAATGTTCTTCTTATACCTCTAAAATAATATTCGATTAGGCATCACCGCATCAACCAACGTCTGTCGTGTCCGGTCATGTCAAATCGTCACGGTTGCAGTTATATCTGTTTAGCTGTAATTAGTAAGCCAAAGCGAGAGAGCAAATGTCGGTGTGTATGTATATTGCACACTGTTTAATACTTGCTTGTTAAATAAAATATCTTTTAAAATTAATCAAAATACTTTCATTTTTAAAAAAATAAACTTTGTAATTATCCTACCCTTGTTATATATATTCATCTCATTCTTTTGTCGATTTATTGAAGTTTCACTTCTATCGTGCGTGAATCGCACACACACCTTTTTTTTAACTGATCGTAATTTTTTTTATGTTTTTATATCTTAAATATTCCATGATGATTAAGCGAAAGAAATTCTTTGCTTGAGAAATATAATTATCATGAAGGTTGTAAAGAAGTTTTGAGATATTTAATTTATGTGATATCACAACGAATTTTCTTTACGTATCAATTGAAATAATTTGTACTTATCTAAAACCGCCGCCATAAATAACAGCTGAGAGCAGAAGTGAAAATACCATCAAAACTTTTAATAAAAGTCGTGATACGAAACCACTCATTATCTAAATGGTCATTCCTTTTGTCTGTGTTGCTGAATAAGTTGTTAGAGGCCCACGGTATGTGGTCCCATCTAATAACAGACCACGAATGGGCACTCTTTTGCGTCATAACCGTTTGTTAATTATTATATTAGATGTTGCACAAAAAAATCACTGCGTCTTACGAGTGCAAGAGTCTATAGCTATCGGTTATTCTCTGATTGCATTGCAACAGTTTTTATGGAATTCTTATAAATAATTAAGGCATTAAAAATAGATCACAATATAAAATTGCTACATTTTAATATCTAAATGTAGCAAGATTAGTTTTTATATCGAAGAAATAAACTCCAAGCTGTTTAAAAAAAGGATATTTCATACAGTAATTTATAGATGGAGATGGAATTGCAACATACGCATCAAAATTAAAAAAAAGTAAAAAACTAATAAATCAATAGGCATATAAAACTACATATAAAACAAAAATGTTGTAACCAAATAGGGGATAAATATATAAAGTCACAACATTAAACAATTCGAAGGAAAAAACATTTTTTACAAAATTGTGTAAGGATCCTCAATATTACTTTTTAGCAAATATTAAAAAAGGGAAGGAAAAATAAACGTAAAAACTATATAACCAGCAATAATAATTTGTTTTTAAAACCGGCCAGAAATTAATACTTTCCGGTTTATTTTTAGGTCAGAAAATCTCATTTTTTCGGACAAGCCCAGAAAATAAAAATGAGTCCGGTAAAAGCTTTTACCGGACTCATTTTTATTTACTTTCCGGCCTATCTTTAATGAAAAAAACAATAAAATAGTTAGTCTAAGATAGCGGTCAATTGGTTTATATGGCAACCGAAGTTTGTATATATTTAAAACTAAAAAATAACTTGACATATTCAACGTTTAGTTAAATACGTGAAATTTTTTATAAAATGGATATTTAAAATGATGCATTTAATTGTGAATTAATGGAAGATGAAATTATACCAGATGAAATTTTTAAGGTGTTGAACCAAGCAAGGTTTGTTAAAAAAAAATGTTAAAATCAGTTAATAAAGAGTTCTTGTTATAAAAATGTAAACTGAATAATATGAAGTTTATGAACTGAATAATATGAAGTTGTACGTTATACGTCCCAAAAGTGCTTTTACTGGACTCGCAGGCTTGCATGGCTCGCTTGTGGCTCACCCTACAATTTGCCCACTCGTCCAGTAAACGACCACTTTCCGGACTTGTTACGTAAACTACTATTATAGACTGAGTTAGATAAAAAAAAGGGGGGCCGTCACGGGACCCCTGGCAGATATGAAACATCAATATTATTTTGTAAAAGTATAGGTATGCAGTATTCAATAAAAAAAGAGTGTGCGTGTAACCTTTACGCGCGATTAAAGTAAACATTGCTATAGATGTTTTACATCAAAATTTGTTTATTATTTAGTTTTTATATCTATTTACCTAAATATTATAAGATAATATGCACTTTTAAGTCTATATTTCAATTTTTAATATTTTTACACATCAGTAAAAATATTAAAAATTAAAATATGAGCTTTAAATGTGTATTTCTATATGAAACAATTCATACCCTGTCCCGCCAAATTTTTGAATCGATGAGCTTCTTCCCCCTATTGTTGGCGCGCCACCGTCGCTCAAAACATGAGACCAATTTCATATAAGGTATCAGTACATCTCTTTATTATATATTATCTATGCGTTAGGTTTTTTACGTCATACGTCACCGTCGCTACGCCAGAAATCTGATTTACGTGCGGCTATAGATGTTTCACATCAAAAAAATATTAAATTTAATAGCACATATATTGTTTACTAAGGACACTGTTAGTGTTCAAAAAGCGTTAAATATAATGCTAAAATCAAAAGAGTGTTTTATAATAAAAATTATTTTGCAATGGTGTATTTCTAACAACAGTTAGTTAAAAGTTGCAACACAACAAAATTAAAGAAAAAGTGTATATATGCATGCAATAGAAACGTTTTAAAAATATTTACGGCCGGAATCATAAATTATTGGAGAGAAGAACCGATATGTTAATAGAACACAGTATAAAATTATAATTTTTTAAAACAGTGTGTGAGAAAAGAATTTTGTAATCGATTATCAAAAAAACTCTACAAGAAACTACAACTATACAAGAAAACAAATTGTTCCGTTTACAGTTACAAAACATTTGCATACTTGCAGCACCATCTATTAAGAAAAGTTTCAACTAGTTTACCAAATAAAATTGAAAATTAGTAGTAATTGTAATAAAACCTCAATAAATATGTCTAAAATCATTTAAATCATGCATTTTCATCTAAGTTCTGAGCGACCCTGAAAGTGTCAGATCTGTACTTAGTCGGGAAGTAAGTTTAAAATCGATTACAAAATTTCACCCAGACAGACAAACAGACAAAGAGAAAACAAGCGAAGAATATCAAGAGGTAGTAAAATGGATAAATATAGTTTATCTAAAACTAGTTCAATAATTAGAAGACAAATATAAAATCAGCAAATTCATAACTATCAGAAGAAACAGCATGTAGCATATAAATATAGCAGTACATAATGAAAATAAAAACTTTTTTCTTCAAGCGTATAATAATAACTATATTACTTTTTGCAACACAGACCGTAGAAATATCCCATTATTTTACTAGTACAAAAATGAATTTTCATTATTGTACTAATAAAATAATGGGGCGTTGTAATCAAGTAGGTAGGAACTGTCATTTTTAAACTTATTTAATTTGACGTTTGTCTGTTTTGAAAATTTTGTGAAAAATGTCTCAAGAATTGCAATGTACGCCTCCGGAATTAGTTGAAATAGCTAATTCCAGTATTGAAACTCTAATTCCAACGAAGTCGCGTAAACTGTATGATTTTGCATACGAAAAATTTCTAAAATGGTGCAATGAATATAATGTACAGCAATACACGGAAAACGTTATGCTTGCATACTTCACGAATTTGTCCAGAAAGTTTAAAAGTTCTACTCTATGGGCACAGTATTCAATGATTAAAAGTCAATTAAACATTAAACATAATGTTAAAATAGAAAAATATAGCAAATTAATTGCATTTATAAAGCGCCAAGGGGAAAATTATACACCGAAAAAATCAAAAGTATTAACACAAGATCAATTTGATAAATTTCTCAAGGATGCACCAAATAATGTTTATTTAGCAACAAAGGTAGGTACTTTCTTATTTCTTTTTAATCATTATTACGTTTATTAAACCGTTGACAGTGATATCTACTAGCAGATCAATATTTAACTTGACAGCAAATATTACCTCATTTCCTACTTATAACATTTAATGACGGTAGCTCAGTGGCAGAGCTTTTGTCTTCGGTCGCAAAGGTCAGCGGTTCTAATCCCGGTGCTACCAGCTTTTTTTTTTATTTATTTCAACGTTTGTTTTAGGTTATATTAATATTTGGAGTCACAGGAGCCCTTAGATGCGATGAACTTGTTAATTTAAAGTCTAGCGAAATCCAAGATTTGGGAAATTTAATTTTGGTTAAAATCATAAACACAAAAAACAAAAAACAACGGTCGTTTACTATAATTGGCGATTTTTATTTGAATTTGGTAAGACAGTATACGGCTCTTCGTCCGGATGATATTGGCCTGCAGCGATTTTTTATTAAATACCAGAATGGTAAATGTCACCGTGTGGTAATGGGTATCCACAAAATATCAAACGTACCAAAAGACGTTGCTACGTTTTTGAAATTAACAAATCCTCATGAATATACAGGACATTGCCTTCGGAGGACTTCCGCAACTATTTTAGTTGACAACGGAGGTGATATTACCGCTTTAAAGCGGCATGGTGGATGGAAATCCACCAGTGTTGCTGAAGGGTACTTAGAGGATTCCATTTCCAGTAAAACACAAACTGCACAAAAAATACTTAATTGGCAAGAACAACCAAGTAATAGTTCTGGAATCGCTGACATAATAATCGACAATCAACTTACTAATAATATGATGTATACCAATGACAAAATTGTAAATGTCGAAGCTGAAAGCGGTGGCAGTGGCTTAAATTTAAACAACTGCAGTATACAAAACTGCACATTTAATATTACTGTTAATAAATAGGTAACACTTTATGTAATTTTTCGTTTGTATTAATTAAATAGTTGAGATATAAACAAAGCCTTCTATATTTTTTATAAAATGCATATTATTATTACGCTTGAAGAAAAAATAGTATATGTTACTCGGAGCAGAAGGCCCATTATATGTTTCGCCCAGTTTGCACAGCCTCGGCTAGCGCCTCGGCAGTGCAAGAATCTGGGCTCAACAATAATGTTGGCCTTCTACTCCTAGTAACATGGGCATAGGTAAATTGAGTCCCATATACCTGAATTAAGAAGGGTCAAAATATTTAGATGGTCGAATTGAGTCCCGGGCATCGTAATCCTTCTAATTACCTTTTAGCTTTCTAATTTGTAAGTTCTTTCTAATTTGACTTAAGCATATTTAGAAACATTGTTATTACCTGCAATAACAATAGAGGAATGAAAAGATTTTATTGGTTATGCATTTATGGTAATCTAATATAAAAAAGCAATATCCTACAAAATATTTAGTATGGTGCGATCTATCTGTATACGATACGGTGTTAAGTTGATTGCCAAAATTAGTTCAGTGAAAATTGTTCTTAGTGAAAAAGGAAAACAATTGATTGTGTTAAATGGCTTCAAATATCGTTTTCACAAATCTTTAAAGAATAACAACAAGCGTTGAATGTGTTGTGCGCAGACGAGAGAAAAATGTAAAGCATATTTAAAATCCCAAGGTGACAACGTAGTGACGGATATTCGGGATGAACACAACCATAGCGAATTAAACGAAGATGCACTTAACCGTCAAATTTTAAGTAACTCCTTAAAACGAAAGGCCGTAGAAGACATCGGTGAAAGACCTATGAAAATTTTGCAAAAGGAATTACGAAATGGAGATATTAGTAGAATTTGCGGACTATCTGGTCGATAATTATGTCTCAGAATCGGCTTAAGTTTCCGCCAGAAATATGGGCAGAGATGTCAAGCAGTTTACAATGGACGACGAATGCATGTGAGAGTTTTCATTCCAGGTTTAACAGACGTTTTATTTTGCTCATCCTCATATTTTTCAATTTTTAACAGTTTTAATAGACTTTCAAAGTGAAACGTATGTTAAAATTAGAAGTGTACAAAAAAAGTAAAAAAAAAAATTATTCTGCACAAACCCTTACATCAAAAAAATTTGTAGATGAGCAAATTTTAAAATTAAATAATAGATTAATATCAAAATTTGATTACCTCAAAAGTGTAGGTGAAAAATTTAGAATAGTTAAATAAATGAATTAGGATGTAATTCTAGCTTATATTGCTTTTTGTAATAAAATAAATTATTGTTTTCTAATTCCTAGAAATCATTACGTACACCGACTAAGCCCCAGGTAGACACGGGACTCAATTTACCCATCTTCGGGACTCAACTCGGCTATTAGAAATACGGATTATAAATTCTGGGACTCAACTAGGTTACTCCGAGTAACATAATATACTATTTTCTGATTACAACAATTAATAGGTACTTACGCAAAATATTGAAGTTTACAGGCGCTAGACGTATTTTATGTTATTATGAGTGTTGTTCTTTTCTCAATGTAATGTAGAATATTTTGGTGTCTAGTCTGTAAACTTCAAAATTTTGCGTAAGTATTATATATGGTTGTAATCAGAAAAAATATCTTTACGTTTCTGGTATTTATTTATTTTTGGAACTAAGTTCCTTACGGCAGGCTTGGAGGAGATAGGGATTTTGCTGCTTGACCGAACTGAAAAAAATGTAATAGTAAACAAGTTAAAATGGTGTCGTGGGACACCAGGTAGGAACGAAGTTCCTTCGGCTAATGTAGAATCGACACTACTCGCTTGTGTATACGACTGTAGCGCCTGCGCACGTCTCATTTAAAATTATGAATGCATACAACCACATGCCGGATCTCGAGTATAGGGTCAGAAAAGGGTCTCTTTTATAGCTCATTTATAGACCGCCTGCCAGGCCCAGGTAAGGGGATGCCTTCAAAGACTCTTTCAACCAAAATTTAATTTTAAAATAGTCTTTAAACGCTTTATAGTTAATAATATCGTTTCCAAATACAGAAAGAAAATCTGATAGCTTCTTTATTAATCTAACTAGCTGTTGCCCGCGACGTCGTCTGCGTGTAATTCGAATAAAATCAAGGTCTTTATGTAAGCACACGCCTGAGTAGCTCGCAGATTGCAGAATTTTTTCAGACTTAAATGACATTTATCGTTATATTTTGGACAATTCACACAATATCTTTATAAATTATAGCCTATATGTTATTCTGATCTATAAGCTACATTACTGTAAAGTTTCATTAAAATCCGTTTAGTAGTTTTTGCGTGAAAGAGGAACAAACATCCATACATCCATCCAAACAAACTTTCGCCTATATAATATTAGTAGGATAGGATTTATAGTTGTTTTTTTGGCGGTAAAATGGCTATTAACCATGCCTAATGATAACGGCTAATAAAGCAAATTCCATTAAATAGTTGTTACTACGTTTTGTTTAAAGAAATTTGAAATAAAAATAGCGTAATTAAAGAGAAAAGTCAAACAACCAATAAAAAGAAACAAAAATTTTCTCTTTAGCAAACGCTATCTCGAACAAATACTAAGGCAGTCGTTAAAGTAACATTCCGCTCGGTGCAATAAAGTGTTGATTGCATTTTCAAACAAACGAAATAAAAATACTTCAATGGGCTCGAATATGGTAAATCAGTGTCGTTTATACTTCAAATACTGAAATTCCAATGTGTAAAAAGATAATAAATTCAATATTTATTTAGACACCGACACGATAAGATTATGGACTTCAACACTTGCTCTAATGAATATTTGTCAGTCAAGATGTTGGATTTTTTTTAAACAATGTTGATATTCATTTGTACGCGAAGTGTGATTTTCTGGTTAATCTGGTTCTAAAAATATATATCTTCAGAAGGTTTTAAATGAAAAAAAAATGTATACGATAGCAAAAATACGTACTTATAGAATAAAAAACAAATATAACATTGTAAATATTTCAACATTAAAAAAAATGAATCAATCTTTCATTTAACAGTGCGAAAGTTTTGTTAAAGCTATGATCACTATAGAACGTTTGGCTACCGTAGTGAACGTAGAAAGAGCGACAGAAAAAAGTGTTAATTGAGATATATAGTTACCTCAATACTGCGAAGAAAACAGTTGATTACATGTTCTGATTATTATTACATACATTTATTTTGTTAATCATTTTATGGTAGGTTTACACGCTTGGCAAGTCTCCGCAAGCATTCTTAAGCTTCCAAGCCTTCACAAAAGCCTGATTGCCATTTACACGCTTACATATATAATAGAAACTGGTAAAGAACTCGTGAGCGGCACTTAAACCATTAGAAGCTGTGCTTCCTATATGACGTTGTGCCGATCGTACTTAACATTAACAAAATGAGACATACATTAATTCAGACTGTTTTTTGTATATCTATCTCTTTTCAGTGTACTGAATGTTGAAAGGGTATTCAAAGGACTTATATTTATAAATAATAACATGTGGTAAATATTTTATCTTTGTTTTTACCGACCAATACCAATATACCTTATAAGAGTTTCTGTCCCTCTCTTACTCACACCATTACATATGTAATGATTTTTCCCATTTAACTCTACACAATCTTTTTCCGCCGAGTGCACGAATAGAAGTATAACTTTAATAAAAACCGAAAAACCTACTAAATTAATTGTTTTTTGTTTGGAAATCATCGATTCTGAATTTTTGGTTAAGAGAATGCGATGGTCTAATATATAAGATGTTTTGCTAATTAAAAATTCTGCAGCGCTAAATTTGAAAAATGATAACTAAATTTGTGGTATTTTAAAATAGATTACAAAAATTTATACTTATACTGTTGTACTTTAAGTAACATTTAAGATGGACCTTATTGGTCTTTGAACAATTATCGCCTTTCCGTGAGAACCTGCGGCATTATTCAAATATTTTTTAGAAATTTAGGTTAGAATTTTAACACCAGTGTGTGATTTATATATTTCCAATATAAGAATGAGAGTGTACAACAACTATACGCTGCGGGGACCATTATATAAAAGCGAAAGAAGGCCTAATGTAAATGTCATCTTCAGGAAAAAATTAAATTAATGATATGCGCCAGAGGCAAGGGAAGACGATTTTGAGCGAGGAAGGTTAATAGTTTGTTAAGAAATAGCTTCGATAAATCTTGTTAAATGATACCGCGTTTAAAATTTCATTTAGTAATAACGTTTGATTTTTTGCTTGGTAGTTTCTATAAATAATATTAACGATTATAGCTTTCGTATTAATACTAAACTCACTCTTGCCTTTCATTAGAAATATCAGAATGAGAACTGAACAGACCCGGTTTCGAGGATATAATTAAATAAAAATGTTCAAATTTGTAGATCATCGATCATTAATTAGGATCGATATATAGGTGTAAAAACACAAAACTAAATCAAACTAAAAAATGACTATGAAATAGAAATATGATCAAAGAAAGTTTTAATTGTTCGCAGATCTGGATCTGGAAATTTGGGGAGGGGTGAGCTAGTGCTCAGCCAGCACTGAGGCCACATATGACCCATTGTGCATCCTCCCGTGTGTAGGGATATCCTCACCTCAGGCTGTCACCAGGCCTAGTGATTTAAAATAGGTGATAAGACTCCCGAGGAGGATCTCCCTGACATCGGCTGGTGTAAGCCAGTACTCGCCCAACACGGATCTTCTGATTTCAGAAAAAGCAGAGCAGTCATACATTATGTGTTCTACTGTTTCCTCTTCTTGTTCGCAGCCCCTGCATAGCGACGATTCTGTTAATTTCATCCTAAGAGATGTTGTCGCAATTGGCAGTGACCTGTCAAGATTCCCACAGCTGTTCGAAGATTTTGTCTGGTCAATGGTTAATGCCTTAAAGTTTTTTGCTGTTTCCTCGCCAGGCCTCTCTGGCCAGTCTACAGTTCGTAGTTTCATCCCAGGACTGTATAAAGTTTTGGTGAGAGTGCTGTTTGATAAGGTCCACGACTGCGGACAATGTTAGCTTGGTAGATGGGCGAGGGCTTACATATTTGTAGCTCGCAGCCGTCCTTGCTAAATGTCCTTTGATCCAGCTGAGAGTGACCACGTTATTCTGGCTGGCCTCAGTTAGAGATTGGTGACATTCCAGTACTAAACTTGAAGTGAAACGTGGTCTATTCAAGGTCAGTAGTGCTTGTCGGCAGTCTGTGTATATATTTATATTCCTACCTGTGATGTTTTTATTGATTAATTCTTTTGCAGCTATGGTTATCCCTGTGGGTTCTGACTGAACCACACTTGACAAGCCATTCATAGCCCATTTTATTTTTAGGTTTAAGGATCTAGAGCAAATCTAACTTTCCACACCTTGCTTTGTTTTTGATCCATCCGTATATATGCTCAGAGCGTTCATTACGTTGGAGTCTGCTGTCTTATTTGTTAATATTTTGTAGGGTTTGTCAAAGACAAATCTTGGTGCGACGGCATCCGTGTCTGCCTGTAAGAGTGGTATCACCTTTATCGATTCCCTCCACAGACTGTACCTACAGTGGGTTTGATACCAACCGTGCGAAAGCGAACCTTGGTCATCAATGCAACCTGTTCGCAGATTAATAGAGTTATATTTTTAGAATTTTTTATTGTTCCCGATTTTCAGCCATGAAATTTTGCAAATTGCTAGTTATCCTGGCTGATTGTTGAAACTTGTATAAATCTTTATATCTAATATTGATGTCTTAACCACTATTTTTAGTTTTTTTCCTAGTATTTATTATATTACTTAGTTATCTGTTGAACTTTTCACTTTTTTAGTTATTGAATGCAACATTCTATTTTTAAGGTAGGTGTTCCGACCCTGTGTAGTGCGATCTTGTGCGGTTCAACCCTGTGTTCCCGTGCGAGAGTGAACCCCGACGAAAAACATTCATATTCGAGATTCGACATTCGTTAGACGTTAGATTAGTTACACCTTTATATTTGTATTTAGTACGTTATTTTCTTTGTAATTAAAGTTATAAAATTAACCAGCGTTTATACAGTTTACTACACGAAACATTGGTCCTTCGAGCCGGATACTAAGCGAAATTAAAGCGATAATTAAACGAAAAAATCAAGAAATCATACGAAATTCAACAAGTGCATCCAAACCGACATATTGCATCCAGTCGACCAGTCAAAGTGTGATCTAAGTTGTGCGAAGAAGCGTGAAAACTACAGCTGGTTGTTTGTTATCTTCCCTCGATAGTGTGAAGCGTGCGTGAGTATACAATTCAAATATAACCCTTATTTCATTATTACTTAGATACTATAGTCATCATAAGTATTCTTTCAATCTTAGCTTTGTCTGAATATTCAAATTGTAACACGTACTTATTTTAGTAGACGGAAAACTTATTTCTAATTTATTTAGTATATTATTTTACTATATTAGTTTACAAATTCGTTAAAGTGGTACTTTAATTATTTTATTTTGTATCATGGGGAAAGATAAGGAACAAGAAACTCTTAATACGTTAGTAAGAAAACGTGGCTCGATAAAAGCGAAACTTACAGCCTTTGATAAGTTTTTAGTCTCGTTCGAAAGCTATGCTGTTGATGATTTAACCCGTTTACAAGTAATTGAATTAGAACAACGAAGTAATGATGCGGAAAAAATATATTTTGATTTCGATCAAGTTCAAAACGAGATTGAATGTTTAGTTGATGACATTGACGAACAGTTCACTATCAGAACAGATTTCGAAAACAAGTTTTATCATAATACCTCTAAGGCTAAGTCACTGTTAGAGAATTACGCGACTAAAAACGAGGAAACAAAATCCGAAAATTCCGATGGAAGACAATCTTCCATAAATACGACTTCTTTAGATAGAGTAAAGCTGCCGGAAATAGAGCTACCTAAATTTGATGGTAAATACGAACTCTGGATGGAATTCAGAGACACGTTTGATTCGTTGATTAATTCGAATAATCAGATAAATGATATGCAAAAATACCATTATTTACGCGCTTCGTTGATCGGATCTGCTCCGCAGGTAATTCAGTCTATAGAGTTCACGGCGGAAAACTATAGCGTCGCGTGGAACACTCTTTGCGATAGATTTAATAATAAATCGCTTTTAATACAAAATCATTTAAAGGCCATTTTTGATATGGAACCGGTTAGTAACGCGACAGCGGCGAAAATTCGACACGTATATGAACATTTATTTAAACACCTAACCTCACTCAATCAGTTAGGCGAACCTACAGATTCTTGGGATACATTAATAATATTCATAGTAACAGGTAAACTCGATAAAGGCACTGCGCATGAGTGGGAAAAACACAAAATTAACTTAGCAAGTAATAGTTCAGTTATAAATTTAACAATTTTCAAAGAATTTCTCAAAAAACGAGCCAACTTGTTGGAAACAGTCGAAATGAATTTAAAAGTAGATAAAAAATATGATAAATACGAAAACTTTAACACAAACTCTCGAAAATATGCGAAACCGAATAATTCCTCGAGAGGGTTATTTAGTCAAACGGATAATAAAGGCCCCATTACACAATACAATTCGAAACTCGTTTGTCTTTATTGCAAGGGTAATCATAATTTATTTTGTTGTGTGGAGTATTTAAAACTGCCCATACAAGATCGAATAGATAAGGCCAATTCGTTGCATCTTTGTTTAAATTGTCTTAGGCGCAATCATTCAATAAAGGATTGTAGATGGAGCGGATGTAAGGTATGTGGAAAAAAGCATAATACTGTTTTACATGAGTGTAAATCGTCGCAAAATATTACGAATAATCCAAATAATCAACCAGAATCTCTGAGCACTCCTGGTTGTTCAGATAATGTTACGAGCAGTCTCCTCTCTATCAATCAAAATGCAATTCTATCTACGGCTAGGGTTCAAGTTATTAGTAAAACAGATACATCAAAAAGCGTTGCAGTACGAGCCTTGTTAGATTGTGGTTCACAATCCAGTTTTATAACTACCAGACTTTGTCAAAAACTTAGCTTAACTAAGACAGACACTAAATTGACAGTTTCAGGTATAAGTGATTCGTTATCATATGTCAAATTTAAATGTAATATAAGCGTAAAATCTATTGACAATAATTATGCGTTTGACTTATCATGTTTTGTATTAGATAAAATTACGTCAGAAATACCAAGTATGAATATCGATATTCAGAACTTGCATTTACCTGTAAATTTACAGTTAGCAGATCCAGATTTTTATGAACCGCAGTCTATAGATTTATTAATCGGCGCAGATATGTTTTGGCACATTCTAAGTGTAGGTCAAATTAGCTTAGGGAAAAACAAACCCTTATTACAAAACACCCGATTAGGATGGATAGTTGCAGGCTGTATGGACACACCAATTGAAAAACTTCAATGTAACTTAAACGTTAATCAAAATTCGAATATTTCAATTGAAAATCAATTGCGTAAATTTTGGGAGGTGTAGGAATGCGAAACTAAGACGTCGTGGTCGTTTGAAGAGCAAGTGTGTGAAGACCATTTCTTGCAAACTTTAAGAACTTCCAAAACTGGTAGGTACATAGTAACTTTACCGTTAAAGGAAGCTCCCGAATCACTAGGTGATTCAAGGGATCTCGCTATTAAACGTTTTTTATTATTGGAGCGTAGACTCATTTCTAACCAAACATTAAGAAAACTATATGTTGATTTTTTAAACGAATACGAACAATTAGGGCACATGACAGAAATTGCAGACATTAACACGAAAAACGAACTAGAATACGTTATGCCTCATCACGGGGTATTGAAGGAATCGAGTTCTTCTACCAAACTCCGAGTAGTTTTTAATGCATCATGTCCAACTTCTAATGGCCTCTCTTTGAATGATTTACAAATGACCGGACCTATCATACAAAACGATTTATTATCAATCATTTTACGTTTTCGTTCTCGTTCAATTGCCCTATCAAGCGACATTAAAATGATGTATCGACAGGTGCTTATTTCTCCTGAACAAAGACACCTACAAAGGATTTTATGGCGTTCATCGCCTAATGATCCAATAAAAACATACGAACTTAACACGGTTACGTATGGCACGACGTCTGCTTCGTTCCTAGCAATCCGATGTTTGCATCAAGTTGCATTCGAATGCGAAAAGGATCATCCTACTATCGCTAAAATAATTCGAAACGATATGTATGTTGATGATCTATTAACGTGCGTAGATACAAAGGAAGAAGCTTCCGTCGTATGCAAAAACATAAATTCTATCTTTATTAAACGTGGATTTGAGCTCCGAAAATGGAAATCAAACGACAAATCTGTTTTAACTGGCCTTTCCACCGACGAGTCTTCAGACGTAATCGATTTTTCTCCTACTGAAGAACGGTCTTCAAAAATATTAGGTCTTTCTTGGAATTGTAACGACGATGTTCTGACATATAAAATTGCAGATTCTCATCATCCAAATATTATCACTAAACGAATAATTCTTTCTCGAATCGCGACTATATTTGATCCTTTAGGATTATTAAGCCCCTCCATTATAATCGCCAAGATATTGTTACAAAGATTATGGTCCGAAAATCTTACTTGGGATCAACCGTTACCAAAGAGCATTATCAATGATTGGTTAACGTTTGCAAATGAACTACCGGTTTTCAATAATTTTAAAATTTCTCGTAAAGTTCTTTGTGACAGTCCTAAGCAAATATTACTTCACGGGTTTGCTGACGCGTCAGAATCAAGTTACGGCGCATGCATTTATGTTGTCTCCGTTAATGCAAATAATGAGAAATTCTCAAATTTAATATGCGCGAAGTCAAAGGTCGCCCCAGTTAAGACTTTAACAACGCCGCGTCTTGAACTGTGTGCAGCTCTAGTTTTATCCCAACTCGTATCTAAAGTATTACAATCCATTACAATTAAATTCGATAATATCTATTTATGGTCTGATTCGACAATTGTATTAGGATGGCTAAATATGAATCCAAGTTTGCTCAAACCATTCGTCTCCAACAGAGTATCGACAATACAGAAGTTAACAAATGAATTTTGCTGGAATCATGTCCCAACTCTGGATAATCCAGCGGATATTGTCTCACGTGGTCTCCTTCCAAAGAAATTAATCGAATCTGAAATGTGGTTTCACGGACCTTCATGGTTACTACTTGAGTCCGATACGTGGCCGAAACCTCCAATCCTAAAGGCAGATCTTCCTGAGAAAAGAAAAAACTGTGTTTCAGCTATAAACGTTTATCCTAATTTTCCTTTCGAAAATTATTCGGATCTGTCTAAGCTAAAACGATTATTCGCGTATGTGCTACGGTTTGTTAACAATTGCAAATCAAAATGTATACAACGCAAAAATCTCTTCTTATCTGCAGAAGAGTTAAACGAAGCATTTAATCATTTAATACGAATTGCTCAAATAGAATCCTTTCGCAAGGAGTATATCACCTTAAAGAACGGCGGTACTTTATGTAATAATAGTAATATTCTTAGTCTGCATCCCTTTTATGACGAAACCGAGAGCGTATTGCGTGTGGGTGGACGATTGGGTAACTCCGATTTTCCTTATTCGAAAAAACATCCGATTGTTCTATCATCTAATCATCCATTGACTAAACTTATTTTTGATTTCGAACACCGCAATTTATTACATGCGGGACCGCAACTACTTCTTGCTAATATTCGCGAAAGATTTTGGCCTATTTCTGGTCGACGTATAGCTCGTCAAACCGTGAAAAATTGCGTAAAATGTGACCTCCATCAAGGTGGCTGACCCAAAGTGGAGAAATTTGTCGGAATTTATTTCAAAATTAGGTGCATTTTAGGTGCTATTTAGGTGCGCAAAACAAAAATTAGGTGCACTAACCGTTTTTGAAATATTTACGAAAAACCATGGGCCAGCCAGCCTTTAACAACCTAGCTGACCCATAAGAAAAAAAAACAAAAAACAAGGATTAAATAATCTTTAAATTAGGTGCTAATTAAGTGCTTTTTAAAACACGAAACATAAAATAAAAAATTTAAAAATTAAACGTCTTAAAATTGAATATATTGATTGTGTATGGCAAAATGCCACATTTCTTCTTGCACTTTGAACCAAAATGGACATCGGCAGTTTAAGAACAGTTAGAAATCGGTAAAAATTTCTTGTCCTGTAATTTTTTTATTGGATAATTCGGAAGGTCACCACAATTTTTTTTTTTTATTTTTTTTAACTCGGACCGCTGAGCGAGACTTGCAACCGGTCATTTCCGGAAATGATGATTAATATAAAATTCACTTTGTCAGAGATTTAAGTGCTTATTAAGTGCAATAGTTTCACGAGCAAAATAAACTGCTAATGAGCAATTTCAACTGAAAATATTTGGCCAAAGTTTTCTTGCGTCTCAACTAAGAGTGTCAATCTGCACTTTTTAAGCACATGATCAAGATCAAGATTATTAAAATTCTATTACTTAATAATTCTCTCCTCCGAAATGTAATAATTTTTCTTTTATTCGGTTTATTTCTGTTTTTTTTTCTGTCAACTTTAAATCTAAATTAGCGTCGATCAAATTCTCGTTTGCATTTTTTTAGGAAATTGTTTAACTTTAATGCAAAGTTTTTGATGAAAATGATAATAATCAGGATTTTCTTTGAAATTTTCGACTTTCTTGTTCGATATCAAACCTTTATTTATATTTTTGCTTGTTCGTAGGATGTGCTCAGGTAGTTTGAACAGGAGACCCTCATTTTGCCTATGTTTTTGAACGTTTGCAAAACGTTTTCGCATGTTATCAAACAAACTGAATATGATAAAATCACATTTCAGTTTGTTTTCGTATTTTTGCCAAATAAAAAAGTTTTCGTGGAAACTAAAAATGTATCGATAAAATTTTAAGGACTCGTGGTATTAACTTTGATAAAACATTTCTAGCTAAAATTTAAATAAAAAAAATAATTACCTATTGAGAAGTTTTTTAATTGTTCGAATTTTTTAGTTGAAATGTCTTGGAGGAGAAAAGTAATGGTATAAATAATTTTTGAGTAATTCAAATAGGTGCGCTTCATTTTGAGTACAGATAAAAAACGGCAGAGAAGTTTTAAGTCCAGATTAAAGTCAATTAATTATCGGAACTACGCGCAAAAAAACTATGGAAATTTTATGGGATTATTTCGTAGGTATTTGTACCAGTTTTTAAGTGCTTAGAAAGTGCAGAATGACACACTTGGTTTAAGACTTAGGCTAAGAATTTCAAGTTGACTTGTCTCATCAGCGGTTTGTTCTGTTATTGAGTCTGTTGCCCTTACTGAGCACTTAAATATTTGACAAAAAGTTTTTTATAATAATTATTATATTTGGAAGTGACCGGTAACAAGCTCAGCAGTCCCAGTTAAAAAAAAATTAAAAAAAATTATTTCATTTCGGACGAGAGAATTATTAAGTAATAGAATTACAAGAAAATTTTAATGATCTTGATCTTGATCATGTGCTTAAAAAGTGCAGATTGACACTCTTAGTTGAGGTTGAGACGCAAGAAAACTTTGGACAAATATTTTCAGTTGAAATTGCTCATTAGCAGTTTATTTTGCTCGTGAAACTATTGCACTTAATAAGCACTTAAATCTCTGACAAAGTGAATTTCATATTAATCATCATTTCCGGAAATGACCGGTTGCAAGTCTCGCTCAGCGGTCCGAGTTAAAAAAATAAAAAAAAAAATTTGTGGTGACCTTCCGAATTATCCATTAAAAAAATTACAGGACAAGAAATTTTTACCGATTTCTAACTGTTCTTAAACTGCCGATGTCCATTTTGGTTCAAAGTGCAAGAAGAAATGTGGCATTTTGCCATACACAATCAATATATTCAATTTTAAGACGTTTAATTTTTAAATTTTTTATTTTAAGTTTCGTGTTTTAAAAAGCACTTAATTAGCACCTAATTTAAAGATTATTTAATCCTTGTTTTTTGTTTTTTTTTCTTATGGGTCAGCTAGGTTGTTAAAGGCTGGCTGGCCCATGGTTTTTCGTAAATATTTCAAAAACGGTTAGTGCACCTAATTTTTGTTTTGCGCACCTAAATAGCACCTAAAATGCACCTAATTTTGAAATAAATTTCGACAAATTTCTCCACTTTGGGTCAGCCACCTTGATGGAGGTTAAAATGTGTTAGATACAGTGGTCAATCATTTCAACCCCTCATGGGTGAATTACCTGCTGCGCGCGTCAAGCCAACTTTACCATTTTCAGTAGTTGGTGTAGATTACGCCGGACCTTTCGTTATGAAAGATAAACCCACCAGAGGATGTAAACCTATCAAATGTTGGGTAGCATTATTTGTTTGTTTTTCTACTCGCGCGATACATGTCGAACTTGTATTATCATTAAGCAGTGCAGATTTTATTGAAGCATTTAAACGTTTTTTAAGCCGACGAGGTAAACCATACGAAATGTTTTCTGATAACGGAACAAACTTTGTCAAAGCGAATAAAGATTTAAAGGAAATAGCTGATTTCTTAAAACTAAATTCTTTAAATATTACAAGCTACGCGGCTAATTTAGGAATAAAGTGGCATTTTATTCCATCTAACTCGCCTCATTTCGGTGGTTTATGGGAAGCGGGAGTTAAAAGTCTCAAACATCACATAAAACGAATTTTGGGAAACAGATCAATATTCTTTTATGATTTTCAGACATTGCTAATACGTATTGAAGCGATACTTAATTCGCGACCTTTATTCCCTTTAAATTCCAATCCGGAAGATTTAACAGTACTTACTCCCGCACACTTCCTCATTGGAAGAAATACGATGACTTTATCAGAAGTTCCAGTTGCTAACGTAAATGAAAATCGGCTGACCAACTATCAGCTTCTCCAAAAACTATACGAGCACTTTTGGAAACGTTGGAGCAGTGAATACTTAGTCGAACTTCAACGCAGAACTCGATGGAGAAAAGGTCAAATTTCCGTGGACTTGAATCAGGTAGTCCTCATCAAAGATGATAATTTGCCTCCAGCAATGTGGAGACTAGGACGGATCATTAAACTTATTCCTGGGTCCGATGGAGTTACACGAGTTGTATCTATTAAGACAGCCGAAGGTATCATAAGCAGAGCAGTGACCAGAATATGTCCTTTACCAGTTGTCAGCTAACCCTCCAAGGCCGGGGGCATGTTCCGACCCTGTGTAGTGCGATCTTGTGCGGTTCAACCCTGTGTTCCCGTGCGAGAGTGAACCCCGACGAAAAACATTCATATTCGAGATTCGACATTCGTTAGACGTTAGATTAGTTACACCTTTATATTTGTATTTAGTACGTTATTTTCTTTGTAATTAAAGTTATAAAATTAACCAGCGTTTATACAGTTTACTACACGAAACAGTAGGTATATACTTTCGATTCTTAAATGTTTTTGAAATTCACCAAAAACTGTGCATAGAAATATAATTCGTGAAAGTATAGTAAATGTTTAAAAATAATGTTTCAGAATTGGCAAATGAAACAAAGAATTATGAAACAGATACTTTTGATCGCCCCACTGTAAAGCGAGATTTACAGCAACAATTTTGGGTGATGAAAAAATAAGTATTTTAATTTTTAGGTAATGCTTAACAAAGTTTCTAGCTGAACTGACTACTTTACATAAAATAATTAAATTAATGGAGTGTAAATTTACAAAAAAGGACAACAATTAGTCAAGTCACTTTTAACCGGAAATTTAAACAAATAAAAAGATGTCGTAAAAATGATAGTGTACCTAGATGAAACAAGGATATACAAAAATGGTACTCTTGTGGGTTGGTGCGTACACAATTTTGACATAAAAAGTAATCCGATTCATGTGAAGAAAGGCGATTTACAATTTTACATGCAAGGAGTGATGGTGAAATTTCAAAATTATAAGACTTGTTATTAGTCTTTAAATACTGAATATCATTATAAATGTTGGCCGCTAGGCTATTAATTCCCACTTCCAAAAAGTGACTAAGAGTTTGATGTTTGAATTGTCGATTTGACAAATAATCAAACACTCATGCCAATGTCAATTTCATTAAGAGTAATGTGTCAGAACCTACCACAAATCTGGATCCTTTGACCCCACCGAAGGTTAGACTTACTAAGAATTCAGACAGTAGATACCTTCTTGCAAGATTAAGAGAACCTGAAATCCTGAAAGCCATTAAGCTACATCTCGCTTATTTGCACGACCAGCCTCTGTATGTTATGAGGGGTATACCAATACAGGCGTCAAACTCTTTTTGGCTTCAGAAGGACTTCCTACTAACACTGAAGATCTAAGAAAAATATTTTTGGAATTTCATGATGCTTATGGAATTGGTCCAGCTGAGGTAGAAGCTGATCTATCTACATATAGGTCCTTCATTGCTTCTGTTAGGATTATTCATCAGCAAAGATCAAGGGAATGTCACCTGAACTACTTTTCCGCTGTTTCTCCTAAACGAAATTTTTAAATAATTCGACGCGTTCCGAGGATCTAGAATCCTCTAATTCTCTTAACGATGTCAACTTTAGCATGGTTCATATTAATATACGTTCATTAAGATATAAAATAGATGAATTATTTTTATTTCTAGAGGAATTAGGATTTCCTCCGTTAGTTGCAATTACTGAGCACTGGCTTGAAGCTAATGAGCCCTTTTTTATTAATAAGTATACCACAATTGCTAGATACAACCGTACAAGTTCAGCTTGCGGTGGAACCCTAATTCTTTCTATAAATAATGATTACACACCGGTAACTAAATATGACTATCTGCTGGGTGAAGGCTTTTTTGAGTTTTCTTTAGTTTATAATAAGAAACTCAATCTATACACACTTTGCATTTACAGATCACCTAGCTCTGATACTGAACTATTTTTCCAGAATCTGCTAAATTTGTTAGATGCACTGCCCATTAAAAGCAGAAAAATTATATGTGGTGATTTTAACATTGACTACGCTACTGTTTGTGCTGCCCAACTCTTTCTGGTAACTATATTTGAATCCCATGGTCTCTCAATGCACGTCAATTCTCCAACAAGAATCACAAAAACATCTTCTACCATACTTGATTATGTTGTTTCAGATTTCTCACTTCCTGATGTTCAAACTACAGTTATTAGTGCGGGGCTTTCTGATCACAAAGCAGTATACACTAAGTTTCGAATTCTAAACGTACCTTCCGCGAAACCTCGACGTTTAGGTAGGATTTTTTCCGCTCAAAATTTCCGTAAATTTCAAAATTTATGTTCGACTTCTGACTGGAATTTTTCTTCTAGCGACATTGACAGTAACTTCAGTAAATTTTTGATTAAATTAGTAGCTAACTTTAATAAGGCATTTCCTTTAATAACCATTAGGCCAAAACATCACAAACCTTGGACTACTAAAGGTATCCGCATCTCAGCCAAAAATATGCGTGCATTACTAAATATTAAAAAATTTACTGACAGCGTCTCAGTGATCGAATATATTAACAAATACAGAGCAACTTACCTAAAATTAATTAAAATAGCAAAAAAAACATACTATCAAAATCGTCTAATTAACTCCAAAAATGCTTCAAAAGAAACTTGGTCTATAATAAACGACCTTCGAAATAAAAGTAATACGACGGATCATACTTTTTCCTTTCCGAACCCTGAGAATTTAAATGATTACTTTATTAATGTTAGTAAAAATTTAACGTCAACTATTTTGCCACAAAACGATTCGATTTCCTACCTCCCCAACTCAAAAAATATCGTTGATACATTCTTTATAAGACCGGTTGATAAATCTGAACTAATGCAAACAATCAAAAGTATTAAAAGCAAATCGTCCTGTAGTACCGATGGACTATCAGCAAAAATTTTCTTAAACCTTCCGGATAATGTGTTAGTAAGCTTAGTCTCCCTAATTAACGATTCCTTGGAAAAAGGTACATTTCCAGAGTGCCTAAAGACAGCCATTATAATACCTCTTCATAAAGGTGGCGAAAAATCTAACACCTGCAACTATAGACCTATTGCCTTACTTCCGGTACTATCCAAAATTATTGAAAGGCTTGTAAAAATCCGACTTATTCCCTTTCTCCTTAAACACAACATTTTATCACAAAATCAGTTCGGTTTTTTGTCTAATAATTGTACTTCTGATGCCATGTTTTCTGTATTACATGAGGTATATCTAGCACTAAACAGAAATCTCTTTACAGCCACTGTTTTCTGTGACTATGCTAAAGCTTTTGATTGTGTGAATCACGATATTTTATTAAAAAAACTAAATTTCTATGGGATTCGGGGAATTTCTTTAAGCTGGTTCAAGTCATATTTGGGGAATAGGAAACAATTGGTTAGAGCAAATGGTGCTGATTCTAGTTGTAAAACGACTACTTGTGGAGTACCTCAAGGTTCTGTATTAGGTCCTATTCTTTTTCTGCTCTTCATTAATGACATCACTTGCTTAAACATTAATGGAAAAATTTCTCTCTTTGCTGATGACACTAGTATTACCTGGAGCAATTCGGATATTTCAACTCTTTATGCAATTATTACCGCCGATTTACTTAAAATAAAGGCCTGGTCTGATTCTAACTTACTTTGCTTTAACGTAGATAAGACAGTAGCTTTATCTTATAAGGGAGCCTTTCAACCACTGCTTCTAAATAACAGCCAAATCAATATAGTTGAGTCCGTAAAATTTTTAGGTATTTTTATTGACAGCAATCTTAAATGGTCCCGTCATACTGATTCCTTGAATAAGAAGCTGGCCTCAGCTTGCTTTGCAATAAGATCTGTGTCGAAAGAAATCAATTTATCATCTGCCAAAATAGCATATTTCTCTTTGTTCGAGTCTCATCTTCGATATGGTCTTCTTTTCTGGGGTTCTGGTACAGCTGCCCAATTCAATGCTATTTTCAGATTACAGAAAAGAGCAATTCGATATATATTTGGTCTTGACCAAACAGCGCATTGCGAGAGCTATTTTAAAAATCATAGAATTCTGACGCTTCCCTCTTTATTTATTTTAGAATCTGTTTGTTTAATTCGCAAACACCTACATGTTTTACCGACAAGACCTAACCATGGCTACTCCACAAGAAAATCGGATCATGATGTTTATTTACCGATCCCGTCTACGGAATTGGCAAAAAAATCTATACTATATTCCGCAAAAAGATTATATAATCATCTTCCGATACACATTAAATCTGCAACATCTTTTATCAGATTTCGTAATATGACAAAAGCATACCTCTCTACAAGACCGTATTATTCAGTTGATGAGTTTTTCAATGAATTAAACGATTAAAATCAATAACAGGGGATAAAATAGTATTATTTTCAGTTGGGTATCACTCTCAGTAACTTCATCTTTTTTATATTTTTAATTATTATCTGCATATTATTATAACCTGCTAATTTTTAAATTCATTCAAATTTTGTAGTCATTATATTGTTTTTTTTTTACTAATTTTCATTATTAGGTTTGCGACGACCTATGAAAGTTGATATAAATTGTTTGTTTGTATTTGTTTTTTGGTATATATTACTTATTTTTTATATTTTGTTATATTTATATTTAGCTTTGTCCATAAAATTGTATTATTTTCAGTGACAATAAAGCATATTTTTATTCTATTCTATTCTATACTCTTATTAACATCATATATGAAGTAAGTGTCTTATGCGACATGAGTTAATTAATATATGATCAAAACATGCCAACTAACCATTAAGTCGTCTGTGACCAAATGGTTTAATGCGCGACCAGCTATAGGTAGGTATCGCAGGTCCAAGTCCCGCCGGATGTCATATTTTTTCCATTTCCCATTAACATCATTTATTGTTTGTCCAATTTCTGTATAATTAATATATAAAATAATATATTTCATTATTTTATGCATTAACCATTTATTATTTTCTAAAAGTATAAATGACCGTCGAACAATACGCCTAGTCATAATATTTATTAGTCTTATCGTAAAACAAGACTGATGGTTGTGTTTAGGTGGATCTATGGTTTCATTGATCGGTTCCATCTCAAGCATAATTTTCTTAAGGCTCGATGCGGAGCGGAGCATCGCCACCCTTCTATATAGTTTTTTGTGGACACTGTATATTTTCTACATGTTCCCATTGGGCAAGCTGATACCTACCATATTGTTTACGAAATTTTTTAAACAATTGCAAAAAAAAATATTTAGGAAAGGAAATAAAAATTATAAAATAATTTGGTATGAATCTAAATAATAAATTCTTAAATCAAAATCTGATTTTATAATATTAATTTAAAAACTTTTTTGGTAAAATATTGCTTTTCTAAACTTGTTTAATACACTATTATTTATTTATTGTGGGCAATTTTCCATGTGGGCATTTTTCCGTATGGGCATTTTTCCATGTGGGCAATTTTCCATGTGGGCAATTTTCCGTGTGGGCATTTTTCCGTGTGGACATTTTTCCTGTGGGTACTTTTCCTGTGGGCATTTTTCCTAGAACCATTTATTTGTAGTTGCTAATTACAGATATGGAGGGTCCATATATTTTTAACAATAAAAATCACTACCCACAGTAAGTTAGGCGCGTTAGCTACTACACCATGGGAGTGCAACCTAAAAATGTTTGGAGAGTGTTTGTCTTAAAGCGGTCACGTCACGTCATACATATGTTCGGTCAAATTATACTTGTAAAGAGATTTTAATTGGTCAGAAGTAATTAAATGTGATCACAACTGATTTTACGTGATTGGCAGTGATCACAAGTAATTGCAACTGTTTGTAAGTAATCGCAAGTAATAGAATATATAACAATGTAGGTATAAAACCTAAATATTTCTAAATTTTTTAACTGAAATACAAGTTTTTTTTTCAGTGATTTTGTTTTACAAGTAGATTGCACCAAGTATGTCAAGTAACAATTTTATTGAAATTTATTTTATCAATTCTTGTATGATTTTTAAGATATAATCCGAGAAGTTAAAGGCAAATAAAATTTAAAACATCATAAATAATTAATTATACACTAACAAAAATTGTTACGGTTTCTGCAAAAAAATAAGCTCATCAATCCTAGTAGATACAAGTAAATGATCTCTCTCCGCCTTCGCTCTAACAGTAAATTCTCCAAATAAAGAAACAAAAGCGAAACATGACCCGACCACCTTTCCAATATACCTGTCAGTTCTAAAAACAGAAGAAAAAAAGTTCTAATGAAGCCGGCTAAATGCGAGACACGCACGCAACGCAACAACGCATCAGCACACTTTAATACTAAGTCATAGTTGCCAAATGTAACAAAATTTAAAAAATAATATTTTAAATTGTTTAAAAAAAAATAGTCTTTTATTGTTAAACACAGTTAATTATAATGTATATATTTATTAATAAAGAATGAAAGTACAAGGTTGGTTCTGGAAAGTAAATAATTTTGAATTCTGCTTATAATGATATAAAACATCAGTTTTTTATATTTAGTAAACAAAAATTTTTTCCATATTTCCTCGATTTCATATATAAGATACGCATATTTTTTAGAGGCATTCATTATAAAAAAGCACATGGTCATGTAGCATATTTTTTAATATTTTATTTAAAAATTTAAAAAAAAGTGAGAGGTGTCAAAGGACACCCGGATGGAACGAAGTTCCTTTCGATTAATTAGTGAAGGAATTGTAATTTGTAAACACAACAGAGTGTTTATACATACAGAAGCATTTATTATTGTCTGTATTAAATCTCTTCTTACCTAAATCCATCAGCAATGTCCGGAACTTGTGCAGAACAGAAACACTGTCAGGATTCATTATTGTTATTATTTTGTATTATTTTATTATTTATTATCTCCAAAAAACCTGTATAAACTTAACAAAGTTTACACTGTTCAAAGCAAAATAGAAAATAGTAAATTCATTATCACCTGAATATTTTCAACAGTTCGTTTCTTTTAACAAAAGTGTCCATTCATACAATACCATGTACCTAGAATTACTTTTTATTTTAATTTAAAAGGGGAGTTAACAATTAGTACAAAATTTTAAAATATTTGACAGTAACTGACAGTTAAGGTAATTTGACGTACCTAACTAGTCAAGTTACGAACTATTTTTAAAATGTTTATGAATTTATTAATTTATAAAAACAGGATGAAATAAAATATAATACTATTATAGGTACTTATTTTTTTTTCTACAGTATTTTCTTTTAATTTAAATTAGTGTCTTTTTAATTGTACTTTTATTAGTATTTATTTATGTATATTAGGGTTTCTCATTTAAATAAAGATAGGTATATCTATCTATGAGAGAGAGAGACAGACAGACAAACATGCGTGTGTCGTGTCGTGACAACTTTTGGTCTGAATTTTTTTCGGCTAGCCCCAGTCCACGAATCAGTCGTACCTAACGCGCGAAAAGGAACTCCGTTCCAAAAATGAGTTTGTTTATATTTTTAAAAAATTACAGAAATGAGTGAGTAGTTTACGCATTTAAAAGGAAACGTATGTTTTACAAAAAAATTAGAATTTAAAAAATACATATTTATAATATTTTAAAGAAAAGTATGTTTTGTAAATAACAATATGGATGTTTAAATAAAATGCATATACTGATAACAAAAAATAATAATTTATGATTTTTTGCTGGTAAATGTTTTTTTTTTGTTTTGATTTGGCAACGCTTCACTTCATTTATACCTTTTGTTAATTCTATTTGTTTTATCTAAGGATGTAAAAGAAAAAGGAAGTCGTAGCGTGACTGATGTTGCACGTGTTGCTAATTAGAATAAGAGATGTCTGTCTGAGGATTCTCGAATTGGCTTTGCATTGTATTATTTACAATAAAATAGTTGTTACTTTGTTTTGAATATAACTATCACTAGTAGAAAATTATATGACACAAATATTTTTGTAGAATACTACAATGTAATCTTTCTGTTTTTCAACGAGTTTCAAATTGCTCTATTCCATCATCTATTCAAGGTAGCGGCATGAATGTATTTCAAATAACTGAAAATTTGACAAAACTCCGTTAAAAAAAAAAGAGTGTGCGTGTAACCTATACGCGCGATTGAAGTAAAACTTGTTGACGTACGTATCGGAAAATAAATATTTAATTACAATTCAATCATATTTATTGTCTATGTACTTTACAAAAAATGAGATGTTATATTTATATTATTCATTAGAATTAGGAATTTGAATGTTATCATTATTTTTTATATATGAAATAATAGGTTTCTGATAACTAAAATGTGAAACATAGATTTTACTCTCTAAATACCATTAATGTATTTGAAACCGTTTGAAAATTTCATAAATAAATTTTGAAAATTTAAGCTCCTCCCATAGCTGAAATCACACCGTTACTTCCATCAGAATCTTCCGTTAGAATCTAACGTTAGAGTTACCCCTAGTCGCGCCTAAAGAAGTTTTGCTTCAATAATAGGTAAACAATATTAAAAATATACACACATTACGTTTAGAATGTGTGATTTTGTAGCTGTATCCACCTTATTGTAATACAACACAACACAAGAGCCTTCGATAGTTAGATAACCATTTCATTTTGTAGCATTTTATAGCATATTCCATAAAATTTAAAATCCTGAGTTGAATTTGTTTTCTTCAGTTCTACGAAGGATCTGTTATTGCTGGAAAAAGATCAGCCATCCTGACTAGTGGTTTTATGGCCTTTATGGCTACCTAACCAAACCTAAAATAAGTATAAGTAAGTGTTAAAACATTTCGAATATTATTATTTTATGAACAAAAACGTGCAACATGCTTCTTTACTTAACGTAAAGCTTCCCTATAAATAATTATTTACTATCATAATATGTATGTATGTATATAAACTTACTTAATCAAATCATAATGAATGTCGCTGTCTCGTCTTTTTTTTATTTTCATTTTTCTTCAAATCTTTCTGGCGCTTATAATATGCCCTTTGACGTTCACAATTTATTTTTCTTTCTAGCTCTTTAAGTCTATAAAACGAAAATAGCTAGGTATAAATAATAGGTATAAATAATTAGGTATAAATAGTGTAATTACACACCAAAAATAAAATGTATGCATATAGAGTAGGTACTCACTCATTTTCATTCAATATTTTTTCATCACTTTCTTCATTAATAAATCCACTTTGTTTATTCATATTTAAAACAAACACTTTATACACAAATTTAAATTATTTACCACCAATGTATTTTGGTTGACAAGATGACAAGCTGTCAATTCATAAAATTACAGATTTAATTTTATTTAATATAGTAGGCAGAATCGTGTTAGGTATTTTGTATCAGGTTTTGTTTCCGGTACGCGGTACATTAGAATGACGTCACGTCCGTTAGAATTACTGAGTTACCCCTAGTGCCGCCAAAGAAGTTTTACTTCAAAAATATTTTTTACTTTGATCATAATATGTTAATAAAAAAGCTCACCGTTCAAAAAATAATATACTCCTTATACCATAATTTAATATTGATAAACAACATCGCAAATCTTGCTATGCTCACCCTCATAATTATAATTTAACACTGTCCAATGATGTATATTCTTTGTTTAAATAAACTTATTTTCCAACATATGTTTGAGATATGTTTTCCAGATCGTTTTTATTTAAAGACGCTAAATGAAATAGTTGGTGTAGGCAGATGTATGGGATGTCATGCGGTAAAAAGCTGTTTCCTTACCATTCAGCAAAACTTAGTATACATTAGGTACATACAACTCAGTAAGCAGAATTTTAGATCAAATATAATATGCTTGATTTTAATTGGTTCTAGTTGAGAAATTTTGCATTTGATTAATGGTCTAAACTCTAAAGTCTTATCATAATATACTTTCATGTTAAAATTCATAAGGACGATGTTATCAAGTTATCAGTGGTTGAAATATCTTTGATTCTTCTATTTTACCAGTAATAAATTCTAAATGTGGTAATAATAATAATGGAACAGTTCAGATTTCCTGCCAATGTTTTTTAGTGTATGTCTGCTAAGAGATAGCAGGCAAGTGGATGTGCAGAATGCACACAGTGTGTTTATTTAAGTTATTGGTTGGTATAATAATGGTCTGGCTGGAGTAAAGCAGAGTTAGTTTTGCAAATGAAGCACAAATATCACCAAGAAGAGCAGTCGATGGTTCATGCTAACCTGTTGTGATAAATAAATTTTTTTAGAGATATACTTATTTGGGGTGAGAAGTTCGCCAAAAAATTTAAAGGTGCGTTTTCCCACAAGAAGAATTGCACAAAAAGTTTATACATGTGACTATAGAGCATACATGAGACGAAAAGAAATAAAGAAACTAAGGTAATAAGATATTCGTGTACGAAGTCAAATACCCTTTTACCTATAAAAGTATGTTATAAAAGTTTGATTCCCTAATGCTCTGTCCCGACTAACTTTAATCGTACTTTTTCTGTTTGTTTTAGAACGGGGTTATTGTTGTAATGTTCCAATGTTTAACGTTTTTTCCATATGTGCAGAAAGAAGAAGCGATCCAGGAGATGCTTGCTTGGTACGTGATTTTAGAGAGAAAAGGTCCTTTATCCTGAGTATGGTATGGATCTGTCTAAACTAATAGAAAAGGTCTTTGTCAAGGAATGGATATAGTCAGCTTTGATACTCCTATCCCAATAACAGCAGATATTCCCAATGTATAGCCAAAGATGGGAAGACTGTAGTTGAATACTTGCAATGATGTATTAAGGGTGGATGATGTTATGGAATACCATCTGTGGTTGGCCATGGACCTCGAGAAAAGGAGCGATGGGATCTTACAAATCAAGAATAGTTGTTGATGAAGTTGAAGACAGATCGATATACCAAAAAGGGATCCGTCTAGCCAGCGGTGGACATGAAGTTTTTAGACGAGAGCAAGACAGGACATTATCCGAGAAGAGCGAATTCCAACAAAAGTTTGACGGATAATTAATTTTGTAAAACTCGTTCTTATACATCTGCCTCTATAAGCAAGAGCCGAGAAAAGCTACGGGCTGGGCTGACTTTAAGCGAAAGGCGACCTGTCACATACGATGACAGGGTAGTTTTACCTTTTAAAATAATTTAATAGTTTTATATTCTTTTGGATATATTGTATTGTAATCAGATAAGTTAAAGTCACTATATAAGTTGTAATTCGAGGCGAGCTTAAATAATTTAATTTTTATTCTCTCGTAGAATATGAATTGGCTATAAATGATCGTCGGCGAGGTAGTCGGAAGATTGTGTGTAAGACTTCCCCCTTAGGGTGTCTCTAAAACAAACCCTGGGGTCTGGACCGTTGTGACTCTTGACGTATTTTCGTGAGTAAGTGTGGCATGTCACCATATAGTTTAATTGGTAATATTAGTTTATATTAGTGTATTTATTCTTATTCTTACTGTATACTTAAAGGAAGATAACTACCTAGGTAGGAAGTGCCTCTAGTAAATCTACTTTTCATCCTAAAGCACTAGAGCACATTCGCTATACCACTCTCAGGGGTGACAATAGGATATCAGGCTCTGAACAGACAGAAACCTCTTACTTGTGGTAATCGTAGCAGGTCCCTGCCAATCACAACACCTTTTCACAATCGAATCAAGATCAAATTCGCTCAGAAGGTCTTATTTAATGAATGTAAATAAGAAGATTATTCACGTACTCTGTAACTGATTTTTGTTCCTCAAACTCGGAAATTCATGTATATGGCAGGTACATATTGCCTTAACCTAGATGTCGTTAAAGAAAACTGCCACAGCAATGCTCTAAGTGTAAGTAGATCATAATTGACACCTAACAACTCCAGATCCAAAAAGATGGACACTTATTATTTGAGAAGGATACTGGATCTTATATTATATTATGTATTGTACTTGTATAATTATAATAGGATATAATCTTGACTAACCCAACATTAACAACTGTTTCTTCGTTTAAAAATAATTTTATTTTTAATTAGTTTCTGTAAAGTGATGCGATTTCATTTTATACACTACAAACCGACATTAAACGAAATATTTTAAATTTCACTCGCTACATACTGTTTAACTATAAAATATTTTAAAATTAAACTTGGTCTTATATGGTCAACACCAATTCATTGAATCGAAACTATCATAACGGATTTATTAATGCATTAATAACTAGACGCCTCAATCATTAATAATAGTCCGCGCAAAAAATCATCTATAATGAAAATTTCAAGGTAGAAATTTTATTTATAAATGTATTGTACTTTCTTGTCAGAATTCCTTCAAGTATGACATATATGTAAATGAATTTTATCTTATCGTATCCTGGTAATTATCTAGTTATCTAACATAACTTATAATATTGGTTGGTCTATTAAGAAATTGCAAGTAAGCTATTAAGATTTTTATAACAGAAAATCAATATTATAGTTCGTTAGTATTTACCGACAGTCGGTCAAGGAACTAAAAATATTCCTGTATTTTAATTACCTATTATCTGTTTATTGATATTTGATCTAGATTTATTTATGAGATCTTATCTTACACTACATATATTTATTTTTTTATGTAAATTATATGGAAAAAACGTTAGATATGTATGCCTAATTAATTTTTTTTGCTAATGTATATAATAATTTGTCGTTTTATTTTCATCTTACGCCGTTATATATAATTTTTTTTAGTATTCGATTCGGACAACCAGAATTCAATAACAGGATCTTCTGGATATTACACACAAAAAATGGATTCAAATAACAAATAAAATAGTTTAGGGAAATGCAGTATATTTCGAATAGTGCAGTTAATTTGGGATACATATATGTCTTGTTTAATAAGAGTGCCATCTATGATTTTTGGTTGCAAACATAACTGCATTTGAAGTACGAAGTCAATGAGTACCAAAAACAGCCCATCATTTTAATATTTCTGCTGCAAGGCTCTCGAGAACAAATTGTCAATTTAAGAAAGTTTTAAGTATTTTCTTAATATTCGTAATATTTCGACCTTTAGATAATGGACCTTTGATAATCTTCTTATACTATAGGGTATTTTTGAAAGGGTTTACGTGTTTTACTTTTTGCTTATTCCCAAAAAGGGACAAAACGGATCTGGATCTGGAAATTTGGGGAGGGGCGAGCTAGTGCTCAGCCAGCACTGAGGCCACATATGACTCATTGTGCATCCTCCTGTATGTAGGGATATCCTCACCTCAGGCTGTCACCAGGCCTAGTGATTTAAAATAGGTGATGAGGCTCCCGAGGGGGATCTCCCTGACATAGGCTGGTGTAAGCCAATACTCGCCCAACACGGATCTTCTGATTTCAGAAAAAGCAGAACAGTCATACATAATGTGTTCTACTGTTTCCTCTTCTTGTTCGCAGCCTCTGCATAGCGGCGATTCTGTTAATTTCATCCTAAAGAGATGTTGTCGCAATTGGCAGTGACCTGTCAAGATTCCCACAGCTGTTCGGAGATTTTGTCTGGTCAATGCCTTAAATTTTTTTGCTGTTTCCTCGCTAGGATGAGGTAATAACTCTCTGGCCAGTCTAAAGTTCGTAGTTTCATCCCAGCACTGCATAAATTTTTGGTTAGAGTGCTGTTTGATAAGGTTCACGACTGCGGACAATGTTAGCTTGGTAGATGGGCGAGGGCTAACATATTTGTAGCCCGCAGCCATCCTTGCTAAATTGTTCGCAATGCGGTTGCCTTTAGAGTTCTCATGTCCTTTGATCCAGCTGAGAGTGACCACGTTATTCTGGCTGGCCTCAGTTAGAGATTGGTGACATTCTAGTACTAAACTTGAAGTGAAACGTGGTCTATTCAAGGTCAGTAGTGCTTGTCGGCAGTCTGTGTATATATTTCTATTCCTGCCTGTGATGTTCCTATTGATTAATTCTTTTGCAGCTATGGTTATGCCTGTGAGGTTTGACTGAACCACACTTGACAAGCCATCCATAGCCCATTTTATTTTTAGGTTTAAGGATCTACAGTAAATTCCACGGTATCCCAAATATGCTGCACTGCCCATAATCATAACAACTAAACCCTTATATCATATTTTATGAACTTTGTAAAAAACTAACCTGTTTTATTTGGTCAACGTAGCAACTTCAGCACCCCAATGTAGTACCTCCAGCACTTATATGTTGGGACTATTAACAGCTGAAACACAAGAAAAGATAGTTATTAAAGTTGCTCATTAAAGATAAAACAAATAGGGATATAAAGCGCATAGAAAATGTCGAGAAAGTGTAAACCTTGCAAAATGCGCTTGCCCTCTACAACTATTGAAATCCAGAGATAGAGATCTTAGAGAATTTAAAATGGTTTATCCAAATGAGAATCAGTAAAAATTTCGATTATCAGTCGTTAAAACACAAATATGATATTACTTAATTAATTTTTAATTTTTAATTTTTTTAACTCCAACATTCTATAACAAATTTATCAAAGGTGTTGCATCAAAAGCAGTACACCGTAAAAAAAGCTTAACGTATGCTTAGATATACATATCGCGTGCGTGCTTTCAAAACATTACCATATTTATTAAAGGCTATATCTACTATATTGAGTTGATTAATGCGTACCGAAATTTAATTTAAGGGTGTCGTAATGGGACCAGAAAAAAAACGTGCTCGAGATCTATCTTTTGTTTTCCTTTGTGATGATTAATTTTATTTTAATATTTTAAGCTACTTTCACAAGTTTGTTCGTTTTTATTTAAACAGTGCAGGTATAAATTGTTTAGTAAATTAGTAAAGCTAGATATCAGTTTACTTTGCTACGCTTCATGGGAATTTTCTATTTTCATCTCACATGACCTTCTGTTAAAGGGGTTAACGATTCATTACAGCAATGTGTTAATTAATTGCTTAATTAAGAATCGATTAAGTAAACTTATACTAGATTTCCGGTAATTACTAAAACAAATATATTGAGACGAGTACATTACTTTCCAATTTTTTTCTTAATTGTATATATGTGTAAACAAATATACTTCTCGATAGAAATATAGAAAAGGTATGCATTTCAAGTGATAGTCATATTTAAACAACGAATATTTTTCTTGGGAATCTTTTTTATTCAAA
Source organism: Altica lythri (assembly GCA_964028335.1). NCBI lineage: Eukaryota > Metazoa > Arthropoda > Insecta > Coleoptera > Chrysomelidae > Altica > Altica lythri. The sequence continues at coordinate 25,790,542 of OZ034808.1, read as the reverse complement.
TAAAATTATAAAATTTATAATAAATTAATAATTTAATTATGATACAGTCTGGTAAATCAATAATCACTTATAAGATATATAATATTTATAAAATTAATAACTAGTAAATAAATTAAAAATAATTACAATTTAAAATGTTTAAAATACCTCGTTATTTAAAATTTTAATTAGATTTTAGTACATTTACCTTTTAATTAGCTACACTGAATCAAAGTGTTGGTTTATTGTTTATTATATTTTATTGATAGAAGGTGTTAAAATTATACAGCTTAAGAATGAGTGCTTGATTTAAGGTGAAAACACATTTTAAACATAAAATCTTTTAAATGATTTTTTAAGTATAATCCGCTAATTTAAGTTCAGTTACACCAGGTTTAGACTAAAATCTGTCTTCATCCCCTCAATCCCTTTTTTGTAACCCTCAATTAGACGCATGGAATCAAGGCAACTTGAAATTGAAAAAAAAAATGTTTTACAGTATTTAGAGCGCGCTCAAGCTCTTTCTAGCTTCCTCACTCCCCGCGTGTCCAAAACATCAATGCGTGCGAACGTATAGCTGCTATCTAGAGCTCTGACCCCATGCGAGCAGTTACGTAACATTTTCTGGTGAAGATAAGTTTTTACTTTATTTGTGTTTTCTTTCAGTTTATATTAGTATATTATACTGCGTATTTTTGAGTTTATTTTGATCCTTTTCTCTTTTTTTTTTCAGTTTTTACTGATTTGAAATGTCAAACCAAAGACTAATACTGCAATGCTTGAGGAAGTGTCTGATGAAGAGCAAGATGTTGTTGGTTCGCTATTCATAGTGCTCATGATTCAGAAAGCGAAATTGAAGAGACCGAAGATATCTCAGACATTCGGGAAACATCGAAAGGTCACTATTATTTATCCCGACATACTCAGAGAAATAGCTCGAAAGTGAAATAGTCCAAGGAACCACCATCGAACGCAGTAAAGACACGAGCACAAAATATTATTCTTCATTTACCGTGATTCAAAGAGTATGCAAAAAACGCCAAATCTTCCCTTGAATGCTTCCAACTAACCTTTGACAGTGATGATTGATTGAACTTTTCGTCACAAATGCTAATTTATATATTGATAAAATAAAAGAAAAGTTCGGAAGAGCACTCCCTATAGATAAAACGGAAATGAATGCATTTTTGAGCACAAGGCGTAAAAATATTTTGGCTAACAATGTCTTATAAATGTTATAAGTCTGCGGTTTGATAATACTCAGATCAAGAGAAAAGACTAAAAATTGATAATATGGTAGCGATAAGATATTGGTGTCAAATTATAGAGAATAAATCTTTAACTGCTTATTGTCTCATTGTAACTATCGATAAACTCCTGATTGGATTTCGTGGTCGCTTTAGAGGATAGGTTTACGTCCCTAATAACAGTCCAAGCCATTGTGGAGTCGATTACATATTACTTGTGTAAGTTTGAAGTTTATTCTGGAAAACAACCAGATGGTGAATATCAGTTATCCAATTCTCCAGATGAGATTGTAAAACGGCTAGTTGAACCACTATAACGCAGTGGTCGAAACCTAATAACTGTAACAAAACTGGCTAAGGAGTTGCTAACGCTTCTATATAAATTGACTCTTGTTGGTACCTTGATTAAAAGGAAGCCTGAGATCGTAACTGAAATAGACTATTATGTATTTCAGTTTTCGGATTTTATAATCAAATGACTATAGTCTCATATGTTACTAAACCAAAGAAAGCTGTTGTTTGACTTTCCACCATGCACAATGATAAAGTCATTGACGAAACAACAGCCAGAGTTCAGAAACCAGAAATAATTACTTATTACAAAAGTACCAAAGGTAGTGTGGATTGTAATGATCAACTTTTCAGCAATTATAATGTTTAAAGAAGAACGAAAAGATGGCCACTGGCTTTATATTTTTATCTTCCAAACCTAACTGGCATCAACGCATATGCCATACACGAAGCGAATGCTGATCAGAGTATCTCACATACTAGACGGATTTTTTTGAAGAAATTAGCAGCAGCACTTGTGGAAGATTACCAAACACGTCGTATACAACTACGTGCTGTACCAACGACAACTTCATGAAGTTTATGATGGGGACGAGAAGGTCCAAAAATCAACAGTCAAGCGCGGGCGCTGTTCATCATGTCCTAGAAAGGACGATAAAAAGTGCCAACAAAAGCTTCAAGTGTCGTAAATTTATATGTCAGCAACACTTGAGGGTTTACTACGTCGAATACAAAACAGAAGAATCTGCTGATGAGGATTGGTAGTTTCCATTATCTACCAATTATGGTAATATTTACGTTTACAATCATGATCATATTTTCTCCCCCCAAAATATAGAAAAAAAATCTATAACGAAAACTGTATCTAAAATTTATAGTAGGTCATAAACGAGTAATATACATAGCATAATTTTAACTAAAAATTACTACATTTAAAAGTAATTTGTTACCCCGGCTCCACACTTGCGTTGTTCGTCAACGAATAATCGGTGTTTGCGAAAAATACCGCATATGTGGATACAATATTCGTGTTCGTTGGCGAATATTCAGCATATTTCTCCGAACACGAATGTTTTCCGTCTTGAGTCGGTACTTGATACACATCAAAGCACACGAATATTCGTATTGTCTGTGTTCGCACTACCGTCCACACATTCGTCTTGAATGTCAACACATTTTTTAAGTTAGATTTGTTTCGTATTGTGATAGAATTGCTAAAAATAGTGATAGTTGACATGGTGTGGACAAATGAAGCAGTTATAAATTTTTTGGAAGGCTATCAAGCTAAACCGTGCCTTTGGGATCCCCACCATCCTGACCATAGGAATAGAAATATTGCAATATACCTTGTATGTTTAAAGTTGTTTCAATGTATCTAAATAAATGTTTTTGCTTTTAAAGATAAAACGTCATGCAATTCATATAAACAAGTAGAATCTGCGAATCCGAATATTTTCCATATTTTTATTCGAATACAAATATTCGCTTTTTAAAGTAATATGTGTGGATGGTAGACAAAAGCAAATATTCAGACACGATTATTTGCTCCAAATATTCGTACAATTGGCGAATATTCGTATACGGTGGAGCCGGTTTTATAAAATATAAGTCATAACTAAATATTCTTCTTATATGAAAGTAATAGCTGTTACATTTATGGTCGATTAACAACAAGGTCTTTCTAATAACTATTTTTTTGTTGGATCTATATCTTCCTATAAATATATTTTTCCTCTGACACAATATTAAAAATAACGTCATGGTCAAGAATCACCACTATACATTCTTTCGTTCTTGTTCATAAAGTCATAAATGAAATAAATCATGTTGCATAAAAATATAGGAATGTTTTGCTGTCAATATATGAGATCATGTGTAGCTATCAGTAATGTGACATTAGAAATGGCCATAGAATAATAATAGATGATACTTTTAATTGGCAACTGTAAAGTAAATAAGACATAAATCATTGTGATCGTCTATTTGCAGGTGCGTTTTTAAGAATTTGATTTATTCAGAACAACTTAAGAGATACAAATAATTTTATGAGACCGTAAATCAGGTCCTTTTATACAGTTTCCAATTAACTATACAACTAACCTTGAAAAAAATACTATTCTACACGGGATATTACAGTTTTGCTATATATTATACATATTTCAAACACTTAATATCGTTTGTAATCATTGAGGAAGCGATACATAAACTTAGTCATAACATTAAAGAAAAACAATAAAAGTACCTACCTACATACTTACATTTAAAAATTAACAGATGAGTCTTTTTAATGTACGAAAGTAACCTAATGTCTTTAAGTCATATTTTTCGGGCATACATACGTATATATTGTTATGATATGAGTGGTTAAAAAAAAATACTCACGCATGTAAAATAAATCTCAGAATGGATTTTGGTTTGTAAAGGGTTTTTGTTTTTGCATAGAAGGTTACGAGAAGAAATAAATAAGGGAGTTTATTATTTAATTTTGGTTGAGACAGATATATTGTCAAAATAATTAATTTAAATCTAATTAAGATGAAAATATATTTAAATTGGATGTAAATCAAGTATTATAAAAAAAATAATTTAAAGAAAAGGGATAGATAATTGCAATTAAAAAAAAAACTAGTGTGGCAGTCAGTGGGACTGCCGGCAGAAGTTATACTTCTATGCACGCGCATGGATTCACAAATTTGTATGCGAATGATTAAGCAAACTCATTATATGAGATTCGTGGTAAGCGACCCCAAAAACCTCCTAGTATCGTGTGCACACTGTTTTTGTATCGAATTTGCATAAAATTCCTAGAGACGAGGTCCGTCTTAAGCACCAGGTGTTTCGAACACCATCGCCATTATTATAATCGTATTTAGCGACTCGAAAAACCACCGAATACCAAGTGGGCACTGTTTTAGTACAGAATTTACATAAAACCCTAGGAGAAGAGGTAAATACCCTAGACACCAAGTGCCGCGGAGACTTTCGGAATCGTGATATTCATGTTCAGCGACTCCAAAAACCCCGAGTATATAAATTGAACCCATTTTCAGCAATACTTACCGAGTTGTAAGCTTTCTCTCTATTGTCTGTTCGGAATGTACTTTTCGAATGCAGAAATGCAATTACCATTTTTACATTATAAAATATAGTGACAAATTTCCTGATACTTTAACGAATCCAATGCAAAAAAACGCATTTCGATCCATCTTACGTTACAAAATTCGGAGGTTTTGGTGCTTTATTTTCTCGACTATTTGTAAAAACTCTGTTTATGTAGCCAACAACCTCAAAAGCATAGTGCGGGATATACTGCAACCATGTGACGGTATTTTAGACTACAATACAATACTCATTACTGAATATTATTATTAATATTATAAATATAAAATACTAAACTTAATATGTTAACTTACGTGACAGAATTATAAAATAATCTGTCAAATAATCATGTGGTCCGTCACTATGATATTCATACATTAGTTCAGACTGTTTTTTGTATATCTATCCCTTTTCAATGTACTGAATGTTGAAATGCTATTCAAAGGACTAATAACATGTGATAAATATTTCATCTTTGTTTTTACCGACCAATATACCTTATAAGTGTGTCTGTCTCTCTCTTTCTCACACCATTACATATGTAATGATTTTTCCTATTTAACTGTACATAAATCTTTTCCACCGAGTGTATGAATAGAAGTATAACTTCAAAAATAGAAAGAATAGAAGAAGTTTTGAAAAACCCATTTAACCCAGGAAGCCGCTGAGGAGGTGCAGTTGAACACCAATAAATTCTGCATTTAACAAAGTGATTTAACGAGTTAAGACCTCTAAAGATGATTAATCAATATCTTTAATTGAAATATATTGTAGTTTTAATAGACTTATTTTCTGTAACAATTTATCAAAAGAAGTTTAAATGCATATTTTTTGCATAAGCAATTAAATTTCTTAAGCCAAAGATTCAACAATCCACCTTACCAGTATTTAAAAGTGTATACAAAGACTGTTTTCAATAACAGTAAAGATATAGCTGAAACTTCGATAATTTCCGTATTCCTTAAATTGAATAAAATATAAAAAAACACGATAAACAAAAACTCTATATATTTATTATAAACAATCACAATGGGATCAGGTTATCAAGTTCATATTAGCCTGCACTATCCACAGCATATGCTTTAAATATGTATAGGTATACAAAAGTTCAATATGTTCTGGCAAATACATCAGAGTCATAGAATTAATTTTAAAACTAATCCACTTTGCTTAAGAATCAAAGTTAATAAATCAGTTTCAGAATAATCCAAATTTGAAATGTATCCGACAGGTATCTATCACCTTATCACAATCTTCTATCTTTCAGAAGCTTATAAGCTACTTGTTCTCATACAACAATGATTCAATTTAGAAAAATAAGAAGACTCAACCACCTGCTGTCAATTGTCATAAATATAGCATCCTGTGACATTAAGCATTGTTTACGTGCCAGTAGAGATGTTCATTAATTTTGCATCCATATTTTCAATTATAAATTTCCAGTTTACTATTTTTATTGTAGACTAGCTGTACCCGCGACGTAGTTCGCGTGGCGTGTTGATTTTTATATAAAAATTTCTACCCCGAATTCGTTAAAGGGGTGGAAGGAGAAATTTTTATATACCAGATGTTAAGTTGAAAGAAGACAAATACATCTGTGAAAACCGCATTCGAATCGGATCAGTAGTTTTAATGTGATGCGCGCACAAACATACAGACAGACAAAAAAATCTAACCACATTTTTGGGTTCTATATCGATGTAGTAACACACCCCGCTAATTATTTTTTAAATATCTTTAAAGTACATAATTTTCATTTCTACAGATTTATTATAAGTATAGATTATTTTTCACGCCCCCGCATGCCCCCTTGTGGGTGGAATTTTCTAAAATCCGTTCACAATTGACCTCAAAATTATAAAAATAACTATTGTGCAAAGTTTCAAACCTGTAGGACTTATAGATTTTAAATTTTTATTTTTATTTTTCACGCTCCCGCAACCCCCCTGAGGGAGAAATTTCGTAAAATCAGTTCACAATTGCTCTCAAATAACTATTTTGCAAAGTTTTAAACCTGTAGGATTTATAGATTTTAATTTTTTTTCACGCCGCCCCTACACCCCCCTGTGGGTGAAATTTTGTAAAACCCGTTGACAGTTGACCTCCAAATTATAAAAATAACTACCTTGCAAAGTTTCAAACCTGTAGGATTTATAGATTTTAAATTTTTTTCACGCCCCCGCTACTCCCCTTGTGGGTGAAATATTGTAAAATCCTTTCACAGTTAACTTCCAAATTATAAAAATAAGATGATTTCTGTACGGCTTTAACCATTAATGTTGCACACGCGACGGAAGCTTAGAAAATGGAGTAACTTTTCCCGTTTTCCCAACATTTTCCTTCACTGCTCTGCTCCTATTAATTGTAGCGTGATGAAAAGTATACTATGAAGTATGAAAAATAATTGTACCAAGTTTCGTTAAAATCCGTCGCGTAGTTTTTGTTTCTATAGCGGTTATACAGACAGACAGACAGACAGGCAGACAGACAGACAAAAATTTTACTGATTGCATTTTTGGTATCAGTATCGATCCTTAATCACCCCGTGATAGTTATTTTGGAAATATATTTCATGTACAGAATTGACCTCTCTACAGATTTATTATAAGTACTAGCTGACCCGGCCACGCGTTGCTGTGGCTAAGGTTTTTGTTATACTTATTACATTGTCGTAATCTATTTAAGAGGAACAGTAGTAGAACATCAGTCATGGGGACCACCATGCTTGTTTACATAGATGCCATTTGTAAAAAATATGGCGACCTCCATGACAGATTTTCTACTACTGCAACCCCTTAATACAATGAAATTATTATTTACGAATGAAGACGGAAACGTTAAAGCTGGTATAAAAATTCACTGGATTAATATTAAGCAAAAATCAATACAAAAGAATTTTAAAATTTATTATTATTTTTATTGAAGTTTATAACAAATGAGTATATTACTGTCACGCCTGGAGAGATTTGAGAGAATGTGCCTTAGTGTTATAGGATAAGGAGTAGCTTACTAAAGGCACTCCCGGCCAGGTATCCTGCTGAAGGCAGAAAACTAACCAAGGGTAAGATGAGATAAACAACAGGAAACAAACAACAAATATATTAACGAATAAATAAGCAATAAGAATGAGTGATAAACATTAAGAATAGGGAGTCTTACCAAATAAATTACATGGTGGCATGTCACACTTACTCACGAAAATACGTCAAGAGTCACAATTGCCCAGACCCCAGGGTCTGTTTTAGGGACACCCCAAAGGGTGTCTGACCTCAACAACCTGCTTTTAAAGTCAATTCATATTCTACGTGAGAATCAAAATTAAACTATTTAAACACGTGCCAAGATCTAAAGTAATGACTTTGACCTGGTAAAATGTAATACATAACAATACAATAAAATATAAATTAATAAATTAATATGTAGGGCAAAACTACCCTATCACTTATGTGGCATTACAAAGTAAATAACATGTAACACTTTAACTTATGCATGAATGAGGTAGGTAGGGCAGATAGTCTTAAATCTTTAACAATAATACTTATTATTTTAAATTATAGGTAATTACTTTTATTTTCAATTTAATTTAGCACTAATCGGAACACAATATTTTTGGTTAACCTGTCTTTAGCTAACACAAACAGATTCGACGGTTTCCCTACACGTGAACATGCAATATATAGTTGCCCAGTTTATTAAACTATATAGTTTCAAAGCACATGCCACAACTTTTTATGTTAAAACTTTTCAATAATTAAAACTGAATTTAAGTGTCATCTCAACAATGAACAGCATCCTTGATATTGCAAAAATATTAAGTCATGCAACGCTGTGATTGATCATAGAGAGGATTGTTTCCTTGTTAACTAAATCAAGGGTAGTTGTATCTAAAAACTTTCTAAAATAGTTTATTTTATTAACAGTTAAATTAAAATAATAATTACTGTTTTCACATGTAAAAACAAAAAAAAAAAAAAAAAATTCCCTCTGGCGTAATCGATCCCATTACCATAACCCAACCGAAATGTCATAATCGCCGCTGATCCAAATTAGCTACCAAGACTTTACATGAAAACTTTCAAAATGATAATGTCATATTTAATATAATAACAATTCAATAAACAAATAATTTACAATAAAATAATATTGCGACTATAAATGAAAGCTATCCTATTTTTCAAGTTGAATCAAACTGCACACGGTGTGCAAATTTGATTAAAATCGGTTAAGTAGTTTGGGAGTCCATTGCGGACAAACAACGTGACACGTAATTTATATATATTAAGATAGAAGATTATAACTTGTCGCATATAATATAGGTTCTTAAATATATTTTAATACAAATTCATCCATGCACAAGTAAAATATGCTTTTATTTAACGGAGAAATATTAATCGGAAACCAAATATCATTTAACAATGTAACAAATTTATAACATTTCCATATAACTTTGTTTAAAAATGTATAGTTAGATGTTTAATTCGATCGATCGTGGATACTATTTGTTAAAATTTGTTTAACAAACATCTGGCATATGATCTAGGCAAGAAACAAACAATGATAAGCTATTTTTGAGTATAATCGACTTATTTTGCACGAAACGGATTTTGTGGTCATTTTTTGTTGTGTGATTTTATCATGAATTAAATTTGATTTTATTCACCGTCTTAATTCTTTTTTTATGAAATTTCTCTAAAATTTGCATTGAATAAAACTCAGCTTAGTCTGATTTCCATGATTATCTGCCAATTCCATTTAGAAACGTACAAAACTATCCACTTTGAAAGCAACTATAATTCACTAATTGTGATAACTAACTCCTTACTAATCAGAATATTTTCTTATACCTATCTTCAAGTATTTTCTCTAAATTTTAAAAACAGTCAACTTCAGAAATTAATAATCTTGCCGTCGTTTTTAAGAAACATGTAGTTTATTTTTTTACTTGATAAATAATAACTATTATGTAGCTAATTAATAATTTTACCTATAGGGTAGAATTATTTCCGACGCTGTCCATCAAACTCCATCAAGTTCTTCAAGATGCAAGTAGATCCAATCTTGTATTAATTATAAACAGATTTATTAAATTTCTGAAAGAAACAAGCAGTCGACTAGTTGGCGAGTTTGAATACATACTTTCCAGGATAATTTATGAGTGTGGTCTCGTTTTGCGTCGACATCGGGTCCTTTCATATTAATTACACTGTAAAGTAATTAGTTTAAGCGCGTTAATGAAGTTAAGGCGATAGAGAACGTGTTAAAATTGGAAATAAACAAACTGCAACATGCAATAAATAATGTGGAGAATATATCGAGGTCTTTTGACAATAAATTTTAGATCGCATCGGTGGACGACGTTAATTATCTTTGGAAGATATTTATGTCTTTTAATAGAAATTTAAATTGATAACATTTCTGTCTAAATATACCAATTTATCTTAGATTGTCTGTCTGTATTAAATTAATTTCAAGTTTATCATTGTTTTCGGTACTTATAAACTGATTGGATTTAACAGATTTTAAATAAATATAACTGACATGGAAATAGGATCTGTATATTTGTAAACCTATATCTGGTAAAAGATAAAGAAGGATATTTTATCTAAAAACAAAGAAAGTTCGAATTGGCTAACCCAAGATCACATCAATGCTGAAATTTTTTTTCAGAAGGGCAATTATCCATACAAAATTGGTTCCACCAATTAGGTTTTCTATAAGAGGCCTAGAAAAAGGGTCATTCGCGTGAGACCAGATATTGCAAATATATGGATGTTTCATCATAACACTACCCTCTGTATTATAGAGTTTTTTACGTTAAAAGGCATTCTTGTGGTAGGTACCATAGCCCCATATCCACCTGACCTTAATTCCTGTGATTTTTCTTCAACTAAAAAATTTCCCCAAAGAATGGTTTTTCGAGACTTTACAAAACATTTGGAAGTATGTAACGGACATTCTGAAGACCAGATCAGTTAACTAGAAACTACTTTGAAGGAAATAACATTAGTGTTTGAATAAAATAAAACTTTGGTTAATATGAGATGAAATCAGAATTTTATAGTAAGGTGTAGGTATGACAAAAAAATTCTTATCATGCTATATCATATGTACATACTGATATTCAGTTGGAATATGTTTCTTTAAGTGAATTTTATTAACTATATAAATAGTTATCACAAACATTATCACGCTTTAATAACAACAATGCCATTAAATAGCTATAATTTCTAACCATAACATCGTATTACTACATAGTTATAGTTTCCGTAGCTATTATATAGTTGTTTAATAGCATATCAAATGCAAAGCAAAATATAAGAAGTAACCTAGGAATGTTTTATGGTTCTGTTTTATTTCGATGGTAAAAGTTTAATTAAGATATTTAAAATAATAGCATTATAAACAAAGTAACTCGTTAACATTACGAAAAACCATAAAGGCATTGCATATATGGTACATTACTGATTAAATCCATGAATATTCATTTTTGTTTTGTTACTCTAAACGATATTTACTTATATCTACCTCTATATCTATTTCATTTCCTGCTCATTTATCAACATAACAATCTGATTTTTACCACCTGGTATTGGCTTCTGTTCAAGGTATCCCTCTCCCTTTAATTATCCCTTTTTTTCTTTGAATCGGTGGTAGATTTTGGACCGATATATCGGTCAACTTACGTTCTTTTAATTATCTGAAGCAAGAGTGCTAATGAACCCACTGGTTGGTGTCATTTATATTGTTAATTAGAAGGTGTCTCATATAAAAGGTTCTTATAAGTGACCAACATAGTAAAATATATTAGCTTTAAGTTTAATATATAAGTAAAAAGATAAGTTTGATAAGGTGTTGGAAGATATCATAAAATTAAAATCATTAAAAGGTCATTTAGAATAAAATGCAAAATTCAGTTCTGACCACCTTTGAGATATAAATACTAAGCAAGTGTATCCAGTAGTTTTAACATGAAATCATTATCATCTGTTTTGAATTTTCAATATGAAACTTTTTTATTCTTTTAATTCCTATTATTAACGTCTCTTATTAATTCCTCTTTTTCTTCGATCATTGTTCTAAATCACATATGTCTTAAAACGAATGGTATCATAGTTCTAGATTGTATTACATTTTCACCAGACCTAAAATTCTACCAAACACTTGTGAAAGCATTTTCACAGAAGGTTTAGACGTTTAGAGCTTGCCACCGCGAATAGAAGCTTGCTTGCATAAAGTCTAGGTCGTAACACGGAGTATTAAAATTATCAATAGTCTCTTGTTTTTGCTTTTTAGTCATTAAAAATTTAAATTTTATTTCGTTTTAGCTTAGGTGAGTTTATTATTTAACGATTTTTTATTGGTATGTCCTTGTTAAGAAATTAAGTTTTATTCATGAATAAAAAAATATTCAAAAATTATAAAAACTATTAGATGAATTCATATACCTTAGTTTAGTTGTGTGTACCTACTTTGAATTTAAAACATAGTCAAATATACACCAATTTTTCGAAAAATTCGTTGGAGAAAGCATATACTTCATATTCTCGTTTTTATATATCTTCATTAAAAATACACTGTGCATAGAAAATGATTGACAATGCGGAATGATTCTAGGGCTTCACTTCATTAAAATATTGTTCATCTCACAAATGCTTCAACCACGTGTGTCTGAGTTGATTGATTGAACTGTCGAATAGATTTCAAACAGTTTCTGACTTCCGCTATCGGTACATTTATTAATCGCACGGCTAGATCGACAACAAGATTTATAAAATCATTAATAACTTCAAATAGTAGAAAAGCTCAAAAGTTGGTAGGTGTATACGAAAGAGAAAATTGCTACTAGTTAAGATTTTAGACGAGTTAAACTAACAACCTGTCATATTTATATTTATCTACATCACCAGAAATATATTTTAAACGAGTAAGTAAAAGAATATTAATCGAAAGAAGAGTGGTTTCACGCTTCTTTATGGCTTTGTTTCTCCTCAGTTTTATTTATCTTATATTGATTTATATGTCCATAAAATACTGAAAAAATACTAAAAATAAAATTTAAAAGATATAAAATAAAATAATAAAAAATTTACTAGATATAGACAATTACTTATAGTATAAAAAGACATTCGATAGTAGATAGAAAAAAAAAGCAGAAATACTGTTGACAATTATAGTACATCTATAAATATAATAAAATTGAAGTATCTGTAATATTAAAATAACAGCTTTTTACTAAATGCATTTGTATGTATATACGGTACATATACAAAAATAATATTTTTTACAATTTTTGTCTGTCTGTCTGTCTGTCTTTTTGTTTGTTCCGGCTAATATCTGAAACGGTTGGACTGAAATTGACAGGACTTTCACTGGCAGAAAAATGTTGTAAGAAGTGACATAAGCTTCTCGCGGAAGGGCTACTGCTAACGATTATGTCTCAACGACTTCGTTTAAAATTTGATTTCCAGCAATTTTATCATACTTTTCTGTTTTTTATCTTTTACATTTTCTTTTTTTTTCTTAACTTAAATTGTTTTCTTACATGTTGTGGTTTTCTAGCAGTAAGACGTATTGATAAGTTAGTAATTATAAATAAATGTTGAACGTTTTCCTTTTATGAAAATATATTTTTTATAATTCACGTTCACAAAGTTTCTATTTCGACACTAAAAACAGTATCGAAATAGATTCATTGTAACACTGTTTTTGGTAACTTTTTGTTTTACACAATTGGTTGGAACTGCACTGATTATCAACGAAAGATGAAAGAGTTCAGGTAGTAAATCAAGAATTATGTTGTATTAACTACATAATCAGCGATATTGCGAAATTCAGAATATTTTATTCAAATTTGATAAACATTCAAATGTAAAATCATTAAAACTGTCAAGTGTCAAAAGTGTCAAGATCGCCAACATAAATAAATATTTCGAAAAACTCTCATTTTTTTTATTTTTTTATACTTTTAAAAGTTCATTATAAAAAATAGTATGTAATACTCGAATTACAATGACGGTTTGTAGTACTCGTTCTTTGCGAAACTCACAGCTTCGCGGTTCGTTTCACAAACTTCACTCGTACTACGAAACCTGTCATTGTAACACTTGTATTACAATATAGGTACTATTGTACAACAATTTTGTGCTCAGATTTTTCATTTTCATTGAAACTGATAAATTATTTATAGGTTATTGTAATTAGTTAGTAATATGGATAGTTTTATTATCAAAAATAAATTTTTGGGTTTTCGGATAGAAAACATCAAATCCATTAGACATGCCTAAATTAAAGTCAAATTTCTTTAAAAATACGAAAAATGCCAAAAGCCAAAGATTGCAACGTGAAAATGAAACTCAACAGAATAGGGCAAGTCATCTCATACCTATTCACAAAATAGAAGAATTTCATTAAAATTAGCATATGCATTTCTGTACGCAAAATACATAATTAATACTCTAGTCAACATCTTCAAAAACGTGAAAAATTAAAATAAAGGTCCTAAAAATATGAGCGATGGCTCATTGGATTCGGAATCACCTCTAGAAAAATGTTTTTGAAGGAAAAGTGTGCAGGCAAAAAATTGCAATTGTTATTAACAAAATAAGATAAAAAAAACACGAAGTTTCAAATTTTTAGGCCAATTATTTATACCTTTTATCCCATTGTTTATGTCAACAGAGATTAGGAAAAAATTTGTTAGTTAACAATTGAATAAATTTTTGAAAAACAGTGATAAAATGTTTTTTCCAACTGATTTAGATTCTTTCAAGTGTTAGAAAAATACTGGAATTTTTTCAAATTTTTAAAATATAATTTTATGTCATAAAAATAATATTTTATCTGTTAAACCCCTTTTTTTCGGAAATTTCCTCCTCTTTAACGAGCTTTTTTCAAAATTGCTTACATATTAATATTTTTCGAGTTATAAACAAAAACATAAATATCTGTTTTTTTTTTTCATCTTATTTTGTTAATAACAATTGCAATTTTTTGCCTCCACACTTTTCCTTCAAAAACATTTTTCTAGAGGTGATTCCGAATCCAATGAGCTATCGATCATATTTTTAGGACCTTTATTTTAATTTTTCACGTTTTTAAAGATGTTTACTAGAGTATAATCAGTTATTGTAAAATCTACGAACTGAACAACTTTTTTGTTAAATTCTAACGCGCTCAAAGTAGAGGGCTCAGCTAGTTATTTATAAAAACGAAAGTAAGTGTAATAAATTCTTATGGTATTTACATAATTTTTTTATAGGTTTAGTTTTTTTTAATAATAGATCTGATTTAAATAATTTTTTCCTGTTTTTATGCCGAAACTTTTTTTATGGTCCAATTACTTTGTTTTTAGTCGAAAAACTCTAACGGTGGCTTAGCTTATTTTATTAGACGTTTATGTTTTTACAATATTGCTCGAGGCAAACCTCATATTTTTGTGGAGAAATCGGTGTGAAGAGTTTTTGTTTACGAAACGTTTTGAAGTGTTGAAATACAAATTAAAGGGCGCAAAATAACCAGTTGATTTGATTCAGTTGCATGATTTGTTAATATTAAGCAGTGACTACTATTCCACTTTGTATAACTTAGTAAAAAAAGAATCTGTTTAAATTACTATTATTTTGAAACAAAAATAACTTCTCGGGACGAAAAATGATCTTATGCATGGATACAAATATAAATGTCTTATTGATGGCTAAAATTTATAATACTTCTAATAATTTTTTGTTTTTGAAATTATATTTACATTAACATTTTTTGTTCTTTGGCCTTCCTCTTCTTTTGGCTTGTTGTGCTTTTGCTTGTTTTACTGGTCTTTTATGCGCCATTCTATTTATGTGTCCATACCAACTCAGTTGCTTTTTTCAATTGTTTCAGTGTTTCTACTACCAGGTCCTCTCTAACGACATCATGTCTTTTTGTATCTCTTCTGGTTATCACTATCACCTTTCTTAAAAAATTTATTTTTATTTATATTTATTTTTTTGTCTATGCTTTTTTCTTGATCTATATTTCTCTTTTTTGTACTTTGTAAGATATCCAATATTTATGTTTATTTTTCTTTACTGTGTTACCTCCTTCATCTTTCCTGTATTGCTTTTATTTTTGCCTTTCTATTCTTTTACTTTCAGAATGTTGAGAACATCTCGTTTTTTTCATGTTATAAGTTCATTAACTGCTTGTAGCTAAATTACTACTTAGCAATTTTTTTACATTGAAGTTAATAAAAACTGATAATTACATTCAAAAAAATATTAAAGACGATAAATTATTTAACCAATCACCAAAAAATATTTATTTCGTATAATCATAGAGCGAATTTTAATTGAATATACAGCTATGTTCCTTAGTTAATTACATCATAAATATTTAAAATCATATTATAAATTCCTTTCAATTTTACCGATTTCTATCAAGGTATCATATTCTTGTATCGTTATCGAAATAATCAAATTCGAAGTGAAGCGTTGGGGCAATCCGAAGAAAATAAAAACGGTTTTAGTGTCCGTCATTAACACTAGCACCTGACCATTAATTGATTAGAATTTCAATCAATAAATTCAAAGTTTATAACAGTCGGTAGCGGCCTGTTGGGTTCGACTACGTATTTGAATCCGTAGAAAATCAGTAAGAATTGGAATGTTTTAAAGGATTCTTTAATTTAAATCGACAAGAGAATGTTTGTTTAAAAATAGTTACAAAAATTAAAAAATTGACAATATTAAGAAAGAAATTCAGAAATAAAGATACTTCCATAAATTATTTTCCTGATAAAAATTGCAATCTGAAATTAATTTAAACTGAGAAGAATTTAATGCATAGTCTTACAGAACAGGAAAAAATATAGATACTAAGACCAACGAATGGGAAAATTTTAAAGGAAAGTAAATAAAGGCATGTAATGGTTATAATCGCTACTAGATCGCTAGAATAAATTTTAAAAAGATTACCTACTTTCTCCTACCCTGTCACTATCACCATCATCTCCATCAGTGATAACACTAATCTAAAAAGAAATCATGTTTTGATAAAGTTGAAATTTTAAGAAAAATATAATTATTTAAATGATTGTAGAGGTTTTTAGTAAGATTTCTAGACAATTAGGTAATTTGTTTGTCAAAATTTACGTTTATGAACCAATATGAATGTTTAGAGACCATTCATTGTGTATAGTTAAATAATTGAAGAAATAATCACAATTTATAAAAAGGACTTTTTATAGTAGAAAGTTTTTTTACTGATTTATAGGTCATATTACTATTATATAAATTATTTCGCTACTTTCACATGTAAGAACAAAAAAAAAAAGAAAAAAATTATCTTTCGCGAGATCGATCCCATTACGATAACCCAACATTCCCAACCCAACAGAATTGTCACAATCAGCCGCTTATCCAAATAGGCCACGCCAAACTTATATGAAGTCTTTCAAAATGGTAATATGTATACATATTTAATTTAATAACAATTCAGTATAAATTTCGAAATCTATGTATATGCCTAAACACACTTGAAACATGCATTGTCATCCAGGTCTTAGCTATCCTGAAAATTTCAGAGCTCTAGGTAGTCGGGAAATAGGTTTAAATTCGATATCAAAATTCCACGGAATGAGACAGAGACAAAGAACACGGCGAAAATATAAAAACTTTCTAAAAAATAACCAAAACAATCGTTACCATCAACACTAAAAATACCTGGTAACAAACATACTACACTGATGGTTTTACCATTTTTTTTATTTTTTCGTTTTTATCATATTTTCTCGTTAGTTACCAGTTTTTACTATTTTTTTTATAGTACTTTGTAATTTATTGATTAGATATATTATATATTAACTGCACCACCTTACGGTGGCGTCATAGTAGGTACCTACTTAATTAAGTAAGTTTTGACCACCTTATGATGGTGTCACAGTACTTAATTACGTAAGAATTGCTGGTGTAAATTTATAAAATCTCAACTGCGCCACCTTAAGGCGGCGTCGTCATACTTAATTTCGTAAGAATTAAAATGTATGAGTTATTAGGTATTTAGTTTAGAAAGAATTACTCGTTTAAACATATGAGATATAACTGCCCCACCTTTGGTGGCGTAATGGTGCTTTATTAAGTAAAAATTGCTCTTTTATACGGTGGCGATATTGCGATATTTTTTACTATTTTTCATTTTACTTTCGTTTCGTTTTTCTATTTATATATAATATATAAATTGAAAAACAACACCATCTTACCTAGATATCCAAACAAATTAACTTACATCGTCATCTATTAGGAATTCAATGAACTATATAATAAATACGTAATTTATATGGGAATATTAAAGGAAGGCTGTTAACAGGATAAAAAGTATCCTATGTCCGTCTCCTGGTTTTAACCTACTTCCTCATGAATTTTCAGCCAAATCGTTTCAGCTGTTCTTAAGTTATAAATAGTGTAACTAACACGACTTTCTTTTATATATGTGGATATATAAGTACATGAATGTATCATTTTTAGTTTCTGTCTTAGCTTTTCAGAAGAATGAAGAATATACGTAAAATAAAATGCGTTTCAATAGATACTTGTTATATATTATTACTATTTAATGTATTCTTGTTTAGTGAATTAAAAAAAGTATATTCTTATCAGAAGGGCCAACAAAATAGAAAAAAGAACAGCAGAAAATAGGAACACGCGAACGCATAATCTAAATACTGCGGACGGGGCCAGACTAATGAAATTAAAATTCATTTATTCTTGGACGAACACTATCAGTCCTGCAGGCGGGATTCTTAGAAGGATATACATTTAGCTAATTAATTAACGGGTCGGAGGCGGTGAAAGCGGGGAAGTTTTTGCATGCCACTAATGGCGAGCGCCACATTCTGTGACTTGGACAAGTATATCACGGTCTCGAAGGGATTGTGCTGTAATACCGTTGTCAAGTGAAAAGAAAATGAACGTGTAAAGTAACATTCTTGTCGCTTGATTATTTTCCTATTACACTGATCAAAGAAGATTTAAGTAAAGTTTGTTCTATATCTGTCTACATTTTTTTGTTACTTGGTATTGAATGCAAACACATGAGTAATTGATAAAGGTAAATCAAGTAAATACTTTTATATTATATTTATAAAAAGACACAAAATAAACAAAAACTCAAATTGGTATTATACAAACTCAAAAGATAAAGATTATCGATCATGTCATTTAGTTTATTTATCATAAAGAATTCATAAAATAATATTAAATTCAAAGAGATTATAATAATAAGATTACCCAAAAAAGTGTTACAGTGTCGCTTTACATATAAACACGTTTTTAATAACACCAAATACGAGGTTCATATCTTAATAACTATTCATGAAGACCGAAGAACCTGTGCGTTTTTGTTCCATATTGAGCGAAGCCGCCTTTTGTGAATAACCGTTATCCAAATGAGGATCCCACGTATGAATTCTTTTCACGTCGTTTAGTGGAAAACACACTTAATTGCGCAAACAAATGAATACATTAATTGGACATAATAACGCTTTTGTGTAACAATATCAATGTCCGACAAATTCTTAAAGATTTTTTTACATACCAGTAAGGTTTGGATATAAAAATAGAAGTAGATATTGTTTTTGGATAACTTTAAACTTAGCATAAGATGTTTTTTACATTATAATTTAATTTCCTTGACAAAGGTATTAATAATATATTACTTATGTCTTAATACAACAATTTTACCAAACTATTTCAATTGTAAATATAACGCACCTCTTTTAATGATTGATTATTTAGTATGCCGAATGAGATTATTAAGTATTTTTTATTTTGTTTTATTAATTTTTTTCGTTGATTGTACATTCAGCAAACAGCTCTGCCAATACTTTGTTTATCCTAAGGTGACGCTTTTTAAATTATAACTCTTTTTTCGTAGATACCGTAGATAGAAGTAGACATATAAGAAGTTATGAAGGCAATAACATTTTGAGAGGATCGGTAGGTGGCCCGTGTTTAGAGCGTTTCTTTCACAACGATCAGAAGAACATCTGAGAAGACTGGGACACACAAAAGAAGAACAGAAACACCAACAATGATTGTTTGTACCTTAATATTCTGGAAAATAGCCAATCGTAGCGTAAATGATTTCATAAAAAAGTACGCCACGTTGATATTACCTACTGATGGTACAGTTAAAAGACGCCTGAACAAAGCAAATTTGAGGTATTGTAGACTCACGACTAGATCTCTTCTTGTCAGACAACATCGTCTTAGTTGTTTAAGATTTTTTTAACGATCGGGTGAAATGTTTGACATTCGTTTTTGGATCTAAAAGCCAGCACCGTTTTCGAGAAAGAATTTTAGGTTGGCTAGTTTTTAGATATGCTATTTCTCTCATTTTTCTTTTTAGAACATAAATCTATTATTACGAGACAAGTTAATTGTTGTTTATACTGTCCCAAACGCTAATTTTAGATTTAAAAAAATCATAATATCATAGTATTGTTGAAATTACTATAGGATGTTATTTAAGCATATAAAAAAGCAATAATTCCATTGTTAAACCTTCAGCGAGACCTATCTAAAAGTGAAAAGTGATTGGGCATGTTTAAAAGTTTTAAAGTAGACCTTGTTAGGTCGCCCTGTACATTTAATCTTATTTTAATCTTAAAATAATTTGAAAAAATGTTTTTTCACCTGTACAGGTAGTGTACAGGGCGCTAGTGAACGCAACCTCTGCTGCCATCCAGATAGTCCATATGTCGCCCGGAAGAGTGAGAGAGACAACATTCTTAAAAACTGGCCTACCTGAAATTATTGTTTTCTCAAAGTTGCTAGCTCCCGTACTATACAAGAGAGTCATTTATTAGAGAAAGCCTCATCTTTTGTATAGCCTATGATGTAATTTTGGAGGTAGTGCCTTTACGTAGATTTTTCCGTAATACACGTAGGTACCTATATGCTAAAGGTCCTTGATAACTAAAGACTTTCATTTGATTTGTACGACCAGTGGCTGCGGATATTATGCAGTATCTTGATAAAATGAGAATTACAACTTTAGACTGGCCCATGTGCAGCCCTGATATAAATCCAAATCAAAATTTTCTATAAGATGAAATTTATTACATTTATTGCGTTTTGTTAGATAGAATTTTATTTTTGACTAGTTGTACTCGCCACGTCGTTCGCGTGGCAAGTGATTGTTGTATAAAAATTTCTTACCCCACCCCATTTAAGGAATGGGAGAGAAATTTTTATACACCAGATGTTAAGTTGAAAGAAGACAAATACATCTGTGAAAACCGCATTCGAATCGGATCAGTAGTTTTTATGTGATGCACGCACATACATAGATACAGACAGAAAAAAAAATCTAACCACATTTTTGGGTCCTATTTCGATGTACCGGCGACGTCGTTCGCGTGGCGTGTTGATTTTTGTATAACAATTTCTTTCCTCACCCTGTTAAAGGGGTGGGGGGAGAAAGTTTTATACACCAGATGTTAAGTTGAAAGAAGACAAATACGCATTCGAATAGGATCAGTAGTTTTCATGTGATGCGCGCACAAACATATACATTTCTACAGTTTTATTATATGTATAGATAGATTGTCAATTAATAATATACAGTTAGAGGTATTGTTTAAAACATTTTTATTATTTGCCCCTTTACAATAAATAAAAACAACTCTTAAGACCAAGTGGTAATTATGCTAGTTTTGTAAATTTTGCCTTAAAAGTGTATTAAGTAACATGCGTGAACGAGAACTTTCACTTGAGTTAGGTTTGCAGATCAAGAAATAGTTTTCAAAACTATCGCGCATAGCATAATGTAGGTAAAGTATATATAAAGGCAATTCAATCCTTCTTCTCATAGTGTCTAAATATTTTCTATAATAAATTTTAGGTACAGTTCTATTTAAGTATCTTTATTTGGATTCAAATAATATAACATAAACCAACTGTTTAATTACCTATTATTAAAGTTTAATATCCATATTTTTACGGCCTTCATTATTCATCTCTTGTCTGATTCTCTGATTCCCAAACGACTATTTAATCAGAATTAATATATATTAAATGACTAAGTACTTCCTCGCGTGCTAATACGCTACCTATACAAAATTAAATTTGAATTTTTTTCACGGACCAACTAGTGCCTATTAGAAAAACATTCAACTTACTCCCCTTCTAATAATTTATCTTTCATCAAAGTTTATAACGTTACACAAAAAACACCACAACCTTTTAGCGTCTCTTATCACCCCTAGATTATTACAAAATTACCGCAAGAGGGATAGAACTTAAAAGGTTTGTTAGGGTAGCGACACACGATGGTAGTAGCTGAAAAAAGAAGAATTCTCTATTGAATTATTATTACACTTTTTCACTTTTATGGTCAATAAATTAAAATATATAACTTATTTATATCAACACCTTGTAGATTAAATTTTGTAAAATTCAGTACCTATATTCTTGCATATGAATATGTAAATTTATATTTATTTAAAATTAGTATTAAACACAGTGAAAATTTAATAGCAAATTCCAGTGTACCAAGCCATTTATACCGGTTGCTTAGTTGTCTTTCTACATTCCACTAATATCTATATTTTAGTTTATGGTCATTTGAATTAAATTCCTAATCCACCTACAATTTACTACGCAAAATAAAACACTTTATATACAATCAGTATGAAACTTCATTAGAATAATCTTAAGACATCTTGTATTTGTAGAATAAATTAGAATTTTAACACTAACAATTAAGTACATAAACAACTTAAATAGTCATAAAGTTAATTCAATTTTTAGACCTCAAGATATAAAATGTAGGATTAGTAAAACCGGCAGATGAAAACCACTAACTTTAAGTACTGGTATCTTAAGAAACCAACAACATATTAAGAGATACTCATGTAAGAATATTAAGCACTGGAAAGGAAAAATGTTAACGCTCTGAAAATATAACACTTTAAATCAAAATATTTTTCAGAAAATGTTTAACGTTTTACTCATTTCTCGATATTATTTAGCATGTTTCTTTTGTTATATCCTTTCAACTAAGGTTATTCAGGATATCCAGAATAAAAAGCATCTAACAAGTAAATATCTTTTACCCACGACTCATAAGTAAATTGCGTATTTTTTAACCTATAACTCTGTCAGTAAGTGTCAAATTATTGAGGAGTTGTGTTATAGTTTCATTTACTAAACTAGTGGAGTAAGTAAGTTGAAACCTGTATTGTTATGTTGGTTACCTACAGTTTTCATTAAATTAAACTAACATTTGACATTTCTCAGACAGAACTGTCTGCAAAATCGAATATTTTTGACAACTTATGCCAAAATTTAAATTTTATATTTGTTATTTTTAGTTTTATACAAAACCATTTGGTAAGTCGTGGGTAAAGCATAGTACTTCACTCGAGGAACAAATTGCATATTTCGCTCGTTTCTTTAGCCCCTTCGCTCGCAAGCTCGCTCATGGGCCAAACACACTCGCTGTAATATGCAATTTACTCCACTAGTAAAGTAATATACTATTAACTGTATTAAAAAATTGAACGATGCAGTTTATAATGAATAATACTTTGGTAATATAAGATAAAGTAAGATATCAAAAAGCTCCAAGAAATTCATGGTCTGTAAGGGGAAGAAAAAGTAAAAATACTCCAGGAGACTTTTGACGTAACAAGAAAAATTAAAAAGTACTATAAAATAAATGGTAATAAACACAAAAAGTAAGATTTAACTATTACAAAACCTATGATCCTAAATTTAGCTCTAGATATTAATTTAACTTTTTGTTTAATTTAAATTTATCTAGCTATGTATAAATAGTATATTGTGTGGCAAGGCGTGAAACAAGGCGATTTCTGACCGGGCGATGATAGCCCCCGCTTCGCTCGGGCAGTCAACTCTCGCCCTAGTCAGAAATCGTCTTTGTTTCATCCCGTGCCACACACTATATCACATGTATTGAAACAGCGGGTTTTGATCTCTGTAGCCAGTCGAAGTAAAACTATTTCAGACCAATGCAACTGTCAGTCAGAAACCTTCTGTCAGACAGACTTGAAATAATGACATTTGTTTCTGAGCAAAACGAGGTCTGGCTTCGCCCGGTCAGAAATCGTCTTTGTTTCATCCCGTGCCACACACTATATTTTTCATATCACATGCATTAAAACTGCGAGTTTTGATCTCTGTAGTCAGACAAATAGCGTAGTAATATCTTGACAACGATTTGACGACAGCTGTCAGACAATTATTGTTTTATTCGCTTTTGTTTATTACAAATGCGATTCTGACAGACTTGAAATAAAGACATAAATAATAAATAAATGAATGTGCCGGACAGAAATAACGTTGTTTCTCCCCCAGGGCAGAAAACTGTCAGTTTCTGACTGACAATTGCATTGGTCTGAAATTGTCTTGTTTCGACTGACAAAACAGGGATCAAAACAAGCTGTTTCAATGCATGTGATACGAAAAATCATTTACTTAAAAAAATATTTCAAATTAAACAAACTTTTCCATTTCTGTGAAATTCTAATCGATATACTAATAGCATAATCATTTATCTCAACGACTTCGCTACCAGAAAGATAAAAACCCTCTAGGTCAAAGAGTCACGTGAGGTGTTTAAACATAAAAACGTGACGACTAATGTTCCAAACGCGTGCTACCCTAATTCAGTAATGGGGCAGACGCGGTCATTCTGTTTGGGGAAGAATTACGACCTCATTACGCTAATTGACTATGGTTACCTGGTGTATACATGGCTTATGGTTAATGCCGGATAACCAGCTGTCATCTTTTATGCCAGAAAATAATACAAATGTATTTTATTATTTAACTGTTTTAGAGAAAGGTAAATAACCGTTAGGAATAAAATAAGGGATATAAAAAGCAATCAATATATATCTCCATGTAATAGTTATTCTAAAAAATATACGAGTTATATAATCTAAAATTATGAAATTTTTTATATCTAGCCATTCTCATCTATACTTATAATAAATCTGTAGAGACGTCAATTCTGTACATGAAATATATTTCCGAAATAACTATCAGGGGGTGATTAGGGATCGATAATGATGCCAAAAATGCAATCAGTAAAATTTTTGTCTGTCTGTCTGTCTGTATAACCGTTATAGAAACAAAAACTACTCAACGGATTTAAACGAAACTTGGTACAATTATTTTTCATACTTCTGAGCTGGTTATAGTATACTTTTCATCACGCTCAAATCAATAGGAGCAGAGCAGTGAAGGTTTGACACTTTGCACAATAGTAATTTTTATAATTTTGAGGTCAATTGTGAACGGATTTTAAAAAATTCCACCCACAAGCGGGGTTGCGGGGGCGAGAAAAATAATCTATACATAAACTGTGAAAATGAAAATTCTGTACATTAAAGATATTAAAAAAATAGTAGCGGGGCGGTGTTACTACATCGATATAGAATCCAAAAATGTTAGATTTTTTTATCTGTCTGTCACCGTCTGTATGTTTGTGCGCGCATCACATTAAAACTACTAATCCGATTCAAATGCGGTTTTCACAGATGTATTTGTCTTCGTTCATCTTAACATCTGGTGTACAAAAATTTTTCCCCCACTTCTTAAAGAAGTCGGGGGAGAAATTTTTATATAACAATCAACACGCCACGCGAACGACGTTGCGGGTACAGCTAGTATATAATAAGTTCGTAAGTCTTGCGTTACTATATAACAATAAGTTGCTACTTTTCGTTAGCTAATTAAATATAATTTAGGGATAGCAATATTAAGCGATTACTTCTTTCTTCTACATCAACACTATTTAGTACTATCTCATACTAGCAACATTTTTATAGGTGCACTATTACAAGAATTAATTTTTATAACAATTTTCTCCTTTGGATCTAAGTATTCAACTTGAATTGGTCGACAAAAAATTAATTGTATCATCGCTTTTTCCATACTAACTAAATATTGTTTTCGTGTGTTTTCTTATGATTATGGGGGTGTTACTACATCGATATAGAACCCAAAAATGTGTTTAGATTTTTTTTGTCTGTCTGTATGTTTGTGCGCGCATCACATGAAAACTACTGATCCGATTCGAATGCGGTTTTGACAGATGTATTTGTCTTTTTTCATCTTAACATCTGGTATATAAGAATTTGTCCCCCCACCCCACTGAAGGGAGACATTTTTATACAACAATTAACACGCGACGCGAACGACGTCGCGGGTACACCTAGTCTTAACTAAAACAATGATCTGCTTTAATTAATAATTACAATCCGTCAATCTTGTCAAACTTACGAAATAAAAAAAGGGTCGTTCTAATATTTACGTATGAGTTGAAATTATGTGATTTACATTTTCTTTATGAATTTCCAACATCAATGCAAAAACGAAAATACACAAGTATAAACAATTGCAATGCGTCGAAACTTAAAAATTAGATATATGCAAACAAAATATCTATTAAAACTCACAGATTTTTACATTTCATTTACTGACAGTTGTAAAATTATTTTTCGTATTTTGCTCACTAAAACTGCTCGTTTTTCACTGCACTCTTTGGACGGTAAATAATTAAAACACTATCTGGGCATAAAATTAAACTTTATGATGGGTACTTTAAGGCCAAAGAAGTACACACACACACACACTTGTTTTTGTACTTATCCAATGCAAGGTTTATAGTGTATCATATGAAAAAAGTGGTAAGTAGCGGTTTACTGACGATTTAAAAATAATAAAACGCAATACTACACGTACTTATTATTTAGCAATATGAATAAAAAAAAAATAAAAGTAGGTAAACAAAAAATTATATTTTTTGTTAATATATTACTTAAAACTTTTTTTATTGTAATAGTAATAAACAGTTAGGATTTTCGGATAAAAGCATAATTTTTCCCTATAATTACTCCAGACTAACGAAATTCCATTATTCTCTTAGGATAGTACATATGTACCTGATCGGGCTCTAAGAAGACTTGTCCCGGATATTTATGTCGTTTGAGACCGGTTAGGTACTCTCCATTTACAGAAAATATGTTCAACCGTTTCATACTCCAAATGTTCTACCTTCCACTTTGTCCACTTTACAGAGATAGTACCTTAGTTGACAGTGTCCTGTGAAAATGTCTGTGATATTTCTAATTCTAAGAGTAACTAAATGTAGCACAGTAAAGGTCGTATTATCCTTTTTGGTGGTCTTTAGTATAGTTAACCTAGAGTGTTTTTCCAATACGTTGCACTTTAGTTTCTTTTTGCAATCAAGAACTTTATGATTAATGCGACCTGGTTTCTGATAAATCCTTTTTTGGTCTGAGACCGAATGTAAAGTTATTTTGTTCTGTTAAGTCAGTTGCTTAAGACACTGTTTGCAGTATCAGTACCCGAACGTTGTAAAGTATAGAGCCTTCAAAGTAGGTTAGCAATCGGATGCAATCAAAGGCTACATTGAGGTGCTTTTTAATGCACTTTTGAGCACGATACCTATTCCTTCTGGTGTTTTAGTTTTTTGTTAACTCACACACATTGATAGTAAATTCCTTAGGATTCCAAGACGTCCTATAAGATTGCCGGGATTCAGAGGCTAGTTCTTTTAACCTATATAGACACTTTCCATATCAATCTACTCTACATTAAATACAAGGGGGAAAGGTGTAGAATTACCTCCAAGGTCATATAAGATACCATCTCATTGCGCCAGTGATCTCTATACCAGTTAGTCTTTGTACTTTTTGAAACTCTATTATTATCTTTTGTTGCTTTATTTTAATTAACCAAACCAGTACAGCATAGATAGTTAGACACCACCAATAAATCAATTTAGATTTAAACCCCATATTTTCATAGAAAGTCTACATGGCCCTTGTAGCTTTAGAGGTGTGGATTCTACGTAAATTTCACGATGATGACTCAGAGGTGTTACACCTCTTCTAAACATGAAAGTGTCACTCCATTTATATCAGGTGGTTAAGGCATTGATTTCCTTCTGTTGGTGAATTAAATGAATGTTGTTTTGTTAGGACTAATGGGCACCAAGTAGTTATGACACTTTGTATGCTCTTAACAGTACGTAATACTGCCATGTTTACCTCTTAAAACAATAATTAAATCATCAGTAAAACCTTGCTTATTTCAATTTTATTACATTAGTTACGTTCCCCAGCTAACAAAACAATTTAGTACCTATTATTTATAAGAAATTTCAATTATTTGAACTTTCTGTTAATTTTAAAAGCATTACATTTGTATGTATAAATAGTTATAAATAATTTTACGATTTACCTTGTAAGTATACATGAATTCTGCGTTTCCGATGTATTCGTGTGCAGTGGACATGAACGTGCCAGCAATTTTTCCGAATCTGGCGTAAACCAATGTAGTATGTTAGCCAGAGGGAAGCCGATAGTCGATAAAGGTCATGAAAAATAGGAATTACTGGTATTCCTTGTTTAACAACGTAACGGATTGCCGTGCCTCTAATCAATCTTTTTATTTCAATTTAATCAATATGATATCGCGGCAAGTAGTACTCTTATATTAAGATCAAAACAGTAAGTATCGCGATTATTATATACAAGGATAATTTAAGTCTTAGAGGCTTAAAACGAAGAAGCGGAAATATCGAGTTTTACAACAAAGTTCTAGAAATGTATATGTGATTCTTATTATTCATGACACTCATTTTTATTTATTATATTACAAAAAAATTAGCATATCTTTATTGCATTCTTTTATGCTGCTATATTATTATAAACGGTTTTGTGAAGGGAATTATAATTAATTTTCACTTATATAAATTTAGTTATCGTCTATACTATAACAGCAAATTTATTAAAAGAAAATCAATGGCTGTTCATGAGAGGGAAATTTTCTGGGAGTGGCAATGCGCAGAAATCAACTCCTAACAGTTATACGCATGGAACTTGCGCTCCAATTTCAGGGACGTTTCCAAGTGGATGAATTTCCTAATGGTTACCAAATTTGTGACATGCTCTGTTATACGAATCAGAGGAATATTTATATTATCGCTTATAAGAACAAAGGAAAAATATTAAATCATGTCAAATTAACGATTATTTCTGGAAAGTTTGTCTGTAGTAAATAACTTTATTCCTTAGTAACATTTTCTTATCTTTTAAGGAAATATTACTTTTTCTACGGTTATTATACAAATGTATCATTTTTTGACAGTAATCTCTAAAGAAATAGGGTACGTTGTTATATCAAATAAAGAAATATCTCATTTCTTTATCTGATAACACAAAGGGTTCATTTCTTTATTGTTTTAACTTAATCAAGTATACTGTAACAAACATGTGTTCATATATTTGACTAACAGTACAGATTGACAGTAATAAAGTAGTGACAGGTACAACAGATAGTTTTTAATACATTATTTAAATTAGATTGTTATTTAAGTAAAAATGTTAAGTAGTGATGAAAAAGAATTAAAATTAACTCCTCCTGAAATAAGAGAAGCGGCAAACGAAGCTTGTCAGAATTTGATTCCCCAAATTTCAAAACATAAGTACCAGAATGCATATGAAAGTATCGTGACCTGGCAAAAGAAAAAAGCGTTTCAGAAACTGTGCTTTTAGCTTATTTTTCTGAATTAACAAATAAATTTAAGGTATGATAACTATAAATATTGTAAATAACAGTTAATTTTACTTAAATAATATAACTTATTCGTTATGTTTTGTTTTTTATTTAATTTATTTTTGAATTATTGTATTATTTTGTGGTATAACCGTAGAAATAGTATAGTGTTTGACTCGCAAGGAATAACTTATTTCCCACTCGTACGATTTGCAGCATTCGCCTGCGGCTCATGCTGCAAACATCGTACTCCTGGGAAATGAGTATCATTCCTTGCTCGTAAAACAATATACTATTTTAGTATTAGGGTATATTTTTGAAGATAAGACGTTGGATGCATTGTAGTCTGTAATACTTTTTATACAGGGTATCCAAAAACTCTTCTACGAAAAAATAACCTTGTATACTAGTGGGAATTTCATGTCAATTTAACTTAAATTATATACAGATCTATAGCCCTTTAATATCTAGTGGTTTACGTCACAAGTCCTGAAAGTGGTCTTTTACTGGACAAGTAGGCAAATTGCCCTGCAAGCCTGCGTCCGGTAATAGTATTATACGTTACAAGGTCGGTAGGTGACTTATTACAGTACGAGTTAGTTTACGGACGAGGCGACGTAGGAGCCGAGTTTGGAAATGAAAACGAGGACTGTAATAACACCTAACGACCATGTATCGTATTATATTTTATTTCATCCTGTTTTTATAAATTAATAAATTCATAAAAATGTTAACAGTAGTTCGTAACTTGACTAAAAATGGTTCGTAACTTGATTAGTTATGTCAAATTACCTTGAAAGCGATCTGTCACTGTCAAATAATTTTTTTATTATTAAGGTTTAATTGTTAATATAAAATTGAATAACATTGACTTCCTTTTAAATATGGATGTAAAAGTAAGTAATTAATTATTTTATTTTTATTTTATAGTCATTATAGTATTTTTAAATGTCAAAAATTAAAAGTAATTGTCTTCTCTTAAGCAATCAGAGCAGCGTTGCTAGGCAACACATTACAGTACCTGATACCGTAATGTTTTACTTACCGGCGCCAAATTGATTATAGGGAAGTGTATTTACTGGACAGGATGAAATAAAAGCTTTTACCGGACTCATTTTTATTTACTTTCTTTCGATGGTAACCGAGTTTTGTATATATTTAAAACTACAAAATACCTTGACATATTTTGACGTTTAGTTCAAACGTGAAATTTATTATAAAATGGATATTTAAAATGATGCATTTGATTATGAATTAATGGAAATTATACCAGATGAAATTGTTAAGGCAGCCACCCAAGCAAGGTTTGTTAAAAAAAATGTTAAAATTAGTTAATAAAGAGTTCTTGTTATAAAAAAAAGGGTGTGGCAGCCAGTGGGACTGCCGGCAGAAGTTATACTTCTATGCACTGTTAACTAATAAAACTTAATAACTACAAACACAAGCAAGTAGAAATATTTTTGAAGTAAAACTTCTTTAGCGACACTAGGAGTAAAAAAGTTATTCTAACGGACGTGACGTCATTCTAATAACAGAAACCGGAAACAAAACCTAATACTGACACGATTATGCATGGGCGCCGGCAGCAGGGTGCAAGAGGGTGCGCTTGCACCCCCTGCTATGAAAGAAAATACCTGAATTTACCAGAAAATTATATATTTTTTTAATTTTTTTATTAAATTATTGTTTGAATAAAAACTGAAGGCGTCGCGGTTGTTGTCCAAATCATTCTACATTCTATATTATATTAGATCATAATAGTGTGTAGATGCAGATGCACCTCCCTGAAAATAATCCTGGCTGCGCTCATGCGATTCTGCCTACTATATTAAATGAAATTAAATCTGTAATTGTATGAATTGACAGCTTGTTATCTTGTCAACCAAAATACATTGCGTAAATAATTTAAATTTGTGTATAAAGTGTTTGTATTAAATATGAATAAACAAAGTGGATTTATTAATGAAGAAAGTGATGAAAAAATATTGAATGAAAACAGTGAGTACCTACTCTGTATGCATACATTTTATTTTTGGTGTGTAATTACACTATTTATTCCTAATTATTTATACCTATTATTTATACCTAGCTATTTTCGTTTTATAGGTTTAAAGAGCTAAAAGCTAAAAAGAAAAAGAAATTGTGAACGTCATATTATAAGCGCCAGAAAGATTTGAAGAAAAATGAAAAAAGACGAGACAGCGACATTTATTATGATTTGATTAAGTAAGTTTATATACATACATACATATTACGATAGTAAAGAAGCATGTTGCACGTTTTTGTTCATAAAATAATAATATTCGACATGTTTTAACACTTGCTTATACTTATTTTAGGTTTGGTTAGGTAGCCATAAAGGCCATAAAATCACTAGTCAGGATGGCTGATCTTTTACCAGCAATAACAGATCCTTCGTAGGACTGAAGAAAACAAACTCAACTCAGGATTTTAAATTTTATGGAATATGCTATAAAATGCTACAAAATGAAATGGTTATCTAACTATCGAAGGCTCTTGTGTTGTGTTGTATTACAATAAGGTAGATACAGCTACAAAATCACACATTCTAAACGTAATATGTGTATATTTTTAATAGTGTTTACCTATTATTAAAGCAAAACTTCTTTAGGCGCGACTAGGGGTAACTCTAACGTTAGATTCTAACGGAAGATTCTGATGGAAGTAACGGTGTGATTTCAGCTATGGGAGGAGCTTAAATTTTCAAAATTTTCAAACGGTTTCAAATACATTAATGTTATTTAGAGAGTAAAATCTATGTTTCACATTTTAGTTTTCATAAACCTATTATTTCATATATAAAAAATAATGATAATTTTCAAATTCCTATTTCTAATATAAATATAACATCTCATTTTTTGTAAGGTATATAGGCAATAAATATGATTGAATTGTAATTAAATATTTATTTTCCGATACGTACGTCAACAAGTTTTACTTCAATCGCGCGTAAAGGTTACACGCACACTCTTTTTTTTTTTTAATTAACTGTATTCAATTAAATAAATACTTAGAAAAATACGACCAGTGATGTGTGCCCTTACTTCAAACACGAAAACTAAACAGTAAAACGATCAATGTACAAAAAAAGTGTTTACAAAACCCCATAGTGCAAAATATAATGCAACCATGTGACGGTAGTATGGACTACAATACAATACTATTATGAT
The DNA here is from genome assembly GCA_964028335.1 of Altica lythri. Taxonomy (NCBI): domain Eukaryota; kingdom Metazoa; phylum Arthropoda; class Insecta; order Coleoptera; family Chrysomelidae; genus Altica; species Altica lythri. Next base: position 25,758,148 of record OZ034808.1, on the reverse strand, counting down.
TAATATTATTAATATAAAATACTAAACTTTATATTATGTTTACTTACGTGACAGAATTTTAAAATAATCTGTCAAACACAATGTAATACGTTACTATGATATTCCAAAACATTAGCTCAGATTGTTTTTTGTATATCTATCTCTTTTCAATGTACTGATACCTTATATGTGTTTCTGTCTCTCTCTTACTCACACCATTACATATGTAATGATTTTTCCCATTTAACCCCACACAAATCAAGTCCATGATAAGAAGTATAACTTCAAAATGTAAACTGAATAATATGAAGTTATTGGTACAACAATGCCCGTTTTAAAAAAAATATTGTACGTAATACGTCCCAAAAGTGCTTTTACTAGACTCGCAGGCTTGCAGGACTCGCCTGTGGCTGGCACTGCAATTTGCCCTCTCGTCCAGTAAAAGACCACTTTCGGGACTTATTACGTAAACTACTATTATCTTTGAAAACGACAACCGATCTGTTTGTCGAAAGCTCAGAAAAGAAAATGATTTTAATTTCTGTTAGGCATTTTCAGTTTTGAAAAAACGACCCTTGACAAATTTGACATATCTATCAAGTTAAATAAGCAAGGGTCATTTTCAAAATATTGATTTATCATTTTATTACTTAAGAGAGGAATAATAATGTGCATGTGTTGGTAATGTCATTTCCTGTTGGATTTTTGTAAGACAAAAGATAATGTAGGTGCTATCGATGTTATATTGCATCACTTTGCAGATAACAAATTTAACAATCTACTGAAATAGGTAACAATTTCTTTATTATTATAATAATATTGTAAAGATCAAACGGTGCTATCATTTATATTACAAAAAAAAAAACACAAAACCTCATTTCTCCGTCACGATCACGGATTAATATACTCCACAAAAAAGTCATCGTTCAGGAAGTGTCTAAAAAGATTAGAGTTACAGTAATTCACATGTTCTTTGCCAACCAGAGTTCGCGGTTAATTATAAATATTTTGTGTCCGATATGAGCAGGTAGCGTGGCTACAGTTATAGATCGGTGAAGGCACTGCGCTGGGTGTCAGAGGCCACGATGATTGCCACGCACCGATGGACCGTCACGCGAGACAATTCCAAAGCTCCAGCTAGTTTGATTACAGGGAAATTTGTGTAAGAGTGAGGTAAAATGATTACAGGTAAAAAACTTTTCTTCCAAGGGTAATAAGTTATCATTAACAGTTATTAAGCCGATTTCCTGTAATAATTGCGAATCTGAAATATAGAAAGTATGGACACCTATGTTAAAAATCATGTTATGAATTTCAAAGTTACATTATTGATAAATTAAAATGTGGAAAACTCTTAACATTTCTGCTCTCAACTGATCTCAGACTACCCCTTATAGCAATGCATATATGTAATTTAAAAAAACAAAAAACATTGAGTTAATATTACACATGTCATGTTTTAAGGACCGTTAAGTACTTCATAAGAATTAGAATTTTTTGGAATTTCACGTTTTTATTAACAAAAAATCAATAAATACGATTTTCGCGCAATGCTAAGGTAACTGTTTTGATTTTCTGAGATTTAGAAGCGGAAAAGCCAAAAAAAAAAATGGAAAGAATATTTTTAAGCCACTATGATTGCAACGCACAGATGGACCGCCACGCGAGACAATTCCAAAGCTCCAGCTAGTTTGATTACAGGGAAATTGGTGTAAGAGTGAGGTAAAATGATTACAGGTAAAAAACTTTTCATCCAAGAATAATAAGTTATCATTAACAGTTATTAAGCCGATTTCCTGTACAATAATTGCGAATCTTGAATATAGAAAGTATGGACACCTATGTTAAGAGTCATGTTATGAATTTCAAAGTTACATTATTTTCCCTTGAGACAGAGGATAGTACTCACCAATCAGTCAAGCTAACTGCGCGAGAGACATAGCAAATTCTAATATTTTTCTTTGGCTCTCAAACACAACTCTAGCTTCGGCTACACGAAAAGCTGTTTCTAGTACCTAGTATATTCTCAAAGCTTACTTATGGTATGGTTAATGTTTTGGTATAAGCTTTTACAGTGCCATTTTTTAGGGCGGGCTTTTGTTAATAATATTGTGCTCTACAGTAAACACCATTAAAGTCATATTTTCGGTACCATATTGGTTTACTAAACAATACTTTTTTATTATGCTTGCCTCCAAAACATATTTCTGTCATTTTACTATTAGTCCGGGTTCCCACGTGGTAAAAAAGGCATAAAGAATAACCGGCTGAAACTTTCAGAATCGCTTAATTGCACTTAGACCTACAAACTTCCATAGCAACAATATCGATGGATGGGGCGTTTTTTCTTCAGCAGCGGTCAAACATGTCGAAAGATATAACCCTCCCCGGAGTGATGGATAACCGATTTATTTTTTGTGAATCAACAGTTTTTTAATATTACTACATAATAAAACACGTGACCTACAAAAAGAGGAGGGCGTTTGGCGGGGCCTACGCGCTTAACATGTAATAGTTACGACTGCCAACGACTTAACAAATAACCAGTTAACGCCCTCTTCTTTTGTAGGTCACATAAAATAATAAAAAACTGTTGATTCACAAAAAATAAATCGGTTATCCATCACTCCGGGGAGAGTTATAACTTTCGACATGTTTGACCACTGCTGAAGAAAAAACGCCCCATCCATCGATATTGTTGCTATGGAAGTTTGTAGGTCTAAGTGCAATTAAGCGATTCTGAAAGTTTCAGCCGGTTATTCTTTATGCCTTTTTTACCACGTGGGAACCCGGACTATATAATAATCAGTATTATAACAGTAGAAGAATTAATAAATTGAACGCTCTTGTTAACTTGATTATTGATTTGTAGAGCTAATAGACTGATTTAATATATACTTGAGTATCTTTAATTCAATATTCAATACGATTCGTTGTAAGAAGTTTAACACAAATAGACATTGTTTAAGGTGGATAAAGTTTATTGTTGCCATCAACATTAAAAAAATTTATTTAAGATTAATGAAAAGATGTTGACAGCTAACTTAACCCAGCTGATCTGTTTGGCTCAACGTTTTTTTCACATCATGTAATTGACTTAAGTGAAATACCGTTAACCAGTCGATATAACTTTTTTCGTACCAACTCAACAACTTTTAATATGGTCTTACAAATGCCAACGATTTAAATCAATTTATTTCCTGTATATACATCGATTTAAAACACCTTTGGAATTATTTAGTATTACCATCTTTAGCCGGTTATTTGCATGGGATTATAGAGTTGCAAGTATTTCTGTGCAGTACATGAGCTACTTAAACGTTGTTTAAGAAGGATAAATATTAATAATTATTATTATTACTTCTGGAAGATAATGACCTCACCAAACAAGTTAATTTACATTTTTATAAATAATTAAGATTAATGCTCTATAGGACACAAGGGAGTGGACCGGACCCGTTCATTGAATTCTATGAATGAAATCTCTATAAATACCGTTAGAATTATGATGTTACTATTTAGAACACTGCCTGCTTAAGTTGAAACAATATGTAAATTAATGACTAAGGTTTTCTCAATCACATGCGAAGAGTGCGACTGTGTCTGTAGGTCAATTTTTCTATAATAACATTAATCTTCTTTCCAAATTACCTAAAACCATTTATCGAATTTAAACCAAAGCATATGCACAGAGGAAGTAAAAGTTTAAAGACTGAATATATTAAAATATAGTTGCCTATTTAGTCAATAAATAAAAAACTCAACTCATGGTAACAAATCGGATTCGCCATGACCGGAAGAAGATTCTTCAGCATGATTTTATGAGACGTTTCTTCGTGATCCACAGTTAAGAATTCTTATTATATATTCCTGTTTTTACAAAAGGTATTACAATAAATTGTATAACGCTTTTTGATGTCGTTCTTTTTTTTTAATTAAGTACGAACGCCAGACCGTCTCACCAGAAGCATAGCTTCAATAAAAATTAAAACAACACAATAAGGATAATTTTATATAACTTAACGTACGAATCCGAATATACTTTCAGGTATGTAATAATAAGCCATCAATGCGTAAAACTGAGTGTCGTTGCTTTACGCGTTTTCTTCAACCGAGCGAATGTTAGGCTTTTTTGAAGTTATACTTCTATTCATGCACTCGGTGAAAAAGATTTGTGTACAGTTAAATGGGAAAAATCATTACATATGTAATGGTGTGAGTAAGAGAGAAACAGACACACTTATAAAGGTATATTGGTTGGTAAAAACAAAGATGAAATATTTACCACATGTTATTAGTCATAACTATGAGTCCTTTGAATACCGTTTCAACATTCAGTACATTGAAACGGGATAGAGATACAAACACAGTCTAAACTAATGTATGAATATCATAGTGACGGACCACATGATTATTTGACAGATTATTTTATAATTCTGTCACGTAAGTTAACATATTAAGTTTAGTATTTTATATTAATAATATTAATAATAATATTCAGTAATGAGTATTGCATTGTAGTCTAAAATACCGTCACATGGTTGCAGTTTTTACGAATAGTCGAGGAAATAAAGCACCAAAACCTCCGAATTTTGTAACGTAAGATGGATCGGAATGCGTTTTTTTGCATTGGATTTGTTAAAGTATCAGGAAATTTGTCGCTATATTTTATAATGTAAAAATGGAAATTGCATTTCTGCATTCGAAAAATACATTCCGAACAGACAATAGAGAGAAAACTTAAAACTCGGTAAGTATTGCTGAAAATGAGTTCAATTTATATACTCGGGGTTCCTGGAGTCGCTAAACACGAATGTCACGATTCCGAAAGTCTCCGCGGCACTTGGTGTTTAGGGTATTTACCTCTTCTCCTGGGGTTTTATGTAAATTCTGTACGAAATTAGTGCACACTTGGTAATCGGTGGTTTTTTGAGTCGCTAAATACGATTATAATAATAGCGATGGTGTTCGAAACACCTGGTGCTTAAGACGGACCTCGTCTCCAGGAATTTTATGCAAATTCGATACAAAAAGAGTGGACACACGGTACTAGGAGGTTTTTGGGGTCGCTTACCACGAATATCATATAAGGAGTTTGCTAAATCATTGGCATATACAAATTTATGAATCCATGCGCGTGCATAAAAGTATAACTTCTGCCGGCAGTCCTACTGACTGCCACACTAGTTTTTTTGCCCATCTTTCTCAGTTTACTCCTATGCATAGCTTCAAAAATCAGAATACCTAGGCTGTATAGAAAAAAATTAAAGCTACAAAAAATTTACTTCAAATTATTTAGAAACAGAAAAAGATAAAAGACAGTTAGGAATAAACAATAAATTATATTTGTAAAAGTGTGGTCAAAGTTTTATTAATACAAATCCACCTGTAGATAATTCTAAAAAAAAAATGAAAAATGTAAGTCACGCACAAGATTGTTCATGTGTATAATACATATTTCTAATCTGTTTAGTATTCTACCACTTAACATAAAAATAATTTATTTTATAATTTTTTTGTGTAATTTACGTTGTATTCAATATAAACCTGATAGCCGTAACTGATCACCATAAATCTTCACGTCGTCAATACGATGACAGTTTCCCTTTTTGAGAATTTGTTGAAACACCACGCAGTGACCGGTATGAAACATTCATATGACTAGTACTAAGAGTTGCTGTTGAATTGATAGTTGGCATTGCAAAATACACCGCAGTGCACGACGCCATCAGTAAAATGAAAGTTGTTAAATAAAATATAAGGAAAAGGGTAACAGCTATCTCTCGAGCTGATAATTTATGACGGTACATTTCCCTGGGTTCAGTCTGATTGCGGGAAACAAGATGCAATTCAAAAGGTTAATATATTCCTAATGTATTATGTATGTTTACTACATATATATCTTCCTGAATTATTCTATATTGAAGAAATTTTATAGGTATCATTTGGTGATGTGAATATCTATATTAATTATTTGATTCCTGTTAAAAACTTAAATTTGTGTAAATTATAGATTAATTAATTATTTTTTAACTGTACTATAATTAAAACAATCTTGATTAAAGAAATTGAATTTATCATAGGTGTGGAAGAACTTTATATTATAATTAAAAACTGTATAAAAGATCTTGGTGTTACCTTCGAAACTCTTTAAGAAAGTTCCACTTTGAAGTAGTTATACTGTAGTCTGGTTATACTTCATCTGGAATATGCTTCATGGTTTTTGAAATTTTACGCATTTAAAATGCACTTAACTTTAATCTCTTTAATCCAACCGTGAAATAGTCACATATCCTGCTCAACACTTTTAAGAAATATTGGTCTGTATGTACCTCCGAAGGACACACAAAGAAATCCTTCAAAGAATAACAAACTGGACACCGTTATGGCCCAGGTGCAGAGGAAGACCAAGAAAAAGATGGTTAGATGATGTGGAAGAGGACGTAAAATCCATGAATGTTGCTGATTGTAAATCTCAATGCAGGGACCGGAAACAATGGAAGAAAATCACAACAACAGCAAAAATACACAACAAATTATGAGAAATTGAAACGAAGACAGAGGAATAATCTACCTCAAAAAAAAAGGATTGTTGAACGCCCAGGCGTTAGCCATAATCTTAGAGATTGTAAGGCTGTGATGATGATGATGTACCTCCGAGATTCACTTGTTTAGTGAGAAGAAAAAATGAAGATTAATGAATACAAAATATTATATCACAAAAAAGCAACAAATTCTTGTCTATGATTTAAGCTATCACATTTCTAACATTTTACTAGACCTATACCCTATACCCACTCTGGCAAAGGTACCATTCTTCTATCGAGAAAAATGAAGAACCTACTTTCCGCCTCGGTATGTAATCTACTTATCCTTTCTGTTAAACATCAAACTTATATGTGAAGAAAGACACTAATAAAAAAGTTATGTATATGAACTAGATATATAACTGGTATATCTTATATGTAAATTTTCCATACTACAAATGATAATAATTCTCTCCGGTAAATATTTAGATATACCGAAGAATTTCTTGAAGACTTTAGAATAAATATATAATTAGCATTAAAAATGTTAAATTTAGGTAAAATTAGATAGATAAGCAAATAGAAAATTAATTAACGAAGAAGTGTAGATAATTCGACCAAATTTATTTTTTAATGTATGTTACCGAATCTCTCCTTATAAACCAATTAAAAAAATTCTTTTTGCATTCATAAGAGTAGAGTGTCCGTGTGGTCCCATAAAAATTTGGTAAGTCCTGGTCATCCATGTGCAAGATATTCAAGGAAATACCACAAAAATCAACACAATAAGCTCTGCAGTTAAGTAATATGTTAATAATGATGTATAACATAAATACATAATTAACTCATTTGAATTAAATTCAGTACATGATGTTCGGAAGGTTTTGAAAATAGTATGAATTTGCGCCCACATCTGACAAAGCTAAGTAGCAACTAAAAAGGATAAAATAAAAATTAAAAAAAAATTGAGCTCCCTTCAAAAAAAAAATAAAAAAATGCACTAAAAAGCCAGAAATAAAATCTTTGTTTCCTAAAAAAATTAGAAGCAACTAAGCATGTGACTTCGATTTTCTTGAAGTCGGTTCCAATGGCACTCTCTTTTAATCCTGGCTATTAAATCTAGATTTTCAATTTTAGTAACTTAAGCCTTTTACAAAGATATAAACCATTGGAGCCGATTTCTAGGAAATCGAAATCAGGTGCTTAGTTGCTTCCAATTTTTTTAAGAAATAAAGATTTCTGGCTGTTTAGTCCATTTTTTCTTTTTTTTGTGAAGGTGGTTCAATTTTTTTTTTAATTTTTATTTTTATTTAATTTTGTTATTTTTAGCTAATAAATAATTTATCCCTTTGAAATAATTCAGTACCTTCAATTTTTCTTGGTAGTAGTAATAATTATGTTTAGGAAGGAAATGCTGTTTTAAACAATTTGTCAAGAATCATACCTTTTACCTGTTTTTTGCCTGCATTTACCCATTCACCGTATCATGGTGAAATCACATCGTAATATGTGTTAGGAATACAAAATATGATGTGATCGTTCAACGACACAGCAAACCACCGGCACCGATGTAACTTATGAGGTTTAAGCATAAAACCTTAAACTTGAAGATGGACGAGACATGTTTAATTCAATAGAACAACCGACAATATATGAGACCCAAGCAGAATGACATTCCTTTAAGTTATTCGTTTATATTATTTCATTGCGTTTGGAAAATATAGGTATGTGTATTTTATGTTTTTTTTAATATTATATATCAACTTAAAGGTTTATTGATTTCACATTAACAGTACCTAGTTGCTGACACATACAATCTTATTTTTGAATAAGGATTAACCTCTTCCGATTTCTAAACTCCCACTCTCTCTATGTTCCATAAATGCATTTGTTTTGAAAGTCTTCTTTTGTACATGCTTTACACGTAACCATAGCATAATATTCTTATTACATCTATGAGTGTGTTATTCCCATAATTTCTCTGTGTTTTTTTTAAATCAGCACAGAATAAAATACCGATCAGTGCAACAAGTTGGTCCTCCACAGGAGTTTACATCTTTAACCATTATTTTTGTGTTTTGTTTCATAATAAATTAGTCTGTGATTGATTCTAAGTTTCTGGTGTCTTGTGTTCAGGTCAGAATCTATATATTTACTGTTTCTTCTCCATATTTTCCTGCAATCTTGTTCTTTTATTTTTTTCCTACTTTACCATTTATTTCTCCTAGTAGTATTAGTTAACATGATTTTTCTATTTTGGCTATTTCTTTATGGAGTGGTTCGAAGAAGTTATCTGTGTTATGTTTATTCCAGATACAGCCATAACAGTTACTCTATATCCGTGTACGGAGAGGTTATATTTTATTATCATCCTAATAATGGCCTTCCATAAAGTCATGTATTTTCGTAATTTCTGTAAATCAATACTGAGATTTCTTGTTTGGCTCGTTCTTTTATGGAGTAGGTACTCCGCTGAAGAAATGATCATACTTATCTCAATTTTCCGAACCTTATCTTTTTTTAATTACAGCTATGCCTACGTTAAGATGTTTTAGTTCAGTTATTAATTCGTTTATTTTCTTTGAAAGACCTTGAATGTTCCATGTTCGATGTCTTAAGCCCCGAACTTGGAGGACTATCATTTTCTGTCGGGGTTTATTTCCTTAGCCATTACGCTCCAGATTTAAGCATTGTACCCAGAAATTACGATAAAGACGTTGATTTAGGATTTGTCAATGTGTTTTTCTTAGGTAAAAAACTGTAGGTAGTCATTTCTCAGAGTCACTGGCAGATTGTGTTATCTTCAGATCCTTTCATCGACCATTGTATTGCAAAAAGATTAAAAACTCAAATGGCAACAGCCAGTATTCCTTCCCAGCAGGTGATAGCAGAAAGAAGCATTTTGGGCTAACTTAACTAACATAACATAAGAACATATTCCTAATCAAGCAAACGACAAATGTATATTCAACAAATGTGTTCTATAAGAAATGAAGCACTGTGTAGAACAAGCAGGAAGCAGCTAAAAGTCATTAAAGAGTTCCGGTTTACGCACCTGTATTAGAAAACCTGCAACCTGAGGCTGTGTAAGACTAAGAGGCAAGAAACCTAAAACTATCAAACATATACTGTTCCATTACGGGATTTTCGAGGCAGTTGCAGAAAAACTCGCAACCCTATGGCACCGATTCTCTAGACCTGTACAAAATAGTACAAGCTACCAAAATACTAGAGTGGGTACTATGATCTCAATGGAAAAAGTACAATAAGCTGGTAGGTACGACCGATGACTATGTTAAATGGCTTTAAGGAATAGAAAATCTAGCTTTTAAGCAGGTCTATTCTGGAAGCGTATGAAACCGAGAAGGATAAAAGCAGAATGTTATAGCATTTATCTCAAAAACATTTAAACACGGAACTGGTGTTAATGTGTTTGGTAAATCAAAACATCTACAACCTAATTCTAATTAAACAACTGGTTTTTAAGAGTACCTATTACTGAAATTTGGCTACAATTTCTGTTAACTGCAATACTGCAATGTCTATATCTTACCAACTTACATGTATTAATATTCAAGAAAAATGGTTAAAACAGACAACTGACGAAAAAAAATCTGAAATCTATATATCTATATACATATAATAAAACTGTAGAAATGTATATGTTTGTGCGCGCATCACATGAAAACTACATATCCTATTCGAATGCGGTTTTCAAAGACGTATTTGTCTTCTTTCAACTTAACATCTGGTGTATAAAATTTTCTCCCCCCCACCCCTTTCACAGAGTGAGAAAAGAAATTTTATACAAAAATCAACACGCCACGCGAACGACGTTGTGGGTACATCGAAATAGAACCCAAAAATGTGGTTAGATTTTTTTGTCTGTCTGTATGTTTGTGCGCGCATCACATGAAAACTACTGATCCGATTCGAATGCGGTTTTCACAGATGTATTCGTCCCCTTTTAACTTAACATCTGGTGTATAAAAATTTCTCTCCCATCCCTTAAATGGGGTGGGGTAAGAAATTTTTATACAACAATGCGAACAATGCGAACGACGTTGCGAGCACAACTAGTCACCAATAAAATGAGGTATTTTCATTGTTTATTTCGAACTAAAATCTTTTCTGTTTTAAAATTATGTTTTCTCGTCTAAATTCAACTATATAAATATAATAGGTATGCTTATACTTTGTGTAATAAAGTGATACCTATTAAATAGCATGAAAATTAGTTCAAGATTTTTTGTTTTCTTCGCCTCCTCATTAGCCACTCACAACGAGTTGTCCTTCGTATATAATACAAACCGTTTTTCGAAATGCTTTCACGTATCATTTCGAACAATAATAATAAAAATAAGTTATAAATGTATACAAGCATCATGAATAATGTTTTACATATGAGTAAGAGGTTGCGGTTAAAATGTTAACTAGTTAGTGAGTTTGTTATAAACGGGAGTCTCTTTTTACACTTAAGCTATGGCTTTGTGACTGATTGATGACTCATAATTACTGAGATTGTGCATTAGTCCAGTTTCTGGACAGTGTAATTTAATTAGTTTCATCAGCATGATCAATTTATACAACTAACGAAGTTGCTTGCTCGAGTGCAGTTATTTTAATCATGTCGAAACTTGATGAAATTTAAGAAGTAATAAATTCTTCTTAGGTTTATTAAATTATACATTAACTTATACATTTAGTGTAATCTTATCGTCGTTACTAACACAATATGCTTTTGTTAATAATAATTTCTTCCTTATCAAATTTTAAACCAAATTATAAAGCTTAATTGACAGTTCATTATTATAAAAATAGAAAGTGGATACTTTATTCTTGTGCAACTTACTTAAAGAACAATTGGAAGATCCATAAAGAATAAGCAACAATTTGCTCTCAAAGAAAGGTCGTTTGGATGTATCAACCTCCAATGTCAAGTCATATCAAACTTTACGACAAGGCCTATTAATTAAAATATTCACAAAAGAAATTAATTATCTGAATAGAATTTATTAATCACCCGAACAGTTACAAATAAAAAAAATCAGATGAGTTGAAAACAGTGGTGTACATAATCTAAATATTGATTATTTTGATAGACATACTATAAATAATTAAATGTGCAAGAAAAATTTAAAAAAATTGTAATCACCGTTTACAAAAGACAAATGTTTGATAAATTACTTACTTAATGAAAATGCTTTTTACACACCAGGTACCACTTATTGAAAACAATACGAGGTTTGTCTGTTTACCTTTACACAAAGCCAAAAAAGACAAAAAATATATAGACTAAAGTACTTTATTGCTTTTTAAAATATGTCCTACGTAAAATGGTACACTTTTGCATTTGTTTAAACCAATTGGTAAAACAGTTATTTCAATCATCAGTTGACTACAAAAACTGCTGTTTTAAAGGCATCGATGGCTTCTTCTGGCGACTGAAATCGCTGCCCACGCATTGAACTCTTGACCTTTGGGAGCGTGCAAATGTCGTTGGGACTTAGGTCGGGACTGTACGGTGGATGGTCTAACATTTCGATGTTTTGAAGCTCCAAAAACTCGATTGTCTTTTGGGCTTTGTCCTGATGTAAGATGATTCGCTGTTATGTGTTGCTTTGTCGAAGTTTCGCGATAACTTCTGGTAAACAAACGTTTATATACCAATCGGAAGTCACTATTCATCGCTTAATCTAAAGCAATTTTTGACCAGATTTTAACACAAAAGTTAAGGATTGGCATTTATTTTATATATTTTTTTTTTCTTTGTCCTATTTACTTTGCGACAGACCTAATATACATGAGTACCAAATAGCAGTATTCTATTGTAGAAGACGAAAAACATATGTGTTCTCTACATGTCTTTATAACGAATTAAATTTATTTATTTTTACAACATTTTTAAATAATTACTCTGTATAAAAATAATAGCAACGCTACTGCTCGGCAATACTATATACAGATAAATTATGACAGTCGCGAGATTACGTAACTATGGTTGGCTTTACTGTTAGAAGATTGAATGAATCCTTTTAGAAGATGCGCAATATTTTATCCTAATCGTGCTGGTCAAGTTTTTGACCACACATAATGGCTGGTTTCATGATATGTCAATGAAATTCTCTGCGTTTTATTACCTAATCCTGACAATAAATATCAAAATAGACAAAATATTTAGATACCTATAAGGTGCTTTTTCGTGTCCTACAAATTTGAGTTACTAATGAAATAGTATAAAAGTTTACGATATATTGAAAAAAGGAGATGCACACCTACAAGATTTTTTAAGAGATGTCGTAACACAGGAAATAGTTGTTTGTTCAATAACAATTAAATAAAATTTAGGGGAACATGGGGTAATGGGAGTCACTTAAGCAAGATATAGAATTAAACACACAATTTTTACTTTATTTTTATTTTCATCATTTTTTAAATTATTTTAATCATTGTACTATCAGTCTCAGTTTCCTTACCGTTGAAATCATATATTAATTAACATTAAACTTTAAAAAAAAACGTCTTTGACCACCATTGCCGTATCTGAGGGTAATTATAGTCACTATGAGGACAATGAGAGTCAGCTTAGTCTAACAATTGTCACATACGTAACATATTGTGCAACTAGCGTGTCCCCATAAGCCACAAGAAGTGCATCTATACCATAATTCATTGTTGCGACCAAATTCATTACATACCAAAAATTTATTCAAATCGTCGTCTTCATCATCGTCACATTTCTGATTAAGACTAATATCTGATTCTGAAGAAGTGTTTAGATCTTAAAGTACGCGCCTTTTGGCTTTATTTGCAATATCTTTCTGCGTCAATATTGTGTGAAATTTGAAGCTCTTCTGCATACTGGTATGCTGCTTTCCTAATTTGAATAGCTGTAACTCCATAAAAATTAGAAGATAAGTATTTTATCCGGTCTGACGAAACCTTTTCAACATCTGATGTTAATACAGGAAGTCGTCCGAGACGTAGTTTCGATGAATTGTTCTTTTTTAACCGCTTTTGGAGACTTGAAAAGGGTATATTCATAGCTTTAGCAGAACTTCTCATAGAGTGGCCTTGACTCACGAGAGCCTCAGCTTTTGACAGTGTTTCAGATGACCACTGAACCTTATTTGTTGACCAGTGACGTATTTTCGGCATTTCTGGAATAATAATTAAAGAGAATTATTTTTTTAGGTATGATTGTGGGCAATGGAAGTCAACTCTGATTGCCCGCACTGCAGTGACTCTTATTACCCGATCATACTAAATCTGAAAAAATTTTAAATAAAACTTTAATTTGCTACCTATTATAATACAATGAATGTTTTTTAAATCGATAATATAAGCTTAAAGACACATAATAGTCTACTCTAAGTATTTAAATTTTATGTATTTATATACTTACCGCTTATTTTGAGCACACGTAAAATTACATCAAATGAGCGCGATACTGCGCAACAGGCTTCCCGTGCAAACGGTGAACTCGAACTGAACAAACGAGCGGTGGGTGCAAGTTGTCACTTAACTAGTCTTTATGGACGATATTCGTTTGTTTAGCTGCTGTCGTCAGTGTCGTCTAGGAACTAGAACACTGACCACCATTGCCCACTAACTCTCATTGCCCCTTTTTCCCCTAATAGTTTATTAAAGTAGAAATAATGAATTATATTAACAGATATACAACCTGAATACTGAATCCAGATAATTGTAATTAAAGAATGCAAAGAATGTTCTTGAAACCGAGATTTTAGTACTGGTAAAAAACCGATTAGAGTGTAATAGTTATTTTTGGTCCTCCGTCCAGAAACATTACTTCAAAATCGTCCGGAAAATGGCATTTTCCGGCCTAGGCCGGCAAAGTAGCTTTTAGATTATCTAAAGAGATGGCGCTATGAGTTTGAATTTTAAGTCATCAAAAATACATAATGAATATTACAAATTTTAATTAAATTTATTTAAAAACTGCGTATAATATACTAAACTTACCTATAACTTTTTCTAAAGATAAGCAGGATTCTAATTTACATTTAATTACTCTTACAACTTGTATTTTAAAATTTGACATTTATGTCAATTTATGAACATCTTTATATAAACATCTAATCTTGTATGTCACAAAGTAGAAAGTTTTTGAACTTGTTGTGTTTGCAACATATGTTAATTAAAACACTAATAACTGCTGAAGCTAAACACGTATATTAAGTATTAAACAAGTTATTACACAATACACAACAACACAACTATAATATGAACATCCAATGTGGCGCTTATATCTGTCGGCTCTCTTCTAGTCAGTGGCCTTAGTTCAGGTAGCACAAGCAGTCAAGTCTTGAACATAACAGAACTTTTAAAAATATTAAAAATTAGTCGGACCAAAAAATAGTGTGTGTTACACGTCCGGAAAATGTTTTGCAAGTGCTCGTATTGTTTCGCCTCGGTGCTACGCACCTCGGCTACACAACTTTACTCGCTCTTGCAAAATGTCATTTTCCGTCCTTGTGTCACAAATAACTATTTTGGATAGCCACCTGACCTCTGTGTGATAAAGAAGATTTTGATGAAGCGTGCCCATATTTTCACAAACGATTCTGAATTGCCGGGTTTGCAAGGCTTTGCCTTTTATAGAATTCACAATTTTTAGTACCTCCTTGAGCACGTCATTTAAATCAGAAGGTACTACCTTATCACCTAGAGCCTGTCGATGAAGAAAACAGTGTGTCCAGGATATGTTTCGCATTATAGATTTTAATTTCGCAATGAGTCGTAATAATAGATAAATGTACCAAAATAGAAAAAAATAATTACCGTAGTGTTTTAATTAAATTTTATTATCTTTGACTTTCTATATTTTACACAAGGGGGGCGCCAGAATTTTTCAACTTGTAAAGGGGTCGCGAAATCAAAAAGATTGAAAAACACTGTACTAGAGTATAGTAAGAAAAATTAAAATTTTTGTTAACGTTCATTTTTCCAATTAAAGAAATGTTGGCTAAATGATTCAATTTTATAAATAAATCTCTCTTCCATTGACGATTAGATACTGTTTTTTTTTGTATATTACTTCTTCCACAATTGGTAAGTGAACAACCTGATTTTCAAATCTCTCAATTCTGAGTTGTCCGTTACTTCATTTTGACTCTCTCTACTTGTGAAGATTTTTCCTTTCTCAGTTAATACTGCATTGAATTAATAAACACGGAAGTTTTTGATTTTTATTTACAAAACAACTTATTTTTACTAATATATTTTTATTTTGTTGCCTCTATTGAGTTTGAATCCAACTGCAGGACGGGACAAACATATCAATTATAGAAAACATACAAGAATTTTTTAAATAAATTTTCTTCTTTATTACGTTTTAAGATTCAAGGTTAATTTTTTATAAAATCAGATAGATGTTTTTTAAATTGGGGATAAATTGACAATGATATATGGTAGATTGTTTACAGCTAATATAGACACATTCGATGAGTTAAACGTTTGCTTTAATAAACACCTAACTCACGATTTTGTGGTAATCTATTGAACGAACTGTCAAATGATTAATAGTTAAAATTATAATTTCCAGTTCGTTAAATATCTGAAAGGTTTAAAAATATTTTGTTGTCTGAAAAAGATAAAAAAATACAAAGAACGTTTTATTCTCGATATGAATAAATATTGCATAGAGATATTTATTATTTGACAATACTTCATGCAGATATAATAAAGTAACAAACAGATAAAAATATTTAGTCAATAAGTACACAAAATATTTCGTTAAATGTCGCTGAAATACAAGGTTAGATATTTATGTTGTTAGGTAATGTTATGAAAATACAATTTTATCTTTTTACGAACATTTAAATTTAAAAACGAAATTTTTAAATAAATTTAAGTTTTCTTCGAATAACAAAATTAAAAAATATCCCTCCTAATAACACAATAACGCCCTAATTGTAAACTACTTGATTTACACTTTCCTGCTAATCAATTGTCATTTCAGTAAAACGTTTATCAAATAGATGTCAAAGGTAATAATAGTTTAATACTATTATGACGTTTTACAGAGTCTTTGAAAATCAAAGAACATTAGACCGTTTACTAAGAACCAACAACTACTTCCCTGGCTATTTGCCTCGACGGACATTGAATTACAGTTCAAAGTTAAACGGGGTTAGTATATCTGCAAGATAGAACTAACCATTTCAGTTTGCAATTCGAAAGGATATCACTTGTAGACCGCTTTCGGCGTATTGCGCCTCATCAGTAAAAGGAAGATATCCTCTAAGAGCATCTAGACTGGAGATATGTCTGAAATTTTAGCCTTTATCTGTTTTGTGTCGTGGTATTTTTTTAGCTTTTGGCTGATTTGATATTATTAACCACTGAAGTAAGATTAAACTATCATTCAAGATTCAAGTTACCAATTGCAGAGCGGAATATGTTTTCTAAATTAAAAGTAATCAATTTCAATCTGTCTAAATTTTTGAAACGTTATAGTGTTGTCAAACCGAATTACAATTTAGAACACAAAAACAACTATTTACCAGGGAAATTTGTATAAAAAATATTTATAATCCAACGTTCACTTTGCTATGGGTTTTTCAAATTTAAATTTCCTCCTTTATCTTTATATACTGTTATCCAATGTTTAGATAAATATCAATGCTTTTCGGTAAATCCACAATGCTCCAAACTGTTTTTGAGCCATAATTTTATTAATTGTCACTGTAATGGGGTAATTGTCAGTCAACATGGTTGGTGGTCTTTGATTTAGCAGCTAAAGCCATCTTTAATCAAAACATATCAACGATATTATAAACATCAATAATTGGAAAAACATTAAAAAAACAAATTAATATATATTATTCAGTTTTGGATTTAAAATTGTAAAAAACATTTAAAATTTAATTTAAAACCTTTGACGTTAAAAACTCAATAAACACAAGATATAATTTGGTAATGTTGTGAACTCAAAAATAAAAATCAGTTATCCTCTTCACTGCACCATGCCTCGTCATCTGAAGTGTCTGATAGATCTATAACTAGTGTCTTTTCCTCGTCTATATCACGTCTTAAGCTTTGTCCAATCATCTTGGATCAACTTTTCTGTGTGCTTTAAGCAATTAGTTCAAACTTCAGGTGTTATTCTACTTAGAGCATCGTTCAATACTTTTTTCCTATATCTTTTCGTCCATTTTCTCCAATGTGACAATCATAGTACTGTTTACAAATTCCCCAAACCAATTCTATCAGATTATACAACAGAGACTTCTATTTTACAAGAATCTTTTTTAAAATTATTATTTTTTGCTTGTAACAATTCCTGTAACTGAGCTTTTGTCCAAAAAGCTTAAGGCAACTTTTCTACCAGAGAACTATGGTATGGAGTATTATCCATAATAATTCAAGTTGGTTCAACAAGCATTGATTTGAGCTTTTCACAGACCCATTTTCTAAAAGATTGATCATCGGTAGTCTGTATTCTTCGATTTAGTGGAAAATAACTGTCCAGCATCTTCAACAAACCCATTACTACTTCCAGTGTTTTAAGAAGCGTCACAAACTTATATTAGAAGCGTTGTATATTTGCTTATTTTTCAGTTCTTCATTAAGCAATAGAATTGTAACGTGTTCTCCCATATTTTAATGTCATATACAACGTTCCTAAGTGCTCATTTTACAGCATCTTCGATTTTTTCAGTTTTTATTTTCAGTACATTATGTGATACTCCGGGTGTTATAATACCATTGTTAAAAGATTTTCTTCATATTTTTATATATTTTTCGCATAACACTACGAAAAGCGTCCACAACTCGCTGATACACTTGTGATAACGGTAGTAAAAGTGTATCGTTTTCTTTCTTCTTCTTAAAATACTCTTACAAATTGAGAATAAATTGTCGATTTTTCCAGAAATAGTATTTCCAGACATTTTCGTTATTGCACTAGGTCAAAAGGTTTAAAACAACTGAAAGGGTGGTTTGTCACAAACAAAAATATAATAGTTATAATTAAACACAACGAGCCGTACATGAAGGTTACTAGGAATGTGAATTAATCCAATTTGCCTGTATCTGAGAGAGATGTAACTTTAAATTTACGTCGAGTATGATTTCCGTTATCGGCCAAAATCGGTGAAATGCTTTGAAAGCTTTGCGTATCAGTAAACTAGCTGATATAAAAATATACCATGTTTTTAAATAAATAATTAATAGTTTATGGTAGAAAATACGTATTTGTTTCCTTTGTAAATAAAAAATTTGGTATACACAGCAAAATCGTACTTTCCTTTAGACAAAGCGTCGAATCGTTTTAATAACATTAATTAAAGTGTTTACTTCTTCTGTAGGTAAGTTAATTACTGTTAGCAATGATAAACATGTAAAAATACTAAGAATACATTTTCTAATAAATGATTTTTCTAGTAGTAGAAAGTTAGTATCTAATTTTTTACGTTTATGTGAATTTAAACCTGCAAATCACACCTGGGACGTAACTAACTAATGGGCGAAAATGTGGAGAAGAAAGTATTTACCGACAACATACGTTAATGCGTTAATCCTATGGGTAATTAAATATCTTAAAGATCACGTTACTACGTGTGTATATGAATAATATTTAATTAATAGAGCCTATAACAATCTCCAGTGAGATGAAAGCTAACAATAAATAGTTTTTAGAAAAAGAATATAGGTACGTAGAAAAGTTGTGTTAAAATGAAAATGTTTAATATAAATTCTTATAAGTAGGTACAACAGTAAATGATTAAATCAAAATAAAAATGCACATATAGGCTAACTAAATTGGATTTTTCTCGTAACAATTGCTTAGATCGGTTTGAAAGCTGCATTGCAATTATATTTTAATTAAATATAGAAATAATTTTAAAAAAAGTGTCTTAATAAGAAGTTTAGATTTACTATTGTAACGATCTACCGAATCGTTTTATTTAAAGAATGCACAAAAATATTTTTTTCCTACCTATATCGGTGAGAACTACTTAGTTTAATAGCTGTAGTTCAAAATTGTGCCGTAAGCGGTGTTATAGTATAATTTCGACTCTTCCAGGTGGCGATTAGTAATTCTCAAATCAAATCGAGTTAATATGTCTAAAAATTTGGTCTATTTTAATAATTTTTTCTTTAATTATTATATTTAGTATGAGTATCTAAAATTGGGTTGATATTTTATTAATTCTAACCGATATCAAGTTGCTTCACTTTCATTAAAATGAGCACCGGTTCTTACACTTGTTTTAAGAATTAATTTACTCTCATTAAAATGGACTTGGACTGATTCTACTTTATTGTAAATTCTGATTATTCAATTCATCTTTAGGGTTTCATCCTAATTCGTTTGAAGATTTCGATCCTAGATATTTAATTATATTCGATATTGTCTCAAATCCTGCCATTTTGTGGAGAAATGGAAAAACAATATTGATCCGTAGGTTTGTTTCGTCAATTTGAGAATGGAAGGAAAATCATATCACTAGAATCGACACCGTTACGTCAGAGTCAGATCAAGAGTTTTAAGGATTTACAAGATAAGAGAATAATTAATTCTTTATTTAACCTAACTGAAGCAAATAATAAAAAAGTTCTCAACATAATTTAAAAGCAAGCTATTATTTTTGCAATAACTTCTTTGTTTATTAATCAATTTTAAGTTAGCAAATTTCCTTTTGTGTCTTTTTTTCTCTCAAAACTTTTTCTGTGGGGTTCAAATCTATAGGTAATTACAAAAGTTTTTAAGTTACGAGGAAAATATTGATTTAAACGCTTTAATTGGTTATTTATAAAGCTTTTCATTAAAAAATCGATGAGTCCCTAGATGAGAGG
This sequence comes from Altica lythri, assembly GCA_964028335.1. Taxonomy (NCBI): domain Eukaryota; kingdom Metazoa; phylum Arthropoda; class Insecta; order Coleoptera; family Chrysomelidae; genus Altica; species Altica lythri. Next base: position 25,737,815 of record OZ034808.1, on the reverse strand, counting down.
GTTTTTGTAATATATCATACCTACTACACATTTTAACTTTCAAACAACTCTATACAACTTTGTAGCTTAAATAACCCTTTAAAGGTTAAATTGACGTTGGGCGCCAACTTTGTAACCCTTAAATTACCCTAGGCTAGCTCCTGAGGGTCGTAGCTTCCTTCTGAGTTTTATTTAATCCCCTCCAAACATTAAATAAAGGGCGCCAAGTACAGACATATAAATAAAATTCGAAAAATCAGTTTTAAGTTAATCTATTTCCCAATTAAGAATTAGTAAAAATTTTAATCAATTAATTAATTTAATCTCTTATCTTTAATTCGATGTCTGCCTGTCGGAGTTTCGATAGTGGTGGATCAGCACTGCCCAAGCGGGTAGAAGTGGTCTTCCTTCAAGAGAACTTCCTTAAAAATAATCCCGGGAATGGATGGTCGGCTTCAAAATGGCCGTCAGGAAACAGCGATATTCTCAATAAAAATTATCTGCATCCTCAATAGAGCCCTTCACAGATTTGGCATTTAATCCAGAAAGAAGGGCGAAGATAGTTCAGAAATTAAATCTGAATTTTCAAAAAGTCCAAACGAAATGAACGAATTGAAAAATCATTCCGTCGACGAAACATTATTTCTTCCCACCAAATTGGCAATCGACCTGCGCATAATCAATACATAGTATAAAACAAAGTCGCTTTTTCTGTCCCTATTTCCCTTTGTATGATTAAATCTTTAAAACTACGCAACGGATTTTGATGCGGTTTTTTTTAATAGATGGAGTGATTCAAGAGGAAGGTTTATATGTATAATAACATCCATTAAATAGTGGAGAAATACTGTTATTTTTGAGGTTTCTAATGTGATGTCGTTAATTATCAATTTTTTTCCGCTTACATTGCAAACGCAGGCTAAACCCTACGAGATTTATCAAAATAATGTACTAATTAAATTTGTACACATTGAAAAGGTCTACAGAAAACTCCGCGATGGTATATGTCTATCTCTTATGGATATCCCACAATAACATTTTTTTGTCATTTACTTTTTACGACAAATAATGGCTAATTTTCGAAGCGATTTTAACCAATACAGCATTAATCCTTATCCAATTAAATAGCTTAAATACATTGTTGATTTAATATAGATCTATATGGTCCTTTACAGCACAAGATTTAAATGAATATTATCGAAGATATTACAGATTTAAAATTGCGGGACATAGCGCTTGCGGTGGTACTGGCCGACCGGGGCGGCGGTAACGTGCCTATAAATAGCGCATCGGAGGCCGCGATTTTCCTTATAGCACTTTGAATTTTGCAGCGATGGGACGCGTTTATTACGAAATTAATCATTATGACGCTGATGTTATAAATTTACACCTGTAATTCTTACATAACTAAGTCCTATGACGCCACCGTAAGGTGGCGCAGTTGATATCACATATATTTAAAAGAGCAAAACTTAGTTACCTAAGAACTATGACGCCACCGTTAAGTGGCGCAGTTAATATATAATATACCTAACCGATAAATTACAAAGTACTATAAATAATAGTAAAAACTGGTAACTAACGAGAAAATATGATAAAAAATACAAAAAATTAATTGTAAAAATAAAAAACAAAATGGAAAAAACATTAGTGTTAGGCGGTGCGAAGTTCGCCGGATCCGCTAGTAAGATATAATTTACAATAGGAAAACCGATGTTACTTATAATGTTTTTTTAACGACTATATAAGTCAAGTATACCAAATTCTACACACCGAATGTTATTTACTCTATGCAACTTGATGTTTGCAGTTAACAAATAACTTCACAATTTAATCTTTTACATATGAAAATTTATATAAATATATAAAGTTGTTGTGAAAGTCCTAATATATCTTATCACTGCACGTTATTTGATGTTTGAAAACTGTTACAAAGTGAATGTTTGGTTTTCTGTCAACTCTAAAAAGAGAGATATTTGCAATACAAGAAATGTACTCTCACCGACTACGACAGACAAGCTCTAATTAAACATGTCTCAGACTAATAAATATATAATAATTGCAAACTTTCACAAAAATATCGTTCATCTTGAGTATATATCCAAATAAAAAAGATGTCATCATACATTAGGATTAGAAGGAGAAAATGTAAAATAAAAGCTTTAATGCACGTGCGGAATCAGGAATACCTACATGCGGGTATTTCAATGTTGCCAAAGCTATTAATTTAAATAAAAAGATAACTTAAATTTATAATCAGTATTTTTTATTCATAAAATATAAAAAATACAGAGATAAAAACCTTTAATAATATTTGTTCAGATACTGGTAGATACATTGACCGCATATATGTTTATATTTTTAACTACTTTACTACATACAACATTAATTACTACGCGATGGAAAGTAAGAAAGTAGGAGGATTCGTCATATATCTTCAAATATAGATAGATGCACATTCAACTCATCCAAGAGAAGAATAAAAGCACAATTTTCATATTGGCAACGCTGTCATAATTAAAACTAGTATTACATTGATGGCGTTTGGTATCTTGTTCAAACATCTCGATTGACCAATCGAATTTTTCACGGTAATTACAATTATAATGATTGTTTGTCACGACAAATTAGTAAGTTAATTACTGTTATAGATGAACGTTGAACGTCTAGATACTTTATAAAGAAAATTAAATCTATCTCGGTATTTTCCGCTTAAACATCATGAAGAAGACAATTAGTGAAATTTGAAATAAAAAATATAGATGTGTTTAAATTAACCATTAAATTGCTTTATTAACGACTAGGTGTACCCGCGACGTCGTTCGCGTGGCGTGATAATTGTTGTATAAAAATTTCTCCCCTCACCCCTTTAAAGAATTGGGAGGAGAAATTTTTATACACCAAATGTTAAGTTAAAAGAAGACAAATATAAATGTGAAAACCGCATTCGAATCGGATCAGTAGTTTTTATGTGATGCGCGCACAAACATTTAGATAGACACAGACGTACAACAAAAAATCTAACCACATTTTTAGGTTCTATATCGAGGTACACGCGACGTCGTTCGCGTAATGTATAGATTGTTGTATAAAAATTTCTCCCTCCCCACACCTTAAAAGAGGTGGGGGAGACATGTTTATACAGCAGATGTTAAGTTAAAAGAAGACAAATATAAATGTGAAAACCGCATTCGAATCGGATCAGTAGTTTTCATGTGATGCGCGCACAAACATTTAGATAGACACAGACGAACAACAAAAAATCTAACCACATTTTTGGGTTCTATATCGATGTACCCGTGACGTTGTTCTCGTGATGTATAGATTGTTGTATAAAAATTTCTCCGCCCACACCGTAAAAGTGGTTTTCCCAACATTTCCTTTCACTGCTCTGCTCCTATTGATTGTAGCGTGATAACCAACTCAGGAGTATGAAAAATAATTGTAGGTACCAACTTTCGTTAAAATCCGTCGAATAGTTTTTGTTTCTATAACGGTTATACAGACAGACAGACAGACAGACAGACAGACAGACAAAAATTTTACTGATTTCATTTTTGGCATCACTATCGATTCCTAATCACCCCCTGTTAGTTATTTACGAAATATATTTCCTGTACAGAATTGACCTCTCTACAGATTTATTATAAGTATATAGATTATGTAAAAGTGTACTACTAAATTGTGTATAAGCATTATTTAAGTTCGTTCTTAATAAGCTGGTTAATATTACAAACTTGAGAAGCTAACAAAGAGAAAACTATTTAAATACATTTGCTTATTTGATTATAAATTCTTTTTAGAAACATATGAATTCAATAGCATTTTATATATAAAAATAATAACCCCTCTATAGAAAACCTTTTGACCCTTCTGATGGTACACGAGGTGTTTTTAATAATAAGAGGATGACACTTATAAATAGGCAAAAACTACCTGTTTTTCTTTTATTAGTTTAGACCGTCGTGTGAGGTGAATATAACAGATCAGTCTTTGTCACATAAACACTACCGAAGATATTTCATGCGGACTTAAAACCTATAGTCTTACGTGTTATTTGACACCATTAACTTAATGGATATCAATTTTAATTGTTCCCAGCAAGCTTCTATTAAATGAATGGATACTATTTTCTTTATGTGTAATTATTATTCAATCGTATCTAATAAGTGGTATTAGAATTGTCGTAATTTTAAACCCAACTGCTTATTAAAATCTTATTAAGCCATAAGGAATATTTTATTGAACAACCAATGATATTTGTCATAAAAGAATGTTTAAATTTCGGATTTTATTAAGGTTTTTTTATAGTGGGGTCCCGCAGTGTCAGTTTTGTTCGATTTACGTACCTGAGTAGCCAGCTCTCAAGCCGTAAATTCTAGATATATGGACAATAGTATCAATAATACGAAGAGAAGAATCTTGCTAGAGAACAACTTTGCGTACAAAAGCCTTAAGTATTATTAAACTTTCTATTTTATATTAAAGGAAGGATATATGTAGTAAACAGCTTTTGTTAAAATTTGTGGATTTTTAAACAAATACACGTAGCTACATGTGCATAAATAACGTCGATTTCAGTATTCACCTACTTCGCTATATAAATAAACATGCATTATTATTGATCAGAAATTACTTAACTTATGCGCGATTTAAAGAAAACTTCCACAACAAATACTTATACAATTTAAAAATTTACAAATTGGAGAAATTGAAAAATGAAGAATCCTTAAACCTGTCACCTCTATCTAGAGCCGATAGTACCTTAAACTGTTTAATAATCAGCAGTTAGTCAACGTTTTTGATATCTTTTCACTATTGTAGCTTTTTTTTACAGAGGGCCAGGCTTAGGGGTAGTCCATGGGATTGCATCGCAGCTAGTACAGCTTATTGTGCACCCTCATTCACAGGTCCTCATTCTCCGTCAAATCCCAGGTTCTTAATAAACTAAGAGATCCCTTTGACTATGGTTGCCCGTTCTTCCCTTTGATCTCCAGTCGGTAGGCCAAGGGATCTCACACGCAGACCTTGCAGGGCTGGGCACATGAATATCACGTGGAAGGCTGTTTCCTCCTCCCCACCGCATTTTCTACATAGGAGGTTTTCAACTTGAATTCCCATCTTATGTAGATGTCCGCGGAATACCCAGTGGCCGCTGATGAAGCCAACCACTTTCCGCAGGGTCTTCCTCCTCAGCCCAAGGGCATCTGCCGCTATAGCACCAGTAGGTGTCTGCAGCATTCTCTTTGACTGTATTTTACCTTCTGTTCCTTCCCAGCTCTTTCGATGTTCTATGCCCATCCACTGGCGAACAGCTCTTCGTGCTGTGTTGTAAGCAATACCACACGTCGGCTCTGGGCCAATGAGCGGGCTTTCAGCTCCTTTGTTTGCCCACTTGTCTGCTCCCTTATTGCAAGCGATACCTTTGTGCCCCGGAACCCAACTAAGGATAACCTTGTTGTACTCTCCCAGGGTTTTCAGGCCTGATGACAGTCCCATACTGCTTTAGAGGTAAAGTCAAAACTATTGTAGCTTAATAATCCCTTAAAGAAAGTAAATTGGCACGTTGGGCGCCAAATTTGTAACCCTTAAATTACCCTAGGCTAGCTCCTGGGTTCGTGGCTTCCTTCTGAGTCTTTATCAATTCTCCCCAAATATTAATTTAGGGCGCCAAAGTACAGACAAACAAATAAAAAACGATAAAATTATTTTTAAGTTGATTTAATCAATCTTTCAAAGTTAGTGAAAATTATCAAAAAAAAATTAATGAATTTAATCTCTTATCTTTAGCTTATTTGGATTCTTCCTGTTGGAGCTTGATTTATTGTGGATCGGAACTGCTCTAAATCCAAACATGGATGAAAGTGATTTTTTTTTTCAAGGAAACTTCCTTGGTGTCCAATCCCAGGAATGGTTTCACCTTGTGTCAACTTCTAAGGAACAAAATGGCTAGAGTATAAAATGTTCGAAAGAGTTAACTGGATGCGGTGCTAATAGTTACGATTATTCTCGGACTTCCTAAACTACACGAATTTATCCTGTTTTACGAATCAGAAAACTAACGTATCCTAGACTCAAAAATTAGAAAATCTCAAAAAATAATTAAAACAATATATTGCGCTATTATTTTCTATCTTTCTCAGTTATTATTTGTATAGGTATAACTTAAAGAATATTATTATACATTTTTAAATATCCATATAGAGTTAATTTAAATTAAAGTACCTCTATACCATAAATTAATAAAAATTCCAAGTAAATTGATGTTTCTGTCCTTTATTTGCAAAACCCAATTTTAACACAAATTAACGAGATTAAGAGTGGTTACAAATCAAGGTAAACAATACTGGTATAACGAAATCAAAAGTGGTCTGTTCTTTAATATCAACCTTGCACTAAGTGACATTGTTACCGAATTTCCTGATGGGTCAAAAACAACACACAACACAAACGAGCTCACCGTTGACTTCATTCCCGGTCACGACTCCGACGATAATTCCACGGAGATATCCTTGATAAATCACATTCATTATAGATCAAATAACTTGGTCGAAAACCCGTTTCCAATATCATATAACAAATTTGTATACAGACACCCACAAACCCCATTTTAAATATAATATACATCCAGTTTCTCAATGAATCACTATTATTTATCTAAAATGAGATTATTTAAGGAATCATAATATCAGACAATAATTCATAATTACCTGATATAAAGGGGATAATTTTTAAATATTTGTTCTGTAGAAAAAAAGATAAAATGGATTATTGTTTCTAGCAATAATTCTGGGAACGCGATTCGAAAAAGAAATGTAGGATCAAAGTAAACTCCCAAATGTTTAATAAGATGTGGTCGCTTTAGAGTATTTTTGATAGAATACGGAAATAGATTATATCAATCTACAGAATGCAGTTACTTATGTTGAGCACAGTTTATTCCCACTACACCATTCATTAAATTCAGATATACTTTTCACAAACTTGGATACTGTTAATCTCACAATAAAATTTTATATTATCCACATTTTTTTAGTGACAATATTATTGAGCAAGAGATTAAATTTAGACCTAAAATAGTCCGTTGTGGAATTCCTGAAATATGTAAACTATGATTTAAAGCCTATATTCATAGCCATTATCAAGGTAAGTTTTAAAAATGGATAATAGCTGGCCAGAGAAACCAAGATTGTGGCATTAACAGAAGGAAATGATCCAGTTTGTTAAATGGTTTAAAAAAATCTGTATAGACTACATCTACCTGACTATCAACTTCCTCCGCTTCATATTGCATGACAAAAAAGAGGTTCAATATGGTTGGTCACCAACTAATGGAACCATAATGGTCAGGAGTAATTATATTACGGAGTTGAAAGAAGAGACGTGTGTGGATAACCCTTTCAAAGATTTTTGAAAAAATTACATTATATTGTGATAGAACCGTAATTTAATATATCATTTCTATTATCTCTTTTAAACACTGAACAAACTTCAGAGAGTATCGATTTGTTAGAAGAAAAAAAACAGTCTATATTATTAGATTAAAAGTAAAATTAGGGAATTTAGGAAGTAGAAATACATAGTCGTTGACTAGAAATGCAGGAATTAAGTCTGGGTTTGTTGTGATTTTGGGTTTGAAACGTATTGAAGCAGTAAGAACTTTTTCTTCAGAGTAGAATTAGTTAGAGTAAATGAATAAACATACAAAAATTTTAATATATAGATACCTACATTGACTCTCAAAAATAATTAGAGGTAGGTTAATAAAAAATTTCAATAATATCCCAGTTATTATATTGACAAACTTCCAAAGACTTTTTAAAATTTCCGATAATATTAATAATTAAGTTTGTGAATACCTAATACTATTAAAAAAAATAATTTCGACCTATACAAAATCTGTTTATAGAGACTTATACTTAAACCCAACCTGAAAGGCAAAGGCTAGAAAGCCAACACACTTTTTAACTGATAAATCGGTCAGATTATCTGAAAATTTTAAACGAAATGTAAATAAGCTCTTGTCAGGGACAATAAAAAACCGGACGCCTATTAAGCTATCTGCAGGTGACAGTTCTGACCGACCAGATTTAATTTTGTTTTGACTAGATGGACTTTTGTTCAGTATCACGCACGCTTTTAATCGTGGGTGGGTACTTTACTATCAACTATTGCAATATAACTATCAATTTGTAACTAATATTAACTTTAAATGAATTGCTTGGGAAAAATAAATTTAAAAGAATATTTTTTCACACACCACGGTTAAAATATATATAAAAAGACAAAAATGGTAGTAACTAAATATTTTTGGATACATGAGTATGCTTTTAATGGATACAAACGCTTTAGTAGAAATTTTGGAATAGTATTGGTTGGTAAAATAGTGGGTTACTGTTCTAACGCATCATCTGAATCTTTTCTGAATTTTTGAGTGATAGAGCTGTTTAAAATCGGAAATTAGGTATTTAAATTACTATAACTAAAATATTAGTTAGTACTCTTTTTATTACTAAACAAGTAAGGTGGAGTGGGGTAAGATCGTAAACGGGGCAAGATCGTAAACGCATTGAATCTATTCTAATATACACTAGATTATATATCCTACGAAGTATAAACTTTTGTATATAATTGTTGCGCAGTCATAAAAGTAGATGTCCCTAATTAATAAGTAAGTTGAGAGTTTTTATGATATTTGTAAGTTTTCATACATGTTGCACTACACTTGAAAGTTAGAGTTGGCGAAGGAAATACCGTGATATTGCAACAATTTTGTATCAAGAGCGATTATTTTTGGTAAGTATTAAGAAAATGTCTTACAAATGTTAGTGCACGGGGTAAGTTCGGAGTGGCCGTTATTTGCTTTATGCAGAAATTTCTTTGCAAAATTATATATTTATAACTATTTTTAGATCCAAAATGGTTCGAAATTATGTCAGAAAAACCAACCGAAGATCTATTTTCTTGAGTTTTCAACTTACCCAAGCAGCCCTTTTTGTAAAAATCCATAACTTTAACAATAAACAACCGATTTTAATTTGGTAAAAAACATTTTATAAATGGAAAACGAAATATTCCAATTCTGCCTCATAACGTATAAACCTAGATTTTAATAAGTTTTAAACAGCTGGTTACGGACTTGCCCCGTACATGGGGCAAGTCCGGAGTAGCTAATACATTTTTTTGATTTTTTATAAAAGTTATAATTTCCCATATTAATTTGTGTTTCTGACAGTGCAAACTATAGAATGTTAGTTGTACTTTTTGATGATGCCAACGTAATATTAAATATTTAATGTGTTAATTGAAAAAATAAATGGCAAACTCGAATTTAACGAAAATGGGAACAGACTTATACCCTACTCCACCTTATGTATGTTATATAGACATAGAAAGCCATCGATAAATGTTTCTTGTAAATGAAATTAGAAATATCTATATCTTACATTCTTGATAATAAAAAACATTTAAATAAATTCTAGCTGTTCTATTCTTTTACAGTTGTTTTTAAAATAGGTTTTTAAATACTATAGAATTTTCTAATGTTTGTTAAACAAGCTTTAATTTCTCAAAACGCAAAAAAATCGTTTAAGGATTTGTTGATATGATCATAGGAAATACTTTGAGTTAATTCGCAACTAATCAGAAAAACATCGTTTTGTTTGAATATGCATTGAAATATTAATGTCTAAGTTTATTAAAAAAAAGTTCCCAATTAACACAAACATTTTCAAACTAAAAAAGCGACAAAAGAATTAAATTTATTTGTATATGTTTAACTGTGTGTTTTGTACTTAGTTCAACAATACATCTTTATACCCAGAGGAAAAGATTATGTATGTGACATAACTTACCAGCAACGATGTGGGTTTAGTTATTTGTATTTACTTATTTATCTATATATTTATTAACACAATAACATTTTAGTTTTTGTGATAATTAGATAGTTAAAGTATATTGCTTGAACTTATATTTAACTAACAAAACAATAACAAGAAGTCCGTTAAACTATTAATTGAAAGAAAAATCACTTCAAAGTTATTCTGACCAAGTTTTAGCTTTAACAACACATATAAAATCTGGTTACCAGAAAAAGATGAAAACCTGTACTGTTTTTATGGACTTGACAGCGGCTTACGATACTGTTTGGAAAGATGGCTTACTGTTCAAACTATTTAATACCTTACAATGCAGGCAAGTAGTCAAACTTATCGAAAATGTGCTTACTAACAGAAAATTTAGGGTTTTTATTGGAGAGAATAGTAGTAGATTTAAATTTCTAAATAATGGTCTTCCACAGGGCTCTGTACTTTTACAATTATTTATTATAATAAACGCAAATTTTCTAATTATAATGTTACCACTGAGTAATTTTTTTTTTATTTATTTTTTTTATGCGTAGGTTACTTATGAGACTCTACGTACTGAGAAGTATAAAAACCAAACAAACCGCACATAACAAAACGAACGGAAATGATTGTCCCAGAAAGTAAATGAATTTTATGTGTATTAATGATAAAAAATAAGAAGATTGATTATTAACCCTTAGTTGTTTACATCTTCAGTTATTGTCAATATTTTACTAAGGTTTGTAAAATTAAGAGTCTAAAAAAATAGTGCGATGAAGATGAAAATTAAGGTAAAACAACAATTTTTTTTTACTTATAGAAATATAATACACAATTTTAATTATTATTATAAATATTTTTAGTAAACAAATTTTAACAGTAATAACATTCTAGTATCCCATGTTATTCATACATATACATATGCTCGGTAAAATAATATTTGAGAGCATTAAATAACTATGATTTTTCTCCTTTGTTATTGTTGAAGAAGTAAACACATCTTGTTTTAATGTTAATATGTCATGTTTTGATAAATATACAAAATAAATTTTGAAACCTTAACAACCATTTTGTATAAGACCGAAAATAACTGACCGCATTCCATGCACAATAATTTTAATTAACTTTAGTATATCATACAATCAATGAGCCAATTTAAAATTACGTATCCAATAACTTGAAACAAATATTTAAAAACATTTTATTCAGTCCAACATTTTTGTCCTTATGTGTTTTTAAGAAATATATTCAAGATTTAAACGCCTCTAAAATCATTAAGATGTACTGATGGAAGCATTGCGTGAAAAATTAAATAAAGTCTATTCTTTTATGTTCTGGTATACGAAATATTTAATGGTCTTTCTCTATTAGAGGCAAAATTATTTTATTCCCTCCAGCAATCTCGTGTCCCTCCAATCAATTTTCATAGTGTAATAACAAACGATTTTTTAGTCTGCATATCACTATCTTAACTTGCTATTGGAGTTGTAAAATCAAGAAAACAGTGATGATAGGTTAGCAGTATGTGATTCCATTAAAAATTATTTTTATGTACCTTAAAAGACGTATAAAAATTTCTCCTTATCAGTCATATACATATATGAACTCACAAAATAAACTAAATCTATAAGTTTTCAGTGTAAACAAATAAAGTTAAAAATAAATCTGTGAACATGCGGATATTCAACTGACTCCATTTACATAGTTTTAAATGAAAGAATAAACAATGAAACAAAAATTACGGGTAATTTCACCATCGCTGAGGTAAGTACCGTCTAAACGTTTCCGCTTTAATCTACAAAACCGCTATCGATTCAAACTATTTAACGCTATATAATCGCTTTAATAGGCTCATACAAGCTCGCGCCGTCCCTGTACCTCCCTCTATTTTGCTCCATTCGGTGATCGCCAGTCGCGAGTCCGCTCGGATCAGTTCTAGACAAACCGTGAAACTCGAAACTTTATGCGCCGATAACTTAGCGAGTTGCGCTAACGCGTGTTTTAGGATTTACGCTAAAACTGTGAAAAGTGACGAATGAGTTTTCGGCGAGTCCGAGGAAATTTACGGGATTGGGAAATATGGACATAGTTTAAGGTGGTGCGGATTTAACCACGCTCTTGGTTTTATTTATCCTTTGAAAGAATCATTTTGTGATATATATTTGTGATGGTTATTTTGGTGCATCGATAGCCTGATTGATGACTGATTTTTACATGGTGCTGGAACCTAGTATGTTTCTGGTAAGTCGGTTTCTTATAGTAAAATTATATTTGATTCTACTATTTACTTTGACATCATGTGTTACTCTACACACCAAAAAATATTGGTATCAAGTAAAGTTGTGCTAGTAAGTTCTATGCTCTTGAACTTTGTGATCCTTTTGAGAGGGCTTTTCAATTTTTGCTTTCGCTCTATGTCCAATACCGTCGTCTACATATTTCTCGATTTCGAACATTTATCTTTTTGAATTAACAGTTTACATAATATGCACAATTCTGTATAAATTCAGTTGCTCGTGAAGGTGCAATTTTCTCGCTTTTATGATTAATGCAATAATTTACACATATCCATATAAAACAAATGCAACATATAACTACGTGAATCAAGTGTTTTTTAAGCGGTAAAAGTAATTCAAAATAAATTCCTGAGAATTTCCGTACATAATTTTTATTAGCTTGCGAAGTGTATCACATTGCCAGAGCCTGGCCAAATTTGAATTAAAAAAAATATTTTAATATCAACTTATACGGATAATAAAATATATTTACAAATATTATTTACAACGTAGTTAATCTAATAAAATTTATATTAAAACTTTATTGCAGCTAAGATAACAGTCGCAGGTAAACTAACATTTAAATAAACATTGCATTCTTGATTCCTGGATTCCTACAGTATGTACGCTTTGCAAATTACCTGAAAAAATTTTTTACCTCTGATCAATTATTTTTTACTTAATCTCATAATTTTTTTCCTCTGAAATATAAACAGTTAATCATTGTTCTTTTTAAGTTGGTGCTGAAGCTAACTGTTTTCGAAGATTTATTATTCAAATTAGTGTTAACTTTTGGCACTTTTTGAAATTCGCTCTTATTCGCCAATATTGTTAAGTTCGTATTCTTTTAAATGTTGGTTTGTCTACTTGATCATAGACCACATCCAAATCTATAAATATGGTATATAGGTTCATAATTTTTTATAGTTTTTGATTAATTGATAGAATTAAAAGTGTGATTATTCTAATATGTAACAACATTCTGTGTTAACTTTATTTGGTTCCTATCTTTCTTCAAATAATTGATGTTGTTGAATGCGTATTTTATTATTTTTTAGTTATTAGCCATTATTATAAAATTTGTTTTTGCACTGCAGCATATAGAATATTATTTCATATTTGTTGCATATATTGAACAACAGTCTTGTTAATCTTCCGCACTTTTCTCATTTACAATATATATTGTTTTAAAAAATATTTGAATGATTTAAAAAAGTATCCAAAATTTTAAGTTGCTTGACTGTGATTTTATAATAAAATAAAACATTTTTTCTATTTAAGTTAAGAATTACTTTGGTGCGCCTGATACAGACTACAATATATTTGTACAAAAAAAACGGCGTTTATAAGAAGAAATTGGCTTTGTTTTAATTATTTTTTATAATTATATTATTTATACCTTACTGTCATACTATGAAAATGTTAATTTTATATGATACGAAATATCTTATGTGCTATGTAGTAAAAGGCCGTATGCTCATAGATATAAAGTGTATGTGTCAATTGTGTACAGTTGATATAAACTAAACATTTAGTTTTTTATGGAAAATCCTGGAATGTGACTAATATTCGATATAGTTTGTAGTTACGATAAGGTGTAAAGTGAAATGTGTGAAATCGTATAGAAAATAAAATCAAGTTTAGTTTAGTTCAAGTTATTTGATTAATAGTAATATTGATGGAAATTTATAGAAACATCGTATTTAATTAGAACATATTTACTAGAAAAATAGAAAATCGAAAATTTTGTTTTTTAAATACATAAAAATATAGTTTTAATTTTTGTCAGCACCCCTCGATCATTATTATTTTTTATTTGTTTTGATTAAAATATTTCACATTAAAATTTTTTATCTTATATTTAAGTTTATCGTTGATTTTTGATGTCACTTGAATGTTATTTATTGTTTTTTATTCGGGGTTTCCTAATTCTGTCACATACAGGTAACAGGTAACAAAAAATTGATGTACGAACTCTGCCACGGATTAGAGCAGTGTTTTTCAATCTGTGGGTCGCGACCCCTAGGGGGTCGCGAAGCCTTATTCGGGGGGTCGTCGACTCAAAGAAAAATGCAAGTTTCTAGCACTACAATAAAAACAAAATGTTAGTGAGAAGAATAGGCTTGTTTATTTTTTAAAAGTTTATCAAGTCGTGGTGCTATTTTTGAAACATTAATAATCAAATCGTTTTCTACTTGCAGTCTATTTCTCTTTTTGGTTTTAATGTCTACCATTGAAGAAAATGTCGCACAAGTATGAAGTGGCGAATGGCTCTAATAATTTTAGAGCTTCCCTTGCCAATGAGCTTCCCTTGCCCGGATGAGAGCTTCCCTTGCCAGAAAATTCGTGTTTCCTTTTCATCCAAAATACGTCAATACTTTGCAAATAAAATTCCATTTTAAGCATGCCATCAGCAACTAAATCTAGAAGATATTTATGTTGACATCAGCCAGATCTATTGACTTGTCCAAAAAAGGTTTTAAAATCCATCTACGCCCATTGTCAGCTTCAGAGTGCAAGTCTGGAATGTATGTCAAAAGTTTCTCTTGTAAATTATGCAAGCTCTGTAGCATGCAAGGAATGTGAGCTTCTACTATAAGACTTTGGTCTGATGCGTTATCTTCAACAATCTTCTGAACACATGGAAAAGACTCAAATATATTGTATAAACGAAGTTTTGCGTTAAATACTTTGACTTTATCTTTAGCTATTAAAATATTTTCTTCTCGACCTTGGAGGTTTTTGTTCAAATTATTAAGGTGGCTAAAAAGATCTGCCAAAAATGCTAATTTAAAGAGCCAAATAGGGTCACAAAAGCGATTAGCATATTCAGATTTTGCATCTTTTAAGAACATTAACAGTTCAGCTCTCAGTTCTAGAACTCTTGTTAATACCTTTCCATTGGATAGCCACCTGACCTCTGTATGATAAAGAAGATTTTGATAAAGCGAGCCCATATCTTCACAAACGATTCTGAATAGCCGGGTTTGCAAGGCTTTGCTTGTATAGCATTCACAATTTTTATTACCTCCTTGAGCACGTCATTTAAATCAGAAGGTAGTACCTTAGCAGCAAGAGCCTGTCGATGAAGAAAACGTGTGTCCAGGATATGTTTGGCATTATCGCTTTTAATTTCGCAACGAGTCGTAATAATAGATAAATGTACCAAAATAGAAAAAAATAATTAACGTAGTGTTTTAATTAAATTTTATTATCTTTGTCTTTCTATACTTTACACAAGGGGGCGCCAGAATTTTTCAACTTGTAAAGGGGTCGCGAAATCAAAAAGATTGAAAAACACTGGATTAGAGTATTAGAGATTGTTTCCTAAATCATTAGTGGGACAAGAGATTATCAATGTGTTACAAAATTTGAATTATCCGTCCATCAAAACACACAAAAATGTTAGATTAGAAAAACAGGAAAACACTTTTTTTTTTTGACTGATATGCAACCATCAGAAACTCTTTCTCGCGATTTGTACTAAGATTTAACTCACGAACAGTATTGAACACCTCTTCTTGTTTTTTAGGTAATATTGGCAAGATTTTTCTTCCTGCCGCATGAATATTTTTTTTATTTAAAATATCTTCGAAGTTTGTTCTTCGCAAAATTATTTGATTGCAATTCTCGAATTACTGATTTTGATGGTTTCTCAGCTTGATCACAAATTTCATTTTTACACTATTTCTTACATTTCTTTTCAAAACCATGATTGTGTTCTCCTTGTGTCCTCTATTATCTCTTTATTAGCTGTACATTTAGCAAAATTTTTCACATTTGCTAGTATTAGCTTTGGAAAACTTAAAATTATTCAACACAATTAACTTAATTCCTCTTTTATTAAACATGGTGGATGGTCTGTTATCCATTTTAAAGTAGAGAATAAACTGTTTGATAAGCTGCTTAATACAAAACAATTAACCACTTTCCCCTTCTTAATATAACCCTTTATCACTTTTAAAAACTCGTTAGGTATTAAATATTTAAATACTTAATTAATACAAGTAAACTTAATTGGTTAAAATCAGCTAAAATTTTCATTTGTGGCAGAATTCGGAGGTAACCTTTTTATTGGTTTATATGCTTCAAGAATGGCGTATTTTCTAAACACATAAAATATATTTAATTAGATATCGATTTACTTTTTTTTTATTTACTTAACTGTTAATTAAAGCAAGATGACCGTAACTTAGTAAAAAACTTATTAAAATTGATTAAGACAAATGATGAATGAATATCGGTAACAAAAAAATATTATTACCTGTTACCGTTGTATCTTTTAATATTTTAATAACAGACTCACTGTATAAAAAGCGATCATAGAGCTAGTTTTTACTGTTTTCATTTAGATAGCCTTTAATAAAAATACAGATGCCTGCTATTAATAAACAATTTTATAATTATTAGCGGCATTCATTTATATAACAGAAAAACCCAGAATAATTTGTGTTCTTAATGTCATACAATAATTGAGAAAATAGCAATATAGATAAATATATGAGCTTGATTTGCGACTTGAAAAAATGTACATAGCGTTTATACAATATTCTTTACAAACAAGTTCACTTTAATTATGTACTTATCTTTCATTTTTGCCTTTGTACGCTATTGTATGGATCAATTTATATTTTCTTCTAAATATTGGGTACCTTTTTGAATATATTTAAAAAGGTTCCTTGCGTGTGTTAATAATGTTGACAGATTTTTCTGTATCAGCAATTAATTCGTATCAACCAACGAAAAATTGTGTATACAGTATACCATGTGATGTGGCAAAGTCTACTTCAAGGAGTCACAAAGACCATTTAAAGTTCACTTATCTGAACACAAAAATTTATCTATGAAAAGGAGATATAGTCCATTTCACCGATTTTGGCTGATGACAGAAATCATACTCGAAGTAAATTTAGAGTTACATCGCTCTCAGTTACAGGCAAGTTGGAAATTTAAATGAGAACGTTTGTTTTTTAATACAACACTTACGTAACTGCATCTTGTTTCACGGGTCGATAAAAAATATTCAATACGGAATTCTTGACTTAATTCAAATTTCTAGTAACCGTCATGTACGGCTCGTTGTTGAAGGGTTGAATTTAGTAATTATTAATGTCATATTTTTTTAGATGTCAAACCACACTGATAGTTTCAGAAACTTAAGACCTAATTTAGAAAAAAAAACTCTCCGCCATTGGTAACTTGGATGACAGTTTAATCTTATTTCAGTGGTTTCTAATATCAAATCGACCAAAAACGATGAAATGGACTATATACATAAATCCAAGATAGGTTAATATGCAGTGAATTTTTAAACTCACAAAATAAACTGGAATGACACCTAAATTTTATGTAGGAAACAAATATTAACAAAAAAGAAAAAGTACAAATGTTGTTGAAACAGAATTACTGTATTTTCAATTTTAACTTGAATATATCTGGATCTTGGCTAACTGTATTAAAAGCAGAATGAGTTGGTAGTCTATGTGTTTTTCAAAAATAATACCCTAAGAGTTTCCACTGATATGTATTTAACAACCCACTTTTTTCCTTTGAAAGCCGTTTGCTATAGTCCATGGTGATACTGCAGCCTATCTAAGCTCGAGTCTAAGCTTAATATACTTTTTCATGGTAATCAGTATTTTGATAATAAACTGTCTGTCCTAATCTGTAAAGATCCAGAGCAAAGGTAGTATATTTTTAGAGTCCCTTTAAAGTATCCAAAGCGTGACAGTCTTCTATGACCTAGTTCCTTACACTGATGTTTTACTGTTTCAGTTTCCCTGCCGTAAAGTCTGCAACTAGTATACCCATGAAGGCGTTAAGGTGTCCTTTTTTCCATGTCTATTGGCCATAAGGAATCATGTTATAACTCTTAGCTGTTTTCTTATATCTTACTCATTGCTTTAGCTCTTCTAGTATCTGTTTAATATTCATTTTGACGTGTGCTTTAAGCCGTGTCCAGACATATGTAATGTATCGTATAATGTAACGTCTAATGTAATGCGAATTCATTTGGACGCTACCTGAGCATAGAACGAATGCAACCAGAATACTTACTGCGAATTGTCTATCCATTTAGTATTCGCGAACATGTCGAGAGAGGTAGTAGTTGCGGGAACGTCCAATCGTCCAAAGGTAGACTGCGAGCTCAGCGCGAGCGCCTTTGTGTTCGAGCAAAAAACAGACATCCGATGGATTCCCTCGAACCATTCGGCGAGCGTTACACGTAATGTCCAAACGGAGAATTCGCGTTACATTACACGATACATTAGACATGTCTGGACGCGGCTTTAGAAGAGATGTTTTTCCAGTAATTGTCCAGTGTTGTCTTGGGATCTAGTCTGTGGATCGTATTTTTTTAATTTACTGATCCTTTCCTTGCAAGTTAATTAGACTGTCCTTTGTCTTTTATAAAATTGTTAGTTTTTTTTATTTTATATAATATACGCTTATTACTGCTCATTTGATAACTATTTTAAAATATTTACGCAATTTTCCTAGGATAATAAAAATGATGGATGATTATCATAGAAAATCGAGGGTTTTATTACTTTTTTTCAAAGAAACAACAATATTTCGCTGTAATTACAAGATATTTAAAAACATGGTATTTATTTAACGTAATTATATAATTTTTTACATTAAAAAATGCTGTTTGTTTTTTGATTACACACATATTTTTTAATAGAATGTCAAATAGCATTAAAGTTTTTACATTAATGAATAGGTAATTAATATTTTTATGCAGAATCTACCAGCCTTTTATAGCTACACAAATATGTAATAAATTTTAAAAATATATAAATATATCTTCTTGTAACAGGTAAATTACTATTAATTTTTATCTATTGTTCTTGCCTATTTGGTATAACCATTGTTTAATTATTAAGATTAAATATATGTGGTAAATATATTTATCTTTGCCCTTAACTGATAATATATTACCTTCTTAAGTTATAAATCTTGTATGTATAAAGATCTTGTAACTAATAACCTAATCCGGTTCCTCTGTTGATTTTTTTGGAACTACATTAATCATCTATACATTTAATAAAACTGTAGAAATGAAAATTCTGTACATTAAATATATTTAAAAAATAATTAGTGGGGCGTACATCAAAATAGAACCCAAAAATGTGGTTAGATTTTTTTGTCTGTCTGTCTGTATGTTTGTGCGCGCATTACATGAAAACTACTAATCCAATTCGAATGCGGTTTTTACAGATGTATTTGTCTTCTTTCAACTTACATCTGGGGTAAGAAATTTTTATACAATCACACGCCACGCGAACGACGTCGCCAGTACAACTAGTATTATATAAAAACGATTCTGACGCGATTTCCACATTATTCAAATTATACTTTTAACCAGATATTTAGAGCCTATATAGATTACTAATAGCTTATTTCTCATGTTTTTGTAAATATTATATAGGAGGTATAAAAAGACCAATTGGGAATAGAATTTATCAATCGTCTGCGTGCCAGTAGCATCTGCAAGCTGAAATCAAGATGTGTAAATGTAACAAATGGGAAACATTGTCTGTAGACTTTAAAACTCTAACAAAAAATATATATATGTACATATAATCTTGTACGTTAATATAATGATGCAAGCCGTATACTTAAGTTTTTAAGATACCATTAAATCCGACGGTTTTGTTTTTAAATAACTGCGATACGAATAAAATAAAACTTAGTTATGTTTGTCAACGTCGCACTGATCTTCAGTTACCATCATTTGTAGGTATTTAACTGCGATTTTAAGTCTTGTGACTTAAAAAAGGCGTTCAAATATAATCAGCCTTAGATTTACAACCATACACTAATACAAACAGTAGACTTTTTTCTTAAACCCCGTTTCAACCTGATAAGTCTGAAAACGAACGTATGGAGGTTCCACCAGGCTAAAACGGGTTTAAACAAATTAAAAAAACTATTTTAACTTGGTAGAGCATACATACTTTCTTTGTCAGACTAATCAGGTTAGAACGAGGTTTAACCAAAAAAAACATTTGACTCGCAAAGACATGTTTTACGTAGCCAACTGTCAACGGATAAGCAACCATCAGGTAGACAAACTGGGTTACAGCAAAATTTAGGCTGAATGGATTCCTCGTCTTCTATCAAAGGAAGATAAAATAGAGACAAAATGGTCATGACTATAGTTATTAATTGCTGGCGACAAATCTTGGTGTCATTATTTTAAACTGTCATCGATGCAGTGGAAACACGCAAATTCTTCTCCGCAAAAGAACTTTTAAGTTAATTAAACCTTATGCAGACAAAATATGTTTATTTTTTTTACAAAGAAAGTACCCTTGCTTCTTAAGGTTTCAGTACCTAAAATGCATATAATTGCAAACGTGTTAAATAAAACTTTAAACAAACTCCATCAAATAATTAAAAGACTACGTCCAGAGAAACTCTCACGTGGCGTGATTCTACCAAAATATTAAAACAAAATTTACAAACAAAGAGTACTGATTTCTAGCCTTGCGATTTTTACATCTTTGGGCCAATGAAGAAGTTTAATGTTTAACTTTATGTAGAAAAGATATGTTTACATTTTTTTACCATGAGCATATCCTTGCTCATTAAGTTTTCAGAACCTAAAGTGCATATTAATAAACAAACTACATAAAATAATAAGAAGACAATGTCTAGGAAAGCTCTCAAGTGGCGAAATCTGCTTTTGTTGTTTTAAAGGAAATTTACAAATAAAGAATATTAGAGCATCCAAACTAAAGTAGTGATTAACTACTTGATTGCAGTTTCCTGCTAATCAATTGGCATTTCAGTAAAACGTTTATCAAATACATGTCAAAGATAATAATAGTATACCTAATACTATTATGGCGTTTTACAGAGTCTTTGAAAATCAAAGAACATATAGACCGTTTACTAAGAACCAACAACTACTTCCCTGGCTATATGCCACGACGGACATTGAATTACAGTTCAAAGTAAAACGTCATAATAGTAGTATACTATTATTATCTTTGACATCTAAAGTAGTGATTTATAGCATTGCAATTTTTACATCTCTTGTTCCCAAACCAAAGATGGTTTTCAATTGAACAAACCCCATAGATGTTAGTAAAATCTTTCATCTTTGTTGTATTGTTTTTAATTTTTTTGTAACGCAAATATCAACAATATTTCCTGTCTATCAGGAAGAATGACTATTATGATTGCAGTGACAGTAAAACCTACGTTTATTTTCAACCCACGAAAATATAGGTACTGATTATTTTGGTACTACGCATCATTTGCAATTCAAAATATTAAAATTAGTTCTAGTGATAGACATTTTATAGATTAATATAATTGCGTTGAATTATGAATTAATGGGGAGTTTTAAATTAATTAACTGAATATTTAAATTTCAATAGCTGCAAGCTTGTTTAACATTAATAATTTTATGTTTAACGGCTGTAGGTATAATGTAATGAAATGTTTGGTATGATTTTACACAATTGCAAGAATTATCTTAATTTATATCTTAATTATAATGTACTGGTTACTTTATGTGGAAATACATACATAAGCTATAAATGTCCTTACAGAACTTTATTCCTTGAATTTTTTGCATATCAGCTCGTGTTTGTATTTTTTTAACACTTGTTGGAATAATTTACAATTTTTTTAATACAGTTTTTATACATTATATACGTACTTTTCTAAATAACATTTTAAAATAGTAATCAGCTGTTATAGAATAAACCTATGTTTTTATCAATAACATGCAGTAGATTCAATCGTTTGTTATGGTACATAACATGGTATATCTTTGCCGCTTAGTACAATTATGGTTTTATTTTATATAAAACTAGCTGTACCCGGCGCGCGTTGCTACGCCAACAACTAAAATAAATTTAGGAAAAATAAAAGAGATGAAGGGATAGAGAAGGAAAGAAAGCTTATAGTTTTGTTTTACTTATCGCACCAAAAATATATTTTTCGAACTTATATTTATCTGAAATCGTAGGTATAGATAGGTATCTATTAAGGCGGAAACATACTATTAAAACGTGACACGACGCCACGCATGTTAGTCCATATATTTATGTTGCGGCGTGTGGTCACATAGCGTGTTGTCTATGTGTTTCTAACTGTATTAAATATATGGAATTGAGAGGTACTAACATGCGTCGGGTGGCGTGGCGTCGTGTCACGTTTTGATAGTATGTTTCCGCCTTTAATCGGTATTGAATTTGATACATGGAAGCGCCATCTGGTGGTAACTTCCATTAATACGAATATCATATTCATATTAACCATTAAAAATACAACATCATACTGATTTTCATGACAATCGGTTAAACAGGGCAGAAACTGCTACTCTGCAGCGCCACCTGGTGGCGAGTGACATCAATGAGCATATCATACAAACCTACTCTGTGGAAAAATACATACGCATACCAATTTTCATGACAATCGGTTGAACGGGACAGAAGTTGCTACTCTGCAGTGCCACCTGGTGGCGAGTGGCAGCAATGAGCATATCATACAAACCTTCTCCGTAGAAAAATACGTATACATACCAATTTTCATGACAATCGGTTAAACGGGACAGAAGTTGCTACTCTGCAGCGCCACCTGGTGGCGAGTGGCATCAATGAGCATATCATACAAACCTTCTCCGTGGAAAAATACATATACATACCAATTTTCATAATAATCGGTCCAGTAGTTTTTGAGTTCATTGAGTACATACAGACATACAGACAAACATTCATTTTTATATATATAGATTCAAGCTTTTTAATCTTAAAACTCAAAGTAAATCCTTCTGAAAAGCTTGATCGAACCGTAGCTTGTGTAACTTAATTTTTAGACTCATTCTTAAATTTAATTTATTACCATAGCATAGCAAACTTATGACAAACATAACTGGAACATTAAGAAATTAATTAAACTATACACAATAATTGATTTCTCCATTATAAAATAACTAAATAAACTAGAATAAAATTTTTCAATTAATCACAACCGAATCAAATCAGAAATATTAATTACAATTTGATTTCTGTTGCAGATTGAAAAGATTTAAATAAAATTAAATAGTATTCTCAATTCGACACTTTTACTTTCTTACTATTTATTTCACTAAACAAAGCCATAAAACGAGGTTAACTAAACCTTAAATTGAATATTGTAATTTGCTCCGCAACCAAATATATAACTGGCGCATTCGCCATATTTTAAAATATAAATATTTTATATCTGAAGAAGATTAAATACGACAAGTAAAGATATATTATAAAATGTTAATGGATTTTTCATAAAATTCCTATTTTTTTAATAACGTATTGTTACCTGAAGAGACTAGTTTTAAATGAATTTTCCATAACAATAATTTATCGTTGAGGAACATCCTCATTAAATCTTTGAAGCACATTTTTAGCATTATATTTTAGTATAAGTGTACGACTTGCGATAATTAATCATCATCTAATGGCTCCATTTCCTTCTATAACAGGTGACTTCAACCTTAATTTTCTATAAGAAGATCTACTTGTTTTTCTTAAAGAAATTCCTCTACAGCTGGACAACACATTATCCTCATTAAATCTTTGAAGCACATTTTCAGCATTATATTTCAGTAAATGTACGACTTGCGATAAATTAATGATCATCTAATGTCTAATGGCTCCATTTCCTTCTATAACAGGTGACTTGAACCTTAATTTCCTATAAGAAGATCTACTTGTTTTTCTAAAAGAAATTCCTCTACAGCTGGACAACACATTATCCTCATTAAATCTTTGAAGCACTTTTTCAGCATTATATTTCAGTAAATGTACGACTTGCGATAATTAATGATCATCTAATGATTCCATTTCCTTCTATAACAGGTGACTTGAACCTTAATTTCATATAGGTAAGAAGATCTACTTGTTGTTCTTGAAGAAATTCCTCTACAGCTGGAGAACACATTAGTTCGAGCATGATGGTTCACCAGCCCAGTTAAGCATTAATGTACGTTATCAGTTAGTTACAGTATAACCAAATCTTTGGAAAGGTCGGAAAAAACAAAACATTGGCCTGTTTGATGTCCTGATTTTAATCTCTTATATTGTTGCATTTGGGATTTTTGAAGTTATACTTCTATTCGTGCACTCGGTGGAAAAGATTTGTGTAGAGTTAAATGGCAAAAATCATTACATATGTAATGGTGTGAGTAAGAGAGAGAAAGAAACACTTATAAGGTATATTGGTCGGTAAAAACAAAGATGAAATATTAATCACATGTTATTAGTCAAAACTATAAGTCCTTTGAATACCGTTTTAACATTCAGTACATTGAAAAAGAAAAGATATACCTACAAAAAACAGTCTGAACTAATTTATGAATATCATGGGGACGGACCACATGATTATTTGACAGATTATTTTATAATTCTGTCACGTAAGTATACATATAAAGTTTAGAATTTTATATTAATAATAATATTCAGTAATGAGTATTGTATTGTAGTCTAAAGTACCGTCACATGGTTGCAGTATATTCTGCACTATGCTTTTGAGGTTGTTGGCTACATAAACAGAGTTTTTACGAATAGTCGAGGAAATAAAGCACCAAAACCTCCGAATTTTGTAACGTAAGATGGATTGGAATGCGTTTTTTTTTGCATTGGATTCGTTAAAGTAGCAGGAAATTAGTCGCTATAGTTTATAATGTCAAAATGGAAATTGCATTTCTGCATTCGAAAAGTACATTCCGAACAGACAATAGAAAGAAAGCTTATAACTCGGTAAGTATTGCTGAAAATTGGTTTTGGTGTCGCTGAACATGAATATCATGATTCCGAAAGTTTCCGCGGCACTTGGTGCCTAGGGTGTTTACCTCTTCTTCTGGGGTTTCATGTAAATTCTGTACGAAATCAGTGCACACTATGTACTCGGCGGTTTTTTGAGTCGCTAAATACGATTATAATAATAGCGATGGTCTTCGAAACACCTGGTGCTTAAGACGGACCTCGTCTCCAAGAATTTTATGCAAATTCGATAAAAAAAGAGTGTGCACACGGTACTAGGAGGTTTTTGGGGTCGCTTACCACGAATATGATATAATGATTTTGCTAAATCATTCGCATACATATTTAGGAATATATGCGCGTGCATAGAAGTATAACTTCTGCCGGCAGTCCCATTGACTGCCACACAAGCTTTTTATATAAGTCATGAGTTAAGACATAAGGAATTAAATAAAAACCGGCTGTAAAAAGAATAAGAAATGCACCATAAATAATTGCAAGAATACGACAAACAATGAAGCGAATGTTGAGTTAAATATTGTGTCAAGATGGTCATTTTTAACATGTGTTGTAAATTTAGATCTATTTAAAAAATTTGATGCCTTAAAACCCAGTAAATTTCATTTGCATATCATTATCGGTTTAAATTAAATAAATATTTAGTTTTTAAGAAAAACTTTGACACGTATTTAGTAAATTAAAGATTTGCGACATACAATTACCTACATAGCGAATTATTTTTTATGTAGAATCACCTGATGTTTGTCGAATTTATTTAGAAATACCCTATATAATTAATATCTGTATATCTTATTAATGATCTTACAAAATATAGCTATTCAAATAGAATGTAAGCATGTACATACGAATTTTAAACATTCTAATGACATAGAATTTAAAAAATGTTAATTAACAAATTCTTTACTTTTACCTCATCTTTCTCTTATTGAACGAAATGAATTTGAAACAGATAGTTTATTGGTTCTTTTCTGTCGTTTTTGAGAATGTACCTATCTATTTCCTGTCGAATTTAATAGTTTCTCTACAACTCATTATAAAGCTAGACTATTATGGCTACCTAGTTAAATGTTTAAGCATGTTAAAAAATTAATTTAATACTGCTTTATGTGGTTACAATTCATCTGTAATACCATATAAAATAGATTTAGATTAATTGAGTTTTTATATCCACATGTAAAGGAAAGAAATATGACTTGCAATTATTTTGATAATAAAGCTTTCAATGCATGTAGAAATAGAAACTTTAGATACTTCTCGAATAATATTTACACACGGGAAATAATGGATAATAATCTGCTATTTGAAATATAATTATCTGAAAATGAAAATAAATATGGAATACTTAATAATACAGATAAGAATTACCCTAATCCGGGGTTAGGTTTGCTTTTTTTTGTTCACTTGATTTTTGAAAGCTTCTGTTAAAGCAGACAAAATGATCAGAAATAATAGGTGAATAGAAACGAAAGGCTGCAATTTCCAGAGATTACGCCACAGAAGAGGTAAAAAACCTTTACCATGGCTACGAGAACAAGAGAATATTCCTATATTCCAGACTTGCTGAAGTCTAGAAATTGAATTGGTTACATGACAAAAAAGATAGTTCTAGTAAATTTGAATATAAAACATTCTGGTTAGTATGCCCATAGAACATCGAAAGAGCTGGGATAGAACAGAATGCAACATACAGTGATAAAGAGAATGCTGCAGACACCTACTGGTGCTATAGCGGCAGATGCCCTTGGGCTGAGGAGGAAGACCGTGCGGAAAGTGGTTGGCTTCATCAGCGGCCACTGGGTATTCCGCAGACATCTTCATACGATGGTAATTCAAGTTGAAAACGTCTTATGTAGAAAATGCGGTGAGGGGGAGAAGACAGCCTTCCACTTGATATTCATGTGCCCAGCCGTGCAAGGTCTGCGTGTGAGATTCCTTGGCCTACCGACCGGAGATCAAAGGGAAGAACGGGTAACCATAGTCAAAAGGATCTCATGGTTCATTAAGAACCTGGGATTTGACGGAGAATTAGGACCTGTGAATGAGGGTGCACAATAAGCTGTACTAGCTGCGATGCAATCCCATGGTCTAACCCTAAGCCTGGCCCTCTGTTAAAAAAAAACTAACCCCAACCTAGATATCTTTTTAAATACATAAAAACCTCTTAAAGTTCTCAGAAATATTTTATTGGTTTGATAAGCTATGGTATGCTTGAATTTACCTCTTAATTTTTGTAAAATCAAGAAAAACCCCTGAAACTATGTCACAGATTTGCGGTTTAGATTTGAGAAATGTGAAAACAAAGTTGAAATAATAAGAATACAAGAAATAAAATAAACACTCTCCAACAATTCTTCAAAATAACATAGAAATTATTCTGTAAATATTTGTACTATTGTACATTTTTAATTTTAAGATGAATATATTGATATGGATTTTTCTTCATGGTGCATGTTCCTTCAATGGAATGTTGGAACGTAATCCATTATTTTTAAATTGGTTGTCTAGATTAAGTATTTTTGTATTTGGATTGTTTTTGTTTAGATAATAAGTTGTTTTTGATTTTTTTATTGTTATTGATTAGATTGTCAAGAAGTTAATTTAAAAAATGTCAGATGAAATAAAATTGTAAAAATGAAATATTGAAATTTAAATTAAAATAAAAAGATAAATAAATAAGTATCTAAATTAAAAGAGAAAGAAAAATATATTGAAGAAAAAAAGAAAATTAGACTTCAGACAATAGAGGAAGCCAGAAAAGCAGAGAGTTGGAAATTTTAAGAGAGCAGAAATGTAATAGATAAAAAGAAAGGCAACAGAAAGAAGGAGTTGGAAAATAGTAGGAAGAGGAAGGTGTAGAGAAAGAGTTGAGCAATAGAAAAGAAGTGGAATAGGAAGAAGAGGAAGAAAATATTTTTTTAGTTTATAAATTTTTTAGGATAATCAATTTAGAAATATTGGAATCCATATTCATTGTTTATTAAAGAAAAAACTTATTATACGCCATAAATATTTCATAATCGCTTATTAAACTTTTATATAAATAATTTGAGTTTGGCATTAAATGTGTAATTAGTCAGGGAAGTATAGACATTTGTTTAAAAAGGCGTTAAAATTTAATTATTTAACATAAAAAGTAGACAATTTTTCATTTTGTATGACAACCATAAATTTATAAATTCTTTAAATGTAAAATTGCAATGACACGAATTTAGTTTTATAGCCAATTAAATAAAATAGATATTAAGTTAGTATATAAAAACTTATTAAGCCATCATTAGTTGTATATTTTTTAGTCAACATTTTATAATAAAATATTACGAAAGATAAAAGGAGCCTGACAATATGTATACTGAAAATATTAGTTTTTGTTATCCAGTTCTCAGTTATAATATGAAAGCTGAAACCGAATTTTGCGATCAGAAATACAAAGTCCAGTACACTTTCCCATTGTAACCGTTACGTTGGGCTCGAGCGTAGATATAAAGGGTGAAAATCACGACTTTTTGTTTTGTGCCATGCTTGAAAATATTGAGAGTATGAGATCATGATGTAAATAAGTGACAAGAGTAAAACCTCAAATTTTAGGATGATACTCTTCGTCGAAAACGTCCACAAATTGCAGAGTTTGATGGTTTAAATGTTTAGAATAAATTGTCGAAAAAACCGACACAAACGTTAGGTACGCTAGTTTGGTACTTTTAAATTTGGATAAGTTAAAATTTGTGGTGCATGGAGCTGATCATCAAAAATTGCACAGTTTGAACATATGTGTAGAATGAAATGACAAACGGACGGACACCTACGTTGAACAGGTTACTTGTAAACCGGAGTTAATTCAAATTCGACCAGTAGGAACTATTATCGATTTTAGTAGTTTTGCTGTCTTTTGTCAATGATCGTACAACTAAAATCAGGAAAATATAAAGTCTTACAAAACATAAAATCACGAATAAATTCTAGTTGTAATAGCAGCTAACAGAAAATCGGTCTTTACTCAACTTCAAAAAGATCATGGCTCTAGAATGGGGGTTAAGTAATATCCAGAGGAGCATACTATTTTCTAAAAAGGGCTTTTTTTAATCCTAAATTAATGAACGTTTTTGGTTTTAAAATCTATTGAATGTTTTTTTTTACCCTTCTATAGTATGTCCCGTCCTATATGCTTCTCTTTTGTATTATTTTTTCCCATTTGGTCAAATGAAAACCAATTTTAAAGTAACTGGATCAACGTAAATGATTGTTCTTTTGGCAACTAATTCTACACATTTATACAAACAACCTGTGCAACTGGCAGACGTATTTTCAATGATTCAATTTGCCCTTATTTAAAAGTAACTGTTTCAATGAACGTGTAAATCCTTTTGGCATTTAATGTTTGCTCCTCTGGATATAACTTAACCCCTTTTAGCTAATCTCCCAGTATAGATATCCGCGTGCGCGGAAAAGTGATCTACGCGACTAAGCCACATGGTTTCTCCATATTTCTGAGTAAAAGCAAATTCGGGCTTGAGTCCTTAGACTGTTTCTTAATTACCTCACTTATGCATAATAGTACATCTAAAAAATTGTATAACATTATATTACACACAGACTTAATAAAAATAATGAATATCTATGAATATTTTTATGATTTAAAGAAATTAATCTAAACGTCATAGTAAATTTGGTCTAATTTGGAATTAATTTGATATTAGTTGTCAGATTGTAATGTTTGTACCATTTAGTATGTGATCTAAAGATTAAATTATTCTATAAAGTGTTTACTTTTCCATTTTTTTACTACGTAACAAATATAGAAGTTTAATCGTGATCGTATCGTTGACAACTAGTAGTTCTCCACATAGCAATCCATTAAGTTTTCGATATCATCAAATCCGATTTCTATTATTAATATTCTTGACAAGGTTGTTACTCCAAAAAAAGAAATCTGGATCGACGGTATTTATGTTCAATAAGAAAAAACTGGTCCTTGAGACGCTTTCATTTCAAATACTATCAATTTAATTGGATCTTATGTTAATCAGTGGTCGATTATTTTTTAAGGCTCATTGGAAACACCTATCTATCATCATTTGCGGTTTCACTAACGTTTATTTATATTAACAAATAATTATATTATAAAAGTTAAAATAGTGATATATATCTTAATTATTAGAGGAAATGTGAGACATTTTGTAGATATGGTATAGGTTTATAAAACATTCATTTAAATGAATTTCGACTAAATTAAATAAACTTTTTGTTTTAATATTTTATAAATTAATCTGCTCATTGAATTTAATAGGTGAATGGTATAAATTATTTAGATTTAAGTTCACTAATATTTTTTTAATAATCTTTATCACTCTTTTGTGTTCGAGACGGGATTTATGGAGAGTCCCGTCTCGAAAACAATTCAGAGTTGGCTTGTCTCGGCTCCGTTTTAATTTCGAGACGAGACGAGACACCAGATACCTTCGCTCTAGAACTTTTCGTTTTACACAAAATCAGCACCAACGAAGAAAGTAATCTAGTGAAAACTACTTGATTTGCAGTTTCTTGCTAATCAATTGTCATTTCAGTAAAACGTTTATCAGATAGATGTCAAAGATAATAATAGTTTAATACTATTATGACGTTTTACAGAGGCTTTGAAAATCAAAGAACATAGACCGTTTACTAAGAACCAACAACTACTACCCTGGCTATTGTCACATACGATAATAGGGTAGTTTAATTGTTTGATATTTTATTGTATTATTTTGTATTATTTTTAATTGTAATTATCCAGGTCAAAGTCAGTACGTTAGATTTCAAGGCGACCTTATATAGTTTAATTCTTATTCTCACGTAGCGTAAGAATTGGCTATAAAAGAGCGTCGTTGAGGTCGTACTCGGGGAGTTCGGAGTCTGAGGTTGTCTGTAAGGGTCACCCTTTGGGGTGCCCCTAAAACAGACCCTTGTGTCTGGGGGTCTGGGCCGTTGTGACTCTTGACTTGTTTTTCGTGAGTAAATGTGACATGCCACCATGTAGTTTATTTGGTAAGATTAGTTAAGATTTGTATTTAGTTATTCGTTATTCACATTTTTATTATTTATTGTTATTGCTTATTTATTCGTTAATATATTTGTTGTTTGTTTCCTGTTGTTTATCTCATCTTCCCCTTGGTTAGTTTTCTGCCCTCAGCAGGATACCTAACCAGGGGTAGATAACCACGACCTGGGTGGGAAGTGCCTTCAGTTAGCTACCCCTCATCCAAAACATTATGGCACCCCCCCAGGCGTGACACTATTTGCCTCGACGGACATTGAATTACAGTTCAAAGTTAAACGGGGTTAGTATATTTGCAAGATAGAACTAACCATTTTAGTTTGCAATTCGAAAGGATATCACTTGTAGACCGGTTTCGGCGTATTGCGCCTCATCAGTACAAGGAAGATATCCGTCCAGAAGCTCTAATTGAAAAGGTCTAAGTAGGTGTAGGTAGTAAAATAATTATAGCTAATCAAAGACTCTGTAAAACGTCATAATAGTATTAAACTATTATTATCTTTGACATCTAATCTAGTGAAGTTTAATATGTACGTAAAAAAAATCCAATATCATTTGAAAGGAATTCAAGATTTCTGGAACTACCGCATATTAACCGACAGATTGTTTATTAATTTGCAAATCTATTGCAAAGTTCCAATCGTTTTTGTAACAGTTATAAATTTTTTTTACTGTATAAGGAATTTAATGTTTTATAAAGAATGTGTAGGTATCTATACGATTATTAGAATGTTAACTACTAATTAAAATATTAAACCATATAAACTTTTCAGATTGCTGCGTCATTAATTATTGTAATTATTTTACTACCTACACTTACTTAGACCTTTTCAATTACAGTTTTTTGGTAGCTAATCAGGCATTAAAAACTTTCACGTTATGTGGTCCCATAAATAAGAGAGTAGAATTTATTTTGCAAATTGTAATTTGCATCATAATGTTTGCAATTATATTTTTTAGGGACATCTAAAAATAGTTTTTTAATTTAGATTTATATCTGCTAATTGGAAGTGACGTGAATTTATAATTTTAATGCCCAATTTACATAAAAATAAGCGTTCTTTTTATGGTGATGTATTTTGAAATTAATAATTTCTTGCGTTTTAGTTGTTATAGCAGTTATATCTTAAAATTTACATGGTCTTTGTATTTGAAACTAGATATTTATCAACCTACACTACACATTTAATACTTTCCAAAGTTATAAACTTTTTAATTATTTCATAAGTTCTTCTCTATTTTGGTTTGTCAATTTATTCTTTGTTTACAAATGATTTGAAGTGATAAAATTCTTTGTTTTTAAAGGTGTATCAGCAACAGAAATTCGTACAAAAACGGTGAAAGTATGAAAGCAATCTGCTCCTTCATTTCCAACTGTGCATCGGTTGGTTTTAGAGTTTAAACGTGGTAGCACAATCGTTAAAGATGAACCAGTAGCGGATGTCCAAAAAGTGCAACAACACCATAGAAATCATTGAGCAAGTCTATGATATAGTTTGTGAACAACCAAGTTTTAATAAGCGTGAAATTGCTAATACCATAGGTATCTCAGATGGACGTTTTACACAAAGAATTACATATTAAAAAGTTGTTCGGAAAGTTAATGCCGCATTCGTTAACAATTCAACAATAACTGAATCAAAAACAAATTTTCAAGCGTAATTTGGAGTATTTTATGCAGAATAAAACCGATTTTGGACGTCGTTTTATAACTAAGGATGAGACTTGGTTCTACCATCAAACAAGAATGTTTACAGTAGACCGGAGTTGTTTCTTCTGCTCCAAAACAAGTGAAATCAGAACGAAGTTATGGCATCAGTTTTTTAGTATGTAAAAGGGATTTTGTTAATTGGTTATCTTCAAAAAAGTAAAATAATTAGCTCTAAATATTATTGCAATATGTTGATCCAGTTGGATAAAAAAACGGGATAAACTACCCGGTTTACAATGCACGTGTTCACACTAGATTATTGAGTTGGATAAATTGAACGAATTACTTGAACACCCACCGTATTAACCAGGTTTGGCTCCCTCCAACTATTACCTCTTCAAAAAGCAATTCCTTCGTGGAAAGCCTTTTTCGTCGAATAAAAAAGGTATTACACCCGTGGAACAATATTTTGCAGAGCTTCCGAAAAATCATTACAGAGATGGTATGAATATACTAGAGGATTATTGGAATAAGTGTGTTTAAGCTGAGAGAGATTATATTGAATAAAAAAAAACAATTTCATTAAAAAATTCACAATCTTTCATTTTTCCTTTCAAAACTTTTTAACCAAACTATACTTCTTTGATCATTTGTAGGGTTTCGTATGTAGATTGTGCTCTCTTTTATGTTATGCATACTGTTCATGTAAATATTAAAGATAAATTGTAGTTTATCAACCTTTTTATGCTTGTCACTTTTACGAGATATTTTTAAAAATATTGTAGTCCCAAGCCTCTGCGATTTTATTTTGTACAGGTGTTAATTTTGAGCACTTTATCGATAAAATAGAGGAACTATAAAGTTAAAAGAAGTTCAAATTTGCAGACCAGTGATAATATTTTCAACACTATCAATGAGCCACGTGTATTACTAAATATTTTTTCTACCAAAAATCAAAATATTTATAGTTTACTATCTTATGAGTGGTGTGAAAACGAATCTATCTAATGAATAAATAATCAATTTTGGATAGATCTTTATTCTTTCTTTTTAGAAAGTTTTTTATATTTTCGCCGTGTTCTGTGTCTCTGTGTCATTCCGTGGAATTTGTAATCGAATTTAAACCTATTTCCCGACTACCTATAGCTCTGAAATTTTCAGGATAGCTAAGAACTGGATGACAATGCATGTTTCAAGTGTGTTTAGGCATATTACATAGATTTCGAAATTTATACCGAATTGATATTAAACATGATCTAAGTTGTGTATAGATAATATTATTTTGAAAGTTATTGAATAAATCGTTCGTAGCGTAGTTGGTTAGGCTGCGGATCAGTCCACTCGTGACAGTTCTGTTATGTTATCATAATGGGATCGATTACGCGACAGAGAAGTTTTTTTTTCTTTTTTTTTTTGTTCTTACATGTGAAAACAGTAATTATTATTTTAACTGGTAATAAAATAAACTGTTTTAGAAAGTTTTTAGATACAACTACCCTTGATTTTGTTAACAAGGAAACAATCTTCTCTATGATCAATCACAGCGTTGTATGACTTAATATTTTTGCAAAATCAGGGATGCTGTGCATTGTTGAGATGACACAAAATATGATCTATAAATCAGTAAAAAACTTTCTATTATAAAAAGTTCTTTTTGTAAATTGTGCTTATTATTGAACTGCGTTCACAGTATTGGAGACATTAGCATTCATTGCCGATAATGTTGGTACATAAAAATTGTATATTTTTATTATTTGACCACAGAGCATTCTAGGTTGAATACGCAATTGAATATTAATTCCAATCAAAATCCCGTAACAACAAAACCCAAAATAAAAATATACCTGTTAATAGTTGTAACACTTCCCTGAAATTTGAACGTGTAAAGCGGCCGAAATCGACTGAAGTAACGAAATAATAGGCGATTACGTATCCCCAGACACGTTCGTAGTTAACAGAAGTTTGTTGAAACGTGACTGAATGTTTTTCCTCCTAATGCTCTTTGTGACTCCGTATGCGAATGTCTAATGTCATCGGTTTATTACCAACCGGCCGGTATAGATAAAACCGTATACATTTTTTCGCCTTAATCGAAATGGTACATCGATTCCGGTGGAAAAAAAGCAATCACGTATGCCGTGAGAAACTGATGTTTATTGTTACCTATAGTGTTAATTTAACTTTTTAAGTCACATGACATAATAGTAATTTGTTCATTTATATCTAAACAAATCTTTTATATACAACGAGTTCCTCTATAATAGTGTCTTTAACACATTAACATGGTGCTATATAAAACTAGATGTCCGTTTCTATATCTGGTGGCTGTATTTTAAATTTATTCTAGTACCTAGGTTATCCATAACAGTTAACTGATAATGTTACTTCAATTTACTACAATTTTTTTTTGTTCTTAAATATATTGTTACGAGCCGATCCGGACCTGTCAGTGGTGTGAGGTGTAAGTAAAGTCACTCTACGGAGAATCTTGAGTAACTGGTGGATCGATCAAACTTCGAGACTTTTCTGTTCTAGAATGATTGTTTTTGTGGTATCTTTGTAGATGCTTCGAGAAAGAATTAATTTTATATATAAGGGACCGCTTCGGGCGGGAAAGAATAATTGTAATTGTAATAGCTGGCGATAAACATCGAATTGTTGTACGAGATATTTTAAAGACGCTATTTAGTCATTGTGACTGTATCAAAGTTGTGTAGAGTAGTTTAAGAAATTGTTATTTAGTTCTTACCAATAAATTGTTAAGTTTGTCTGCTGTTTATCACTTATCCCGAATCCACGAAGGAAAATTATAAGAATATTATCAGATGTATTCAAAGATGTGTTTGATTTAAGTAACGGTCCCTACCGTAAGCACAAATTGGATACTATTTTATTCTTTGTTATCCCTAAAAACTTTGATCACAGGCTTTTTGATAATTTTCAACTTTAAATTCGTGAATTATTTGTGAAATCGAGATGAGACAGGTTAAAGTCTTGGTCTCGTCGCGTCTCGCACAGTACTATATCCCTTAGAAATGTGTCATCCTTTATTAAAAAATCTAAATTGAAAATGCTCATAAATTACCCTACGTATAATCAACGGATAAGATTTAGACTATAATATATTACTAGCTAAATCGCTACATTTTTTGGGTCAAGATTGCCTGGGTCCTATACTCTGAAATGATTAGCATACTAAAGACAACAACACGACTATGATAAATAAAAATGAATGTTTTTTAACGTCGGTGAGAGCAAACATGTAACCATTTTTGATCTTTAGAGTTTAGGGTATTACCAGGACGGTGCAACTCACGAATCCACCAATAAAAACAAGCACGTAGAAAATTAGAAGAAGAAAATAGAATCTACACGTCACGTTACATAATATATACAAATTAGGATTGAAATAAACATAAAATATTGCCAACAAAAAAAAAACATTTTTTACCCTATGGGATTGGACTTCACTGTTAACATAAAGTGTAAACATTTTTAATTTAATACTTTATTATTGTATTGGTGCAAAGTGTCATCGGAGACCTCAGTGGGGTTACTAAATAAAACCACACCCCTTATTTATATAGGACAATAATGTTTAACTTAAGGGCGTGTCTCCACATACGTTCTAACAGGTTGTCCCGATGCGGTAAATGTTTGAGGAAATTCAGTATGCCTACTAAATTAGCATCTTTTTTTTAACACAGAAGTAAGATATTGCCGGTCAAATTTCTGAAGTATTCATCGTATAGTAACGTAAATATTGACCAAGACCAATTGGCAAAGTATCGGTTCTAACAAGACCCGAAAGCGTATTACATAGCTAAAGATAGCATATTGCTAAGGTGCAGGTACAAAGTGCATTCTATTTATAATATGGAATCAATTTATAGGTTGTACAGTATATAAAAAAATGTATGTCAAATTATTGAGGAGTTGTGTTATAGTTTCATTTACTTCACTAGTGGAGTAAGTAAATAGAAACCTGTATTATTATGTTTTTAGCGTACTGTGTACATTAAATTAAACTAACATTTGACATTTCTCAGACAGAACTGCCTGCGAAATCGAATATTTTTGACAACTTATGCCAAAATTTAAATTTTATGTTTGTTATTTTTAGTTTTATACAAAACCATTTGGTAAGTCGTGGGTAAAGCATAGTACTTCACTCGAGGAACAAATTGCATACTTAGCTCGTTTCTTTAGCCCATTCGTTAGCAAGCTCGCTCATGGGCCAAACACACTCGCTGTAATATGCAATTTACTCCACTCGTAAAGTAATATCCTATTAAACCATAGATTAAATATTTGGAAATAGATTGAGCAAGGTATAGGTAGGTTTTCGTGTATCTGCAAATGTACTCAAACCGAGAATAGAGAATGTGAGGATTGTGAGGAATTAGTTTTGATTAAATTTTGATTCTATAATCAAGCAGCAATTAGAAACGATTAGACAGAGAAAGAAAGTGATTCCTTCAATTCTCTTTCTCTCTCTCTCTCTTTTGAGTAGGAGGTACGAAAAACTATATTTGCATTCCACATCGCCTTTCATATGGTAATCTAGTCATTCACCTACCATTCTATAGTGAGGAAGCTGGCTAAGGTACTACTTAAAACTTTTAGTTAAGTGAATTTCCTAATAATATTTTAAAATGTTTATTAAATTTTTTAACGAATATCCAAATCTTTAAGCGAACGACAAGACCTTATGCTCTGATTAAAGTAGTAATTAGATGCACTAGAATGTAATCTGGGATACCGATCTTCATAAGTTGCTACGGCAATCCGTTATTTCCTTAGTGGTGTCTAACACAGAATTTAGCAAATTATTTTATATAAATATAAGTTAAATGCAATATTTTTATGATTAATCCGTCATTAATAAAATTTTAGTAGTTCGTTCACATTTTTGCCGAGTTGACGTTGTCCACGTGTCTATAAAGAGAATCAGTTGTCTTAGAGAGCCGATGTTCGATATCTACACTAGTCGATTGCTCAAGTGGACATTATACAGAGAAGCACTGGCGAGAGCGACCTGTCCAACGAGATTCCACTCGATGCTTTTATTTCCTGTTCTCATCTCATGTTATATCTTTCTTCGAGTAAACACGTTTCATTCATAACCGCCATTCATGGTACTTATTTCATGTTTGCAGGGATGTATTCGAATATTTAAACAAGATTTCATTATACATCGTAGCGTGAAAAGGAGGTCAACTGATAATTGGAAAGGACCTCATCAAAACTCTGTGTATAACGACTTGTCTTAGATTTTCAATTAACAAATATATCGTTAATTAATGTAGAAATTAATTAGTTGGTTTATTTCTTCGAAGCAATTTTATCTATTGAAATAAAAATAACTTTTCATTTAAATTTCTATAACGAACTCAAGAGCATTTTGTATTGCCAGGCATACGTTAGAACACATATAGTTGCTAATCGTTAGTTTTAAAAATATTGTAATATTTCGTCGACTTCTTTAATTTTAAATCAATAGTAGGTTGATAAATAATTTTTGAATGAGAGAACTTATTTTCTCTACTATAACATCACAAAGAGAAACCCAGGAAGTTAAAGGCAAAGGTTTTTAAAACCTTTAAGGGGACTCGAAGACAACCTGTAAATGTCAATTTTTATAACAAGATGTATTCTATCGCAACTATAAAAAGCAATGAAATCAATTTAATATGCAGAAATTTGCTTTTCTGAAATATGATGAAGTTACTAAATTAAAGTAACAAGAGTAGCTTTATACAGGATGATTCTGTTGTAATGGATCAAAATTCATGACTAGATTCGTAACGCAAAAATATTGTGATTTAGATAAACTTTAGTCGAAATATTGATAACCCTGTATTTAATCAAAATTCACAATTTTAAATAAACGTTTCTGCTTTATTTTAATTACTTGAGCTATCATCTTTAAAATATTCGAAGTGAACGGTAAGGCGCTGCTAGATAGATAAAGTATACCTTCTTTGTCTGAAATAAGTTAAAATTTGATACCAAAGGAACGATATAAAAAACTTCTATTTTTCTGTACGAGGGTTGTCTTAGAAGGTTCCACCAATAGAACCTTCTGACACAAATTTAAGCTCAATCTATTGTTGACATAAATCCAGAGTTTCATTGCGATACAACAAGTAGATACAGTGAATTTTTGAAATTAGCAAGTCGGTCGAAAAATGGATCTTAGCCGAAAACATTTTTAAGCAATAATCAATTGGCGTCGAAAAACATTGAAACGGTTCAAGAAAGGAAGCTCAAAAAAGTTTACAGTATTGTTAGTGGCGATGAATCTTGGAAATACTCCATCAATCTGCTGTGTGGGTATTTTACGATGAAGAAAAACCAAAACAAATGATCCAAGAGTGTCAAAGAAAATGGTCGCAACTTTTGTGTCAAAATCTGGTCATCTTGCTTTAGAAGATCGAAGAATGGTTACTTTCGATTTTTATATAAACTTTTGTTTACCAGAAGTTATCGTGAAACTCCGACAAAGGAACAAAAAACGACAAATCATTTTACATTAGGACAATGCAAAGGAAAATCGAGTTTGTGAAGCTTGTTAGACTATTCACCGTATTGTCCCAAACTAAGTCCCAATAACTTCACGTTCCCAAAGATCAAGAATTCAATGCGTAGGCAGCGATTTTGCAGTTGTCATCTGAAGAGTGGTATAATTGTTTTACCAATTGCTTTGAAGGTTGCAAAAGTGTATCGATCCTGATGAGATATATTTTATAAAGCAAAAAAGGACTTTAACTCTATAGGAAGCGCTTTCTGTAAACCATGCAAAACAATTTTTTGCATTTTGCAATATCAACTTTTGGGCTGAGGTAATTTCCTCTTAATTGCAATATTCTAAACTTTAAGCAGAATAAGTCGTCAATTTTAGCCCATTACATCAGGTCCAGTCTGTATAGAATATATCTTTTTTATAATGCAAATCATCAAATACTATTTATTTAATTTCTAGTCTACCCCCTATGGTTTTTAATAATTAGTTGCTAGCTAGTATTTAATAACAAAGAAGTGGAATTAAAATAAAAAATGCTATGAAAGATCATATGGACGCCAAACGAAATTTGGAACAAGAACAAAATCAAGCTAAAAAGAGGTTTTATTATTGTTACACCCTAAGCAAAAGTTCAAAAAGAGAACAGTTCAAATGGTTTTTGCGTAAAAAAATAAAATAGAATTTTGGGGATGTAAAGCGCAACACACTTACAACTTGTTTTTACAGAACAATTATAATTATATTTATATAATTTGCAGTTTTTGTTCTTGAATATGTATGTAGGTATTACCACCTGACTTTGATTAAACCATAAATATTTAAGAACAAAAACCTAGGTGCAAAATTTGTTATGTAAATAGAACTAAATTTTATTTTATTTATTGGCAATTACTGTCTGTCATTTAATTTATGGCTTACTTATTCTGATGCGTTTTTTTTTATATTTTTTACTACACTGTAAAATTTATTTGTTATGAGAACCTGACCCGTCCGTTGCATGAATTATTAAGAGAGAAAATATTTAAGATTGAATTTATATGTATCGTTAAAAAAAGTAATAAATGTCGTTAATATCAATCAATGCTATCGATTTTTGAATGACTTCCGGGATTAATCAGTTAAATTTTTAACAAAATTAACTGTTTTTATAAATATTTGCTTCTATTAACACGAATTGGTGCATAATTTAAAAATTGAATGTCAAGTATTCAACACAGAAAAAACTACATACCTACTTAAAGAACATCATTATTGGATTTTTAGGGTTTTGTAGGCAAATGGCAAAAAACGGAAAGATTCGTCATGTCTGTCTGTCTGTCCGTCCGTATGTTACTTTTTCCGAAAGTTTAAGAACTATACTGTTAAAATTTGGCAAGTAGATGTATTCTCTGAACCGCCTTAAGATTTTACGCAAAAATAAAAAAAATAAATAAAGTCTGCGGGTTCCCCAGACTTAAAACTTATACTTAATTTTTTTTTTCATCAAACCCATATGTCTTGGGTACCTATGGATAGGTCTTTAAAAATGGTATTTAGGTTTTTTTCCAAACTGAATAGTTTGCGCGACAGACACTTCCATAGTGGTAAACTGTGTGTCCCCTTCCTGTAACTTCTGGAATAAGATAATTATAAAACTAAAAAATATATAATGTACATTACCATGTAAACTTCCACCAAAAATTGGTTTGACCGAGATCTAGTAAGTAGTTTTTTTTTAAACATCGATCAAAGTTACAACGAACTACAAGAACTTTTATATTGTTATTTGCTGCTACGGAACCCTTCATGGGCTAGTCCGACTCACTTTTTTTAAATATTTTGTAACTAAAAGTTTAGCTTTTTTGGTCAAATTAACATATGTACGCATATTTTTTCAAAACATACAAAGCATGTAAGTATTTCCCAGTTTGTATACAGTTCAAACAAAAAAGCATAAAAAACCTCTCCTGTCATGTTTTTAAAGCAACTTCCATTATTTGTGACAATCATCACAATTAATAAAACACCATTTTAGATATATCGCGACATAATTTTAAACAAGAGTGATCCTAATTATCGGGAACAATGTATATAGATCGTTCGTTTTCCTATAATTTGCGACTAAACGTATACGAAAATTAAAATTATAGGCTCAAAGCCTATATTCCTTCGAAAATGGCAATTTTTGTGTTAATAATGCAATAATGCACTTTTTGTTCAATAATACAATAATGAATCTATACATATAATAAAACTATAGCAGTAGTATGTCTGTCTGTCTGTCCCCTTATATGTAATAGATTTGAAAAGTTTTGAACGGATTTTCTTACAGTTTTTAACAACAGGTAGAATTATTTCTGAGAGAGCTTTTAAGGTAAATTCAGTAATATCAGTAAAGGTTAAATTGGATAAAATACGACGATATTACTTCAACATGCCGGGAAAAAGACAAGAAAAATTCGTAAAAGTTGGAAAAAGAGAAAAGAAGGCGGCACGAAGTTCACCGGGTCAGCTAGTTTAATAATAAAACTAAATAATTGAATTATCATTGGCTATTACAAAATTGATTATGTCTTACCTTTATAACAATAAAGACTACTTACACTTAAGCAAACACAGACCTTTCAGAATTATATACGAACATTAAGTTTTATGATTATACTCTCCCGTTCTGATCTCATATCAACATCGCGATTCTTGACCCAATTTTAGTTACTGCAATTGTAACGATCAATAGACGCCGCCAATATTTACTATTATTGTCGGATATCGACTTATAGGTAAGAGAAATCGTTATTGATGAGGACTTAGCTGACAGAACCGGATCCAAATAATTTTTGGTGATTTGGAAATAATCTGTCAAAATACCAACAATA
Source organism: Altica lythri (assembly GCA_964028335.1). Classification (NCBI taxonomy): domain Eukaryota; kingdom Metazoa; phylum Arthropoda; class Insecta; order Coleoptera; family Chrysomelidae; genus Altica; species Altica lythri. Next base: position 25,695,864 of record OZ034808.1, on the reverse strand, counting down.
AAACAATACATGGAAACACATCTACTGATAATGTACATTTTGACATATTATGCAAGGAAATTCTGATATATACAGGTATATAACAGGTGAGGAAAAAGTATGGAAACGTCGTTGTAACTCAAAAACTATGGGTTACAGAAAAAAACTTGTAAGATAAGTATAAAATTTATGGTTTTCCCATGGATTTGACCATGACTATGACCATCATGTTCAGGCGATGGTCAGGTCAATTTTTGTAAATGGAACCATGTATTTTTGACAAGGGGAATGATGGTCATAGTCAAGGTCTTACGATATGCTCCTTGCGCACAATGCGTTTTCTAATTGCAAAGATTCAAAATCAAAATATTTTGTGGAATATGCGAAATCTGCATTATAAAGACAGATTGTTGGTAGGTAATGAATGGAAGAATGTATTTGAAAGCACGGGATGTACAAGTAAGTAAAACGATTTTAATTTAGCTCTATATATTGCTATAACAACATAGATAACGACTTCGTATTTAAATGTAATTTGGAAAAAATACTGCTAAAAAATCTCGTATATTCTTAGCTTCTCGTGGAGGAAGGTTATTTGATTTTTGATTCATCATCATTTGTTCGTAGACGCAGTTACACTCGAAAAGCATTGCTATCTTTTAGCAACTGTAGATACAGATGATAAAATTCTCAAAATTTAAGTCTATCTTTGTAAATTTGATGTTTGCTGTTTCCTTTATTTATTAGAATTTTCCGTAAACATAATAACTTCCTAAGGGCATTATACATTAGAAATACTCATTCTATTGGAGTTATAGTTTGCAGTGTTTGCACGTCGTCATACTCATGAATATACTGAAACATTTGCCTTAAGTCGCACTCTACATCACATCTGCTTAAGAAAGCTTTACATTAAAGTAACTATAGGCAATCTAGTTGCCCGCAGCACGCGATTATTGAAAAATACCTCAATTTTGCACATACTGCGACTGGTTGCGTCCACTTTTCAACTCAATTAATCCCGAGATGTCTATGCAAACGGTAACTGTTGTCGCTTACTTACTTTTTACCAGAAGAAAGGGAAAGAGACGCAAGATATGGTGTAGACAGTTATTTGTGAACAATAATGAAAATCGACATTACTTTTTTGAAAAATTTAGGGCTGAAGACGGGACTCTATTCAGACATTTTACACGCATGGAGAGACAGGAATTAAATAACCGTTTAATTGTGGTAGCTCCTCCAATTTCGAAATTTGACACAAATTTTCGATTTTGTGTACCGGCGGCAGTTAAATTGTATTGAATTTTTAGCTACTAGTGTCTCCTACCGTTCACTAATGTATATCTATAAGCAGTTTTCTTTGATGCGTCCACTTCTAGAACTCCGGCGATGCAAGAAGTCCAAACTGTTCGTTTCTACAGGATCCGGACTTTTTCTTTTTATACGAATGGACCGTTGTTCGCAAATTTTTTATTTTTTCTTTCAAATCTGTGATTTGTTGCTACTAGTTGCTTCAATGTAGCAACACGTGCGATTTTCGCAACGCAAGTACCACTCATATTAGCTCAGTCAAGAAGGAAAAAAAGCGGAAAAAATCTTCTTCAGATATTTGAAGGTTCTAAATGGTGTTTGGGGGGTAGTAGATGAGAAATCCGTAATAATCCTAATTTTGCTTTGATTTTTTTTTAAACAATTTCAAAAACCAAAAACTACTTTTTCGTCAATAAAATTTTTCTGTTACATTTTAGAGAAAAATAGTTTAAATAAAAGTTGTGGATTTTAAAGAGTTCTTTAATTCAAGAGTTGTTAAATTGAAATCCATAAATAATTAACTGAGATAATTGCAAACAACCCTTAAAACACCTATTTTAGAACTTTTTAATTAATTATTAATAACTTTTTTTTGTGCATAATTAGATGGAATACAACTACTTAAAATTGTATCCACTAATGTGTTTTTTAATTGCGCAAAATTTTAGCCAGATCGGCCAAATAGTTTCTAAGTTATTTAATTTGTTTAATAAGGTTGTTTTTCAGAGAGCCAATGTTTAAACATCTCTGCTTGACCCTACAGTGACTCTAGAGGTATTTAGCAGGTCACTATCGATTTTTTGAAGCTTAATATTCCAGATAATTAAAAAAAAATTGAATTTTTTATCAAAATTGTTATTTAAAAAACTGTTTGAAAAAGGGGTTACCTTTTAGCTTATAAACAATTAAAATAACTTAGCCAATTTTTGTTTTACATACTTCTAAGTAGACTCTCTAAAAATGTGGTAAAAAACAAAAAATTTTTTTAAAAAATAACATTCTACGATCAATAGGAGCCAAGATAGCATATTTTTTAAAAAAAATCATATCTTCATTGTTTATTAACATTAAGAGCTGAAAATTGGACTGATTATAAAAGACGATCTAATTTTTATGATCCAATTTATAGCTTGCATGAGTAAAGAAGGAGTAAAAAGTTATAACTCGTTAAAGTGATGGTACTCGTAAAGTACAGATACGAAAAAGTAGAAGGGGAATTGCTTGAGCTCAGTTTACGGTACTTCAAATTAAAACGCGCTGAAAAAATTTGCAATATCTCGGCTTCTATGGCATCTAGAGCCTTAATTTTTTTTTTTTAATCTGGGGTAACTCAATAAAATAATGATAACCGTGCTATTTTCATTCCCCGGAAAAGTCGGGAAATTTCGGGAAATTCAGTAAGTAAATCTTTTTATATAAAAATTACTAAATTTCTCTATTCAAAAGAACAAATCTGCAATTCGAAATGGGAAAAAACATCATCAAGAAGTATTAAAACTTAATTTGTATATAAATACCTTATCGTTAATATATTTGAGAAGAATTAGTATTATTAGATATCTACTCGTTTTAATAGCTTAATTAAATAAATTCAAAGTTTGGTTTAATAAATCATAAAGTCATGCTGATATTGAGAAAAACTTACTTTTTATTGGAACTGCATACCAGGAACATCAAAACCACACTTTTTTTAACACAAAAAACACTAAAGAAAGTATAAACCGCGATTTTTGTGAACAACCTAATACGTGTCCACCTAGAAAAGATTAGAAGCGTACTAATTATCCTGTGATAAGGACTCATCGAGATTAAAAAATTGCGGCTTCTCAAGCATGCGCAGTTAATTTGTTGAAAAAAATATCGAATTAATAAAAATAGACAATAGTTTATTTAATTTAAACATATTAACAGAATAGTAATTTTATACTAAGAATACAACTATAAACCTTTTTCTAGTTCAAGTTATGATTTTTGTATATTTTAAACAAAAAATCGTTGTAACTTACTTTGACAGATGCATTTAATTAAAAATCAAACGTCAGTGTATATTTTTCCAATCAAAAGTATACATACTAAAAATAATAAAAACAATAAATTTTGATAAATTTAAGCATATTTTGTCACTAACCCACCTATTTATATATTTATAATAAAAACAAATTAATATGTCTACTAAATTTAACCGGAATTTAATTCCTTATGGATCAAGTCTGGCAGTCAGTTCCTATGTTAATATGTATCTAATTATGACTAATGAACAGAGTAACCGGAACAACAATAAAAATTATAACAAATACTAACTGACTTCGTACCGCATAACACTGACGTCTTTTTTCCATTTTTCGTTTTTTCAAAGTTTTACGATTTTGTTTTGTTTTCTTATTGACTTTAATGATTTTTTTTAATTTTACCGTTTTCATCATATTTTCTCGTTAGTTGTCAGTGTTATATATATATTTTTTTGTATGTTGCAATTTAGCCATAAAATATATGGGATATCAACTGCGCCACCATACGGTGGCCTCATAGTACTTAAGTTAGCAAGAATTTCTTATTTAAATATATGAAATATTAACTTCGCCACCTAAATATGAATTGCTCGTTTAAATATAATATGTGGTATTAATCTCCTCTTGTCGTTTTCCTTCTATCCGGTCCTGTGCTATTTGAAACCACTTTCTTCCTACACTCTCTTTTATTTCATCTTTCTATCGCCTTTGTGGGCGTCCTACACTTCTTTTGGTGTCCCAAGGTCTCCATTGCACATTTTGTTTTGTCCATCTTTCGTTTCCCTGTCTTACTACATGTCCCACCCAATTTCATTTCTGACAAGCAATATATTCTATGACATCATCCACTTTTGTCTTCTTTTTGATATCCTCGTCCTGTATACCTTATTAGAAAGATGTAGCACCGACAACGATATTGGCTATGTTAACACTACCTATTTGCCGGAAACGTATATTTGTTATTTCCGCATCTTTTTCTGTTTTTTCATTCACTATTTTTAATTTTATTTTAGTTTCTCATTTATCTCTAATTAACAGCTTTTTTGCATCCACTCCTGGACCTAAGTCTCCCCTTGTCGTTTCCACTCTATCCGGTCCTGTGCTACTTAAAACCAGTTTTCCCCTACACTCTCTTTTATGTCATCTTTCGATCGCTTTTGTGGACGTCCTACACTTCTTTTGGTGTCCCAAGGTCTCCATTGCACAATTTGTTTTGTCCATCTTTCGTTTCCCTGTCTTACTACATGTCCCACCCAATTTCATTTCTGACGAGCAATATATTCTATGACATCATCCACTTTGTCTTCTTTCTGATATTCTTATCCTGTATACCTTATTAGAGATATTTAGCAACGACAACGATATTGGCTATGTTAACACTATTTGCCGGAAAATAAGCTCTCGTTACTAAAATACCGTTGTACACTAAATTATATCAAATAAAGGGTGAATTTTAATCGGATAGTAATTGGCAGTTATGAAAGTAGATAGCACTTTTAATTGAAATAAACCACTAGAAGATAACTGATGCTGTGAATATTGTAATTTGTTATTCCTATTTCATTGTTTCTGTATTTATTACATTTTTTACTTATAAATTTAGTTTTTACCATTTGTAGTTTTGATGTCACCCGAAGGCGCAAAATAACAAACGACAGGATGTTCAATGAAGGAATACTAAATAGAAAGACGAAATAAAGACAAGCAATCAATATTAAACGAATATCAAACAGCGAAAATAAAAAAGAGAATATATAATCATGGCGACTAAAAGAACTAATGAAACAAAAACTAAAAGCCGCAGAGATAGATTACTAGAGAAGAGCAGCAGGAATGTAAAAACGGAACAAGGTGAAAAATAAGAAAGAAGATAAAAAACGGGCCTGAAAGATGGCATGTGGCAAATAGGGAAAATTGAGATTAGAAATCATCAAAACATATATTTTAATATGGATTTTTCCTCGGGTACACATTTCTCAGAAGATTTAAGGAAGTCGGTTGCTAGTTTTAGTTTTGAATTTGTATTAGGTGTTTTTGTCCAATTTTATTGTTTGGATTGTTTGTATCGTGATAGCGTTGTTATTTGTAAAGTTCTCATAAATTTATTTAGATGTCAGAGAATTGAAAAATGTAATGGGGATTGATATAAATTGAAATTTTGAATTTAAAAATTAAAGAGAAAAATAAATATAAAAAAAAAGAATTAATCAAAAGCAATGATTAAAAACACAGAGCAGAAGCAAGAAGAGGCCTAGAGCTGGAAAGTGGCGGAGCAGAGAGAAGGAGATCAAAAGTTGAGCAGTAGAAAAAAGGAGCTAGAAAGTGGGTAGTGGATAGAAAACCAGCCATAGGAAAAAGAAAAAAAGATGTATATTTTGTTCTGTATTTTTTAATCTCAAAATACTGCTGCTTCAAATTCAAATCAGAAATATAAAAACAAATAAAAGATGGGGATTAAAAGAAGAAAAATTGAGATAATCAACAAAAAAAAATCGAAAAGAAGTTGACCTTAAAGGCCAAACTTGTAACTTCCAGCTTGAGAGTTGATTAGGTTATGAAATTGATCGATATAATAGCCAAAATGATATGCCCAAAAAACATCATTCTTACAAAAATTTTTTTTTCGATTTTTTCGAAATTTCTCTAAATCTACCATTCCGAATCGGTTGAAATTTACAGGGAATCTAAGTTAGATGGAACTCTTTAAAACGCTTTTTAGTTCATTCCGATCGGTTAAGCCGTTCAAAAGTTATAAGAGGTTTACATACATCCACACACACATCCACACATACATACATACAGACATACAGACACCCTCGTAAAAATAGTCAGGGGAGGCTCCAAAGACCTCAAAACGTTGAGATCCGATGAAAACGCGATTTTCGATAAACGGGGTAAAACCAATAACTTCCCGATTTAAAAAAAAAATTAATTTTTTTAGCGGGAAGTTAAAAATATTGAAAAAAAAAATAAAAGAAAAATTTTATTTAGAGCAAACCCGAAATATACAAAAAAAATTATATAAAAAATATAAAAGAACAGCAGAAAATTCCCTAGTAGCTTTAGAAAACAAAAATTTCATTAAATTAATAACTTTACAAGAACTGATTTACTTGGTTGTTATTTAACTTATACGTTTACCTGTATATTAAAAATACTCATTTAATTTAAAATGCAAATTAAATTTATGATAATGACTAAAGCTGTTACATCAATACACATATTTATGCTTCTCTTTTTGCATAAATATGCGATATTCTCATAGTTATTAAATTCAAACAAAAAATTTGAAAGACTCATATTAGCGACAATATATGTTAGACAGTTAGACGGGGTTTTGCTAAACCAAACTTAAAAAAAAAGTAGAAAGGGAAATTACTTGTTACTCAAAACATAGTTTTGAATTAACAGGAATAATCGCAAAATCATTTTTCTCACACACTGTGTGTTCAAGTTCAAGAATGAGTAGTTAGGGAGAAAAATATTTAAATTTTTAGGAGTTTGTTACGTAAGAGGACCCTGTTGTAGGACCTACGTCCTTTTCAGGGGATGGATGGAATGTTGGGAAGGAGTTAGCATCTGTCTGTCGTCGGCTCCGCTCCCACAAATCTTCCTTCTGTATTTCTGGAGAGTTGGTCTTGTCGTGTCCAATGTGGGGTTGGAGGCACCATCTATCGGTAGGAAAGGGGGGTTTCATCCAGCAGGTTTTGCAGGTCTTCCGGAAGGTCCTAGTCTACAGCGTATCATCATCCTTCCATAGCTGAGAGAAACCAGCTTTTTTGTATATGGTTTGTACCTTTATATTATGAACGATTGTAATCATTCCATCCGTGTGCCAGATTAGATTACATCAAAGTGCACAAATTTAGCACCGCAGGTACTTCGTATTGTAGGAAACTTGTCCGCTTAATTTTCGCACTTTCAATTAGTCAGGTGCAAGGACGATTACAATCTTTTATACTATAAAAGTACAAACTATGTACAAAAAATCAACTTGTTTCTGACAGCTGGAAAGAAGACGCTAAAATTTCGATTTTTATAGTAGGTTAAGAGGTATGAAGACTGTAACCTGGCAATTTTTTAAATTTTATTTAATTTCTTATAGTGCGTAGTTGACTGGTGATTTCGTCTTTAAGGCACGCACTTCAATACTACCAGAAAAATAGTTTTCGATTGTTTCAGCCAATACCATTACTATGTTCAGAATAAGACTTTTATTTTCTATGTACTTATTTTCAAGTTTGGCTCACGGTCTAATTATTTCGTTTAAAATAAGTGAATGTGAACATATCTGGCTACAGTTACTGTCCTTATATATCGAAGACTTATTCACTTTAAGAGATGAGATTCTTTCATTATTTTATTGTGGTATCGTTTTCCATTCTGTTGCCATGAATACACGTAACGCATTTTTTGAAGATTTTATCTTTTAAATTATTATTTCGGTTCAACCGCTATTGTATAGTTTAATTGTTTCTGCTCGTGATCTTTATCAATGAGTCAATAGCGAAATTGATATTTTTCTTGTGTAATAGCTTAGTTAATAAGTTTTTACCAATTATAGTTTAAGAAATCGTATCAGTTTAGTTAAAATTGAATCTGACAATTTGAAAATTACGTTATTTAAAGAGAGATTTCTTATAATATACGTGCTTAAAAAGGAAATGAGTAAGTGTTCTATACGATAAAAACTAAGTCAAGATATGATCAAAAACTCCAGTTAGCCGCTAGGTATCTGTGGAGGAATGGTTAAAGGCGATATCGGCTATAGATAAAGATCGCAAGTTCGAACCTGCCGGATGTAATATTCCTTCTTAATGTCATTTTTTATTTGTCCAATTCCTTAATTTTAAAAATTGCTCATTAGAAAATTGTGCAATTACTACATATTTTATTGATGATAATTTTATTAATTTTTACCTTTCTTGTCCCAAGTGCCTACAAGGATAGTGCTTCTATAGCAGTAAGAAAGGGTTGTGAATTATTAGAAGTAAAAAAATGATATGCTCGTTTTCGCTTCCTCAACTTGCAAAATGATTCGCGGAAACATTCGCCAAGATGTCTCGTCAAGAATCAATTAAATGTATTTTATGCTACCTCCTCACTCTCGGCAAGTGTCTGCGAAACCAAGCGAGAGTGCGGTATGCGCGCTCGCCTCGTCTCGATCTTCCTTGCGTTGTCTTGTATGTCTCTATCTCTAATTTTTAGGCGCGAGTCAAATAAAGCACGAAGCGAGGTGAGAGTTCGCGAGGCATGTGCATAGCATATACATTCTCGTTTCGGTCATTTGACGTCTTTTTGTCACTGTGCGACTTTTGCGAGTGTATTTACTCTGTTTATCCCCGCTTAAGAAATACAAATCAAATGCCTCTATTTAATATCTTAATTGAATGTCTTAACTACTTTTTACATTCTCCTTTCTGATATAGATACCAGGAGATGAGGAAATGACATAAACCATATTTTTAATTCATTAGGTTTGCCTATCAAATTCTCACTCGTACCTTTTGGAACCCGCCATTTCTTCACAAGCTTTTCTTAAACCTCCTGATGGACAGCCTGAGGTGTGGATATCCCTACACAACGGGAGGATGCACAATGGGCCATATGTGGCCTCAGTGCTGGTAGAGCACTTGCTCGCCCATTTCCAGACACCAGATCTAGAACCTTCTGATGTAATTTCCTTTGTTACTATTTGTCCATAACATTATTTCTGTATTATTCTTCGTTAAGCGTAGATGTTGTTTCTGTCTCCTTAATATACCACGACGATAGTCTTCACTCGTTTCTCTAGCGTTCCTTTAACGTCCTTTATTAATCCTTTTCGAACCTTTTACTACAATTCTGTATCCCTGAACATTTATAACATTCGTAACTTTAGCGATCATATTCACTACTTTCCGTAATTGATAATAGAAAAAGAGACCATCGTTTAACTTTTAAACCATTTAAATGTTCTTAAGATAAAGAATGATGCCTTTTATTGAACTATCCTAATTGATTTTATACTTACATCTCTTTGTCTTGATACCCTACTTACGAACAAATCTGATGAAATTTTGGTAATTTTGTCTTTAAAAAGGGTTTAACAAGTAGTCAAAAAAAAATAAGGACACATCATGTTTAATTGCATTAATCAAATTTAACAAAATTATTGCATTGACATAAATATCAAAATAAGAATAGAAAATATTCCTACAAATATTCTATGGGACTGAATGGTATTTTGACAACTATGTGGCTCAGATATAGGTTTACGTTCAGAATGACCTATATTTCTAACATACAATTTTCTTTTCGATTGACTAGAATTATTATGAATTGGTAATGATGTTGATGGTTTAGGCGATTTTATTTCTGCCGATTTTTGTGATGTTGGAGAATCTACAGATATTGCCCTTAAATCAACATCAGCTGGACGAATAAAAGCATGCTCTTTTGCACAGTAAAGGCCGTTTACAATAACTTGATTATTACCAATTGTAAAATAGTCCACGCAGTAGCTAAAAAATGATTGAGTCATTGAAACTTTCAAAGAATATACTTAGCGCAATAGAAAATTTAAGCTTAAAAGAGTCTAAACACGGGTCTGGATTTAGAAGCGATATATATTTTTGTACAACTGTCATTAAAAGTGACACTTTTAATGATAGCAAACAATGTTAAAAACGATTGTTTACATAGCAGCGTGTTAAAAATACTTTTAACACGTTGCCATGTAAACAAGTTTACTTTTAACACGGTTTAGTTTACTTTTAACACGGTTTGGTTTATTGTCATTGCAAATTCGCTAGTTTCATTATCAAAATAGGGAAGTTGTACAAAAAACATTGTATGGGATTTGTGTTAAAAGTGATTTTATTTTGTTCGTGAAATTGTTCAATTCGCTCCGCTCATTTCACAAACGTTTTCACTCACAAAATAAAACCTCACTTTTAACACTCATATCATAAATAACTATTTCGCACTTTAATTTTTGTTCTATTTCGTAGAAATCACAGTTTCCTATAGAAATTATTTGTTTTTTGCGGTTAAATAACGAAAAAGTGCCAAAGAATGTAATTTATACATCGCCTTATCGATTCTAAATCCAGAAGGGATAAACTGCGCTGGCGTTTCCATATAAAAAGATCTAAAGCTAAGGAATATAAATAATAGATTAATAAAGATTGTTTATTAAGATCGGCATAGGGTGTGTGTTATTTTATTTTTCCTATACTTACCTCTTATTATCGTAATAATAATAATTTTTGTTGGTTTTATCAACTACAATCATATACCCATCTTCTTGAATGTAAATGGGCTCACTGAAATTTGACGTTTTTATTTTGGCTGGATATTCAAAATTGGTACACTTTGGTTGTCCATGTAATAAATAGTAAGAAATATTCTTCTCAGATGGTGACGTTACAAAGTAAAAATTCGGTTTAAATTCATTTGCACTTCCTGTTTCGCATTCTCGTGTACCAGTTTTAAAATACCAATCTTTGGGGCAACATTTTCTTATGCACAAGTTTTCAACACAGGGACTAATGAAGGCAATTAAACCACTACAACAGTAATTACATGTAATTCTCTACTACTGGGAAGGTACAAATTGATATGAGTAATTAAATGCTTTCAGAACCATGTAAACTGTTTTCTTTTGTAAAGACTCTGTAGACTATACATCGTCGTCACTTTTATCGATCAGATATTGTTTGTTTTGATACCAATAACAAAATTCTCGGTTTTCTACATTCAGCTCTTGGTGGAACCCTTTCAAAACAGCAACACCCCTTAGATAACGAATTAAACATCGTGGGTGTAATTATTTTATTGTCAAATCGCTGCTAGAGGCTAGAGGCTATACCTACCATCCCTCAAAATTTCAGTCAATTTGATCAAAAATGGTAAAGATATTATTTTTTTTCCAAAAATAGGTACATCCAATATCTATTACAGCAGGAGAGATGAATGAGATATCAGAAATATTTACGTGGAGGTTTTTTGAACATTGGCAATAAAATGGTTACCCTCACGAACCTCAATTCGTTTTCTAAGGGTGAAAAAAATGAAAAGAAAAATTACTTCTAAACAAGTGGTAAAAAAGGTTTTTTTTCTGTTTTGAAGAGGTTCCACCAAGAGTTGAAGGTAAAAAACCAAGAATCTTGTTACTGGCATTAAAACAAACAATATATGGTAGGTGGAATTGCTCATCTAAAATTTTGCCAACTATTATAACGATTGACTCCACTATACAGTTTTTTTTTATTGAATAGTGTAAAGTATGATTGTGAAAAAAAAAAGATGAGATCAATGTACTGCAGTGGAATCTTGACAGGTCACTGCCAATTGCGACAACATCTCTTTAGGATGGAATTAACAGAATCGCCGCTATGCAGAGGCTGCGAACAAGAAGAGGAAACAGTAGAACACATCATGTATGACTGCTCTGCTTTTTCTGAAATCAGAAGATCCGTGTTGGGCGAGTACTGGCTTACACCCGCCGATGTCAGGGAGATCCCTCTCGGGAGCCTCATCACCTATTTTAAATCACTAGGCCTGGTGACAGCCTGAGGTGAGGATATCCCTTCACACGGGAGGATGCACAATGGGTCATATGTGGCCTCAGTGCTGGCTGAGCACTAGCTCGCTTCTCCCCAAATTTCCAGATCCAGAATGTACTGCAGTTTTTTACTGGGTAATAACATACATCAGCGTTCACAAAAAATGTCTGAATTTTGGACATATTATGGTTTGATTCAATAAGACTCGATTTTTTACCACTTATTTTGGCTAATATAAAAGAACAAAGTTGAATAACGTTTCCGATTTTGTTGGCAGGGCGGATCAGACGTCCATGTGCAACGGGAAAAACCCACGTGATTCAAGTCAGATGAATATTTTTTTTCCAACCCTTGGTAGGAAATTCGACTTTCTTCTCTTATAACTTTCACTGAAAATTTATATGCATGCAGCATTTGTATACAGAAACCAAATACAGTAAATGCAGGGATTAGCTCTGTTTTTCGCGCATTGACTACGAATTTTTGACCGGGTACATTAGGTACTCGTGTGCAAAAGATGATTGACTTTTGTATGTTGTAAGGTAATGTACTATTTTTTAACTTACAAATTTTTCTCTCGCTTCTGAGTTAGAATGGTGAATGAAGGCAAATTATTGAACAAATGTAATTTAATAATATTAATAATTAATATAACTAACAAATTTTCCTTTACCTGCCAATATATGAGTTATCATCCAAACAATAAGTACCCACAGAAAATCGTTTATCAACTTTTGTAAAGTTCTTGTTCAATTCTAATAATGAGCCATCCTCTTGAGAAAACCGGTAAGGAATATTTATGATGTTTGGGTTATCTTCGTTTATAGGAAACTGAGCAACTGAAATTCCAATAAGAAACAAACTTACAATTTTTTTATTTAATTAATAATTAGTATGTAATTAAAGTTAATAAGAAACACATTTCTGTCAAAAGCAGATAACAAATAACTTACCAATTCCATCATCGGCTACAGCAGGTGTTAGGTAATTATAATTTAACTGAATTCTTGATACGTTTATATACGATTTTTGCATATTTTCATCAATTACAAAAAATTCAAGTTTTCCAATAATGTCATTAGGATCAAACTCTCTTGATTCTTGGGCTTCACACTGATGCTTAAAATTTAACATTTGATTTGGTTCACAACATTTATTAATCGTTAGACTCTCTGTTCTAAGATCTGATACGAAAAGTACATTTTGTCTGGATTTACGTAAGGTAGCATTTAGAAATTGTGGCTGATATTCAGTAAAATTCAGAGGAGCTGTATTTTCACTGGAGTTTAGTGCAGGCAGATTTTGAGTAGAGTTTAAAGAAATTGAATCTTCAGTGGAAATTTTTAAAGTTTCAGACTGAATGGAATTTACTGTAGTGTTGTATGCTGCATATGCAGAGATGGCAGTGATATAAAAACATAGAAGTCCTGTTGTTATAAAAATTGTATATAAAGTCCAATTTACCATTTTACAAATGTTCCATTCGTCACATTTTCAGAAAATTCTTCTCGTACTTTGACATAATGTAAAAATACTGACATTTAGTAAAAATTTTAATACGTGAGCAAAAAAAATTGAAGTGTAAGGCAGCTTCAAACAAGGATGGCGAATAACATCCTTCAGCAAAGTCCAAATTGGATTACTCGAAGGCAAGTCAAATTGGCAATCTTGGAAATACAAGATTTGTATTCTACTAAGAACTTTTTCAGGTGCAACTCAACTATAAGAAGGAAAATTGGTTCTTCCCTTATCTTTAAAAGCTGATGCACTTCAGAGCAGAAAGATAAATATGATAAAGATTTAACATATTTCACGAAACTAGTTAGTAATACTCTCACCTTATGTGGGAAGATACGAAAATGCTGAGATATACAACGGCTAGAGAAGTGTGGTGTAACGATTGTATCGTTAATTTTCGAACAATTCTCCTGGACTATAAATATTTTTAAATTATTTATTGTTTTGGCGTTGTAACGAGTGGGAGACTGCAAAGTGGAAGGAGAGTTATTGGCTTCGTAGTTAATTTGTGATTTTATTCCGTTCATTTTTAACGTTGAATTTTATTTAATTCAAAGTTTTCCGACCAACTTTGCCCTTCTGTCTCTGGGTTATTGCCAACTAAAATAAGGGCCCTAATATTTGGTTTGCCAAAAACAACAATTTTATTTCGTCAAGAGGTATCATCGGAGAAAGTCCGTTGCAGTTCTGATTTTCCGGACAGGAAAACCGAAGGGAAATTCCTATCGGCCGCTGTTGTCTTAGAAGTCATTCTGTAGAAATCAAACTTCACCACAAGTGCTTAAGAAAACACCGTTTATCAAGCCATCATTAAAACAAAGATAAGAGATTAAATTAATTTTTCATTAACTGTCAGCAGTAATTAACCAAATTTATAGAAATAAACCATTTTGAAACTGATCGAATATTTTATTTGTATATCTGTACTGGCGCTCTATTAAAAAACTTGATTGGGGAAAAACTAAGCAAAATTTCAGCAGGAAAGTCACGACCCTCTGGAGCTAGCAAAGGGTATTTTCACGCTACAGTGGTTGGAGCTTCATAGACCGTCTGAAGAGAAAACGTATGATCTTTGCATACAGTTTTTTAATCAAAGCAAAGAATTTGAAGACAATATTACCACCCATATTTCTAAACTGAAAAGTTATGGAATGATCTACAAAATGAAATTTTAAATCCAGTTGGATGCTGATGGTCCAGTCAGAAATGACGATTGATAATTTAACAAATCAACTCTTTGTTTATGAGAAGTCTTTAGCCAACAAACCATATGCAACAAACATTAAAATAGCCAAGAAGCCTTAAATAGTCCAGAAAAAAATTTGGTTGGCAGCAATGGAACCAAACATTACGTTTGGAGAGCTCACTACCTGAGAAGAAAGCTATTTCATGTAAATGGGTATTTAAGTGAAGTCTAATCCAGATGGTGCTGTTGATAAGTATAAGGCAAGGCTTGTGGTTATAGGTTTTTCACAAACGAAGGTTGAAGACTATGACCAAACCTTTAGCCCGGTTGCAAAATCAGGAACTTTAAAAGCCTTATTAAGTATCGCAGCTAACGAAAACATGAGTTTGACCCAATTTGATATATGTACATGATTTTTATATAGAAATTTAGAAGATAAAGTATTTATGACTCAATAGAGGGCAATAAAGATGGTACAAACCGAGTATGTCATCTTCAAAGAAGTCTTTATGGACTCAAACAGGCACCTCGTTGCTGGAATAAACGGTTTGTTGATTTTGTTACCAGAAGCAACTTTAAGAAAAGTGAAGCTGATCCTTGCTTGTTTATTAGCAAACAAGGTAAAAGTTTGCTCCTTCTAGGTTTGTACGTAGATGATGGACTTCTGATTACCAATTATAAGAATGCCAAAAATTTGTTTTTAGAAAATTTGAAAAAAGAATTTAAAGTTAAGCAGTTGTAACGACGGAGCTATTCGCATATATCAGTGTGCTTATGCTAAGAAATTACTGGAACGTAACAACACCAGTTGCAAAGGATTCCCAAGAAAAGAAGGATACTTAGAAAATTGTATTCCGTTTTCTTATAGAGTTGTTGGTTTATTTGATGACTGTTACCCGACCAGATATATACTTTGCAGTAGTAAAGATTACGTTGGGCTAAAAAGGATCTTTTAGATACTTAAATGGGACGTTGAACTAAGGCATCACTTATAAACAAAATTTTAAGAGAAATTGTATATATAGTTTTTAGCGATCATGGTGGAGATCTAGATACTCTACTTCTGGAATAACCTGCATGTATGTAGGAGGAGCAGTATCCTGGATGAGTCAAAGGGAAACCTCAGTTGCAAGCCAACAACAGAAACCGAAATCGTAGCTGCAAGTGAAGCTGCACGACAATTAATTTGGCTAAAACGTTTATACGAAGAAATTATAGTGATAGATCATTGTCTGAAATAGTCTTACTTCAACTGGCCACAGAGATCAAAACTCGCTGTTTCAATACATGTGACATGAAAATTATAGTGTGTGGCACATGATGAATCAAAGACGATTTCTGACCGGGCGATGACAGCCCTCGCTTCCCTCAGGCAGTCAACTCTCACCCTAGTCAGAAATCGTCTGTTTCATCCCTTGCCAGTTGCCACACACTATATTTTTCATATCACATGCATTGAAACAGCGAGTTTTGATATCTATAGCCAATCGAAGTAAGACTATTTTAGACCAATGCAACTGTCAGTCAGAAACATTCTGACAGACTTGAAATAATGACATTTGTTTCTGACTGACAGTTGCATTGGTCTGAAATTGTCTTGATTCGAGTGGCAAAACAGGGATCAAAACTAGCTGTTTCAATGCATGTGGTATGAAAAATATTTTTTGTACAACTGTCATTAAAAGTGACACTTTTAATGATAGCAAACAATGTTAAAAACGATTGTTTACATAGCAGCGTGTTAAAAATACTTTTAACACGTTGCCATGTAAACAAGTTTACTTTTAACACGGTTTAGTTTACTTTTAACACGGTTTGGTTTATTGTCATTGCAAATTTGCTCGTTTCATTATCAAAATAGGGAAGTTGTACAAAAAACATTGTATGGTATTTGTGTTAAAAGTGATTTTATTTTGTTCGTGAAATTGTTCAATTCGCTCCGCTCATTTCACAAACGTTTTCACTCACAAAATAAAACCTCACTTTTAACACTCATATCATAAATAACTATTTTTATCTTTTCATTGACTTCGACGTTTGAATGTTCGAGAAGACTTATCTATGCATTTTCCAACAAATACTGTATTTAGATCTACTTTTGTACATTTGGTAAACCAACAAAAGGACCGAATAAATCTATTGCAGAGTAGGTAGTGTACGAATTATAAAACACAACACTGTAACAAAGATGGTTGTAAAAACAGTTTATTAACAGTATAAAAATGTACAATACTTTTTTAGTATCTTGTTATCACACAAATCAAAATAAAGTTCAATATAATATTTCCTGTAAATGCAACTTCGCCATTTCGAATAGGATCATTATTAATAGAATCAGAATCTTTTTGGCTTATACGATAAGTATCATGAGGGGTAGTATTATTTTTCTCATTTATTTTTTCTTCAAGTTTTAAATTTCTTTGCGATTTATGTGGAGCCAAAGTAGTTTCATTATTAACAGATTTAATAACATTTATATCTATATCTCCGGGACGCATGAAATCAAAATCTTTCTCACAGTAAAGTCCGCTAATATATGTTTCGCGCAAACCATCAGAGAACACATCCACACAGTAACTAAAAAATAATTTAAAAAGTATATATCGTAAATCGTAATTATAGAAATAGAATAAAGAAAAATGAAAATGATTTGTTCTAATTATTAAATGGTTCTATTTCATACTCTAGTATTTTAAACAATCTCACTGTGTCCAGCTCGCAGTTCCCGTAGTTTATATAAAGGTCTGTTCCAACAGACCAAAAAACCGTTCTAGAACGGTTACGAAACAACTCAGTACATCAAAGATATCGAGATTTCGTCTACTGCGCAGTTCACGGACGGTTCTAGAATGGTTCTTTGGTCTGTTGAAACAACCCAATTGATTTCGATATAGTTCAAAATAATATAATTTTAACGGACCTACCTTTTGTTCCCGTAGAAAGAATAATTATTTTTTTTATAATCAACAACTAAAAGATAGCCATCTTCTTGAATGTAAATTGGGTGGCTAGTATTTGAATTTAATTTCGAAACGAATTCACTTTGTTTGCAGATTGGTTTTCCGTGTAGCAAATAATGAGCAAAATGTTTTTCGGAAATGGAAGTAACAAAATAAAATTCTGGCTTATATTCAATGGGACTGTTAATAACGCATTTTTCTTCAACAGTGTTATAATACCAATCTTTAGGGCAACATTTCCATAAACAAAAGTTTTCAATGCAGGGATAAATGTACGCTATTAGTCCACTAAAATCAAATATTCTTCTATTAGTATAGATCTATGGCTATTAACATAACTTACTTTCCGTAACTGTTATTTTCATCAATACAATATGCTGCTGTTGAGAAATTTTTAACTGCAGACGACTGACTTTTATCAAGTTCTAATAGCGTTCCATCTTTTTGCGAAAATAGATAGTTTGTCTTGACTGTTACATCATTCAAAAGCCAATTAGCAACTACTGGAAAGACATGTTTAAAATTTTAAATTGAATAATAAAATGTAATAGGATTATATGCGTAAAAAAATTGTACCAAAGGAAAATTGAATGTTATTAACAATTCTTATAAATACCAGAAGGAATTGATGGAAACTATCGGGTAGATCGTGTCTTCGAGTTTAATAATTAATTACCTTTAAATATACTAATTAGAGGCAGTCTTTAATCCTTTGAGTGCAAAACGAATAATGACAGATAAGATCAAACTATATGCAATCTCTTTTGAACCTCGCTTTGATTACTGGATAATTCTATGTATGTATGTTTGTATGTATGTATGTATGTATGTATGTATGTATGTATGTATGTATGTATGTATGTATGTATGTATGTATGTATGTATGTATGTATGTATGTATGTATGTATGTATGTATGTATGTATGTATGTATGAGCAGAATAAGGGTAACAGATATACCTGCGACGTATAAGATCTACTGTGACCCCCTTTCTTACTATAATTCTGATGTTTTCTCAGACTTTAACAGTTCTTTTAGTTCTATCTTTCTTAGAAAGTTTAGGATATCGTTGGACTTCAAGTTAGGTAGGTCTTTCACTTCTATTTCGTATGACCCTAGGTATCTGAAAGATGCTTAGGTATGCACCCAGGCTTTCTGAGTATTTGGCTCTAGGTCCAAAAATTCTTGCTCCTGTTCTTTTATCTGTCTTGGAGCCATCTGTATACCATTTTATGGCATTTTGGCTTAGTCCCAATATGGTGTCTTTGTCCCATTCAGATTTACTAATCAGTTTTGTGGTGAATTTTCTCAAGTTTAATCAAATTGAAGTGATCGAGATCTTTCCTTAATTGTTCCTTCTTTGGCCATTCTATATATTGTTTTCTTCCTTACACTTTCTACTTGAATGTGGCGTGAGATTTGTCTTTCCTCCAATGTTTCTGCACACGAGCTGTGTATTATTTCGTTTTCCAGAGTAACTTGTTATCTAGAGTTAGCCCTAAATATTTAATCTTTGTTTTCTACTCAACCTTTCATCTAGTTTAAGGGGTTTTTAGTCAGGTTTCTTTTTCCTTAAAAAGGCTACTATAGTGGTCTTGGTGGGGTCCATATTAAGTCTCACCGAATTTCACCATTGCTTTGCTTTGTTTAGTCCTCTCTGTACTATGTCACAGAGGACATTTTCATATTTCCTTCTAGCGAGGATAATCACGTCATCGGAATACCCTTGGCAAGGTATACCTAGTTCGGTCAATTGCCCAGAGTAAGCTGTCCACTATGACTATGAGTGGGATACAACTCCCTCTGCGGGCAACCTCTGGTCGTATTGATGGAGATAGTGTCTTGATCTATCTTCATTTCTACAATTCTTGTAGACAGCAACCAAGTGGAAGTCTTCTTCTCTATCATTATACTGGATAGTTGGTGCTTACACCAATTCTCAACCAATCAGAGTAAGGTACTTGAAATGTGTAATACAGTTTAATTTTATCTCTGTCGTTACCCGTGTTGCTCGAAGTATACTAAGATTAAAACAACACAAAACATTCAGGACAATTGGAATATATAACATAGATGTTTCGATTGGAAATCGAAAACTTTGGCAATCTTAAAATGTTGAAGTCTCTAAGAAATTAAAAATGAGATGATTAACTGTGACTTATACCTACCCGTTAAAAGACAAGGGTAAAATCGAACAGAAATTTTAAAAATAAGAAGAGGGATTTAACAAGTTGGTACAGGAAGATCCATAAAGTATAGATCTTAGTGGAATTGTAAAATTGTGTATTTCCTAAACTTTATTGGTCTAGAGAGCAAAATCTCTATAGTGTGTATAATATATTTTGTCTTCTGTTGAACTCAGATAGATGAAGAGAAATTGAACAAATGTTTGATTTTTAAATTATAAATTTTACAAGTAATCTCTCATTAACGTCATAAATACGTGCTTAAGGAGGATTTCAAGAAGTGTGATATATGTCATGAAAAGATACAGTCGTAAACGCCAGCTATCTACTAGTGCATCTGTGGCTTAAATGGCTAGAGGCACTACCGGCTGTAGATACATCCTACCGGATGTGAGATTTCTTCAATTTCTCCTTAATATCATTTCGTGTTTGTCTAATTTCTAAATTTCAAAAATTCCTTGAGAGATGTCTCAAACATAATTAATTTACAAATTATCATATGTGTTAACATACCAATGGCATCTGGTCTAACCGTGCTATTCAAATAGCCGTAATTAAAAGTAATCCTTGATGCATTTATATTTGCAGTCTTCAAATTTTCATCAACAACAAAAAATTCCATTTTCTCAATTATTCCACTAGGATTAAACAGATCGTATTCACGAGCTTCACATTCGTTTTTATTTTGATTGAAAATTTCGTTTTGTCCGCAACACTTGTTCAAAGTAATCATTTGATCCCATGGGTCTTTGTTGGGTAAGTCTCTTTTCAGCCTAGTTGCCATAATTCTTTTCATTGGGAACGTCTTAGTATCTGGTGGGGCATTTGATAAGTATTTATATGTTGATATCGTTATTACGGAAAAGCTTAAAAAAATCGATATAAATACAAGTCCAATCGAGGACAATGGTGGCATTTTGAATGATAAGCTACTGAAAATAATCAGTCATGTTTGTCAAAAGAAACGAAATTTCAATGGTAACAAGATAAAATTTGATCAAATTAGATTCACAATGTTCGTATATACAGGATGTTTTTTAAATGGCTGAAGTGTTGTACAATACGTTTTTTTAAAACCGGCCAGAAATTAGTACTTTATTCCGGTTTATTTGTAGGTCAGAAAAACTCATTTTGTCGGACAAGGCAGGAAAATAAAAATGACTCCGGTAAAAGCTTTTACCGGACCCAATGTTTTAATAGGAAATATCAACATCAAGATTTTAAAACTCATTTTAAAATTTTTAAAAATTAATCAACCAATCTGTAGAATCAGACTTATGTACTTTGTGGATAGTTTTAAGTGTTATAGGATCTTTAACAGTCCAAAATAGATGGGTTATGGAATCGACCCAGATCCATCCTCGATGTCCCCGGACTCATATTAAACTAATTGTACTGGCCAATTGCGACAGGAGTCCAAAGGTCATTAAGAAAAAGAGAGAGAGAGAGAGAGAGAGAGAGAACTGTTTTGTTTTGAAAGATGGATTTAACTGTTCTAATGGGTTTTGTAAAGAAAAATACTAATACTTTACCCTATTATTAGAGACTTTGGGTACATTAAGACAACGGTCCCCTAAGCAAAATTCTATATTGATTTAACTGTAAGTTTTACTTATTAATAGTTACCTTGAATAAATAGTTGATATAAAAATAAAATAATCCAAAAAAGTAACTCTTTCATCATTCTCTGTGAGTAGTAAAAAAATTGAACATTGTTAATTCGACTTCACCCCCATATGTAGATACTTACGCCGAAAGTCAATGTTCCCCGTATACGCATCCACGAACGATATACATTAAATCGACGGGATAGAAAGAAAAATAGTATATATTACTCAGAATGAAAGTCGATCATCCATCCAGCGATTTGTACCACTTAGTTTTAACCAGGTTTTAACCAAAATCTATGGACAACTTACTTTCAATTTTAAGGAATTTCGGACACCTGGATTCTACCCTACCTGAAGATCAGCGTGATGTTGATTTTCAGCTAAACAAACTAGAGTCCTGCTTGCCGGGTGCATGTAAGGACTCTTGGTGCCGAACCTGGTCACAATATTCCCATAGGAAGCAGTGCTCAAATATGGGGCTCCTCAGGAGAGACCATGCCAGGTTATTTAGATTAGATTAGATTACTTTCAATTTTCTATCAGAACTGTCAAAACTGTCAAGAGTTTGACGGCTGACAGTAATTGACACAGCTGACTCTATTTTTAGATTTTAAGTGTCTTAAATTTAACAATTGACAGTCGGTGGCAAGGGTATGATAATACTCATAGCTTTAAGGTCTTTAGAAATGAACGATTTATTTGTCTCTAGCAGAAAAAAAAAATAAAAAAAAGGTTGCCGAAACCCGGGATCGAACCAGGGACCTTTAGATCTTCAGTCTAACGCTCTCCCAACTGAGCTATTTCGGCTGATGGTAAAATTTATCAATATACAAATGACGTTGAGAAGATAAAAGTATACATAAGTATAGGCAACCTGTAATGTATTTATGGTTCTACTTGCTGAATATTATTGTAATGAATAAATATATTTGCAAGCATCGGTGGTTCAGTGGTAGAATGCTCGCCTGCCACGCGGGCGGCCCGGGTTCGATTCCCGGCCGATGCATACTTTTTTTCATTTATAGCAAGAATCAATCTTTTTTAATACATATTCAAATATTAATAAGTACACTATAATGCTTATCAAGTGCTTCTTCTATATTTATTTATATTATTGTTAGATAAGTTTCTGTATTTTCGGAAAGGATACAAGGTATATCCTCACTATAGACCGTCGGATTTCAATAGGAATGCAGGCACGATTTTCTTCCTTATACCCTTAAGGGTATAAAATCAAAGAGAGTAAAAAATGTGAAAATCGTGTGGTTTCCAGCCCGCGTCTGCGTGAAAATTGAATTTTCTTTTGCAGATTCCTTAACGTAAAAGCTAATAAAATTTCAAATGGCAAAAGGAAGAAAATCCCGGACAATGGCCTGTATACTTTACATGTTTGGGTCATAATTATACCTTAAGGTCACTAGTAAGCATTATGCCAAAATGTTTATGAGTAGAATGGATACTCCATACTCCTCTATCTATTAACGAAATACTATAAGGGAGAAAATCATCCGACGAAAAAAAATTGTAGAAAGGAAAATTCGATTTTCCGGAAATCGTGACCTGGTTCAACTCTATGATACCCTTTTTTCTGCTTATCTCAATGGCCTTTACCAGTATACAAAAAGGCATAAGAGAGTAAATCGTGTTTGCACTTAGTAATGAAATCCGACGGTCTACTAGGTTCACGCGTTTTTGGATTTTGAATGCGCTGAAAACAAACCGTATTTTTACAATGCAGTAATAGTTATTATCCTAACAAGTGCGGAAAGTTATACTTTCCCGCACGCGAACTGCCGATGCCCGAACGACGCAAAGCGGAGTTCGGGCAAGCAGTTAAGTGCGGGAAAGTTAATTTCCGCAAGAGTTAGGATCAATATTTTTTCTACAAGCAAAATCACCTCGAAAATTATTTAGATATTTGAAAAGATGCGATTGTGACAATTAAATCTTTCATAGTGTCAATAAATACACGAATGTAGCTATAGCAACCCTACTTAAACAGGTGAGTTTGTTGTTGCTTTGAGTAAGGTTAACAGGGGTGATTTAATAAATTATGATTTTTTAAAAAAATTTTAAAAACAAACATTTTAAAAACCCCTATTTTCATGTAAAATCTAAATTTTTAACTTCCCGCTAAAAAAAATTAAAATTTTTTTTAAAATCGGGAAGTTATTGGTTTTACCCCGTTTTTCGAAAATCAAGTTTTCATCGGATCTCAACGTTTTGAGGTCTTAGGAACCTCCCCTGACTATTTTTACGAGGGTGTCTGTATGTCTGTATGTACGTGTGGATGTGTGTGTGTGTGTGTGGATGTATGTAAACCTCTTATAACTTTTGAACGGCTTGACTGATCGCAATGAAATAAAAAGCATTCCAAAGAGTTCCATCTAACTTAGATTCCCTGTAAGTTTGAACCGATTCGAGCCAGTGGATTTTAAGAAATTTCAAAATAACCGAAAAAAACAATTGGTAAAAATTATGTTTTTTGGGCATATCTTTTTGGCTATTGCATCGATCAATTTCATAACCTAATCAGCTCTAAAGCTTAAAAAGCCACGTCGAATGCCGTTTTGCAAATTAAAATCGGTTGATTCGTTCGAGAGATATCGTTGTCGAAAAATTTCAAAAAAGTGTTTTTTTTTCAATAACTTAGAGATTTTTTGACTAACCGATTTTGCACTTCCGGTAACGTTTTTAGGTCTCAAAAAACTGCGTGGAATGCCATCTTGAACATTAAAATCGAATAAGGCGTTAAAAAGTTATGGCTTTTTAAACATTTCAAAAAAAGTCAAAAACGTCAAAATACGTCACGTTACTATAGCTTTGCGGTTAAAACTAGCGGGAAGTTGCAAGGATGGCCTTTAAGGTCAACTTCTTTTCGAATTTTTTTTACTATTTGTATGTAGTCCAACAAGATAAAGATAATAATACAATAATTTGTCAAAAAGGTTATCGGCAAACATCTCTAATTAATAAAAAAAATGCGTGCGGGAAAAATTCTTTCCCGCACGCCGTGCGGGAAAAAGTATTTCCCGCACTCCGTGCGGGAAAGAGATATTTTCTGAATTGAAATGCGTGCGGGAAAGTGTTGTGTTACGCATGCTTGTAGAAAAAGTGTATTTCGGAGCATAGTTAGTTTTGAAAATGCTAAATTATGCTGTTATTTTATTTAAATTATGATATTGGTGCCTTCCAAATGGTGGATTTTGGTCGTAAACGCGATTGGCTATTCAAAATAGATGCGTGTGAGCATAGGTACCGTGTTTCCTTCTATCAAGGGTATAATGAAAAATATTATTTGTTTCAAATCCACTAAATAGTTGTTCTGTTTTTTGTGTCCGGTTTCGTCTTACTATTTGTCAAATACAAATGGGAAAAGATCACTCTCTGAACTTATCAAGAATCATGATGAACTAGATTGTTTGACTTTGTACACACTTTCTGAAGTCAAAGAAACGAAAAGAAAGGTAGATGTGATTTGGCTAGCTGCTGGCTGCTTCCACCGTATTCAGTACTCAATTTGCCTTCATAACTACTTTAATGTTAAGTTCAAGTTTTCTTTTTGTTCGTTATGTTCCTTAATTTCATCTTAGATGTTTCACACTGCTACACTTCCCTTATTTAACATTCAATTTCCCTTCCTTGTTCTTCTTTAAAGAGCTTGGATTGGAAGTTTCAACTTTGCATTTATTTAAATGTTTGATGTGGATTTTTATTGACCATCCCTCGGTAGATGCTTTCTCCAGTGGATTTGCAATTTTTGGATGACTGTACAGTCTACTGATCTTTTTTACTTCTGGGGTATTGATTAACCTTTGACTTTTTAGCTCTGATGATGGCCGGTGTTAGGCCGAAAGCGCTCAGCTAATAAATTTTATAATTTTTAATACACGCTTCCTAGAGAAAAATACGTGTTTTCCTTTCGTTTCTTTGATTATAAAGAATCTACTTTTCATAAGTAATTAGCTAAGAGAAAGTCTCCGGTTCAAATGCGGCCTTTTACATAAAAAAATAATTTATAAAAAAATATTAATATAAAAACCGAAGATAAGTCTAACAGATCTACCACCGATTTTCACCATAGTCATCAATTTTAAATTAATTGATTTAAACCTGGAATGAAACCATATATCACATTGCATGCAGTCAATTAATCATGGTGGTGACTATTATTTTTCAATTTTGTTTTCGTCTTGACACATGCTTCATGTTAACACCCTCTTGAAATAAAAGAACAAGGCCCCAAAACTATAAATTATGACAGGTGGACTAGACAAGTGACAAACTAAG
Source organism: Altica lythri (assembly GCA_964028335.1). Classification (NCBI taxonomy): domain Eukaryota; kingdom Metazoa; phylum Arthropoda; class Insecta; order Coleoptera; family Chrysomelidae; genus Altica; species Altica lythri. Next base: position 25,670,263 of record OZ034808.1, on the reverse strand, counting down.
GAACAATTGAAGGTGTCGGCGAAAATGACAATGCATAAAATAGGTGAGCTCGAACAGCAGGAAGTCTGATTGTCGACATATTGAAAACTGACTGAGAATCTGGTTATTTTGTTTTTTAATGGATATAATATTACGAAAAACATGACGGTTTTTTTTAAATGGATGGGAAATTGAATTTGAAACTAATTTATTTAAATACCACAAATCCTTTTTACTGAGAATTAAAACGCCGCTTTTAATACAAAAAAAATTATATGTTTGAAATACATCTTTGAGGCTAAAGAAATACTATATTCACAAAATAAAAAGACCTAATTTATCCAAATTCTATCGGCAATTTACTTTTAATTTCCTGTCAGAATTGTCAAAGTTGTCAAGATATTGACGATTGACAATAAGTGGTACTGAACCCTAAATGTTTGATATATATTCAGGTTTTTAATTTCTTAAATTTAACGATTGATGATCGGTGACATTGTTTGGTAATACTAACAGCTTAAATACCTTAACCTTGACCAGGTTGACAAATAAACGAGAGTTCATTGATTTGTATGTTGTATTTAGCAAAATTATATTTTCACGAGAAAAAAGAAATTGCCGAAACCAGGGATCGAACCAGGGACCTTTAGATCTTCAGTCTAACGCTCTCCCAACTGAGCTATTTCGGCTGATGATAAATTTTATCGACATACACATGACGCAAATATATATATAGTTAAATAAATGAATGTTAGTAATAAGCACAATTTACAAAAAGAACTTTTTATAATAGAAAGTTTTTTACTGATTTATAGGTCATATTTTAAGTGTCATCTCAACAATGCACAGCATCCCTGACATTGTAAAAAGATTAAGTCATACAACGCTGTGATTGATCATAGAGAAGATTGTTTCCTTGTTAACAAAATCAAGGGTAGTTGTATCTAAAAACTTTCTAAAACAGTTTATTTTATTACCAGTTAAAATAATAATTACTGTTTTCACATGTATAAACAAAAAAAAAGAAAAAAAACTTCTCTCTCGCGAGTTCGATCCTATTACAATAACCCGACAATTCACAATCTACCGCTTCACCCCTTATTCAAATAGGCCACCGCAAACTTATATGAAGTCTTTCAAAATGATAATATGTATACATATTTAATTTAATAACAATTCAGTATAAATTTCGAAATCTGTGTATATGCCTAAACACACTTGAAACATGCATTGTCATCCAGTTCTTAGCTATCCTGAAAATTTCAGAGCTCTAGGTAGTCGGGAAATAGGTTTAAATTCGATTGCAAATTCCACGGAATGACACAGAGACACAGAACACGGCGAAAATATAAAAAACTTTCTAAAAATGATTATTGGGATTACAGCAATACTTAACGTTAATAAAACTCTTTCCAAGCTTTCGAAATATTTTTATTTTATTTTCAACGAGCTACAATATTTCATTAGTGACAGAATGTAAGTAGAAATTTATTATGTCAACACTGGAGAACATTATTAAATGCGGTAGTGCCGCTTGACATTTTTCTTAAGTATCTCTTTCTATTGCGCGTTAATAAGACAAAGATAGTAAGTCTTTCCAAGTTAAATATGGCAACTAGCATTCATTTTAACCTCGCTTATTGGTTCCAGACATCGAGAACGGATTGATTTGATCGTTCCTTCATCCCCAGGGTCTCCAGATTGTGGATCTCCTTACCTTCCCACGTCTTCCCCACTCGTCCTAACTAGCTTAAATCCCAAATTAATAAATTGTCTCTTCTGCCCCCATAGATGATCTCGGTACATTTGTATTTAGGTCTATACCTACGAGGACATTCTTAATAAAAAAAACTTGGATTTCCGTCACAATGATGTCACTGCCTGACAATTGGACCTCGAGGTAAACCAAAAATATTTTTTCAAAAGTAAAAAATTGCCGAAACCCGGGATCGAACCAGGGACCTTTAGATCTTCAGTCTAACGCTCTCCCAACTGAGCTATTTCGGCTTATGTTAAATTTTATAGATATACACACGACACAAATATATATATATATATATATATATATATATATATATATATATATATATATATATATATATATATTAAGAATTCCCTAGAACTTTCTTTCTTAGATTTGTGTTGGTGAAAAATGTGGAAACGAATGTCACTAACTATGAACCGTGTTCAGTGCCGAGCCGTCCATATGGGCAAGTCGGGCGGCGCCCGACGGCGCCGAGGTGATAAAGGCGCCGCTCTCAGATTTTAGACCGGATAAAAGCTACAAATGTGGTAGCAAAAAAAATGTTTTTTCGTTTTAGATTTTTTTTGTGATTGTAATTTTAAACTCAATTATCAAATTACATAAAAAATAAATTTAGCAACCCCCTATCATTTTTACAATTTTTCATCTCAGCAGTTTGTCAGTACATATTTTGGAATTTAGATGAATGCAAATGCGCTAAATACATTTTAATGATATCATAGGAATTATTCAAAGGCTATCTTTCAAAGCGTTATATATATAAAATAAAGCCCAATAAAACATTTTATAAATACTGACAAAATGCAAAACAAATTTTTGAGTTTACCGAGCAGATTACCAAAAAGAATTATTAGTTATCGAAAGTGAGTGGCATGGAGCAAAGCGTTATTGCCCTTCAATAAAATAAAGCCCAATAAAACATTTTATAAATATTGACAAAATGCAAAACAAATTTTTGAGTTTAGCGAGCAGATGACGAAAAAGAATTCTCAGTTATCGAAAGTGAGTGCATGGTGCAATATCGAGAGTTGTTTTAGTATTTGTGTTTTTGCGATACTTAATAATTTGTGAATATTGTGGTAAGTGATAAAATAAAGAAATTGTCTGGCTACCAGAAATTAATAAAATAACGCAAACGAGAAGAAGAGCGTGATAAGAATGCCACATGCAAAAATACAGCAATATTTTGTGTCTTCGGCACCGTCCACATCAAAACAATCGCTAGGTGTCGAGGAAGAGATTTACGAAAGTGAGGAATTAAAAAACGTGTCCAGTGGTATGTGCTTTTTTTAAAGATATGTATATATTTTTAAAAGCTATAAAAAATTCAGCATTTTATTTAAATTTTAAATAAATATATCAATGCATTTAAAATGCATTTGGTACCTATAGTGGGCGATATTTACTCATTTGTGTGTTTGTATTTTAAGATGATGCGCCTAAAGAATTGCCTGTACCTGCGGTTGATGCACTGCCGCCACCAAAAGAAAGATCAACACCAGCACCAGCTTTTCCCAAAGATGACCCAGGACTTTGGCCAAAAGTTTTGACTTTTGAAAAAATTATAATTTTCGGCGTGATTCTTGGGGACGGAAATTTTCGGATTGTTATTATGAAAGACATTTAAGAAATGGTGAAAAGTTTCATAGAGAGTGGTTGCTTTATTCTAAATCGGTTTTTTGTTTATGCTGCAAATTATTCGATTCAAAAAACAAATCTTCATTTTGCAACGGAACAAACGATTGGAAACATTTGGCGGAATCTTGCAGTAAACCTGAAAAAAGCACTGCTCAATTATAAAAAGTGTACAAATTTAAGTCAATCGTTAATTTTTGTTTTATTTTTTAAAGTAGTTGCATGACATCCTGATTTAGAAAAATCAGAAATTTTATATTTATGGCTGTAATTAAATGTCTATATAAATTAAACAAATTTTAAGAAAGGCGCTTCGTAAGTTTTGCCCGACGGCGCTAGTAGGGGTCGGCTCGGCACTGACCGTGTTCTACGGATATCGGACAATTCAATAAAGCAGAAAATAAAGAAAAGACAGATAGAAGAACCCTTTAAAAATACAACGTTCTTCTTCTTTTATATAGGCAGTGCTGTCTGTTTTACTTCAACGGTGTCTTTTATTCTACCCTTAAATTGTCGTTCCATATTTTTCTTGGGTGTCCTATACTTCTTTTGTCTGACGGCGACTTGTCCCTGGCTATTCTTACTATCCTTGATTCAGACATCCAGCTTATATGTTGATCCCACTCTTCCTTTCTGTTCTTTACCCAAATATTTATATTGTTTACCCCACATATGCGTCTGATTTCCTCACTTCTTATCATTTCCTATAATTCTTTACAAGCAATCCTTCTTAAGATCTTCATTTCGTTGGTCTATAGATGTCTTATAGTGTTTTGGTTGTGTCTTTTCTTGTTTCTTGTAAGTCATAATTCGTCCAATTACCGACTTATATATTCGGGCCTTTGTTTCCACTCTTAGGTGTTTGTTTTTAAAAAGTGTGTCGTTAAGCCATCCGGCCGTTCTACTGGCTTTAATAATTTGTTTTTTACCTCTTCTTCGATATTGTTGTCGGCTGATCGATTAATTCACTGGTACTTGAAAGTCATTACCTGTTGCATAATTTGATTGTCTAACTCCAGGTTGCATCTTATTGGTTCTGTGGCTATTACTTAGCTTTTTGTTTTTTGGGCTACCTGGGATGAGTTTCGGGTGGATCGAGTAGCTTGAAAGTCATCACAACCGGTCTCAAGCCCTAATAAAACTGGAGGGTTGATAGACACGGTTAGCAATCTACCTGTCGTAAAACAAACCAGTGCTCAAAGAACCAATGGGATGCCTCGGAACAGGAATAAAAAGTTAAATTCGCAAAATCTCAACAAAACTATTTGAAAAAACCTTAGCACCAACCTCCAATCAGACTAGAAAGCCATACACAATCCTGTAGATATACAAAATTACATATATTTACATGTAAATAAAAAAAATGAATGTTCAAATTAGTCCCGTATTTAAATTGAACAAAATTTATTTTTTATTACAAAAATCTCATTTTTTATTTTTTACAGACCAGCGACCTGGACACGTTCCTGTGTAAACAGGACTGGGAGCGACCGCTGGAAGAAGAATTGGAAAAGCCGCCCCGTCGTGATTCCGTCCCTCAAATCGATGACTTCTTTGAAACCGCCCACCACAATAACAACACCACCCCCACCAATAATAATAGGCATCAGGCCATGAGTTATGTGTCGATGAGGTATGTGTTCTCAAATCAAATTTTGAGTATAGCCCAAACAATTTCTGTAAATTAACAGATATAAAAAAGTGTAATATATAATGAAAATGTTATTTTTAGTACATTTCCAGAAACCGTCTTCTAAACTACTCCACCCTCAGTAAAGTTTATGTATCTCAAACATTTGACAATCATAAGAAAAATCCCTTATAGATCAATATTACACATTCCTAAAGTGTTTTCTTCGCGTTCATTTTTTTTCAACATTGCTTTATTATAAGAGATTAGGCTAAGATATTTTCGAACTACTCCAAAAGTACCTACCCATATCAAATACTTATTTGTCTTAAAGTATTGAAGTGTGCCTCTAGTTAGTATATTCTACAAAGTGGGAATAAACTCAATTGTTGCTCGTTTACATTGCCAAAAGTGTCGTAAAAAGTTTAGCACAATAGTTAAGGCATTATCGTTAATACCAATACACATCATACTCAATAACCATAACGAATCCGCCACTACAAGAATTGTATTATTTTCTTGAACCCAGAAAAAAACGCATTATTTTTGTCTGTTAAGTCTAATTTTGAGTATTAACACAATAAGGAAAGCAGTACTTTATTTTACAGATCGTTACCGGGTGCTGATGATGATGCTTTCCTACGACCACCAGCGTTATGGGAAGATATAGCTAGCAGTATCCAAAATATCGACCCCGAAAATGCAAACATGCTGGGTGTCAGTCCCGGACATGTCAAATTGGAGGCTGTTGATGACTTGACTGTGACCTGTGGGGCAACGGCGCCTAGTCCGTTGTTGTCTCCTTTAGAAATTAAAACCGAGAAGGTATGCCCAAACCAAAACAAATATTAATAAAAATTTACATCAAATACTGATTTTGATTTATTTTAGCAGGCACTCCAACAACCCTGCCCGACGTTACACCTGCTGGGTACGCCAACGAGTCCGTACACACAACCCCAACAACCCACCAGTCCTCAACATCACACACCTCATTATCATCCACAACAGCCTATGCATCATCCGCACAATAATAACAATAATCAGTACAAATACAACAATGTGCCGGGAGCGCCACCAGGACCTGCTCCAGGTAATTATTATTATTTTTTTAATGAGCCAACATTCCCAACAAACTACATGAATTCTGACTTCTCGCATTCCCTTTGTAAACAGCATGTTTGAATGAAGAAATAAGACTTGTTTAATTTCTTACTGCAATATAGAGCAAATGGACATCCATTATATAATTTAACTTGTTTTATAGGTAACGCGCTGTATCCCATGTCCTCCCGGTTAATGTACGTATCTCCCCTGACGCCTCCCAGTTCAGAACCTGGCTCGCCAGGGGGGGCGTTGCCGCGCAGGACGCCACCGCCCCCCTATCGCGCTCCTGGCTGCCCCCAGCAGACCCCCGCTGCTGCAGTTCCACGAATTAGTGGTATTAAGTACAATAGGAGGAATAACCCTGAGTTGGAAAAAAGAAGGATACACCATTGTGATTTTATAGGTAAGGAATTCAAACTTGTACAAATTATATGGAAGATATAAAAATTCAAGATACTAAAATTGGACTACATGATATTGTTCCCCTATGAGACTGTTAGTCGTTTCTTAACCGTATTCTCAAAAAAAGTCAAATCAAATCAAAAATCATTAGTTAGAAAATATTTTATCGAAAAGACTGTTATATTCTTTGAACATTTATTAACTAGAGGCAACCTTCAATGCTCTAAGTTATAGACGAGTAACGACAGAAAGATAAGCTGAAAGTATATTTTACATCTTTACTCCGATTGGTGGATATTTGGTGTATGCGTATCCCTTACTCCCTAAACCAAAACTAAATAGAGATAGCATATAGTTTCATTTTATCTCTCTGTTGTTCCTCGTCTCGATACAAAAGCGTTGTAAAAACACGTAGCACTTTCTTTAGAAACAGAAAATCTATACAGATCTGTCTCACATCTGATTTTGGTTAATAGAAAACCATCAATATTACAGAATGGCTCCCATCTATTTTTAAACATACCAGAGAAATGGCTTTACATTAGCAAAATAAACCATAAAAAAACTATTGCCAAGACAAAATTTCATTCCAAATAAAACTGCTAATGGTTGGTTAAGTTTGGGTATTGGAATCTACAAATTAATAGTGATTCCTCAAGAAACTGTACTAACGACCATAACAATTAATTAAAATTGTCGGACTGGTCGCTATTACTACCCAGAAGGTAATGGATTTGTTTTACCGCCATCTCTATAACGACTCCTCTGTTCTATTCCTCTTAAAAACTTACTTTTTTTAAGTTAGAACTTTGATTTGGGTGTAAGTATATAAGACTAGAAGAAAGGGATATCGGTATAGATAAAAAACAACATTATACACAGTTCGGAGAAATGAAATTAACTTATAATTATAATATTAACAGGCTGAGACTTCCAGTAAGCGATAAAATGAATATACATGAAACTTACTGGAATATAAAATATTACCACTGTGTCTAAGGCTATTCAAATATTAAATAAAAAACTCAAATATTTTTATGACATTCATGTATGTATGTATGTAGTTAGGGATAACAGATACACCTGCGACCTACCTATCTTCCTTAGAAAGTTTAGGATATCATTGGGTTTTAAGTTAGGTAATTCTTCGCTTTCTATTTCGTATGACCCTAGAAGTACTTAATGCGATGCATTCTGAGAGTATGTGTATTAAGGTTTCATCCTCTACCTCACAGAATCTGCAGTTTGTTATATCTACTGATCCCAGTTTCTTCATGTGTCCTCTTAATCGACAGTGTCCGGTTAGAATTCCTGTTATAATTCAGAAGTTTTTCTTACTCAGATTAAGACAGCTGTGAAATCTCTTCTGGTTATAGATTCACAGGAGCGTCGTCGATGGTCTTAGTTCTTCTAGATCATTCTAGTACTTGGATTTTTCGCTATCCATTTTTTTTCCTTAGTTTTTCTAAGATTGTACTACTGCTGATTCCACAGGATGGTTCTGGTCGCAGGTATGGGGTTTCAGCTCCTTTTTTTGATAGCTTGTCTGCTGTTTCATTTCCTTCTATTCCTACGTGTCCTGGAACCCATAGGAGGGTAACAGTGTTATTCTGTCCTAGTTCATTTAATTTGCGTAGGCCCTCCCAGACCATCTTTGAACTGATTGTATCTGAGTTCAGAGCTTTGATGGCTGCTTGACTATCTGATTACAATCTTCTGTCTACGATAGTTCTTTTCAATATTAAATTCTATACATCTTTCGATGGCACGAATTTCCGCTTGAAAGATGCTCCCAAGCTTTCTGAGTACCTATTTGGTTCTATGTCCAAACACCCCTGCTCCTGTTCCTTTATCTGTCTTGAAGCCGTCCGTATACCATTTGATGGCGTTTTGGCTTAGCCCCAATATTGTGTTTTCGTCCCATTCAGATTTACTTCCCAGTTTCTTTGATCATTCTATATATTGTTTTCTTCCTAGCATTTTCTACTTGAATGTGTAGTGGCGAGAGATTTAGTATTACTTCCATTGCAGCAGTGGGACATATTCTCATTGCTCCAGTGATACATGCACAGGCTAGTCACTGAATCTTTCAGAGGTTTGTACTCGTAGTGATCAGATTACCTCTCGTGCCCCAAGCTACTGCCCCATATGTGATAATAGGTCTCACTATTGCTGTGTACATCCATTGCAATGTCTTTGGTTTACAGCCCTAATTTTTCCCAGCAATGTTTCTGCACATCATGGGGGCTTTTGTAGCTTTGTGTATTATTTCGTTTTCGTGTTTGTTCCAGTGTAACTTATTATCTAGGATTAGCCCTAGATATTTGACCTCTGTCTTCCACTCAACGATATTTCCACCTATTTTGATGGTCCACAATAGATTACTTTGTAATGTATTATGGATATCGTAAAAACTTTTATGTTTATTATTTAACATTTAGTTATGAATATCCATCAAGTAACAGCCAATTCAATCAAAATATTCAAATATAGTACCGAAAAATATATCTAACTCTTGCTCAAAGTTTTTTTGCTTCATATGGAGCGTTTTGACGGAAAATTGAAGAAATAAAATTTAATACAGAAATTTCAAAATTTTTGGTATATCCAGGTTTTATATTAAAAATTTTTAAAATTCGTAGGACCTATATACAAAATTGTTAAGTCACAAAAATAAAACGAAACTGACTATAAGTCAATAAATTCACCAAAAACTCTCTTAAAATTATATAACTATTATAAAATATTTACCAACAAATTATTATTTTTATTGTAATCAAATCGTGAGTGACTATTAAGTAAATAATAAAAATTGGCATAGCATTAGCTTGAGAACAAAATGCCTATCCTAATTATTAATAACAGTTGTTGTAATATTGATTATGTATTGGTGCTTACAATCAATTATACATTGCATTTAATTTGGATACATTTAAATAAATATGCAAATATTTGTTTACTAATCTTTTAATAACAAACTAGTCTCACGGGAATAACAAATTAACTTTAAAATAATTCAGAGATGGGTTTAGGAGTGTAGAATATTGTTGGAATGTTAACGTTCCCTTTTATTATTTTTAATCAAAAGCACATTATAAAGACGGTTTTGGGGCAAATTCAACGTCCCAGGTTATTGGAGCGGCGCATGGTCGTACTCTTATTACCCTATCACATATTAGGGTTTTTGGTACCGGCATCTTAGTACCGAAATTATTTTTGATACCGGCATTTATTTTTGGTACCCGCATTTCTTATTTTTGGTTCTGGCAGCAGTATTTTTAGTAGTACCAGCATTTGAAGTACCGGAATCTGGAACCGGTCTGAAGTTTTTTGAAGCCTATTGTAATTGGTGATTGGAAGCCACCACTGCCAGAACAGATAAGGAAAAGCCTTATTATCTTGTATATTGTATTTTTTTATTAATAGCTTATTTTATTTTTGTAATTCGCAGAGTGTTATCAAACATACATCACTCATTTATTTTATATATTTAAGGCGCCAGTGTATAATGGTAAACAGCTCTAAATTGTATTTCTTTTTTTTTGGGTCTACAACATATTTGTATTAAAGAAGGGTCTTTACGAAACTGATTTGTTTTTTTTTTTGCTAACTTTATCTTATTCTTTCGGATTGTGGAAGGGTTGTTAGTGCCTATTACATCTAGGGGTTTCCGGCTTGTACCGTCTAAGTCGATGGCGCGGCTCACTTGTTTATCATCCCTCTACGGCTAAGCTCGGGCATAATTTGCCAGTAGAGAGACCACTAACAAACCTTGTGCAATTTTGTTTAATTTTTGACGATAAATTTTTAAATAGTCCTTAACCTTTTGTTAAGGGAGGAAACAAAACGTGGCACTCCCACGGTAAGCGTCGACGCAAGCGACACTTCTATACCTCAAGGACCAATTGTCTGTCAGTGACGTCATTGTGACGGAAATGCAAGTGGAACCAATCCGAGGTTCGAATGAATGTTAGTTGCCATGACGTCACTGACAGACAATTGGGCCTCGAGGTATAATAGGTTTATACAATTCAAAAGAATGTCCGCAGATACTTGGAAGGTTTGACTTGAAATATAATATTTTTTTTTTTACTTAATAACCTAATGAAACTATTAACGGTAAGAAAATATCTTAAGTGGCTGAATCTAATTCACATCTTTAATGAAAGTCGTAAAAGCAGTTTTTTTAAATCGTTTCTGTATAATCACTATTCTTTCTCTACGAAGGTTTATTACACCATGAGTTTAAATGAATATGCAGATAACTATTTTAAATCACTAAACATATTGTGTAACAAAACCGTTAGCATAGCTAAATATTTCATCTTTTCCTTGACCATTTAATTCCGTGTTCCGCAGAAGATGAATGAACAATTTCATAAATTCCGCGAAAGGATTTGAAATGTTTACAGTTGTTTTAAGAGAAAGGACTGGAATGTGTACGTAGTCGGGGTCATACTAGGATATATATTCGTACTATAAACTATATAGCATTTCGTTAAATATGGGTTCAGTTATTGTAAAATATGTGTTTTGAATTCTTCTGCATACAAACGACACATTTGCATTAATTTGTTTCTTTTACAAATTGCACCTTCCAATGTTTTATTGTTGTTAGTGGCTGTGGGCTGGCAGTTTTAATAATCTCTGTTAGTTACCTACTTTATGGAAATGCAATTAATATTGACGTGTGGATGTCGACTAGTACACGATACACGATTTAAAATAGTATATACCTTGTTATTCTATGATATATATTTTTTTATTGTTACTATTCTATAAATAGATTTCAGATTTTTTATTTTTTTTCATTAATACCTATCTACTTTATAAAAAATTGTGTTTGCCATTTCCGAATAATTAATAAATTTGAAATTGTTAACACAAGGTGAGCTGCTACACTTTTACAGATTGTTTTATTTTAATAATGTTAAATCATTTCTTTATCACAAATGTAGAAATAACTCTTTTCTTTTTTTTCAGGTTGTTCGAAAGTATATACAAAAAGCTCACACCTCAAAGCGCATCAAAGAATACATACAGGTAGGGATTATGTTTGAGAACTGAAGATAGTTTAAAATTTTCAAGAAGTTTTATATAATTTGCCACATAATTAATTTAAAAAAATAACCTGAATATATCAATCACATCATAACAATAAGATGTTTTTACTACTACAGTATATAACAGAATATAGTCAATTTTATCTTATTTTTGCATATGATGTCATTCCAGCACAATGTGCGAGAATAATTATTATTCCTCTGCAGTTTGAATAAATACATTTATTCACAACTTTTAAAGTATCTTGAATAAGAAAATGATATTAAGGAAAATTGAAAAAATTTCACATTCGGTAGGCCTCGACCCTGCAATCATTTACCTATGGCCGGTAACGCCTCTAATTACTTCAGCCACAGATGCACTAGGAGATAGTTGGATGTGACAATTTTTAGATTTCTCCTTAATATGATTTCTTGTTTGTATAATATATAAATTTTAAAAATCCAATAAGGGATATCTCAAGATAATTAATTTAGAATAAAATTCAATTTTTATCATTCCAACTTTGATAATTTCAACTTATTTACATTTCTGATGTTTCCTCACACTTATGGTAGCTCTTCTAGTACTATCTTTTTTAGAAAGTTTAGGGTATCGTTGGGCTTCAAGTTAGGTAGGTCTTTCTCTTCAATTTCGTATCACCCTAGAATTACGTAATGAAATGCATTCTGAGAGTATGTATATTGAGGTTTCATCCTCTAACTAACAGAATCTGTAGGTACTTTGCTTCAACTACCAATGATAGTTTCTTCATGTGTCCTCTTACTCAGCAGTCCCCGGTTAATATGGAGGTTTTTCTTACTAAGGTTCAGACAGCTGAAATCTCTCTTCTGGTTATAGTTTCCCAGGGGCGTTTTCGATTTTCTTAGTCCTTCTAGATCATTCCAGTACTTGGATTTGTCTCTAGTTTTTCTAAAATTGTACTACTGCTCATTCCACAAGATGGTTCTGGTCCCAAGTATAGGGTTTTAGCTCCTTCTTTTGCCAGCTTATTTGTTGTTTCGTTTCCTTCTATTCCTATGTGTCCTGGAACCCATAAGAGGGTAACAGTGTTATTTTGTTTTAGTTCAATTAGTTTGTCTAGGCATTCCCAGACCATCAATAAACAGATTGTGTGCGAGTTCAGAGCTTTGATGGCTGCTTAACTATCTGACATGATTACAATCTTTTGTCTACGATAGTTCCTTTCAATACAAAACACATCTTTCAATGGCACGGATTTCTGCTTGAAAGATGCTTGGGTATGCACCCAGGCTTAAGTATCTAGCTCTAGGTCCAAAACCCCAACTCCGGTTCCTTTATCTGACTTGGAGCCACCCGTACACCATTTTATGGCATTTTGGCTTAGTGTCAATATGGTGTTTGGTCCTATTCAGATTTACTACCCAGTTTTGTGGTGAATTTTCTCACAAAGTTAAATTTCTTTGACATGTCATCTTGGGGCATTTCCCAAGTTTGATCGTGGTCTTTTCTTGATTATTCCTTCTTTGACCATTCTATATATTGTTTTCTTCCTCACATTTTCTACTTAAATGTGTAGTGGCAAGAGATTTAGTATTACTTCCATTTCAGGAGTAGTGCATGTTCCCATTGCTCCAGTGATGCATGCACAGGCTAGTCTCTGAATCTTCGAGAGGTTTGTCCTCTTAGTAGCCAGATTAGCTCTTGTGCCCAATCTACTGTCCCATAAGTGATGATTGGTCTCACTAATGCCGTGTACATCCATTGCAATGTCTTTGGGTTACAACCCCATTTTTTCCAGCAATGTTTCTGTACACGATAAGACGTTCTACATCTATCATCCCTCTCTCCCACTCTCTCATATACGAATATCGAAACACATATGCAAGTCATTCTCTCTCATATCTTACTTCACTTCTCTTATGCACATATTATCAATGTGTTGGAGCATCTTGTGACATCCAGATAGAGCGCCTCGTGAGCATTGAGATATTTTGCACAAAATAGGTGTAAAGACATACGACTGCCAGTAAGCGGAAACTCGGTTAGAAAGAAAGAGAAGATGGCAGTACCCTATCTGTCTTTTATACGGACCCACATGCAGTAAAGGACAGCTTGTTTTTAGACTAACAGAACATATGTAACAAAACATAGCACAAAGTTAATTTAAAAAAATATATATAATATAAATTGCAGAATAATGCGTTAAATTTTATTTCATTTGTTATAAAATCCATTTGCCCATTTTTATTTACGGCTCTGAAACTCTTTAAACCACCAATTCGCTCTTATAAAAAATACCTTGTACTCTGTCGTCGTCCTCTTATTCTTCTTTTTATTGCAATCAATCTAATATTCTAATGTCACATGAATATCTTTACACTTTCATCGTCTCCTTATTTTACTTTTTATTATCTATATATTGATATTAATTATATTCTAAATCTAGAAACTTATATAAGTATTTTTCTTTCAGGTGAAAAACCGTATCAATGCCAGTGGCCTGAATGTGAATGGCGATTCGCACGGTCCGACGAATTAACCCGTCATTACCGAAAACACACAGGAGCCAAACCATTCAAATGTGGAGTCTGTGAACGGTCTTTTGCACGATCTGACCATCTGGCGTTGCATATGAAACGGCATCTACCGAAGACCACCAAGTGAAGAAACATATCACACCGTCCTTTCCGATTTTGTTTTAGATTATTTACGTCACATCACACGAGCACATTACTTAATTTATGATTTATTACTCGAAGGGTAATAGACGATTCTAATCGATATACATCATTTCATAAATTTCTCTGTTTGTGTTTTTTTTTATTATTTCTACATACCTTTAAATACCACAGAAATTGCATAAGTTTTAATAGTTATATTGACTTAAACTTCGAGCATATATTAATTAAAGGTTGCCTTCAATGCTTTGCGCGAGAGAGGAATAACAACGGAGAGAAAACGAAACTACATATTATCTCTTTTGATAGCTAAATTCCGACCATCTAGAAGAGGGGTTTGAGGAGCATGTAGTTTCATTTTCTAACTAACATTGTACTTCTCATTATGATTTGTCTTGGTAAAAATAGGAATCTTAAGTATTCTTCGAGTAAAAACGATCTCAAACGTTTTTTATCTTATTTAAAAAAGGTTATACCTCGTAAACTTTGCCATTATGCCTTTTTTTGTAAACTCGTGGCCTTCTACAGTGTACTTAGAACTATATTTATCAATTTATAATATTTATAACTTATACAGGACTGTCAGAAATAAAAATGAAAAATTTATTGAAAATAATATAACATCTAACTGTCGTTTTGTAAATGTCAGTAGTGCCATGTTAATTTTTGGCAGTTCTTTATTACAAAAAATTTGTGATTTTCTTCAAGATATTCCAGATTTACAGTGTGATATTTCATTAGTTGCAGCTTTAAAAAATAGCAAATATCAAACTGTGAATGACGTAGTACTTTATTTAAAAAATATAGTTTTGATTTTGTAATTATGTTTGTAAAAAGAAAAGG